>OY390708.1:17500000-20000000 GCA_959613345.1 Tolmerus cingulatus | reverse complement strand
GAATACAAATTGTACATACACACAAAAATTAATGGTAGTAATGATGCATAATTGAATTATTGTTTTATTTTTAAAGCTTTTGCGAAGTTTCCTTTCATATATAATTATTTATTGTGTGCGAGCTATGTTTTTACATGTCTTATGTATATAAAACAATGGACACAACACTTAAAAGCAACTAAACGTCTTATTTTCAACCGAGAGGTGAACGAATTTACATATTTTTATACATACAATGAAAGTAAATTGTTTAAAAACGTTTGGTATTTGGTGTTTTCACTTGCTTATTCTCTTAATTCAAAAATGTTGCCGAATGGCTTAGGTACTTTTGTTCATTATTATAAATATTACTTTCTTTATTTATTTGTATTCATTTAACTATAGGGTAACTTTTCAATAATCTTCATATAATTATAATAAGTCGACCGGAATTGTTGTTGCTCATGCTTCGACTCTTTACATCTCTATTATGTTTTATAAGCTTTATTTTCTTTTTTTTTAATGTTAGCTTAACTGACTTTGCCTTTTTTCACTATCGTGCGTTAAGTAGCATATTTAGCATTTTTCCTTTTCTGTGTCATACATTCCTCCCGTTAGTTAGCTATATACATCTTAAGTAAAAATAAATATCGTTTCTCCCGTTATATTTACATAAATTTATATATAAAATAAGTGAAGTTTTGTTTTATATATATAATTTATATAATTATACCAAATGCCTTTACTCTTTAGCTCATTTTTGAGCTTATAATACTTGTTTTTAAAACTTTTCTTTCCTTTGCGTCCTTATTTTTTCCTGTTCTTAATATAAGTGACGAGGAAAAGTTTTCTGTATGTTCTTATAGGCATTTTATGCGTTTTTGTTTAAATATGTAAGATAAGTTGTGAATTGCTTAGCAAAATTTTTTAAAATGTTACTCGAAATTCCTTGGAAGCGGCAATAATTGGAAAAGAAAGAGTTTCTCAAGAAAATTGGGTTTACGTACTTACTGTGGACATTTATTAATAAAAATTTAAGAATATAAAATTATATAAAATAATTTTGACAGATTCTGACTAATACCAGAAAAGCTAATTTAAAAATAGACAGTCTTTTGCCTTAATTTTTTTTAATCCGACATCTTTATAATGTTAAGATTTCTTTCTGAAGTCATATAAGATTAATACTTTTTTAAAAATTGTGAGAATATATGTACAAAGACCATATGACTTTTAGTACTTAAAAGAATAAAATAACTGCTGGTGCCTTTTTAGACGATTTGGAATTTGTTGCTTTTTATTAGTTTACTAAACTAAGAGCTAAAACATGGTACACATTACGCCCATATATTAAATACTTCTAAATTCTTAATAACTTCGCGGTATAATTGACACTCTATATTTACTTGAACGTTAAAATAAAAGTACTCTAAACGTTCAGAAAATAGAAAAATTAGTTTGGTGTGATTTAAATAGTACTTATAATTTCGGGATGCTTAGCCTTTAGTAATATTTTAACTTCAAAAAACAACTTCAAATTTTACCCTTCCTTATGGGATAATTTTTGGGTTTAAATATAAATACCATAAAATATCAAATAGACAAACCACCGAACATATTTCAACGTTTTAATCTTTTAAATAAAATAAATTATGTCATTAATTGTATGCTCCTGTGCGAAAAACAATAGCACACAATACTACATATTTGTATTAAGAATCAAATAACATCGTTGTTATAGAAGAAAATAATTATATTTTGTTTATATCACAAAATTGCAATATTGTTTAAATTTTAGATACAAATGTATGTAACTACTAATACATATAATTACTACTTTTTATCTAGTAATTACAGGGTATGCTAAAATATATGATGAATTAGAATTTAATCCCTAGAGATGGACTAAAATTTGGTAAGAAATGAAAATAAACTTTGCAACATGTTTTTGTGCACATGCACTCTAGCTTTAATCATTGTTAAAAAACATGGTATTTTGCACCCATATGTACATACATATGTATTCCACTGAATCTATCTAAGTATATAATAATTGTAAACTTTTGAAGTATATGGATTTATACAAATCCCACTATCAGAAAAATACCAAATTCTTGCTTCTGTGGCTGGATAAAAACAAAATTGGATAACTTCTCATGTATAGTTATTACTGTTTTTCGTCTTTGTCAATTTATTAGTCGTAAAGAATTCATGTTAAAATAGAAGAACAGAGTAAATA
Organism: Tolmerus cingulatus; assembly: GCA_959613345.1. Lineage (NCBI taxonomy): Eukaryota > Metazoa > Arthropoda > Insecta > Diptera > Asilidae > Tolmerus > Tolmerus cingulatus. The sequence continues at coordinate 19,997,782 of OY390708.1, read as the reverse complement.
TCATTTTTACTACAAAACAATATAAATTTAAAAAATTAGTATCAGCAATGCACCCCAATTACAGACGCTTCCAAGGTGATACAAAGTATTTCACTACAGAAATCTGAAATGGCTACGTTTTCATAGTGTAATAGGAGTATAAGAGAAATGTTTGATCATAAATTTTTCAAATTTTGTGTTTTATAGTATACCTTCACCCATCTGGCTGTACATCATTCCTAAACGCAATAATCGGCTCAATAGCGAATAATAAATACATTTCTCCCGCTTGTGGAAAATTTGAAAGTTTTCTCATTATAATTTTTTTTTTATTATTATTTTTTAATACACTTTTGTATAATTTACACATATCTTTTCAAAAAAATCAGACTTTTTGAAAATCTCTCTCTAGCTACGCAAAATCTCGAAAATATTTATGTTTTAAAATCGAATCGACTACTAAAGAACCGCAAAGAATTAGAGAAATACAACAAAATTTCAAAGGAAATGCATTCGCACGGGTAAAATTCTATCAAGTTATCTTCTAACCTTCCTCATCCTTTTTTTTGCTCTTTTTGCTTAAGCCTAAGTAATTTGTTTACCTGAATTTGAGTACAATCTGTTTAAATTTTACGTAAATAACTTGCTTCTGCTTACAATTAGGTTCTGCTCTAAAAAACGAAAAAGAAAACTGATTGCTTAAAAATATAAAACAAGCACAGTATTCCCAAAAGTGTGCTTACGATTATTGTTGTTTTTTTATTCTCATATTTACTTCAAATACTCGTCAATTTTGATTGTTTTGAAATCGAAGTCTATGTACAAAATTAAAAAATATATTTATATTGTGTTATTCGTACATTGTTGATAAAATTTGAAAACGTTTTTGTAATGCATTTATCGATTTCATCTCAAAGGTGGTTTTGAAAGTGTTCATTAAGATTCATTACAAGTTTTCTTGGGCTTTTTCTTTTTTAGATATAGTTGAAGCTCATTCGAAGTTTTAATTGAAAATATGCATTTTTACTCTACGTCAGTGAAGTTACTTTAGCTTTAGATTAATATTAAGTTTATTCAAATTTTTAACGGTTCTTTATATACTATGGACGTTTCTATGTATTTCTTTTTGCTTCATTTTTTGAGCGTAGTATGTTTTTTTTGGGTTTCTTTAACGTACAAAGATGGTATAGGGTTAAAAATACAACAAAAATTTTTTAAGATTAAAATAATAATTAGTAATTAAGAAAGTATAATAATAATTAAGTACAGGGAGCACCGTTATTAAGATCCTTAACTTTAAAATGCATAATTTTCAAAGCTCTTAAGGTTTGTGCATAATATAAGCTTTTACGGTAGCCACATCCTACTTTGGAAGGTCGCTACCAGTTTGTGGTGAAACTTTCACTCCTTAAAGCTTTTATGGTGTTCTGTTCTAAATAAGTTTATTTTATTTAGTTCTGACGGAAGTTCGGAAGTTTTGGACAGGAAGTTGAATGTGTTGATCTTCCCTGCACTTTTAAATTGCAAAATAAAAATAAAAAAACAACTTCGCTAAGACTTCGCTAATAACTTCTTGTGATTCAGCTATAAGAAACTCTCTAATGCAACGTTTTAGTTTTCTTGCAAATTTTGTGAGTAGAATACGGAATATAGTGGCATTTCAGTAATTGTTTTGTTATTTATTAGTACTTATTTATAATTAGGCAATACTGCAAAGGGGTACTTCCATAAAACAATATAACATTTTTTAAATCAATTCGATTATAAAATTAAAATTAATCTTACAGATTTTGAGATATCAATTGGTGCTTATTATTTGCACAATAAATTTAAGTATACGAATTTTGAATGCATTTTTTGGGATTGATAAAGGAAATTTCTTAAATATAAACTCTTTTCAGGAGTACATCACCGAGAAATTCAAAAATTTTTTAATTAAATTCAAAGTAGTCCTATGATATCAAAGTTGATATATGTAGTTAATTTTTATAAAGAAGATTTATTTATTTACTACTTTAATTTCATTTAACATTTCTCAATGAATCATGACGCTATCCTAATTCTAAAATGACTCAATTTTAAATTGTTTTTGAACAATTATAATTTGGTTTACTAAAGGGATATTCACGTTTTGCTGTATTTTGCTATGGTATCTAAATGTACTGAGTCAATACAAAATTGTGAATATTTCTTTCTAACAAAAATGCAGCACTCGGTGATGTAAATCAAAGTAATAAAACTAATAAATATATATGTAGTTTGCTTAAATAAAGTTAAATTGCATAATATTAGGAGCTGAATTTGCACAAAATCTCTCTAAAATTAAAAAATGTTATCTCCGTTTCGATATTTCCTCACAAGTTAATAATGTAACTGTCGATTATGAAAGGTAACATTATTGGAAGCCTATTTTTATCCGTAGGAGAAATTGAAAGAATTTCATAATATTTATTAATATTGATTGAATTTTTACATTTTCGATAGTTGATCTTCGCGAATACTTATTATAAAGCAAAACGACAAAAAAATTATGTTCCTACCTAAACTATTCTTCTATCTTAATTATATAAACTTATTAATTGCTGCATTTGAAAACTGCCTTTAATAAAAAATACATAAGATTTAACATTATATTCTTCAAAAGACTAGTTATTTCACTAGTTGTAAGGAAGAGATCTACAAGAACATTTTTGAAGATATTAATTTTTTGAAAAAGTTGTATATATTGGAAGATGGATAATCTCATATTTCTATTATTTTCTATCCTATTAAAATGCCACTATAATTCAGATTCTTTAAAAATAACAGATAAGAACCACATAAAAGAGTTATGCACATATTCATACATATGTACTTAATTAAACAAAAGCATAAATATGCAGTACAAATAAAGCAGCAACAATAAGGATTCGGCATGGGAAGTTGAAATTGAGTTGGTTTCACATTATTTACATATTATTATAAGAATTATCAATAAAGTTTACTACTACTGTAATAATATAAAGCTTTCATTTGTTTTTCTTCTTTTTTGTTTTTCATTTATATTGTAATAGGCCAAAAATTTATGAAGATGATCACTGTCAAAAGTTCATTAGGTATATTCTACATTAGAAACATGTTTAAAATTTATGAGATTTTACTAAATATTACTTCACTCAAATTGTTGTCATTGTACAGGACACTTTATTTCATAATATCTGTCAATTGAAATTTGATTTCTAAGGTTGTATTTATCATTTGTAATTTTACTTAACCTTTTCTTTATATAATTTTTTTTACGCCCTTAAACGCTAAAGGCTAATGGCTGATCTAAGCAACTTCGGAAATGTCTTAAGATGATATAATTTCGCTTATAAACGCTTATTTTGGCATGAAAGTTCTTTTTTTTTAATTTTTTTTTTATTTTCTTTTACACATAAGTATAACATACGCTTTTGCTATACGTCAGTTTTTTTTTAAAAAAAACCTCATTTTTGGAAAAATTTTAAAACGATTTTGAAGAGATTTTATAGTGTCAAGAAACGAAGAACGGAAGAGCTAAGAAAACATTTCTTGCTTGCGTACATGAGACTAATTCTGAGATGTTACTTTTCTTTTTTTAATAGTAGCATAAAGTGCACTTGGCAGGAAAATTAAAAGTAGAGAATCTAACTAACTACATAGTTGTTCTTTAAATGTAAATCTTAAACGTGCTTTTAAAAATTTTTTAATCATTTAAAAACTTAGTCAAGAAGAAGTTCCTACAATTAATTAAGCAAAAACGTTGAAGAAATCTTTCGTTTTTTTTGCTGATTTCCTTTCACTTTACATAGTAGTTACATTTGAATTTACTTTAATTTTTAAAAATGTAAAAAGTTTTTTTTTAATGATATGTACAAGTAGTTTTGTATAGTTTTTTTGTAGGTTTTCTGTAACTGAAACGTAATTTAAATTAGAGTCGAAATGATATTGCGAGAATGGTTTTTTTTTTCGGTGAAATTTTTGAGTTCACTTAATTGGCAGTGTCTACGCTAAAACATAAAGTGAAGATGAAATGTTGTCGACAATAATGCCACAGAGTTGAATTTTACATTTTATGTGCAATGTGCTTGCGCATGCTACAACGAAAAATAATATTTAAAAATTCAAGTACAATATTCTTCATTTTCTTCGATCTTACCTGAATTTTTGCCTATTGGCTGATGAAGTTTTAGTGTTCATTTCGTGGACTCAACTAATTAAAATCTGTGAACGACATTTCCTAATCTAACTTATAAAACACATAAATTTTGTAGATTTTTTCAGATAAATTGAGAGTAACTATCGCAATTTGAGTTTATCTGATTGTTTTTAAAGAGGAATTATTAGGGCTGAAGTTTCACAATTATAATTCATGAAAAGGCTTCGTAGACATTTTTATAAGACATTTTTAGATCACAAATGTTATTACGAACATTTTGTATAACATCATGTCTTCAAGATAAGTATATATGCGAAATTTGACTAAATTTTGGAAATTCGCTAAAAACTATTGAAGCTTATTTAAAGAACTAAATAAAATTTTAAATCATAAGCTGATTGGTATACATTATTTATTTGATTTTCTCTTTTCACTCTGTTTTTTTTTGTTTTTGTCATGAAAACCTAAAATATTGACGATCCACGTGTAATGAGTTTTATTTTTATTCCAGTGAAAATCCTTTTAAGAAGTTAACATAAAATACTGGTTTGTGTGTTCACAGATTCTTTTCGAAGTAGGCAAGGTTAATAGCACAAAAAAACTTCGTTGTTGCACTAATCACATGGATTTTTACGTTTTGTTTAATAGAAAGGAATTTCTTTTAAATTTGCCAACATCCCACGAAATTTTTAATAGAAAGTTTATTAATGAAGAATAGCTATGTATTACTTAGGTGTCTTCGATTATCATCATCATTTCATTTAACATTTAAAAAAAGAATTACACCCAAAAAAGAAATTTATCAGAACATTATAAGAATTAAAAAAGCTTATTACATTAACAACGTGAAGCTTTTCTTACCTTTATGCGCCGGCTACAACTGTGTATAATACATTGCACATATATTTATGTATATAATAATTTACAATGTGGTTGCGAAAGAAAATAACATAATGAAAAAAATCTTATGCCTAAAAGAGTATGAAAAAATAAATAACAAATTGCCATTTGTGGAAATATGAAAAAGTGAAAAGAACGTGTTTCCAACTCTGAGGCTAAACAAATAGAAATTGAACGATAAAAAAACGCAAGTAGGCTGAAGAAGGATAGAGAAATGGTAACTGAAATATTAATAAAATCTGCTTATTGCAAAGAAAACGAAAAGTTGAATCTTAATTGATACTTTAATGATGCTTCATGCTCCATGATAATACAAAAAGGAATATCTATGTGTTTTGACACTTAGAAAAAAAACATTCCAAAAATAAGAACAGGACTATTTAGAATTCGAAGAGCTTTCGTAAGTAACAGACAAACACTTGAATAAGTTAAGCACCAGTGGTAAATATACGATTAGAACTAACTATGAAACTTACTAACAACGAAACTTTACAAGTTATTTTCTTTTTTTATTGCACAAGAAATGTTTAACATAACGTGACGGATGTGTACAGTGCGTGTGCTTAAACCATAACTGTGGGATCGAAAAATGCCTTCAACTTTAAACGCCACCGAATCTCGTTAGCCTAATTATGTTGTAATTATGTTTTAGTATAATATTAATGCTCAACCCTTAGCCTACGCCTAGACGCTATGCAAAAGCTAAAATATAATTTAAAAAATAATTTATCCTCTGTGTCTGCTTAAATATGGTTATATAATGTGGCGCCGTGGCGCGCAAATTGCTTGGATAAAAATTTGTTGAACTTCTTCGTAGCAATAATAAAATATTTCACTTTACTTTTATTATTTTTTCTCAATACTCTGCTCGGTATGTACAGGTTAAAAATGTTTCTTAAGAGTTAGCTTACTTACGTCTACGAATTATGTTGTAAATTTAGGAAAGACTTCTTCCTTTTCGGCAAATGAGCTTCGAAGGAAGCGCAACTGCTCAATTGCTACGAAAACTGGGTAAATGGCGCGCCTTCTTGCATCATTAGCTCTGAATATATATTTTTTTAAGTAGGTTTGAATGTAAAATTAAGTAACGTGCTAACTAGCCTATCTATGTCTCATTTTCTGATTATTCACTAAGTCCTTTTTGGGGGCGACAGCTTAGTACGTAATTGCCATCTCCGTGCGGAGTATCGGGCATATTATCTGAGCAAGGATTTAGGAACTCCAGAAATTTATTCTGGAATCTGTTGTTGTACTTGTCGCACCCTTTTGGCTTTGGCTTTGGTTAGAACCTTGCGGATCACTGCAATTGATGCCATTAGTCAATCACTGTTCTTGCTTTTCGTTTTATAAGAGAAATTTCAGCATTACTTTTGTTCGGGAGTGCGCCCCGTTTCTAGTTGTCCTTGATACTGCAAGTTTTGGAGGTATTCCGCCCTGCGTTGGTGCACCAGCCTCTCTTTTTCGGCTCGTTCTCTCTGTAGTCTAAAATTAAAAAAAAAATAACAATTGTTAAAATACATTCCTGAATCGCAAAGTATTGGTTAAAAAGGATTATATATTCTTTTACGTTTTTTCTTATTATCTAGGGCTTACCATTAGTCCTAAATGGTTTTCCCAAACACTTTGAGAAAGCGTAAAAGTATTAAGTGAATCTTAGTAACGGGGAACATTTTGCGATGTCGATTTAAATATGAATTATTTTTGACGAAAGGAAAAGATGAGTATAAATTATTTCAAAATAGAAATAAGCATGTTAAAGAAGGTTGCTTCTAGTATTTCATATTAGTTTAAGAGTTAATGAAATAAATCTTGTTTAAAAATTCTGACGAGACAAATTTTGTCGATAACTAATTTACGGCGAAACTCTATTAAAAGAACTTGATACAGTCAAAAAATCAAGATCAGTGTACTTTCAGTTAATTTTATTAAAAATAGTTAATTTTGGAAAAATTTTATTATAGAGAGGCTGCAAAAGTCAACTAAGAAAACCTAAAAATTTAGTGTGATAGCAGATTCTATTATGGATAAATTCCTAAAAAAAAACTTCATTTGCGCATATTGTAAATGCCTGAAATATGTATGATGATAATTTTAAAAGAGAGTTCTAAGGCAATCGAAATTCATATCACCTTTCATTTTCTTTATTTTTTAAATCCCCCTAGCAACAATTTGCGATTACTGAACATTTAAACACCTTTAAGAGCAGAACTTTTGATATTAAAAACAAAAACTTTGATTCAAAATATGATGAATGACGAGGCGGTTATACAAAATACCCTTATGTGTAGAAATATGTTTAAAAGGGTATTTTTAAAATAAAGATTATAAAACTTACTTCATCTTAGATTGTCTCATAAATTGCTGAATTTTTCTAGCGGCTTGATTTTGAGTTCTTTGAGAGTAAGTTCGTCTACAAAAATCGTTATGTAAAAAAAATCTTCTATTACGAAATAAAATTCAATACTCACTTAAGAGGTCCCGAAGGACTGGCTTCCTTTGGAGTCGCTCCTCCGGATTGCTGCTGTTGTTGATCATTTTGATAACTTTTATAATAGTCTTGTAAACATTGCGAGTCTTGCTCTTCAGATGGAACACTTTGATTTTGTGATTTTTTGAAGCGTTTATTTTCACAGTACGACCTATAGCCGTTCTGAATAACCAGAGCAGCATGGGTCATCTGGCGATAATATGCAAATTGTTTATAGCGGCGATAGTAGTTTTGTATAACGATCGCAGCAGATCTTTCCTTATCCTGCTCCTCGAGCTTCTTTCGTCCTTTGTAAGATCGGTATGCCTTTTGAATACATTTCGCTGCTTCATAGAGTTCGCGTTGTTCGCGATCTTAAGATTAATTTTTATTAAAATAGTGATTCATGGAGTATTAAAGGTCGATATTACCAGTTAAGGTCAAATTTGAGAAATCAGCCTCAAACGGACGCTGCGAAATACTAGATGCCTGCAGAAATTCTGTGAGCTCCTGGGCCGACGGGGGTGGACTTGGGGAGCTCATCGGTGGGTCTGGTGGTATTGAATAACTAGCTGGAGACTGAAGTGGACCCGAGCTGGCGGGACTAAGGCTAGAACACGGAGTGCCGACGTCATGATATCGATAGCTATGGTCACTAAACTCAAAATTGAACTCATGATCGAACTGTGCGTTTGGCAACGAGTCCAGCAATGGTTCCATGAATGTGTCGTTTATCCCGCCTATCCCAGTCGTGTCCGTATTCAAGGACTCAGACATCGGACTTCCAAGAGACATAATCTCCTCCGATTCGTTCTACAAATTTTGAAACAATGTACAAACAATTTCTTAAATTTATCTAAATTTACCTTAATCCTTTCAGGCATTGCAGCGATTATGTGTTCAGCAAGCGTTAATACTTTAGCATCAGATTCCCCTAAAAATTGAGAAAACCAAGTTCTTCATTTTTTAACTAACATCTAACTCTACATTTTAAGCCTTTTCGCAAGAACAAATCTGGTGCTGCATTACATATTAAATTTAATTTTATCAGAAAACAAATTTATTTTATGTTATTTGGAAATTTTACAAATTATTGTTGCTCTACACCAAATTTATTACTTTTTGGATACATGGACACTACATCTAATTTATGTTTTGTGTTTATTTATTATATTACGGTTTTAATTAATTACGACACAAAGCCATGCATTACATGCAGGCGATTACAAGCACAAATATTCAAAGCTTAGAAACCCAAAAAAAAAAACGTCAACTTGGAAATAAGAAAAATCAAAATACAAGCATAATCTAGCGCTAGAATGCTAAAGCTGAAAAAGCCCAATATCTGATATGACGTTGATATTCGCACCATTCTTGTAAAATTATTTTTCTTTTTATCTATTTTATTAAAGCATAATTTGAATGTTAAAAACTTATTATTTTGAAGTGGGCAGTTACATTTAGTTGTTATATTATGAAATCTTTAAAGCTTATCTGAGATCTTTCTATTGGACAATAACTGTTTTTGGATGTTTTCAATAATCCTTTTTTCAAATTTTGGAATGTGTCGATGTTAATAATTATTGCATTTTGACTACCATGATTTTAGAGATTTGTATGAATATTGAGAATTTATTTACGAATTCGTTATTTGAATTAGGAAATTGAAGAAGAAATATATTTACGATAGTCAATTATAAGACACTTCTACGAAATTAGGTGCCCGTTATTATTATTATTATTACTATACTTATTTATTATATTTTCAAGGCACTCGAGTTAAGAGAGTCACCAGAACCGATTTCACATCCATAATTATGTTTATTTGTAGTTTCAAAAAATTGGTGAAAATTACCAAATTTCTTATATTTTATATTTGTTTTAAAGTTTTAAAGATAAAATAAATTAAATGGCGCGATATACCGTCGTCAAAAAAGACTCCAAACAATATAAAATTGCAGCAAAAGAAAATCCATTACAAAAGAAGCTCTGGAAGTGATTTGTCCTACCTTATGGATAGTATGTTCTGATAGTAGGTTTAAAAGTAGTTCAATGGTTAGAAGATTTGTTTTGAGTAAAATTCTGCAGAGTTTATTACAGTTGTACTGAATTGAAATATAATTTTCTCACGTCAAATATATTTATGTTATGATTTGGATCTGGTCTTTGTCTGATTATATTTATTTCGAATTTTTTTTATTTTCTGACTGTTTTTATTTATATCGAATATTGAATACAATAACAGAAGTGAACGTAATGAGAAACTTAAAAGAAACGAAAATAAATAACTTCTTGCTAAGTAACAATAGCACAGAGAGTACAGACAGCAATTTATTTCTAAGTACGGTAAGGTGACTGTTCAGTTTTAAAACATTTTGTACATTTTCTGAAATTATTAAGATTAAAATTAACAGCATACGTTCCAATGCTGATTGTTTTTATTTTTATTTTTTTGCGAAAAGTACACAAATACATATTGAATAAGTTTCCTTCGAAACACTTTATAATTAATCTGCAAAATTTTTTGTTTTGTTTTATTTTTTGTTTATATCTTACTTTCAACCATCAAAGGAACCTACACTGGGGTTAGTAGCACACACCGAATATAAAGAAACATTGAATAAACTAAAAATAAGAACTGAGGACACTTAACTATCAAACTAAATGTCAGCAGATTTCAAGACATTTATACCAAATTTAAAACGAGTACAGCACTGAGCCTAATACATTTTTTCTTTATTTTATTTTACTTGTTTATGTTTTTATTAGCAATAATCGCCATTTTATTAGGAATGTTAGTTATGAACACGAAAACACTAAACAAAACAACGAAAGTACGATACGAACTCATAACAGAAATGGGATAACCAATACCCATTTGGGATGTTTTTCTTTGATTTTGGTTTTTGGAGAAAAACGAAGTGTTTAAATGAAAAAATTAAAATAAACTGACCTACAACGACCCCGTTTCCGGGCATATTATTCGGATCCGATATGTCTTCATCATCAGAAGATGTGCCCGGCTGCTTATCCTGCATGGGGCTAGAATCGCCTGCTGAGACTTCGCCTAAAGAAGTAACCAGTTGTTTTCCATTTTTACTGTCTTCTTCAAAATTAACTTTTTTTTTTTTTGTATTTGGATTTTGTGTTTCATTTTCATTGAAGATTATAAACTGAGCGTTTTGTGTCAGCTCTTTTCTTACAATAAGTACCACGTTGCGACCATCAAAATATTAAAATTGGAAAAGTGCGGAAAACTTATTAAAATATTACTAAATGAATTGATCAGTAATGAAAGTTATTTAACTTAATTTAATACATATTCCTAGTAATGATAGTTATCCTTTCAGCACTTTTCTCATCACTTGTCTTAAACCTAAACTTATTGTAATACCTACCTTAGTGAATTCGGAACTACATACATACTTGAAATGTGTTTTAGGTTCAGACAATCGAAATCAATCAGTACTGAATTCTGAATTCGAGAACTGAATTAAACCAAAATATAAAAGGAATATCTAAAAGCGCACAAAGTATTATAAAGAATTCGCAAAGAAAGTAACTGTTCAAAGGAATAAATGAAAATAAAAATGTTCGACAAAGGTAATCTTCTATCAATTTTTTTCAAAGGAATTTGTTAAATAAATTCTCAAAATAAGACTTATACGCAATGCAGAATAAAAAAATGTAAGTTTTAATTCCAAAAATTTGATTGTAAAAATGTATAATAAGAGTAATTTTGAAAAAAAATTTTCTTGTAATAAATAACCTAGAGTTATTCGATAGTCGATATAGGAAAATTTCGATATCGGTCAAACTATCAAATATGAAGAGAAAGTGTAGATATAGTAAATTTATGCAATTCTTACACAAAGCAAAGTCCATTTTGCGGAGGGGCGAGAGCAGGGAGCTTGACGTTAGGCTGCTAGTTCCGGGTCCATCCATTGCTGATTCCATGGAAAGGGAGAAGCTGTCGGAGGCATCGAAACTATTCGAAACCCTTTTACTTATGAATGCGCAAATTGTTTCAGATTGCTTACCTGTGGAATTTACTGTGATCTCTGAAAATTTTTCCTGAACGCGACAGGGAACGCATGTCCATGTTGATGCCACTGTCTACTGAGGGTCTTTTAGACAATCGAACACTGGGAGGACTCTGGCCGCTGGAAGATTAAATGATACACATTTTTAAATTACTATAAAAAAATTACTAGCATTTAGCTAAAATATTGTGTCACGATAAACTCATATCGTTAAATGTTTGCAAATAAACACAAATGCTATAAATTGTTTGAATGAAACAATCATTTTTCTTTCCGATTACAAATCAAAGAAAATTTATGATAACACTGATCAACATTTTTTACATTCGTTTATATCAGAGATCAATTAATATGTAGGTGCATTTTCAAGAAAAATAGTTGAAAAACTACAAAATAAAAAAGGCACTACCAATTGTATGAAGTAATCGGTTAACACAAAAAATATGAAATACATAAACTATTCCGGGAAGGCTTAAAGACAATATTTTAAAATGACGCCTAAATGCTCAAACTTTTATTTCATTTCATTGTAATCTCCTACATAATTCCGCTATTTGGTAACAAATTTTTATAAATGTCCAAAATAAGACATTTTATACTTTTCAAACTTATTTTTCTCGAAAATGCGATGTAATGGAACATTTTCATTTCCGAATGCGTAATTTGCGGATAAAGTTCTATAGAAATGACGTATCACTTATCTTTTGGCAAAGTTATGTAGCTCGACCACATCCGATTTTTACTGGCTGCTAATTATTTGAGTTAAATAGAATAGTTCTCAACAAAGTAATAGTGATAATAAGTTAGTTTGTGAGTTAGTTCTACATAGGTGTCATGATCCATTATGTAATTAAATAATCCACATTTAGATCAATTAACTAATCTTTTTGTATATACAAAAATATGCAGTCATAAATAAATCGGCTCTCCCGTGGTTTCAGGTATACGTCTTAGCATAATCAGTTTTTATATTAAAATTAATTTTAAATATATCTTTTAATCATATTTTGTTTCCACGAAAATTGCTTTTCTTTTAACCGGATAAAATACGGCCTATGTCTACTCTGAAGGTCCATTCTAAGTATTGACGAAAAAATTTTCGAAATCGGAAGAGTTGCTTTGGAGATTACCTTCGCCATCCAAAATTAAAATCTTTATCTCTTTAATTATGTTTTACTTAATACTTATAAAAATCACAGAAGATCACTTACCTTGAAACAGCTCCAGGTCTCAGGAAGACACCGTCATGACTGCGATTGCTTGTGATTGACCCGACAGACCCATTCGAGGTAGGCGATGAACACTGAGATGAGGAATTATCGTTGTTTGCATTGTTGCTGTTGCTAATGTTGCCATTTATTTCGTTGTCCTTGTTGCTAAGTAGTTTACTAATTACATCGTTTCCACCGCCATTGCTATTCCGTTTTGGCGAAGGATGTGGATACTTCTGGCTCTTCTGCTCCTGTCCAGAAGTCTGATTGTTCTCGGGCGAATTGTTCGTGTTGAAGGAAGAATTTAAGTCTGAGCTATTGTTGCAGGTTGTAGTCTTTCTATTGCTATCATCAAGTTGACTAGAGTTGGAAGATTTATCGAAAGCGTATGTGGTATTAGAATTATTGGAGTTATCGTTGTCAGTAGTGGGGGAGTTTAAAAAACTCTGAGTGAATGAACTTAAGCTAAGGGACGATTGATTTTGTTGCTGGCATTCGACCCTATCCTTTTCAAGGCGTTCCAGCTCAACGCTAACATTAAGAAATCTATATGATATGTAATATAATAAATGAAAAAATAAATTATTAGGTCAGTGTCTGCCTATTGATCCACAAACCCATTAAATCGAGCTACATCCAAGGGTGTTTGATGCAGACAATTCTTTATATTTAACGAATTGTTGTTCCACTTGTACAAAATCACAGCTGTGTCGAGGTGACCTCGAGAGCAGGCCCATGTCTGCATAAACAATAAATGAAAAGTAGGATGATACGAGTCCAAATAGAAACGATAGGCATATTTTACCAGTGGAGTATATCCTTGAATATCCTGGCTAAGGGCATCAATTTCCGTTTCGAGAATGACATTTGGATTTTCTGATCGCCACGTTAACATTGCACAAACCAATTTAGAGTAGCCCAGGGCCGACGCTAGATGCAATAGTGTCATACCTGCAGTCCGCACAATTTGAAATAAAATTATTCGTTTGGAAGACCACTGACTAAAATAACAAAATCGAAATTACCTCGATGGCCAGTTGGCCAGGATCCAGGAGTCATCGATCGCCACGTCTTGTTGGTCAAAAGCTGACAATAATTGACCAAACGCTCCTCAAAGTTTGCCTGAGATATAAGAACTGAGTCCTCTGGCTGTAATTGGATTAAATTGACCATAATGGGTAATGGACTCATTTTTTGGGGTTCGATGGGGTCATAAATTACCAAATCTTTCGGTTCTGTTTTTATCTGCATCCTGTCGTCGATGGATGACAAACGATTCAGCAGGGTGAATTTATAGAGGCTATCGTTAGCCGTACCCTCGCAGGTCGTCTCCATATTCGGTGGAGATTTGTACTCAAAAATTACTGAATTTGAGATGACGTATCCATCACAGGCAACTTGCAATGTAGCCAGACCAACTTCATGGGCTGAAAATTGAATTTTTTAATATTAGCTGCGTTTTTTTTTCTAAATCGGTTCCGGTTCTAAACTTAGCAGAAAATGTTCTAATGAATTCAAAGTTATGACAAGTTACCCCTACAAACACTGATTATTTCGCGAAAATAAAATGAAATTGCCTGGCTTTACACCCACTTTGCGTCAAAATCTGAATCCAAAAATTTATTCGGTTTAAGTTTTCAAGTTCGGCTGAGTCAATATAGTGGCAATTTGAGACATTTTTTACAAATTTTAAATTCTTCTATATACGTGACAGCTTTTAAAAATGAGTTATATGAAAAGTTGCTATAAATGAAAAAAAAAATGCAGTTATTAATATCATATCCATTGAAATCTTTGATGGTCTCAATTTCGGACTAAAATCCAAAATAGGGTTTCAATTATTAGAAATTATACGAACTGTATGAGTACTGAGGAAGTTTCTTGAGTTGGACGCTTTGAGTTTCAAAACTAAAATTTTTCATGTCGTTTTAGAAATATTACACATTTTTTTCAGAAAACGTAATAAAATACCCACTTGGTGTTATAAGGCTAAAATTTAAAATGATGCTCTGATATCTTGAGAGTAGATTCTTCAGAAAATTCGTTACGTCTAGAAGTAAACTAAAAGGGCTAAATGAAAGTTTCAGATATGAAGAATTTTACTTGTATGTACAAAAAGATGGGTAAAGAAGTATTTGAGCACTTAATTAAAACTTAAGAAGGTCTATTGTTGAATTAGTTTATACCGGTATTATTAATGAAACTATTTTTTGATTTATTTATTTAATTTTAGTGTACTATCATTTTAAAATTGAAAACCTTGTAAATACAACATATGTAGAGTTTTCCAAAAGGAACATTAAAATGCACGTTTTTCCCGATCTATGAACGTTAAAACGTCAGTGGCGATGGTTATATGAACGAAATCGAATTCTATATTTAAATGTAACATGTGAATAGCACAATATCTCAATTATTGTGTTTTATTTAAATACAAAATTGCTAGGTCCTTATTGGAAAACCCTTTATTTATATAAGTAATTTTACCTGGGCAGTAGCACCTTAAAACGCCGTCTTGAACCACAGTGGTGGGAACAGGAAAAGAATCGAAGAGCACGGTGTAAGATGAGGATGTTGAGCTCCATGGTCCAGTGACCAAGACCTTAACACCTCCTTCAGGATAGGCCCATTCTGGGCTATAGTCCGTAATATCAAAAGTCTGATGGTGCAGAGCACTGCTCCTTAGCAAATTGTCTCCGTCATCGCCAAGATTTGGCTGAGATTTTATGCCATCCAGGGCGTCGTGCGGGAAAGCACTTTTCGTGTCCAGTTCAAGATCGGGGAACTCCACCAGCATATCGAAGGCATCTAAATTAACAAAAACGTCGTCGGGATCCTGCCCAGTGTGGCCAACACAACCATTTGGATCACTATTAACACCAACATCACAGACGTTATCAATAAAATCCATAGGATTTATATCGGAGTCGATTCCATCATCATGCGTATTCGGGACGTCGTTCGACAGGGGCATGTTAGCGCTCAGCGTTTTCTGGATGTCCTCCTGGGACAGGTCCAGGGTCTCGTTGAAGAACGGCAAGGAGTCGTTCAGGTCCTTGACGAGATTGTTCTCCTTGTGGGGACTGCCCATCCCGGCGCTGGGTGCCGACGAGGTGAAGTTCATCGCCTCGAAGGCCGAGTCCATTTGCTTGTCGCAGGCCGAGGACGAGCTCGAGTCCATCGCTTCTTGTTTAGGAACTAAATTCGGTGTCAGAGACTGCGAAGGATGCTCATTCTTTGGCGTGCAGGACTTACGCTGCTGCTGCGGCGATTGACAGACGAAGGATTGCTGCTGGCCGTTAAGTATTAACAAGCTGCTGCCAGACCCTTGTAACTGAAATGAAAATCGATTTTCACCTAAATAACACTAATACATTAAAACCTATCTTATTTTACTAAATGCAGATTAGGGAATGAATTTTGCGGAAAAGTAGAAGAAACACAAAAATATCCGCCGCATTTGAATGTTCTACAAATTATGGAGCTAATAACTCCTTTAGTGTAAGTATAGTACCTTGTTGTTATAACCATTCACAATTTCGCAGAAATGATAAGTTCTGATAATGTTTTTGTTAACATTACATTATTGAAGTCAAATGAATTGAACAAGTGCATCAATCACGGTTTTTTTTTAGGAATTGGAATATCGGTTTTTCTGCCCATCTTTAGATTTTCTTCAAAACCTTTAAATTACAACAATAACAAAAATAGTTAAATATTAAAAAATTCAATACGAATTCCGAAATTAAATTTGCCAAAGATATAGGGAAAAGGACATTTTTCAAAAGTCGTCTTAAAACAACACATTTAAATGACTTTTCATCGTAATTTTTTTAAATATAATAATAAGGGTTCATAAAACGGCAAAATCAATAATTCTCAAATAGCTTAGTACATGGAGCAAGATTTCATTTGCGGAATACTATAAGCAAGCAGCTTAATAACAAAAACGGAAACAAGTATAACGCAAGAGGTCAGTTGGTAATTTTCAAGTTTGAACGATAAGTGCGTATGAGTAATAAATTACAATGAAAATTGCAATTGTCGAAGCCAGAAACTTTTACAAAGAGGTAATATTCAAAAGCTAGGGGCATGTTATATTGTTAACTTTTCTATCGAATAAAATACATAGCTGTGTTTTTCCTCTTTTTTAAAATTAATTTCGATTCTGGGTTTAGAAGGAAAGTTAGCTTGAATTAAAACTTATGAAAACTTACCCTTACCAAATATTTTTTATTTCGCGAAAATAAAATATATCATGGTAATTCAATGCGCTTTTCATGCATTTTTAAATCTTGATATACTATTTAAGCTAAAGCATATATGTATGTAACAAAAAAACAACTAATATATACATATATGCGTCACGCGAATTTCGTATTGTATTTTGTATTCAAGAATAATATTGCAGGAATTTGTTAATGATGCAAGACGAAATGTACCGAAGAGTAAATATCCTAATTATATCTTTAATTTTAGATAGCAGTGTTCAATTATTTATAAAATTGTGAAATTTTATCTTTTACAATTACACAAAACCCTCACGAAACGTCTTCAAAATTTAATAATTTGAGAATACTTAGGAAACTGATTTAATGTAAGTAGATGCTACTCAACATACATATCGTATATTTGTTAATTTTCTGACTTCTTGTTCATCCTCAATCTTTTACAATTGTTATATTTAATAAATATTTTACTTTATATATTTTTGTAAATGTTATTAAAAAAAACAACTTTTTACACTTAACTGTACTGTTAAATGTATAGATGTACGAATGTGTATTTAACACTAGAAAGCTAAAAATAAATAAATTTTGACTTTTTGTAATTGTCAATTATTGGTACTAAAATAATAGGGGGTTTACAAAAACAGGTTAATAATGCTTGCGATTGAACTGACTGAAGTCTAAACATGTGGAATATGGATTTAAGCCTTTTAATATCGATATTAGTTCCGGGTCATTCAATTATTCGATGAAAACGGGTATGGGGATGGGATGGAAGAAGAAAAACGACCTGATTGCCCGTGATATAAATCTCAAACGAAATGTCCTTCGAGGTGACCCAGTAAATAAATAACCGAACTCACCTGGGACAGATTCAAAACAAGCGGAGGTGCAGATGTAACTACAGGCGAATTAGCAGAGTCCGAGGGGCCCCCGCCGCCACTGGAGCCGCCAGCGCCGGAGCCCACTGCACCCAGGGTCATCCGGCCACTGGATGTGTTGCTAATTAGATTTGATGACACCCTCTGATTGACAACATTACTATCAATTATCGACTGCTGGTGGTGCTGCTGATGATGGAGAGGGTGCTGCGACTGCTGGTGCTGCTGCTGGCCGTGGTGCTGGTGGTGGTGGTGGGTCCTGCCCGTCGACGAGGACGAGACCGATCCGCCCGATGACATCGACAAATGGCCCTGGTGGGCATGGTGGTGATGGTGGCCGTCGCTATTCGTTAAATTATTTAAATTATTGTTATCACTTGAACTTGCTAAACTAATTTGCTGATTGGAATGAGACGTCAATTGGGTTCCTGAGCTGGTGCTGGTGCTGCTGTGGTTGTTTGCGGCGATGGAGAGCGTCGTCGTCCCGATGCTGGTGCTGGCCGAGTGCCCGTTATGATGGCTAGTATTTATTATCATCTGACTGACGCTATTATTGGTGACGCGATTTATTTGACTGCCGTGATTAGACGCATTGGTGAAGGGTTGATTGGACGCCTGGGCACCAGTTGAATTGGTCGCAATCGTCGCCGTGGCCGACAGTAATTGCGTCGCCTGGGAGGTGTGGGCCAGGCTCTGGGTGTGCTGCCGGCCAAGATGATGGTGTTGCTGCTGCTGCTGCTGCTGGTGGTGGTGGCTAGAGAGGCTCGAGTGGCTGTGCAGGTTTGGAATGACTTGAAAGTGGATTGACCCGTCCAAGGACTTCTGGGATAAGTCTGCCACGGTCTCGCGGTTACGTCTGTCCATCCAGCGCGAGTACAACTGAAATTTTAATTTAATATTTTTTTAATATAAATGACATCCCAATAAACCTATAACAACCAAAAATTTAAAATTTTAAAAATAAATCCGGCAAAAACAAAAACAACCTGCAGATTCCAGGTAATGCTGCTGCACCAACTAAAGATTACCATGTTCTTGAAATATCATTGAAGTAACACGATACCAAATTTGAAATCTATCTAATATCGTTTAAGAAACTACAAAAAAACTGATGATCTTCTTCAAACGGCTGAAATAATATATTTTTTTGAATCATAGCTAAGAACACTATTAATCAAGTCACCTTTCAAATAAAAATAAAACTAAATCAAAATCAGTCCAGCCGTTTGAGGGCTGCATTGCGACAGACAGATAGATCAGCTGTGTAATTTTTTCAAATCGGTTCCTGTTCTAGATTTAGTACGAAATTTTGCGCTAATACAATTTGATATACTTTTCATAAATTCGATAATCATAATTTACGTGAGGGCTTTTAAAGTTAAATTCAATGTAAAATTTCCTATCTAACCCAAACCAGACGAAAAAATGAAAAAAAAGTAGGTAATACACACGTTAAGGTCATAACACCTCTCAATTTGCGTCGGAGGTTAAAACTACTTAACCCTACCGCAATTTGACATCTATATTTTTAGATTTGGATTTAGATTTCTATTGATATTTTTCCGATACTTTCCCAAAATGGTTCTAAATTTAAAGCCATCACCATTTTTTTCATTATCAGTTGAGATGAGTGCTTGTATAAAAGTCAATTATATAAATTTCAGCCAATATTTGAAACATAATAATACTAATACTCATTTACTACAGAATGTTATTATTCACTCTTATTTTACCCACTATACCTGATTCTATTAAAAGGTACATTAATATTTGCGTGGATAATCTTCCAATTTGTTGAGAATTACTCAAGGAATACGACCTGAGTTTATATTGATAATTGCCCACCTCTTTGTTGAATAATTTGTAATTGGCATTTTAATTTGTTAAGGCATTGAACTATGCGCTCTATGTAAGGTGTCGAAATTTTTAACATTCAAGATTAAATTCACCAGGTAGTAGAAAAATCAAGAAATTTTCAATATTTACGCTCACAACTACTTGAGTTTTTTTTGCATACTGTATGTATATAATAATTAGTCAAAATCTAATAGATAAAGCAACAACTATTGAATTAATATTAAAAGCATTTAAAAATCCAAAATTGATTTGCAAGATATTTTTATATTGATATGAAGATTGACCTCTCGAGTCTTTGGAATTACGTTTATTGTTGATCTTTTTACTCTTCTTACTTCATTTAAGAAATAAATAAATAAAAGCAGTGTGTATTCGTACTAAAAACCGCAAGAACTTGAGTGACCTTTTCTACAGTCTGTGAACTATAGAAGTTTATTATTTATTATTTATCAGAAATACATAGGTAATGAAGTTGTTTTTTTTTTATAAATGTATAAAACTATAAAATTAAAGAACATCGTTTTCACCATATATTAAAATATGCCTATATAAAAAAAAAGCATTATTCTTACTACATACCTACCAAATGCGTTGAAATTGTTAATAAATGAAAAAGTCCTTAGTAATTAAATAACGCGAGAGTCGTTTCTTCGATTTTACATGTATCACATTTATGGAAAATTAATCGACTTACCCTAGGACCAATGAGGACATTTGGAGTCGTACTGGACACTTGGTTGTTGCTTTCTTGTCTTTTTTCGCTCAGTGACTTGGCGGTCGTTATCCTTCGCATGGGATGGGAGCAGGACTTCCCATCGGCGCAGGTGGAGTCTGGACAGCCGCATTCCAGCTGCTTGACCAACGCCGCCTGACGCGCCAGTCTTTGTTTTTCCATCAATTGACTAACTATGGCCTCGACTGTCTCGGCGGTCTGCGAACGAAATTGAAATAAATTTAAATTGCAGCACATTACTAATTATTCATATTTATTTGTATTAAAATGAGAATACAAATGACTAATCTGGTTAAAGAATTTTATATATTTGTAATAGGAAACATTAGTTTAAGATTTTTTACAAGTATAATCAAGGAAATTGTATGAAAGTATACAAAATATTATATCACTTCTAGCGACGTTAATTTAACATGCAAGGATTTTTCATCAAATAAAGCTATTCTTTGGTTGTTCTCAACAAAACTGAGGATTGTAACCTACTTTACAAATTAATAACTTTTTCAAGTTCACTTTTTAAAACCTCCAAAAGTATAGCATTCTTAGGCGACTGCGACATTTTAAATATGAAGTTGTCGATGAATTCGAATAACGTTTATATAACATCGTGTTTTGTTTTAAAAGGACATGTCTATTTTGTAATTATGTAAGTGCTATTTTGTCTTTCTTGGCTTTAAGGCCTTTAACAACTAAACTAACTCTATTTATTTCTTTATTATAATAAAGTTTCCGACATTAATTCATAAAAGAAGTTAACCGCAAAATTCCATTACTTTAAACTGTGACTGATTTGAAAATATTTTTAAATTACATTACAAATTTCGCGTGAAATGTAAAATTGTTATGGGCAAAACTGAAATGTTAGTAACGCTTGATAAGGTACTAAGCAAACAAATTATTTCAATGAAAGTTTACTGAAAAGTAGAAAGCGTAAAAAATGTACGTAGCTATACAGAAGGAAAATTTATCGGTTGGGGGTTTCGTGAATACGGGGTACATCGATTAACTAAATACAACAGAAAAACTTGAAATGATTGCACTTGATTCCTCATGAAATCGTTAATAACGACCATGGTACCGGTTCCATTTAATAATTAATTGCAACAAAAAATTTAGTTAAATGTAGTACCATTTGCATACAGAGATTGGGCGAAATTTAATTCTTTGAGTATTGAGTGGTAAGAAAATATTGAAATTGTAGAATTTTGAAATCGGGAAAAGTTGAAAAAATAAACATTTAGAGTAAAACGCAAAATAAATGATCATTCACTATTCTTAGAAGGTTTAAGCTGCTTTCTTTGTACAATAAATATAAAATGAGCATGATTAATATTTTATATGCACTCAAAGATCTATAGAGGATCTATCTATATACATATATAAAAGATTATGTCCTATCCCTGAGTCGAAACTGCTAAAACTAAATTCACGAAATTTTAACAAAAGAAGAAGAAAAAGGTGATAAAATAAGGACTGCAAGTTTGTATGAAAATCCTTTATTTTTGGAGATAAATTCTTGAAAATGGTTAGAAATTAAGAAAGAAAGAAGTGCTTCAAGATTTTTTGAATTTTATTCGGAGATAAAAGTTTACATGGGAGTTCCGTAAATTTTGTAGTTAAAACTATTATAATCAATAATCTTGGTTAGAAATTACGAATGACGTGTTTCAATGCTTTAGAAAAATTTAAGATTAAGATTAAAAAAATGAAAATTGGTTTTGGTTAAGTGTTCATTTACCTAAAACTCTGAAGCATACGTAGACTTATTTTCAAACCAATAGAATAAATACCAAATTACAAACATGTCGCTTTTAAAATGACGAAATTTTATACAAACGTTTATCCTAAATTTTATCCTTATTCTGTTTTTATTTTTATTTATTTCGAGATCCACGTGGACGAAGTCGCGGGGAAAAAGCTAGTTATTCATAATGATAATTGTCGTCAGCTTTTTTCTAGCAATTTCACGTGAATTTTGCATGGAAATTGTCTTTAACTCAAAACATACATCGTACTAAGTGAAAGAGGAGCGTAGGAGCTCGTGAAAAGCGATATGAATCAATAGAGTAAACCCGACAACGACAGTGTGGCATTAAAAATTATAAGGGCGTCATAAAATTTAATGTTTCCCCTAAACCGGCCGTTAATCCATCACAAGTGGGAAGATCAACAGGTAAGCCAGGGGCAGCAGCCCGCAAGCCACAAGAACCCGAGATCAACGGAAAGAATTAGTCCTCGCTGGAATAGAGTCGTAAAAATCTCATCAGGCTTAAGTAACAACTTACCGAAATTTCAATATCGTTGCCGGCATCGGGCTCGTCCTCGCTGAAGACTGTGGGAGAGCGGAAGAAAGAACCCGAATGGGAGTCAATTAAAAAGCAATTCTTAAGACGGTCGCTCGGGCAGTACTTACACATGGGTTTTAATTGACTGACCAACTCCTCCTTGGTCCATTCCTTTTTATCGCCCCACAGGGATAGACTCGGAGTAATTACGGCCATTTTGTTATCGTCGGGGTAGGGGACGTTCAAGTAGTGCACAAGGACGATATCAGGATTCTGTTGACAGCAAACAAGTCGAATTAGGAAAAAGGCGAAATAAAACAGGAGCAGAAAAATTTTATTAATTTTCCAGAGGAGATTTTGCTCCACTAAATAGGGCTCACCTGTAATAGCCAGTAACACCTGCGATGAAATGTCGGGAGGATCGCTGAGTGTACGTAGCAGCCGTAGATGCACTGCATTGTTGTAAAAGAAAATAAAACAAATAAAAGCGAGTCCCCAACAAGAACAAGACGAAATTTTATTAAGTCAGATTTATGACTTTTAGATGTGGTGTCTTGTAATTTTCCGCTTTTATAGCCTTGTTTTTCAACTCCCCGGGAATATATTACCACACGGCCCCTGGTGCTGCAGCCCCAGGACTCTCGAGTGCCGGTGCCACCCGCGCAACGTCAGGTACGATGTCGTAAAAATTTTCAAACATTCTAACATCCTCGACCTTCCGCCACTTTATGAACTGAACTCCTCCTCGTCTGGCGAGCAAAATTTATTCCCCGGGTCCAGGGAGTACGGAAAGTTTTATAAAATTGACGAAACAAAGGCTGGCTATTGACTGCTGAAGGGAAAGTGAATTTTTTATTATATGCACAATTAGGGAACTCGCCCACTTCTGATTGCGCTGGAGACCCCGCCACGGTTTCAACCCTGGACCCGAGGATGCTCAATTCCTCTGCGATTCATTCTGCTCGGAAAAAAATTCGGGCAATGAATATTACTCTAGTTTATGTAAGATTATTTATTGAGCAATAAACAAAAGGTAAATTTATGTAAATTTAAGGGTAAGGTACAGTTAAAACAGGTAACAGTGATAGACTTTCATTTTGAATGAAAAAATACTGCAAAAAAGAAATATTTTTATCTACTGAAAAGGATTATTTCCGATTGCGTATAGTCTCTTAACTACGATCAGCAACAAAATAACAAATATTAACATTTTTAAGAAAAATTCAATGAGAAAACGGGAAAACTACAAAAGTAATTGTTTGATCATAAATTTATAATTATACGGTTGTAACTATTATTAGGTTTTCAATCCGGTTATTTATGTGCAGTAAATATACAGTGTACATATGTATGTATGTAATGTGTATTTTAGAAAATGGCAGCCTGATTTTGCGCTCTAGTTCGCTAGCAAGGTTAATTGTAAATGTTTTAGAGCAATTTGAATTCTAATAACAAATGAAATCGATCCCATGTGAGAACGAGTTTTTTTGAACCTAAACTTTGACTACTTTTTAGTAGATTTTAGCGTGCAATCGAATTATTTCATAGTAGTTTCATATTCGACTTAAAATGAAAACTAATTTTACTAAGCCCTTGATAACCAAAGTCAGAAAGTTCTACGTTTGTCTTACGAATTCAGGGAGTATAAATGAAATAATATTAAAATATGGGAGTAGTAAATAACGAATTCTGTTGTATATTGCTCAGATTAGGAAAATGAGTTATTTTAATTAATTTCAGATATCTAGTATATGTTGAAGTTGTTAACTGGACCTATATTCGAT
This sequence comes from Tolmerus cingulatus, assembly GCA_959613345.1. Taxonomy (NCBI): domain Eukaryota; kingdom Metazoa; phylum Arthropoda; class Insecta; order Diptera; family Asilidae; genus Tolmerus; species Tolmerus cingulatus. The sequence goes on along the minus strand of OY390708.1, from coordinate 19,973,254 downwards.
TTATCAAAACACTTGATTCAAAATACCCGTTGATGAGGTCTTTAAGACCAGTTTAATCGTCTGGTCTTAAAATTTATCCAGTCATAACAATTAACACCCTTCTGCAAATGTTGCCCTTCCGCCAATTCAATCAGAGGAGAAATGTTCCCAGCATCCGGTGGATGGGATTCTAAACTTGAAGGGAACACCCTCACCTCGTCCAGACGAGCTCCGCCCACGCAAGACGGAAGGCACTCAAGGGCAACGCGAAATCAGATTTCATCCCGTTAATACATCTTGCTTAATCTCAAAAGAACAAACTGTTTACAGTGCTGGCGAGAAAGTCGTGTTTCTAAATCTCATAAGGCCAAATCACTTAAGCACAAAGGGCAGGATCCGACGAGGAAAAAACGTCTGTTTTCCTTGGCGAATCCTTCGGAAATCGTCTGTGCAATTATTTACATGGGGGAGTTATTTCTTGAATTTGCCGAGAGCCTGGGATATGATTTATCTTTCTTCTGGTAGATCTTAGCGGCCCTGGCCCCACTTTTCTTGTGGGAAAGGATTTCCACACCATAATCCTTTGGAGGATGCACTGGCACATCGTAAATATGGAAAAAAAGGGCGCTGGGCTCCTTCGGGCGCGCCGAGGGATGTCTTTCCGTCTTAAATCACCGCCCTGTCTCCCGACCCGGTCCGACTAAATGCAATTGTGAAAAATTCGCGCTGATTGGAGTTTTTGCGCCCCGCGACTTTCGGCCCGGGATTTCTGGCACCGGCGAACCCGTCTAATTGGCAGAAATGGATGAAGTTCGATTTGTGGATGCCAGCGGCGACTTGTTTTGCGCTTCAAGCGCGACCTGCCGGAACTCAGCTTTTTGCCAGGACGGACGCCCGTAATCCTTCGCCCCGATCCCGGGGCCCCAAAACCCGAGCCCCACGGCCCCGGAAAGCCTTGAAAAACACACAAAAATTACAGAAGAGGCTGAAAGGGAATTTTTTAGGGTTGTGCCCACTTCCAGGGAGTTGAAACAAGGCGTTTTTTGTTATTTTGCATAATTCACCGGAATTAACTCACCTCGGTGCCCTGGACTTTGAGCTTCATGTGATCCTCCCGCGTAGTTTTGCCGTCCTTTCGCTTTTTCCAGCAGTAGCCATCCCGCCGGTAGCGGACCTTCTTCCGCGAGTACAACAGCAGCGAGCCGCTCTTTGGTCTAAAGAACATGGAGAGGGAAAAACAAGCTTTAAATTACAAATTACAACATTTGCACAAACCACCCCCTCCCTGCGCCCACCGTCCAGTTGGGACGCGCAAAAACCGCCGAGCGGTGGACATTATAATTAACATAATTAGCTTGCAACGCTTAAATTGTTAATGGCTTCCAACCCTATTCTGTGACCCAAATATTGCGGGTGTCGCGGAATTTTTACGATTTCCACGTTTCCACCAACACGATTCCGATTGGTGCAATTGTTCGAATTATTTGATTCTGGCCAATAATTGTAATTTTTAGATATTTTTAATTTTATAGAGGAAGTCTGGCATAAATTATAATGAGGCCAAACCTATGGCGTAATTAGTCTATTCCAAAGAAAACATCACCGCACCGCAACTTGCCATGCGAGCGTTAAATATGAAATGAAATGCAGCCAAAACAAAAACTTTTTGACTAAATTCTATAGTAATTGTTGCTAGAATGGCATTATACTCAAATTAAAAGAGTAATCTATAATAGTATAATAGCATTAATTGTACTAGAAATCCATTGCACCTAAATTACAAAATTTTGGAAAATTTTAAGAAATTTACAGTTTAACTTACTGGAAATCATTGAAAATAAAAATATTTCTGAAATTATATCTGTGCCATATATTAAGGGAATTAAAATATAAAAAGTAATTAAGTATAAATATTAAGTGAGTGGATGCAATCAGTAAAACGCTTCCTTTAAAGCTACTAAACTTATGTCCAGCTTTTGGAATAATAAATATATGAGCTTATATTAAATTATTTTCTTTAAATTAATTGATTTACAAAGAACGCGTCATTTGAAGGGATTATAATCAAAACTAAGCCGAATCTTAAGGAAAGTGTAATAAATATGAAGTTAATAATAGTACTATATATTCTGCTCTTTTCGAAGTGATCCTTTCTAATCCATACGACTGACGTCAATACACTAATTTGCCTATAAAATTAATTTTTATATTGAGTTTCGGATAGTTATACAACTGGTTTTAACAATAAGTTCTGACTAGAGTGTATAGTATATTTAATCTTTTTAGTTATAGCTTTTGTCTTGTATTTGGATAAAAATAGGTCATGGTTATTTGACTCAACACCAATTCCCTTCACCTTTGCTAGGTCTGTCTACGGTCTCAAACGCAAAAGGGCTGCGGCGCAATAATACATAATATGAATTTGCCTCGAAGTTAAACTCGCAAGTCGCCTCATGTGAAATTGAATAGAAGCATACTTTACACGAATGCCACCATAAATCAGGGCACTAATCTCAGGGACTCGAGGCTGAGGGGGGCCACGTTTAGCCCCAGTGCATAATAACGTACAATTTCACTTAATATGAAAAATCTCGACGGAGGAGCACCCTTAATCTAAGCACGGAATACTCCCAGTCCTGTGAAATATGTCCTTTCGAGACGTCTCCAGGCGTTCCCCGAGCGCAGTGGAAATGTCCTCGGTGCGTGTTACAACATTCACCGGGATTCGCCGGGAATGGCGCGATCCTGGAGTGTTCCATGAGGGGTGGGGCGCCTCTCCAGAACTCCGCTGTTTCGTTTCGCGGTAATCTCGCGTTCTTCGGTGACTTAAGGACAAAAGCCTTCGAAGTTATTTAATTAGTGCGAACTTTATATTCTTCCCGTAAATTGCTCATTAAGTGCAAGTGAGCTCATGTAGTTTGGCGCTGCCGCCGTCGGCGGTGGCAGGATTATTTGAGATTTTTGCACTGAGGTCCTGGCGGGCGGGAGCATCCCCCCGCAGGCAGTCAGTCTGCTTAGTTTTGTGGGTAATGACACTGAAACCCACTCGCTAACTCCGAGACAAGACCAATTCCCGTCTAATTGTCTCGCTGTCGGGGTCTCGGCCACGTGGAAAGCAATCAAAACGAGATTCATCCAGGCAACGATCGCATAAATCCGGGAGCGACAAAAAGGAGATGCCGTTCCCAGAGAAACAAGTGCCGCTTTTAAAATTTTATTACAAGTGTCTCACGTGATAACGCCCCGTCGCACGCCCCCGCCAGCCTGTCACACACGTGTTAACATCTGATGAGAGCTTTTCATCATATAAATAGCATCGCCGTTCCCGTGCTTGGACAAAAGACACGACGACGATGGCGGTGGCAGCGGGCGCGGAACAGGATACTCCTTCCCCGGGCCCGTTCCAGGACCCGGGTATTCGGCCGGGACGAAATAAACTTTACCCGGGCCATAAATCCTCGAGCAGTCGAGTCTTATTTATGTACGGCCATTGTTCAACAAATTTTTAACTTGGCGGTTTATGGTGAAAATATGTGTCACCATCGTGTGTCGATTATGTGACATACGCTAGACGAATTGCCTCGGCAGCAGGATGTGGCCCGGCCCAGGATTTATGAGCGGGGCGATAATGAATTAACCGATGAGCATATCCGCGACATCTTGTGTCAGCGTGCGAAATTGCTTCAATCAAAAAACTTTTTTAAGACGGTCGCGCGGTTTAACCGTTGAGCAGCCCTCTCATCACTGTCGAGGCGCCCTTTATAACTGATTAAAGGGGTCTCACCCCGATTTGCCATAAGATAAAACAGCGGCTCCATGACTGATGGTTATGTCCCTACTTCCATTAACACCACACCGTTGTTTGGAAAAATTGGCGGAAAACACATTTTGTATAGCGTGCGTGTTTGGAGCAAGATTCATTACCATCTAGACAACGAAAAAATGCAATTTTTGGAACGGTCGAAAAGATGTCTATTTGATGTTGTACCAAACAGCTTTAAAAAACCCTTATCTTAATCAAAATTTGGATGTGCATATAGAGTATAAATTATAATAGGATACACTTTTTGCAAAAAAAATTTCGAAGTGTAGTCTTACTACTACATATGAGTCGACTAATTTTTTTAGTTGATGAAGCGAGTCGAATATTTCTTATGGCCGTTGGTTGTTATTTGGACCACGGAGAACTAAATCTAGCAGATATATGTATGAAAATCCGACTAGGAAACCAGTTGCCACTTGTAAGAACAACAAACATTAAAACATTTCGCATTTCAAAGTTTTAAGGGTACTTTTAAGGTGGCAAAATGGGTTTGATGAATACTAGTGTCAAGGAGGATGTGGGAGCAATCAAAACTTATATGGACTCAAAGAAGACGTCTGGGGTATAAAAGTGAAAAGTTATTATCTGAAATTTTTACATATAATTAATTTTAAATATGAATTGCATCACTAGTTGTTCTCTACAGCTTTCTACTTTATACAAGTCTTTTAAATAAAAACGACTGTAAAGTTTCAAGGATACGTTCTCATTTTTATCAAACAATCGATTTTTTTTAAAATATTTTTCATGAGAAATATGTTCAGAATATGCACCCAGAATTTTAAACAAAAATTCGAATTCATATATACCATAATTTGTACCATATATACAAAGCAAACTTAAAACGCGTTTTTCTCAGAAGGAGTTCTTTTGAAGCCGTCACTAGGATATTTTGAAATATAATTATTATTATAATATTGAGCTAAATCTTGATGCACTTTATGGGGTAATATACATATTATCCACAGGGATAAGTAGAATCTTGGGCTTATACAAATTTACTTGTTCAATTTTAATCCATGCATTTTCGCATAGTTTTAGAAAAAAAAAAGTTAATTTGTTCTTATAACTCGCGCTTTTTTTACAAGTTCAATTCGAATTTATGTCATAATTTCTATGATGTGGGAGTTCCGCACTTGCTTAGTTTCTCGTTATGAGTCTAAAACATCCAAAATTAATCGAGATGATTATTATGTAAATTTGTTAAACTTATTTCTTGACTCCTAACTTAGATATTTAAGCTTTACATTTTTTTTTAAAAACATTTTCAATTTTACTGCATTTTTTAGAGAAGTGGAAGGCCGACTGAAGTCGAAAACTACATCATTTGAACTACACTACTAGATATTTATTTTTGATTGGGATGATGCAGAGTAAATCTATTATGTATGATCGAAAATAATTCAATTTTTTACTTAAGCTGGTTTCTTAAAGATCGGATACTTAATAAGAATCTGTGAAACATCTTTGCTTTACGCATGTTAATACATTAATTAGCTTAAATCTAAAAGGAGAATGTTTCATTAAATAATCAACAATTAACCAGTTATCTTAAGACTACGATTAATAAGCAATGCAAGTGCGCAAGAAAATAATTAAAAACCATTGAGATTTGAAATCAAATTGACACCCACCTTGAAGTGTAATATTGCCATGTAAATATAATGACTTATTGTTATATGTTTTTGAAGGAGTGTTATGATATGCTTTTGGAAGAAAGTGCGCATGCATAATCGCTACACTCTTTTCCAAGGTTAATTCAAAGTAAAGGCAGTGAAAACAAGCGCACAGAAATCTGAATGCCACAAAAAGGACAGGTCTTGTTATGTTGGCACGCAGAGAAAACCGCATATGTTTCACAAAATATGTATATCATAACAACAGTCTAGATACATAATTTGCATATGTCTCTCCGATTCATTTGGTAAAACTTGAAATGCTTTTCCCAACTTGTCCGTTTCATGCAATTGCGTTGCGTGACACTATGACGGCTCACACGTGTCTTCTTCGCTCGGGGAAATATTTATTTATTCTAACTTTTTAGTATATTGGTTATAAAAGATACAAGAGTTGCACACGCAAATCATAAAAAAATCCTTGAAGTTACTCACCTTGTCTTAACCTCTTTTGATTGCCATTCGGAATGTTTATCGAAGCTGATAAGTATTGCAGCGATCTCCTGAAAGCATAAAGATAAATATAAAATACACAATTAATTTGTCTAGAAGGTCGTTAGTCATTCGAAATGTTGCAATATTTTGACATAAAAGAAAAATCGTCTACAATGCGCCGAAGAAGCCCAAGACAACCCTGGGGAAAGGTCATATGCTTTCTTCATTTTTGGCGCTCTTAATTTATTTATCTTCTCACTGTCGAAAAGAAGTAAGCAAGACCCGACAAAGCGGCCAGCCCCGACTTCGAATATAAGTTGGCTCGGGACCGAGGTAGAAGATTGGTCTTTATCAAAAAGCCATATATTCATCAGGAAGTCTCGGTCTCCACCCACTTTTTTTTTCGGTGGATGCTGGGGCCAGAGACTCCAAAATTCTTGTCTCATCTCGGATACAGCCTGACATGACACACAATTGAATAATATTTAGACATCACGTCTTATCTCCCAAAAACGCCGAAAAAACCATGTGGTCCTCATCCAAGCCCGGGAAGCGTTTCTAGTTCATTCTGTGCTCCAAACGCCAGCCACTTCGGCTGAGGGAGGGTGAATGAGGGGGGGGGGGGGGGGGGGGGTGGCTAAGGGTAGGGGGTGAAATTGCATTCATGTGCCACTGCAAGCATACGAAATTGGCTGCCCCCCACCCCCCGAATTGGAGACGGAACGAATTTGGTTCCGAGGAGTCGTGGCCAAGCCGGGGCCCACCTTCAAGATGCCTTCTGAGACGTCTTCCTGTCGTCTAGGTTTTATTGGGGCTCCCCTGTTTTGATATTTTGTCAAAAGGAACCAAAATCGCTCCGCTCCATTCGCCTTGACTTCGGCCTGTGGGAGCCTTTGAAGTCAGCCGGGACGGTGCCGGGCTCCTGCCCCAACCGGGGCCCCAAATCGGGAAATTTTCAATTTCTGTTGTTGTCTAAGCGGAGCCGCGCGGAACGCTATCTGGACGCAAACATCACGTTAACCGGGCACTTCTAAAAATAGTGGGGGTGAAAATTTGTTTTTACTGCCAAAATTTGCAAATACGTGACTTTGGGAGCTCAATTTGTTGCTGTTGGAGCCACCACCACCGACGTCTGTATGGGGACGCGACCCGCAGGGGCGGAGGCGTTGGCTGTTGTCGAGGCTTCGGCTTGGTTTTGGGGAAATTTGTTGCAACCAGAAGTAACAATATCAACAATAGACGCAAAAAGGCGCCTATTTTTTTTCTGTGCACCCACCGCTCTTCGGCTGTGAAAAGGAAAATCCGAAAAAAATTTTATTGGTCATGGTTATTGGCTCCGGGCACTGAACACCGCCGCCTTTCGGCGGGGTGGCTTCGATGGAAGTGGGCCGCCCGGGGTGCGCCCCATTCCCGGCCCCTTCCCTACCTTTGTGCGTGCTCCCGGCTGGCGAAGGGCTGGTCTGGCAGCGGAACTATTGTCGACGGGCTTTTTATTTCGCTATCCTCGCACACCTCCCATGAAAGTACCACGAGGTTCCGGTTCAATGTAATGTCAAGGATGTTTTGCACGTGGGTTTTGTGGCTGAATCCAGGTTAAGTGGCGATACGGAAAAAGGACTCGTTGGGAAGTTCAACCAGCGGAAATTAGATTAAAACTTTGATATCACGTCGGGTTCGGGCTTTTTTTACTTTTTTTTTGCAGGAATAATTTGATAATTGCGTCTATGATTTGTGAATTTCAGACTAATGGAGTGTAAGGGAACGCTCTGTGCCGGTGCAATTCATGCCCCTTTTGTCACGCGATTTGAGTGCTATTAGTTGAATTGTTACACAACTCAAAGGACTATTTTTTCCTGTTTACACCATAGTACAAACAATTTAAACAAAAGTCTTTTGTCTGTTGAACAGTACTTTTGATTGTCATTTCTTTATAAACCACGAAAGCATTATATGTATGTAATACTTTTACAGGATCTCTTTTTGGTAGATATAAGAATTGAAAATAAGATAGCAATTTTAAATATACAGTTTATTTAGTTTCAACCAAATAAACTTAGTATAACATAATTTCAACTACTTGATGCATACACATCTTTCTTTTCAACGCTTCCTTTTTTAAAAAAATTAGCAGAAAAAGGTAATTTAGATCTATGATTGTTAATGTGAAATCAGATTTACAAAATGTAAAACAACGAATTTTAAATTCGAAGCTATTCGTATTTTCATGAAAATTGATTTAAACGAATTCACATTCAAATCTAAAAGATTTAAAATTATTTCCAATATGTATAACTGAAAACCAATATGACGCAATACGCGTAACAAAGTAGGTATATTTTGTTTTAATGTTGTTGAACCCTTTTTATTTTAAAGTTCATAATAAATATTGAGTTCTGGACTGAAATAACTTTTGGATTGGTGCATGTTCTTTTACATACATAGTACCATACGGTAATGGTTTATACAAATTCAATATGACCAATATAAATTGTTGCTTAATACTTAATTAATTGAAGTTTCTTGTTTTTCAAATTGATCAAAGTTTCGGCCTCTGAAAGTATACATTATATATTTTACGGAATCAAAACGCTTTTTTAGTTCTTATAAAAAAAATTGAACAAAAACATTTTTCGAAAGCACATAACTTTTATCAGCCTAGATATACTTCTTTAATCGATGTTGAAAAATTTGATTATCCCTAACCCCTTTCAATTTTGTATTTCAGCAGTTTTAAGAATCTACGCTTTGTTTAGGGCAAAACGAAAAAAAAGAGTCAGCAGAATAAAATAATTGAACAGATAAGATTCTGTGGTGCGGAGAATAATTCTTAGGTTGACACCTTAAATGAATTAGATTTATATTAAAATACGTGTGATCAGGCTATAAAGATTTTCTATAGTTTTATTAAATTATGATAAAATAAACTCATATCTTCAATAATATCGAAGATTCTTGACTAAGAATAGTGCCTATTGAACATAAAACAATTATAGGCAGAGATTTAAAATTTATTAAAAACTTGACAACACCTTACACCTGTACCTACCATATAATTAAAACCCAAAATTTTATACCGTATTGTATATTATGTTTCGTTTTTTATTTCGGCAAAATTATCATTATTTTAGTAATTATAGTAAAAAGATATAACATTAACATAAAAAAAGAACTTGATTATATTTAAAAACTCTGAAAATATGAATGATGAAATTTTCGCGAAAAAGTCTCGTTAAGGTTGTACTATAAAGCAAGTGTTTTATTGAAACCCCTAAAGCAGAAGTGAAGGATTTTAGCAGGTGGCTGAAAAGGCGTTTATACATTATTAAAAAATCTCATTATTTCAAAGTGTCTTAAAGACGCCTTGTAAGATTAACAGCGGGATCCGAAAAGGTTAAGTGCAGATAACAAGTCCTGACCCACGTACGGCTAAATTAAATTGATAAAATTCATCAAGTCGCCTGTTCCAGGGCGGGTTCGCATGCCCCAGCAATGGCAGAGCCACAAGGTGGCCATCCCTTTTGAGCTATAAAAAATTCAAAACGAAATGTGGTTAAGATTCGAGCCCATACGTCTTCATTACCAATTCGGCACTGATTTCCTTATAACAAAATGTTTTCTGCCCTTATTTATGGATGAGGCAGGAAAATGTGTGGCGGCCCGGCGTATGCATACACGCGCTCCTGCACGGGCTCGGTGAATAATTCAGTCCCGAAAAAGGATCACAAAAATGAAATAAAGCAGCTTCCTCGAGCCGCAGCACCAGGACCACTGGCGCTAGAGCGAAATTCCGTAGCTCAGCGATAACATCGAGCCCGGGCCTTCCCATTTGCCCGGGAGTGTATGTCATTCGACATTTTAATACCAGCAAAAATATTTATGTACAATTTTTTATAGGCCCCCGAATAAAATATTCATTCGGCAAGTGAAGAGGATTTCTCCAGGACACCGAGGCCTACGAGCCAGGGAATTTTTATTTACCCCATCCTGGGAGGAATTAACTTTTGCATATTTTCTTCAAGTCGGTCGAAAGAAAAATTACTGACGGCGCACATCCATCGGCATAAAGGCGACCCCACGCACCCGGAGTGCCCGATCCTGTCGTCCTCCCACCGCCCCCAAAAAATCCTATAAATTCCAATCTCAAGCTGTTGATTTTGCCGTTTAGACCACGCGGTTAGTCCTGGCTCCGGCTCCTTCGAACTGAGAAATTCAGATACAATGCTTGGGCTGTTTTTCACCTTTGCCACCCCAGGTGCGGCCCAGGATAAAAGTTTCCGGCATTCCCGAAATATTTGCAACTTTTTTATTGGACCGCCGGCAATGTACGTTTGGCTCAAAATTAGAGGGAGCACAAAAAATTTATATATTTTTTAAAAAACCGTCGTGAATTAAGAGCAACCGCAAAGTGCAATTGTTTCCCGTGCAGAGTTTTACTGTTAATGAACTGCGGCGAAAAGTTTTATTTGTCCATGTGGTAAACAAAATTTAGTGGAACGATTTCACTTATTTATTTTGAAAGTTTTATTCGCTTGGATTTTTGCATTTTGTACATGCCCACCCCAGCAACTGGGCGCTTCTTGAAAGCAAATTAAACTCAAAATTTTATCGCATTTCCACTTCTAAGAATCTATTTCGAGTTAATATACTATCATACTTTTATTTTGTTTTACAAAAACGAATTCATAACTTCTAGAAATTAACTATTATTTACTAATACCAATTTATATTTAAGTATGATAATTCTTGAATATTAAATATATTGTATACATGTGAGGCGCAATGAGTTTAGAGTTAATTCACATATTATTTAAAAAAAGACCGGGTAACAAAGACTAATAAGATAACTAATAACGGATAACAAAGACTAAAAGATAACTAATTAAAGTAAAATCCCAACATTTATTTAATATTTATGTGTAGTATTATAGAAATTCCTGATAAATTGTATTGTATAATTACTTTGTCTTCTGAATTGTATATTAATATAACAATTTAAAAACTCGCCAATCAAATATATATTCATGTACGAGAAAATGTTTTAATGTAACTTCAAATAAATAAAATTCTTTTACGAATTCAATTTTGCACATTTTATCAATTATTCTAATTTAGTGAAAATTGGTCATATTTTAGACTAATTCTCCATATAATTTTGATTTGTATGTTCTTTATGTTTCTCGTTTCATTTTTGTTATATTCATGAATTTGTCAATAAACTTTTAAATCGCAACTTGTAAAAAATATTTTCAACCTTTTGGCGGGTTAAATCATGGACTATAATAATACTTTTATGGAGGAATATATTATTTACATGAGGATTATTCATTTACTAAACCGCATTAATAGCAAGTGAAATATTTTCTATATCAATAATGATAGTATTTTACATATATATACAATATGTTTCTACATCTGTTAATGTTTATTGATTATCAATTCATGGTTGCTTCATTTAACGTGAAAAGAAATCGATTGTCATAGAAGCAAAATGAAAACTATGCATAAGAAAATTAGAGTTGTTACTCTGCAACTGATAAAAATTGACTGGGTATCATACCAAAAGGTTTATAGTAGAGTTGAACACCTAAAAACTTTATAAAGTACATATCTGACTAGCCATTTTTTTTAAGATAAGGCCTTATATCGGTTACCATAAATGCAAGTTTTTTAATTCGATAAATAAACTTAATATTAGATACTTGAAAACAAAACACTATGGTCATAACGAAGACAATTTTTCAAAATACTGTATTTTTTGACTCTCTTTATGGCTATGGATGCCAGTTATTTTATTTTCGACGAACTTGAAGAAAATATAAAAATGATATTATATGTATGTATGTATTACAGAATTAATGAATGAATATCGAGTCGAATGGTATCAATATTTTTATTGTTCATCTTAAATTTCGCTTTTTCATTTTAATCACTAGTTAAATTCACCTTCAATTAAGGATCAAGGAATACTAATAGTGGAGCAGAACAATATATGTATACATATTATACAATGTATAATATTGTATATTAGGAGGAATAATACTGCTAACACAATATGAAATGTTTAAAAAATCTCGACCCTGTGTGCACTCAATTAATTCAACAATTGTTTGAGCAACAAAACTTCAAGATTTCTCATAACATCGTACAAAAGTTGCAATTTTCATCAAAATGCTCATAAGACAAAGTAATCAACCATTACTCGCTCATAACAAAATTATAAGCAGCTCCTTAAGCCTGAAAACGCCTTGAGATATACTCAAGTCCGCGAGAACAAAGGCACTTGGGGGAGCATTATTCTTGACCAAGTGTGAGGAGACTCCTCCAAGTCTTCCCGGTCCGCTACCATATCTTGATAGCAATTGTCCCGATTTTTATTTTTTAATCCTGTTCCATTTTTTCGCTAAGCGTGAGGGGACAATTGTGCTTTTCAGCTTTACGTTCTAAATAGACAGCCGGCCAACTAGAACCACGCTTCGAGCGGTCCTCGGGCCTTCCCCGGGACCCCGCTCGATCCCGGTCCAGGTCCTGGCGAGTCCTGCGAAACTTCACTTCGCATATGACTCCATTCCGGCGAATGCATTTAAGTTGATTCCTTTTTCGCCGACTATCTCTGCTTTCAGTTTTCAGATTTTCTGTGAAGTCATTGTTGGGCCGTGTGGAAAAACATGTGCAGGATGAATGGACACGTGCTAAATAAACAAATGATTTACGACAACTTTACAATCTGAATGTCAGCCAGGGCTCCTTGTGCGCCCCCCGTGCTGTTGAGCTTCAGGATTTGGACGGGTTTTGCTGTTCCTGCTGGTGGGGCTCTGGGGCTCTGGGGCTCCGCCACTATTTTCTGTGTTCTGCTAGTGCTAAACAAGCGCTGCTCCGGTGGAATGGGAAATTGGCTCGGGTGCGAGGAGCGGAAGCTCGGCTCACTTCTTGCGAGCACTCCTGGTGACAAAAAGGATGTGTTCATTTGGGCGGATTGCTACTTAGGGGACAGATTTATGAAGCGGAGGCAAGTTCATCACTGACATAAAGTGATATCGAATTTAACCGTTTTTGTATTCTCCACGAAAATCTTGAGACAAATTTACGCTGTTGATTCAGCCAGGGATACTGGAAAGACTCTCGGATTGAGAGCATCGAAAATCGCTTAAGGAAATTGATTGAACTGTCGTTTTGAATGGGGCGATAAATTTCTAAATTTATTTACTATTAAAGTCAAGAACTATCTTTGGTTTCATTCTTGAAAATATTGTACTATTAAAAGATAAAATATACGTATATTTGAAAATATAAAATTGAAGAACATTTAACTCCACTAAGAAAAATGATCAACATAAATCAAAAAACGTTTCAGAAATGTTACTTCTCCAATTTTTAATGACAATTTTCCTTAAGAAGATAACATTGCATTTTTTTTCTAATAGACTGCTTTTTTCGACCCACAATTTTAACTTTCAAAATTCAGCAATTAATTTGTAAATATAATAGTAACACGAAAACTTTCTCCGTGCACTATTTTGCGTTCGATTTTAATGAAATTTAATATTAAAATGCCCCCGTTTAATCTAATGTAGAGTTTTTAAAATTCGGCTTACATCTTATATATAAATAAAACGCAGAATATATACGTATATTTCCCCCCGTTCTCCGATTAAGTAAAAAACTTCTTAGATTTTACTTTACTTGAATCTATAAAAAAAAATCATACGATTGGGACTATCCTGTTTGAAATAATCACTTTACAGATTTTATCAATATGAACAGGTCGGTTAAATTAGATAATTGATTTGATAGAAAAGAAATATAAATTCAGGCTAAAGAAATTGTATGAACTTCATTGGTTCGTCTAACTTTGTTAGGATAATTTTGTCTGTGTAGGGAAACGCATTTGGTTTTGTATAAAATATAAAGGACCGTATAAACCGTCATATTAGTATACAAAGCAGAAACAAATTTTATCAGAAGATACTTCGTTCCAAAGATTATATCCTGCAAAAAGAGGATCAAATCTGCAAATACTACAACAGACAGATAAACAGAGATAATAGAAGTCTCATCATTTAAATTTAAGCCGAAAATTATTTAAAATAAGACCCCATTACCTACTTGTTATAGTTTTAAGGGACTTACGTAATTAACTAAATATTTTAAAAGCTTTTAAAAATACCTAAATGACTGGTTTGTGTGAAGACCTGAACTGTTACTTTCCCTCATGTGGTTAGTTTAATTCTTGAATAAGTGCTACATTTCAACCACTTCCTTAAGCACTTGAAAGAATTCCGTCAACAAGAATGCAAAACATTTTTAAATCTGGTAAAAAGCCGAGCAGCACCCTCGACCACGTCTGGAATTCAAGAAAAATTCGAATAAAAATCGCCAACAGAAAATAGAAAAATGTTTATCCAGCAAAGCCTCAAAAAGCTGGCAAAATCAACTCTTCATCAAAAGCCACAAATCCTGGTGGAAATGGCTTTAGTCGGGAAAGCCCGGGACGCCGCCCGCCGCCGCCATTGCCGCCGCCATCGCCGTCGAGCGAGGCCCGGCCCCGGGGCAGAAGGTGTCGGTATTCATAACGTTTATTTGTAAAGTGAAAATTATGCGAGTCGAGGGCTCCCCGGAAAGTAACCGGAGGAGGTATCAGCGGGGATTTTTTCGGGCACATTCTGTAAAAAAAAAAGGGAAATCCCGACAAATTGTGCGGTGTTAGGATTTCATGAGATCAACATGGACGATGTATCCGGGGGAGCGAAATCTCAGCGATCCCGCAAAGCCTGTAAGAACTTAAAACTGTGCAGAGCCCGGTTGCGGGGGCGGTGTAACACTCACCTCATTTGTATTCCACCGGTGTCGCTGCGTGGGAAAATGGTCAGCACGTGGCAGGCTCTCCAAGTTATCCGGGAGCTTGATGGGCTCGCCATCTGAAAAGAACGAGAATAAAACGATTAGGCTCACGTCGATAGGACCGGGTTATGATAGTTCATTACGCCCGGACCCAAACCCTTTTGTTGCGTACCCGGGGCGCGTTTCTAATTTTAATAAGTCGCCAGCCAGGATGCTGCTGCCCCAGCATCCCGGCCAGGACTCCGGCTCACTTTCAGCCCCAGCTAGTCGAAGTCGCAGCCCGGGCGGGGGCAAAAAGTGACAAAAAGTTTGGCAAACAATTAGAAAAGTTTGGATACTTTGCGAAGTGTTATCTGATCAGGAGTTCGCTTCCTTCCACGGAGGATGCTCTGCTCCTGTTTTTGCCAGGCTCCGGCTGCGTGGCTTCGGGCAAGGAAGTCGCAACAAAGCGATGCATTTCGTCTTAAGTGGAAGATAATTTTTCTTTCCCGGAGCATCTCAACGAGCTGGCGGAAAAACTGGAGCTACTTTCCGTGCCCCATATCATCTCCGTCGGACTCCGCTGATTTATTGGTTCATTTTTGATTATGATCACATATGGGCGCTTCCCTGGCAAATAAGCAACTTCTTTTATCCTGTGGCAATGGCCCCGCTGGGCATTAATGTGTTTATTTATTTTCGTTAGCTACTTTTCCTTCGTATCTTTTTTTCGAAATTGGTTTTGTGAGAGCGAAAGTTTTTTAGATATCTACTTGGATTTGAGGAAATAAAATAGTGTGAAGGGAGGGTACAACAATATCTTGTCTCTGAAAAGAATTGTGAAACTTTTGGAAGTTAGGTGCGGACTTTCATAAGCTAAGTCAAATTTTTCGAAGATCATATCGAACTATTGCAATTTTTTTGGTAAATTTAACAGCTGTAGTGGCACAATAGATCTTTAGTCTAGACGAAATTACATACATACAAAACGAGAAAAGAACAGACCATCTACCTTTTCATACCCAATTTTTTAGTCAAAATATATGAAGAAAACATCATTAATATAATTAGACTAGAAAACGTTGTTATGTATAACGAACTCAAAGGATCTGTGACGACGGATTGTTATACCCGAATTCATTATACTTGCGGAATATTGAGAGATTTTAACAAGAAATGCATGGTAGGTTGTATTCTATATTGAGAGGTCGACATATTAGTTTTTTGAGAAAGACGAAAACGCCAAAATATTACTGCTAAATATATAAAGAAAGATATATGTAATAAAGAAATTACAAAAAATAAATTTGTAAAAATAATACCAAACTATGGAATCACTATGAGGAAAGCAAATGATCTCGCAGGGATTTCAAAATTATGAATGTTTTATTCTTTTTGACGCATTCGAATAGATTTGAAACATAAAAAAACTATTTTTCACAATAATATCAAAATATTGAATTTTGAAGACGTTGATCGACTTATTGTTAATAGGTACGTAGTAATGTTCATTAAATGCACATTAATATTATCACCCCTTGCAATCTATAGAACTGAACTAATAATTAAAATTTTTTTTCCAACTACATTGACGTGAAGCTTTTGATCAAAATGTTATTAAAGAATTCAATTTTAAAATAGTAAATATTTTAGAAGTGGAGTTTTTCATGGAAATAGCTTAAAATTAATTATCATGTACACTAAACTGAAAATTCGTAGTTTTGAGAAAAGCCCTTTAAAAGTTCTTCATGCGCCTATAAACTGCTCAAAGTTTGCTGATTTCTTTAAAAGTAGGTTCCCTTTGAAATTTTAAAGAGATTTAGAAATATATCGAAAATCGATTATTTTATTGTATAACTGAGGTCCTTCCCTTAAAGACTTATTGCATCTACTTTTGATTAAAATTTCAAATACAAGGTCAACAGATTCGAGCATAAACTTTCGAAGAAATCTTCTCAGCAAAACAATTTGAATTTCCTTGAAGTTTCGCTCCTTGAAGGAAGTTGAAGCAAATTTCAATTCCATTCCATTTGCATGCCTGCTAGAAAATGCTTGCAGAAGAATTACCGCCATCTCCTTAATGAGTCGGGTGAAAAATTCAAAATATAATTGAATTTCGGCTCCTTCGAGCACGACGAGGCACAGCGTCGCGGTGGATTAAAGTTGGGTAAACACATTACAAATTAAACATTCACCCACATGAGAAGTGTCTCCCGGGTGCACATCCGACATTAGGTCGGTTCACAATTTTGAAATGCAATTTGGAAGCAAACCGAATGTGAAATAGAATAAACCTGCCACCATCATACACTATCTTTGGTGCGCGAGTGTGCCGTTCCTGTGCCTGGTGCCTGGTGCCTGGTGCCTGACGAAAAACACCCTGTGTGGTATTTCCCTTTGAGCACAATGGGTCCCTTTCAGGGCGGCGCAATAACGCGATTATAAACTTTTAGCGGGAGCACCACAGGAGCCTGGATGACGCTGCTTGCAGGCGCGGTAGGCTCGCGCTTTGTAAATTTTAATGCTCCTTCCCATCCAGCCATGAAATCTGTATAGGTGCGGCGCGGATACGAGTGCAGTGATTTGTGTGCACTCTAATTACATATGCATTCTGTCAACTTCAAACTATCAAAAAACTAATTTCACAGTTGAGAGATGAGACATCAGAGACAGACGCGGGACATATTAGCGCCCGGCCCAGGGCGCGTAGATCCTGCCGCCGAGTGCAAAAATCTCAGTTTATCTCAGGGGTTGTCGAGCCGCGATCCGCCCTTATAAATTGCGAAAAATTTTTATTTAACTGCATGGAACTAATGTTGATTCGGACTCAGAACCCTGCCGAGGGGGTTCGCCGAGCTGAATTTTGGGCGGTGCAACAAGTTCGCAGTATTTCGCTTTGGCGATAGAAGTGTAAATTTGGACCAAATTAAACCTCCTCACCTGCACATTTTGCGAAATTAAAAGGATTTATTGCTATCGTGCATGCCTAATGCACTTTTGTAGCCTTCTTTGTGGCCCGGACCCAGCTCTCCCGCTGCGCTAAAAGGATTCCAGGATTTATGGCGGCTTTTAGGTTATAGAGACTTGCAGGCGATTACTTCCCTATTGGGCGCTGAAAATGTTTCAAGTAAAAACATTCTAATTTCTAAATGAGGAAAATTCCCCAAATCCATAAGACCAGAAAAGTTTCAAGTATACATATATGAAAGCAGTTAGCTTTATATTCTAAGTACATGAAATTTGCTTTTTTTTTTATTTAAACTGAGATATTCCCAGATAACTGATATTAGAAAAACTAATCGTTAAGGCTAATAAATTTAAAAGTTTACTTATATTCTGAAACTCCAATAAAACAATCATCATAGAAATTTTAAGTATGGTACATTAATTTTCGACTTGTTAATTGTGCGTTTGGTCTAAACATTAAAAGTTAAACAGATTGCAAAGAGTGCAAAAGTTTTAGTACACATAATTTTTAGTTGGTTTAAGCAATAATGAGTTAATACCTAAAGCACGTCGATCAATATATCAACAAAATATCTTTCCAAAAAAGTTTATGATACAGACACAAAATTTTAATCGCAAAAATTGTAATTATTTTAGTGTCAGAGAACATTTTCACTAATTTTAAAAAATTATCTAAAAAAGATAAAGTCATAGCATATTCTTCAGACAGTAAATTGTTCCAGTTTTTGAAATATTTTTGCAAAAGGATAGTTTTTAGGAAGTAATTATTTAAGCATTATTTCATATATCTGGAAAGTTTCATTGGGAGTTATTAGTAATAATTTGCCACTTCTCGGCGTTTGGTATTCTGAAACCACTCATTTTTTCAATCAATTAATTTTTATATTAATACAAGACATGTCAGCGTGGTAGTCTATACGGAATATATTGAAGCACGAAAATTAAACAACATTTCCTTTTACAGAAGCTATATAGAAATATTATTTCAATATTTCTGCAGACAAAAATTGATTCAGTTACTACGCACACGTTACTCCTCAATTAATAATTTTACCGGCTAATTGAAGTCATCAAAAATACTTGTCTCTATTCTCGTAAGAGAGATTGCCTCTGGGCAAACATTTATTAGACTGTTTTAGTAGCAGCTACAAATTTAATATTTACCACCTAATGAATCACGCAGGTGTTGGATCGATGAAGAATCTCATCTATTATTTAGAGTCCCAATACTCATGTGTGTGGTATGATTTCCAAGTCGAATGTATGTTATTCTTAGTCTATGAAAACATTTCGGGGTGTTGTTTCAAAATTTGCATACACTCTTTGCGGGTAGCTTATAGTTATAAAGTTATAATATGTGAAAACGTTAATGCTCCCATTTTAGTTATACTTTTATTGGTAGATATTCCTTTGAAGTTCTTACCTAAACAATTCATGTTTTACAAATAGGCAGGGCAATTAATTATGATGAGTAATTGTAGCGTTCTATTTGCGATATCATTTGCCCTATTAGTCAAACATCTCCCATGTGATGCCATTCTTTCTGTCTGAAAAGATTCATAGTCCTCGAAAAGTGACACGAGACGTCAACTCCCTCAAGATAGCCGAAGTGAAACATGAAGTTCAGATGAAGTCCACCGGGATCATCGCCTCGGGCTCGTTCCGGCAGAAACGACTTGCCAAGCTATCCATAGAGTGGTTTCTCCCGAAAAAGGACAGCTTCAAATATCGCATATGCGTTATAGGAATCACCTTGTGAATATTTAAATAGCCCCGGCCCATCTGAATCGGAGTGGGAATCACTCTCAGAATCGCAAATATCTTGAGAAAGTTTTCTTGGTCCGTGTGCCGCTTCCTCCGACCATCCCGGGGTGTTTGTGTGGGGAAGGTCTGGAGGAGTGTCACGAGGCGACGGGCCACATGCTCCCAATAAATGTCAGGCCCAACCATAAGATTTCGGTGTTTGGTTAACCCCAGAGCGTAGAAGTCATATAACTTTAAGAAAAATCGCAGATGATAGGCGTCCTCTGCCGCTCCGCACGCCCGGCGCACGTACGCTTTCAGGGCAACCTAAGTGAAGTACGCGAACTTTTACGGCGGATGGGCGCTCCGTCATCGAAGGTCCCGTGGGTACGGTGGCTTCGGCACGCCCCAGGCTCGGGAGACTCTTTGGCCACGTTATGTGTGTTTATTGGAGATGAAATGCCTTTTTAAGGACACTTCCTTATGTTCTCGTAACAAATCTGAATTATTTACCGGGACGCCATCACCTCGACGCCTTAACTGCCGGGACCCATGTTAAGGCGTTCCGGAGCACCCGAATTGGTTTTCTGTGACCGCGGCGCCGCCGCCCCGGGCGGGTGCTTTTATCGTCACCCACGTCCCCTTTATTTATTCACAAATTTTATACATTTTTCAAATGAGCCTCGTAAATATGCACGCGGTCGGCGCAAAATGTATCGGCTGGGTTCGGACCCCGGAATGGGTCCTTCACGGTGGAGCGCACGAATTTGGTAAGTTGTAAAAATTTTAGGATTAACGGGCCCCATGTGTACGGATTGAGATCATCTACCATCTTATCCTAGTTGCAATAGTGGGGAAACTGGTCCAATCAATAATTTACAGTCCGCGCCGGTGTAACAATGCCCGGAGCGGGCCCTGGACACTCGTCCCACCGCGAATTTTTAAGTGGTCACAATCAAGAAGAATGGCTCGTTAAAGTCATTAAGCAATTCCCAACTCCCAGCACTGTTGAATGCCACAAAGCGGTTCTTGCGCGGATTAATTATTAAAAATCGTCAAAAAATTACAGGGACGTGAGCGTGTCGGGAGATTTCGGTTATAAAGGATGTTGGATAGACATGTCCATGGTAGAATAAACAGAGCATTATTTGCCCGGATTTAGGCAGGGCGGAAAAATTAAGGGTCCCACCGTCGAAGCCCAGGTGGAGGAGCACCTCCTTTTCAACTTCTCAAATATACCCGAACTTGTCTTCTTTTCTTTGTGCACCAAATTATTTGCTGCTCAAACATTTCTCGCTGCGAGGGCGGGTTCCGCCCCCAATGTGTGCCACCGTTTCAGCGATATAATTGTTAAAAATTTTATGAAGTCAGGAATCGTCGCCGGGGGATGCGAACGTCTCAGTCCAAGGCACTAGTTTCTAGGGAAAGGGCGTTCTTTTGTGCACCGATGTGCCCATAGTCATGCAAGTTCGAGTTCTCAAGTCGCCTCACATTTAGCAACAAGAATGAACATCTTAACGAGTAATTTCCTTTGAAAAAGTTGACAAAGTTAAACACAAATCCGGAGATTTCTCGAAATTTTTTCACCTTACGAATTCATCGTTCAGAAGCGAAGGTATCGCAAGGGTTGTAATGTGCCACCTCGGCAGTTAATTATGCATGAAATTCGCGGAGCTGCTAAAGGTGTATAAAACGTGAAAATTCTTTAGCCACCCCCGGACCCATTCAACTCGCTTAATTCTTTCCGTTCGCCGTTCGCTTCTTTTCGTTTCTTTGTCGACAAAACCGGCGATGAAATTTAAGGGTCTACTGCGCGAACAAAAGTCTGGGAGGCGGGCCCCACTGGCTGATTGGGTAATGCCCCAAATTAGCCCCAAAAGTTAAGTAAGCCTCCCATTGTCATTTAGATTGTTTCAAAGCAGTTCTGATTCCGACGAGGGATGTTATCGCCTCCGCCGCTTGTTACTTATTTTGCAATTTTTATCAGGACACCCCTTTAACCGGCCCCAAAATTACGAGTGAATTGGAGGGTTTCTCAATCCTAAGTGAGTGCCAATTGGGGTTGAAATGGAAACCAGGAAACAGCACTACGTTTATTTATTCTGGGACTTTCAAATTTAAATTAAGGTGTATCACAACGAAAGAACAGTAGAACAAATTTGCATTGTTATTTAGTGGCAGGAAAAGTGGTACTTCATTTCAGTAGACATTTTTCCATAGATTATGGATTCTCAGACGACAGTTCTTGATTCGTATTTTTGTGATAAATTTATTTAAAAACAGATATAAGAGACCTGTGTATTTTAGATTTTTTTAAAAATAATTAAAATATAAGTGTATAATAGAACTTTAATAACATTAATTCATTTTCAAGCTTTTGTTAAAGTTATGTTATTAACTTTTAGAGAATATGTAATACTTATTTTTAAGTGTATTTTTATAATTGGCGAAATTACGGCTTTTCATACTTTTTAAAATTATTTTTTTCTGAAAAGGCAACCCAAATGCGTATTTATATTTTTGAATTCAGCATTTGTGAAAGAACGCTATATACATAAATTATTAGCTACTTCCTTGAGGAAATTCTTTTATACGTGGGTAACGTAAGTCTTTACAAATAATTTGTCACTTCTTCGGCAGGCCGCAGTTTAAAGCTCTTGAAAAACTTGGCCCTTACAAGCAAGTCACCAAAAAAAACTTGATATATTAATTTTATTAACTTAGTTTTCATTTTGATGGGCACAAAAATTCGCACTAGCTTTTAAAAACTTTCAAATAGATTTTCATGTTGTCATTTTAAACCTACCGAGTGCAATAAGGCATTTTATTAAATAATATTGATAACTATTTCTGGTAAAATTCAAAGTGGTAGCTTTAATATTTTTTCTTACACTTCTAAATAAAAACTTTTTTAGCTTAAACCGAATCTAAGAAATCCGTAAATAAAAGCATACGCAGTTTTGTAATCAGCAAACAAATATTAGTGTATAGAGAGAGAAATGAAAGTAAAATAATAGGTACTTGTTTACTGAATTACGGCTACTCAAAGAAAAATTGTATTTGGAACCAAATTTTTGGTTTTGGCTTTATTGTTTTCTGTCAGTAACCAATCTAATAAGACACTCGAACAGATAGACAAGACACAGAAAATTATGATTCCAGAAAGATGAATTATTTAAGAAGAAGAAGTATCCAATTTATTTGATAATAACTATAACTAAACATCGTAAATTCTACGTTTGTTTTGTTATGTAGTCTCTGGTTAGGCTAGTAAAGTTTCAGATAATGCAACCTTTAAATTTATTAAGCTGATTTTGATATTGTATGATATAGGGAACGTGTTATTCAAATAGTTTAAATAATTATACCATTTCATAGCATGAAATTCTCAAATATCTACCGTGACTTTTATCTATTATAAATATGTATAATGTGAGTCTAATACAAAGACTTCCAAAACGGCAAAATACAGCCGTTTGTTAGGTAGATCGTACCAAAGCGGTGCAGGTATATGAGGCGGCATAAAACTGCTTATGTTACCGAACATAATTCCAGGTTCCGCCCGTTTCCTATCAGTTATCAAATAAAAATGTAAAACGAATATAACGTCAAATAGCAGCCTCGGAATGAGGTAAAATTTTAATGCCTCCAAATAAATGGGGCGAGGCACGCGACCACTTTGAGCAGCTTCTACAGATCGTCATTATTTCTCAATTATTCTAACTAGTGTCCTAACACTAACCAGACCAGGCTACTCCCCCACCCGCAGGAGCCCCAGGACTCTGGTCTACTTTCGTGCGCCCTGTGCGCCGCATTATAATATTCAATTGTTTCTAACTCCAGGCCGGCACACGAGGGGGCTCTGCTCGGGATCAGGACGATAATTTTTAAAATTTCATTGCTTTTTGTTTGTTTCTGAATTTTATAAAATTAAGGGATATTATCGTGTGAGTGTGTGCTGGCCGTTGGTGTGCGAAAAGGTGCTCGTCAAGGGCCGGACCTCCCAATCAAGTACTTCACCGGCGCTTTTCTTAACTGATGCAAGTAGGCACCAGGAAAGCGCTTCGCCGTGGCGTCCGGAAGCCCCTTAAATTTGCCTCAAAAATGCAATTTTCATTTTCGGGGGCGAAAGGGCCGATAGGCCAAATCCTGAAGTTTTCGTTTCGTGTCGCGTGAGCTTTTCATTAGGCGACGCGTGACACGAAACAGAGCCATGCCACGTGCAATCATGTTTGGTTTTTTTATAATGTTTTTCATTATTTTGTTTTTGTTTTGTTTGTTTGTCCCCTCGAGTGGTGGCTCACATACTCCCGAGGGAACGAGGTGAAGTATTGAAATTATTTTATCAAATTATCCCGCCCACTCCCTCTTGGGCGGGTGTCCGCCAGGGTGCGCTTGTAGGTGACTCTCTTTGGGGAAACAAATCAACGTGAATTAAGTTGTTCAGGAATCAAGAGCTGTTTTTCTATCGGGTCCCCGCTCCTCGCCGGACAGGTAAATTTGTTTGGAATGGACTCAAGGAATTTTTATTGTTGAGAAACTTACGTAAGCCGTCAGTAATTTATTGTTTTGAACTTCTCAAGCTGCGATGGTATGCGGCATTTCCTTGGAGCACACACTCGGCCCCGGGGCAATTTTAAGGGGCCCATAGCCCGGCCCCGTGAACCCACCGCAACATTCGGGGAGTAAATCACGTTTCGAGAATTTTTTCCCTTCGCACAAAGGGATATTCAGTGGGTTTTTGTGGCACACCGAGTGCATGTCTACAAGGGTCTAATTTGCTAATAATTATTACAGTCGAGTCGAACAGAGGGCACTCATATATGTGATCCCGAATCTAACCAGCACGTAACTTTCTCTAATTGTTAAAAAATTTGCTCGCCTACACGACTCGCGTGTTGATGAGAATGGTTGTACAATTTCAGACTTTTAAAAAAGTCCCAAATAACTCTATATGAAGGTTATTTGATTCTTAGAATTTAGCCACTCAGTACCTTCCGAATGTTGGGCCCCAATCTAAAGCATATCGTGTTTTTAAGATTCCGACTTCCAAAGAACTCTAATTGCAAAATAAGCGCAAAACTAAAGAAAATCTTACCGATTTAATTTAAGGTTATATACTTTTTCTTGTTTTTTGTGAATATGGGTATTTAATTGGATAAATTCGTTTCAATGAAACATTCATAATGATATAATATGTTTAATTCGTTGTAACTACTTCAATCTTCAGTAAAAACATAAAT
Organism: Tolmerus cingulatus; assembly: GCA_959613345.1. Classification (NCBI taxonomy): domain Eukaryota; kingdom Metazoa; phylum Arthropoda; class Insecta; order Diptera; family Asilidae; genus Tolmerus; species Tolmerus cingulatus. Next base: position 19,948,571 of record OY390708.1, on the reverse strand, counting down.
TATTTTTTAATATTTGGTCTTTACTTCTCCAAGAGATTTTAATGAACAGTTTTTAATACGCCTATTGCAATTTTACTAATTTAGATTTTCGAAACACGTTTTGAAAAGTGTACAATTCCACATATTTCAAGACAATTAGCATAGAGTAATTTTAATGTTATTTATTTCAAATATTTATTGAAAATTTAAAAATTCAAGATGGCGGATTTAATATTATAATAAAACATAGGTATAGGTATTATATAATAAAATTTATCGAATCCATTATTTCTATCGCAATGATTAAGCTAAAGGCATGGAGGAACAAATAAGAATCAACGTTGAAGCAATTCTACAAATGTAACATCCACCGAACTTCTAGGTCTCAACTTTAGAGCAAAATATTATATATAATTTAATTTTGGGGAACCTAATTTCGGAATATGTAATGTGAAAAACGTATAATTAATATGTACACGTATTATTATTTTATAGAAATTAAATAAATGTACCTAATAATTACAGTTATAAATATTATTATTAAAGTCTTCCACGAGGAGGAGAATTAAACGTTAATTGTATTCTTCTGAACTGTTTCGAGGATCTAAGGTTTAAAAAGTGGAATTTCGTTTCGATGGCGGGTCAAACAATAACTTATTTTAAAGTCTGTGGGTTCTAAATAGAATTAAATTTCGACCTGAAGGTATAAATAGTGACGAAATGAATAATATTTTCAATGATACATATATTGTTGCGGAAAAGTTTTAGACTATGGTTCTCCATATTATGAACATTGATTTAAATCTACATATTTCTTCGAATATGGGTAACATAGATAGTAAATAAATAAATTATTAAATCAAAATATGTCCCTACTCCCTAATCCGAATAATTTGATAATCTAAAATGCTTTAGTAAAAGTTTGAAAATTCAGTTTTAATACCTATTACGTTCATTTGCATATCGTAGACAATGCTGGGAAACGCGCAAATTCAAAGAGCAATTAATTCGTTAAGTGAGACGAAGTATTTTGCAATAGTTTACTACTTCTTTAAAAAATGGCTTGTTTAAATCTTCAGGGGCGAACTTAATTTGGGCGCTTAAAAGAGTTCGCGAAACAACTCAGCGAAAGCCGCAAACTTTGGGACTCAATTCGCCGGGAGGAGGGTGCCTACAACTTGTAAAGCGTTCGCCAAGTGGCAGCCACAAGAGCCCTTCAAAGGTGGTGCAAAGTCTTCAGGTGATAAATATTAATTTTTATTTACCTCCTCCGGGTACAGGCGGATGCTGGGCATGGCTGGAGCAGCAGCCCCGCGGCCCCCTCAAGGAGGATCCGCGCGACGGCCTGTCTGCTCCTGATTGGTTTAAGGCCGTGGCTCAACGGGCTTCAAAGCGTTTTACGATGGCGTTAGTTGCCCTGTAAATTGCGTACCACCCGCCGCCCCAGTTAATTATTCATTCGTCAACTTACGGCGGGAGTCGTTTACCTGTAGCTCGCACGGGCATTAAGTCACCTGCATTTTTCATTCGCCCGCGAATAAAATGATTTACGGCGCGTGTTTTCCGGTGGGCAGCGCTTAAGGCTGAGGTCAGGTGACGACGGATGCATTTTTGATGGACCGGATGCAATCGTACCTTCGGCTACGCGGCTTTAAAAAGCGCGCCGAGCGACGACGCTGAAAGATTAAACAGCGTTCGCGCTCCGGCTTCTGCTCGATTTAAATTAAATATTTGTTTAATTATTTTCGCAAAACCGGCGGCCCTGCGACCAGAATTCCTCGCAACTTATCCCGGCGCGGTTGCCTCCCGGAATTTAAGCCAAGAGTTCATCGTGCAAAAATCGTGCGGAGAGCTCTGCCAGGCTCCTCATAAATTTTCATTACGTAAGTGTAAAGCAGGACATTTTAAATAGTAGTAAAGCCGACAGTTTAATGTTGTAAATTATTTTCATCCTCGACAATTTGCGCCCAGAAAAAACGCTATCGGGCTTATTACTCACCCTCAACCGGGCAACCCGAAAAAGGATTCACAAAGCGAAATTATCTCCAGGAGGACAATTAGAAAAAAGGCGGGTGGTTGGCGGTCGGAGCGGACGGACGACGTGCAGGCGAAGGACCACCGGCATAAAATAGGCGGAAGTGCAATAGTAGTAATAATTTGCCACGCTGCTACCGCTGCGACCCGCCCCCGCCCGAAATGCTCATCGCCAAGGCTGACTTTGTCAGGGCGGCAATTATCGTAGTAGTTGCAACTACCGGCGCTCCTCTGCCGTCTGAAAGGGCCCCGCGGGGTTGATTTATGCCGCTTTCGCCCCTTTTTTTTTATTTTGTTACCCCACTCTCTGCCTTTTCGGGTTTTTTATTTGAATTCGGCTCGTATTTACGCTCTTTTGTGGTCACCCACTATTCAGATCCGTTTGGGTCATTTGTGTCCAGCCCGACGGTTACTAGTTAATTTTGTGGAAGACTCAAATTAATTATAAAGGACAAGGGAACCGGCCCTGCTGATTGCCACCAATTGCCTGCAAAAAAATCGCTTTATTGCCGCGCGGCTCAATGGAGATGTTTTGTCGGCAATTTGATGGATTTTTGGATGTATGCCCCTCGTTTTATTCACTTTTTAATTGTAATTTAGAAAAAAAAACTATAACACGATTTTCCATTTATTAAGTTAAACAACACAAATTGATTAAATGAGAGTCGGACGGTTCAGTAAGATTGAAACCCCTAAAATTTATTACATATGCAGTGTAGAAGTATTAAAATCAAGAGCAGGACTTTTCTCAACTAAGTGATTGATAATGTAAAATGTCGATTCAAAAGACACGTGACGTGACATATACATATAATATATACTATGTGGAAATTAACAATAGGGAATGCTTTTGAATAAGTACTATATGTAAATGCACCCCTTTAGTATCTTGACAAAAGACTTTTACTATTGGAATTTACTCGAACGTATTTATTGTTCAAACTCAAAATCTATCAAGTAATCGACTGACTGCATTTTTCATGTAAGATTTTATAAGGGTGTAGGCATATTTGTCTACAGGGTGCTCCCTCTTTACTCTAAACAAATGGCACAATTTAGCTATTGTAATAATAATACATACATATGTACATCGAAGAGTGAATACTCCTTTTATTTTAAAAGGAAATTTTGAATGAGCTTGTAAATTGTAATAATGAGATATGTATATTTTGTAATAATCTCTTTTTGGTATTTTTTGTATATAAATGAAGAGTATGAGTAACATTGAACAGAACTTACAGTTTCTCGCGAAAAACCGTTTTTTGATACACGTAGGCAAAAAAATTTATCAATAAAAAACATGACTTTAATGACCCTCAAAAGTACTAACTAATGTTAAAAAATCCTTTAAAACAAATATTTTTGCTTTGCTAATAAAGCATTCTCCCCTATAAATAAATTTTGTTATAACTCTAAATACATTTTTCGTCTGTGGAATTTTCATGTATAATTTATTGATTTCATGTCGATATCTCATTTCGTTTAAAAATCAGTAGCCTTTGACAAACAAATGTACGACTTTGAACGTTAAAACAATATGAATCCATTAGATTACAGAAAATATAGTAAAGAAAAACTTTAAACTTTAGAAATTAGAATAACTTTTCATTTTACATGGTTTGCAAATAGCTCCAAATTTCGATCGTGAATCTAACTTAACTTTCTCAGGAGCCATTTAGTTTCGAATATATATTTTTAATAGGGACAATTATTTATGATTGTTTCTATTTACTCTTAAACGGAGTGATAAAACACGGCACTATAAAGGAAGATTGCACGTCTGTTATTTTATCAACAAGTATTTTAAACCACCAATGAGAAGTGTTGCTAAAGAACTAAACTGACCAAAAATTAAATCTTTCTACACAGTATGACAATTTTACCGAACTACAAAAGTAGGACCAAACTTATAATCTAGCCTAATTATACCGTGCACTTCAAACTCATAAAATAAAAGTTTAAAAGCTATATTCGACTACGCAAAACTTCAAATTAACCATAAAATATAATAGAACAAAGTCAACACATCGGTTCACTAACAAAGGAGTTGTATTAAAAATATAGGCGAAAGTCTGCCTTTAGATTCACATGTGATTTTTGGCTTCCGACTAGAATTAATCCAAAAACCTTTGTTATTGAACTCTGTAATATTTTACGTTTATTTTAAGCTTTTGCCTAGTCGGGTTCTAGTTTTAAACTCATGTATTATATAATACGAGATTACAACTGAAATGGAGGTGATTTCTATGAGTAAGGATTTTTGAAAGGCAAAACATAAAAAATGAAAGAATTTCTTTGGTTTTGGCACAGTTTTGAAAATAATGTTTCAAAGAAAATTATATAGCATTTAAAATAAAACCTATAACCACAGAAAAATAAGGGAAATCTGCAAAAATCTTTAAAACTAAAAGATAAAACTTCATTGTTCCATTGTTCATAAAATTATAAAATAAGTTTAACGTTAGACTGCCAGTTTTAAAACAAATTATAGTTAACTGCATCACGTAAAAACTGCAATTGTATAAAGATATGCTTGACTTAAACGGAGCTTAGAGCTGATTTAACTCTTTAACACAATAATGAAACTCAAGCTGAACTTTCAAATAGTCCAACTTAAAACAGTTAAGACTACCGCTATATAAACGGTGCATTTTACCCAGGCTCGTATTCTGGTTTCGTGAAGTCGACCTGCGTTTTTTAAAATGAACCATGGACAGTTTCTTATAATATTTGTGCTTTACGTCACTCTTTGTACAGGACAAGACCACAGATATTCGAGCAGTAATAAAAAGCTGGATGGACCAAAATCCGCATGTTCGTTACGCGACCATCTGGTGGCGAAAGAGAAAAGTAAGACTCCAGTAGAATTATCCCAAAGAAATATGTTCGAATCTGACGAGGACGAAAGCGATGAACAGGACGACGAGATGGATGACGACGAGGACGAAAGCGAGGAGGATGAAAACGATTATACCTCTGAGAGTCTCATCCGAACTCATCTTGCTACGATACCTGTCGTAGAAGTAAGAATTTGTTGTTTTTAACGAATATATTTTAATGACTTTTTGATATTTGCAGCATTTTTTATACACAATGCATTGCGTGTTGTGTCCATCTTGTTCGCCCTGCAGATCTGGAATTGTTTCGTCATTCACACCTCCACCTCAAAAGGTATCAAAAAGCAAAGTGAACTCAAAAAAGACATCACTCGATCCCGAAAAATTACGAAAACGTCCCTCTTCACAAAGACAATCCATACCACAAAACATTCAACCACCACCACTAAACAGTGAACCATTACCATCAATTTTTGAACCCACACCCCCATCAGAAAGTGAACTACCACCACCACGAGAAAGTGAACCAATACCAGAAAGCGAACAAAACCCAGAAAATGAATCGTGGCCACCAGTTTATGAACCCGCACCGACAGAAAGTAAACCTTCACCACTACTAGAAAGTGAACCTTCACCGCTACTAGAAAGTGAACCACCATCATCAGTTTATGAGCCCCCATCCCCACCAGCTTTTGAACCCCCACCACCAGAAAGTGAACCATCGCCACCAGTTTATGAACCCCTACCGACAGAAAATGAATCCCCACTACCAAAACATGAACTCTCAGCTCCAAAAATGGAACCCCAAACAATAGAATATGAACCTCCTCCTCCAGTAAATCATAATCCACAAAATGAATATGCAGAATACGTACCAACCTCTTCAGGAAATCAATTACCTTCTCCAAATTATGAACCTCCTCCTCAAGTAAATAACTCTCCAATTAATGCATTCGTAAAAAAGACATCTGCAGTAAAAGAACGTTCGAGAAAAAAACCTCGCGTAAAAATACCTCCAGTAAAAAAATCTGTTTTACCAAAACTTCTACCCACTTCAGATTATGAACGTTCTCCTAAAGTTGATAACTACCGAAAGAAGGTATCCCCATTAAATATACCCGAAAAAAGTAAAACTTCCGAACCTCCCTCAAAACGTGTGCCCAAAACAAATTTGCCAACCTTTAACTACGTTCGAAAGCCCAAGCAACCAAAACCTTCACACATTGGTAAGATCCCAGGAAATAACCTCCAAAATAATATGCCTTCACCAAAAGTTGAAGCCGAGGAAAAAAAATCCAAAAACAATGTGATCCCGGCCAAAATGTCGCTATCGAAAGATCACTCAATAATAATCCAGCTAGTACTTCGAAAACCACCACATTAAACACCATTATGTATTTCGAAAAACAAGGTATATAATAATTTCCAAAATATATACCATACATATTGGATAATCAAAAGTAATTTGAAATGATCCTTAATTTTCAACCAAAATTAGACAAAATAAAAACTAAATTAGGTACTGTACAGAATAAAATTTAACTTTATTCGCAAAAAACTAACTGATTAATTAAACCCAAGCATATTACTTCATAATTACATTACCGAAAATTGAATTGAGGCCATTATACCTGAGTTCAAAATATTGATTTTTATTTATTGGCTAAAACAATTTATTTCATGGACCTTGCGCAACACTACCCTGCAAACAGAATTTCGAAATTCAAATCCTAACTGGTGCAATGAGACTGAACGATTTTTAATAAAATTTGATTTACACATTTTCAGAATTTTGTTTTTCGTATAAAATGATTACCAGTCTTGTCACTGCGTTTTCAACTGTTTGAATTAAAGAAAATGTACTTCAAATGAGATGAAATGATATTATTTTTTGCTGTAATTAATGACAATAAGCCTGTATGTAGGATTTAATAATATATAGGTGAGTAAAACGTTGCTCAGTTACTTGCATGAAGCAAATGTAAAGTTAGAAATTTTGGAATAAAATTTAACCCAAAAAATGTTGATGTAATTTTGCCCTCTTTTTGGAAGGAAATTAAATATAATGGTAGTAAAAGTAAATTAACCATAAAATAAAAGAGTTTTCGTAGTAGATATGGATTTTTACCTTTTTTGAAGAAGGTAGATTTACACATAGAAGATGTAACTTTTTAGCCATAAATTCTCCGTTCAAAGAAAAATTTTACATTACCTACAGATCCTTTTAAGGGAACAATGATGTTATGTATAAATATGGTACCTACAAGGCGCTAAAAATAAATGTTCTTTTAAGACAATTAATTTCGTCATCGTTCGAATGAAAATATCTATAGTGTAAAGTTATTTCATTAAAATGAATTCGTAATTAGTTATATGTATATTAAGGCGGAGATAATAAATACGTAACGTAAAGATAATAACGACTTTTAAATTAAAAAATTATGCATTAAAATGCAATACGATGAAATAGATATAGTAGAAGTATGGCTATAAATGTGCCTATTAAAAACAAAAGAACGAAATATGCTACCATTTTCAACAGGACGTCTTTAATCGAATAAACATAACTTTTCGTAAAATAACTTCACTGACATTCGGTGTAAATATGAGAATTTAGGTCGTAGAAATACGTCAGCTTGACATAATTTTAATATTGCTATACATGTTTACACCAATTTGGTATATGTAAAATTACACGAAATTTATAAACTTGAATGAATGCTATATGAAAGCTTAAAAGTGATGAAATTTTAGAGGTTTTTGTTAGATTACAATGAAAATGTTGTTTACGATTGTGATCAACTTATTTACAAAAACAAACGTAAAATTGCACTGAAGTTTAAGGCGAATTTACACTCACTGTAAAATTTTGCAGATTCGATTTTCATTTGAATTTCGTGCAATATTGCAACTATTGTCATTGCAAAGCAGTTTTTAAAGATGTCCAATTATTTAAAAGACAACTAAATGTCTAAAATTAATTGATATAGTTTATTGCTTCAGATTTTATTATTGCATTTTGAAGTGTGTAAGGTAACAATCCGAAAAATTACAAACTTCATTTAATTCGCTTTCGGGAGCCGACAAACCTTAAATTATTGAGTTTGTCGGAGTTGCAAGGATCCGTCCGAATCTCGTTGGCGTCCTGCTCGAAGAGGATTTAAGAGGTTGACCTCAGAGCTCGAGTGGGTGGGGCCTTGTTGTTCCAATTGTTTCGGTGCTCCATTTTACTATTTCTTTTATTTTTTTTTCTTTTTGCATAAACTTCGACAGGACTGTGTGACTTTGTGTCAACTTGGAAGTGTCTTTCCGTGAGTTCCTTACTGCGGCTCCCTCGACGTCTCGGGTCGGCCAGCTGAAGAAGGCCGGGCGTGCAGGAACAAGTTGAAGTTATCACATCCCCTAGACGTGTCTAATTAAAAACTATGTCAACTAGAAATGGTCAAGGGCTCGTGCCTAATACTAAGAAGTGCGGGGGCGAAGAGAACATCAAGAGGCCGCCACTCGAGCGGGTTTTTTTTCCCCGGCTGCGACCCCAGGTATTCATCTCAGGTGCTCAGTCGGCGTGTGATTGTCATTTTTGCTTTCAGGCTCTCAACAGCGCTCGCTCGAGTGTTCAAACAAAACTAAGCAAACTTATTTCAGCCAGGACATAACGAGTTCCTTCCCGGCGACATTTTGCATTTCGAGGGGTCCCGGCCCCGGCCCCTGCTCCTGCTCCTGTGCACGCACTCCCCCTGCACGGCCTTGGGAGCCATCTGCCTATAAATAGCCATTAAGGATATAGAGGCGCTCCTCCGGCTGTCCGGGGGCCATAACTCATGCGATATTAACAACAGAAACCGATTCGAAGTCGGCGGAATTGCCCTAAGTATGCGCTGGATTTATTTGGGCCGGGGCCCCGGATCCCTGGATCGAGCGGCGCATTTTTCTCAAAACTCCGGGCCAACTCTTATAAATCAGCAATTGTCACCATTGTCGCGGCTCCATCGCTCATTCGGCGGCGGTGCCTGGGTCCCGACCCTCGTTCTGGATGACGGGCCACAGGATTAATAACTTAAAATTTGCGGAAAACTTTTTGGCGAGTAAAGTGCATCGGGAGCACGGGGCCACTGGGAGGGGCCTAGAACCACCCCCCAGAAACTACCCGGTAGCAATTGGAGCAGGGCCGCTCGCACGGCAGCGGGACGGGCAGGCGGCCGCAACAACTAAAAATGTTGGAAAATTTAAGTAAAGGCCATTAAGTAAACAAATTCACAGTTTTTCCTACGAAACACAGGCCAGACCTAAGCAGAACTTTGACTGACTCTTGGGGTGCACTTTTCCAGGGGACGTAATCGTTCATTATCACGACACGCCGCACGAAAGCTGCCCTGGGGCTCCGGCGACCGCGGCGGGCTTAGGCGGATCCGGTCGCCGTAATGACTGAAATTTCGCCCGGTTACGTGCTTACGCGAATCTAATGAAACCCAGGTCGCCTCCGAAAACCGCCTTTTAATTCGTTTGACGAATTATTTCGATCACGGGCCTCCGCCAGTCACCACTCGGTGGGTGGGCCCGGGTTCATGTGTGGGGTTTAGCAAACCTACGGGAAAATGTGACGCTCGATCTAAATCTTCACTCATTTTCGCGGCTTATCTTAATTATTAGCACCTCACTGGGTAGGAAATCCGGCTTACAAATCGGCTTAGATTCCAGCCGAGGTAATTTCATACCCGTTTTGATAAAACCGAAACATTTTGAACGAAATTAGCGTTTACAATCTAAATAGAATTATAAAATCATAGAATTTTGTATTTCAAAGTTGTCACAAACACTCGCATACTTTTGCAGGCGAAAGTTGTATTTAAAAGGAATGAAAATTAATTTTCTTGAACTTTTTCGTCAGAAAACTTCGACAAGGATACTAAAAATTTCGAATCCTAATGCGAAAACCACCTTTTTGACTGGTATTTATAACATTGATGCTGGTGCGAAATGAATGAATTTGATAAAAGACTTTGATATTATGAAACAGATCATTATCAATATTATCAGAATGTTTAAAAAACTAACTAAATATTTATATAGCAAAATTTTTGGGATAAAACTACAAAATCTTCTAAGATCGACTTTAGAATAATGTAAAGCTTACGAGGCTTTCAAAATGTTTTAATAATTCCCAGCAACTAATGAGAAATTCGTTACAAAAGGAAAACAATCGTTTGTGCGCAGATTGGATTTTGCTTACTATTTTATAAAATAGGCAAAATATTCTTGTCACAGCTAAGCGGCAGCGAAAACTTTCGAGCGGGGCATTTGTGTCGTATAATGAAATTGTTAATTTACCCGAACAACCTTTCCGGATCCGAAAAAACTGCCCCCCGAACTAGGGGCCGAAGCGAATTCAATTTAATTCGAGTTAATGCCGCCGTGTTCATTTCGGGCGAGCTGTGCGGAATTGGGTGGTGAATTAAGTCCAATTTATCCACTTTTAAAATTGTAAACTTTTGGCGCTAATTGGGGCTTTTAATTATGAATTTTTGCAATCCTGTCCGGAGATGTTCCGCTCGAAATTACTTATGACAGCCAGACGTAATTCTATTACTCCATCAAATAATTTCCGTAAGCCCAAGAAGTCACCCCTGGCCCCAGGAAGGTCCGACCCGCTGGCGGAGGCGCTGTTATTAATTTCAAAAAATCCGTTCACGTACAAGTGGCCGGGACACGTTCTACATACCTCCGGCGGCGGGGACTGCCGAAAAAAGGGCCACGGGCCATCACGGCGAGGAGCAGCTTCCTGCCCGAACGTCATCCACTTATCCTTGCGCCGCACATATGGCCACATCCCAGTCGATCCCGGGGATCCGGAGCATCCCGGCAAAAAACCCCTGCGACAGCGAAAAACTCCAATGGACCCGGCTCATACATAGATGCAATTAGTTGTTATAAATTGGTTCCGGTCGAGGCCCTATGATACATGGCCCCGTGTTGACGATTGTGGGCGGCCTCACGTCCTTCTTTCCTTGCGGCCCGGCGGCATCTCTAATAAATTCCAGACGCTGCCAGGGGCCGACAAAGATATCGGCGCGGCCGCCCACGTCCACCCAGCCGGGCAGGGGCTCGATTGATCCAAAAAATAATTAAAAATGAATGAAATCAGCTGCCAGAATGTAACGAAGGCATCATGGGTCCCGGATCCGGCTCCGGCGGCACTGGGAATTTCGGGGAGCACCCCAGAGCCTATTTCTGGCTGGGAGCATCTTCTTAGGTTCCCCCATGTCGTAGACATTTGCTGTCGCTATCGACTCCACATGTAATCGTTTATGCAAAAACGGTCACATCAGGACTTTCAGGAGATCACGTATTCAATACATTTCTTCCATTATATGAGGTGCTCCGCTCGACTCGCTCGGCCCCAGTCCCCGGCCACATAGCACTCCTCTGCTGTATGCAAGGCGCTCCACACAGGAAAGATGACGTCCTGCAGGACGCCGACGACGCCGACGACGACGACGACGACGACGTCGGTCTTGGCAAAGAGCTGCAAGGAGTGAAATTGCCACTTTCTGTTGAGATTTTTCCACACACGGACGGCCGCATCAAGTGTGCAAGCTCGGGGATAGTGGGATATGCTCAATGGAGTAGAAGGACACCTCATATGCTCTTTGGGTCCTTTGACGGTGCCCACATCGGTACACATCCTTGTTGTTCCATCTTGATCCGCTCAGATATTCCCTTTTATGGCTGTGGACGCACATAGTATTAGTTATGTAATTTCAAATTGCTTTTTTCGTTGTCGTGCTCGTTTTCTACCTCCCAGCGATTAGGAGTGGACGACAGGACTCAAGATGCTCGACCTGGACCAGACAGATTCGTCCATGTCGATGTCGTTGTCTGGCACCGTGTGGGGATCCGTGGCAAATGGGTGCGTGGAATTTGGGTTGCGTGTTTTGCAGAATGCCAACGAGGCAACCAACAGATTTATTTTCAAACTGCTTGATAACCCTTAACCCTTCCATAAATTTATTCTCAATAGATAATTCTATAAATATTACTATAAAGGGGTTTTTCATTTCATTTTAACCATTTATCCCCAATTCCTCAATTTATCATCTTTAATCTGCAAGGCTAGATAAAACATGTATCTAGTTTAATAATTCCACCAATCAATCAAGAACAAGCTTGAACAACTTAAACAAAAAGAAAACAAAAACGATTCCAAACACTTTGTAATTTATACAGAGAAAGGCAAGAGAACCAAAAATTGTCGCTTAAACATATACATAGGTTTGAAGGTTTAATACGGATCGTCGTAGTAGTTTATTGGAATTGAAATCCATTTATATGCATTTTATACTCAAAAAGAAATTTTAGTTGCCAAGCGTTCAGGTCAGAAGAGCACGCTGGCACTGGTTTGTAAATGGCCATTACTTTATTGGAATGTAATACGAATGCTTTTATGACAGAGAATTCCCCTATTTAATATTGTATTTGCACAGAATATATTATACACAAACGAAAAACTTATTATAGAACGCGTTTACAGCAGCATGTAGTTACGCTGTGCATAAATATACTATTATCTCAATTGCATTTGAACGCAAATTATTTAGCTTAGGATAATTAGCGTTTTTAGAAACAAAATTATCGCGAACAGGAGCTGAACTTACTATTTAAATCAAACGACATTAAAATTAAAACTCATTAAAGATATTTCCAACCCTGTTTTCTGAGAGAATAGGATATAATTTACCCTGTACACAGCCAATAATTAATGTTGCTTTCTTTGACAAATTATGTTTAAATAAGATAAATCCGGTTGTAGATTTAGGACAGTTTAACGTAGGTAATCTTTAAAACATTTATAAATACATATGTATCAACTCTACGGACAATTTACAAAAACTATTTGAGTTTAAGGTCACCCCACAAATTTTGACTAAATTTTGTAAAAATATTCAAAAAATATTCCGTAAAACGTTACGGATGTGTAATTTTGTCAGTCATTTATATTTTCTGCGATAATTTACATTAAAAAACTGAAATCTCATAATTTTCCGCGGCAATTTCTTTATGCATCCACAATATTTTGGTAAAAATAATAGAAAATTATTTATACTGGACTTCTTTAAAAAATTCCACGCGAAAATTGAACACAAGAAAAATGTTACTTTATTCCATTTGTTACCTACTTTATAAGGCAAATGAGTTTTCATCACCGTCGATAAGTTGACAAAAATATTCACCTTTAACTTATTTATATCAAAGCCCGTTTAAGAATTATTTAGAATGAAAATGGGGAAACGCCTTTTATTTAAAGTGTTCATAAAATTTGCATCGGACCTTTGGTGGAATATCGGAATAAGCAAAATATCGCGGTGGTAAAATGTAAATATCCGAAATTTCAAAGATAATTACATACCTACCGAAGTGTTAAAAGAGACCAACAATTTTTGGTTTTGTAGATAATTCTCTACCTTTGCTTTCAAAAGAATATTTATCCAAAATTTCCAACCACATTAGCTTTTGTAAACAAATTTTTAAAATTCGTAATAACTATTACTTTTTCACACTGTTGAACCGTGATTTAAAAAAAGATCTGGTTTGAAATTGAGAGGCCGTTGGGAATGATAGTTATTGAGTAGAAGATTTTTGTTTTTTGAATCAAAAAGCTGCAGGAAAAACTAATTTCTTGCAAAATTATTCGATATGATGCTTTTGTCGTTAAAATTCATAGTTGGCGGGCTTTTAACTTCCACCTGAATGTACCCTCAGATTTTAGAGCATACCTATCTTTTATTATATTAATCTAGCAAGTACTTTTTAGTTTTACGACAGAATTTAAAGAGTTTTCTCGGAAATGGTGGATATTTCTTTAAGTTTTCCTTCTCAAAAATTGCAGACAGATGTACGCAAAGCAGTAAACCGCTTTCGCCGGCTGATGGGAAACATGTGATTCCTGGAGACTCCCTGGGGAGCTCCATTTTTCAAAGCTGCGGGCCACAAACGCCTTGAAAGTTTAAACAAAACCGATAACTCTTAAGAGTGCAGGTGAGGGGCAGGCGGGGAGCTGGAAAAGTCGCCGGAAGGAGCGGAGGGTAATTCCTCCCATTATTCACGTGGATGAGACGTAGGCACGAAAGTGGCGTCCAGAAACTATCCGTTGATGAATTGTTTTTTGATGATGACAGGTAATAGTTATTTCCATAATATCCTCCAGCATTTATCATTTTTATTTCTCACCCTGTGCGGCACCCGTGATGACAGCCACTTCTTACCTTGGGCTGTCTGCGACTCAGGGAGGAATCTCGCGCCGAACACATGCAACTCGACCGTGGGGCACCGGAGGGGCGGAAAAAAGGCTCGAGTCGGCCAAGGAAAAAATCAGAAGAAGGAGTTAAAATGTCAGGACAAAAGTCATTTTTCAGAAAAAATGAGGAGCATGGAATGCAGGCGGCACCGGGCGAGAGTCGAAATGAAAAACACACACATTTAGGCAAATTATATGTTTTTGGAAGAGGTCCTGCACTGGGCCGCCGCCCCCCCCCCCCCCCATTCTACGGGGCACGGCGGGCCTATTAATACGATTTTTTTCACTTTCCGTTCGGCGCACTCAATTTCTTCCTGTTTGCAGGATATCACAATTTTTCTTGGCCTCAAGGAGCCGCTCGAAATAGAAAACTAACACTATAATTTTTCATAAATAATTTATTCGCCGTGGAAGCCCATTAATCGTGCCCGTTCCGCCCAGTTTTGCTCTGTCAGCCTCTCTCTGGAAGCATTCACCTGGGCTGCAGGAGGGCTCCGCCCCACGGCCCCACGGCCCCACGGCCCCATCGCCAGTTCGTACTTTCGACGGATTTTGGATTTTTTCCTTCTCAATTTTTTTATTTTTTTACTTTTATTTTTTTTTTATTTCTCCAGCCCCTCCACGATTTTTATTTGAATTTCAATTTATTCGCCGCTTTATTTATGGTTCGACTGCCGGCTGTTTTTATGCAAACTCCTCTCGTCGGCGAACGAAAACGACAGAAATTATGTTGAAATAACTGAGAACATGATTGTCGATTTGCATGAAAAAGTGCAATTTTTTACGGCGACAGTCCACTCGGCGCGGCGCGATCCCGCGCTGTTATTAACATTTGTTTACATCCCGGGCGACGTGTGTGTTTCCCGGTTTCCCCGGCTCCAAATGCTCAGTAAAACTGATTTATTAAGGGAAATAGCCGCCGTTTGATGAAATTAGGTTTATGGACCTATATTTATGTCTTCGCGGACTGCCCGCTCGCGATTGAGTGGGAGCCTTTTCCGCGCGGACCCATAATGAAATTGCAGTCATCACGGTCAGGTGGAAAACGCGGACAGCGAATAAATCAAATTAAACGCTTGTTGGATGACCTTAACAAGTTCGCATCGCGCCGTCATTTTGTTGTTCAATTCCAGCTATTTCCCGAGAAATTTATACAAGAATGACACACGATTACTAAGTAGTATGACAACTTTGCAGCTTATTAAATAATTACCTTATCCTTTAAAATATTACCCGGCCAAGTATGACTTATTGTATAAACGTATACTAGAAACGACTTCTTGTAGCAAATAAATAAATTAGTTAAAATCATCAATTGTACAAATTAATATCAAAGTCTTTTATAAATTAATGCAGATAGAAATCAAAAGAATCTTGCTTTTCCTGGGACAATAAAAACCGAAGTATTATAGCCAGTTTTAAGCTTCTTATACATTTCTTACTCGGTATTTCACTCATTAATTATATGTATTATCTGTCGCCTGAACCTTAACACTATATAAAGTTGGTGACACCAACGTGGTGCCATCCGCAAACGAGCATATGTTAGCGTATAACCGAAACTCTACGTAGAATTTAACTCTGCAAGACTACTTTGCTTCTGCGTCTCTCATGTACCTGTATCGCTTACCTAAACCAAGACTACAAAATCATATATTTTTAATAGATTTGAAAAATTTTAAATAACACAATATATAATAAAAGTAGAATAATTGCTTGTTCTAAATTATAAACAATTTTTTGCTCATATAATTTTCTATAGTCAAAAGATTTTATTGTTGCATGGTCCATAAATTTATAAAATAAGTTTTACCCGGAATTATAAAAGAACGAAAAAATTGCAATTAGGCAGCTCTCATAAATATTTTAGGCGATGTAGACTAAAATATAGTATTATAGTTCCCTATTGTTTGAAAAATATAAAACTTAATAATATACTTCTCAAATAAGCTTATTGAAAACATTTCAATCGGTATATAAAAGATGTATTTTGCCTCAACACGTCATATTCCAGAATTGCAGTAAAGTTGATCCGCACTTATTTAAAAATGAACCGCAGTCCTTTGCAGTTCCTTGTTTACATTTGTATTTACATTTTCTTTACAAAAGTTAGAATTGATGGAGAGGCAATAATCGCCTACAATTCGACGTACGGCAATTCTGTCTATGAGGCCGATTACAAGTCTACTAACGTTTTTGACCAAGAAGCCAATACCAACCTCATTAACAAAATAATTAACAGCAATGGCACTGAAAAACCTGTCTTCAATAAGGATTCCAAATATTTCCCTTTGGTTGTAAGTATAGATAAATAATTAACCATGTTAAAACTTTTAACTGAAACATTTTCAGAAAATCTTATATTCTTTGTTGTGCAGTGATTGTTGTAAAGAAAACTCCAAGCAAACAGACACCTCGTCTAGAACCAATGATATTTTAGGAAAAATGATCCTACAAAAAACACCCAAAGGAAATACGGCTCCAGAAAGTACGAGATCAGAAAATAAGCATGGGACTACAGCAGATCCAAACCCAAGAATTATGCCTCCAGAAAATGCACAATCAAGAAGTCAGGAAGATGCTCAAATAAATGTACCCCTGGGAGATCTGCCGTTGTGGAATTGGACTCCAAAAGATAAGACCTCGAGAAATGTGCCCTCACGGAAGACACAGTCGGAAAAGGAGCCTCGCAAAAATGTACCAGAGGAATTCTATACGCCCGAGAGAATTGTACCCACAGGATATATAGCGTCACAATATAGGACTCCAAAAACTGTGCGTCCAGGAAATGAACAGCTAGAAAAATCACTTGTAGAAAAACCAGCCATAGAAAATACACCTTCAGAAAATACACGATCAAAAAATAATCCTGGGACTGCAGCAGATCCAAATTCAAGAATTATGCCTCCAGAAAATACACAATCAAGAAGTCAGGAAGATGCCCAAATGAATTTACCACTGGGAGATCTGCCGTTGTGGAATTGGACTCCAAAAGATAAGACCTCGAGAAATGTGCCCTCATGGAAGACACAGTCGGAAAAGGAGCCTCGCAAAAATGTACCAGAGGAATTCTATACGCCCGAGAGCAGTGTACCCACAGGAAATATAGCGTCTCAATATAGGACTCCAAAAACTGTGCGTCCAGGAAACGAACAGCTAGAAAAATCACTTGTAGAAAAACCAGCCATAGAAAATACACCTTCAGAAAATACACGATCGAGAAATAATCCTGGGACTGCAGCAGATCCAAATTCAAGAATTTTGCCTCCAGAAAATACACAATCAAGAAGTCAGGAAGATGCTCAAATAAATGTACCCCTGGGAGATCTGCCGTTGTGGAATTGGACTCCAAAAGATAAGACCTCGAGAAATGTGCCCTCACGGAAGACACAGTCGGAAAAGGAGCCTCGCAAAAATGTACCAGAGGAATTCTATACGCCCGAGAGCAGTGTACCCACAGGAAATATAGCGTCTCAATATAGGACTCCAAAAACTGTGCGTCCAGGAAACGAACAGCTAGAAAAATCACTTGTAGAAAAACCAGCCATAGAAAATACACCTTCAGAAAATACACGATCGAGAAATAATCCTGGGACTGCAGCAGATCCAAATTCAAGAATTTTGCCTCCAGAAAATACACAATCAAGAAGTCAGGAAGATGCTCAAATAAATGTACCCCTGGGAGATCTGCCGTTGTGGAATTGGACTCCAAAAGATAAGACCTCGAGAAATGTGCCCTCACGGAAGACACAGTCGGAAAAGGAGCCTCGCAAAAATGTACCAGAGGAATTCTATACGCCCGAGAGCAGTGTACCCACAGGAAATATAGCGTCTCAATATAGGACTCCAAAAACTGTGCGTCCAGGAAACGAACAGCTAGAAAAATCACTTGTAGAAAAACCAGCCATAGAAAATACACCTTCAGAAAATACACGATCAAAAAATAATCCTGGGACTGCAGCAGATCCCAATTCAAGAATTATGCCTCCAGAAAATGCACAATCAAGACGTCAGGAAGATGCCCAAATGAATTTACCACTAGGAGATCTGCCGTTGTGGAATTGGACTCCAAAAGATAAGACCTCGAGAAATGTGCCCTCATGGAAGACACAGTCGGAAAAGGAGCCTCGCAAAAATGTACCAGAGGAATTCTATACGCCCGAGAGCAGTGTACCCACAGGAAATATAGCGTCTCAATATAGGACTCCAAAAACTGTGCGTCCAGGAAACGAACAGCTAGAAAAATCACTTGTAGAAAAACCAGCCATAGAAAATACACCTTCAGAAAATACACGATCAAAAAATAATCCTGGGACTGCAGCAGATCCCAATTCAAGAATTATGCCTCCAGAAAATGCACAATCAAGACGTCAGGAAGATGCCCAAATGAATTTACCACTAGGAGATCTGCCGTTGTGGAATTGGACTCCAAAAGATAAGACCTCGAGAAATGTGCCCTCATGGAAGACACAGTCGGAAAAGGAGCCTCGCAAAAATGTACCAGAGGAATTCTATACGCCCGAGAGCAGTGTACCCACAGGAAATATAGCGTCTCAATATAGGACTCCAAAAACTGTGCGTCCAGGAAACGAACAGCTAGAAAAATCACTTGTAGAAAAACCAGCCATAGAAAATACACCTTCAGAAAATACACGATCAAAAAATAATCCTGGGACTGCAGCAGATCCCAATTCAAGAATTATGCCTCCAGAAAATGCACAATCAAGACGTCAGGAAGATGCCCAAATGAATTTACCACTAGGAGATCTGCCGTTGTGGAATTGGACTCCAAAAGATAAGACCTCGAGAAATGTGCCCTCATGGAAGACACAGTCGGAAAAGGAGCCTCGCAAAAATGTACCAGAGGAATTCTATACGCCCGAGAGCAGTGTACCCACAGGAAATATAGCGTCTCAATATAGGACTCCAAAAACTGTGCGTCCAGGAAACGAACAGCTAGAAAAATCACTTGTAGAAAAACCAGCCATAGAAAATACACCTTCAGAAAATACACGATCAAAAAATAATCCTG
The DNA here is from genome assembly GCA_959613345.1 of Tolmerus cingulatus. Classification (NCBI taxonomy): domain Eukaryota; kingdom Metazoa; phylum Arthropoda; class Insecta; order Diptera; family Asilidae; genus Tolmerus; species Tolmerus cingulatus. The sequence continues at coordinate 19,929,397 of OY390708.1, read as the reverse complement.
GGACTGCAGCAGATCCCAATTCAAGAATTATGCCTCCAGAAAATGCACAATCAAGACGTCAGGAAGATGCCCAAATGAATTTACCACTAGGAGATCTGCCGTTGTGGAATTGGACTCCAAAAGATAAGACCTCGAGAAATGTGCCCTCATGGAAGACACAGTCGGAAAAGGAGCCTCGCAAAAATGTACCAGAGGAATTCTATACGCCCGAGAGCAGTGTACCCACAGGAAATATAGCGTCTCAATATAGGACTCCAAAAACTGTGCGTCCAGGAAATGAACAGCTAGAAAAATCACTTGTAGAAAAACCAGCCATAGAAAATACACCTTCAGAAAATACACGATCGAGAAATAATCCTGGGACTGCAGCAGATCCAAATTCAAGAATTTTGCCTCCAGAAAATGCACAATCAAGACGTCAGGAAGATGCCCAAATGAATTTACCACTAGGAGATCTGCCGTTGTGGAATTGGACTCCAAAAGATAAGACCTCGAGAAATGTGCCCTCACGGAAGACACAGTCGGAAAAGGAGCCTCGCAAAAATGTACCAGAGGAATTCTATACGCCCGAGAGCAGTGTACCCACAGGAAATATAGCGTCTCAATATAGGACTCCAAAAACTGTGCGTCCAGGAAACGAACAGCTAGAAAAATCACTTGTAGAAAAACCAGCCATAGAAAATACACCTTCAGAAAATACACGATCAAAAAATAATCCTGGGACTGCAGCAGATCCCAATTCAAGAATTATGCCTCCAGAAAATGCACAATCAAGACGTCAGGAAGATGCCCAAATGAATTTACCACTAGGAGATCTGCCGTTGTGGAATTGGACTCCAAAAGATAAGACCTCGAGAAATGTGCCCTCATGGAAGACACAGTCGGAAAAGGAGCCTCGCAAAAATGTACCAGAGGAATTCTATACGCCCGAGAGCAGTGTACCCACAGGAAATATAGCGTCTCAATATAGGACTCCAAAAACTGTGCGTCCAGGAAACGAACAGCTAGAAAAATCACTTGTAGAAAATCCAGCCATAGAAAACACACCTTCAGAAAATACACGATCGAGAAATAATCCTGGGACTGCAGCAGATCCAAATTCAAGAATTTTGCCTCCAGAAAATACGCAATCGAGACGTCAGGAAGATGCCCAAATGAATTTACCACTAGGAGATCTGCCGTTGTGGAATTGGACTCCAAAAGATAAGACCTCGAGAAATGTGCCCTCATGGAAGACACAGTCGGAAAAGGAGCCTCGCAAAAATGTACCAGAGGAATTCTATACGCCCGAGAGCAGTGTACCCACAGGAAATATAGCGTCTCAATATAGGACTCCAAAAACTGTGCGTCCAGGAAATGAACAGCTAGAAAAATCACTTGTAGAAAAACCAGCCATAGAAAATACACGATCAAAAAATAATCCTGGGACTGCAGCAGATCCCAATTCAAGAATTATGCCTCCAGAAAATGCACAATCAAGACGTCAGGAAGATGCCCAAATGAATTTACCACTAGGAGATCTGCCGTTGTGGAATTGGACTCCAAAAGATAAGACCTCGAGAAATGTGCCCTCACGGAAGACACAGTCGGAAAAGGAGCCTCGCAAAAATGTACCAGAGGAATTCTATACGCCCGAGAGCAGTGTACCCACAGGAAATATAGCGTCTCAATATAGGACTCCAAAAACTGTGCGTCCAGGAAATGAACAGCTAGAAAAATCACTTGTAGAAAAACCAGCCATAGAAAATACACCTTCAGAAAATACACGATCAAAAAATAATCCTGGGACTGCAGCAGATCCCAATTCAAGAATTATGCCTCCAGAAAATACGCAATCGAGACAACACGAATATGCACCCACAGAACATAAGATTCAAATAATTGTGCCCGTGAGAAATCTGGCGTTGGGAAATGGGACTCCAAAAGATAAGACTTCAACAAATGCACCTTCAGAAAATACACAATCGAGAAAGAAGCCCTATGAAAACTTGCTCACTGAACATACACCACAAACCCTAACACATATTCCGTCAGTAGACACATTGTCAAAAAGTGAAGATACATCAAAAACTATCCATTGCGAAATAAGGTTCACCAATATTCCGTCCAAAATAAAATTGCTCACAGAATATGTCCCTCCTAGAAATACATCGCAAGGAAATGTAACTTCACAATATCCCCGAAACGATAAATTGAATGTTTCCCCAAATACAAGGATAATTCGAATTCGTATACACTAGTTTTATCTACGAAAGTTTGTACCAATCTGCCAGTGTGTTGTCCTTCAACATATCAACAAGAGTGTACACCAATATTCCAAAACAATATCTGAAAATTGTATTCCATTGAAACTAAGATCTTGTAGTGCTGTGTACTCAATGCAGTGTAAACCCATACATATAATAAAAAATTACAATTTATTAGGTGCTATTTTAATATTGTGATATTTTTGAAAATATTTCCTACAGTGTGAATCAATAAAATTGCCAAAATATTTATTTCAGTCCTTTGTGATTGTTAAACTTACTTATGCCACATGAGAAATAATATAAAAGCTAGAATTGTTTTGAAGTTTTAATAATTCTACCAGAATCCATAAATTATACGACCTTAGAAAGCTCTACTACAAATTTTTTCTGCGATGTATTTTGTGTTAAATTTTCAGTTAAACAAATCTTAAACAATAGATAAACATAGTTTCCAACTGCTAAATGTAAAGTAATTTAAGATTAAAGGATCTTATCTTAAAGCTCTTTAGAGATCTTCTGTGGATTCAATAAGACATTGAAGGGATTTTATATTTTATTAAATTCACTATTTCAATTGCTTTTAAGAAGTAAGAACAGTATAAAGACACAAAGGAAAATACATATTATAGATCTCAGAAACAAAAAAACACGGTCATTTTTGGAATCTTATTTAGCTTATCATACTCATAAAGTATGATATCTTCTTAGTTTAGAAAAGTAACAAAATTGTTCGCTTATGTCCTAACTGAAGTCTTAGGATACGAATCCGTCCTCCTTTTTTAAAAGACGAACCAAGATAATGCAGCTAAACCTAATATTTTATAAGAATCTAAAATCAAAGTAATACAGAAATATGTTGTAATATCTGTTGATATTTTGTACAGCACATATACTCGTATATACATAGACACAAAACAAAATAAATAAAAACTCATATGATATTGAAAATATGGAAAGTGGTCTTTATGCGGAATTCTTTTAATTTATATTCGCGTTTTTAATTTCATGCATAGATACCATAAACTAATAAAGTAAATCATAGCAATATAATAAGCTGTACAATTTTACAGAATTAATGCAACAGTTTATTGTAAAATGTACCCTCTACAACTATTAGAAAACTGTTAAATCAAACAATAAGTAAAGGTGTGGTGGGGTAGAACAGAATAATTGTTTGACAGCCTTCAAAACTTAAGTCCTAAAGACAGTAATAAAATTAAAATAAAATAAAATCTCAGTTAATCCGTCCGCTAGAGGTTAGGAAACAAAGAAGTATTTAAGTGACTAATAAAATTTTGATTCAAACAAACAAGATATTGAGCTAACAATTTTATAAAGCCTCACTTATATTTATATTTAACAATGTTATTTTTTTCAGCTAAAGTTTAACAGTTTTAATTATTTGTGGAACTTAAAGGAAAAAGGCTTAAACATCGAAACTAGCTCAAGAATACCGATACCATATAACATAAGGATATGTATCAATTTCAATTTAAGATGTCATCCCTAAAAACAAATTCGGGGATAATCGAAATCAGGGACATCCGGGAACATCTCCTTTGCAATTTATTTTTCAAATTCTTCTCACCCATAGAAGAGCACGAAGGGGTGACATACATCACGTGCTTTGTCAAACTAAACCCCACCCATACACGCACGCCAGGAGCACCTGAATTTTCCACATGGCCACCGAGGATTTCCTCTGCCCACATATTTATTAAGCTGTCACTGTGAGTGTTCTTATGGCGAAATTTTCATTATCGGCCGATATTGTTTATGGGATGCCATTACACTATCTGAAGTGGAAGATCTCTCTTCCGCCCGAGCTGGGCCTTTTTGATCGGCGCGCCTCTTGCCCAATATCAACGTATCAGCCGGGCCAATAAATAATAGTATGCACGGAACGTCCAGCCGACGGGGCCCGGCCCGGCGCTCCGGGGCTCCGGAGACAGCGCTGGATACAGCCGACATATCGGCCGCCCGATAATACATCCCGACAGATGAATGAGGGATTTATTCGGAAAATGTGTAACCGGACATCAAATTCAAACCGTCCACGATCGAGGGTTATTGTTAGTTTATTTATTGTCGGGGGATGTGGAGCGGGGCCCCGACGACAAAGGACCCGGCGGGGCCCGGGTTGCTCAGCCCCGGCCGCCCGGACGCTGGGGGTGGCGCCTCGTTACAGGTGGACTGCCCCCGTGTATGACTGTGGTCCGGCCAGAAATTCCGAGCAATTAAATCACTTTGATGGTGATTTGGATTAATTTTCCTGCCCGCTGCTGACCAGCGTGCGATTAGTCCTGAGAATCTTTTGACTGGTCACACTTTGAAGTTGTGCGAGTAATTTCTAGAATTTGTCCCTTTATGGCAGTAAGTTGAAACAAAATTCATTGTTCTCGGAGGTTACGTATAGCATATCAAGAATTAATTACACAAGGCTATGTGTTTGACATGGTTAAACGAAACCGAAATTAAAACACATTTTTGAAATAAAAGGATTATATTTTGGCAATAATCCTTTTTTTATTCAAAATGAAGCATTATAAGAAGCCTTCCATGTTAAGAAAATGAAATCACATAAAAATATGGGAAGCTTGAAAACATTTTAGAAAAACCTTTTGAAATAACTTTATTCATTTACAATTTATTTATACTGCACGCTATTTGCCTTACAAAACTCTTAGTAGATATTAGAAGTTAATCACATTTTATAACTATTCACAGCCGGCGGTACAAGTTCTTATTCAAATTTGGTTTTAAGTTCTTTTAATGCTCCATTATTTACCAAATTTTGATGAATGGTCAAATCATGCTTTGCTTTACTAATCAAGACATTTTTCATTAGCATTTTGTTTATAACATAAAAAATGTGTATATTACTCTGAAAAAATGCTTTTAGTCTTAATGCAATCTGTTGAAATTAAAGATAGTTTTTCAATTCATGATGATTTTATTTAAAAACTATGTATGATTCAACAAGAAATATGTATCAAAAAAATTCGTAAGTAGAACAACTAAAATGAATCAAATCCAAATCGCTATTTGTAAAGATAATAATTGTCCTATGTAGATTCACAGCTTTATATTTATAGATTGACTTTTTGAAGTAGATCGTTTATGTTTAACATTTAATGCAAACGTTGAGTGTGTGTGCCCCACTTCAAGTGAAGGTTGGACAAAAAATTTCCCAACTCTTCGAAAAATCCCTTTTATTGTGCACTTATTAGTTTTTAATACCCTGCTTAAGATACAACCTGTGATTTTTCTCAAAATTCGTCACCTGTGTGTTGAACATTTGATTTGAAAGTCAGCAGTGGCATACACCCCAAAAGTCGTTGTGTGTGTTTTTTACTTATTTTTGACTTATTGAAGTTTAAAATTATATCAATAAGTACAAACCCTCGTAATGCTACAACTTTTCTTCAATTTCAATTTGCGATAATTTGTATTTCTATATTAATTTATATAAGTACCTACTATGACATGAAGAGATATACTTCTTGGGATTGTATGCTATCGTACCAATTCCATTTTTTTATATGCATATTCAGTTATATAACACTCAATTTATACCCAAAAGTAATAAGTTTAAAACAAATTGTTACTATTTTCACTAAAAACGAATTTTTAAAAGATTTTGTGTAGATTCAAGCCCCATTTTGGCGAATTCTACTTTTTAAGGAATTATTTTAAATAGTAAATATTTATTTTAACTTTTTGTTATAGTATTTATGTTTAAATTTAGTTTTTCAAATATCTGGGTTTTCTTCTAAAAAACAGTTAAAAGTTTTCTTAACTACATAGACAAGCTGGGATGACGTTCATTGCATGTGAAAGCTACGTTTGACGCTTGAGGTTAGAAAATGTTTAGGGTAAAAAGTTTATATATTATTGAAGCATTTGTTTTTTTAAAATAAAATTTAATAAAGTGTTGGTCTCGTATGGACGATTACGTAAACGAGTAACATATAAAAGTAGTCCGAAACATTTCATTGGGTGGGTTCTTCCTTTTTGGAGTCGTCTTTCCGCGCAACAACAACTAATTAGTTACGTATTCAGGTGTTCACCTATAAATCGCAATCCCCGCGAAATTCCGGTCAATTTCTCCCCGCCAACACGCGCAAATGTGCCAGTTCTAATGGGGCGAGTGCGTCGTTGGGGGCAATCAACGTTTTTTGAATTGCTCGGAGGACGTTTTAAAGTGGGGCGCGTACAGTCGTATACACATGTCGCACATCCGCTCGGGTTTTTCCACGATCTGATAAGCGGCCGATGGGGGTGCAAATGGGGTGCTCTGCCGGGGTTCGTCGCCGACCGCAGAGTCACTCCATTAGGGATAAGACAGCAAACAGTTTATGCATCCAGTAAAAAGTCAGAAATCCCGACAGGAATAGCAACAAGGGTCTGCGCCGGGAGCATAGTTTATCCCAGCCCCCGGGGAGCCCGTTCGCGGGACGAACTTCCCAGGAGACACGCAGGACTCATGTTGCTGTTGCCTCCAAGATAAATCGTCGGTGCACAAACGCAAATGCCAGGAACTTTCCCAACATCGCGACGAGGACGACGACGACGTCGACGAAGGAATTCAAGGAGCAATCGTCCAGAAGGCGACTCGGCCCCGGAGGCGCAGGGAGCGTTTCCTCCTGACGGTCGGAGGCATGCAGGGCTCCTTCCGCTTCTTTTGTGCGGATCCCACAGAATTGATCTCCTGGCGTCACTAACTCCGCTAAATCTGGACGACATCCTCCCTCCTCGGGAACATGCAAGGACAAAGTTTTTGTTGTGGCCCGACGCTTTGACACAAACGCCGGTTCCCACACAGCGCCAGGGCCGCGGGAGGTGGACCTTCCTGCTGGGGCCCCAGGGGCTGCATGGGGCAGAGCCCGGCTCCCGGCCCGCTGAGTTACAGTTGCTAGACACGCGCTTACACGTCGATTGTTGTTTAATGCGCCTTGAAGTTGCATGCGGGAGCAGCCCTAAGCTCTCCGGCGGCAAATTAAAATTTTAAACGGCCTCATCTGATGCACGGGCTGCGCTTGTCCTGGCTGCTCCTTGAGGTCACACTTTACGCCCAATTTACGTGTTTTTAATTGGCCGAGCGCTACGACAAGGAGCACCCTAGTTTAAGCTGCTCCAGAAATTCCTACACTTACCCACAGCGACTAATTGCTGAGGAATTTTCTAAGAAAATGTCCTTATTTGTTAAAAGCTGCGAACTAATTACCCTGACCGACGCGAACTTTTTCTTAATAAAATTTTTCACGTGTTTTACTTTTGTTTCAAAGACGAAGGCCGTTTTGGAATTTACGTATACACTTGCACTAAAAATTATTTTTGTAATTAAGATGTTCTCCGAAAAATTAGAAATAGAGTGTAGATTGCTTTGCAATAGCACTCTTTTATCAATCAAACTTGAAACGCTCTTCGTTAAAAATTGATGGAAATTATGGCCCATATTACGGCAAGACAGAAAATTCGAAGATTTCACAACAATATTTTTTATGTTCGTTTATTTAACAGAACTAATAGATATACTAGGTAACTAGACCTCCTTCTGCAGATTACAAAACCGAAAATTAAAATGCTTGATCACGCGACGATTTTGAGAAAAGTACTCTAAATCTAAAACAATCCGAAGTTTGAGTATTTTTGAAGATTTCAAAAAAATAATTTAACGTGGCTGAAATAAAAGCCTATAACCTTATCGAGATAGGAATTGCAAAATACCGAAATACCAAGGTACTTAACAATCCAACTTACATATAAGCTATAATTTAATTTTATAAACATGCAAGGGTTTCAATTTAATTAAATTTGTTTCTTTGTTTCTCAAGATTACTCAATAATAAACTAATCGAGCATCAAACCACGTCAAACCGTCAAAATTAAGCAATGATATTTTTAAACTAAGAAAATCTATGTTTTAATGGTTCTTCGCGTACAGCAATATAACACATTACTTAATTCAAAAAAAAAAAAAAATATAAATACGTATTCAGTATAATAAACTTAAAGAAAACTACTATTTAAAAATGGATCCATTAATAAATGGTATCTTAGGGCATTTTCCAATTCACATGCACTTGCACTTAAATCTATTTTCTGCACTAAAAGTCCTCCGAAAAATTCCGAATAGTTCTATAGGCGTTTGCAACAAAAAATATGTAATATTATATTATTATTATGAATATTTATCACACTTGAAGTAGCCTCAAAAATTTCGTATAGTATTATATATCTTTAGTTAAAAAAAATTCTAGTTCAGTTCAATTTGAATAGCCTATAAGCGTCCAAAAGAGTTCCAAGTACAAGTCCGAACCGAAAACTAAGTAAAAAGTCTAAATGCATGGGAATTCGAAAAAGGCCTTAACTACCTTATTTCTTAACCAAACGGGAAAAGTCGATCAACGACAAGTTTAATATAGTTTATTTTTAATAAATTAACTCTTTCAGTTCTAGTAACACTTGCCTGTAGTTCTGCTGATATTTAGACATTTTAAATCCGAGATTTGTGAATTGCTGATGTGATTTAAACTCTAAGCTACTTAAGAATGTTGCAGTAAATCGCCTGTAAATTCGTTTGCCGTTAAAAATTGTCAGGAAGCTTGTGTATTAAAAAGAAAGTTAAAATAAAATAAAGAGTTGCATATAAAATTTGTTTTTTCAACCCAAATGTTGTGTTTTTGTGTAACGACATTTCACTGTACCACCGTGATTATTATAGGAAATTTCATTTAATTTCCTTCTGGTGATAAATTTTAGGTAGGTATTAATATTTAAATAGGAATAAAACAGGTAGAAATTGCAAAGAAAGTTATTTTCCTGGGAATGGAAATTTTAGTTCTGGTATTTTTTTCGTATAGGGATTTTTGGGAATTTTTGCATATGTGTAAAGAAGAAAGTTTATTGATAATTAGTAAACACAAGCAGATTACACATACATATTTGAAATTCCTCTGAGGATACAAACAATTTTGTAAGATATTAAAACTATGTATGTACTACCAGATCTAGTTAGACTGTGAGAAAAGTTAAATTTCAGATCTGTAACTGCATTTCAATGGATTTTCGACAGGTGTTACGAGCCATAGAGACCGTCATGCAGACGTATTGTTGCATTATGAGCATGCACCTGGATAATTGCGTTTTATTGTCTAGGACACTTAAGCAATTCCCGGTGCTGTGCCGGGCCGGGCTATCTAAAAAGAGTATTGTCCTTTTTCAAGAGTGCAATCTTCACCTGTTCGTCTGTGCGGTGGATAATGGCCGAGAAGCGGGCCTCTCGCGTAATGCGAGGCAAATTGTCTTAAGAATAATCACATACTTGTCAAAGCCACTGTAAATCTTGTAAGCCGGTGGAGGTCCCTGCCAGCGCCATTGTTAGGTCCTGTTATACTTTTGACCCACATACGGGGCGAGCTCGTCACCGACTACAATCGCGCTCACCTATTTGTTTTTACAATTCCTTTTGTCTTCGAAAATAAAATAAAGCGGACATGGCAGGGAGTCATTAAGATAGACCCGCCGGGGTTAGGTTTTAGAGTCACAGTCACAAGTTTGGCCCCCGGCGAAAATATTTAAACGAACTGAGGGGCACATTGAGTCCTGCCGAGATAAGGAGGCGTTCACAAAGGAGGCAACACGCTTAGACATGCAAAAAGAGGAAGAGTCCTCGTGACTCTTGTTGAATGCTGTGAACTGGTTTGTTTCTCTGTTTCTTGTATTTTTGCCTCCACGTATTTTTTTATTCTCCTTATTCAACACCACCCCCGGCCCTTGTGCTGCCAAAACCCGTCGCTCGGCATCTGACTCGAGATCCGAATGGAAAGGACTGCGCCTATTGTTGCTATTGTTAGGGCTGCCCTATCGAGTTAGATGTGCACTATAGTAGTCGTCGGTGTAACGCTCGGGCCTTCATCGGCAAACAATGAACCGCCGCCTTCTGATAATTATGACAATATTCAGCTGACATCTTTCGAAGCAGTGCGGATTAAGCGGCGGAAGGACAATGGGCGGCTCCGTTCTTCCAGGTGGGAATTAATAGACCCCATTCACCGGGAAATCTTCGGCTACCTGCCGGCGATGGCTCCATAAAATTGGCCGACTTAGCGCAAGACAGGAACTCGAGATACTCGGGATACTTACTGGCATTTAGGGGCACGACGGTGCTCTGCATGTGATTAAAAATCTGCCTGGAGGCGGGATGGGGCCCGCCCACATCTACCTTAATCAGGTGGCAGAAGAGCGAACCCAAATGACTGTGAGGCACTGTTTCTGGTACACCTGTCTTATCGCGATGCTCCTCGGTCAATTTCAGATAATAAAAAGTAGCTTTCAACTGCTACAGTTGCTTAATGTAGGGTTATCCAACAAAACCCGATATTTCGAACCATTAACATACGCCCACATCAAAATGGTACATTATGGTTCGCTGTAGCTCAGATTAATCGAAGGAAGCTTACAAACCCCTTTTTGGATAAAAACTCTTTAACAAAGTTACTGAAATTTTCATAAAATCATTTCAGTAACCGTTTAAAATGTTTTTCATTCAAAGCGGTTCATCTTAAAATAATCGGATGGATAAATACCTATAGTTAAACTATTTTAACGTAATGTGTTCGACTACCAGTTTGAAATCGAAGAAATTTTTGAGAATCCTATAAACTTTATTAGGTATTTTTATTCCAAACGGGCTTTTAAAAGGCTCCTTTGGGTAGAATTCGAAAGAATTACACAATCGGACCCCTGAACAACGTTCTGAAGAGAGTTCGAGTACATCGGGTATGCCTAGTTTAGGACGTACTCGAAACACTCAAATATGTTAAGGATACAAATTTGTTATCCAAAAATAAATAATGCAACTTCCAGTTTGTACATCAATTTCGCAAACTTGGCGATCTTTTGTCTTCAGTCAAACATGGAATTACTCCAAATGTTCCATTTTTCTGAGCTCATCATAATCTGAATTAACTGATTATAATATGAGTTAAAAAAGAAACACAACTTTGAACCTTTGAATACTCTGAGCTAGGAAAGAAACACCAGCTTTTTTTACAATTCGTGCCTCTTATCTAAACAAAAAAGTTATTATAACCTATAATCAACAGATTTTCAACGGTCGCCTGTGGATTTGAGTTGTTGTTAAATCCATTTTTGGACCATTTTTCAGTTTTAATGACATAAACTCATAAAATAATTGCACCGGAAATAATAAAGGAACTCATTTTATATGTACTTAAAATGAATTCAAAAATGTTGTTACCCCTTTTGAAATACATACCACAAATCTGATCTTTACGCAAAGTCTTAAGCTTTAGCAAGTATTTTTTAATAATCCATACTTAAACTCGTTTCATTTACCGAAGAAAATGATACATAATTCAAAAACCAAGAGTACGTAATGAGACGTATTAATTATGATTTATTGGCAATTATTTAATTTTACTGTATTATAAATGAAGTTAAATTAGGATTATAACATATATAATTAAGCATATGATTATGTATGTCGTTTAATTTCTTAAAATTGTCAATCACATTACTACTCCTTTACGTATCAACGATTGAAATACTTAAGGTAATTATTCTAGTTGTTATTGAAGAATTTGATCTTTTGAAAGTGTGATGGAAAATTGTCATTTCTTTAAGAATACAATACATATTTCAGTTTATTTGATTTTCGACTATCAAAATCTGGTAAGTAATATGATGAAGAACGAGTCTGCAAACGAAACCAATATGCCGAGGTTTTATAAACGTGCAGAATATTAAGTAAATAATATTTTCAGTGTTGTCTTTTTTGTTGATTTAAAACCACTTCTTTCACAATCTATTCATTTAAAATTTTGAGTCATTGCGAAAACACTTCTAATGAATGACGTTTACCTGCGTCATTTAGCGACAGTCGTTTTTATTTACATGTAAAATATCTTATCAATGTCGGAACTGAATGTTTATCTGGTAATGGTGCAAAATCTCGCGTATTATGTTGTTAAAAGTAATTATTTGGCTTTCTGGTACATATACAAATGTATGTATGTATGTATATTGATTAAAGGACGTCTCTGTGCGCGCATCATGCGAAAACTACTGAAGATATATCGAGACGCAGCGTTTTTTAAAACTTCTTTCTAATAGTTTTGTGGTCATTTTAAACTGTATCTTTAGTTACAAAATGATCAAACGGAGTCAAATATACATAAGTATATAAAATAAAAACAAAAAATTGTCATTTGCTCGCCACACCTAGCTCAATAGCGTACTTGGTAACTTTTATTTTTCGTTTGGTTCACAACGGTCCGATAACAATTAATTATTATAAAATAATATTAAAACACGATTTTTAACCGGCTTAAAAAAAGAACATGTTGTTCGCTATCATTTTGAATAGTGTCTATCTTTTTCTTATTTTTCCGTTCCTTAAAGGAAGGAAGAGATGAAATGAATATCCTTGATAACACTGGTTTGCTATAATTTTGCATTTACCATTTCTGTAGGTACTTAGATTACGAATTCATAAAAATCTCCGTCACGTTTTTGAAAAAAAAAAATGAAAAAGGATTTGAACAGTACAAAATATTATAAAAGTTCGTTACAAAGTAAAGAAATGAGCCTTCTAAAGCTTTTTAGACTTTTTAAAAATACCCTCTCTTTAAATCTATTACTTCATAAAATTGGTAGCGAATAAAAATCACAAATAGTGCATGCTTATGAAAAATTACTTCCCCAATATGTTCAGTAAGAACTATTGAGTTTTTGTATTTCATAAATCTAGATAAGGACTTAGGCTTTTCTTTAAGCCATACATATTATGAACACTTTTCACTTTACATTGTGTTTTGTGTCATAATTCAAATATGCTCCACATTAATGATTAATTATCACTAAATAAATCACAACAAAGAAAAGCAAAACTAATAAAACACAAAAATTCACTTATGTGAATCAGTGTTAATAATTATTTTGTAATTTATACTCTTTTGATCGTAATCATTACAGTCTCTGATTAAGGATCTTTATGCCTTTGACTTAAAGTTTAGAGTATTTTTTTCCATATGTGTTATAGAATTTATGACGGTATTAGTAAATACATAATGTACATACATTGGTTTACCTACTGTAAAGAAACGAGGGGAGCAAAAGAGTGGATGTAAAAGTTTACATACAAATAAAAGTGCGTATTCAAATCTATTGATAACGATAACTTTGTCGTGCCTCTAGGAAGGTTTTTGAACTATAGCTTAAACTTTACTTAAATCAGTGCAGAGGCAGTCATATTTGGTAACCGTTTTGGAATTGAAGAAGGTTTGCGTAGTTAGCTCAAGACAGATTCTAGACATACTTACTGGCGTTTAAAGGTACGACGCTGCTCTGCATGTGATTGAAAATCTGTCTGGAGGCGGGGTGGGGTCCGCCTACGCCCGCTCCGGCCAGATGATGGTGGTGTGAGTGAAGGGGATGATGGTGCTGCTGCTGCTGCTGGCGGCTAGCCGCGGCGGCCATCATGTGGTGGTGTGAGTGATGCCCGCCGAGTTGGGGGGCGTGCTGGCCGTGCATCGCGAGGCCGTGGACGGTGCCGTGCGAGGGGTACAGAAGTCCGTGATTTGACGTCATCGGGTGGTACATCGAGGCCCGCTGCTGGTGAGCGACCACCGGGGTGATTTGAGGCGGCGGAAGCTGACGGTACCCGGCCATCGTGCGGACGCGGCCGGAACTGGTCCTGCGAATGGGTGCTAATTTGGGCCCCTCACAATTACTCACGGACACATTAAAATATTAAGTTAAATTATGGCCATTAGGCCGCTTATCACTGATGCTATTAATTATTGGCGGCCGCGCGCTACTATTAAGCGGCTTCAGATGCATGACTGTGGCGGTGGCCACCCACCCCCAAGGTGGTTATTTGTTAGTTTTTTTTTTTTGTGTTTTTAGCCGCCGGCAGAAGGACGCCGACGGGGCCCAGGGTCTGCTATTTGCAGATTGCGATCGGATCGCCCAGTCCTCTTTTAGCCAGTGACCGCGCTAAACACCGTCCGCCATTTATTCTCTATTTTGCTTGACCAGTTGTAAAATGGCAGAACGCGGCCAGGTCTGACCGCAGCTATGGTCCACCCACTCCTCGCTGTTGATCGTATCACTTTTGCGCTTTTTTCGCTGCACTTTAAATCGTTTTTATGTCACACTGAAAACAATTTAATTTCACATTTCGCTCTGCTTACGGGAAATTTATTTTTAAGCATTTGCCGGACCGTCGGTGCTATTGATTCTTTTTTATGTCGCTCGTGTCGCGCGATTTTCCGCCTTTTGGCCACTGTTTTCCTTCGACTTCTAGCCTCCCCCCGGCGGGTGGGGCGGATTTTCGGTCTGATTTATTTTTTTAGATAGCCGCAACTGACGGATTTTCAGCGCCCTCGGTCGCCGCTTAATCGCGATTAAATCCCCGGCTCGGAAGCGGTTCCTCTTAATTGCTGTTAATTTCAATCAAAGCTAAACCGAGGGCACGCGTGTGATCGATTTGCATGCATACATACATAATTCGCTGCCGATCCTCGAGCACCGCCTTCAAGATGTTAAACCGCGACAAGGACTAATCTCGTAAAATAAAATAAAAAATTTAATCGCGCCTTTCTTGAATATGCGGAATTTTTATCGCACCACGAGGAGTGATTTATCTGCGCGACAGATTTACCGTAAACGTCTTGACGAAGTGGCTTTTAAGAAACTAAGGGGACATTTGGATTTTGTCGGAGCCCGTAAATTTTCGTTTGCTCAAGAATAAATTGCAGATAAAAGGCACGTTGAGGTTTGTTTGTTTGACCAGATGACTGTTCGAAAAGCAACAAGAGGATTAAAAACAGGCAGAGAATTAACAGAAAACTATTTATGATAATCCGATGCTACTTTGAGATCAAGCGCAAATCTTTTACAGCCTTTACATATTAATAATTATAACCGCGAAATCGTGATTTGAAACGACACTCAACTCGGAAGCTGCACTTTGAAGTAATCAAAAGACTGAGGTTTTACGTACAAAAAGATTAATGAGACAAATAATATTAAAAACATCTACTAGCGCACTTTTGAGCATGTTTCATACTGTCACATTTCAGCAAACTATTTTAAATGTTTATAATCCAAAATAGAAGAACGAATTAGAAGAAAAATGTAGAAGACGATTTCGAAGAAAACATTCTTTAAACCACAAATAGAGTTTAAACGTTTCGAATAATTTGGTTAACACATTTTAATAATTCGGGTCGAAAATTTAGTTGCATATTCATCTCAATGATGCCACTGCAGACATGAAGGAGGAAATAAAAATCAAGGACCTCTATGTCCCAATTTCGGTGCAAAATATTAGTTCCGATTTCATCAATTTTATTTTAGTTACTGAGAACTGCATAGGGGATCTTAAGTTTAAACAGTGGAATTAAATTAACATTTTCCACCCGGGTTTTCTAAAATGGAAGGAATGGAGTTTCCAGCGAATAAATAGTTTTGTCTTCGGCTTAATCCATATAAAAATTTCAAATATTAAAACCAAACTTATACTCTCTAATTTAAACAAATATAATACTCGTACTAACACAGAGCTGGCAATATATTTTAATCTAAACATTGCATTTTTTCAAATTATTAAAAATCGAATTCCAGAAATTTTATCCGTGTAGCACTAGATTACAACTACACAACATTTCAAATTAATACTTTTGGCCAAGGAGCATTTTTGTCGTAGTTTCAAAAGGTAAAGCAGAATACTGACGTCTAGACGGAAAAATAATTATGTATTATTTTTTTGAAGTTATATTATTAGTTTCGCATTTTCTGCGAAAACAAGGTTCATCAGGTCTTCTGCAATTCAACTCCAAAAAACGGGGTTGACGATTTGCATAACAATTTCATAAATTGAAAGCGATAACTTAAAAATATATGCATATGGGTTAAAATTCGGCCATTTAGTATTACAATAAAATTCATTTGTTTTTTAGTTATGAAGTAATTTTCAAACCAATAAGACTTTTGCATGTCAAAAGTATTAAATAATCCAAAAGGACAGTGGATAAGTAAGCCACCATAAAAAATAGGTGCATATTAAGTATCATTATATTCTATATATTTTACAAGTAATAAAACAGATGGAAAACCAAGATACTTAAGTGGTTAAAATAATCGCATTGACACCTTAATACATATTTGTAGCTGCCGTTTCTAATAATATTTGCTTTCAAAGTTTTACATAATTTTTGTCTTAAAATGATGATAATGATATAATAATGAGGAACAGTTCACAATATTTATAACATTCAAAGCTTGGGAAAACATAAATTTATATGGAACATTTTAACAGTTAATCAAGATTATCTAAGAACCGACTTATTACATTTTTAGCAAAAAAATGATGTTAAGTAAATGGAAAATTGTTAGCGCAGTTATAAAAGTGCATATGCTTCGAATTTCCTTGAGGGGTTATGGTATATGTAATATCTAATAAAATGAAACGCAATTTTGGTTGATATAGTACAAATTTGAAAAATGAATTTTCCTTTTTAAAATAGCAAAACAAAACGATCTGCCTTTCTTCCAACATTTTTGCAAAACCAAATCCACATGTTCGAAATCACGAACCTCTCACTATGTTATGAGACATGAAATTAGAATCACATGACGCAGTAGTAAAACAAACGTAAAAGAAGTGGGCAAAAAGATTACTTAGCACATTTAAGTAATTCTTGAAACACACCATGGAAGTAAATATTGAACTCCTTCATGGAATATCGCGGAACAGATTTACAGCAAACGAGCGGCTAAGCTGGAGATTACGACGAACATTGAGATAAACTGGTCCGGGCTAAACTGCGAGATTCGCGGACTATTATCGTCCGGCACCCGCCGGGTTGCGGTTTTATCGCGTCAAAATAAACGCACTTTGAGATACGCCATCATATCGCGATCAGCTAATAGTCTTGTAAATATTTGACCTACTCCGAGCCGGAACGGCAGGTGAAAACTGAACTGAAGCACGTGCTTCGCGAAGAATTCTACGAGGAAATGATTCGAATTCATCACGTCCAATTAGTAAATTTTGCATCCCCCAGCGGAGGCGGCAGAAATGCTCGAGAATCGCATCGCCGAGGAATGATTTGCATATCCCTGGATGAATAGGGAACGCTCCTGGATGTGCATTCGACTTATCAGCCGGGCCAGGGACTCCAAGTATTTTCAGTAATATTGTGCCAAGGGATAATATTTCGGATGTGACAAATATTTGGGCTGGCTGTCAGCTCACCCCCGGCCGGGCGGATAAACACCGACGAAACCAAAGATGTTCGCCCTGATAGGGCCTAACATATTTATTACATCTGTGGAGACGGTAGGGCTCCTTGTAAGACCATTAAATCACTAATTTATTAAACTGAGCAATTCCCCTGCTGGATTTCCGCCTTGTGCTCAGGTATTGCGATGCAAATTCTTTTCATAGGAAAAGCTGCATCCTGCCGTCCAGGACCAAGAAATTTTCTAGTTGCTTTACCTTCTAAGCAAAATTCGGTCCAAGCCCGAGCAATTGCGGATTTCGACAATTAAAGATAGAATTATTGTCATAGGAAGGGAATTTAATTCGCTTAGCTCTGCGGACTTTTGGATTTTGTCTTATAAAACCTAGTTCAAACAAATAGTTTAACAGAAGCATGTTTAATTCTTTTAAACTGCTATAACGATTCTTTTAATTTCACACTATCTTTTTAATTTTGAGAACTAATCGAAACATTTGCAATAAATTCAAAAATCAGAAGGTACATCAATATTTAAGCAGCTAAAGTTCATATACACTAAGAGACTTCAAATGCAACTTATTTGCTAGGCCTGTCTTGTTGTACCTGCTGAAGTATAAATAACCAATGGTTAGTTGGTTGTTACCTCAAGATAATTTTGCCCATACATATGAACGTGATAAAGTAAAATCTGTCTCGTTTTCTAACTATAACTTCTGAATTAATTGATACATTTTAATGTAACTGCTTGTTTTACGTATATTTTAGGTGAATAGCCATGATTTAAAATTTCATTCAAAAATTATTTTAAGAGTTCAATGATGACTTCAATTATTTTATCGAACTTAACCAAAAAAAGGAAAGTTTTTAAGTAAATATGTTTGTTCTATTATTTTACTTTTGAACAGCAAATATTCTCGAACGTGTAATAGGAGAAAATTTGGAAAGATAAAAATTAATAGTATAACTCTTTTATATTATATTTCCGTTAAAGGTTTTATAAATAGTGAAAGCGGTATGGGAAATGTGAGATATTAAAAGCCGAAATACCTAGACAAATATTAATTAGATTTAAAAAATATGCATTGTGGACTTGGCACGGAATAAATAATAAATCATTTCCTCACGATATAGCTCGGTCACTTTTATTTAAATGACGAAATAGCATTTAAATTGATATAAATACAAAGAAATAGAATTATATAAATATCAGAGAGTCTACTTCGTTTTGGTACCTAGCTATTTTTAAAAATATATTTGGCTTCTCTAACTTATGTTAACTCAAAGTTGCGTCGTTCTAAATCTCTAAAATGTTAAGCCCAATTTTATAAGACAAATGAAACCAAATATAGCTCAGTATATTATTTAGTCAAGTATTAATTATTTTACAGAGACGTTTATAAAATCTTGCAATAAAGGATTAAGATAAAAAATTGCGGCTTAATTGAAAACACAAATCATTGTCTTGTTGCAAAGAAACTCTGCATTAGAACAATTAGTTTGTTTCTTGATATAGCGATTTAGCTTTAATACTATTTTTTATGTATTAATACACCATAAGTATAAAGAAACAGTATATTAATAAAGACTTGGAATAAAATATCTACAAATTTAGTGTCGGTCAAGAGAACCAATTCGAGTTTGAAATTCAATGTATGACGGAATTATCGTAGCAACTTTCAGTTATTCAAAATAAATAAAAACTAATATTATTAATTGAAATACATGGAAAAAAAACCAATTAAGATATCAAAATTCGAATAGGAAATAGTGTTATAAAATACACTATCGGAAACATTTAGTTACTACAAGGAAAAGAAAATATTGGTATATGTATATTCCTTAATTTGTCTATAGTTTATTAACGGCGTCAATTATAATTTGCAAAATAAAATTCAACAAAAATAAATTTTACACCAAAGTAGTTCAACGAAATTTAAATCCGCTAGATATTAATCATATTAAAATTTATGTTTTTTTATGTGTAAACAGTATTTCAATTTCGTACGGATTACTTAAGATACATCAAATTTATCACTTCCGAAATTTAAACAAATACTTCCTTTTAAACGAAAAATGATAGCAGTTTTAACTAGCGTCGGTCATTTGCTTATTAGAAGTTGTCATGTATATCTAATAGAGTGAAGCTTTTTTTCAGAACGTTTTTAACTGATGACTGAATATTTCCAGAGAAATAACTTGTTGAGTACATATATTATAAATGTGACTACAATAAGGTATAATAATTTTTCATTTCAGTTTGAAGGTTCTTATTAGAATCCACATTTATTTCTAGTGTGCTTTTGTTCGAAATATTTAAGCAGAAGAATTTTTATACCAAACTTAGAGCAAATATGATCTAAATGAATGTACTATTTTATGAACGTCCTACAGAAGCAAAGCGTTAGAATATTTTAATGGATTCTTTTTAGCGCTCATAATTGCGACTTTTTGGTTTATATTAATGTAGATCTTTATAAACATTTAATTCCTATCCACTTAACCGTCTTTGGACAGTATGGGTTTCCTAGAAACAGAGTTTTCCAAATTCGACCTCAAAAAGTATAGTGAAAAAGTATGACATCAAAATATATTTTTGGACAACAGTTATCTCAAAATCCTTAATACGTAACATGCAGTTGCACGATAGTATTTATGTTGTTTATTATTACCTAACATTTATTCAAACTGTCGATCGTGCTCGAAACAATTAAAAATTGTTTCAAGTAAATTCTACTGGAATGCACACAAAATTGGCCTTTCATGACTTCAATGGTAGATCAATTAAATATTATTTTTTAACATGAAAAACCAAAGATAGGATCTAACATAAATGACAAAGGACAAACATCAAAGGGTATGTTAGACACATTACTGAAAGGATTGTAGAGGCGAGCGACAAGTGGGTGGATACATGTATAACACAAAGTATTTTATTTGCTTAATTTGTGTCGTTTTTCTATTTTGTGTTTGAGTTTAAAGGTTTTATTGTATATTATGTTTTAGATTTTTGGACGCCGTTTTTAACGATTATTTCTAATTACTACGATTATTAAGAATGCAATAGCACCACACCAACGACAAATACGCAAGCAGAACGGATGTTATTAACAAATAAACACTGAAACTAAACACAAATTTACCAAAAACAACAGAATTGCAACAATTTGCTATTTACAAGTGTAGTTGGGGGCTTTTCGTAGGGCTTACACTGAACAGAACACAAACATCAAACATTTCTCAGAGGGACCACTGTTTGCGGGCAACAAACGACAAAGACAACTTGTAGCACATTCAACACAACATCGAACAAAACAAGAAACACTGAGAAGGCGTTGGTCCCGCCCGTTCTCCGCCAGTTTTATTTCGTGCACAACATCGACACGTTTCTGTTAATAGTCAAAATGATTGGAACATTTTCAACAACTTCAACATTTTATCGGCGACAGGATGTGCCGGAAGCGCTGACACCGAGACGCTGTCAGACCCTAGCTAATTGCCAAATTGTAAGGAGACACGCCAAGACATCGGATGACAGTATTTCGAAAAAAATCATGTGCTCAAGGACATCAAGAGTTTTCAGCATGAAGGTGCTTCGACGTCTTCGGGCGTCTCGAGGCGACAACAACGACGACGACGTTGCGATGTTGGCGATGACGATGACGGCGGCGTGTGTCTTTCCCATTCAGAGGAAGTAACAACACTAAAAGCCGCCCGTCTCGTGGCATCCAGGAAGGACGAAAAATATTTTGTATGCACGATTTAGGCGCTACTCGGGCATTTTCCACCTCCGACAGGGATGGCGCTAGTCTGCACACATTGCCTTCGCTTTCGACGAAGAGTCGAGCGGAGGCTCACGTTTTCGAAATTGCCCCCCGCCCTCTGTGCCTGTGCCTGGGCCTGAGCCTGTGCATCCTGTGGCGGCGCTGCCGTCGAGGCATGTGGCCGACGGAGGCACATGGAATCTGGCCAATTGCAGCGAAAAGGATAACAGGATACGCGCGCTTTGTTTTCATCCCGGTAAGTGAAATAAAGCGATAAAAACCCCGCGACATGTGCATTTTCATTGAGCTTTCGCCCGCTGTCGTCGTCGGTCGTGAGGCCCGCCGCTGGAGGCGCGCGCGGCGTTGTTGCTGCACCGACCGAACCGACCGCTCCGACCGACGAAAATAGCCCAAGGAAGCTCGGGGGGCCCCGCAAAAAGGACGAAAAAGTCGTCGGCCAAGCAGCATGTGCTTCTCGACTCTTGACTACTTTTTCGTCCTTTTGGACGGGGGTCGGCGCTGTTTCGTGCGCATACACCAAAAATTGCATGTGCCTCGTGGAAGGACCTACCCAGCAGGATTCTCGTGCTCTCCGGGGCCATGTGCTCGGGGATTCACCCGCCTGTCGGGTCGGCCACCCCCGTGCCGCCACTGTTTTGCTCCCCCGACCTTCGTCCTGCGACGGTGGGTGTCTCCAGCAGCCAGAGTGGCACTCAGTCGTCGAAATCATGTCTGAAATTGTTTTAAACAATATTTACCTAAGGACGCAATTAGAGGATTTATCCACCCTCCCTCCCCCCGCGAAATTGTACGTTATTTATTGCGCTCATTACTCTATCGCATGCATTTAATGACACTGCGCGGGGATCGAAACCAGCCGGAGGACTTGTGGATCGCCTGCTGGAACAAGAGCCCCACCAATTTTCAAAATAAGTTTTCGTTGCTAAAATAATCGCATTCATACGTGTGGACTCTACACCCCCGCTCCTGGAGACACTTCGTCCGGCGATTTATTGGTTGCAAACGAGGCGGTTCTAAATACCGTCCACGGCGTCACTCGGCCCCCGGGGTTCTGCTTGCTTAGTGGCGAGTCAAATGTGGCTTAAATTAAAAGGCACACGGGAAATAATTGATTTTTCCGGGCTTTAGTGGGGCCCTGGAGGCGTGCTCTATTCGGGCAAATGCCTACTTTTGTTTGGATAACTCTTTCGACTATCATAAGCAAACCGGCGGAACTGCCTAATAACACCTCCGCGGTGCAGGTCGATGGGTCGAACTGGACTCTAACTACTAGTTGTTACGCAGATAGACAGTTGCTACTGTTTTCGCAGCGTGATAGCTTGAAACTGACTTACATACATCCACACAAATCTATGATTATAAAATAAATAGTATAAAAGTTAGCCTTTCAAAAATAATCCACACTGTAGTATTCGAAAACATATAGAAATTCGTTATTTTTCACTGATCTTGCGATAATATGTATTAGCAAGAAAAATTAAATACTATCAGGACCATCTGAAAAATTATCTCTTCCCCTATAAAATAGGGTTTAAAATGTGGCAAGTATTTCAATTTTCATATGACTACAAATTTGAAATTGGTTAAAATTTGTTTAAAAGTTTAAGATCTCAAGACTATTTAGGAAACATTTCAAGACACAAAAAATTTTGCCTTTTGATACAGTCTAAGCTCGATTCTTTCTTAGTGGGCTGAGGAAGAAATAATTCGTGCGATTATGATTCTTAATTTATTCAAGTGGTGCCAGAAATATCTCGAAAAACTACAGAATGTTTCCTTAAAATTAACTGCCAAGTAAAATCTATAAAATAGGAATTGCATTTTTGTAGGCCTCAATTTACATATAATATTATGACAAAAATCTCGTTAAAAAGTAATACATTTTCCAACGAAGCCGAGGTGACCATTTGACTGACATTTTCTTTCACATCTATGGTAATGTTAATTCATACAAATTTTGAACAAATATTGTATTTGTTACATTGCAGCTTTTATTAAGCTCCAGTGTTTATAAATAGCTTTGGATTTGTAAATGTTTGACAAATGAGTGATTTCTAAAAGTAAATAAAAAATTTGATATTTTGTTTATCGGGGATTACCATTACTTTTTTGTTTTTTTATTTTTACGGTTCCGTACCTACAAATTCAAATACGGAGCTCTTATAGTATTATTTGGTTGTTCGTGTGTCCACTTGGCTAGACGTATTGAGTTGAAACTAAACCCTAAAATGCACTGAAGTCTACAGTCATATTTCTGTCAGAAATTCAATAAACATACATTCTTTGAAAGTGAATTTTTATACTGACAGATTTATCTTGAAATTTGACACCCAGAAAAGTCTTGCAGCAAAATATTAAATAAACATTGATTTCTAGATCTTTATTAATTAATAGACATGAATATAATATTTATATAAATATAATATATGTAACGGTACGGTATCCCTAGAAGGCTAATTATATCTACTTGCAATTGTCCGTCTGTTTCACAAAAGTTTATGTTAGTTCTAGATATCATGTATTTTATTTTTCAGTTTGTATTTCTTTTTCAGTAGTAGATACTTATAAGGACTGATCGACGGTGCTGAGCCAATCTAGCACCACGAATAACTCCAGAACGCAGAGTCGAAGACAAGTGCGGTTTGTTTTTTAGAAAGGCCACAAGACAGGAAAGCCTTTTCCCATACAAAAAAATCGGCCAAAGTTAAATTTTACGCACATTTTTTAAGTTTGACGCGATTGGATCGTAACTGGTATCTTTATAAAGCTTGAAAGATCAGCTTCCCAAACACTGATCACCAGACCGTAGAACCGATTGGTAAACGTTAACGTAACATCTAGGATGTATTTTGTTTGGGTAACTTAAAAAAATGTTACTATGCTATGTATGTATATATAATAATTCTAAGCTGTGGGTACGAAGCCCAGTAATAATTCCTCTTAACAATCCGGACTCGAACTATAAAATGATCCCTTTTATCAATTAAAGCAATTAAAAGATTCATATTTCCACGGCGGCAAGCCCAACCAGCATCAAAGGAGCCACTCGCAAAAGGATCCTCAGAACATTAATAAGGCTGTCGAAACGAAGAAAGAGCCCGGGAAAAGTATTCATCCAGATGAAACCAATTTAACGCGTGGCTTGCTCCCAACACCTGAAAGCTGGAGGGCGCCCATTGTAGTCGGGGCCCATTCTTCTTGGGGAGCCCGGCGACGAGCACGGGAAGAGTCAAAAGCTCCTTATAAACTTAAATTGAGCGAAAGTACAAGTAGTCTATAAGTAATTGCCTGAATTAGTCTCCTGAAGGAGACTCCGGGCACGTTAATTGCCCCAACTTACGTACCAAAATAAGCAGATAAATTGGCGAATGGGTGTGTGCCCGGTTGCGGCGTGGCGAGTTCCCAGGGTGCTCCCGGGGGCTCCAGGGGGTTCTGGGGGCTCTGGGGGTTCTGGGGGCTCTGGGGGTTCCGGGGGCTCCGGGAGAACCGCGGCAGCATATGCAAAGGCAGCTGAATTTCCATGTCAAGCCGGGCTCACCTGTGTGCCGGAGCCGGAGTTATTACAGATCCAGATTCCAGAGCAGCACGCCCCACATAACCTTTGCAAACTTTCTGGACTGTGAATTATTGAATTATTTGTGCACAACGGCCGCGCCGTGACATGTTTTTATTTGTGTTTGTAAAAAGCTAATTTATCAGCAAATAATTGTGTTTGAATTTACGATAGGCAAACAAGAGGCCGACCCGGCTGTCGGGCCACGGGTCCCGCCCCGCCGCATCACCAACCCGGCCCCCGACGCTGCCGTAGGCCCATCATCAACCCCGGCAAACGTGCCTCAGTCTCGCCCGGAGCATTTGAACATTTTCCGTGCGATAAATTCAACAAAATTTGGTTAAAACCCATTTTGAGGGCCGATGTAGAATCCAGCGAACAATTGGTGGAGAATTGTTTAATTCGGGCCGCGTAATTAGTTTTGTAACTATTTCATTAGATTCACTCAGAGCCGGGTGGATTATGATATCCCAACGGTCAACATGTGGTCAGGGCGAGTGCATTTAGAGGGAACTTCATGACTGTTAAGTGGAATTTGTTTTGCGGTCGAGTTAGTTGTTGAAGTGATTAGGGGCTCCTAAATGAAGTGAGATTTTATGCGAGAAAATCGCCCATATCCAAAATTTACACACGGCCCGGTTTTGCCGGTGTTGGATTTAAAGCCCGCCGTTTATTTGATTAGAATATTTTAGGGGGTTGGTCGGGGTTGGTCGGCCTCGATCGGCTGCAGCCGCCGCCGCTGGCATTTTTGCTGGACCATGCAGTTCTGGCTGTTTATACCCCTTAAATTTTAAAGCGGGGTGTGTTTTGCCATGACACGGGGTTTGTTTAATTGTTAACAGACGTTCAACGGGGATGGGGCCCTGTATTTTGCAGTTCATTATTTCTAACGCTGTCAAGTGCGTTTAGAGTTATGTCGCTGTGCTCATATTAATGTGCCCAAATTAACTAGTAATCAGTTTAAGTAGATTATAAACTGAGTTTTTTCATCGGGGTCATGGTCTGTATCACATGAAATCAAAAAGCTGAAAATGATTAGTTGGTTTAGTCGAAAGGTTAGCGATTTTATCCTCATCCTATCAAACGAATATTGAGTAAGTGTATTTAAGGTATAAAGACACTTTACATTTCAAGTATGGATTTTGAAACTATTAGCGTGCGTTTTTTGTGAAGAACAATTAAGTGCAATTTATAAAATTACATATTTTGCTTTTATCCCTACTAAACCGATCTATCAAAATACTAAATTTCATGATTTATGTAATTTATATTGGATAATGGCCGCACTAACAATACCAGCATGTATTTCGAGTGCATCAGAACTACATATGTAAATATTATTGGAGTATAAATTTGTATGTTCTGGAAAGATAAACCTCTTTAAGATCCTATTTTTGCTATATAAATACCATCACATTAAACTGTTTACAATTATTATTAATTCATAACTAATAGCTCAGATCTACATATTCAGATGTTAAATATGTATACTTTGTCGTTTAAAACCAATTTTCAATGTTTGTAGAATTTCTGAAAATATTTTATACTTTGGAAATTTTCTGCATACAACCAACTCTCCTAATATTTGTATTATTTTACCATTTTTAATTTTCGTTTTGCATAATAATGAATCGAAAGTATAATTTCAGATAAATAAATAAAGTAAAATGTTTGCTCTTTACTCAAAAATCAAAATTCGAAATTTCGTCTTCAGGTTGGGGGAAAATAAGCTCATACAGTATAAAGTAGTATTCCAAGAAATTATATTAGTATTATAAATCACCAAAAACAAATCTCTTCAAGTGATCAGGGATCTGCTTTGACATTTCTCCACCATGCAGCTATATTTAAAGGCCAAGTCTAACATTTTATGAACACTGATTTTTGTCAGAAAGCACTTAAACTGGCTTGTCGACAGTAGTAATTAAGTAGAAAATATCAGGTAGTAAAATACGACTTTATCTTTAAATTAATTTCTGTGTGGTTTTGGCAAGTTTTGGGCCAATCAAAATAAAAAACATAAAAATCGCGCACCGTAAGAACGGGAATCGTCTCAGTGTTCATAATTTGTGAATTGTAAGCAGGAAATAAATTTTATTCCCTAATGCAGTGATCAAATCCTCAAAATACACTTTGCAAAACATATTGTATCACAATTGCCAATAAAGTTCATATCAGTGTTTAGCATAAAGTGGAAAATCGTAAACCAGAACTTAACAAAAGCAGAACATAGCGACACAACACTTAAAAAACTTAAAAGGCCCTCATCCCCCACAATGTGTGTCACGTATGGATGAATATGCTCATTATCACCATTAAAGCATTTTGTCATGAATAATCCATGGAAAATTCGAGTGGAACAAAAAGTGGGGTCCCGAATCATTTACAAGACCATTTATTACCACACGCCCATTTCAGTGCTGCCATGTAACCTCAATTAGCAGGCGTTAATGAATTCATTGAGGTCATTAAGGAAAATAAAATCGGAACAAACAAATTAAATAAAAGGAGCCCCGGAATTCCCACGGTGGCACTAATTTTTCCAGGGCAAAAAAACCTAAACATATCAAGTGAAACACATCAATGATAAATTAAAAGCCATCAAAAGCTTAAAACATTATTCATAGGGCGCACAAAGAAGAGCCTCCGCCATATGCCCCTGTGCCTCCTGCACGACAAACAATACAATTTTCGAGAAAGGACATTAATCACGACCACCCTGGAGATCGTTTGTTATGTATGGAGGGCCAGTCGTACAAACGGCAAGCGTCCTCAACTAAAAAGACAATAAATTCAAGAAACGCAACCCCGGCGATGATGGATGACTTTTAAATGTCGAATATTTAATAAAACTGTCGCCTGCCTACTGCTTTTTTATTAAATCCACTCGCCGAGGCCTTGGGGAGACCTAGGAATTTTGCAAAAAAATTCCTGGAGCTCTAGATAACCCTTTCGCCTTCCGGAGAGTGTCGCCTTTGTCGAGTTTTGTGTCTAATTTTGCAGGCTATTTTTTCGGTTAGGCTAGAAGTCCTTTGTGCTGTAAGAGCATCGTGTGTAAGGGTAGATTTTGCGTACGACGCTTTCATTTCCGACTGGGTGTGGAAATGTTAACAGCTAAAGAATTTTCTGCAAAAACGCTAGAACGAAGAGGCTTACTTTGGTTAAGATTTATGGTATACGCTTTCATATAGATGTATGAATTAGGAATACGCTTACATTATTTTCGCACTATTATGACACAACTTGCAACCAATGGAAATTAACATGTCATTTATATTTTTTAGTACTTCGACAGATATTTGGCATAAAAAACGCATTTGTGTTCGTACAGAAAAATTTAAAAGTACATTTATATATACTTGGACATTGTTCACACTCTACTACAGAAACCATCGAATATAATTAATGAGAAACAGTATGGGATATAAGATTTGATTTTTAACACTTATAGTGCCATTTACATTAATTTCCAAAAAAAATTCTTCACGAAAAAGTTGCATATTTTATTCTTGAAAAATCGGCGTAAGTATTAAAAAAAATGAAAATGATATTGATTTATGAATATTATCGGATTACTATTTTGAAGAGCTTACTTTACTTGATAATTCAGAAAACGATCTCACTTTTAACTACTAATGTACTTCCCATTGAAAATACTTTTCAGTCAAATTTTTCTTCTTTTCCATTTACAACATTATTAATTCACAGAAGTATTTCCAAGCAAAGGTCTTGAAATTTTACAAGTAAAGCTTATTTATTGTTTTAAATTATTAAATAAGTAGTTATTTTAAAATTAATTAAATTTTCCCTGGTTTAGTTAAGGTGATAACATAGTAAAAATCGTTGGAAATATATGTCTATTCAACTGTATTCATAAAACTAGTTTAAATATTTTAATTGGTTTGCCTTTTATTACCAAATAATATGTATTCATGACATCATACCTAGATCTCAGAAACCTTGATAATTTCCTAATGATTGCTTTGTCAGTGAACGAAAATTTATATTTTATATTAAGTAGGTAAAGAGGTAAGAGGAACGCTGAGAAGGACCTACAAATTCGACAAAATCCAAAGCTTTTGTTATCACATTATTTTATTACGGAAATGTTCTTAGCTATGGGAGCTAAAGTACATTCATTATCCGTAATTAATTGCTTACTTCAATTTCCCCTCCGGTAATCTCTTAATCTTCCGGGCCAAGTATTGTAGAAGCCGCCCGGAGCCAGGTCATGTGAGGTACTTTCCCGTGGCCGGGTCGAGCCCGAATGTCATTGCGCGCGTCATTCCATTTCCCTTTATCAGAAAAACTTTCCCTGTTGATTATGGCAATTATTTCTCATTACCATTAAGACGCGAGGCACGGCACGGGGCCTTTTTTCCATAACTTTGCGATGTTTTCGCTTTTCCCGTAACACATATTTTTATGATTGCCGACAACTTTTCTGGAACAGGCCCCCCACTGCACAGACCCCGCCCGGGTTTGGGGAGCCCTTACCTTTTTGAGGGACCGCGTCAAGGCAACTTGTAACAGCCCCGCAGATAAAGAAAGTCGACCCCGGGGCAGAGGGCCGGCGACTATGAGTAAAATATTTGGTACTAATTTCTGAAAGTATTTTTGCATTTTCAGTGCAATTGCAAACACGCTAATAACCTCTTTTAGGAATTTCTTTTGCATTTTTCCCTTTGGGAAAGTTTCGTACAAAGCAGGGGCCATACATCGCCATTACGCCAGCGAAGCACCCGTTCGGGCACTTCCCGCCGCCGCCGCCGCTTAATCCCGTCCACACGTAGAAAACCCGGTTCGTGCCTAAATATATGAAATTATCATTAGTTCAAATTTATTTTTTTACGTCCGGGCCTCCACTGTGCACTTGTTTAAAATAAAATCTGAGCAGGGTGGCGGGCAGTGGCGGCGGATCCTTCGCCCGCAAATAGGACAGGGGGCAAGGCATATGAAAAGTGGATTATATCACTAGTTTCAAATGGTACTAGTTTTCGCTATGATCCAGGTGCGGTCCGGGCCGGGTCCGGGACCGGGGGAGATGAGCTATCACTGCCGGCCGGAATGCGCTCGTCCTTTCACGGGACTCAGGAGAGTTACTGACGGTGGAAAACAAACAAGAAAGGCCGAAAGCAAAATAAAAGTAAAAATTTTAAGGAAGAAATCCCATAAAAACTTTCAGTGGGTGAAACTGGGAAAAACTTGTACAGCGGAGGAGGGCTGGGACCGGGTAGGCCACTAAAATATATTTTGTTGGCTTTAGCTTAAGCCAAAGGTTTCCGTGAGTTCCGGGCTAATTTTATTAAATTGTTTCGACTTTTCGGGGCACTTTAGTTCGTGTCTGTGTTGTAGAGTAACTTTATATATATTTTTTTCTTCCCGCGGCTGGAACGTGCCGGATTTGTTTATTTTGCGAAAAAATTCCTAAGTTATATGGCAGCACCGGGTGTAACCCACCTCAGGCCACCGGTAATCAAGCAGTGCCGCCCGCGAAAATTATTAGCGTCATTAGTTGAAGACATCCACCGTGCAATGACCCGGCCGGATTATAAACAATTCCAACAATTTTGAGCAGCCATTCAAGCTCCAAGTTCTCCTCCCACTCACCACCCACTCAGGGAAGAAGGAAGACGAAGAAGGCCTTAATAAAACAGGAACAACTAATTAGTTCTGTACGAAGTGATACCTTGTACCAGGATCCAGTTTTATTTTTCGTCCGGAAGTGCATACCAAAACTTTACCGGGCCCCATATACGGCGCGAAGAAACAAAAGCCTTGGGCCCGTTTGGGGCCCTATCCCGGGAGCAAAATAAAAAAAAAGCCAAAAACAAAAAAAAGGGAGTAAACCCTACGGGAGTGAAAAAACGGCTAAAACAAGGGCCGGCTCCTCCCCAGGGCAGTTATTGCATTTTGGGGGATTTTTAGAAAGTTTTAGGAGCGGGTTTTCCATCTAATCGCCGGCTTGAGTCCCGGCGATGTCTTCGGACGACTGCTCAAGTTCAAGCGACGGGCATTCCGTCGGCGGACGGCAGGTACGACAGCACGACATTAAGTTTTATGGGAAACGGAGGAGAGCACCTTTTTTCCGGGAAGCGCAAAAACGGCGATGAACTTTTCGAGTTCCGTTCGGGGGCGGTAAAGTTATAATTAAAGACATTAGGGGACATGCAGGTTAGGAGAGTCTTGCTGTTCTCTTCGAGATTTGCCCCCTTAATTAGACTGTCGGAATTTGGTTAGTATCTTTTCCCTTTGTCGTTCAGAGTTTGTTATTTAAAATTTATCAGCTAGACTTAACTAGTTTTTGAATATGTGAGATTTTGAGTATGCGTCTAATTGCAGTTAAAACTCATTAGGTATAACAATATTAACATTTTCACATATCCTACCTTATTTCATAGATTTGCCGGTGTACAGCCAAAGGTATACAAATTGAATTATATTAAATTATAGCAGAGAGCAACTTTTCTATCAAAACATCCCTATTTGACAAACTTGTATTTATAATACAATATAATATATTCGTTTCATTTCAAAAATCAAAATTTTGGCCACTGAATCAAAAGTAATTCCACAAAACGAAAACCAAAAATAATAAAAAAATAACAAAATTGATTCATTTAAAAGTTACCATAAAGTATTAAAATATTGAACTATTTGCATTTTTGCATTGATCCTGAATTAACCACAATTATATGAAGTTAGTTTTAAATACAATGTGTGCGAAGTTTTGGATACATATAATATTTAAAATACAAACATTATACAAGAAATAAAAAGTAATGCCTATTTTTTCACGCCTACTACCCTTAACCGCTTAATGGATAAAATGTAAAATTAATGTAAAATATCACCTTACGGATATTTCGAAACCCGTGAGGGGTTCGAGTTTGAATTGGCAAGAAGAGGAATAGGACATTAATAAGAAGTTAATCTTACCAATCACTACATGACACTGTTTTAATTCAGTACATAGACATTGTTTAACAATCTGTAAAAGCAAATCAATTCCATTCAAACAAGCAGAATCTCAGATATAAGCGATTAATTAATTGTTGAGTTACGCAAATTTAACATATTACGCTATTTAAGAACTTTTTTTGGGACATCGTTGAAACATAGCCGCGGCAAGAAACATTTTCATTTTTAATATTTATTTTCTTAAAGAATACAATTGTATTTCCTGTTGAAAATATACGAAATAAGTCTTATTAACATTGTAAATTTCAACAGGACAGAATTTTTTAATGTCAGCCATTAATAAGAGAGACAGCTCTATACCAGAATTAATTTTTATTTAAATGATAGTAAACGCACACTAAAAATACTCAGATTCATTCTTATGCTTGTTTAACTGTGATCTATCGTGGTAAATTTAGATGTCAGTTACTACTCTCGCGGTTATGTAGATGGTGCCACCGACGATTTGTTGGTCTACTACGTCTAGAAGTCTGCCAATTTTGAACAGATGATAAACCAAGTTTCCAGATCCATTCCACCTTCAAACAACGTACCCAAAAATTACCCAATGAAGAGGTTGGCATGCAAAAATGCACATTTGCTCCCAAAAAGAATCGCTTCGTCATTTATTCGCTGAAGCACATTTGTTTACAAGTCGCTGCGAAGGCTGCCCCCAAATGGTGGAATTCATAAATATGAAACAAAATGTTTGAGCAAATACTGCGCCCGGGTCCCGGACAAACATGGAGCAGCTTAATTAAATTACTTTAAAGCAATTCGGCAAGACAATTCCGGGAGGAGTTAGCGCCGAGATGTTTTCCTCGTTCACCGATCGAGGGTCGGAAGGACCTCTGCCAAAACTTAGGGCAAAAATATTCAAATGTATTTGTCTCCTGAATTTCATTCGAAATCATAAAATAAAATAGAGTTAAACCGAATGGGTGCATGGGGGGGCAGTGGGCGATGGACCAAAACCAAAACTGCAAAAAGCTGCAAAAATGAGGAAGACAACCGGGCGGCCAGGGGATCCGACCAAATCTGCTGTGACTCCTTAAAAAACATTGAGGAGATCCGGAGGAAGCCCGGGAGTTCTCGATGCACGTCGCAGGGACACATCCCGGCCCCGGATGCCACGGGATTGAGGAGTGTTGAATAACAGATTTTTCCTATTCCCGGGGACATTTCTATTTACACAAATTTAGTGTGCAAGCGCTTTTCGGTTCTTTATTTGTTTTCGTTAAATTTTAATGCCCACCACCGAGACCACGGGAACCGAAACGACAAACCCCCAAACTCCCGAATCGGCTTTGATTTTCCCCAATTTGTGAAGGACAATTTGTACAGGTTGTCAAAATCGTGTTCGCTTACCTTTCGACCATCGCTGACCTTTGTTTTGCTGCACTCACCGTGTCTGCGCCAGAAGCACCTGAGTCCTGACGAAGGTATCGCCGTACCGAGGGTCGGGAGGGTTCGAGTGCACGTCGCAGGGATGGGGGTGAATCGAGGATTCTCGAGGGTTCCTCTGCTTCTTTTCGGTAAACAGAAACAGGTGAAAGAGCTTGCAGAGGCGAAAAGCCCACATGAAGCTCTTAACACCTTTTGTTTGCTTTCGGAACTATTTGCTTAGACAGGTGAGCTCCTTCTGCTCAATGGCGGTGTTTATCGTGATGAAATGATCCTTCTTATTCCAGCTGCTCCCCTGCGTCAGCGAATTTCGGCGATTTTTTCGAGGGTCAAAAATCGATTTTTGGTTGTTGTTTTGCGCTTGTTAGGTGTCAACCTGACCTGCCGTATGGCCGAACTTTTTCGGTTTATTTATTCATGAGGGGGGTTAGGGCGGCGCTGGAGGTGGTGTGCGAGGCTAGGCACACATTGG
Source organism: Tolmerus cingulatus (assembly GCA_959613345.1). Taxonomy (NCBI): domain Eukaryota; kingdom Metazoa; phylum Arthropoda; class Insecta; order Diptera; family Asilidae; genus Tolmerus; species Tolmerus cingulatus. Next base: position 19,895,702 of record OY390708.1, on the reverse strand, counting down.
CACTTCGGCTGATGGAGGCCGAGTTTAGTCAATCAAGGCGTCTTGCCCTGTCGTATTATTTGATTTGGACTTTTGGCTGACCTTGTGCTTGGGGGGTTATGCCCAAGTTTATAGTTGCGCAAATGCAGGATAAAAGCTTTTTCTTTTCCTACATGTTTTTAAGTAGTAACATTTGCCCTCAGTAGACTTTGAGCAATCTTCTAAGATAGACTAGTATCAGTTACGACATTTTCTCATTTGATTATTTTGATTTTGAGACAAGAATTTTAGGGTAAAAATTCAAGATTTAGATTAATTTTCTTTGTGTATTTTCTGTTTTATCTCCCAACTAAATGTTAAAATGTTTAACTTGGTTTTCTCGAAATGAGATTTTAAAATCGGTTCAGACCAGTTTTATTTTTGCAGGGTGTTTTAACTATAGAATGACTAGTCGGCTAATTCTTGTACTTAGTTATCTTTCAAAATCAATTTGACTTTTTTTATTTCAGATTACGCAATCTCTCAGAGAAATGCGTACCTAATTGCAATAAAAAAAAGCGCCATTACAAAATTAGTGGTCCGTAAATTATATTCCTTACTTCACAGTTGTTGTTATTCCAAGACTAATAAAATTAATTTATTGAAACTTAATAATTAGATCAGAAATGAAACTCAAAAAGGACGTTAATTCATTTTTGAACAGTTTTCCAACAATTCATCATCCGTTGGGCTACGAGAACGGAAACAAAAACTTTTTATTCCCATTTCATTATAAGGGCAGGTATGTATCTTAAAAACAAAACAAAACGATGTTTTTTCCTATTTTATATATAAAATAAGCTGACTGTCTGAAAAATCTACATGAGAAATTTTGTTTATATAGCTCTTAACACAGTAGAAATTATGAGGGTGTGACAGAAAGAGACATGACGAAGATATCTGGGTTGCAGAGGCTTATAAAAGGGTCAACAAGGTTTGCATATAAGGACAAGAGAAAAATTGCCAACACTTATTTATTGGTTTAAATAACTTAAAATGTTTTGGCCCTCACCAGAATAAGTTGCAAATTACTAGAAAAGGAAAAGAGCAAATTTTCCTCTACATGTATAGTGTTAATTCCACGATTTCTTAGCCGGTTTAGTGGAAACATTTTCTCCATTTAACTTGTTGCTGAACGAATTTCAAGGAAATAAAAACCCAACTCTCGTAAAATGAATTTTTAAATGTAACTTTCTCACGGAAGCGTCCTTATAAACCTTAACACTGAACGAGCCAACTTGATATGAAACCGGAGGTATTATAGTCATTTTTTCACACTTAATCCGGAAAATTAAAGCTAGCAAGATTAAATATTATTATAAAAATGAATAGCTATAAATATTTCAAATAAATAGGTAGCTGAATGTTGACTTAAAAACAACTCACTTATTCACCAAAAATTAAATTTGTATAATTTTTAAATAGCTAGTTAGATACTATAAGTAACCTGTTGGTTAATATTTTGTACTACTACTGCAAGGTGTCATGAAAATCAGTATTTTCTAAAAGGTTGCAACTAAAACAATTCACGTTATTTCTGACAAATTATTGAGTTAAGCTTAAGAATTGTTGAACAATTTGAGGAACATTTGGAAGGCACGTGTACTAAATATAAAACTTATATTAAATATTAAATCTAGACTCATAAAAAGACTCGCAAATCATTCTGGCAACTTTTCGATTATACGTCTATGTAGGTGTAATGTATATCAATAGACTGTCAAATTGTTTTGAAATAAAGCGAAATTTAGTTGCTTTCAATGCTTATTTTTGCTAAAGGCAGTCAAAAATGTCGATGGGACTGTAAACAATCATATTCCACTTAGCGGGGATACTTCACGTAACCAAATCGCTCTTGTCGGAAATACAGCGGCATGAATACGAATATCAGCAGTTGAGGGTGCTTATCCTTTCACCCCGGAGCTGAATATTTGAGCACAGTATCTTAAAGTGCCATGACTCGCTGTTTTTGCGCCCTGTGCTGTGTCATGCCATGCCGATTGCCGATTCCAATTGCAGCCAGACATCATTTAAGGCGCTCACTTATCGTCACCTCAAGATGTTCTCGAACCGGGCAAATTGACACACATCCCACCGGGTTCCAGGTCGAATATGTGGGTAGGCTGGCGAGGGTACCAGGAACCCACTCGGATCCAGCCGAAACCATCCGGGCCGCACAACAATACAGAATCAATACAGCCCCGCACTTTTGCTGATATTTCAAATAAAATTTCGCTGACGGCGGCTCTAACCTTCCATCGTCTTCGACGACACCGTCGTCTTCGTCGTCCTCTTATATTTTCGGGTGTCTACGCCTTCGATGGGTCTACCATTCTCAGAATTATGATGACACTTAGCCACTGTATCTGGATGTGCCTCGCTCTATGTGGGAGTCCTTCGATTCGGGACAGACCCCACTCCCTCACGTTTTTGTTCTTGAGGAAGTGCTCAGGCATGGAAAATCCATTTAGACAACTATTTGTTCAACTGTTGAAATTTTTATTGCTCCCGCTACGTAAAGTACCGGCTCGTAGTTGACTTTTGATGTTTAGAGGATTTTCGATTATTGCAAATAAATTGCTTAGAGTGTCACAGCCCCCATTTCAAAAATTTCAAAATATTAAAGGTGCAATGGGTAAATACCAAAAGAAGAATTGGAGGTTATATAATTTTATAGCTTCATATACAAACATGTATTTTATAGTAAAGGATAGGAAAAATAAATATAGAAGTCTGATCGAAATCGACAATTATGTGAAATACATATTATTATTTCTAGCCTTGGACGATGGATTGCCTTCGTTTTGAAATGTTTTCACCATAACATTTATTGGAATTTATATTCCCAAATATTTGGGAACGATTGCTCCTTCGAGAAAAACAAACTTTTAAATTTTGATAATAGTTGATTTTGCCATACGAATAACAGATAAAAACATGTTTCATTGTTTGGAGTTTACGCATTTTATTCGTTGCTAGCCCCGAATTCATTTCGGTTTATTATTTTTCAATCTTATATATAAAACTTGTATTTACCTATTTCTTATAAAATCACTACTCACAACGAACACCAATATCCAATCAATGTTCATTAAAATAGTCGAATTGCTACATTGCACAATATTAATTTATAAGATTGATATTTTAAATTACCATTGTTGCATTTTTTATTGAAAACTATAAGTTAATTTACCAAATTTCAATGTATGCATAGATATACATATGTGGTATTTCCTTACTTCGTATTATAAACTTACAATTTGCTACGTATTTTTAAAATTGTTGATTTTAAAGTTAGAGCGGTTTAACCATTCTACATAAGAATGTTGCATTTCCTTTCAATATTAGTCACATCTAAAATTAAAATGACAATAATCCCTAAGGCCGACTATTACTATAGGTTCTTTTATTATTTTTTAGTAATTTGCTAGACCTTTCTACTAATAAACGCCCTTTTCTCGTAAATAAAATTATTTTATTTTTTTTATAAGTAGACTTTATTAAAGAAAAGTAAGATATTATCTTCATGTTATGAAATCTTTCCAACCTTTTTAAATTGCAATCTACGTATGGTCGATTTTTCTTAATTTGAATTTTGAAGTTTCTCTCCCTCTTTCTTTGGAGTTTGACAAGGGAATAATATAAAATTATTTGAATCAGATTGGGCTAGATAGTCTTTGCGGGATTTTTTTTTAACGAGTTTAAAGATCAACCCTTAATTTGAGTTTCCTCAAAATTCGAGGCCCCCAAAGCGCCCGCTGGGTGTGTCCATGCTTTCAGACGTTATAGGGTGGGCGGTCAGACTTTTTAGTGAACTCTTTTCTTAGACTAATTCCCTCTCAACAGATGGACAAATGGCCTGTCTTCACAGAGCTCGAAAATTGCTTCGAATTGGTCAACAGCCTCATTTTCTGTAGCCCCTTTGACGGCATTAAGTCCTGTCTCGTCCCTGTTCACCGGGAATGTGTAGCGCTCCTTTCTATCCCAATTATCTCATTTGCTTATTTATTTGTTGAAAGGGGCACACAGAAGAATGTTGCTCCTTGGCCATTCTGCTGCTGGAGCACTCATGTCCGCACGTATAAAGGGATAATTCGGGAACCGTCGAGCGAAAAAAAAAATAAAAAAAAAAAATATATAAAAAAATGGGAATACCATCAGCCCCAGGGAGCAGAGCCCCATCGGCAGGTGGTGCGCGGTGGGGGGACGCGAGCCTGGCCAGCAACTTTTAACTAATCAAAGTTTATTCTCTTTTGACTGCTACTTGCGCCGTTGATCCTGCCGGGCCCCTCGGTGTATTTTAATTCGAAAGGAGTTTGTGAATTAAGAAAATCTTAAGAAAAATCCCGAAGGGGGAACAAAAACAAAATTGAGTTACTCCCTGCCCATGCCGCGAAGATGCTCCTCGCGCCCGGGAAAAGCGCCTTACTTAAAAGTGCACGGACCCCCAATGGCCGGCAAAATAAAAAGAAAAACAGACAAATTCGAGAAACGAAGCAGAAATCACTCGACCATCAACGAAATTTGGCCCTCGTGCAACTTAACAACGTCCTCCTCGCAGCACCGGCGGCGGCGGCGGGATGTGTACAATTTGTGGGCAGTGGATCCTTAGGGAATTCGGTAAGAAAATTCCAGGACTATCCTCAATTCTATTCGGTTTCTCCCCTTCCTTTATGTTATTCAGCAAGTCCCGGGGCTTTTTTTATTCGAATTTAATTGAATAATTGTTTGTTATTCCAAACACGTCTCCCGAACTGCAAGTTCCTCCTGGATGTGTCTACTCGGGCCGGGCTTTTAGGCACTTTAAGTGCTGTTTTTGCTACTTGAAGGCTCCTATCAAATTGTATCCTTGGTCCTTTTGTCGTGGGCCCCCTGCGCTCCTCGCAGATCCTTTCGCAGGCGGAGGCAAACTGTTTATGTTGCAATGGGGGCTCTTTGAACGGTCTAATTACTTGCACACGTGAGAGGAGATGAAATTTTTACCGTCAACTTTTAATAAGATTCCGCGAATGCAGCAAAATTTCGCCACTTGCACGACCTGAAGACAAACGATACGTGGCTAATTTCGCACAGAAAGTTTGTTGCACATTTGCTCAGTGTCTCGGCATCTTTTTCGTGTTTGCCAGGATGTAGCATTTAAGGATGCATAGTCACACAAAAATACATTGATACAAAAAACTCTATAATTCTACATCAGAGCTACATATTGCATCTAAAACGTCAATTGTTTTACTTCAGTTCTAATATCAATTAGGAGTTACATTTTACCTGAAGGTCTAAAGTGTGAAATATCCAAAATTCTGCTGCCGGTTCATTATAGTTCACAGTAAATTATACTTTGAATTTTACAACAAACATTATTGTACAAAAAATACATATTTCACACGGAAAACCAAGGAAAGAGTATAAAAAGATATAATTTTACAGAAAAAATTTCAAAATCCTTGAATAATTTGTAATCCACTGCTATAGCATGAATATTTAAACGTATTTAATTTTTACGTGCTTGTGTTTGTAATATAAACATCGAAAATTACACCTGCTATGTTGAATGAGAGAAAAATTTTATTTTGGTTATTTTACATTATGTGTCCAATATACCATATATTTTACACGACTGCTAAGCGCACTAGGTTGCCAACATTTCATGTTGTACACATTTTTTAGCGTATTTTCAAGGGAAATATTCGCAATTTCCTGTATACATATTTTGAGAAATATTGCGAAAAAACCTTAAATATCCAATCTTCATCAGCAAAAACAATTCTGTAGAGATCGTGTATTAAACAAATTAAAAGAAAATCATAAATCTGTTACTTCACATGACTAGTAGGCAAATGATGTATTTAAAATTGAAATTACTTCTCTATATAGAGTTAAATTTTTACTATCTACAACTATACAAATGGCATTATTAATTTAGTTTGTGGGAACAGGCCAGATTATCATCTTTAATGTTCTATTTATTTTTAATACTCCTTAACTCACACAATAAACATAAATTTTACAAAACAAAAAACGACTGCAAAACGTTGAGTATATGGATAAACTAAAAAGTTACAAATAATTGTTTTTATCACTTTTACGAAAAGAGCGATAAAGGACAATATACAAAATTTTTGATACTTAAATATTTACAATATCTAATCGGAGTTGAAGCCAGCTAAGGCTCTTTACGATTATCTAGTGCTTTTTTGCCTTGGCTGTCACCGACGGCATATTTAACATTTAATCGTACCATCTTTCTTGACTTCATTTTACAATTAGTAAATATGTAAAATCGACGGTTGGATGAAAATTCTGAGAGTTTGCATGATTTGTACATATATTAGAAAATTCTCAAGAAATGTCTACAATAAATTCAAACTTGACAGAAATTGTCAACAAAATATTCAAAATGTATAGAAATAAAAATAATCTATTATTTCTGAATAAAAATGGAATAATTCTGATCTGTCTATCGTAGTTGGTACCAATACGCACATTTAGAATACAATATATAGATAATGTTTTACTTTTTTTAATCTTACATATTTGTGGGAATTGTGAATAAACATGCAATAAATGTATATATACATACATACATATATTGCGATTTTTTTAACATAAAAATCAAAATGGAAAAGTAGCTACTTTTACTCAAAGTAAAAATATTTAAACCAGCTGTTTTGCCCGACTCGAAAAATGTATCCTCCTTCTTATCTTTAGAAAAGAAAAGAATTTCTACAAACTAATATTCTGTAATGTCCTTTTTATGAACCCAAATATTTAAAGTTGTCCTACTTTTGAATCCTTCGTGCCTCATTTCTTAGGTGACAGCTTGCTTGTGATAGTGGTTAACCATCTGTTTGCCTTTTTCATCCAAAAGGATCTGCCAGCCTCAAAATTTCCCTAGCTACATGTGGAGAAATTAAGTAAACGGCAGACCGACCACCTCTTATTTGCCAGGCAAATAAGGGTCCTCGCCTGAAACTTATCCAAACAGTTTGGATTTCCGAGAAGTCCTTAAAGGGATTCTACTTCTTGTTGTCGGCTTTAAAGGTCTTTCCGTGTGTGGAGGATGATTTCTAGATCGACTTCTACCCGAAGTTCAGCGACGTGGGAGTACCCCCTTTGGTTGAGCCAATTAACCGCACTTGTGCCATATACAATTTAATTCAAGCAGATTAAAGTTGCCCTTAACAAAAGCGGGAAAAAAAACAAACGAAACGAGCTGAAAAAGTGCGTCAATAGCTCTTGACATCGTTGGCGCAAAAGGACTTCAAATTTATCCTCCATTAACTCCCGAGTCAGTGAGTTAAAGGCAATAAGTAAACACATTTTCCGCACGAGGTCAGAGTCGTGTAAGGAACAACTTCCTCTTCATATTTTTCTTGAAACAAAAAAGAGCGAGGAAAAAGATATCCTTCCATGCTGCGGAACAACTTAGCCGCTTTATGCTGTACATTTTCTCGAGCATAGCAGCACACAACCGCCGCCAGAGACGGTGGCATAAAAAAGTAAACAGAAAACAAAAGAAATTTTGAGTAGTGAGCAACTTCTGAAGTTGTACGTTACTTCGAAGACAAAAAGGACTCGAGAGGGCGATAAAGTTGATGACGACATTTATGCGATAATGTTGAGTTCACGCGGTTTAAATTATGCTGCGATCACCCCCATTTTTCTACTCGCTCCCACGCCACCATTCGCCGGCTGCTGCGAAGTTGGAAAAGTTTACTCGGAGCATCCTAATGGCTTTATCTGATTAATTAGCTTCAGTAAATCGGCAGACGCTTCCAGGGTTTACAGATCTCGGCTGTGTTTTGGATGGAAGTACATTTATTGGAACAGAAAAATGCTTCTTAAGAAAAAGAAGTAAGAGGTTGATTTACAATTCGTACAACACTTCGACACCGCTCAATAATTACACACACAGATCACACTTTCCGGTTTTTAAAAATTATACTGCATTTCATTACTCCAAAATCGCGACCTTGCGTTGTTTCAATAATTTTTATTAATTCAGATATTTAGGGTCTCCAGCTTGAATAGAAATTTTTTCAAAACCAAATACTTTAATTCCTATTAACAATTAATTACTCAAGATTAAACAATTGTCGTCGTGCAAAAAGCACATTAAGAAATTTTTCCTAGTGAAAATATTTTAATTATTTTCTGGTAACTTCAACGCAAAATATCGAAAAATTATTTTGTTGAAACCCAATTTGTACGAAATTATAAAAAACCTTAATATTTTGGTAGTTTCTAAGGCACGATTTATTTAATTAATGAATATTGTTTTGTATTATCGTAATCACATATTCATCAAATTCAAAGGAATATTCCACCAACCAGAGATTTTGATGCAAATTAGACTTTATATCAAGTTTCCATCTCCCAAAATTGTGAGGATTGGAATAAATCATTTAATAACCATTTCTCAATCTCCATAAATCTCAAGATTTTGATAAATTTCGCGAAATCCGTATAATAATTTATTGAATTTCCCATAAAAGTAAGCGATTTTGCAATTCTTGGTATCCCCAAAAAGCTTATTCAGCACTATTCACTATGGACATTGAAATTGAAATTGTGATTATTATAAGTATATAATGCATATTATGTACCTAACTTGTTTCAGCTTTAAGATAAATTTTAGCTTTGAGTCTAAAGGGCCGTTGTTGGCCCTTTCACGCTGCCACAGACATTTTCTGGTTCTGAATTTGTAGTTCCACATTTAAAATTCCCTAAGAAGATAAGGTCAAACAAAATACAATAGTTCGGCACGACAAAAGTTTTTCCTCTTAATCCTGTTGGTTTCTTTCGTATGTTAATTTATAAAAAAGTTAGAATTTTGAATAAAACGAACAAAGTGCCTCTTTGCCCTTCGTCAAAATAACTCAATTTAAATACTGCGAAAAAAGCACTCAAAAATGTATCTTCTCAACCCACCCACGAAGAGTTCACTCGACAGTGAAAGTTTCACTTCAGGGCCGGGACCGGGACCGGGACCACCTTAACCTTTCCGCGAAAAATTTGAACCCATCCTCCTTGGCCCGGTTTAATAAGCCTAATGACGTGCTGCCAAAAATGTTTACACTTCATTACTGGCGCATTACTTGAAAAGAATTTTGACTTGTCCTTATCGCACTTGAAGTAATTTTCTCTCACGTCATGTTGATAAAGGCGTCCGAAAGGAATCAGCCGACGCCTTTTCGACTTTGCAACTTTTTCCTTTTTGATTTTGAATGAAAGAAGGATTTTCGCGGGCTAAATCATTTGGGGCTTAATATGCTCAGGCGATGTCGAGATTGTTTTAAAAATAGGGAACGGAAAAAATTCTAAGTGTGATTTGCATGATTGGCGGCTTCTCGTGTCTTAATCTTCCGTGTAAGGCTGAAGAAGTTCGTTTTATTCGAAGGCAAAGAAGAGCAAGAAAAATAAAAAATTGAGCTTTTTTCCTAATGACTTTCTCAAGTGACTCACGTGAGAATTAAAATGATTTATTACTCCCCTTGAATGTGGGAGTCACAGGGAAGCCTATGCAAATTTTCAATATCATTGTGATATGCCGGCTAAATTCATAACGTCTGGCTTTTTACGCGATTAGATATCAAAAAAATTGGTGCCACAGCATGATATAAAAGGAAGTCTTACGAACGATTAGACTGGTACAACCTGTAGGGTATTACATTACACTTTCTGACATTATCGGTATAAGCAAACTTGCGAAGGATTTGTAATTTAATATACTGCAGATTTTATTTTACCATATTTAATTTGGCGACAAGAAAGTTAAGGCTTAAACAAATTTGAATACACTGCATGCAAACACCATTCCTGCATTACTTAAGTAGATTTAACGTCCAATTTTTAAGGTTATTTGAACGCAAATTACATTTTTCGATTTTATCGAATGAATACAAGGACGAAGGATGTCAGTTATAGCTTAAGCTGTGAAAAGAGATTATGTGTAATTTTTGGATTCATTTCTCTATCTTCTATTATCTTTTTTATAGGTTTTAACCACCAACTGTTTTTCAGTTTTCTAGATAATGAAGTCTGTTACCCTTTGTGAACATTTTGGATATCTACCTTTTTTCAATTTTAAGTATCATCTTTGAAATTAATATATAATGGTAAAAATATACATAATTGAGAGAAATCGATTTTGTAAAAGTCAAAATGTGTTTCGAAAATAAAATCACTTTAGATTTTTCACAATGGTGATGATGTTAATCGTATATTGCTAACTTCTTTTTATGACCGAATCCTTATTGTGTTTGATTTATTTTACTTATGTAAGTGGCTGGAACTTCACTACTAATAAGAAACAAAAAGAAAAAAATTATGAATGGTAAAAATAATGCTGAAAAGGTTAAGTTCACAAACTCCAACTTTGAAAGGGTTCTCTACATAGTATTTAATTCAACAGCAATTGCTTATAATTATTTCGAGAGCCCAATCACGATAGTAATTAATTTGGTTTATTCAGAACCTTTTTCCGAGTTATTAAGTAGGTACTTGACTAAAGATTTGAAACACGAATAGCAGTTTAGCTTATTAGAACCAAAGCATTGGCTTAAGAGCATAAAATGTAGGAGCTATTTACATATATGGGGTATTGATTAAATAATGTGAGAAGTAATATAAAGTAAATTTAAAATAATACCTTGAAATTCAGGAAAAAAACGTCTATGCCAAATACCAACCTTATTGATTTTTTTCGTTTTAACAAACTTTACTTCATTAAGAAATATTTTCATTTAAAGGAAACTGCTTAAACAAGCTATCCTGTGAATTTAAGAGATGCATTTCCAGATTCAAATTGAAATCTTCATAAATATTCTCTGAAGCATAAACAATTTTTTATGTGACGAGTCAAATCAAATTTTGTAGTGATAAAATCTAAGAAAAGTTGAAAACCTAATAGACACCCACAAAGTGAGGCCAGAAAAAATATGCCCAGATATTTGTCGCAAATCCAATGGGCTGCTAATCCTCCAGACGTTATAGGTCAATTCCAGCTCTCGATTAACATGAAACATGAAATAGGCCCTGAGCTGGAGACCTTAGCATAAGATTGCCATAAGCGTTACTTAACATATCCGCACGCACCGGGAGGCCCGGGAGGGGGCCCGAGGCACGTTCTGTCGAGGTAATTCCCATACAAAGGGCCTTTTTAATATTCCAGAGGTGTCAGTTAATCTGGGAATTTCCATAAAATCAGTAATCGATGTCGGAATGCAAGCCAACGGGGGCCCCACCGCACAATGGAGGTCCCGACTGCCATCGAGTGGACCAGCAAAAAGCACCGTGCGAAATTTATGGGGGCATTTTGAATCCTCCAAGGATATCATATTTTGCGATGGCCTAGGATTATTACGTAATAGTGTAACGACGTCCTTACGGCCCGGTCGTCATACGTGCCATTTGCCATCCCGGCTGGTGAAACGCCGTCGTCTCTTCTCTGCCGGAGCCCCAGACCCGCCGGGCGGCGGTGCTCCCCGAATGGGGCCGCATTAAGTTATATAGAGGAACAAACTACTTACCGCTCCCAAGTGGTACATTCATCTGCTTTTGTTGTATCGGTTCAGGTTTATCCTCGGCCTCGTCCAGACTGCCGGCCCGGCTCCCTGGGCCTCTTCCGGGGATGGTGCTTTGGCCACTGTTGCTACTGCCGCTGTTATTGCTATTATTATGATGGTTGTTGCTGTTATTGACATTATTAAGCTTTGTTATCCTGTTGGCCGATGTAAGTGACAAAGTGGCAGCTAGGGAGGACGCCGATGATGAAGGGCCTGATGATGTCGTCGAGGTCCCAATGCTGGCCCCCCCGACAACGGCATGGGTTGTCGCGTTGTTCGGATTTCGGAAAACGAGGATCGATTGCGATTTATCTAATCGCTTTAGAGTTTGGAGAAGAAAAGGTCCTCCGCTGGTCGATCCGGACGCCCCACCCGAGGTGCCGAGGGTCCCATCGAGGCTGCCACTTTTACTGAGTCTTTGTTGCAAAATTATCGATCCTTCGGGCAGGATGTTCTTTTTGATGTTCGCCGATTGGAGGAGCACAGTGCCAGTCTCCAGCTGGCCGCTCTTGAGGGGCGTCTGGAGCAGGATGGTGCTGCTGCTGCTGCTCCCCTGGGAGCCCTCCCCCCCGTGACTCTTCACCCCCGATGTCGTCTTTATTCTCTGGTGTTGCAAAATTATCGGCTTGTTATCGTCGTCGTTCAACAGGCTCAACAATTCGTGGCTGTTCTGAAGGATGATTTGTCCGTTTTCGGTTCGTGCCCCCCGCACCAAGATTATGTTGCTGTGCTGCTGCTGTTGAACCCCCTTTGGATGGGAGGAGGTCTGCTGGTGCTGGTGATGGTGCTGGATGGTCGTGGTGGATGTGGAGCCCGAACTTGAGCCTCCGCTGTTGTTGCCCTGCTGGGGATTTGTATCAATTCCACCCCCGCCGCCGCCACCGCTGCCGCCGCCGTCTTGGTGTAATCCTTTATCCAAATTGCTGGCCGCCTTCGACGACGACGGCCCCGAACCTCCGGCTTTTGCCGTTGTTGTTGATAATGTTGCGCCACTGCCGCTGCCACGTCCGACATCATTTGCGATACCATCGGAATTCTCTTCAGAGGGTGGCCCTGCAAGTGGAAGAAATGGGAAAAACTTAAGAATTTTTAAGGTGAACTCTCCTCGTCTCGACAGTATCAGTCTACTAAATCTAATAGAGTCTGCGATGAGGCAAATTTCGCCTGTCATTGTTTGTTTCCGGGTATGCATTTTATGCCGTCCTCGCCTCCATTTTTGGTGCCACCTTTCACTCGATTCAGTCAGATTTTGGCAAATAACTTCGACTCCCGAAGGAGCAACTATTGACCTGGCTACTGGAACTATCCAGAAATTTCATAGACGGATCCCGAGAAATAGTCAAGAAAATTGAACAATACCATCCCACTTAAGTGAGGTGTTATCCTTGAACTTAGCATAAGAGTGGAGCATTATTGGAAAATAACCCTTAAACGCAATTCAAAATATCGTTGATGATATTCGAAACGTTCTTAATAAAAACCTTTCAAAGCAAAGTGATTCTTTGTAAGAGAAAACGCACAATCATGAAATAGTATTTCCCCTCGATTATAGATAAAAGTTGAGAGCTCTTAGCCTTTTAACCACTATAGAAGATTTTAATGTTTTACGTCAGCATTTCTGAAATCTTATAAATAAGATGATTTCTTATTATTTGTAGATACTCTGAATAAGAGTGATTTATTAGTGTAATTAAGAACTTCAAAGCTCATGGAGATTTTCGTAAATTTGATAGGTGTGTACACAAGTAAGGAATATAGTAGCATAATTTGGCCTATATCTAACTAATAATAATATGTATTAGATCACATAAAAAGAAAACATGATCTTACAATTAAAGTTGATGTTAGGTACACATTTATGTATTTTTACTATTAAAATTAATATCGTTATTTATGTACAATGCACATATGTATACCTACGTATTTATGTACATACATACGTATATGCATTTGAATTTATCATAAATAATTTCCTTTTAGAATTTTTGTAGTTTAAGTAAATTAATATTGGAAATGATTAGGTATATAATTTTAAAAAATGTTACCCTTTCCATTTTTTCCAAAATATTTTTATAGGGAAAGGAAATAATTATAGCCGTTAAGGTGGTGCTCCTTTATCAAACTAAATGAGTTTAGCACACTTCTCTTAAACCTCTCCCTTTGAAAATGTTTCCAGACAAAACTCTTAAATCATGAAGTTTTAATGAAGTTAGTTAATTAGAACTCTCTTTGTAATTTCTCCTGAGTTTAAAATTAAGAATATACTACAAGAAATTTATTAAGGAAGAATTTAATTATGTAAATTCAGGACACTGATTTTCTTTTCAAGACATCTAGTTACTTATACGTGACCCACAATGAAAGTTACATTAGGAGTCAACATTTGTCTGTTATTTTGGTTCGGTGAACCAACATTTTTTATATTAAATGAAATAGGGCATTGAACTCAAGCTGCGTGGCTTAAGCAAACCAAAAACATTACTAGCTTATATGCAACACCTACAACGCATATGAACTTGGCGGCGAGACAGCTACTAATTAGAAAGTCACTTTTTGAACCGAGATCATCTGAATAAATCCCAGAATCTGTTCCATTAGATTTAATTCAAATTTGAAAACAAGAGAGTTCCCGGACTGTCCCAGAGTCCAGATGCCCAGTTTCCGATGTGCTTTAATTAAATTCGCAGTCGTCCGAAGCGACCTCTATGTCGCCGGACTGTGGAGCGGGAGCGCGCCAGGCTCAAAAATAGATTAAACACGCTTCCTGTTAATTAAACTAACAAAGTTAGAATGGCCAAGGAGATTTTTCAATAATAAATAGCAGGGATAAGGGGCACAGGCCGGCCGGTGTAAAATTTACAGTCACCCTATTTGTAGAGTGTTATATGGCCAATTTCTTTGGCCAGAGGTTTTGTGTGCCCGGCCGACAGTCCACTCTATGCTCGATGTTTTTTATGATCCCCTTTGGCTGGCCGAAGCCTGCTAGATTCCTAAATCAAGCGGAGGACATGTTTATAGCATTATTTCTTATTAACGCAATAAAAGTACTGCAAGCACTTGCCCCGTGTAGGGCCCCGGCGAGGCGCGGAGGACGAGCCTTGTTTAAGGGATAAAATTGTGTGGTCATAATTAATTGTCGTGGGGTCTTTTTTGCCCGGGCCACACAAAAGGGGCTCCTTGCTGTCACCGCGTATGCACACGTCCACGGCCCAGTGTAAATATGAGAGGCTAAAGGGGCTCCTCCTTGGGGCCTCGAAGTGTGCGTACGGCGACAAAGGCGATCCTAGGGGCTCGGAAATTCTGAGTAAGGCCGCAGCTTTTTCGTAAAGCATCCATAGTACAAGTTAGTCAAAAGCATCTTAAACTAAATTATAAAAATAAACGATAAAACATAAATTCAGATGACTACAAATACATTTGCACAGGTTCTTTTAAGAAAGGATTTTCTTCTCAGGGATAACTATTCTACCAAATTAAATTTTGGCTTTTTTCTAAATTAAAAAGCATGTACTTAATCAAAATCCGTGAAAAAACACGAATACCAACTTTTAGAAGAATGTACATAGTAAGGCTATGACATTTTGGTCCGCCATTTTGGATTCACTGTCTTAAATTTAAAAATTGAATACCTAATTAAAAAACTGAACGCTCAAGTTACTGATAATAATTCTGTAAATGTTGAAATAAAGTAAATTCGAATAAATTGAGTTTGAGTTTTCCTGATATATTTTGATGAAACTTTGGGAGTAAATATATATTTGATTTATCTTTTGCAGTACCAGAGATTTATCTCCAAAGTTTTTAAGTGGTATTCTTTTCATAGCGATTTTTTCCATGTTCTCACAAAATTCCATTGCAAATTGATTTTAATCTTGTTCTTAAAAATGGCCCTGCTGGCACTAATACCCAATTTACCATTTTTACTCTTTAATATTTTATTATTCTTTGTTCCAAGTCTATTTTTACAATTCTTGCATGCGCAATTACCTAAAAATAATTTCTGATACATATCTGTAGTGCATATTATTGCGATAAATATATCTGTGTTAAATGCATTTTTCTCGAGATTACATATTTAGAACCGTAACCATATTCATTTTAATATTTCCTTTTTATACATGATATAAATTTGTGTACATTATGTAGTAGGCATATTTCAATAATATGTTTAAATTCACGAGTTTCTTTTACTTTACTAATTAAAACCGATTAAAAATAATAGTTTAAATAGAAGGTTAGAAAAACGACTAAATTTTTAAGAGCTTTCGTCCAGCTTTTGTAGTTAAAAAATTGAATAATACTAGTTATTTTAGGACTACCGACTAGGTATATATATAATTTAGCTAAATCAAGTGGTAGGACTAAACTACTTAAATTTAAGTAATTAAATCAGAGACATTGAATCCACAAAAAAGATTTTGTGGAAGATTCGAAGATTCGTAGCCGCAATAATTTCATTTCGTGTTTTATTTGACACTATAATGGGGTACCTAATTGTAATTGGATTGAGATTGGTATAGAATACTAATGAAAGAAGTTACAGGATATTAAGTCTAGTTGTGGGGCTCCCGAAGTACATCTGGAACAAAATTGTTATTAAATTCCATCGGAGCCCCAAATTTGCTCGTTTCGCTTGACTTATTTATGCACTCATAAAGAGCGCGAGGCCCCAATTCGGCAAGTGGCCTGCTAAAGGTCGGCTGGGCGCAAAAAGCGCCGGAAGAATAATTTCCGTTTGTAAATATGTGCAGTTTTATACCAGAAGGACATTTTCACGGGCTCAAAGCGACCGGGTCCCGAAAAAAGCGTCCTGCCGGAGCTCCCGAAAGTGTCGACTTCCTCCCGGTGGGCCACCAAGTGTGCGTGTAGCCGCTAAAAACGAGGGCTGCGAGCCCCAAACAAAGGAGTCCAACCCGCGCCCGGGGCATCTGCGGAGGAAGAGTCCTTGTCTACGGCCCGGCTAAGTTGAGGAGCTCCGGTTCATTTTGGGGCGACGTCGCAAAAACCCAAACGTATTGCCGCGAAATTAAATTTCGTCCTTATCTCCGATTGTGGTGGTATATCACGCCGAGAGGGCAGGACGATGCCGGGTCGGGACCCCGCTGCTTTTCCGGGCACATGCGGTCTGGAGCGCCAGGATAACGAGCGCTGACCGCACAATAAAACCGTCAGCGAAATTTTTAATGAAAGCTCAGACGGATTTCTCCCGAGTGAGCGGACCACCGGGCACACCCGGGTCCGGGTTCTGGTCCTTCCCGGAAATTTAGTGCGTGCAATGTCTTCTGGAATGCGCTGCAGCTAGACCGCCTCCTTTAATTTCGTTTTGTCTTTGAGGCTGTCACAGTGGCGGCGGTGGCGACCGGCGACCGGGCCGGGGGGGCGCGTTTAAATTTCGAACGCTCCCGAACCCGTATATCACCGCGGGGGGGCAAAAACAAGACAAGCCCCTCGAGACAAAAACTATCGGGGAGCCCCGGCATTGTCGATAATTTAAGTCTCGCCCACACGTTGCCAAGGTGCTCTCCATTCATCTAGGGCACATGTCCAGTTCTTGCGGGTGACCCGCGCCCCCTCGTTTTTACAATTGTCCTTCGATGTCTATTTTGTTACAAGAGTCGTTTAACTTGCCCCAAGCAGGCCTACTGTCGTTTGCGGTGGATAAACCACCACCAGTCAACAGCAGTCAACTGGATATCGGCGATAAATTCGAGCGAGTCACCTCCTCATTCTGTGGCGCCCCCGATGTGTTACGTACATGCCGCCGCCCTGCGAGTTAAAAAGTCGCCGAGAGTTATAGTCAAGAAATTTTGACACGTTTCTTTGGTTTGTGTTTATTTCCCTGAAATATATTTATTTTGCCGACCCGTCCCGTTTGTGCGGGTCGGACTCCGGCTGACCGGCACAGGAAGCACACACGTTTCGCCGCCATCTAAAATAAGGCGCACCTACTCAGGGGGCCCCTTGGGGCTCCTCAGTGTTCCACGAGGCCATTTATTCCGATCCCATTAAATCTGCGCGGCCGTACAACCGCCGGCCACTCGCTCTGAATTTGTTAATATTTTAAGCACTTTTTAAGTGTTCAACTTAATGGGCCTATTATTTCTGCGACAAATGGATTTCGCTCGTTTTTAGCTCTCGTGCGGTGTAAATTATTATTATAACAGGTGGAAAGTCCTTAACCTTATTCACTCAAATGGATGTTAACTATTTTGAGAATAGCGTACACAAAATTATATCGTACTTACTGAAAGCAATACGTAACTTAGCTGCTAACTAACGACTCATTTAAAACTTGATACTAAGTCAACAGTTTTGACAGGCTAGTATATAAATACGAGTAATTCTAAAAATGGAAACAGTCAGATTTCTCAGAAGATTTACAATATTTATGCGGAATCTTGCATTAAACGCGATACAAATAAAACAGACTCTAATTACGTAATCTTATTCCGTGTACTGCATGGAGATTCAACGAGCTGTCCTTAGCAGGTCCACGGATGTTAACCAGATAATAATAATAGTAAGGGTCGGACGGTCCAATAAAAGAAATAAAACTAAGAAACGGAAACAAGATAAAATATTTACATAATAAACAATAATAGGAGTTCACTATCAAACTTGACTTAAGCCGAACTATGTTGCATTCATGCCGAAATAAACTTAACCAAATTAACTTTGGTTAAAACTGGAAAATAAGCTTTATAAGTTTTTTTTTATCTGTAAATAAATATGTATTTTATGGTGTACATTTTATTGGAATTGTTTGAACAATTTAGAAATTAAAGCGGAAAAACGTAGTAGAATAGACTAGAATATTAACTTCAAATTTTGAAGCTGCAAAAACAAATTTATTTCAGAGCTTGAAAAATCCGATTCAATATACTACAACTTTAACGTTTTTCTTTTATATTGTTTCAAGGAGATACCCGAATTTGACTAACTTTATTGTATGAGTGTTCATGGCAATCATAAAAACTTGGCTTATTACATCCAACAACAAAGATGTTAGCGATATTTGAAAGTCATTAGAAAAATGAAATCAATAAGTAAATTCATCGAATATAGTATTTTTAAAAAATTACTTAACTTGTAAAGTTTTAATGGACCATTTTTTAGTTAAATTACTAACTATAACAATTTCGAATGTTTTCCTAAATGCTAGACAAAGCTATGTTGAACAGAATCAGTGTCATAATGGTAAAATGAAGAATTTTATGAGTTCTTAAAAAGATGGGAGTAATTCGAAAGTTTTCGGTGCAGATATTTAAAAACTCCTTATTAAAAGTACCACGATCAAAGTAATTGTGCCATTCATTCTAAAGTGCTACAGTGCACCAATGTAATGAACTATTTTATAAGTCTGGTTTATGCTTCATCCTTAGAATATTCGCCGGGCTCCATTCAACCTAGAAAGTTTATTCTCTTTGAACAAGTTACCCAACCCAAACTGCAACCGCTGAGGAGCATTGTTTATGCTGCAAAAGCACTGAGTTGGCCTAGAAGTTCCAAAAGCAAATATTTTCAGGGTTTTCCAAGTTAAGCTGCCCAAATTGAACCATAACACATCCCCAGGGCGGCCAGCTCCTCCGGAGGAATTACATCTATCACGAGAGAGATAAAAGCCTGTTGACAAATGTTGGCAAGAGCATTATAGAATCAATTGCAGCCGAAGAGGAATGATCCATTAAGGACCAAGTTTTATTACCTTCCAACAATTCGTGGGGCAAATAAAAGGCGGCACATTACAGTCGAGGGCTGCATTACCGGACGGCCGCCGCCTCAATAGCATGTCCCGACAAAAAACGCATTCGTTCGGTCGTCTTGGATAGCGGCTGCGTTTTAAAAAGTACTTCCAGGGCGATTTATTAAAATAAATACACATAGTTGGCTTAAGCACCACTTTAACGTATTCACACATCCGAACACATGCGAAATGGCTCCGTAAGCGGGCCATAAATGAGGTCTCGTTTTCCCATAAAGTACATTAAAGGAATAGGGATATAATTCAAGCTACTAAACTCCCAATATCCTGCCATTTATATTCTTATATCTGGGGATACACATTTACCTACACGAGCCCAGCCCGGCCCTACGACTCCTCCTCGGAAAATTACACACCTCTACCGGATATACACAGACAAAAGTAGACGAAATCTATCGTCGGGGTCTGTGGAAGGACGTAACAAGTTCCCGTGATATCATCATCACAATATCTTCTTGAAGGCCTTTTATCCAATAAAATGGGAAAAATAAGCTAAACATAGTGGAAAATGAGCAGATAAAATATGTATCTTGTCTAGACAATTTTATTTGAATACGGGAGCAGTTTGCTTAGGCGGAGGCTGGAACGGGGACGGGGAAATCTTCTTGCCTCCAGCAAGGGCAGTAATTTCTGTAGGAATCAAGGTAGTCATCAACGATCTTCCGGGGATTATTTTTCTTCCATTTTTGGTCCTTTTATAGTTAGGCGATGAATTATTGGCCGATGAACTCGTAGCGTGTGCAAGTAGGGTTCTTTCACATCACTAAATTAACCCTTACACTTGCAATTTTGGGAAGACTAATTTCTCATATTTCACAGCGTATTTATTTGAGTGCAACTGCTTATAACTTTGATATATTGTTAAAGTAAGCTTGCAATTAATTCATAGTATTTATGTAATTTTTTCATCTGATTGAAAACCAATATTATAAGAGTAGACACAATGCTGCTGCTTTAGAAACGTAATAATACATTTTTATAACTAAAGAGGCTTTAGAGGTAACGCCATTTTCAAAAGTAGGTTAATTTTAATAATTTTTTAAAACTAGAAGAGTAAAAAAATTATGATTTTATTATTATAGATTGAATTTAACAAAAAATTATAGAGTAATCACCGAAAATTTAACGAATCGCTAACATGTAACCATTCCCCGGAGAAATTTTGTATGTAGTTTTTAAGATGGAATAAAAAATTAATTATTTATAAAAATAAAAAAGTTTCAAAATACTTATTGCCTATAAAAAATTGTGAAACTTGAATGATCTCTTTAAATAATTTAAACTTATGAAAACCTATTATTTTAACGAGACTCTGAAAAGCTCTTTAATCATATCGTCCTTGTTAATTTTGGCCACTTGGTAAATCCTGATAGGACAAAATTTGAAAATTCAAGTAGACAGAAAATTATAATTTAGGAGAAGAAGCTAAAATTAAAATTTCAAATTATGAAATTATGGGCGATCGAAAACTTAAGGGCACTTACATATTTCGAAAGAAGGTTTCTTAAATGGATTACTAACATTTCGAAGAATTTTTAGTTAATTTTAGTGTTTGAAAGCGAATTTCGAATCATTTATATTTTATTATAAAATAAGTGAAAAAATCTTATGTTTTTTGGCCACTCATAAGTTGTGTAGAAAATATCATACCATAAATGTTAAGAAGACTGTGCATTAATCTAAATGTTAAGTATAAATCTATGGAAGCTTTGATATACATATTATATGTATTTATAAGTAAAAAATGTACATAGTACATAGTTTTAACAATTGTGTAAATTCAAAGATATCGTAATCATTACAAGTTTTAATATAACTAAATTTACTATTCAATGAAACCAGAAATGTTTACAACTGGAAACAATCAAGAACAAGTCTAATTTTATATCTACCATCAACCTCTTCTCTTCCTAATTTTTATTATAATAAGCAAAAGAAAGCGTGTATCTTCAAAAGTTTTATTTTAATTGTTATCTTTTTTGTTTTGTGCAGAATTAACAAAGATTAAATATTCTTTAAAGTAATTTAAACAATTTAAACATTTCATTTTATTCTCATAAAATTTGAATGATTTATTCATGACTTTATGGATTTTGCTCAGCTTCGCTGAGGAATATTTGAGGGTGAATTAAAATTGAATTATAAAAGAACCATTTCTGAAATGAAGAAAGAAAAAACAATTTCGTCGGGACTTATTTAAGAATATTACGAAGATCTTTAATTTTCAATACATAATTTAAGGAGAAATCTTAAAATGTGATTTACATAAATATGTATACGTATGTACTTTGTTGATGAAATTGAGTAGCAAGCAATATCAATAATATCTGTAGTGGGGACGGACTTAGTTCACGGTTTATAGTTAAACTGAAATGAAACGAAAATGAATGAAACTTCCTGCCATAATTCTCCGTAAAGAGAAGAACTTTCGAAATACAAGCTCCTATCAGTTTCACGAGTTGCTAAGCAATAACTAGGGTACGTTCACATTCCCAGCGAATGTGTTAAGGAGTGAGAACCACTTGTGAATCATGGGCAATCATCTCCATAAACAGCTGACCTCTTCCAGGGCGCTTTCCGGAAATTTCGCTCATTTCCTGAAAGTTTTATGATGGCGCGAAACTCAATTTCGTCCATTTGTGAGGAACTGTTTGGAAATTACCCACTACGTTTGGCAATAACTTCAAGAACACCTAGTTAATTAGCTGGTGCTTTGCTGAAGAATTTCGAATGGAATGTGCTTTTAAAACTCACCGCCTTTTAACCTTAACCCTTTCTCCTTTTTACGATTTTACCCGGATATGTTTTCTGATAAAAGGCGAGAAAACTTTTTCCTTTTTTTGGCATTTATCTTCGAGAACTGCTCTATATCTTAGAGTCAACGAAGTACCAAATAGTTTTCCTAATGTGCCCTAGTAAGACCTTATTGAGTCACCCCGACTTGTCAGCTTCCTAAACTAATAAATTCTCAATTTGAAAAGAACTTCCTTGCTTGAAAAGTTTCGAGCCAAATCGGTCAGAAGATTAAACAGAGATTAACAAAAGTCGCGAAATACGTCCCCGGGCAGGCAGTGAACATCTTAAGAAGCTCGAATTTTTCGAGACCGTGGTCCATTGCACACAGCCAGTCGCTCCAACAAGGAGACTCTATCACTTAATCGAAATTATATAAAAAAAATTAATGTAACATTTCGTCGGAATAGGTCCATCGGAGCAGGCTCT
The DNA here is from genome assembly GCA_959613345.1 of Tolmerus cingulatus. Classification (NCBI taxonomy): domain Eukaryota; kingdom Metazoa; phylum Arthropoda; class Insecta; order Diptera; family Asilidae; genus Tolmerus; species Tolmerus cingulatus. The sequence continues at coordinate 19,873,133 of OY390708.1, read as the reverse complement.
TAACAAGACAAATTGCCTGTAATTGGGCTCCCAACAGTCTTATTCTTCGCTCATTTGGTCGTCGTCTTCATCAGATAAGACTATTCAAGAGCTGGTGAGTATTTTTCTAGATTTCGCCGGATTCCAGGGCGCTTGCTTTTCTCAATATATTTTTTTTTATTTATTTTTCTTCCGTCTTATCCTCCTTTCTTCAACAGTCTTAATCTTTTCAAAACTCTAGAAAGGAAATTTCAATTTGGAGACAATTTTCAAGCAATGCACTTTGTGTTTGTACCTATCCCGTCTGCCTATAAAAGCTGTTCAGCCGGAGAATATAAGAGGACAAGGAGTATCCCACAGAACAAAAGAAAAGGCAAAAGCTTCCCGGGGGTGGGTGTGGGTGGAGGCTTTCAGATGAAATAAAAAAAATGGAAAATTTCAAAAAAACGAGCTTGAGTCAATGAAAATATTCCTTTTATGCGCCAAGATAGGGCGTCCTGGAGCGGGCTCAGGGAGCAGTCTTAAAACGTTAGTGGAGAACAAATCGCACAATTATGTTAATTATCCTTCGGAAGGACTCGGTCGGAACACAGCTCTCAGTTTCATTAATTTTTTAGAGACCGAATGATTTCTTGCAGTGTCCCTAAATTATCCGAATAAATTGCAACTTGTGGGAGGTGATGCTAATTCGGTATGTGCTTACATTCTAACGATGTTTGATCGCAATCTCAAGTTAATTTATTTGCTGAAGTTTAATAACATCGGTCCACGAAAAATCATTTTGTTTTCTTGAATCTCGATCAAATTCATAATTCTTTTATCTGGCATGTATTACAATAATCAAAAAAATATACATACCCTCCCCAAAGTTTGCTGATGTAGTGTTAGTAGCAAAAATACAAATTTTGAAGACAGAATTTTGAACATTTTTGACTAATTTGTATCCCAGGATTTTTGGAAAAATCTGTATATTATCCGGTTTATTTTCTGCATGTAGCACAAAATTATACAAATCCTTAAACAAAAGACAGCTTATGCAATTTCTTTGTGTAATATATAAAAATTGCTTAAAGGCTGTAAGTTTCAAATTGAAATGAAGTTAAACATTTTTTAATGTCATATATGTATGTATTTTGAACTTTCAATACGAATTCTAATTTAAAAATTAAAATTCGATCTGTATCATTCGCCTTGTATAGTCGGGTGTAAATATTCTATGATTAAAATAAAATCATAAAACAAATATTTTTATTATTACCTTTAATTTTATCATCACTAAGTGATTAAGGCCTATTCTACTTTTATTCAGGGCTGTTCAAGATGAGTGGAGTGAGTTATAAAATTCTGATTCTAAAAACATGATATAAACTGCACGCACTAAATAAGATTTGTTAATTGCTAATGCTATTTATATGTTATTTCCTAAGTTGTGATATATTCATTATTTTAAATACTATATCAAATTCTGTTATGTTTAAAAAGGTATTTTGTTTATTAATTGATTGGAGGTTATACAAAACTATAAAAACTGCCACACCTAATACTTTCGTATTCGGTTTTAATATATTACTTAAATTGTAAAAACATCGCTAAATAAAATAAAATTTTATTAGTTCTTTTTAGCTTAAAAAACTAAGTATATAAAAAATTAATTTAAAAATGTTTCATATTGTTATCTATTCTTTGACTTTGTGAGAGTTATTAACTGATGGGCCTTGGTAAAGAAAGTTCCCTAGTATGTTTTTAAAATATATATATGTATACATACTGGCTAAAAAATAATATGAAAAAAAATCTGTCTATCCATCAAAAACAGTGAAAGCAAAATCATCTTTTGCAGCTTTAATATTTGTGTTGATTGATTTTCCAAAGAAAATCTTCTGTAGAAAAGGGATAATTAATCAATTTCAGGGTGGGCCTTATCTGGAATATATAGCTTAGGTTAGCGCAAGTAATTATTTGCAGCCATTCCGTTCAGTTGTCCTCGATATTTGATTACATCAATCAGTCTTCAGATGAATACCTGGGAGTAGGATCATAATTATGAACGACTTCTCCTGATGATTCTCCTAGGGCAATCACTGCATAAATATGCGAGCGCGAAGCGACTTTCTAGACCTAATTAGCCCCAGAGTTTCCGTAAATCACATGCAATGAGTCGGTCCTCCTCTGGACCATTGATGCTGAGTGCATATGTGTGTGCGTGCGGCCAGCGCTCTCAATCAATCGTCTAATCCTTGTGGACCCTGGCATAATTTCATTACAAGTTGCTCGGAATCAATTTGATGAGTAGCGTGGGAATTGGTAGCGAGTGGATATCTGTTCCCATTTTCCACAGTGAGCCCTAACTTTGAATTGCACAATCGCAGTCGATGTTGCCGGGCCACTATCGGGTCCCGGCGGGACGTAATGCTGCTTGACTTAAGGGGATTTGACAAGGATTTCGTAGGTGTTTATGGAAATGCTAAGAATATTGTACTCTCAGGAGTTGATAGATACAGATCTTTGCCGAAGCCGTCGTAGTAGTAAATTGGTACGGCTGCTGCGAGTATACGTCTCCGAGGACGCTCCAGAAATCATGATGTTTATTGACTGTGTTACTTGTTGATAATTTGTCGTCTCCCCAATGGTCCTTGCACAGTTCTCCTAATCTCAGGAAATAACTTATTTCTCCGATATGAGTGGTACTAATCACAAATTTACGAAGTTTCCTTAGCCCTGGATTGGGGCGTTCCTGACCTGCTCCGCTCGACAAGTTTTGGGGACACGCAAACAAGAGCAAACGATACAAATTTGCCTTTTACCAAAATGTATGGCATTAAAGTCGCTTTAATTTCTGAGCCGAAGCAGCATCCACCCACACCAGAAAGTACTCACCCCCTAGGTCCTGGGGCCAGGAGTGCCTTTCCACAACGTTTTTTAAGGAGGGCACTGAAGCGCAAAATGTTTCCCCAAAATCCTGGAAAATGTGCTTAACCTCCTTCGCATAATATCAGCAGGAAATTTGCATATTTACTAAATGAAATTTATTTGCCTTCATCCATGTGTGACATGACTTTATAAGACTCATTTCGGGGAACGACTTACAACAGGATTAATTATGTTGTTCGAATGAGAAGATGCTCGGCTCGGTCATGGCCTCCCATCCGTGTACATCGGGATTATTCGATTTCGGCAATTTTGTGGGGCTCAATTTCGTCCATGCCAGCAGAATGACAGGGCTCCGGGCCGGCCGGGGGGACTCACACGTGGCCGTGTGTCGATGGCACCCCCACTCATCGGGGGATGTGCACATGGCTAAATTAGGAAAATCTCCAAGTTTTCCGGGCAATCAAGTGGTGACTGGGTCTTTCACCAACTTTGACTCGGAACAACTCACTTCTGGCCCGGGTGCTCCGCTCCAGACTCACCCACCCCCCGGGGCACTTTTGTTTTGATTGGAAACGTGAAAATTGAGCTCATTTGGTCCATTGAATCAAGAGGGAGATCATTCACGTCTTTCATCAGAAATCCAGCTCCAAAACCTCGAGCTGGCAAATAATGAAATTGACTTTCGAAATTTCAATTTATGTGAGCTCTAAATAAGAACTAGAACAGAAAATTGATGTTCTATCCATAATGAGATGAAACGAATCCAAGAAAATTTTATTTATACAAGAACACAAATTTTGCAAATATCAAATTCGATAAGTGCGAACATAACTCTTTTATGATAAATCAATCAGTTCTTTTCACCATGTTTTGCGCTCCAAATTTTATTTAGCTTTCTAAGAAAGTTTCGCAGGTCTTATGCCATAAGTTTTAAAACAACCCAGAACATATTGATGTACTGAAAACTTTTGTGTTTGTGTTTTTTTTAAATTTTTTAACTACACAAACAATTTGTCATTCCTTATTTCTAATTTTTTTTAGACTCCTTTGTACTGTCTCTGTATGAACTTTAACTTTATATTTTTAATGATACAACATTCTTTGATATTTCCAAATTTTTAAAGAATAATATATTCATTATATCTCCAAATCTAATTGTATATGTAATCTTAAAAAGTAAAACTAGTAAAAAATCGAACCTACAATCTTTACCACTCAACTCGTTGACAATTAAGCTATTAAGGCAATCTAACATGGATTAAAAGAAGTTATCTTAAGGTTATGAAAAAAAAATAAATAAATGAAATATCTTCAACATTTTAATTAAAGCGATAATTTTAAATTATTGTAAATGTAAACGAAAAGTAAAATTAAAGTAAGAGGATCAAATATTTATACAGGTATCTTAGAAACCGATGCAAAATAGAGAACTGACGAATTTACTGAAAGAGACAAACTATGTTTAAAACATTTGGCAAAATTAGACTGTTTTTGTTTGGTTCCAAATATAAAAAATTAAGTCAAAGGCATACATACATATAAAAAAGAAAATGCATAACAAATTGAGAAATTAGTAGACAGGATACTGGCATTTTCACTAGATCCACGAAAATGGATTAACATTTTGATATTGTTTTTGGTTACAAGTACCTAATATATTTTTATATCCTTGTATATTTTTGAATAACTTCAGCTATAATAACTTTGACTCCGGATCGGAAAATATCTGGGAGAACTTAAAGTCTTTAAATTTTATCAGATTGTTCACGCTAGAGGAGTATAGTATTTGATGTGATAATTGTTTTCAAGCTTCCCTAATAAAATAAACATATAACCATTGACTGACCATTAAGAAGGATTACGACATTTGATTTTAGGTTATTATAAAACTGACAAAAACATTAATTCGTTTGAATAGTTAGTAACTATATAGTTACTAAGAATTCGAGGCGAAGCCAAAAGATTTAACAAATATGATTTTTTCGGTCCGATATTTTTGGCTGTAAATGTTCGTACTAATTTCAGCGCAGAAAATAGCAACTTCTAATTATGTTGGCAATTAGAAGCAAAGCAAGGCTAAATTTTTCATGTACCTTTCGAGAAGTCATCAATCATCGCAGTTTTCATCGACAGCGATTGCTCAAAGTAGTTGTCGTTCTAATTAAAAGTGGCGTTCACCGCGGCCGCCGGAAGGATTGTCGACACGTCACTTCCGCTTGCATCACGAGCACTAAGCACGCCGCCCGTTCCAGGGGCTAGGTGATTACGTCACTTGTGGAGCACCCTGTCATAAAGTTAATCGTCTGATTAATCGCCGCCGATATGGGCCCATGGAGCCCTGGCGCTTCGCGGCCCCATAGACACCCCATCCTCGTCGACACCTGCCGTCATCGGGGCGGTGCTGATGAAAGAATGAAGCGTGACATCGCCCGCCGGATGAGCCTCGGTACATGCTTCAAGTCATGGTCATGGATAATAAAGTTTTTGCGCGAGCCAGCAACAGTGGGATTTATCGCATCAAATTAAGGCGAAATTGAATTGCGGTAAGTAAGGAAGCTGTCCCGGGTCCTGGCCCCCAGGATCCCCGAGGACGTTTCAGGACGCTCCAGGACGCTCCAGGACGCTTCGGCACGCCAGTCCGCATCATCGTCGACATAAATCGTTTGAAGGAATTGCAACTGCTCGACAATGCATTAAATTAGAAAAGTTGATAGTTCCCGTAGGCACAGAGTCAAAGGCGAGAAGTCACCGGGGGGCTCCTGGGGGCGCCGGGAGAACCACACACTTTCCCAGAATTGAGGACGACTCCGGCATCGGAGACAAACGAAAAAGGAGAAACAAAAAAACAGCGACAAGGACAAGAACAACAGCAACAACAACAACAACAGCAACAACAACAGGAGGCGGCGGAGCGCTAAAAACGTAAAACGCTCGACAAACTTAGAACTGTTTCTGCTGGAAGAAGAAAGGTGGAAACTTCTTAGCGAGTTGTGGCACAACTTAAGCGCCAGTGCGAGTTCCCGTCGAGAGTGATATTCTACGGAAGAAAGGATGCCGCTGCTCCGACACGACTCCGGGGCCTTGGGGAAGTTGTTAAAGTATTATTAACGAAGTTTCGTATTGTTTCCTTCTAATTAAATTCACCTTCTTCTGTAAACATCGCCGGATCAGGTGGTTTCGTTTTCAGCCGAATTATTCTGGAATTATGTGGAGTTTGCTCTGCTCGTTTGCTGTTAGTTTCCCTGTTTGAATTCTCACTTTCTGTATCTTTCCCATCGCATCCTTTGCATAATATAGCCGTGGAATTTAATTCTATTATACCTGCAAATGATGCAATTAGTCCGCACAGACAGGACATCTAAATCTCATTATATTGGGATAACGATCAATAAACATACTAACATAAACACTTGCAGAATTTCCTGCAATTTGTTTAAGTTTCCGTAGCTTCAACTGCCTGTCATACCAAAACGAAACCTCTCTGTATTCATCCGTCTGTCTGTTTATATGTTGTCGTCGATTATATGAGTCCCTTTCAAATATATCGACATAAAATTCACGGAATTCACTAGCTTGCTCCTAGTCCCAGAATCAAAAATGAATATTTGTAAATTTCTCCTTTTCACATAAGTGATGTATCATCAAAAATACATGAGAAAAAATACTATACCTTTAACCTTCTTAATAGTATACTAATAATAAAATAAAATAAATGTATATACACATATAAATCTATTACGCATATTGATCGGCAATACATAGCCGGTCTAATAGAAATTATACGACAAATGTATCTCACATTAATGATGTTTAATTTTATGTACAAAAATAAAATACAAACTCCTTTCAACCCAAATCAAAATAAATGACAAACTTTTCTCAACCTACAGCAACCATAATTCCTTTTCTTTAAATCAAATAAACTCTTCAAATAAATACAACATTACTTACTGTTTTTAGTTTTTTCAATTTAGATATTACATAATCGCGGAAAGTAATTCATCAATTTTTGTGCAAATTAGGTAAAATTCAACTCAAAATGACTTTATGACTATCTTAGTAAAAAATCCTTTCTCTGACTTTCATAAATGGTGATTATATAACTTAAAAACTATGAATGAGATTTTTTAAAAAATCTCCATTTTTGCTTTCAATATCTCATAAATAATAAATTTTTAATATTTATCAATAACAGAATTTTCAACATTGTTCAATAGTACGATTAAAAACACAGCCCGATATACGTATAAGCAATTAAAAATATTTTGGTCTCTCCCACTCACTGTGCACTTTATGCAAATCCACGATAGTGCGCCGTTTATAATCCTCAAAGGGTCCCCGTTTTGAATTTTAAAAGTATAAATATCCTTTTACAAGGACTGAGTGTTAACCCATGTGAAACAAAATCTGCACTAAAATCTGTGAAGTTGTTGAGTTGGCAGACAGACGGAAAACCGTTTCAATTTTATTTATATATGATAGATTTATCTTAGTGAGTATTAAATTGACCATACATTCCAAGTTTTTATTACTTTATGACTGTCAATAAAGTAATTCATTGTATGTAGCCGTCTACTTCAGCTGTAGAAATGTTACGATCAATCAATTCTACCATAATAAAGTTTCAAACGATTTATTACTGCAATTGAGTAGTCGTAACTTTACACCACAAGTGGGTTTGCAAGCGAAACTTTATATAATTGTGCTTTGACGACCATAACTTTAAGTTGTGCGAACGAATTAAATTCCTGAATATAAGGTAAACATCTGAAATTTATTTTTGTTTTTTAGAGAACGTTCCTTCGATAATATGAATTTATTGAAAAATAAATGGCAATATTTTCAGATTGTAATTCAACGTAATGTTATTTTTATTATTTCTGTTTATAACATTTAATGCTCGAATTTAAAAAACTTACGTTTTACATTTATGTTTACATGTGCTTGGCTAAACTATAACTAACTGCGGCATAAAGTTTTAATCGTCTTTCAATGATGAGATCGTTTTAGCTATAATTCTTAAAATATTGCGTTTTTCGAAAGCATCTGCTGAAATTTATTTTTAAAGCTCAATACGACAATAATTAAAGGAAGTCTTGCAATTTTTCCCTACTTTCCTTTCGGTTCTTCACGTTTTTTCGTTCTTTCTGAAAGTACCCTTTAAAAATGGTACAATGCAAGCCCCTATCTGCTTCAGCTTTAAACAATAAATAACAAACTTCGATGAATTTAGCATTGCATCAATAGATACGGCCTTTACACATGTCAGTTTTAGCGGCAGTCAGCACTCACTGCGATTATCAAAACTACTTTCACATTTTATTTCGTCCATTTAAGTATATTCTTTCCCTGAACCTACTTACTGCTGTCAGTTCACTTTTGGAATTTTTCATAGTCTTCCATTTTTACGCAACTTGACTTCACTGACTGGGAAAAATCATGTCAGTAAAAAGAAGTCAACGTCAGTGTCTGTAGAATTGATCCGTACAAAAGCCGGTCTCAAATGACAGTATATGCACATAGTACAAAAATTATGTTAAAGTGCATACTGTGTAACAATTTTCAAAAGTTTTATTGATATTAAGAACTAAATGAACTTCTTATAAAATTTAAAAGTATTATAAATATTGGTATACCATAAATACTAGGGTTACGAAGACTTGATGATGATATTGTTTTAAAAAAAATATAAAGTAGATGTGAAAGCCGCTTACCAATCATATCGAAAAAAATTTCACTTATATCGGTACTTATACATCGGTAGATGTTGCGTAGACATTCACTTAAAAGAATTAATTTTCTTAACCTGCCCTACTAAGCGAATTAATCAATGGAACAATTCCCGCACGTCCTACGAGCTCTACGCACAATTGGACATTTAATCCCAACACCTTTCGGAAGCGTTTTCTATGGAACGCACTATGGTTCACTATATTTTGTATTTTCCGCCCTACAGCCAAGGGTATGTAGAACTATTTAAACATGTATCACTTTGTATCTAAGCGGATCAGGCCGTGTACCCGGAAGGGTTGGGAAAGGGGTTAGCAGGCCCGCTGCGTACACGACCTTATCTTGCGGTTGGTTACCTACGTACTGAATATAAACAAGACTGCAAGGACGCGGTGGAAAAATTCTTTCCAGGATTACACCTTTAAGTCTTCGCAGGTGCTTCGTGGGGCACCTGCGGAAGCGCTAAGAGGTACGGACGAAGTGTTGGAAAGTGCGTGAACGCCTCGTCAATAAGATTACGACGTCGACGGGGTAAAACGGAGCAGACTGGCCCTAATTGAATTTAGGTGCTCTCACCTGAAATTCGAAAGTCAAGTGGCCGGCCACCAAGACACCGACCCCAGAGTGGCCCGCGTAACATTCGTACGCCACAAAGGGTGCATTAAAATAATTTTAAATATTTTTTTCGCCGCCTTTCGACGGTCGCTTTTTATCGTGATGCATTTTTCGGGCTTTGTTACCGCCAGCCGCTTTCAGAACTCAAAGCAGACATTGACTATGAAAAACAACCGCACATTAGTTTATGAAAATTTTTAATAAAATTTTAACTCCATTTGTGGAATTTTTATATATAGAAAATATTTTTTTTTTCGGTATTTCGGCTTATTTCGGTGATTCGTGGCGCACCCACTCGTCTTCCACCCTCTTCGTCACCTTTCCCAATAGGGCGCAGCCCACGTTGAGGCCCAAAGGTGCGCGGAGGTTCGGGGGAGTGGGGAAATAAAGGTAGAAAAAAAAACATTATTTCATTCATCCAAAGAAAAAATCCATATTTCATTGGGCGAATGTGGCACGATAAAAGCCAAAATGCTTTAAGCTGTTATATAACAAAACGAGTAAAAAGGAGCGTCCCGAATTCCATTTCATGTGATTATTATACGGCGGGCCCCAAAAAGGAGAACTCCTAAGCCCATAAATAGGCATAAAGGAGGGAAAAATTGACGGTAATGTCGTACTGTATACGATTAATAATGACAAATGGATTCCTCTCGATCGCAGCCAGGTAGCGCCGGTGGGGACAAAAACTGCCACATTTATGGAGCATCTCCAAATGTGATGATAACGTATCGTGATAAATGCGAGTTCGGGAGCCAATATTCGATGCGGGGGTGTAGTTGGTGAACGGCCCTCTGTCGGAGGGTGGGCCAACTTTTGATTCAGGGCTCCTCGATGGCTCAACAGGTATCCGGGAAGGTATGCAGGATAAATAAATCCAATTATTACGCTCCCTGTGCGAACCCGGCCCCGGCCATAAATTTCGAACAACAGCACCGGCGAATTGTTCTGCGGGAACGATAGGTGTAATTTGCAGTTAGGGCGGGAGTTAATTATTATTTGTCGGAACACGCTTCATTTTGGTTTTGCGTGCGATACTTTACAACAATAAACCAGTTTTTTTCCCCATTAAAATATTTGAATAGGAGTGTCTATATATTTTATTTGCAATCAAATACCCATTTCGGGACACGGTCATAGATACTTTATGTTTATTATCCATTAAATTTTATCTTTGGCATAGGTAGCAGTTTCAGAGCAAACGTCCATAAAAAGATCTATGTATACTTTAATCCAATCGACATTATGCTTCTTTAAGAGCAACAGTAAATAGCATGAAATTGTGTTTTTAAAAAGGCACTACTGTAATCATTCATAAATTGTAGGTGACCCTTTACATACATAAATATACATATGTAGGAATAAAACTTCTTTCCATCGAAAATGTTAAAGGAATGAAAACCGAGTTCCTTTACTTGCCTTCTTGCTATCAAATGGCATTTAAACGATTTTCCAATATAGTAAAAGAAAATTGCTTGTCTTTTCAATACCCTTGCAAAATGGGTGCATGAAAGTTTTATGGTATAATCAATATTAAGCTTAACTCAGATTAGACTGCAAGCAAGCCTTATGTAACTACTTATTTTGACAAACAATGTAAAAACAAACCACCAGAGATATCCCGTTTAATGCGAAAATCCATGAATCCCGGAAAAATTCACTTTCAAAAATGGGAGAAGGACGATCTAACAAAATGGTTGATTTTTCTCGAAACCCTAAATAATTTAAATTCTTTACTGTACAGACTTGTGCAATAAGATAACTTAGAGGAGAATTTCTAAATAAGTATAGTTTTTTATATAATTGAATATATGTACATACATACAAATTTGTATGTTCTTATTACAAAATGCTTTGTCAATAATTGAAAAATTATAAACTAAAAAAAACATTATTTTAGAATGTAAGAAACATCAGCATAAATGTTAGCTTTTAGTTTAATATTTCACCTTTTAAATAATAAATACTGCGTTCTCCAACTTTTGATCGCACTTTTATTTTAATCGGATCCGGGACAAACATTTTTCTAACTCCATACTCCATTAATGTATGCTTACTTTTATATATCAATTTGTGATTAAATAAAAAAACATTTATCACATTTTATCTGATAATTATACTCTTCAATGTATAGTATAAAATACACATAAACGTCCCATTTTCAATAAACAAACATTTAGCAAAACTTATATTAAATACAATACCAAAAACTCTGTGAAGTTTCGCTTTAAAATACAGTATAACTCTCCTAAACTATGTTATTGCATCTTAGGTTATGATATTCATTCTAATGGATTGACAGTTATTTCAACAATTAATTAATCAATAATTCCTTGCGTATCTTTATTCAAAAATTAGTGAGAACGTAATGGAATATGTATATTCTACAAAAATATCAACATGTCCTACAGCATTTCTTGATTTTAATAGAAATATTCTTAAACTGAGTGATTAAAGAAATTGGATTTAAAATAAAGGCAGTTACCAATTTTACGAAAAAATTGTTTATTTCGAATATTGATTTTTCATACAAAGCAGAAAGTATTATTGTTAATTTTATAAAGTTATTACTCTCAGTGTATAAGACACAAGAAAATTGAACTAAAATTGTATTATAATATACTATATTCGATTCTTAATTTTAAGATTTAATAATTTTTGTATTCTCATATAATTCAATGCTGCCATATGTTTAGAACACTTTTCTTTTACTTAAATGAGTTTGTGCCCGAAACAATTGCAGGACGAGAGCTAATTAAACCGCAAATCTATTGACAATAGCTGAGAGACTGTCGGAACGAGGCAACTCCTCGACAAGTGATGTCCGAGTAGGAAAAATCGAAAAGTTGAAAAGTTCCTTATTTGAAACATCTTCAAGTTTTGTTACAAGATTCCTCCACATTCTGAGACAGGTCACGAATTCAGTTACTCGGGCTGATCTTATAAACAACCGAAGTTACAACGTTTTGATTTTGGCCCTTTTTTGGAGCCCGAAAACTGCCGGTTTGGGAAGGAGGCATGGAATCGACTTTTAGAAAAGTTTTGTTTCCAATTTCCTGCCTTTCCTCCAACTCGAGGAGTTTTCCTATTCAAATGAGTTTTGTTCGGGGAAAAAAGTCCGCCGTTCGTCCTTTATTACGACGGGGCTACTCGTCGAGTGCCCTTTGAACAAAACTAATAATTCGCCGGAGTTATTTTCTGCGCCGGAGAAGAAGAAATCCGGAGGTCGCCGCCGCTGCCGTCCCGCCCAGCCTTCGGCGGGAAGGCCTCCGGAGTGTAGATGAACAATCAAGGCCTCCACAAACGCCAATTGCAGCCCCCCGGTCCCTTCTGGAGGGCATTTCAATTGGACCAATTATGTCGTTATAAAAAAGCGCCGAGGGGAGATAAGGCCAATCGATTGATGTTTGCAAGACCGAGAAATTCAACATAATTCAGCACTTAATCGAAATTGGAGTCACGTTCCGGTCGACTATCCCCTAAAGGAAGTGTTTGAACTCGCTCCATCCCCTAGCGCCCGGCCGGGGCGGCACTGGGTCCCGGGCGGTGGAAGAAGGTCTGGAAGGACCCTGGAGGTTCCTTTCCGGGCGCTAAGGTGGGCAGACTTTTGGCCTTCGCTAATTGCTCATTAATTACGTGCCCTGCTTCGGCAGGGATCAAAATTTGGAGCGGTGGCTGACGAGACCGCAAATTGAAATAAGTTTCGGTTGATTAATTCGCGCCTAAAAATTTAATCCCTCCGCGATTTTTTCGCAGACAGGACCGTCCTGGGAGAAAAATCCTTTTTAGAACCCTCGAAGCCTGACCTACTCGTGCTTTTTTCACCCGTTCCCAGGTGGGCTTTGCATGACCACCGACACCATAAATCATTTTCTTCAGCCACACCTCCTGCTCCTTGAAGGATGTGGTCGAACCCGGCCGAGAACGACGCCAGAAGCGGAAGAAGTGGGTATCGATTATGAAGGAAGAGGTGCTCTCCCGGATGACCGAACTAAATAGAAACATAACGCCAGTAAATCTAAGGAGCACCAGGACCTCAATTGCCCGGCTGCTGACGTCTGTGCGAGATTTTTTTTATTTCATTTTGATCTGTCCCTGACTCCCCGAAACTAGGGAAATCAAGCGCGCCTCAGCCGAATATAAAATTCAAGGCGGCGAGCGCCTAAAAGGAAGGAAAAATCGTTACAACTTCGCTTCGTGACTGGAATTTCTGTAATCGAATTGCCGGGGCCTTCCTGCCTCTTTAGTATCTGTTTACGTTGCGGGACGTTTTCATGATCAAAAATTAAGAGGATTTGCAGGCGATTTATTATAGCACTGCTGCTGACGCTGGACCCTGCTTAGACACTATTCAAATTTATCCAGCTACTCCTGGGCGCACCGAGGACGCGCAGCTTTTAAACAAGGACAAGCCCACCACCGGGAGATTAGGGATGGGTGCTAATGGCATGATTGATTAAGTGAGGTAACACTCGGGACTCCTGCGAGGATTCCGAATGAACTCGGACATAGTGCCGGCCTGCACCCGAAATAAACCCGGACTCCTCGGGCTTGCTGCGAAATACAATGAATAAATTCTCCTTAATACTTTAACGCTCGCCGAAAAATATCTGGCTCTACACAAAGCTTTCGCTACTGGCCCTTGTCCAGTAAGTGCTTGCACAAGTTTTCGTCTATTTCAAGGAAGATGGCGGTATTAGTTCTTTACTTTTACGGGTGGCATCTGTATCTTTTATTTATTGTACCATATTTTTCATAACACAAGAAAAGCAAAAAATTTGCGAAAGTAACAAATTATTTTAAACGATCATCTAATTGAAAATAGTTCATTTCAAAGAACGACATATTTTTAGCATAAATGTATTATCATGGGATAGTTTACCACAATAAAAATTTACAGTTATGTATTTCTATTATTAATGTGTTTTAGGATAGTAAACTTGTAGAACACTATTATTGAATCATTTAATGATAGTGATATTTTAGTGATACTTACTAAATTTGCAGTACACTTGAGTATTTAATATTAGTGAGTTTTTAACAACTATTTAATATTTTAGTGATAGTGAAGTGGTTGTGTTTTTTGTTTTATCAGTTTTTTAAATACATAAGCTAGATTATGATCAACATCATAAAATATGTGCCATTTTGCATACATACCTATATATATTTTTATGGATCGGATGAAACAAAACAATTAAGTATTCTAATTTTCCTTTTTATCTAGCCTTCAATTAAGAAATACTTCAATTTGAGCTAACCTAGTTTCCATGTTATTTATTCTTCCCAAGCCAAGCAAAGAAATATTGACTGTAAGTTAAAATTTATTATGAAATCCCAGATTGGTAGCAATTCATATCAATGAAATGATTATGGATACTAGTTTTATGAAGCTCAGATTAATTAAGAAATGCATTTTAGTTACACAACATTTACTATTTTCGATACTTCGTAATTCATTCATAATAGACAATTGGTGGTTAAATTATTCAGATACTGAATAAACTATTGTAAAAACAGGTTTTATGTAAAATTAGGCATCAAATAAATTTGAAAAACCAAAACTTTTATTATAAAATAAATTACTTTCTTTATATTGACATTGCTTAATTAACAGTTTAAATTTCAATACGTATTAGTTTTCGGTATCTTTCCCACATTTATGTGTATACATTACAATAAAGTCTCCATTGAATGAATCATTCATCATAAAACCTTTAATAATGCAATAAGCCATTATGTTTATAGTTTTTATGTTTATTTATTAAAATTGTTTACGGAGTTTAGAGATTATCATGGAACAAACAGATATGTTAAAACTAAACAAAGCTCCAGCTTACTTAACCCAGTTTTAAGCTAGGCTCAATCTTAGAGAGGTATTGTTATACAAAAAAAAAACTATAACAGGTGAGATTTATTTTCAAAACCTACATAAATTAAAATAAGAGTAAAGTACGTAATTATAAAACTAATATTTTTTATGTATAATTACCTTTCCACCTACTCGGCAAAAATTACTATGGTCTGGAAATTGCTTTGACTGTTTGGTCAGAAATTGAGGGAATAGCACGCAATTGGCAATCGACACGTCCTTTTCTGATTGATCAAACAGCTCCCAATTGCATGTTTAACCTGGAAATGGCCCCTAATTAATGGGGAATCGAATGCAAGGAGTAGGAGGGTAGCGCGAGGCGCATTTCGCCATAATCAGAATCAGAATAAATGTCAACAGTCACCCGTTCAATAATCAATCGAATTAATTGCCTCTGCCAGGCAGCTTCCTGCAAAATCAATAAATTAATGAATCAATTAGATTCCGGCGAGCCGTGCCGAGGATCTAAAAGTGGACTGGAGGAATTGTTCCGGGAGCCTTCTGCTCGCCTCGGGGCGGGGCATGAATCAACCTGAACGAGGTGATTTTACCACCTTGAGAGATAAATTGGACGTCGTGGCGCGGTGTGGGCAGGGTGAATTGGCGGATGGCACGCGATTAACTTCCTTGAAAGCGAAGCATAAAAGACAATATGAGCGAGTGCGGGGGTGGGCCCTACCCTTCCCGGCCAGAGGGAAAAATTCCCTCAATGACAACTATAGGGTCTAGGGTTTCAATTGATTTTGAGTGACCTGGCACGGCAGAAGTGGGATTCGATTGTCCGGGAATCGGTGGCGCGGCGGCCACTTCTTCCCTAGGTCAGGAATGTGCCAGGATCCGGACTCGGAAATTGAGGGTGCCCAGCAAAAACCGGGAGATATTTTCGTCTTGTGCAGCGCCATGCCTCAAAATCTCAACTGGACGAAGATTTATGCTGGCGACCATGTCGCTTGATCCCTTCACCACGGAAAGCTCGCATTCCTAAACATGCTCGAAACATGGATGAAAATAAATGGGAGGTTGGCCCAGGTCTCCATCACGAACATAAAGACCCTTCCTGTGTCCTACGTGGAATCCAATAGATCTTGCCCTCCGGAAAAAAAGGGCCGGCATTCCTGGGCGTTTGTACACTCCATGACAAGCTCGCTACATTCGGGCTTCCCGGAGTAGCTCTTTTTTTTCTGGATGACAAGGTGCATAATTCAGCTTATGACTTTAATCGCTCCACTGGAGATCTGCGAAGAAGTCGGGGGGCGGGTTTTAAGGTCAACTGGGCCAAGGGTTGTCCCGAGCCCCATAAATTGCGGCGCTTCTATACGCACCGGGGTTGGGAATCGATTTGCCACCGAAGCGTATAATCACAAGTCACGAAGGCCCCAGTGGCTGCGGTGGCACGAGGATGTGGCAATCAATAGGTGGGTGCGTAAGTTATGAGCCCGAGGATCACGTGCACTGTAAAAGTTAATGCTATGAATAAATACGGGTCGGGACTGCACTGGAGGACCTCCTTGCGGCAAAGTGGGTGCTGTCAAAGGGCTGGCGGCGCCATAAATCACGGCCCGGAATGCGCCTACTCCTGGAGATAATTCACCTCGCCTACAACTGGAGCAGCCACTTCGGAATTGAAGGCGAAAGTGCGGTGTCTTAGATCCCGAGTTAAATGGGTCTATAAAAAATTTTATTTTATGTGGCGTCAACGTCCAACGCACAAAAGTAGTAAGAAAGACCTGCACTTACTTTTTATGGGTGGTTATGTTTCAATTTTTGATTAGGTGAAGTAAGTAAAAAAGGTAGAAAAAACATTTCTTTTTATGAGCATAAATCAAATGAATTGACGCAATTAGTTAATGACAGTCTCATATTTTTAAGTAGGTAAATAAATTAAAGTCTATCAAATATTTGATGCCACCCCCCACCCTTCATTTTTAAATTTTCACAAATTTCTGCAATATTTTTATTATAGTGCATACATAAGTATACCTAAGTTGTTCATAAATAGAATAAAATCAATTTGAAGTAAAACTTTAAATACAAGTTGTGGAAGTTAAATCTGATAACTTTTTATTTTAAAAACTTTGAAATATCAATGAAATTGAGATAGAAATCGGGTTTTCTTCTTTAAATATATTGTTACGTATGTATTGGTACATACATATCTAAAAAACGACACTGAGCTCAGTTTTTAAAATAGAAGAGAGTCCAAAACTTTGAATAGGAATTTTTTTTCGAGCTTGCACCAATTTAGGGTATTCAGACCGCGACCAAAATTCCTATGCAACATCAGGCTTTCTAGATTCACACTACGTTAAGCCCAAGTAGTAAATAAGTTACAATTCAGGTAATTCTGATGTGAACTAGAATAATCTTCTACATTCTGCCTCATTGAGCATAGGTGACAGGTCCTGGGAACAAATTTTTCAGTTGGACATCTTAAATTTAAGGATTTCGCACAATTTTCATCACACTACGAAAATCGCGTAAACCACGATCATTTCAAAATTGCAAACTTTAATTTTTTAGTGAATACAAACAACAAGTAAAGTTTTTATGTATAATATAATAGTCACTTTTGACTCTAAATGAACGTTTCCACAGTATTGCATCAAATATTATAAAGTAGTTTCAAACTCCATTCATCTTAGACATTTTCATTTATCTTTACGTAAAGTGAATTAGGTCATAGAGATATTTGTTGAAAAAATAAAATATTCCGTGTTAAATTATATAAAAGTTGATCCTCTCAATTATTCTGCAGTGATAATTTTAATGGCAAAAGACATTTTAACCGTTATAAAACTTGTAAATATTGATTTATATATCATAATTTCTATATACCTAATAAAATATGGTTTTATACATTAAATAGTTGATAGACCACAAAAAATCTCGATTTTTACAACATATTTTTTATGAGTTGTTAAAATAAAAAGTTAAAGTATTTTAATGGAGCAGTATAATTCCGTTGCATTTTGTAGCTTGCCAAAAACAAATGATAAACAAATAGTTATATTTTAAATAAATTAAAACCTATTCACAAATTATTATTGTAATAATAATAATAGAATTGTAAATTCATATATGCATATAAATAAATATAAATAATTTCCGAGCTTCACTTTATTGTAATTATCTTAGAAATTCTGTAGAAAGAAAATCAAAAAATCGATAAAAATATTTATTTGAAAATTGTAAAATTAACAGTTATTTTTGATAAAAAGTAAAAATATTAATAATCAGAATAGTGCGAAAACCGAACTACAAGCTGTTGGTAGACATGCAAAAAAGTGTTTGTGCGTCTGTTTTTGAATTGTAATGCTATTATTCTAGATTTGAAATTATCTACACTGGTAGAAAATTGAATATCGTTTTTACATTTTCGTCCTTATATTGTATAAAGGCAATTGAATTATCTTCCTGTAGGTTAGAGACGGAAGTCAATTTCATTAAAGAAATTACTTGAAATAATAGCCTAATATTAAGTAAAGTAAATATTGTATAAGTCATAAATTGTTATAGAGTTGATCTTCGTTTACTTAAATGTATAATTAAATCCAATCGTACAAAATGCTGGTATTGAAATCCATCTCTTCAATATTTAACTCGAATGTATAAAAACAAACCTAATTTTTTAAACTCGATGATACCACAAAATCCCATAAAAGTCTAAAAATCGGTTACACCCCTATTCCGAAGTTTATCCTAAAATTTTATAGGCCCCACGGGATCGACTTAATTTTTGCGACTGGGATCAGAGCAATCAGCCCAATTTGAAACAAATACCGATTCCAATTTGCAAGCCGAAAAAATATTTCTGGCAATCCGCAATCCCGCCAAGATGCCGAAATTGCTCCATCACATGGTAAAAGCCACTTAACCGCATCCATTTGCGGGCAGCCCCGCTCCCGGGATCGGGACCGGGACCAGGACTCCGAGAATCGGGGAATCACAGGCGAAATCGGTCTGTGCAAAGGAAACGGTCCCGAAATGGTAATTCGCTCATTTATGCAAAATTATTCTTCCCATCCGATAAAAATTAATAAAACATAGACTCGCCCGGAGCGGCCGGCTGTCACGGGGAGCACAATAAAAATCGAAACTTTATCGTGACAATCTTGTTCCTCCTCGAGTAATTCTGCGCTCATAGTCCTGGCTGACAGGATATCACCACCCACCTACTAAGTCAGGACGACGGGCTCTGGCAGAGGCTCCTCCGTCTCATTTCTTATCTCCCCGATCTTTGAGTGAGCAAGGGAATTTTTTATGGGCCCAACTTTGGTAGGAGCGGAAGATCCCCCGGGAACGGAGCACCTACTAAAAAATTGGAGCCAAATAAAATTGTTTAGCTGGCAAGCGTTTCTGCTTTAAAGGGAGGAAATTCGGACACTCGTACTAAAATATGCTGCCGTGATATATGGACCGGCGGAGGATGGAGCCGCCCCGGCCCGCCCGATGCAGCGGCGGGGTCTATTCCGGGGGGCACTATATCGCCCGATTCGATTCGAGCCGTTTATGCATTCTGAAGTGTATTTTTTGAGAGGTGCCAGCGTTTCAATAGCCCCCCGGGAAATACATTTATATTTGAAAAACGTATTGTGCGAGTGTTTTGACTTCTGCGGAACAGCGGCGGAGCCGTGGCCAAAACAAAAAGCACTCCAAATCGACGAACCACTGGGGAAAGTGCTAAATATCGACCTCCGCGTAATTCACGTTTTTTCCAACCGCACCGTTTACAATTTACTTTCATTATTGTGATAGCACCGACAATTTAGGAAGCAATAAAAAAGCGCCGCCAATATGCGGCCGCTGGGGCTGGGGCCATGGTTCAGGGGCTGCTCTACACAGCCCCCAAAAGTTGCATAAGCCCCTCGACGGGGGCGGCTGTAATGAACATAAAATCATACAAAATTTCCGCTCATCAGGGGCTTGACTGATGCCTGCAAAGGTGACACCATTTCCCAAAAACCGAGGAGATGGAGATTAACATACATACAATAGACGAAATTCATGAGGGATTTTCATCTTCATACCTTCGGAAAT
Source organism: Tolmerus cingulatus (assembly GCA_959613345.1). Classification (NCBI taxonomy): domain Eukaryota; kingdom Metazoa; phylum Arthropoda; class Insecta; order Diptera; family Asilidae; genus Tolmerus; species Tolmerus cingulatus. The sequence goes on along the minus strand of OY390708.1, from coordinate 19,853,029 downwards.
TCGAAGATAAAGACCAAATAAATATGATTCATTGATTTTAATATATTTCAGGACTTCATTTTTTGTTTAAGTTAGTATTACTTATAATAGAATTAAGATAATAATTTAATGAAAAAATAAAAAACAATTTATCCTTAAACTCCTCTTCAAACTTTAAGAGTATTTTCATATTGAAGAAACATCAGTCATGAAAAAAATTCATATATTTAGTTAAAAATAGTTTTTTCCAGTTTTTGAAACTATTCAGTGTAGCCATTTTAACACTTTTATATAAAGTTTATAAAATCTAATTCAGAACCAAAAGTGTGTTTTGAGCTGTTTAAACAATTTCACTACTACCATAGTGATGTTTCAAACAAACCAATGATTCAAATCAATATGTACGTCGTTAAAAAGTTATTAACATTAATATGGGATCAGAAATCAGCAATTTCTCAGTAATCCAGAAGTGGGGTTCTACACGCCTATCAATTTCGCTAATGCAGAGAAATCATTACTAATTTTTATGTGTTGTCATCATGAATCGATAAACAATCAAATTATTAAATCGAATTTCTAATTAGATTACAATCTACGTAAACACATAATGTATTTATAAGCACTTAGAAAATTATATTTAGGTACTAATTTATTGATTATATTATATGTATTAAAATCATTATATGGTAGGGTCAAAATTTAACGCGAACAAATTAATTAAAGTAAATAATTACTGCTTCAATAGGAATGAAATAGATTCTAAAATGTATTATCTGTCTATTTAAGTGTGCATAACGCGAGAACCACTGGAACAATTTTTCTGAAACCGCAGTATCTAATGTTAGATGAAGTGCAATGAGTGGTCCATTAAGTCTAAGAGATTCGTGTTGGAAAATTCAATGGTAGATATTGAGACAAATCACACAAAATCAGTACGCTTCATTGTTGATTATGAAGTATCTGACTGCTTTCATAACTTAGGTGGTGATGAATAATGTGAAAAATGTTAAGAAATTTACTTCGAAGGTTGCTCTTTTTTTTAATATAAATCAAGTGAATTCACTACATAAAGTAAAGCGATTTATTATAATATCTAGTTGTTCGCTCATCGCTCCCTGCTCAGTACAAAATTAGCCTCATGTATTTGTTTCAAATTGGGACTACTGATTGCTCTGATCCCAGTTGTACAAATTAACCCTCCCACGAGGAGCTCCCATAAAGTTTAAACTTGCACTCTTACCTGTCGTGTCGGAGCACGGTGTCTTTGGGAAGGAACAAGAGTCGAACAGACTAAACTCTAAAGATAAACAGCTCCCGGTGCACACCCCTATAATTCGCCAACTTTAACCCTTCCTACCCCGCAGAAGACGGCGGTGGTGGCGACCGGGCTTCGAAATGTTCGAGGCGGGCAACTACAACTTCGCCGTGATTTACAAAATCTTAATTTGGTCGGAGCAGAGTCACTGGGGCCCAAGTGCTCCAATTGACTAAGTTCTCGAAAACAATTGAGTTAATCCATAATTCATAGAAACAATTTTCACTTTTCGCCCGAATTAAAAGGTGTGGGCGGGCACTTGCTTTTAACAAGATTTGTTCTGAATTCGAAGTGGTCCACAAGTAGTTGTAGATTGCTCAAGGCAATTTCAGCTAACTTTTGAGAAGAGACCCCATCCCCCTGGACCAGGCTTAAGCGGGCTGCTTGAATAGAAGACAGGGGGAGTGAGGGTCCCTTGTCCGGTTCCGTCTTGACCTTAATGGAGGCAAATCTTTGGAACTTCCTTTCAACTCTTTGCCGACTCGTGTTCGGCATCCAAAATTGGCCGCCGCCGGATAATGGAATTAATTGCCCTAAAGGAGTTCGATTCATAATTTACTTACGGATCTGAAGACTTAGGCAATAGACTGCCTGCGACGTCATCGCCAGGCGTCTTTTCTGATTAGACGTCGTGGTGGCGGATTGTTGACTGCATTGTGGGAAGATTAATTCGATTTATCTGGAAAGAGAAGAAAAGCTTATAAGATACATATTTCAATCAAACAAGCTGCAGCAAAGTTACTTCAATTCAAAATCTCGTCAGCACTTGCGCGATCATACAAATGGATTTCGCGTACCTATATACGATATGTATAACATAATTATTCTTGAGATATATTTATTTTCTGCAAATTCACAATAGGCCCGAAACACGCCTGTAACACGCCCGATTTCATATAAACTACACCTGCAATTGACAAAAATTATTGCAAATACGCCCGCAACAGACCTTTGTTTCTAATCATATTTGTTAAAAAATAGACGGATAGAAAGACACACATATTATGATGATCGTTGGCGATTTTTCCGTCCTATGCGAAACTGAAATTCGTACTTTTATTTTAAAAAGGCGTGTTGCGCCTGTAACATGGGTAATCTTACTTCTCTCACAAATGCTACAGGCCCGATTCAGGCATATATCGGGCGTGTCTTCAATTCCAAACTTGTTGCGGGCTTGTTTTAGGCCAACATATTTTTACTTGGGATATTAATAAGAGTTTGTTTTTCTGTCTGTGTTTCTATCTGTAGATAAGTAAAATTGATATTATTTTGTGGAACACAACTACGAAAAGTTTTGGATTTTTTTATTAATATTTAATTTGATTTCCAAATTCGAAAAGATTTTTGAAAAAAATCCGGCTTTTTAATTATCAACAAGGATTGATGATACCACATAGTGATTTCAAAATTTATAAAATGATTCGATAATTTCAAATTTTATGTATGGAGCCAAGCAAGTAGATGCCTCGTCCGCTTTTGATTAAATTTATTTTATTTGAAGGATGCATAGTGCAAGTATCTCGTGTCCTTCAGGCACCAATCTTAATTAGCGATATTAGGCTAGAAGGGCAGCCAAAGTTACGAGCGAATAAAAAGCAGTTGAAGGAATCCAGGCGGCAAGACCTTCTGCTCGTCATTGGCCCAGGCCCCGCAAGGCCAACCAAATCGAATTTAGTCCGGTGAGGCGATGCATATCCTGAATCCAATTCTATATCGCAAAAACCTCAAATTTTTATCTCTCATCAGTCCATGAATATGTATAAAGTACGAAAGAACTTTATAATTTTTGCAAATTTCTAGATACGACTGCTCGTTGCCAAAAACTCAAGTCTATTCGGTTACATGCCGAGCTATTTCCTGAATTTTACCATTCGAAGCGGCCACCCTCTGATTTTACTTTTCTACCCGTTTTCCCCACTTCCGCTACCCTTATCCAACTTCTTTGTATTTTTTTGTGTGTTTCTTTTTTATTTTTCACTGGTGGAATCCTTTTTGGTTTGGCTGGGCACGTATTTGATTTGAAAATCAGAAAAGAGCAGAGGCAAAAAATTCACATCTTGTTCTGTATGGTCGGGGGTGGAGTGGATGTGTGCCCGGAGAACGAGCACCTTATTCATATCATTCCTTTCGATTTGTAGTGTAAATTCGAACAAAATATCTCCGTAATGGGGAGGAATTTCCTTGGAGGGACTCCTTAGAACCAATGCCACGTGGAGTTTAAGCCAATTTGTGTTAGATGTCGTGGGTGAGGTTTGATATTTTCAAATAAATTATTTTAGAGTTCGGTAAAGCATACACGATGCACCACGATGTCTGTCTATTAGTATAATTTATATCTTTCAACTGCTTGCAACAAAAAACAAATGTGTATTTTATATATAAATGTATTTATGTATGTACATGCATACGTACATATCGTAGATATCGCTGACACATGTGGAAACAAGTTATTTAATAGAGACCTACCGATCATGAAGATAGGTATTTAAAAAATATACATTTATATTATAACACTATAAATAATATTGTACAGAAATTTAAAGTTCCAAAGTTTTTAATAGAAGAAGAAGTTGATACTCCTTTCGTACTAACATTTCAAATGCTTTATTAAACACTTATTGTGATTGAACTTTAAATTTTAAAAAGAAATTATGCTAACTATTCTAAGCAATTTTCTAACCCGCAATGTTCTACGATGCTCAACTATAATCCCAGGATGCACAAACACATATAACCATAATTTCAAAATATTCAAGACAAAATCTTTAAAGTGATTTTCAACTTTCCGTACCACCTTTTCACCTTAAATTACTTATATATATACATATATGTAAGTATGTATGTAACACAAATTCAGTAAATAAGTACAAAAATAAGTATTCAAACAAAACAATTTATGTACTAGGTAATAGTCGTATCCTATAAATTCGTCACATCTGCAACAAGACCACATTAGGTTATAATTCTACTTTATTTAGGATTGTTTTTATATGTTAAAGTAAAAAATCGTTTAGTATAATACACAAGAGAAAACTGGAAAATCAATGGATGTACCATAAGCAATGAGTAATATCTACCAACGGCTGGTACCGATTTATTTTATTCATCGAATATTTACGAAAGCGTGATAATAAAATTCTGTTGTTGGCACACTAGTTTAAAAATGTTTGATATCGGGAAAATCGTTATTAGTTATTTATTAGTACAACGAGAGCCGCAAATATCGAAATTCTTCTCAAAATGTATTATGCATCAAGAACAATGTTATCATATAAAACCGCTTATGTGGCGGCGAAGAAAAGTTTCAGTAAAAGTTTAATTATTATAAAATTAAATTTAAAATGTTTCTTGATAATCACAATATATGTTTTTGTATCATGGAAAGCTCGAACATTGTTTTTATATTTTTTACATTACTTCATATGATACATTGCTCTTTTAACTTTGAAATATTTTTCAGTAAAAATAATTTTAATTCAATGGTGTCTGATGAGGGTATGAAGATAATAATTTCGAGTACTTAAAGCCACAGAGTTAAATTTTGCATAAAGTAATTCACATATGCATGTACCTAAATCAAAACCCTTTAGCAGTGTTTAAATGAAACTCTGTTTACGAAGGTTGTAAAGCTTTAACGATTGCCTAACTTCTAAAAAGCTTGAAATTGCTACCGAGGCAAGCTTTCTTGAGGTTCTAGATCCAAATAACGCCAAGTCATTAAAGTGAAGCAAAGACTCATTTATCGACTAAAATGTAGCACATTTGTTCGGCGACATTAAGCCACCCGTTGAGCCCCACCCTCAGCTCTTTAGGGGCTGTAAAATCTCGAAATGAATCTCTAATTAAGCAAAATCTAAAACACCTCCTTTGGCCTACAAAATGCACTTTGCGGCCATTAATTGTGCCCTCTCGCGAATGTTTAAAATTCAGCGACGCCACAAAAACTGTTAATTATGAAGCCATAATTGCCAGGAAAGCTAATCAACGGGCCAAAGAGGTGCGCGGCATCAACGTGCACCGCGGACGCTCATAACGCCGCCCATAAATTCGTAATTATTGAACAAATGTCCATTGAAAAGTGAACAGGCGTAAATTTTTAAGGCCGCCCAAGTGCGGGCCGGGCCGTCGAAGTGCTCGCCGGGACCAATAATTTCACGCCTAAACTCAAATTTTAGTACCTAATCAGCATAATCCGCGGCCGTGCGACTGTTTATAATGAATTCCCATCGATTTTTCAATTAATAAGCAAATTGCTCAGAAATTCAAATGGCCTCCCTGATTACGGACAAAAGTTTGACACATGGCCCAGAAGAGGGCCCCGGCAACGGCCCTAAATTGCGGAGGCCCAGGAGGAGCACGGCTCCACGTACCGCCGCCCATTTGCCCGCCAGCTTTTTGAGGGTTACGTGCCCCACCCGTGTGCAGGGGCTCAAGTGCCGATTGAGCGGGGGGCGGGTCCGTGCGTTCGCCAAGCTCGTTAAGCAACGTTAATCCCTCTCAATGGCGGCCCTTATTGACTAAAATTAACACAATTATGGGAACTGACATCCCGAGAGCTCTCCCGGAAGAGTGCAAGTGTTGTTGAGGTCGCTGAAGGGTCGGATGATTGACAGACGAGGGGTGGGTGGCCCGTCCGGTAGGAACCCACTTGTGCCTCGGGACTCCACCCGCCCGGGGCATTAAGACAATTTTAAAAGCGGTTCGTGCGTTGCCCAGGTTGAATGACACGCGGCCCGCTTCCGTGTAAATTATCCCATTTGCAGGGATGTCGCATGCTTGCACTGATGGCGGTGCCCCGGAAAGGGTGCACCTATTACATGCAAACCCCATTCGCCATTTTCGTACTTAGATGGGCTCGATTTCGCCCACACTCCGCGCCGGGATGCAGTCGCAGTCACCTAAACATGGGAGCATGACTCAATTTAGTCCTAGCTCTGAGTTTTAGCCCAAGGACGATTTAAGGATAATCTCCTATCAAAACTTTTCAAAAAATCAGATTTTGTTTTCTTTCATATTTTCATTGTATAATGGTTGAAAAATGTTGTATGAAGCCAAAACTCTTAAAACTTTGAACAGATTTCACATAGCAAAGTTTTCTATATGACCCCTAAAAGTATAAATTAAAATTTTGCGATATTGGAATGAATCTTGGGCATTATACTTATTATTACAATGTCTATGAACTTGTCCATAATTATGAATTTAATTTAATAAGAATAATTTACCAACCTTGTCACGCTTTTTATTTATTTAAGAGATATACTTATGTACACACATGAGTCTTAAAAGGATTTTCCAATAATAAGTAATATAATTTTGTTCTTGGTAACTAAACTTCATAGTGCAAGTTAGAAAGATTTTCACTGTCTTGACTACCACATTTTAGCAATTCAAAATGACGAATAGATTGATATTTTTTGTCTTGATTCATTGGAGGGATAGTAGTAGAGTGGACCGGTAGTATATGTTATCATCATGTGGTTCCTACTATGCAAATGTATATTATAAACTATAATTCCTACTTGGTTTATAATATTACTATGCATTGTTCTAACTTTTCTACTATGCATATAAGTAGTTTTGAGTGATATATGTACCTATAGAATATTTCTGGCTACTACGTATTACAGTAAGTTACGTAAGTTTGAAAAGGTGTAAAAAGTTAACTTAAAATGTTTAATGAATAACCAAAATGTTTAATATTTTCTTCAATCTTAAATTGGTTGTTGACGCTTAATTAAAATCATGTCATCTCTAAGAATTTGCTGCCGAATATTATTATTATTATTAGACCAAGAAATCCAAGAAAAATAAGAATTTAAGCTACCTAGCAAAATGTTTTATTCGAATTTATGCCATACTTCAAGAAAACCATCTTAATCACCATATAATTTACGTTCAATATGTTATTCTTTACCGCTATTAAGAAATAACATTGCACTTACATTTTTATAATAATATTAACAAATTTAATATAATTTAAATATTATTTAGAGGAACACACTTCAGCCGGTTTTCTTGTTAGTTGTAAAGAAATTTTAATATGTACATATTACGATCTAATAAATTTAGTTTCGGAAAAAGAAAACCAAAACGGCCTTATGAAATGAAAATTAATTGTATTTTTGTTCTTTTTCAGTTACATTGCATTCGTTGGTGAAAGTTAGATAAATAAATAAATAACCCGGATAACACCCATCCGCACCCTGTGACCCCCGATCGCCCCACAAAGTGATAATGAATCTCCTCCGCCTGAACCTAGTGCAATTTTTCTTCGGCGATGCTTGGCGCAGCTCCACACTCGGCCCCCAGGAGCACCGGGATGAAAAGGTCTCGCGGGGCTTTTAGGGCACGCCGCCCCATTTTCCCGCCCTTAGGGCTCCCATGGTGGCCCCGATTCAGGGCCACTTACAACTGGTGATTGTGAACGGGGGGAAACTCGTATCATATCCCGTGGAAGGCGAGACAGAAAAATCTGGCCGGGCCAGGAAGGAGGCGCAATTGCCCTCGCCAAAAAGGAAGAGACTTTCAGGTCCTGACAAAAAGTTACTAAGCGTCGACTAACTACGGCACAACGGTGGCAATTTGTTTGCGGAGGCGCCACAACATTAGCGAATAAATAATTCCCTGGTGCCCAGAGCGCTGGCATTTTTTCCCGCCGCTCCCGGGGCTTTTTTTCTCCCCCTACAGCATATACGAGAAAGTATCCAGGAGGACGTTCATTTTTTTCGGGAAGTTGCTCACTTCCTTCCAGAGCCACTCGAGCCCTCACGAGTCCTGAGTCCTGTGCACAGCTCGGGAGAATGCTCCAGTTGTTGCAGGGTTTAGTTGCTAGTAGTACATATGTGCGCCCTCGCTGGCTCTTCTTGTTTTTCGCCACAAGAAGAATAGTCCAAGGAGCAGTGCATTCCCAGCCGAAGCGAGAAATTTTCCGGAAAATGAAAGAAAAACTCGTAGGCTCGAGCGAGTTGACTGTGGAGTTGAACACAACAATACAGGAAATCAAAAAAAACAAAAAAGGGAAAAAGATACAAAACCTAGGAGAGCTCCCTCGGCCTTCGCTGGCGATTTATGGCGGACGGATTCAGATTTTTGTTGGCCGCTCTGTCGGTTTTTGCCCGGCCCACTATTTTGCACTTGCACTGTGCGGGGAGATTGGGAGCTGTTAATATATTCACTCCCGGGACTTCCAGTAGGGACTTCGTCGGCTACTTCCGAAGAAGTCGACTAACTCAAAAGATAACTTCGCGGTCATGGAACAAGCAGAGGGATCAGCGAATTTATGGCCATTCAAAATTTGTAATACCTCCTCGGTGTTAACACCCACTGCAAGAACTAAAATACATACAAAAATTTATTACGCAAAAAAGGCTTTAGAACAAAAAACAATAATGTTATTCACGTTTACGCCCGTTGCGGCTTTATAGAACAAGCATTTTTAAAAACAAGGGTAGTAAATGGTTTGCTGTTTATATAAATATTTGAAAGGTATGCAAAAAGGTTCACAAAATAAAATAAGAATAACGCTTAATTTACTCTTTGTTTTTATACACCACTTGTCCCTTAGCTCAGTATAAACATATAAATTTATGTAAGCCCCGGGAAAGGTTCCAAATAAAAACACTGCAAAGAGTAGGTACTTGGCATAAAAAAACTCCTGTTTTAAATACTTCAAAAACAATAATTTTACAAATGTGACAATCAGTCAATGTTTCAATTCAAACTAAATCCAGTTGATCGCTTAAAATATCCTTAGGTCTATGCCTACTGTTTTGCAGGCACAAATCAGGACATTACTCTTTTCCTCCGGTCCATACATCACAGATATTGTGAAGATTCATTGAATAATACAATTATGTATATTAATATGTTGAAGAAAACTAATTATAATGAAAATACAACTGTTAATAAGCTAAATAAATGCATGTATATAATATTTATTTAAAACATAATGGTCCCTAACAAATAACATTTTAAAGAAGCAATATGATATACGTCCGTCTTCATTTCAAACCCAAATTCAGAAAAAAATGTCCTTAAACTTATGAAAAATTTTAAGCCTGTCATTACTTAGAAAAAAGGAATATTTTTCAGTAAACCGAATATGTTTCTAATCATTTCTTTAAAGGTACTTCTTTTACTTTAAGAAACGCTATCTCTACTATAAGCGATTATCGCATAATTTTATTCATGAGACCGCGTGTGTTCTAAGAACTACGAGAAAAGTGCATATAAGTGTATATCATTTTTGAAATATATACAAGTATGTACGAATGTCTAAATTTATTCTAAAATAAAAATTAAATTAATTAGTATTTTTGGAGAGACACAAATAAAAAAGAGAAACCAAATTTGTAATCAATATAATTTTAAAAACCTTCTGTAATATTTTAAGTTAAGGACTTTGTGGCTCAAATATTTTGCGTCTTTCAATTTTACTCTTCTTGCAACTTTCTATACTTTGTAAGCCCGGTCAATATTTCTTCATTAAGAAAATTGTTTTAGAATCAATTCTTCTTCATATATAAAATTTAAGTTCACAATAAAAACAAAGTGTTCAAGTCGAATTCATTTAGATACAATGTTTTTAAACTTTTCTTGAGTTATTCTTTATATACATAGAAATAGTGTTAAACTAAGATGTAAACAAGAAAATTCGTTCCATGACATTAGAAATGACTCAGAGGAAAAATCACCCCCTAAAGCTTGAAAGTACTTTATCTAATTGAGAATGAAAAAATGCTCATCAAGCTTCAAACCTTGAACTGGAAAAGTTGTTGATGCAAAGTGGATATAAATCAAGGTAATTTTATGTTATATGTTCGCACAATAAAAATTTTTACTATCTGGGAAATAGTTCATAAATTTCAATCTAATTTTAAATTTACTGCTAAGTCTGATCCGGATGCAATCTCTTTTATTTTCGGATCGTATCTAAAACATAAAAGAAGTTTTAAATTTAGCATCATAATTTTGTTCGTTATTGGAAGCAAGCTGCTCGTGTGGATATATTCAGCCATCAGTTAATTGAAAAAATTTCAACATCGAGTAATTCATATAGATAGTTTCATAAATTGATTTCGCCGGAAAAGATAGCTGCGGGAGGCCCTAAATCGGGCCTTCATTAAAAGTGTAAGTCAACACCGTGTCCCAATTGAAATTAATCATCCGTGAAATCCGGCGAAAAAATCTCGATGTAAAAAATCGTCAGCAAATTGCGGATTTCGCTTGCTGTAGAACTAAACAAATGGCATCGCGGGCGCGATTAATTCCAGCGCATAATTTACATTTATTACTTGGAGTGGACACACATTCATTTCATTATCAGGTTTGTGAATAGGATCCGATGCCCTTTGGAGCATTCGAGGTTCGCTGTTTTAACACCGATGCCCCGGGCTGGCCAGCATCCTTGTCTGACAAACAAAGTCCTGATAATTCCGGGAGATTTACTTCGCCGAAATACATGGGACAGGGCACAAAATGTCCTGGAAAAAATGCCCGAATACTCCGAATAAGTCCAAAAAGGCGAAAAATCGGAAAGTGGAAAACAAGCAGCGAAATAATTGTAAACATATTTAATCGGCAAATTAAAATTTCTCTGTTTGCACGAAGCGTCGCCTCTTTTCGATTTTTATGTTTAAAGTCGCACGCGAATCGAGCGCTTTTTATTGAAGCATACCGGTCGTAACTCGCCCGGGGGAATCGATTCGCCCGCCGGACAGCCCACTGACATATTTTATGAGGGGAATAATTGAATTATGTGTTTATAATAATTATAAATTACGTGCGGGCCGAATTGATGCTGCGGCCGCGTCGGCCGCCGCGGCCACGCGTTATAAATAAATAAACTCCGTTCAAGCGATTTATTATTTAATGAGCAGTTTTAATTTCGGCCCATCGACGGGTTAATGAGGTAATAGCCGGCGGTGGACTTATCTGTTACTTCATATTTTATGACCCACTTTAAATGATAATTATGGCGTTAAGCCGCTTCGGCTGGCAGCTGCAAAAATTCGAAATAAATTATCCCCGGACGGGTGGGTGCACTCCCCCGCCCCATCGCATCGGCTGAAATTAGTTCGAGGATTAACTTAATTAAAAGGCCCTGAAATTTCACATATAGCCCTTTGAAGGTGCTCCGCACTTAGGACGACTAGGACTAGGCAGCTCCTTGTCGAGGCACCCCAACAAAGCGGAAGTGTCTTGTGCAGGGAAACAAGCTGCATACACGAGCCGCCCTGATGGAGCTCTCGGGGCCCCATCCACTTTCTTGGCGTCTCCAAGTCTCTCGCTGCTCCACTGGGGCAGAAGTGGGGCATAATTAAAAGCAAATAGGAGTTTTGTGCCAAGGTCATGTGCTTCCACCAGAAATAATTACCCAGCGCTGCTGCGCCCCTATTTTGTGTCGAACAACCCTAGAACCGCTGCGTACAATAACAGGAACAGGAGAAACCCTCAGAAAGGCTCCTTTTATCGCGGCTATCAAGAGCCCTGGTGGGGGACTCGCGCTACCTCCGCTCCACCTCCAGACCCAGATTCGATCCGGCCCCAATGCTCCTGGTGCTGCAGCACCTCAGACCCCAACCAGAGCAGGAAATTATTCCTGCAATTTCTGAGCTCATTGATTCCCCCCTGCTCGGAATAATTTGCTGATGGAAAGGGAAGCGCTGCTAGAAATTATCCTGACACGGGTTTTGTTCTGCTCCCGGTGAAATGAATGGAAAATAAAAATAATAAAACTGAAAGCATACAATAAAAAAAACCGAATCGAACCCGTGAATCCGCTTGTATGACTTTTAATTTTATTTTCGGTCTGGGAAACAGGTCAAGTGCTACAATTATGATTTTGCCATTTTGAATTGTATGCAGAATTAAATATGCAAATAAATCCAGGTAGGGTAAGCTCGCATCTGTATGCAAATGATGCTATACCCGCCGCCGGTCCTGGAAATATATATAAACAACACCCTATCGATTTTCAACGTATTTTATTCAAACCTTTAGCTCTTTCCAATTACGTCGATTCGATAAATATTTTACACGTCTAAATTCGAAAAGCGTACAGCCCGCTTCTAGCAAACAAACGTATGTATTATGTCTGTACGTTCGAAATAAATTCAATTTTACAAAGCTAGACAAAGTACTTTCGCATACAAAAAATGTTTTAATTTTCAATTGTGTGGACAAAGACATTATTTCACTATTGCCAGATAGATAGTACCGCATACTAGTGCTCAACTAAATTTTCTATTTGATGCCCCCTTTTAGGGGTTGCAAAAGAATTAAACCTTAAACGGTATTTGCCCAACAGCACATCAGCGTAAGTACATATATTGCTCGAAAGATGTATTTTATATAATTACACCGTATAAATTTTAAATAATAAATTCATAATTCGAATGCAAGACAAATTCATGGTAATTAATTTTTGCAAATAGAAACAATACTTTCTCGATGTCAATTTGTCTGCTTTAAATTTCGAAACTTAAAATTTAATAATAAATCCATATGTCCGTATAAAGATTTTAAATATTTGCATACATATACAATATAACATTTATGTTTTTCAGTATTCTTTTATTACTTAAACTAACTTTTTAAAACACCTTTTGTTCTTGGTTGTCCACAATAGATGTTGTATTGCAGGAGTTGAAGCCATAATGATTAAGTAAAAGAGAAACAAATAATAACAATTTTAACTATTGCTCCTAAAAGTGTGATTAAATTAAATAACAACACAAAAAATCATAAGCTGTCACCAGACAACAGAACAAGTAGAGCGTAAATACTGCAAAAAATTATAGATGCAAGATTCATCAAATAACGTAACATGTAGCAAATTAATCTAACTATATCCAAGTAGCAAATTTCTCCAGGCTTTTCAGCTGAAAGCATACTCGTATTTAACCATATATTGTGATTTTGCTCAAAAAGATTATATGTATGTCGGAGACTTATTTTCACATACTTAAATTGTTTCAATGAAGAAAAGAGAGATATTAATTTCTTATACTAATATAGTAAAATTGGTTGTCCAAGTATAGAATCTAAAATAGTGATTTCTATAATTCAATAGAAAAGTAAAGCTCAATTCATTGAAAAAAAACTCCCACCTGAAATTAAAAAGGGGCGATTTTCCACACTATGGCTTTTTATAACTTAACAAAAGACGAAAGTCTCGTTTTCACAATTTCTCCAATATAATTAATTTTAAATCTTGAAAATCCTTGCGATTTTTTTGCTCAAAAATATTTCCCGCAATATCCCATTGTCTCCTCAGGGAGAAATTACCTTACAGCTGGGCTGAAAGCATGAAAAAGACCCCATCAATCTTGGGAGCACTGCCAGGGCCCCAAAAAAGCCGGAGACGTCCTCGGTGGCCGGGACCAAAAACGTCACCGATACAAAGCAACTCAAGTAAGAAATATATTTCCTGAAAGCGAAAATATTCCGTCAGTGCCACGAGGCATCTTCCGCTCCAAGTATTCCATTTCCTCCGACCTGACCCCACTCCGGGAAGCAGTCGAGTGGCTGCCATTCATCGTCCCAGGTCCCGGATCCCGGGTCCCGGGTCCCAAGTCCCGGCAGCACATCGATTTCTTATTGTTTCACTAGGGAAGGCAAAATTGATGCTGGGTCTATCAACCCTTGACCTGGCACACATTCTTCCGGGTGATCTACGGACAGTAATTGGCAATGACATCCAGCCCCCGGACCGACCGGTCCGATCCATCCATAACTTTACTTTTTCCAGGACTCTGTTAAGTATCAATCGAAGTCCCGGCCAGGACGTGCCCGGCACGGTTGCTCCTTTTTGCCGGGGCGACCACAACACGACTCGCCCGGCACCGCATGCCGTGTACCCGGCGGAACACCTTCCTATTTGTCCCTATGACATATGAACATCTATCGTTTATCTTGGTACGTTAGGGTTACCATTTGCATGACACGAAAAAGCCCAGCCACTGCGTTGTCCTGCTAAATCGACCGGAGCTGGATTAAATTCGGACTATATCACCCTTCGACATTTTCGGTAATGTTTTTGTGCAACTTTCGTCCGACTGTGTGTCCGCCGGGCACACGTATAAATCTGCAATGGGGCCACCCCCGGGAGCCCCATGCTCCATGCCCCAAAAGCCTCGAGCCAGAGCTCCTAATCCTGGGTGATCCTGCCGCCGCCGCTCCCGAGGAACTTCAGCAGCGAGTGGCTGCTCCTTGGGATGTCGTCGGACGGATGAGACGATCCAGTCCGGTCGACCGGGCGGCGGGGGAGCAGTTTTTGTTTGGAGCCCCGGTGGTCCTGGCTTGGCTCACTTATCGCTTCCTTGTCCCCAAAACAATTTCATCATTGGCAATCGCTAAATTACCTTGTTATTGCCAGTAATAATTGTTGTCGCTCCTACTCCTGGCTGCTGTACGTTTTTAGTCCTGGTCGCATTCCGGGACGTGTGTTTGTTGCGGTCCCGGTAATTGAAACCTCAGGGGGCATGTTGTGGCCAGCTCCGACTCAGAGACTTCTGTTTATTTTTTAGGACAGGGGAGGGCGAAAGACCAACTAAAATTTCCATTCGATGGGAGTTACTGGGATATGTTTGGAACCCCTTCTGGAGTAGGTACGACCACGTTCCATTTATTTGTTGAGTTTTTGTGGAAGCGCCGAAGACGAGCACTGCTCGGACGGACTGACCATCGCCGCCAACGTCCGGCCTCTGGGCTCGGAGTCTATTGAAATCGGCCATCGGAATTTACGGGGGCAGCTTGCTTAAATTGGATCCTGTAGGAGTCTGGCAATTGAGGACATTTAAATTCAGCAGGTTTCGGGGACATCATCGATTGTTACTTTCAATGGAAATGGGTCATTCGCTGAATTCGTCTGGAGACCCTGTTTATACAACGACAATGTTTATGATGCCTTAACTCCAGGCACTGTTTGCCCGTTGTGGTTAGACTTTTATCTAATTCGGATAAAGATAATTGAACGGAATTGGGGTACATTTTATACTATGGCTCTTCCCGTTTCGGGAAGGATTCCCCCAGGGAAAAGCTTAGGGTATTCTCAACTTTAATTCGATACCATTGAATGTAGACTTTTGATACGTTTCCAATAAAATTTGGATTTGAAGTAGATATTTTGATCTTAATGGCCAAAGCAACTTGGCATTCCCAAAAAAACAAAAAAAAAACTAATATTTACTTTATTTGTATAGTAAAAAGTTATAAGAATAAATTAAATTATCAAAACTATCAACAGTTGACTAAGTTCAGTAAATTTAAATGAATCAAAGGCTTTGTTTTAAGAAGCGATGAATATTTTTTTTCTTTTACGATTGTCTCAAAATTATTCTTACGTGCTATTAGAAAAACAGTTTTTTTTTTGTATTTTTGTCTACATATTATACTTTATGTGAAACAAAATGAGGTTACGGACAAGCTTAGCATACTAATAAATTTTCTTAAAATTTGTGGCGATTGATTATGAATCGAATATGAACAATACTTTATGTTATTTTCTTATAATCCGTATACCAAAAAAAACAATATACTAAATTTATATGATATTAAACATAGATTCATATTTTTTGAGTGACAGAATTAAATCAAATCGACATTACCTACAAGTGAAGTTAATACGAGGCTAACGACAAAATAAATGTTATTGGATTAAGAAAACAATCTTGTTCTACGAGTTTCACAATTATATGTACATTAGAAAATTAATGAGAAAAATGTGAAAGACCAAACCCATAAGAATTATTTCAATGTACTCGAAAGGACCAAGGCAATATCCCGCAGTGTATCATGTAAGCACACTCAATTTTAATTTTAATTAGCCTAAACTATATGATATCCAATAGAAGAAAAAAGTAATTTTCGGAAAAATATAATAATAGATTTCATTGAAATATCCTTAAAAATAAGAACATATATGAAAGTTTTAAGTAGTACTTTTTCAAATTCACTATCGAATTTTATACATTAAAACTAAAAAAAATTGTTTTTGATTGTCGCTTATTTAATTTAGCGGTGAATTTTGTAAGTTGAAAACTTGTCTGAAATAAACTCCATTCAGAAAATGAAGGTTTTTTTAAATAGTTGAATCAATGTTTAATATGTATTGGGTGATCCCGATTTTCAACCTTTTTGGATTTTGAAAGAATGTTTTTGGGTGCAGTTCAGTTTTAGTTTCTAATCTTTTTATTTTTATCTGAAATGGTCACTTTTACTAAAACAAATTGCTAATTTTGTATGAATTCATAATAAATTTTACTACTACTATACCTAGACTAAGCGGGTGCTAATAGAATACGAACATACAGCACTGCAATTTTGATTGGGTGCTATAATTCAATTTTTCATATTTTCCCGAAAAGACGAACTTTGATCCTGATAGACACACTTGTCCGGAACTCGACAAAAGAAAACTAATATCTGGCGGCGATAAATTCGCTGGCACATGCCTAGCCGGGGCCGCCTGGGACAAGTTCGCCTCCTGCATAAGTTGATTATCGGGAATCGGCGGCGGCGGCGGCGGCTCTGTTCGGGAACTCTGCAAAAAACCGGGAAAAAATTGAGCCATAAAAATGACGAACTCCTGGAAGTGGATTGAGGATTGAGACTCCTCGCAGCGAACGAGGGAGTGATAAAGGGACAACGGAGTCGCCAAGAAATTATGGTCATGTCCGTAAATTGCGAACGAAGGGAGTCTCGGACCGGGTTCTGGGTCCTCCGGGTCCTCCGGGTACCCGATCCAGTAGCGGGTGTGCCCAGAAACTTTTCACATGTGTTTTATGTGGACGTAAACGTTCGTAATGTTGTGCCCGTTTATGATGCCGGAATGGTAATCATTAGAAGTTTTCACCAGAAGCTGAGAGTTATGGCACGTTCCAGGGCCAAGTGTTATGGACTGCTGAATCTCGAGTCGAAGTTTTAATGCGAGGGTGTCGGGTGCCGCCGCCGACCGGATCTATCGATTCCCAGGCCGGCTGGCAGGACTCCACAGGACCCCCGGAGCCGTAGCCGGAGCCCGAACCCGAGCCCCTCGCCCGGCCAGGATAATAAAGTGATAATGAAATTACAAACAGTCGACTTCTCCGGCAATCCACTTTGTGCTCTTTTGTGGCGAATTGACTCATTTCGACTTGTGGCGAGCTAAAAGTATTTTCGTGTCGATTGACTTCCAGCCGGGTCCGACATGCAATCCGGAATTGTGCACTTTTTTATGGCGGAAATCAATTTTCGGTTGAATTATTAAAGAATCGTGTCAAATGATGCATAAGCGCTGAATTCGGAATTAAGTGGATTTCAATGGTGTGTTTATGTTACACGACGTCACAGGAGCCGGGGCTGGTTCCCGGTATGTCGTCGGTCGTAATTTATTTACGAAATGGATTTAATCTGGGCGTCTAATCGTTGACGGAGCGGAGGTTAATGGCTTTTTAAATTAATTTCGTCTTTTAGGACCCAAACGTAAAAATTTTTTCCCCATTAAAATGTTTTTATTAAAAGCGACGAACATTTTACTGGCTGACTGGTACTAAAAGGTTGAAGGATAATTATTTTCATGTATTTTACTCTAAAAAAAACTTGGTTAATGACAGTATATATCAAGGCTTATCATCTATGTAGATTAGAATGGTCGGAGGGTAGGAATCGGGAATCTGTGATTGTTTCAAGCACCCTCATTTCAAATGTTTGCAAATAAACACGCAGAGGATCCGTAGCAACAACTGAGGAATGTTAAACTTTAGCAGAGCATTAAAATAAAAATTTTAATTTTATATTTGAACTAATTCTTACCTTCCTTAATTTAAAAGTTATACATGTTGGTGTATAATATTTTTTTGCTTTACCTTCGCACACTTAAACAAATTTGCTACATACATATACTATATAAAATTCGGTAAAAGTCATAATTTAAATAAACGAAAACATGCCCCTTTCTTCTCACACATGGGCATAATTTATGGAACTAATCAGACAAATATGAATAACGAATTATCAATCGCTAAACTTCATATAGAAACTTTACTGTCTCTTAAAAGCAATTCTGTAAAGAAAGTTTAAGCATTAATCATGTCTCGTGCCACATGCTTTTTGATAAAGTAACTTGTAAAAATTAAAAATAGATTTGTCTAGGAAATGCCTTCATTTCTGACTCATTTTCAGCACACGCGATAATAAATTAAATAAACTACTTCTTATGAATAAACCAACTTAAATATAAAAGTAAGTAAAGATGGAACAAAAAACATTCACCATATTTCATAAGCACTGATTCTAAATATTTAAATATATAATAATTAGTTCGGCTTTAAAAATATATAATATTAATACTATATCAACAGCTTAAATTCTCTCTCAGTTTTTCTAATGAAAAACTCTAAATCCTACACTTAATATAAAATAAATAAAGCTTTTAGTTTTGAAACTAAGTATATGTTTCATCATTCAGTGGTGATTTCTTTACTAAAAATGATAAAATTAGGACCATAGAACGGTGTTTTTTTTTAAATGTTGATGAAGAACATACATAATAAATAATTATTACAATTTTTAGATTTATGTACAGTTCAAGTACATACATATAGGCAGTTAGTTTTGATAAATTTCATTTAAGAACATTTTTCAATACGACTATAAAAATTAATTCGTTAAAACTGAACTTCTTGTCCAAAATCCTCATATTTAAATAGTTTCTAACTAATATTCTTATGAAATTCACATGAATAATATGAATTGTTTTGTACTTAAATTGAATTTCTTTTAATTTATCTGTAATTCCAGCAATTGGCAATTTAAATTTGGTGGACACAATAACGCGTTACACAATCTTGAGATTTTCTAAAAAACATAAAAAGAATTGTTTGCCTAACTTCTAATTACAATTTAAAAGTTTTACATGTCAAATTCTAATTATTACCTGAATTAAAGTCAATTGAAATAAGCTTGACAAAAGTTTATATTTTTCAGAAAACCAAATAAATTATGAGTGCAGCAAAAATCTCAATAGAATTATATTCATTCTGCTTTTCATTAAAATTTGAACTGCAAATCAAAACTAGCAAAACAACTCTAGTTAAGATTCACTGAAATCACTGAAAAATGTAGAATGAATACACACATATGTATGGATGTGTATGTACCTGCCGTTGATTGCCAAAAAAGTTATTTTTTGATATTTTGTAATTCAAATAAAAATATAACCTTGGCTCTGAAACGAGATAAAGTAAAAGCATACATAATTAAATGTTGCCAAATTCTATAACGAAATCTCCACCCTTTCAAGGTTTAAGGTAGGGAAGCCCGCTTGCATTTTTGTCTTGCTTATGAAGCAATTAAAATTTACTAAAGTATCCTTGGGTTTAATTGAAATGTCCTTCCGAATTACAAGCAAACCGAAATATAAAAGGAAAGCGATTTTTTGGTTCATAAGTGAATAAAATTCCTCTGCTGCGAGTCCTCAATACCTGAATACTCCGCATATGTATGTGTGCTGTGCGGGTTGCCGGAGTACGTCGAAGCATTTAATTTCGCAAATTGAGCGGCATGTGGAGCGCCTGCAGCAATGGGCAGAATTAAACGCAGGAAAATTGTTTTGGTCAATTTCCAAATTTTCTGTAAAACACTTCAACTCCCGAGGCGGACCTTTTAAAGCCTCGGGAGTGCCACATTTGCGCGTATCTCGCGTCGCGGCGGCCGGTACCCCACCGAAATATGAAAAAAACAATCTGTTGCGGCGTTATCACGGTGGCGGTGTGGTGCCCTCTGCACCGCCCTCATTGTGCCGAAATTAAATTTATCCGAAAAATTTGGTAAATTTATGGCAGCGGGCAAATGCCGCGGCATTTATGACCGCACCGAGCGCGCCATATCGCCGCCGTCGCACCGCCCGGCCCGGATCGCCCGCCGCTGCAATAAAATTATCGAATTAATAATGTGTTTAATGTTTAAATAAAATATTAGGACGATAAAGCGCCGCAGATACATCTAAATCGCATCTAATTCTCTGGACCATAAATCAAGTGACAGGCGGAAATCAAAGTGGAAGGCGACTAATGACGATGATCATGCAGTTGGAGCGGATTTCAGGTGATAAATCAACAGGACTTTGCCGGACCGAAATTGGATAAACATTATTCCTGCGTGGGGCATTATACGGGCGCTGGGTGCGGGTCCGGGTCACCCTGGATTTATATCTATTTTTCGGGAATCGCCACCGGCCAAGCCGCACTCAGCGTTGGGGACAAAACAGGACCCGTTGAATATCACTATATAGTAAATGGGCCGCCAGTTCATCAGAAACCACATAATCTTAGTCATCAATAGTCCTTCAGACCCAAAATCTACGACTTTCCCATCCTAAACAGATGAAAACTTAAATAATTTATACATTAATATATTCTATATGGTGAGTCGAAATTACAATCAAAATGTTGCCTATACTTAAACTCTCTCTACTTTTAAACATAAATATGCAAAACTGCAGTATTTATTTAGCATGTATGTTCAGTAATAATCCTATTAATGAAAGATAAATTAAGCAAATGATACAAGTATCATAAAACTTGGACATAGCCAAAACAGGTTTAAAATAACCATAATTAATTCTACGAAAAGAAGGTTTTATCCACTATTTCTTATTCACTGTTTTTAAAATTATTATTTGTATTTATAAATTTCCTTCTTATAATTTAGTTATGGGTTCTAGAAAAGATGTACGTCATGTGTACTTGTGTGTATAATGGGAAAAAGAAAATTACTTACATAATTACAAGTCAAAAATTGTTTTTATATATGTATTTACAGAATAAAATACATATATACCTATATTACTTCATAATATCTTCATCTGTCTAAATCGTTAATCGTAAAAATCTAAATGACGTTAATATCATTATAGAATATTGTTGCTATTTTTTGGTATCATAAAGCTTAATCCTATAATCAAAAACAAATAGGTTAGTCATGTTAGAAACTTTTAAAAGGGAATAGACCAGCTAGCTTTATTTGGATAAAAATTGTCCTTAAACAGTAACACAATACAATTCAATTCTATACTTACTTCCTCCTTACAGAAGAATACAAATATTTATTAAAATGTTTTGATAACCCAATTAAGCTTATAGCTTTTAAGAAGAAAACAACAATTCATTATTAATAAAGGCCAGAAAATTAATTACAATTTTGTTGATCACTGCTTCATACATCTGATTAGATATTCGCCTCTTAAAATAGTTTCACGCACATTGACAGAGAAAAGTTATCAATTAAAACACATAGCGCTGATAATACATATAAGTTTTGCCATATACTGAAAAACTTGGAATGTGGTATAATTATATTTATTACAATTCACAAACATTGCTTTTTAATAACAGATGAAGAAAGAATTAAAAAAGACATATTCATTCGATTTTAGAGTCAAAAAAACCATTTACGTTTATTTTTGACACTATACTTAATAAGATTAATGCTAACAATAGTAACGAAAAATAATGTAGTCAATAAAGATGTTTTACAAAAGAGCCATCACTATTGCGAGTGTGATGGAAAAGAAAATATTTTTAAAAATTTAATAAATTATAACAACAATTTCTTTTATTCTATTCGTTTAAAACAACGTTCGTCAGCATCCTGATAGCACCAATTTTAACAGAAAATATGGCATTGTTTATAATTAGGTGCAAGTACATATAATAAATAATAATAAAATATGAAAAAACTTATTTTATGGCAGTACATCGCTTATTTACACATAAATAGCCCGGAAGAATAGATTCACTACCAAGACTTCTATTATAATAAAGCAAAATAACTACATTTGTGTCTTTTTGGAAATTTGAAGTTAATTTAAGGTCTATAAATGCACGTCCTGAACCACCTTTTAAAGGCTCTATTTCAACGGTTTGATTTTTTCCTTCATCATCATAGAGTACTCGAACGGCTTCAATAATTCTAGGATTTTCTCTTGGCTAAAGAAGAAATTGATTTATCATTGATTCCAAATAAAATAGATATATGTATGTATAAATAGTAAATTTCAGACTTACTCCCCAGGAAGAAGAAAAAAGAGATGTACTCAAACTTTTCAACGTCACATATCTAAACTCCATGTAACTGATATCAACCTTTCCTTCTCCTAGACCCCAAAGGAATTGACTTGCCCAAGATATATTTGATGTTGTATAAAATAAGATCAACCAAACTAAAAACTTCATCTTATACAAATCGAAAATATAAAAATAATATTTCCAACAAGGTATTTATATGTTTAATTTTAACACGCGACGTACTTCTTTGACTGTAGTTTCAAACTAACTTTCAGTTTCTCAAACTAAGTTTCAAGTTTTATACCACTTCTGCCGCCATTAAATGGTGGTAATTTTAATTTTTATTCAGTCGCTTCATTGGCAATTTTCTTCAGAGAAACGTATGATTTCTTATGGGACAAATTTGTTTAAACCAATAAAAAAACCTTATTCCCAAGATATCGGTGAATTTCGCAGTGTTATTTTTAACCTTTCAATTATTTCTTGGTTAGTTGACCAACCTAATCAATTCATTAAATATATTTAATACAATAATTAAAAATTTATTTATTCGGCATGATTCATGCCATATTAAATACATTCTGCAAATCGCAGGTGAACCAAGTAACTTGGGAGATAAAATTATATGAAAGGTTAGTGCCTATTAATATCTAATTACTAATAAACTCGTTATTGAAATACACATTAGTCGTTTATTACTTTAGTAGGCGAAACTCGAAATTTTCTATTTTCCGCCTCGAACTAAAAATCTTCAGAGTTTAAGTTCTAAGTAGGTATACTAATCCAGAAATGCCGTTCATAAATTAAGTGTATTTAGTATTTTTCTGAAATTCCAAGAAGAAAAGGCATATCGTACATTTATGTACTTCCCAATTTTCACAACTTCAAAATTATAATATTCATTGACAACTTCTTTCTAAGAGCTACTATCTGACGGTTTAAAACATTTTAATTTCATTAAAAAAAAACCGTAATATACATAGGAATATATTGAATGACACTATACTTGATGAAGTAAATAAAATTTGCTATGGGTTTCCTTTTGACTGTGTAAGAGCGGGGTATTAATAAAAAGCTGTTTTAAATTTTCCTTGATCCTTTCTTTTATCAACAATATATTTACATTAATTTTAATCTTAATTAGAGAGTAATAAGGTTTTTATTCTTCAGAGGAATTTACATGGCAAAGCTTTGGCAATATTTGCAAAATGCCTGTATTTAAAAAATAAAAACTGTTTAAATTTCCCAAAAACTTCAAAATTTGGAAAAGTACCCAAAAAGAAATCGCTAAAACTTGCATTAATTGAAGAAAAAAATGTTCTTCAAACTTAATGGAGTTTTTCTTTAAATATAATTTTCCGTTTTATGCTTAGAAACTTCTTCCTCATAATAATTTTTTTTAATAAAGCAATCAAAATATATAAATGTTTCACAATTCTTCGTTCATATAATTTTTAGAAGCATATATTTTACGAGTGTTCAAGTTTTCGTAGTTTTGATTTTATAAAGCTTTTAATTAATTTATTATTAGTTTAGTTACAACAAAGTTTAGCAATTACCATTTAACTATGGTAATTTAATAAATAGATCATCGGAATTACTGCATTTTATTTGTCATAGTCTGAATTCACCTCGAACAGGGAAATTTTTAAACCCTGTCACAATTCGAAAATGAATAAGATATTAATGATTTTCCAAAGATATAAAAATCATCAAAAGGTATATTTAAATTTTAAGTACCAGGTTCTTTTCCTAAGCTGCTTTCGAAATTGCTTTAGCTTTAATGACATTTAATTGCTTGTTTCAGTACCAGTAATTTATAGAACGATAAATAATTCTCCTGATTTTAATTATTTTACTTTTATCGTGTTTGCCAGAATCAACTCCTGAATCACTTAATAAAACTCTCGTTTATCATCTAATTGGGTAGCAATGACAGTTGAAAACTTGCAAATCATATGCACATGACGCAAGCCATCAGACATTTCCGCCTGGTGTAAGTCCCCTCGAATTCATAAATCTTTCGGTTTGCCTATTTGCTGCTGCTTACAAAACTTTTGTGGCTTTTTTGGGCCACGAATAAATGGGGAGCCCTAACTCATTACTCATCGCGCCCATACGTTCCCTGAAATCGTGTTTATTAATGAAATTACTATTTTTACGAGGCAACAGGAAAGTAACAGGCACGTTACCGAAACTCACATGTCATCTATGCATAATTCAAGGGCCTTCCATCAGTACGGAATGCGAAAACGTGAACTATATTCGTTCGACCCAAACAGCCCCCCCGGGGTGCTCCACCGCATCGCTCAAGGAGCCCCACCACCGTCACGAAAGTAATCCATCCTAAAAGCAACTGCTAAAAGCCTCAAAGTCAATAGCTTTGAGTTCTCGACCCATTCATCCATTTATAGATTCCATCACTGCCACCATCATCATCGCCACCCCCGTCATCGATGGGGCCCCAACAGCCCCCGTCCATCGAAGGTGCACTCGGGAGCACACCTTGCCGACGAGGCCACAGTCTCAACCACCCCGGCCGCAGCGCCCCCAGACCCCGCCGGAACTGAAGGGTTGCGAACAGGATCGCACAAGCCGCAGATAGGGCCCCAAATCAAATATTTACATTTCAATATTTATCATGCGATTGATTTGATTCCGTATATGGGGAAAAATGAGCACGGCTTCCCGGTGGCTCCGGGAGCGGGAAAGGGGCCCGGGGCCCGGAGCCCCAAGCCCGGAGCCCCAAGCCAGCGGATATCCAGTCATGTGTGCAGATTACGGCAGAGTGGCGAAGGAGCCCCGACTGCACCGTTCTGGGTCATATATTGATCCTCCCGATATTTTTGAGGATTATTTAATTCGAGCACAGCGTGGATATGTCGACGTCGATGGTTCGATGCCTGGCCTCCGGAGCCCCACGGCATCTCGGGGCTACTGGCGGCGCATACCGATGTGATGCACCCGGGATGCTGGAGCTGCTCCGGGTAGTTGGAGCTCTGCGCCCGGGCTCCGAATTGGGGCCAACAGGATCCCTCCCCGATAAGAATCGGAATAGCGTTGTCAGTTGCCTGTCAGGGAGTGACAGGAATTTTGTGTTTGCGCTCCTTCCGATTTAATATTCGTCGTTTTTACACACGGGAACTCCGTCCGCGATGGAGCTGCCCCGGCCTGTGTAGGCTTGTTAGCAAGGCAAATGACTAGGAGTGACACAGATTTCATCCAGATGGGGTCACTACTTATTTCGAGGAGCAGCAACATCCTGAAGGGCAGTGGAACAGAATATTTAGCTGCTACAAAATGTTGCAATCTGTCCCAAATTTCGTGAACATTTTGAGGGGAAGTTCACTGAGAGTTAAGTCTTACAATTTCCGCAGTAAAATTGACAATATTCCTAAATACGCGAAAGAAATGTAAGAATAATATGAATAAATTCAAACTTTTATTCAGCATATTAATTTTTTAAAGAAAATTTATCGGTGTAGAACGATTATTATGAAATTGCTTTTCATAGAGCACGAAGAAGGTGTGCCAGAAAATAACGTCCAAACGAACAAGGCTGAGCCATTTCATGGCTGTTTGAATAAAATCAATTTGACTCAAGAAAATACCTCAATTTTTTTGTAATTCCAAATTCGATCTGGCAAGAACAAATATTGCAATCTATTGAAACTATTTTCTGAAAATGTTACTAACAGGTTCTAATATTAAACGTTACAAACGTTTCTCTCAAGACTACAAGTTTTCCACCAACAATAAATTCTTCTTAATATTATTTATTCCAAATTTATTTCATTCTCGATTGAAGTTGCTTAAACGTCAATACCTCACTGAAAAAATTTCACGAACAGTTTCAAACCATATTAAACCATATTAAACCATATTATATTTTATCAACATTTTATTGATACAATAAATACCTACCTTACGATCATAAAGAGAAATTGGGAAAATATAAGGGATATCATTTTTAAGTATAAACAAATTTTAATTCTAACGACTGCTATAATTTTCATTTTACCCTAATTTTTCCTGTCGTTGCAATACGAAACAAATGTCTTCCACATTTTTTTCACTTACGAACTTATATTATCCTTATTCCAATTGTAAAGTTTCCAAAGTGCATTGACATTTTTTGTCGTTAAGTAATTGTTAAAGTTTTCGGTATTACCAATCTTAAGTTGTGTTATTAACAACACTATTATTTTATAAAATAGATTGTAATATAAAGAGAAATAAAAAAATTCATACGAGTATAATTACACCCAAAATAAATATATGTATCTACTATTCTTGACTTAGATATTTTTATTATTACTAAACCACAGGGAATTAATATAGCTTATCAACTTTCATTACACGAATAGCAGACGTTTGAGGTGAAAATGTAACTTATTTTGACCAACCCAACTTAAAATACATATTAGTTAAATAGGATTCATGTACGAATAACATGCGATTCGACTATTAAATTAAAGTACATATCTCATTGCATTTAGAGAATTGCGAAAACTTTCTTTCATGTTAGCAGGCAAATTATGTAGTTGGTAAGGTCATTTCGCACGCTGCTAGTTTTACTCCATAAATTATAATGATTTAATTTAAGAATTTAGAATATTAACGTTGGGGTTTTTCGTTTTTTCCCCTTAATTGGCGCAAAATGTTATTCAAATAATAAATGTAGGATTTGTCGAAAAATAAGAAATCTAGGCACGGATAAGAATCAACTGAACTTTATTTGTAACTTTGAAGATATATTATTATAAAATTTGTAGGTTTTAATATATGTAATAATAAAGTAATTCTAAAAAAATAAAAGAGCGATTTCAACTTTTCAAATTATTCCGTAAGTGTTGAGCTAACGTAACATATCTTTTTTTATTTAAAGTAATTATTACCCAATATTATACTGCTAAATTATAGTAGACAAATATAAATTATAACCTCCGTGATAAGCAATAGATCGTGATTCACCATACTAGCCAAGGCAAGCAATAATATTAGCGCTTTGCAAATTCATTATGTAATTATCGCTTTTTATCTTACAGTAGAATAAATGAAGTTAATTTATTTTCTATTCTATGTGTTCTGCAATGTTAAGTATAAAAATAAAAGCAGTATTTCTTTATTATATAAAGTAAGTAGATTATGAGAAATCGTAGTTTTGATGAAATTTGTTTTACAAACAAAAATTTTAAATCCTCCTTCTGGTTTATCTCCCAGCAATTGATCAGTTTCTAGAAGTATTGATAACTAAAGTATGTATCTAAAGAAAAAGAATCACAACAATTCGACAATAATATTGTGGATTACACCACTTCCAACAATTGCTGATCCACTGTTGTTTTAATTTCTTGTAGCATGATCATTAATGATAATACTAATCATTACAAACATAATTATTTTTCTTGAAAGTCTGTTAACCACCTTACAAATTTTAAAGTTTAGTTAGATTAGTCACTTTACGATTTTCAAAATTTTGCGCAAGTGTTTTAAATGTTGGTTTTTGTGTTTAATGAGATCTCTTATACTTAGAACAGAACTTTAAAAGCAACATTTAGACGATTCCACCGAGCATCTAATTTGCGTAGGCCATTTTTTCTTTTCATTTTTTGAAAGGTTTAGACTTTCTCAAGTCAAAATGTAAAAAAATTGAGGCGGCCTTGTGTGCCTTCTACAACACTCTGCAAATTTCTATAAAATGTAAACGCCATTCACCAACGGTAGAAACGCGGTGAAAGGCTCTTTATTAACGGTAAAAATCCCCTCCAATTACTTTGGCACATTTACTTGAAGCGCGCAGCTCTCAGAAAACCCAGTGAATCTGAAACCTCTCGACAGAAATGAAAGTTATGCTCCAAATAAACCATTTGCATGGGAAGAGTCAAGGAAATCAGGAGCACGAAGGAAGTATACTTCCTCGGATTTCCTAGAGGCGGTCTCCGCCCCCGCCCCCCGCCCCAAGTACAAATGATGTCTGCTTTAGACACAACTAACCCGATTATTCCCGAGTTTAGCGCTTCACAAGTGATTACGTCTGAATGCTTCGGAGGCATGTCATAATACATCAATTCTAGCCGGGAGGCTTGCGGGGACTCCCCGGCCGGGATGGAGCTCGTGGCACGGGCGCGGGGTGCCGGGGTTGTGGGGTGGTGGGCTGACGGGGTGGTGGGGTTGTGGGGTTGTGGGGCTGTGGGGTGGGGGGCGGAGCACGAGTGGAGCACGTGCTGTGTTAATGGATCCTTCCTCGTTAAAGACAAACGAAGCCGGCTCAAGCAGCACCGGGGTCTTGATGTGCACGGGAATGTGGGCCTCTTGGAATTCCAATATGAAACATGACAGCATTCCGTAAATAACGGCATTATCGCGAGCCATTCCATTGCGTTTTCGAGATAATGAAGCCATTCGACTGATTCAATCGTTTGCGATACGGGGATACAGCGATTCGATAGCGGGCCAATGTTTATTTCGAGCGATAATGGCCCCGCCGTCGCTGGATCTATTTGGGCCCTATTATTAATTTTTTCAGCGAGGAATAAAATCATTTGATTAAGCCCACATTTGAGTAGGACCCATTTGCCAGTGATTGCTTATATTTTTTATATAAAGGCCACGAAAACATTAAGGATTTATGTAGAGGATAGGGACAACTGGTGGTCGATATACAGGCATATTAATATATACCTGTATATGTATGTGTAATGCAGTAAAAGAGCAATTTCAGAAATTGTTCGATAACACAGATCAAAAAGAAACAGAATGTTTCTTGAACATAAATTTTTAGTAGCCACATATCAAAATAATGAAAAGATATCCATACCCTCCTTAATGTTTGCTTTTGTAGTGTTAGTATAGCATTAATTCAGATATTGAAGACCGTATTTTGACAATTTTTCACTAATAATTAAAAAATAAATGTTTATCGTTGATGTTTAAAACTAATCCGAGTCCTAAATCCAGGCCAGAAATATCAAATGACATTTATCTTAATATTCCAATATAAACATTTTGACGAAAGATTATTCACGAATGTGCTTTTGCCATGTTCCTTGTTTGAAATAATGAGTCGATGGAAAAAAGACAAATTTATGGATATCTCCGAAATACTTTCAAGTCTTTTTTGTTTTTATAGATACATAGTTTAAGATTCAAGCTGTTATTAAAGTTATGTTATAGCTCCTGAATATGAACAATTATTTTTTAATTATTATCACTTTTACTTACCTATTCACAAAAAAAAAACGAAAGGGTTGTAAAAAAATCATGTCTGAGGTAATGGCAAATTTTGATTGCTAACAAAGAATTACATTTTAAGCCATTTTCTAACTAGAAGTACAGGTGTAAGGAATAAATATTTGTTTTTGCTATGTGGAACAAACCTAAATTAAAATGTTAATATCAAATAAGATTGTTAGTAATTGAAAGTTTTCACTACAATTTATATACAAAACCAATTCATTCTTTGTCAAGTATAAATAAGGTCTTGGATATCTGATAATAGTCAAAATCATAGCTAGTATTAGTCAAAAGTTGATTTTCGGAGCGTAATAATCCATTAATTTTATTTACAACAGAGAATTACCAATTCACAACGATTTCGTTGTTTACGGCTACTATACTAAATAATGTAAGAAAAATTGAGCTCATGATACCTGAAATATATATGTAAATTGACTGATACCTGATTTTTGTACAACACAAAAATAAACCTTCTTTTATCCTTAAGTACATTGTTAGATAAGCCCCGACATACAATCATAATCAACGTGAAAAATTATTACAAATTGGTACAGTCACCGTATTTGTAACAATATAAAAAGTACAAACCCTCTTTTAAACCCTGAAGGCGACATACAAAATATGTATCCTAAATTATACAAGCAACTCTTACCTTTTTAAAATCATCTCACAAAAGCTTTTTTGTAAATTTATATGTATGTACATAAGACTGGAAAAGGTTAAAATGATAAAAATGCGCTGATGTTTAAGCACCGAGACTCAAAAAAATTGTCATTAATATAACTCACCTAAAATAACATAACATAGGTATATTTTTATAGCATTCGCAAAGTTCTTTTTGTAGGTTATTGTCCAAATTCAGAACTTTTCAGTTAGTTGCCAATTGGTTTTAAAATAGGATAATTGTTTTGTTGTAAACCATTACAAAATATTACTTACAGTTTTGTCCTTAACGAGATTTATCTGAAAAATAGAAAAAATAAATTAAAGTATTAAACCACAAAGTATAAAATATATTTTCTATAACAATTTTTAAGGATAAATTGCCTCTATCCTAATCTTAGCACCATCAATCTTCAAGCGATTGAGAAACTGTAGCACCTCTTCAAATGTCACCAACATAAAACATCACCTATAAAATGGGTCACAGTTTGGGGCCGATGAAAATGGGTGCTCCCATGTCCACTATACCTAAACAGTGCCTGGCCAATGTCAGAATAGTCCTATAAATGCCACACAATTTAAGCACTTCGAAAGGATTCATTAATTACTGCCACAAATAATGCGATAACCCTCACATCCTTGTCAACCTCTATTTTGTGGCCGGAAAGTTATCAGATAAATTTTCACTCCACACGATTTTTGTATGTGGAAGGGTACTCTCGAACTATATGAGCACACTTTCAATGGAAATTTAATTAATGAAGAAATATTGTGTTCAGTGCGAATACCCCCCAATGGGGGAGAGCCTTGACCCACTGGCTGACGGGTAAAATTGGATTTTATTTGTTGAATAAATCGCAAAACATTCACTGGAGGAAAAGGAAGAAGCTCGCAGCGATATTTCTAATTAAAATGTTGAAACGTAAAATTTTATCCACGAAGGGCTACTTCACCAAGCGAGCGCGTCAAAACACACATCTCTTACATTTTGAGCACAAAGCGCCCTCTAGTGCAGAACAAGCACTCAGCTCGTATTTTATTACAAAACCTCAAAGTTATTTGAGGAGAAACTATTCAAGATCAAATTCATTTTGTGTGAGGCTAAAGAGGATGATGCTCCATGGGCCGCACATAGGCCCCTCTGACCCCCCGCCGCGCCGACCCGGCTGAAAGGCAGCAAGGACTGAAGTGACCTTCTGCGAGGATTTGATAGCATAAACCCCCAAGAATAAACCTCCTACGCACCCAAGTGCGGCTGTGAAAGTGCTCCAAGAAAACTGTGTCATCAGTACAAAACGTGGGGAAGATAATGCCGTACACTTGGAAGACGTACTCCACCGGCAACTTCTATGGCAACTTATTCTTTAAGCCGAGTCGAGGAAGGTTATCTTATGGTTAATAAAGCCTTCCTGATGGAAAATAGTTCTATATGCCAGCTCTTGCCACGTCGGAAGTATTTATGGGCTGCGTTATGCTCTCCAAGTAATTCCATGTGGAATTGGATTTTTCCCACCCGCCACCCTCACCCTACCGAGATGCACACCAGGTGAGGCATGAAATGAGAAGGAACTTTTAGGAGCTATTTGCAAATAATTAATTATAGAGTAAAGTTTCCGCCCTCGGCTCGTGAGTGAAAAGATAGATAGATCTTAACGTTTTCGCGACTTTTTCTCTGTAATTGCGATGTGTTCCCGGAAAGTCGGTAGTCTTAACGTGCAAGAAATCTTGCTCTAGGAAACTGTGTCATGGCGGCATTGTGTCGTAGTTTCCCATTAAACTTGTGTACTTGTGTGTAGTTTGTAAAAGGTCTTGCGCCCCAAATTCTTCTCGGTGAGTAATAATCAAGTAAAAAATTCACTCATGACTTTCAAATTAGATCGTAATCAATTCAAAGCATGAGCAATTTTTGTATTATAAGTCAATTCGTGCAACTAAAGGACACATTTATTTCAAAAATAGCAACACAAGGAAACGACCTCCATTAAATACACTGCTCGTTCGTATTTCTAGAAAATCAATCCAAAACATTACTATAATTTTAGTTTTCTTCTCGCAAAAACATTTTGAATAATAAAGCAATACAACATGGTAAATTTTCTGTATGATAAATCGACGAATGCCTGCCTTGGTTTCCCTATATAATATTTTGCTATTCAAGAATAAAGTACCACGTAGTAAATTTCTCTATATTTTTGAAGTTTTAAGCCCTTACTTTTTTAATAGGGATTAAGGATTTAAGAATTTTATGTTTATACAAAATTAAACTACATTTCTAAAAATATGAAATACGTACTTCAAAATATTTCGAAGTAACTTGTGTATTTCACTGATTTCGATAAAATGAGTATTTCATAGAATATATGGGGATTAAAGAACATGGTACCTACCTCATGAAAAATTTGTTTACTTTTGATATTCGTACATCAGATTTTTATATTTAAGCCACGCCTACAATCTTTTATATGATAATCATTTATTTTGTATTGATTTTTCAAAAATGGCCAAGATACAATGTTCCATAGATATAATATATTTAATTTTATTTTTCTCGAAAATACCAGCATAAGGAGCTTTTTCATTTATAATTTTGTAGAAATACACAAAATATGTATAAGATGTTCAATTTAACTACATACATATGTATTTAAGAATTCAGATGCAGTAACACAAAGCATCGTATTTAAGGCAATACATAAATAATTCTATATTTTAATATATCGAAATGTGGCGAAATAAATTAATATCTAACTTACGTAAACATCGAGTTTCAGTTTCCCAGGGAACAAAAGGCGGCTACTGGGACAAACATAATTCCTTTAGACGGCGGAACTCCGAATGCAAATAAATCGCGGATCCTGCGGAGGGGGCCCCTTCGGTCGGGCTCCAAAGTCGCTGCGGCGCGGCGGCGGGGTAAACAACTAAAAGCAGAACATCTGAAATTATCCTCCTGTTCCGGAGCGCATAAAAATTGACTGCCAATTGTTCGGTTGACTTGGAGCCTGCACAACTCCCCGCTTGGCAGCCGCCTTCGCATGCAAAGGAACACGGCAAGACAATAAAATTTCGCTGCCGCGCAAAAAATCAAGGAATCGGGAATCGTCTTATTTGGCTTTGAACTTACTTCTACGTGCATAAATTTACCAATGATTGGCCTACTTTTGGAGCGCGGGGGTGGAATTGATAACCACCCCCGCAGCTCAATTGCACGGTGCCTCAGCCGGGGGCAATCGGGAAGAAGTTCGGGAAAGCAATTACCAAGTCGCACCCACTTAGACGGAATTCCTCGGCCTCGCGGGTGCCACTGAGGTCGACTGGTGAGTGGTGAGCAGTTTGAAAATGTTTGAGCAAACATGTTGACATTCTCGAAATTCAGCAGGACGAGACATAAACAAGTGGAAAAGAAACACCCGAGCAGCGAATGTGTGGAAGGTGGCCCCCACGCCTCCACCAGGAGGACAGGACACCCGCAACAGCGGCCGCGAGCAACAAGTTTTCCATCAATTTTCTCATATGTGACCCCGTCGAAGGCGGATAACTCAATCCAAAAAAACAGGGTTCCGTCGAAGAGTGCGGGGATTCCCCGGGCTCCCGGAAAAGAAGAATTTAAGTGGGGCAAATTGCATCTCCTTTGTTAAATTGACACACGGACGAAAACACGGGAGCCACGGAAGTAAAAAATGGGAATATAAGAAAACACCAAGGAACTTAAGTGAGCACCCGACTGAGGGGGAGAGCAGGTTTGGGCCCCGGTGGGACGAATATCCCCTGTATCTGGATATCGATTGTCAACTGTTGCACGAAAGGATTTTGCCTCTTTACACAAAACCCAGGGCCAAATACCGCCACAGAAGCGAAAGTTAGATTTTCCTATTTTTTCTCCCTGATGTTTCCCAACCCCTCCGACTTTTATTCCCGAATAGTCATATCCGGGATTCAACCACATTCCCAGATCCCCCCGTGGGAAGGTAAACCAGAAAAGCGGACCGAGATGCTATCACCTCGCAAATTTATAACTTTTTTCCTAAGCGAATCCCCTTTGGAGATTTTCTACTTTTTCCTTAAAAACGAAAAATACGAACAAAAAATATCCAGAAAAGCCCTCTGAATGATTGTTTCAAGCTGATGGCCGCGATTAAGCTGATTAACGACATCCCCGGCCAACTTTCCAGGTGTTTTCCTGTTCAGTTTTGATCAATCGCTTTTTGATTACTCCCCAAAATCCAGGGTCCCCACCCACCGCCGCTTGAATGCGACTTTAATGTGATCGAGCGACACATCGCCGCTGTTAGTCCGTCATTAGTCGCTTTTACGAATATTATGAATATTATGAATATTCAAATTGATCCTATCTCAATACGATTTCTCGAGGATAAGGCCGATTTATGTGCCTCATTTCACCCGGATCCATTCGGCGGCAGGGGTCCGGGAAGTCCTGGCATCAGTAGCAACATCTCCCGGCCGCGCGTGAGGGTGGGTCTTTATGTGGCACGCTTTATGTCTTTGAATGATGGCCTGGTAAGTCGTTGGATTATTTTAATTGGCTTTTCTTTGTCGACTTTGGACCCTTCTTACTTGGGACGGCTTTAGCGCTTTCGTCGGGTTTTGCTGGAAATTGTTTTGAAAATGGGCTAAAATGAAGAACTGATGCTGGAACTGGGAACAGAACGCTTCCCAATGCCGCACACATGCTATCCTGAAAGCGTATAGGGATGGAAAAGGGGAAACTTTTATGTACAGCTTTATGACCACATAGACGCGCTCTAGTGCGGTTGTTTTCCTGCAAAACAGCGTACCAAATAGGCACTAAACCCTCTCGATTCCCCGGGAATTTTACAGGATATCTTAAATTTTTAGTAGCTAAACTTGGCTTTATTGTGTGGCCTATTGTGTTGGTCAAATACCGCTGACCTGTCCACCGTAAGGGTGCACAGTAATTCGGTTGAATCTTTCATGGCATTTGAAATTTATTGAAATATTTATATGAGGTTTCCAACTAAACCAAATGGAGCATACTTAATTTTCTTCCCTTTTCCAATTCATGTATTTTATGATTCTTGTATATACAACTTAATCGTATCAAATAACACAATACTTTTAACACAGAAATGATTGGCCGTAATTTTGATGGTGTTCAGATTTCTTGTTTTAAAAATTATTATTACTATAAAGATATATACTATTGTTCTAGAAAATTACGACAACTTCTAATGAAAGTCACATATTCCTAGTCCTTTTCCACTCAATGATTTTGAGTTTTAACTAGTTATAGTACCTCAATCCATCAAGATGAGGGCTTAACAATTTCAAAGCTTATAGTAATACACGAACCATCAAAAAAAGATGAACATCAACGCATGTATTCATTTATTTATATAATATATCCTCATTCTCACTCCACAAAAAAATTGACAGTTCATTTGTTACTATGTATAATAACTACTAAACAAAAATTTATTGCAAAAATTATAAAAACTCTGTGTAGTCTAAATAAAGAGTTTTCGGCCACTAATTCAAATAAAATTGAGTTTTCAGACTTATAGAAAGCAAATATGTTACGTGTTTATTATTTAAAATTCATCAATTATTGCATTAACTATTGTTTCTCGAATAATAAAAACTTACTTGGCCTGGTGAAGGATATAAATTTTGTCTGAAAGTTCTAAAATCCAAAAAAACCAGGTTATAAAAAGTTAGATATTATGTATAAATATAAATGTCGCTATTTTAGATGTATTATTTATGAAATCCATAACTAAATATTTGTTTGTCATTATGAACAAATCGTTTATCAAGTAATTAATAATCGAATTTCTCAGTGTGAATTCAAGATGTGTCAACTTATCTTTTACTTTATCAAGATAACCTACAATCTTATCAAGAATACACCTTGAATTATATGTTATTGAAAACGTAAAGTTATTTCCTCAAAAATAATAATAGTTAATTTTAAATTTGTTCTGCTACAAAACAAATCCTAATAATAGATAACAGTTTATCTACCATGTTATGCTAATAAATGAAATTGAAATTGAAACATTCCAATTCTAATAGACCATTAAGTAGTTGAGTTCAAGCATCCCCAAAAATTACCACTGCCAACATAATTTTCATCAAAATTTTTGTAAAATTTGTGTAATTCGGTTTTCAGGATAATATGTAATTAACTTCTTTTTATCTAAAATTTGGGGATAGAGTGTAATTAACTTTTCGTATCTAAAATACGGTGCTGCGATGGGTATCTATCGCTCATAAATTATGTCTCAATCGGGGTCCCATTAGCCTCTGAAATTCACTCCCCGGGAAAGTACCGGGCAAATAAGCCCTTTAGCCATCAAGCGGCATGGCTTTTTGGATCGTGGGTGTGATACCCACAGACAATAAATATTTAATAACCCTCGCCTTTGGCATCTAACGAGAGCGGGCCAGCGCAACAAGAAGGCTGCGCCGGGGCCGGCCCCGGGTCGGCTGCCGGATAAATAATTCGTCAATCGGGCAGCACAAACAGCGGCTCAAATTGGATTAGCTGCAATCAATAATAGGGGAAGGGCCGCCCAGCAAACACCCCTTATTGAAAACAAGGCTCCGTTTCGGTGGAACTAAGCCAAGTGTAATGGCGGCGACATGATTTTGTGTCGAGGTGACAAGCTCCTTACGATATTAATCAGGCGGATCCGGCGGGTTCGACCGAGCAGGTGCGCAATCCGATCACCGCCGCCGGAGAAAATTAATTATCGCACGGGGGTTTTCACGCCCGCTGAATCAATATCACGTGCTGGCACCCGCGGCATGATAAGGAACATTCGGACTAATCAAATTTCTTTATCTAGACACGAGTTCTCCGCGGCGCTAAGAAAAAATCAATAGCGATAATTTTCAGCTGGCGCACGTACAAAGGTTTTTCCGGGCCCCATTACTTGAATTACCTGCGACCCCCAAGCCACCACCCTTCCATTTCTCCCTCGCCCGCAACACCCGCATAACTATCTGGCTCCATTCGATGATTAAAAGTTCGTTAGAATGCGCGGAAAAGGGCCAAAAATAAAAAGGAAGCCCAAAAGTCCAGAAAAAAAGGGCGATTTTGCAACTACTAATTGATCGATCCAGTGCGGGGGTGCGAGGCGAGTTAAGAGGCGAACTTTGCAGCCCCATGGCTTTCTGCACTGTCACGCAAAATGAGGGAAAAAATATCGCAAAGGAGGAAAACAGCAGCGTGGCGGAAAATCCTCGCGCTTAATGTGACCGGGTTAAGTTAATTTATGCGGGCTCCAAGGAGATAAATTTCACGAAGATATGCAATAACTCTCGGCCGCAAAACTTATTGAAGTATTAAATGCGGAATGAATGCAAATTTATGGGAGTTTTCACTCGCCGCAGAACTGAATGGAGCCCGCACTCAAGGGCCATCGAAAGTATTTCGATTATTTCGGACCACCGCTGGCTGCTCCTGGAATGCTCCGAAAATAGAAACGTTATTGTTTTCGGGTACTTCCCCGCTGAACGTTTTTGTATTTTCGGATCGAATGGGCTCTTCTCGCCGCCATTTCTGCTCCGTCGAATTTCAAATCGTCTCGTTAACATTTCGCGACGACGTCGGAGCGGCTGCTACCGGCTTACGGGTCTACGCCACTGCACCTTTTGAAGAAGTCAGGGGTGGAAGGTCGCGGGGTTCGCCCAGTTTTATTAAAAGCCAGTGTCTGCTGCTTATTAGGCATAAAATTGAAGCTATCAGAGTCATCCTACACCGTTTCTTATTGCCTCAGTCATGCGACCCGAGCCGCTTTATGTAAGACTTCAATAATGTGGGGCAACTTGTTCCTGTTGCCGAAGGTTAGAAGTTAAATCCTTCAACCTACTTCACCAACAAGATTTGTAAAGAGTTCCGCATTAAAGAGATATAGTATAAAACAGGAGCATTTTTGATGAGGCTTCTTTACCTTGTCCCTTTTTTCTTTTCTTTTATGGATCTTAACTTAAAATGAGACTAGCGAATTTAAGCATACGTAATATACATATCTTATAATGAACCATATAGTAAACTATACTAAGGTTATATGAAAATTATACATACAAATTAAAATTTCAATTTTATTAAGCTATAATTATATAACTTATTATTAATGACCAACATTTATAGTACCAGCTTATGTTACAAATCAAATAAAACATTAAAAATATTTTGGTGTAATCAGCTTGGTTTTTGGCATTGAACATCGATCATCTAACATAGAATAGAATATGTTATAACAATTTTGTCGACAATATTTTGATGTCGAAACTCAAAAATCAATGAGATTTGTAGTGGTTTTTTGGAAGGAAATGTTTGCTTTAAAAACACAAAACTAAAAACCCTATCAAGGTAATCGCGATTGCAATGATAGTCGCAAGTGTAATGAAGATGCTGTAAAAGTTTCAAGTGAATTAAATCAATACAACTTGAAAAATTTTAGGTACCAATTTGAAAAACGCGGCTTCGAACAAATTGGTTTTGAAATTCCACTACATAAACTCATATACCCCCTTAATTTAACGAATTTTCAAAAACCTATTTATAGACACACACTATTTTTAAACATTCACTATGGAATACCCCCTTAAATATACTACTCGTATACATATTGCGTTGTCATCGGGTTTACATAAGTATACCAATTTTAATCTTTCTTTGAGAAGGGGGACTAGTTCAAAATTGACTTGCAAGATTTGCGCTGAAACATTACAAACATGTGAAGCTTGTAAACATCATCTATTTCAGTCAGGCGGATTACTGACAAGTCTTAAACTTAGCCGTTCTTTTCTTCTAAAAGAGCAACTTGTGCTGCCCACCACCCACTTTGGGTTGGAGGTGACAACGCCAACTGTCGACTCTTTTTAAGCGCCAAGGAGCGCCGCAAATAAAAGTGGCCATTTACACGATCCCATTCATCGCAGTTGCTTTCCTGAACGGCGGCTTTTTCGCTTTTCCACTTTTTCAGCCTTCCATTGAACTTCCGTTTCAGATTTGTTAATGAATCGCGGGGCACCAGGGAGGACTTGGCAGCGACACTCGCCGCCAGTAAATTTAGCCGTCCACCGCGCCTCGCGGAGTAAAAACAAAATCTTGTTTACATTAGAAAATCTGTGCATGACCCGCCCACTCATCATCGATTAGCGAGTTCCCCAAAACTCCCAGATCGCCGCCAGACGAATCCCCGGGCGATGGCAATTCCAATTAAATTCATTTGCAATAATCAAATGTCACATTATGCTGGCCGTCACTCCTCCGTGTAATAATTTTCGTCCCAATTTGCGGCTAATCTGTCTGCGGACACGATGTCCGACTTCATGCCTTTTACAAGATTAAAGTGTAAACAAGTGCTGATTTATGGACTTCCCCATTTGGCGGCCCACCGATCTGACAGGTGGCATTTCACATACATATACAACTGGATCTGTCATCGTTAATATAAATTTGCACCAATAATTTCAGCGCCGCCCGCACCTCTGGACCCTGATGCTGCCCGCACTGTTTGCTCCGCACCACCGGCCGACCCTCCGCCGACCGACGAATGGCCAGCGCTATTCCTGGCTCCGTGAAACCTCAATTTGTTTGAATTAAATTGACTGATTTATGTCGGAATTTATTACTAGCAATTGTTGGGCCACTAGTTCGATTACAAGATCACCCGCTCGCGCTGCTCCCGTGCCGGGCGGATGCTGGGCGTGGACCCGGGCGGCGTTTTATGGGCGGCTGATTTGATTACTATCGCGAATTCGTTTATTTGCCGCGGAAAAATTCAACCACCGGAAAGTTCTAAGGAGACCCTCAAAGGGCGCACCGGGTGATCCTGGGTTCTGGGTTCTGGGTTATGGGTTCTGGGTTTTGGGTTCCGGGGTTCGGCAGTTGTAAACATTTTCGAATTAAATGCGAAGGATTGGGCCAAACACGTGTTGCTCCTGCTCGCCCGGAGATGCCGACAGCATAAATTGCAGTAGTATGATGGATGTGATTCGAGGGACAGTTATTGCCCGGGAGAAAGTTAATTCAGCATGATGTTGTCGCTAATGAAAAGCATCAGCGGGAATCACGAGTTGTAGGAACGTATGCACGAAATGAGAGGACTTATAAATAGTTTTGCACGAATACCTCGTTGATGTCTTGAGTTACTCAATCGCAAGTGATTTATGCTCACGAGCACAAGTGATTTATGTTAAATGCTCTCGTATGCCATCCGAAATCTTATTAACTATAAATTACTTCAATAACATAAAACTTTTTGGCATTAAACAACCTTTTTCCATCAGCATAATGACGAACTAGAACTGTGGTGAACTACTAAATAATAAGACCACTTAAGATTTTACGAAATTGTTAATAGTATACATAGTAATTTCAATTTGAAAGTTTTGTCCTTTATGAACAATTAGAAAAGACATTACTAAAACAAATCTCCACTAATTTCCCAAATTAGGAGAGTATACTCTTACCTATAGTTATGCAGATAAAAAATAAGACAATTTTCAATAATTAGAAGTCACAACTATTTCCTCAATACACCCCCTTTTTTTAAAGAAATTAATTTATTTAAGAATCAATTTTATTCGTAATCGAGGAATTTCAGGTAAACTAATTTATTTGGCAATTCTTCAGGTATGGTCATAGTCAAAACCAAGCAATGTTGTAAAAAACAAAAATTCCGCAAGTATGTATGTATAAAGTTTTACGTTTTATATGATATCTTACGCAATGTCAATCCTTTAAAGCGATATATGTATGTACATAACTCAATCAATTTTGAGCCGGCATTTATAAAACTCACATGTATGTATACATAAAGTAATAGTAAATGTAAAACCCCAAATATCGAGTTTTTCATTCAACTCCTTAGATGTAACTATAACGACTTTGAGCCAACAAGCAATATAGGCTTTGGTACATTTATTGTTGATTTCATTTACAATTAAAACTACGTAAATTAAAATAAAATAGTCTTCAAAAATTCTAAAGACTTTCAGCAGACGATTAGTTTGACACGAAACCTTTAGATACAAAACTATCCCAGATATAAACTAATTGATCTTGAAAATTTATAAAATGATATGTATCCTATTCGGTCAATTGACACCCTGTATAAATATCAATCATGTCACAACTCTATTATTCTTTGTTTACCATCATAGATTATTAAAATTTTGTTCTAATATTAGAACTTTGGGATTTGTTTGAGAGTTCTTCTTAAAATTAGAAATTAATTGAAAATTTAATTATGCCTAAAACTTGCTTATAAAAATTAAAAATTTCCTGAAAATAGGTAGGCGTATTTAAAATTAGGTTTTTAAAGCTTTGAAATTACCAGTCCTCTTTAGGTGGAACCTAAAAACCTGCCATTACCTGAATTCTATCAGCTACAACACCTTGGCTGACAAATTCATTAAATATGCATCCTTTCAACAAGC
The DNA here is from genome assembly GCA_959613345.1 of Tolmerus cingulatus. Lineage (NCBI taxonomy): Eukaryota > Metazoa > Arthropoda > Insecta > Diptera > Asilidae > Tolmerus > Tolmerus cingulatus. The sequence goes on along the minus strand of OY390708.1, from coordinate 19,811,350 downwards.
CTCCCACTTGTTGCTTATAATGTATGAAAATAGCATCCATCTTTAGGCAAAATCCAAAAATATTCAGTACATCCCCTGGAGGCAGCTTATACATTTATTAACGCTCGAGCACTCTCTAATCTACAAAAAAAGTAAATTTCTTAAAATTTCCCAGGAGGACGAAAAAAGCGAACAATGAACGAGATAGTGCCTTGCTGGCATCCATCAAAAATTCAAAGGATCCCAGGCCTAAACAAGCACCGCCTGCTGCTCATCCCGATGGCAATCAATCTTGATCGTGTCAAAATCCGACGCCCAGCATTAATTTCAATTCGCCGTCAAGGTGAGGGGCTTCTTAGAGGGTCCCACGATGGAGCACCATCGACTGGGTTCAATCAGTTTAATGCATGAAGACCGCCTCCCGGGAGGGGTGGAATTACTGCGAAAGAGCAGCGATAACGAAAAAACTCATCAGCCCGGGAAATTTCTATGTAGTTCCCTTTTTAAATTCATAATCATCTCGACAAACAAGAAAAAACCTGGAACGTTCCTGCTCCAGCAGCAGCATCCTTCGTCCCGCCCGATGGGCAGATAAAGCGACCCAGACGAAGGTCGAGTGAGGATCTCTCTAAAATTCCCGTCCCGAAAAGCAACAACAAAAAAAAATTGAGCTTCTGGTCGAGTGAGTAGGCCCTCCCGACCTCCCGGAACACCCGGGCCGAATCCCCCGGACTCCACGCCATCTTTTTTAGGGAAAACAACTAACTTAGCCCGTCGCCCATTTCATTGACGTATTTACCTCCCCCACCGGGAGGAATTTTCCACATAAAAACGAGTCGACGTCGCACACCAGTCCCAGGACCCAGATACCCATGACCGGGACTACACCAGGATCCTTTTGGCACGTGTGCACGGCACTCTCATAACGCCCGGTGTTGATGGCTGGCATATCTTCCTGACTCGGGAAAAATATCGAGGACGAGTTTACAGGGTGACACACCGTCTGCGGGGTGTTCAAAGAAGTTACAGGTGTAAGAATTCCGCTCTGTTGATGGGGCTCCTCTGGCACTGTCTAGGCACCGTTTCGGGGGATGGGGTGGCGCTGGGCGGACTGCTCAATTGATAGGGTACACACCCCAAGACCAGACGGCACTGTCTATTTTCTGATTCAGGAAAGACACTCGTTAGGGTGCTCCTAATTGGATTTGTGGATAATTTTCTAATTCAATTCCTTATTGTTCACTCCACGATGGGAGTGGGTGGTGTCGGTGTGGGCCCCATGGGGCGCACCCGGAGCCTCCAGCCCCGTCTGGCCGAGTCAATATTTATTCATCTGTCTGTCTGAGGACGTTGAATTCCTGCCCCTAAAGTGCAGAGTCGGTAAATTCGGGTGGCTTCTGACATTTTGTTGGCAAAATTAGTTCCTCTCGGCTCGAATGAAACTATTCAACAAAAATTTGAAAGTTTGAATTTGGGTCAACATTTATCTTTTGCTTGGGGCACCATCCCCGGCAAACCTCCAGCATCCCGGGGAGGCCCGCCAGCGCCCCACGAGTTCAGTAGGCTGAGATTAGCTTGTCTGGGCTGTGGCTTATGAGACAGACAGATTTCCGGAGTTGAGCAAAAACTCCAATTTTGCTATTGGTGCCAATGGTTGATGACGACATGCTGACAGGGGGGCTCTGCCCGGGTGAAAGGCGGAAGTGCCTTTTGCGGAATTACGTCGTCGTCGGCGAATTAAAAGCCAGTCTGAGTGCGCCCTTTCAGCTCATGGGAAAAGGGAGGATTTTCTGCGTTTTTACATTTTCAAGGTTTCTGTGCGGTCGTGCAATTTTCATTTCATTAGAAGCCAACAACAAATCGTTTGTCTCCCCTGATCCGCTGACCTTGAGGCGGCCCTGCCATAAATAGCATCGTTGAGTTGAAACAAAATTGAAAGGCTTTGTGTTTTGTAATTAAAAATTGCAACTAAAAGTAATTGCGTTGCAAATGTTTTGTAAACAAACAACACGACCTTCAGCTGCTCTTTTAAAAAACATTATGGCTCAATTCATGGTCTTGTTAAAAACAATGGAAACTAGGGCTATAAGCAAGGCCTAAATTGATATATACTAAATTAAATAACGTAGGTAATATTTTTGCTCCATTTTAATATGAATGCGCACAAGGCCCCATTAAAATATATTTTAAATTAATTCTTAATTAGTAAAATAATAACAATATTGAATTGGTACAAAAGCTATAAATAAGAAAACAAAAAAGGACCTCAAACCTAAAAGATATCCGAAAGCAATTCTCTTCATCATTAATCTTAAAAAAATAATTTAGTTTACAGTCGAAAGAACACACTAACACATATTCTTTAGACATAAATTGAATTTGAGTTCTTCTGATCGATTTTAATGAAAATGTTGTAGTAATTTTTATTTAATGTCAAAAGTGACGAAATACATAGGTAATGTATGTATATAAAAAATATTGTGATTCGCTTGAGTTTTCTGAGACATTTCACTTTAAAATTTGCCTGTCATCTTTGATACGTCAAGCACATTGTTTGGTTTTAGAATTTGCTTTTCGAATTATTTTAAGGGTAAGATCTATAAAGCTGAATACGCTCAAAATTGTAAACAAAATTTCATTTTACGAGAATTCATAATTAAATTACTTGAGAAGTAATACGCAACCGACAAATTAGTTTTACGTGTCTTTAGCCTTTAACTCGAAATTAATGTCTTTACAACATTTCTTCAAAATCCACGAGGAACCACACATTCAATCTGCTCGTCTTGTTATTGGAGGGGCCCTAAATTGATAATTATTTTCCCCCAAATATTTTGAACTTGTTAACCAAATACAATATTGTATTAGGGGTACCGGTTAATTCGTGCGGTTTTGTAACAGATGGCGTAACTTGTTTTATATTCCAGTGATTCACCTTTCCAAATATGTGTTGGAAAGCTACTGTCATATAGTTTCAGAATCAGTATGTGTTATTTAGCTGAAGCGTAAACAACAATACTTTTTTTTAATCTGAAAATGGCGAATTTTGTGCCGAATAAAGTGTTTTTGCGGGGAGTACTTCTTCATTACTTCAATATGAAGAAAAAGGCTGCCGAAAGTCATCGTATTTTGGTGGAAGTGTATGGTGTGCATGCTCTAGCTGAGCGTACGTGCCAGAAGTGGTTTGCACGGTTTAAAAGTGGCAATTTTGACTTGGAGGACGATGAACGGCCCGGACAGCCAGAAAAGTTTGAAGACCACGAATTGGAGACACTGCTCGACCAAGATCCATCCCAAACGCAAGAAGAACTTGCAAAATCACTTGGCGTCGCTCAACAAACCATTTCCGATCGTCTAAAAGCAATGGGAATGATCCGGAAGGTAGGCCATTGGGTGCCGCATGAATTGAAGCCAAGAGACGTCGAACGCCGATTTTTCGCGTGTGAACAACTGCTTCAACGGCACAAAAGAAAAAGTTTTTTGCATCGAATTGTCACTGGCGATGAAAAGTGGGTCCATTACGATAATCCAAAACGTCGGGCAACGTATGGATACCCCGGCCATGCATCATCATCGACGGCCGTTCAGAATATTCATGGCCTGAAGGTTATGCTGTGTATTTGGTGGGACCAGCTGGGTGTGATCTATTATGAGCTGTTGCAACCGAATGAAACGATCACAGGGGAAGTATACCGACGACAATTGATGCGTTTGAGCCGAGCACTGCGCGAAAAACGGCCGGAATATGAACAAAGGCACAGCAAGGTAATTTTGCAACAGGACAATGCTCGGCCACATGTTGCGCAGGTCGTCAAAACCTACCTTGAAAGGCTCAAATGGGATGTCCTACCCCACCCGCCGTATAGTCCAGACCTTGCGCCATCCGATTACTATCTCTTCCGATCAATGCAACATGGCCTGGCTGACCAGCACTTCTCCAATTATGAAGAAGTCAAAAATTGGATCGATTCGTGGATAGCGGAGAAGCCGGCCGAATTTTTCAGAAAGGGTATTCCTGAATTACCAGAAAAATGGGAAAAGGTTATAGCTAGCGATGGACAATACTTCGAATAGTAAATTTGTAACCATTTTTTCACAATGAAGCTTCAATTTTCGAAAAAAAACCGCACGAATTAACCGGTACCCCTAATATATTAGTTTTATTTTTGAAAATTAATAATTTCCCAATTCAGATAACGCAAATATCAATCAAGGATGGAAAAAACTAAACGAAATTAATACTTATTTAAATTTAATTTAAGCATAAAATAATTTTATTTATTTTTTCCTAAGTCGCTTGATTGAAGTTCTTATATGTACATATCCATAAATATGTATCTCCTCAGAATTTTACTATATTGAAAAATATTAAATTTTTCAATCATATTACAGTTTAGTTTATACATAAGCTTTTATCAAAACAAACATAAAAACCAAAATATTTAATAGTCAAAGCTTACTATCAGAAAATACCAAAGATATAATAAAAAATACAATATGAAACGTCTACAAAATCCACAAAGAAATAGAATTGAAATCAAACGATTTTTCTCATATTAAGCCTATAACAAAGGAATAAATATTCTTTCATCTATTCTGTTACAAGATAATCTCCTTATCGACTTCTGTCGAAGAAAATGAAACATTGACCAGGGAATTTTAACCCGAAATCACTACCACTGTATCGCATCGTCCTCAAATAGGATTAGCTTGAATTGAAAAACTCTCAGTTCTTCCCACATTCGGCCGACCATATCTCGATTGAAATTTCCTTTATTTACCAGATACGTCGTTATTTCCCGGACATATGTCAGAATTATTTCGGTTACGCTCAATAGAAGCTCTCGGTGAATGAACCCGGCGGCTCTGCTGGATTTTCTTCCTTTTTTTCGCTAACATATCCAGCCGCCGCAGCACGTGTCTCGTAGTAGAAATTCTGGTGGGTCATTCACTCCCTACACCCTGCACCCTAAAAGCCCTATACCAGCATAATTCCCGCACTGTGTGTGGTACATTTTCCATAGAATGAGCGAAGACATAGTTTCCACCGCCATCTTACCGATCCCCGAAACGAAATTTTCGAGCGTACTTGCCGTCCTTATGGCGGTTATACGCCTCCTGGGGAGTTTTAAATCTCAATTTTATGGCAGTTAAAAGTGAACCGGGTAGGCGGTATCTTTCCGTAGTAACAGAGCCACAAGGACGTCGGCACCATCTCCTTCTATGTAAATTTCTGTGAAGGTAATTTTCATAGAACGGTAGACGTTCACTTCTAGGAATGACCCTGAATGGTATTATCCATTTTTAGCACCCCAGCTTGAGATACACGGGAACAGCCCACGCAAACATTTGCAATTATGCTAAACCTGATGCTTTGCTCCCGTTTCTTGTTGAGAAACGATATTAAATTCAATGGTGAGCTACTTCTGATTGCTATCAAACACTTAGAGTCCGCACTATGCCTAACTTTCTGCTTAGCAAGGTCCCCAAAAATCGGCCCCCTTCCGGAAATTATATGTGATTTCTTCAACAGAAAAGGCAAACTTAAAAAAATTCAAAGGAAATTCCAGTTTCCATAAATTTTATGATTTGTTTACATAAAATCAGATTGGGGCTGTCGGGCTCCGCCGGTTTCTCCATCGACTTCCCCTTTCGAATGGATATGAACCCCATCGATGGCACTCGAGATTATCTGAAGGTCTGCTGCTCCGGGGCAAGGCAATTTCAAAATCGATTTTTCCGTAGAAAAGTTTGTTTCAAATAATCCGTGATTGCGCACATCCTATGGTGGTACTTATTGGCCCAATTGAAACTGTTCGATAGTTCTTAGGGATATTAAGATTTTTCCGGCAATGAAGAAATCCAGAGAAAGTGTCTATATCAACTTTTAAAAATAGAGATCGAACTAATGGGACCAACTACAATATGGAATTTTACGATTGAAATTTTTTTGATATCATATCAGTTTTAAGTACGTACAGTTAGTCATTCTTAGTTTATAGACACTTGTAGAATCTAAAGTAAGCGCTATTCGTGCAATATCTGATTTAAATTCAACTTATTTCCATAAATTTCAAAATGACATCAAGAATTTAATATTATATACATATAATACATCATTTCACATTTTATCTTTGTATTGATATTTAATGTCCAATTGGTAAAGCAACATGTGTTATACTATTACAGAAGAGTTACAAATAGGTAACTATTGAAACTAAAATTTAAAACCCCTATAAAGATCAGCATATACTAAACTGTTTTCTTCATTACTACTAAAAACTTGCACCCTTAAATTTTGACAAGATTTATGAGCTGAAATCGTTGAGGACCCTAAAAGAATTGATTGGAATTTCAAACTAATAAACCGCTTTTAATTGCTCAAACTTAATTTCCAAATCGGTTCAGTAACTAAATAAAAAAAAAAGTAATAGAATGAAATAGATATAAATACCTACCTAAATTAGAGCGAAAAAATTGCGGTGCACTTTAAGTTCTGAAATAAAATGCAAAAGGTAATCGATTAATATAAATTTAACATCAGAGATAAAGTTAGTAGATAGGTACAAATTTATTGTATACCTACCTACTCACAACAATATATGAAATTTGGAACGTAATTGCGTTTTATGAAGAAGAAAGTATTTTTCCAAAAACCAAGTCTTACAAGGATAAAAGTGTAAAAGTTTGTAAAGTTATAGTAAAATATTAAAGGGGTCCATACTTGGAAAGGAAAGGAAGATGTAATATATTAAAGGAGGGTTAAAGAATTTAATCGATTGTTTTCATCATTTTATTTTTATTTTTTATTTTAATGTATATCATCTCAAAAATATTGGGTTCAAATTTCAAGTCGATCCGAGCAAAATTGACGAAGTTATGAGCATTTGAGCGACTGTTGCTCTTAACCGATTTTCACCATGAAACGCTGGGGGCGTTTTTCTTTACATAAATATTAATTTTACAACAACAAATTAGCCGATTTTTTTTAGCAAAAATCAGCATTTTGGCTTCCAAATATTCCCAGAAATTTAAAAATCAAAAAACAAAACACAAAACCTCCCAGGGTTACCTCGAGAAACATCTTCTTTAACAAATGCATTTTGATATTTCTGTTTCGGATAATTTCTGAGTTATAATGAACACCCGTTACTACCGTTAATGATAACAATTTTACAATAAAAAAATTATACAAATATTGTTCACATATTGTTTTATTAGGTGTGAATTGAATTCATAAATTAGCTCTGCACGTATCGCCACAAAAAAATCTTGAAAACATGCAATTTTTGACCGAATTATCTTTAACCTCCCCTTAAATTAAAGTTAATTTTAGTGTTCTTTTTAGGCAAATTCCGTAGACATAATACCGATTTTAGAAATTTTGCTTCTGTAATTTTGAAGGGCGAACATTTGCCCAGTTTTCCTAATTGTAACTAGAATAGTCAGAAATGTCGCTAACGATCTAACTAAATCTTTACTTAAAAATCGCACATGTTATTTTCTAAGCTGACATATATACTCTAAAATTATAACCGAAGGATTCGACCGTGTAGTCGCAATGTTAAAATTAATTTTTCAGATTTCGAGGTGTAATCAGAAAATAAAATCAAAGCCTCGACTCTGAAAAAAGCAAGTGCATTCTGTCATCGCAATTGGGCCACGTCCCATAGAATGTTTTAATTTCTGGTCACACGATATAATTGGCAAACAAAAGCTCAATAACGCGTTTATGCAAATTGTTGCCCGATAGCTGTGGGCAGTTTTTAACAAAAATATTCGGCGGCGGCAGCAATTAAATAATCCCGCGGTGGCGAGCTTGATAAACGACGCGAATAATATGGGCGTCGTGCTGGGGAAGAATTTTTTATTTTTTCATAAATTGTCCGCACGTCGTGTGATGACCCCTGCCGCGAAAAGCGTAATATCCCGCCAAAAATAAAAGGGTCATTTCCGGTGGACCGGTTCCCTGAAGAAGACCGGGACCGCGCCCTCTGTCGGCTGCAGCGACGGCTTCGATCTTGATTGCACCTATTTGCCCCGTCAAACGTTGGGGACAATCAACGTCTGTCGGGATTTTATCTCGAAATAAACTTTCAATTATTATTATCGTCGTGCTCGTCGACGTGGGGCCATCGCAGTTGCCCGGCCGGCCATTGTTCTGGCAGATGTCCACCCAGCGGCTGGGGGTATTTTATCATTTGAAATTGGCCCTAAAGCTGTGACATGTGAAATTCCTGAAATTTTTCATCTGAGTGCGGAATGTTTCCTAGAAATTCCTTTTTAAAGACACGCCATCGCTCGACGGCACCATTGGACATCATCCGGGCCACAGTGGGAGGCTGCCCGATGATGCTGATCCTGCCGCACCGACAAAAAATCGCTGGACCACTGCGAGAACTGGAGCATTGTGATTCGGTGAAAAGTTTCAATCGCTCGTGAAAATCCCCGGAAAATTGTTTAAAGGGAAAAAGGTGTCGCATGTGACGTAGGATTTTAGCTTTCGAACGATGACACTGACTCCTGGTCGTCGGGCGTTCCATCGTCTCTGCGGAAGGGAAATTGGCCCTTTTCCGAAATGTAATGCGAGCACGTCTGGGAAATTTAATTTTCAGATGCAATCCATTTGCGCTTTAAGCAGATACGCCCGCAGCAAGAAGGGAACCATGCATAGCTCACTTTCCCACAATTCGACCTTGCCAAGGATGTTGCACATCTCCTCGAGCAGGTGCAGGGCTAATTTTTTATTTTAATTTTTTTTTTTTTTTTTTTTGTGCAACCATCCACCTTCACCTCCACCCCCAAAAGTGTGTGATGAGAAATTTGAACGAGCACCACTGTGCCGCCGCCCGCCGCACCCCGCATGCATCCTCATCACCATCGCCATCTTTCAAAACGTCTTCCAGGGAGAAAGTACTCAGCGAAATTCACCCACCCACTCGGCGGTGTCCTTTTTCCAGGGCACTTTGCAAGTTAGGATGCTTTCAGCATATGAATGGCTGCACCTCCGCAAATTTGAATTAATTTTGCGGCGCGCTGCCTGCACCAGGCGAATTCGTCTAGCTATCACGCGAGCGCTTGAAATGAATTTGCAAGTAACCAGATATGAACGCTTGCTAAAGTAGCTGGCTTCTCCCGGCTCAGAGGAATTAGTCGACTTGTGAAAGAAGTGGAACTCGCAGGAGCCTTCCTTAAAGGATTGAGCCGGAAGCTGCCGGAAACAGCCATAAGCGAATATTTGTTCCTCAGTCTCGAGGACACGGGGAAAAATCGGATTTCCCTCATTTTTCAGGTACAATTTGCTAGCGACTGAATTGAATTATGTATTACTTCCTTTTCCTTTATATCAGGATTTGTCCTAGTTTTCATATTTTCCGTGTTTCAATAGATAATTTTCTAATGTTGAAGTAACGCGCTTATCTACTATTAATGGAGGTACTTCAATGAGAAAGGTATAATTAATAGAATAACTTAGAAAGAAAACGTACCCAGATACGACTGTTAGAATTGAAAACTTGCGTCGTTTCGTTTCTTTTAGTTCTGCTTATTAATTTCCATATAATAAAAGGAACTTGCCAGATATTCACGAATAATTCATTTGTAACATTGAAAAGAGGAAATGTTTGAAAAGTGGAAGCTTTTAGAAAGTATTTAACATACACATGTTACAGAAGACATTTAAATCAAAAATTGAGTAAATAGAAGAACATTTCAAACATTTAATGTTTGAGAAGTTCTTTACTTTAAAGGGTTACATAACCATGAACATTTCAAAACTTAAATTTTTTACAATTTTTTGTTATCTAACTTCTAAAAGTTATGAAAACAAGAATCAATTTAATAAAATTCCACTTAACCACCCATTTTTTCGAAATTATGTTTTTAGTTGTTATGTGTATGTATATACTTTGTCCACATGACGACTCAGCCAATTTTCAATTTTTTTAACTTTTTTCTTAATCCCTATGATTGTTTTTCCGACGTACATAAACTAGTCTGGCGAAAAGTTTTAAATTTAATATTTAAGTGGACATTTTTCTACAAATAAAATTAATAAGTAAATTTATTATTCAAAAATTGCATATACTATAATGTTTGAAATACTATAAATTTTGTATTATTGGAAAAAAAATTATTTCTAAAGGTTTGATCAGTTTTATAATCCCTTAGAGAAAAACAAGTTTGGAATAGCTTAAATAATTTGAGAAATCATTAGGTATAATTTATCGACAAAAAAGGGAAATTTAATGGAAAATTTCACTAGAGACTACCACAAATACCACAAATAAATAAATACCATACTATTGACCATAGACTAGTCTCCGAAAGCCTGTGAAAGTCCTCCACTAAATAAATATTTATTTATTTCGCTTAATACACGCCACAGTGAGAAATGAGTTAAATTAAACTTAATTTACATAACCAGATATTCTAATTATAAATATGTTGTTTAAGAACATCGAATGGGAGGCATGATGGGTTATTGTAAGGATGGGTTCGGTAAATAAGGGCACGCTTAGGGGAGATTTTAGCAACATGGAAGTCGAAGGGACAGAGTTGTTGACCTTTCATAGGATTCTAGTTAAGGGTTCGAAGTGACCATAATTAGTGGTGAAGAAATATCTAACGTTGCGAGGTTTAGTCTTAAAGAGTACAAGCTTTAAAAACGCAGATCATTTGTTCCTATTTTTCAGAAAACTCCCTTAATTTCTTTCAAATCGACTCACTAAATAAGTTCACATTTCGGCTTCATATTTGTTTTTAAATGTAAAGTACAAAGTAAGGTACATAGTTAACAATCACTACATATGTGTAGAAACTTTAAGTTGTTTTTCTAATTTTTCAAGTTCTTCTGGTTTGTTGTTTAAGTTAAGTGATACGTATGTTGAACATTTTGACGTGATACTGCCAAAAAAATATTTCTTTTCTTCGGGACCCATAAAAGTGAGTATCAAATACATAGAAGGTGGATACGAATACAAAAATATAATACATCATTTTGAACTGTATACATATCACCAAAATAGTACTATAGAGCTTTTATTCTTATCTTTGAGTAAAACCATAATGAATACAGGTACGTTAGTTTCGCAAATTGTACGATTTTTTAATCGTATCACCTCGTCCATAGGATTAATGAATCGATTAACATGGTCTAATATGCCAGCTGTATCCTGCTTAAGTACAATAATTATAGCATTATAAAAATGTCCTAATGACTACAGATTAAATTAACAAATCCTTATCAAATTCTTTAGACCACACATTCATTTGCGGTTTATCTTTCTTTAGTGAAACATCAAAGGGCTACAATTTGATGATGAAAGCATTTTGAAAATGTCCAGAGATCCTTCGACCTTTTTCGATTTTCGGATTTCCCCCAAGGGCATTAACGACAAATTGATCATTACCGCTATCATTGGGTGTGATCTCATTTGCTCGGATTAGTTCTTACAAATACCCTTTTCCGATCCCAGCTCGTGAACCCTTCCACCTCTTTGACTCGAATACCTTTGCCATGGAGCCGCCAGCCTATTAATTAATTAAACTGTGGCAGTTGCTTAGCACAACGCGTTTTGGCGGGGGGAAAAGCGACACAATTATCCGCAAAATGTTTTCAAGACGAAGCTAATCACCGGCAATCAGTCATCCGCGCGGGGGAGTCGCGTGCAAGCGACGGCACTGAGACAACCGCCACCGTGACCAAATTGAAAGATCAAACAAATTTTCGCGAATCACCGCGATGGGGGCCGCGAGGCCATCCCTGGCACACATCCTCCACACCGCCAGGCGGTGTCTTGGAGCACCTCGTCGAGCGGGCAGACGTTATTAAGGACCTCCTTCGAGTCGCGGGTCGAATTCCCGGCTGCTCCGAAATAGATTTTAATTAGCTTCGATTTTGCGGCTTTCCGGCAAGGAGAATGGCTCCGAGTAATGAGCCGTCATAGCGCGGTAATTTATAGTGTTAAAAGTTTTCCTCGCTTATCGGCAGGGATATCACTTTCTTCCTGCGGAGCGAATTCGCGACGGGTCCCGAGTTTTGGGCCCTTTCCCCCGCGACAAGGAGCCGCACGAAACGCGAAAAACACCCTGACATTTCACCCCGCGGGGTCACAGATAGGTCGCAGCAGAAAATTTGATTAAACGCTCCTATTTGTCGATGTCATAGTGCTGCCTGTTTTCTGCTTCCTGTGAACCGGCGTAAACGCGCGCTATTAAATTTCGTCCTTGGGGGTGTTGCTCGCACCCCCCGGGTTGGGGGTTGATGTCTTCTACCGGTGACGGGCCGCTCCGGCGACATCGAGCGTGCTCTTTTTAACAGTCGTCCCATATACGAGCGAAATTGCCCGGAATGCGGGAGCTGGAGCGGCGTCAACCGAGCAAAAGACACAGAAATTTATTTTATTAGCACACCACGCCTTTATGCTTCTGGGGACATGGCAGTGGAAATCTCGTTCGGGGTCCCGCATAAAACCGCTCCGACCCCCCCTGGATTATTGTTTTACGAGAATCTGATGGATCAGGCACGTGGAGCTGCTTTGTGGCTTTTATAGAGTGCAATACCTTGTAAGGCCAACGACAAGTCGAAATCCCTTCGGGTTGTTAGGATTTCGTGAGCCTACAAATTCCACGGAAAGCAACATACTTGTGCGGGAAGATACCTGAAGCATCAGGTGCGAGGGGTGTTTTTTTAGAATTCTAATCGTCTCGACGTTTCAAAGACGCGTTTTTCACAAACACACAGATCTTGGCGTTAGGGAGTCTTCTCAGAACAAGTCAAGAATGTATACAAATTATAAATCTGAAATTACGAAAACCTTGGAATGCTATTCCATTTATGCTACGAACTTAACATTATTAAAGGCGATTACCAAAAAACACGAATTACGTATGTATATTAATCCCTGTACATAACTAGTTATATACTTATGATAAATTCTATCATATTTTCTAAGTCATTATAAAATGTTAAGGAGGATTATACGAAACAATTTTCAAGTGCGAATCGAACTACCGTATTGAGGGTTCCGTACCATAGAGGGTCAAAGTTAGAAAAGGGGACACGGTGGCGGTGTGACCTATAAATGTTTTCATCGAAATGAAGTTTTTTAATTAAATTACTAAATTTTGTTAATTTTATTGAACTCTATATTTTAAAAATTAAATGTTGAATATGTTTATCAAAAATGTGAACAAAATATAACTCCCCTGGAATTGTTTATTTATTTTATTACAAAATGGAGCACTTACTAACACCGCGAGTCTTCATATTAACGAAACCTGAATCAAAGGTGGTTATGCGTTCTCAATGAATGTATAATATACGAGATTTATAAATACTTGATATTTACTTCTTTTTTTGCAAAAACGGATAAATATTGTGAATGTGTCTCACGTTTTAAAATGTAAATGTTTCATGTAAATTTTTTTTTAGTTTTCACAAAATTTTTGTTTTTGACTAACTTGAATCCTCAGAATTTAGTATCAGATTTTCATTCAAATGCGAGTAAAATATTAATTTGTCTAGGTATAAATATCTCCCACGAAATTTATATTTATAAAACGAGTGTTTGCTTCAGCGCAGCTAAGCATCTAAAGTTTGGATTCAATTTAAGTAACCTATTAAGTATATATAAATAAACACATGTATGGTATAGTACTTATTTTTATGATAGATGTTTTGCTTTTATAATTTGCTGAAATTTCTCATTAAATATCGGATCATATTTTTCTCATTTATCATCTTCCATGGTCAGTCATGTGTACCTATATAAATTTCATCATCATTATTGTTATTTAGCAAAGATAGAGTCCATCATCACATCATTTATTTATTGAATTTTTCAATTATTAAAACATTCTGCAGCAAACAAAATGTGACAATCAGTGTCGAGCTTGTTACGTGATCCTCACATTTTCTTTGTGAAAATAATCTTTGATCACCTCAAATACTTGTTTTTGAAAAATTTTGTTTTGTCAATTAGTCGACTACACAACTTTGATGCTTTATTTAAAGTGATCGTCAGAGTGACGCCGGGAGGGTGAAAGACCCATTACACATTTTCTGCATTAGTAAACAATTTTAGAATACATGATATTATTATTATCTAATTAAATTCAAAGGATGAATTTTTCAATAAATTTATTATTTAGATGAGATATATGGTAAATAGTGATCAATGATTCGAAAGCCCAAAACCACTGTTGCCTTTTAGCTTTCAAGATATTTTTCCATTATCAAGAAACTGTCGATTTTGACTACGACGCTAGAAATTTGTTCAACATTAGAGTAGCTGCTTTTGTCTGGTTCATCGCATTTTTCTTTGAAAAGACTTCACCATTTTGATTAAGTTTTCCTCGTGCGAAATGCTTTACAATCATTTTCTTTGCGGTATTTTACATAAGTTTAATATCATTTTCTTCTATTTACATTATTTCAAGATTGTGTTCCATTCAATTTCCATGGCATGTCATAACAAAATTATCGCTTTTTTGTGGTTTAAACCTTAATAATAAGAAATATTGGGACCTATTTCAAATTGGCTAATGGCACATGTATGGGACCTTTAATATTTACAACGTAGTTCATATTCACGCGGATGTACCGTGCCAATTCATTTAACATTTCACCTTATTGCCGCTTATTTTAGCTCTGTATTGAAAATTTGTAAGCAGTATTGATTCAAAGCGTCAGTCGTTGGTTTTTATGTAATTTTCATGTTATGAAAATCTCATTTCTGATTCCTTCGATATTTGAACAAAATTTTGTGCAGTTTTTATGTTTGCATGCTCCATTCTTGTCCATGGATTTAGTTTGGTCTCAAGTTTTTCTGCATTTTTACTCTCAATTATACATATGTATACAAGTTTGGAGCCCGATTTTAAGTAAAACTTTTGATACGACTTAGAGACAAAATTCTAGTCAATAGTCGTGTAGGATTTTGTTTAACTGCCATTTATGAAAACATAGCATAATGAAGATTTTCTAATATTGGATCGATTATATCTTTAATAATTTGTTTTAGCAGTCTTTGCACAACTGCAGAAAAATCTACTCTCTGTAAAATGTAGATGAGTTCTGAACGTAATGCTTTTATAATATGATCTAAGATAAATATTTTACATTTTCAGACTTTCATTATCATTTATTTTGAATTGACTTGTGGGTAAAAATACAATTTTTTCTTTCTGATAAAAGACATAGCTTACATAATTTCTCGCAATTTAATTTTATTTTCCATTTGTAAAAATAGTTCTCTATATTTTCTACGTCAGCTTGAGAACTCATATTATAATTTTTGCAATGATTTTCGCATACATTTTTATGTCGTCAGCAAATATCGAAACATTGGAACCTTGTTGATCATAGAGTTAAGATATTATGGTTACGATTTTGGAATTCTGTTATCTGTTTTAAGGCTAGTTTCTGTTCGTTAAGAGAATTTTCAAACTTTATAATATCATGTGTTGTATGAAAATCCTTCGTATTAGGTATAATGATTAACATTTGACTTCCGGAATTCCATTAAAAGTAAAACATGAATAACGAAAATAAAACATAACCAGTACATTAAATTATGATTCAGAAATAATTTCGCTTGAGGGAATAAAACGATATTACCATTATTGGATTTTTTTCGTAAAAGTTCTTCCGGCACAATTTCTTTTGAAATTACTTCTTTCCCTTTTTCTTTCTATTTTTGTTTTCCGCCCTCTCTCTACCCCTTTGTGCCATTTACTTGTTCTTTGTAGAGTGGAAAATTCAATAGATTAGATAAGCTCTGGATGCTAAAAGACAAACAAAACCAAGTAAAATGGGTAAATTGTAAATCAAACATGGTTGAAGGCATAGCTACTTATAAAGTAAACAATATCGAAAATTCAGCGCAGCAAATTTTCATGATAAAACAAAAATATTGCCTCGACAGCACCAGAAAATGTAATAGTAGTGGAAGTTGGTGGAAAATAATGAAAAAGTGCATCTTTTCTAATTGCGTCCCACGAGGGATGCTGACAAATAAATAAAAGCGAAAATCTCCCAGAGATCGGCTGGCACGCCAAGGAAAATGTTAATGGAAAAAAGTGCACGTGTGCAATTTGCGCGCATAAGTAAGAGAAATAAAAGCTTCTGGCTCTGTTTTACACAGATTTTGCACGACCACATTGATGGCCTGACACGAGGTCAATTGTGACGTTCTGTTGTATATAAATGAAAATCCCTTTCCCGGACTGAAAAGCCTCCCCCCGCACCCTCAGTCGGGCGACCTACCACTAGGCACAGTACGAACCAGCACACACCAGAGCGACCTCCCCCTACACCACGCGCCCCCAAAAACAGAGAGTATGTGCCATAGTGAAATGGAGCGAGCCGTTCCGGGCATATGTCCCGGTTACGTTTCCAAACAGTGTGCAGAATATGATAGGGTAAAAAAAAATATATATATTATATTATATGTATGTAATGTTGCCCGCTCTTCGGCGACCCCACAATTTTAATTTTAAATTAGGCCCACAGAAGGTAATTAAAGTAATTGTCCTTACCTGTTCGTGCTTAGATTAATGGCGCCCGATAGCGGTACTGAACTGCTCGAACTGCACACAATTTCAACAATTCCGTTACTCGTTTTAAACAGGAAACTTGAACAACAACAACGCACTGTTATCACTAACTTGGGATCAACAGCATCAACAATTTGAATTGACTATAATATGACAACACTAAACGGGTAACGGATTTTCTGGATTTATGGAACGGTCACTGTCGTTGCACGGGTCCTAAGATGTGACCTTACACCTGCCACTGGCCGCCGTTGGGGAGTCAAACAACTGAACAGAACGACCCCGAACACTGGCTGGAGGCAGAGTAACAACAGAACAACCCCTTTGAGGAGGACGCACCGACACTAGGGTCGTACACACTCTCGGCGACTCTATTTCCTTTTCCGCTATTAATTCGCACGACTTGAGACCGTTCCCGTTATCATGGTATGCCCGTGTGGTCGCTGCTCGTGTCCTTAAGGTGTTTTCGCCCCGAACTTTTGCTTTCTTTTGTCGCTGGCAATAATAAAATAATCTTTCTCTCGTGTGCTCCCGTGCTGATTTCTGGTTTATTTTACTCCAGCAGCTTTCCTTTCTGAGGGGGTTGGTTCTGTGCCAGAGGGCTGGGAAGGCAGGTACCGTTTATTATATTCAATGTATACAGGTAAGGTAAAGTATGTGCACAACCACTGGCAAGCTAAAATGTCAAAAAAGTGCCTCTATTCGAGGATTTTCGGTTTTTCTTCTACGGCGTACGCTCGTTCGACTTTTCCGTGTGGATTAAAGCTCGAGAGCCAGGCGAAATCGCGAGGCATTCCTTGGTATGCGGCAATAAACAACGGGAAAATCTTCTAGTAAATAGAATGGAAATGGATTTTCCTCGCCTGAGTATACATTATTTTATTCGTTTTTTTTTTATTTATTCAAAAAGCGCTGCCACTGTTGTGTTGTATGTTGGAGCGATTTTCCAACCTAACGGTGCGCCGCTATGGCTGTATTGTGGCTCCTCTCTACACCACCGTTCCACATTCCGAACGCACTCAGTGGACCGAAAGCTCTCGACACCACTTCGAAAACCGTTCGGGGGAGTTACACTTCTTCCTCCCTCTGGCGAAGCACTAGAACTGCTCTGGGGCGTACAGATTTTCGCCAAATAACGGTGAAGCAAAAGGGCTGGCCCACCAGAGCGGCCCGTGGGAAAAGATCCGCCGTCCGACGTTCCCGGCCGCGACACCACCAGCAGCGGCTCGCGGATGTCCCCACGAAATTTGATTAACGGGAGTCGGCCAGCTGCACGCATCGAGCGAGATATCGACTCGGCGTTTGGGCGCTATTCGGGCGAGTGAGCCGGAGTCGGCCGAGGCGAGTGTATCCGGGAGCGGGGAGAGCGCACGAGGCCGAGTTCGTTCGTGCGGGGAGCTTCCCACTCTAGGGCTTCGAAAGCTCCTCCAGCTAAACTTTCCGTTTGGTCTCAGCTGCCGAACGGCAAAATCGTACAAAAAATCCCCACAAAATGTTTGCAAACAAATTTTCTTAGCACCATACTAGCACAAGGCGATCACCCAGTTTCATCACTTCCCGCACCAATCCACGGCCCGCTGACTAGCTCGAATCGCGATCGATTTTTTTTATCAGTTCCTTTCTATGTCAACGAAAAAATCAGCCTTTTCCAGCGTTGGGCAGAGCAAAACGTCGACCGAAACGTTCCTCTGACAGCTCTACTGATCCGCTGGCTGGTGTAAGTGTGGCGGTGGCCCACATTTTCCTCTACATAAGCTCGCGCTCTCCGCGCTCGCTCGCGCGCTCTCCCTCTCGCGGGCACGGTCTTTGCGCTCCCACGTTCCAACAATCCAGTCCAATTCATCCCCCGGGCCGCCCGCTTTTCCGAGCCCCCCACCCCCTCCACCACCTCCGCCCCTAGCAAGTGGCTTGGCAGCGTGCGTTTGATTGCTCGTGGTTCGTGCTGTTTGACATCGGAGCACACGAGCCGCGACCTTTGGGAGCTTTTCTGCCCCCCTTCGAGCCACCCACCGCCTCTCGACCGGTGGGCCGCGGCGGTACCGTTCTTCTGAGGCTGAAGCCGAAGCTCTTTCACGCTCTGGCGCTTCGTCGCCGCCCGAGCTGCGGGCTCCGGACTCGGAGATGCTGGCTCGCAGTGGGACTACTCCTGCGGGGGACGAGCGCACAGCTGGCTCGTGGATTGTGGGAGCTGTGCCCATATTTGATAACTGTCATTCGCAGAAGTTGGCTGCCTGCTTCGAACAATCCAACCTGACGTTACTTTTTTAGAAGCGAAAGCAGAATTTTCATACCAAAATAACTTTAACGTTTCAACACTAGAACTACCTGAACTTAAACTTGTAATTTCAGTCATTTTCTGCGCTTTTAAGGGGGCTGTAAGGTTAATATGATACAAACAAAGCACATTTTGTATAATTTTTATTTGCCACACAGTTAATATATATTTATTTCTTATAATTACTACATAATAAAATAACATTTGGAGAATGTTCCCTGCAATTTTCATTAATTTTTGTAAAGAAGTGAGCAATTAACAGCGAATCTCCGCGGATGTCTCAACAAAATGCGGTATTCGTCATAGCTCATAATTAGATCATCCGAAATAAAGAAAACCCAAAATGATTTTATTAGTTGATAAGTTTTTGCAGGTAATGCGACGAGTTGTTTTTTTTTATTGATATTACAATTTTTTACACCACTTGGAAGTCAAAAAGCCGATTTTTATAATAATATAATATTTTCTTATTTTAAAATACATTAACATTTAGAAAACAATTCGACGTCATTACCTGCTGAAACTTATCAACTAATACAATAATTTTGAGTTTTTAATGTCGGATGATCCAATTATGAGTTATGATGAATACCACATTTTTCGAGACGTCCGCAGAGATTCGCTGTCAATGGCTCATTTCTTCATTAAAATTAATGAAATTTTCACAGAATATTATATAAATGTTGCTTTGTTATGTAATGTAAACTAATATTAACTGTGCACAAAAGAAAATTATCGTACATATCCTTTTTTTTGGTATCGAATTAACCGTTCCCCCTTAATGTAATATACATACCTTTAAATTTGTAATCATAAATTGAAAGCGATTTCTGAATATTTCATTACTATGAATAACTTTGTTCTTTTCACACTGGACCCAGTTCTAGGTTTTGCAGGAAATTATGCATTGAATTGAATTTTAAAATCGCTCAGGTATATTAAGATTTTGAAATCTGTGTAACATGCATCTAATTGCCATGATAATTACCACATCCAAATTTCGAATCATTACCCAGATTAATTCTTGGATGAGGTTTTGACGCAAAGTGGGTATAATTCCAGGATTTGATTTTAATTTCGCTAAATAGAAATTGTTTATATAGGTAGTCAAGATTTATAAAATTTCAATTCAATGCAAAATTTCCTGCAAAACCTGGAACCGGAACTGATGTGTAACGGAGACAACTAAAATTAATAAATATTGCCATAAATTTTAGACTATAACTTTAAAAATTATAAATCACTTCAAGAAGAAGTTATGTACTGACCAATTTGATTGGTCTTGAGAGTTCTAGTGGTAAATACCATATACAAATACTGTTGTATACTTCTTTAACCCTTGCCCGGTGTTTATGGGTTAAACTTGCCCAATGACCCGAAAAACCTGAAAAGTTCGCCTTGTTACTTTTACCCTCAATTGCCCAATATACTGCCCGGTATACTCTAATAGTTGTAATCAATGCATTCATCTTAAAAAATTATTTTCATGTTGCTAGAAAATCTTACTTTTTCAAACACAGGATGAGGTTTAGACATCTAAATCCTAAAAACAATTAAACTAGGATTTTATGTTTCACACCTACATATTAATCACATTTTTTAAGAAGTATTAATTAACGGAAATCCCATATTACACTAAATCTTCCTTCTCAAATTTCAACAATCGGTTTTTTTAGTCTCCAGAGTCCGAAGTTTATGTTCACACATATCCAGCAGTACCTTTACGGAATGATATATGTATGTAAGTATCATATTTTATAGTTTAATGAATTATTTCAAAAATGGCACAATCAAAAAAAAATCAAAAACCCGACTAGGTAAAGGGCGAACTAAAAATATGGAAATAGTATTGTATCAAATAGGAACATATTAGAATATATGGTCGAAATCCTTTTTCCCTAAACTAAAGTAGTCATTGTTATTATCCGTCTTGAACTTGCCAAATAAAAGGTGGTATGTAGATAAAATCATAGAATTTGTAAAAAATATCCAAGCAAATACGATAAATAAACACACGCAGTATATGTTAATAAAAAAAATGTACACTTCTAAAGTGAGATCTATCCCGAAAAGACTAAAATAAATCAAGCTTTGACTCAAAGTTCCTTGTTTGGACAAAGAGGTACATATTTTAAATAGTTAATTTTAAATCTTCGTAAGATTTAATTATGTCATCAATTTGTTCTTGAACGTGAAAGTATTAAATTTAGTTACATATGTTTCTATATGGGAAAAGTGAAAACGGAATTAAAAAGTAGTATGGCAAATCGCGGAGAGACTTGAATGTTGAAAATGCTTTATAGGTTTTGTTAAAAAAAAAACAAAAAATTTGAAATAATTTAACGGAAAAGGACCCAAGTTTACCATGGGAAACAACGAGAATTTTTGAAGATTCCAAATCTAAAGAATCACTTGAAAACGTCGACAGACTTAAAGAATTGCCTTTTTAAGATCGCCGGGAAAACAGGATAATGTGCTCTGCTATACAAATTTTGTATGTTCTTTCTAAGAGAAGACTACGTTGTTCCTTCTCATCTTGATTAATTACTTTTACAATAAAATAATCATAGCATTATTATTTATTTTACAGATGCAAGATATATGGAAGAAATAATATATTACTGTGATAACTATGCTGAATTCTTTAGACGATTTTTTTTGTAAGCAAATTTATCAATGACTCCACCAAATAAAATTTAAAATTCGAAATCGCACTAAGAAACTTTTATTAAAACATTCTATTTGTAGCAGTTAGTTATTATTTGTACTCGTCTCTTGTAATTGTAATAATTATATTTTCTTACCTTTTGTGATTATTATAAATGCAAGTAAGTAAGACAAGATCTCATACCTGTAATAGCGTTGGATAATTGCAAACACGTAAACTGGCCTAACAACACCCAGGAAACTAACTTCAATTACTCAAATTTATATCTGATTCATTTACAGTCTGCAAAATTTGTAACTCGACGCGAACCAAAAAAATATTGTCAAGTTGCAGATATCTCACTGGCGACCCTCTGACTGACATACATATGCAAGTAATTAATTGATGACAACATTTCGTAAACAGGTAGGCAAAAAAAAATAAAACTTAATGGTTCAAACCTTTACGTTGTTCAAATACGGCTAAGAAAAAAAATTAAGTTATATAATCTAAAATCAAAATGAATTGGAAAAGTAAAAATAATGGAGAAAAACTACACAAGACCCGAGGTTTAATTTAATTTTAGTAAAGAATATGAATGATTAAAAATATTTAGTTTTTAGAACATATGATTTAACACCTATTTTTGTAAGTTCAGAACTTTTTTTATAATACTGAATGTTCTAAAAATTCGATCGGCCTATGTATGAAAAGTTTAGGTAACTACGCAAATTTATGGAATAGTGGAATCGTTTCCGGTATGTTTTTTAGCTTCCAACTATGCTAATGAAAACTGAAAAAAATCGTTAAAGAGCTGGATGACGGGAATTTACCAAGAGGATTTTGGGGGAGTCAATTTTTGAAACCTGTTTTGCATAGTATGATTTGCTTCTATATCCGTATAAACATAAAGTTTACTATATGGGGCAAGATAACTTTTTGAGAACAGATGGAACTGTTTAAACTTGTTAGATTAAAAGTAAGCATTTACATATGGATCCAAAAGTAAAAAATGATAATTTTAATTTACTTAGATATATTTACATGCAGAAGTGTGCTCTTTTTCTCGTATCGTTTTTATTTTATTTACGGAAAAGGTAAAAATAAGTGGAAATTGCGCTAAATCTACAATATATACAAAAATATAAATAAAATACAAGTCCTGACTCACTGCCTCATCAATGCCCGCCCAAACCCTTGGACCTAAAAAGCTGAAATTTTTCACCAAGGTTCCTTTTGTAATGTGTACAAAGAATAAGAACAAATATTTCGAAATCTAACCCCTAAAGAGGTAAAATAGGGGTTCAAAGTTTGTATGGAGAAGCAATATTAATTCCAGAGGGAATTAAAAGGGTTTCCTGTGCGAGCGAAGACGCGGGCAAAAGCTATTAACGATTAAAAAGGGGGAGGTTCGGTTTGGACTCAGAGTGAGATCAAATTTGGACTGTTTTTAAGCTTCTTATAGAGTTTATCATAACTTAGATCGGCTCTACAACAGAATTTCAAATGAAGACTATGGCAAATTAAACAGAGCCTTTCTTTAATTTTTATCTGTCGACATGGAATTGTTTAAGGAAACGACAAGTGAAACTCTAAATAATTATTGACTATATGTGTATTTGTCATATATTGCTTAAATATTACAATGGAATTACAGTAATACGCATAGATCCAGTAAGAAGACAATATCCAAAGAGACTGTTCACTTATCCCAAAATCGTTCTGAAACTGAATACAAAAAAATACCGGCTAATGCCTAAATTTACTTTACATCTATTTGGGAATACAAATCTGTTCTAAACGACTATAGAATGCATGTCAATGAAACTGTACACGAATACACCAAAATTCTGCGCATTTTTATAGGTCCTGCGAGGAGCAGTTCCGGCAGGAAAACACAGAGCCGTCCAAAATACAATCAATGCGGCGACAAAACTCGGCTGATACAAGGATTCAGGTAAACAACAAGAGTACAGCTTCAGTACAGTTGAACATTTTTACAACTATCTTTTTTTAATTATTTATAATTTTACAGTGAGTTCAATGTGCTCATATGAATATATCCATAAAATTATGCAAAACTGCCACGATACCACACATGTTCCGCACTTGCTAGAATGACAATGGTTTTATTCATAAACGAAGTGAATGAAGCAGTGGGAGTGGCTTTAGCAAAATGCGGGAAAGGCTACATCAAGTCAGGCTTACTTATACAATAGTTGCAAGCTAAACAGGAGCTTCAGTAATTTTTCTACACAATTACTTTTGTTTTCACAATATATATTGATCTATGGTAGTCACATTTCGCAACAGAGATTCTCTTTGCAGTGAAAACACTTTAAAACTTCTTACATGGTATGTCTACATGAATATTACTTCTAAACGCTTTAAACATAGTATGTATTTCCTCACTTTTAATAATATTTAACAACGTTTAAGCGGGAGATTTTAACAAACATTTCATTTTTACAAACTGCTTCAATAGGAGAAACCAATGCAAGAACTGGCCAAAACTGAAAGCTAATAACGCTCGAGTAAGATGGTCTTATTCAAAAAACGAATACCATGAGGTAATGAGGAAATTTTGAAAATTCAAGTTTGGTTTGATTCTTATTGTATTTATTATTGCGTGCGACTCTACTCGGGGGTGATTAACAGCGCGTCTCGTAAAGGCCACTGCGACCGATGTATCGCACCCATTTAATCACATCGTGATCGGAGTAGTTGAGTTTTGGTTCGAACACCTTCAGATAGCGCACCTGTAATAAATAATAAATTTTGATTAAAGCAATTTTATAAAATGTACATGTTGACAAAAAGTAAATACACGGTCGCGTCTGCAGCACATCATACGTTTTTTAATATTCTAACTTCATTAATTTAAAATTTAAAGAGGGCAGTAGATATAGCACCACCTAAGTGTAGTCATTTAGTTGATGAGTATTGAGTTTATAACTCAAGAATTTTTTACGTAGATTGCGAATCTTGAAACAAACATGCTCCAACAAACTTGATTCGTTACTTTCTTGAAGCAGATTTTTCATAGCATACAGCAAATTTAAAAATCCATTCTAGTTCGATGATTTGTGTCTTATAAAAAATGAAAGAAATAATTGTTGGATCTTGTGAACTAGCTGAAACATTGGTTAATTAATTTTGTTTTTAAAATATTAATAGCATTTCAGATTAAATTCTAAAATTACAACAAATTGATAATGTTATAATAAATTAAATTATGCAAATATCACCTTCTTTTTGTTCTTACACCAATTCTGATCAATTCAACACAAATTCAAGTCATTCTTAATTACATATGTGAAACGTCCTTAAATTATTCGTTCGTCCATTTTCTAACTTTGGAAAGCAAAACTTCTTTCGAGCACTATCCAAAACAAATTCAATGATGTTAACCAACAGCAGCTTGAATTTTCTTACTGTCAACAGCACAGCTACAAATATTTTTCACGATACGTAAGAAAAGAAAATCTTACCTTGAAACCAGAAGGAGCAAATGGCACTTCGAAGTTCATCGATATAGGCGGACGTGTCCATTTCTTCTTCGTGTCAGTCTCAAGCAGTTCAATTTCTGCCGACAGTTGAGTTTCCTTCATTCCAGCCATTCGTTTTATCCTATTTACAAAAATAAAATTATAATTTGTTTAAACTTAAAACAATCTAAGTGGACATACTTCCAAACAATTGCATTTTCCGATGACTTGTACTTGGCCTTTCCTTTCAAGCAGATCAACTGAACCCCAGAAGTATTAAGAGGTGTTGGGATCTTAACCTCGATCTTCTGGCCAAGCAGAGAAGGCTTGAAGTTCGACTTTAGAACGACTTTTACTTCCATTTTGGTGCGTCCTACTTCGCGGACCAGGGGGATAACACGGAATGGTAGTGAAATATCTTTCGTTGTGCGATACCGCATGAGTTCAAATTCTCCATCGGGTGGGATAAAACTGATCGAATGCTCAGTTTCAAATTTGCTCAATTTCACACATTGGTGGAACTGGCAATCGTCGATAACAACCACTGGTTTACCAGAACGAGACGTTTCCGCCTCGGAGTTACCTGAAAGCCCACGACCTTTGGCCTCCATAACGATTTTATCGTTTATTCCAAATTTGCATTCAGGCATACCTAGAGAAGTTAAATTAAATACATCGATGATTATTAATTAGTTTCAAGACTAACCCGAAAGGTACGACTTCATTACGACTTTTCCTGCAACGTGAGCTGATAGTACTTGGCCCTGAGGACTCATAAGTAGATTTACATACTCAAGTACGTCCAAGAACAGCTCGTTTCGCCGGTATTTGATACCTTCGCGCCTCCAACCAATTTGACCAGTTACCTGAAATAAGTCGAAACAAAACAGTTTCATAAAATCCTTTTGGAGCGCTTATCTTACCTGTGAGGTAATCTGCATCTGTTCTTCCTTCGTAGCAGACTTAATGCCCTGTTGGGTGATGAAGGTCTTAAGAACCCCAGTGTCCGTGTTTTGCGGGTAACCAAAATCCAAGATTTCTATAAGTAAAAAGCAAGAAATCAAACTCTACGAAACATGAAATCCTTCTCAAAACACAAACCATCCAACAGTTCGTAGATCAAAACAAAATTGTTTTTGATGTTGTCCTCGGAGATTTTGCCGAAGTATGATTGCATAACTTCAATGATTTTGAGCAGAAACTCGAACACCATGGCGGCATTAACATTTTGCTTTGTAACGGCTGCTAGCCAAATGTTAGCTCTCTACAGATTATTTAATGTGATTAATGTATTTCAGACTAATAGAGAACCTGGATAGTCTCACCTTAATATGAAAGAAACTGGTTCTAGCTATGTTGGTAACTGGCGATCGCACCTGTTGTCTGGCGTGTATGACGTTGACGCGAAACGCATCAACCGCGTTTCGTCCAATGTCATCACGGTAGACACGCGATATGAGGACCTCACCCTTGTGGTTGTACACGAACAACCCGCCGATCATCTTATCACTCTTGCTGCTCACTAGAACTAGCTACAGCAACCTCTTGTTCTCCCGATATTCTGAAATTTAAAAGATAATCACAGGAAGAATAAGAAGGACGACACTTATTTGGATTTGCAATGATATAAATAGTATCGATTGTTATATTATTTAGTTCAATATGTATAGCAAAAGCAAAAATAATATTTCTTACTTGAAATTTGAAATCTTATTGCTACGGGGTAAATCAGCTTTTTATGAAAGAATTTCAGAACCTTAATTAAACTGAGACGGATTTGTTGAATGATCGATTAAGCTCGTTTTTACTCGATTTGGGTCACATCAGTTCATCCGTTCAATAAGACTTGAAGGTCAAGTCAAGCAAGAGCAAAATTTAACTTGTTTATTATTATCAATGAACTCTTAAAGCGACGGTAAGTGGTTTTCTTGTGCTCTTTAATAAATTCATTGCCATTCTTTTGTAATTATAAGAACGTTGCAAAATGATAATTTAATTAACACAAGCAATTAGCAATTACGAGCCTCCATCTCATTTAAAAAACCTTGGCGTAAAAGCGAAATACAGTATAAAGATAAACTTTACATAAAAAAGGCTTTCATTTAGAATCTGTGCTCGAAAATAAAAAAATATATATATAGTAATAAAAATGAATGCTGCTATGGAATTTTTGTAGTATTTGCGGCATAAAAATACTGTTTGTTTGAAACCGTAATTCATTATAAATTTTCGAGAAAAATAAAAAATTTCAATATAACATTCCAAATATAATTCCATTTTATTTTGTTATTTTTCTTCTATTGGGTTAAAAGCCTGTACAGCCATTTTCGGAAGGGCGATTTTGAGCCTTAACGAAAATGCTCCACAAAGATGAGAGATTCTTAATACTCATTCAAAAAGAACGAAATTGACGAAAACACGACAGAATATTTGTATATGTTAATTTTATTTAATAATCATTTGTAAAATTAACTATTTTTCTCAATAACGATAACAAGGACAATATAATATGTATACATAAAAAATAACTACATATATTTTTACTGGGCTTTGAAAAAATCACATTATTCCTAAATATATATCAAAAAGAACAAAGCGAACTTCAAACCAATTCAAAGTTCATTTAAATTTCTTATTTGTTGAAAGAAATACTAAATAAAAGTAAATATAAGTTCTTTTAGATTTTCACAACTTTTTTTAGTGCTGTTAATTACCTACGCAAAAATTTAGGTATCATAGCAAGCTTCAAATATTTTAATCAACGACTCCAAAAAATGATTGTGAATTTATATGCCACTTGGTTATTTATCTATCGATACCAAATGTTATAAAAATAGAAAATAAAAACAAAAATATGTTGTTATTCATATAAAGAGCATATCGGAGATATTTTGCATCTTGTTTGAGTCATGAACCAACACTTAAAGTAATTTGGATCTAAACAAATATTTGAAGATCAGAAACAGTTCCCGCATAAAGAACGCGCAAATTATATAAAAGTGAGATTATTTTTTCATTACTTTTTGCACACACAGAGTCTCAATATCTCAAATAAGCCGTTTGATGTTGACGCAACTCTGATTCTACTGAATTTGGAATGCAATAGAAAATATAAAAACGAGATAAAGGAATGCCACTATGATATTAAACATTTATCAGACCGGAAAAAGACGGAAAGGAAGGACTCGTGCCAAAAAGGGAATAATATTCTTATGATTAATTTTTTAGGTTTCCATGTAGTGTTTTTAAGAGAAGCTAGCAGAAGACTGAAAACCATTGTTTGCTTGCAAGTGCATGATAAAACTGTTTGATGGCTTTGAGGTAACCATATGCGAGATTAGGCTAGCTTGCAGATATTAAAACAATATACATTGCGAATTTAACAGCATTGAAGCGTTTTGAGCAAATAATGATAGAATAAACTAAAAATAGAAAATTCTCCGAAAAACGCCTCAAATTCCAGCAGGACCGGAGGCTGCACTATCTTATCGCCTGCGAATAAACGCCCCCCGCAGACGCAATCACCGTCCACCGGAAATAGAAGTTATTCTCATTTTCCATCCTGACCACGTCCAGTTACACAAGATCCCGGTCGACTCGGGAGCGCCTGCCACAGCCACGGACGGCAAATGCAAACGACTTACTCCGCTAAAATTCGACAAAGGTTCAATTGTGCTGCAGTTGACCTGCTCGTCACAAAAGTGGGCGCCTCCCGAGCTGCAAGCGGCCGGAGATTGTAATTGGCCCCAAACCGTGGGAGCCAGCAGCGGCAAAATTGATTAAAAACCACCGACCTCTCAGTCGCCGAGGCGACACTTCTTGATGATATTTATCGGCCCACTTTCGCCCCAAAAAGCGCCAGCTCCAGGGCAATTTTGGGGCTCCAAATGATAACGGTACTCTCGTTTACCTGCCTTTAAACATTAATTGCACGAATTCACACAATACACTCCAGATTAATTCATTTTTTTTCTTAAATCCAACTCAGCGCAAACCTCGGACTTTTGTGAATTGGCAGAAAATGTCGAAAGTCAAAGATTTCTCCCCACCACTTTTCAACTGACATCGAATAAGTGGAAGCGTTCAGAAAATTTATGAATGAAACGAAATCGTAATAGTAGATTCTTGTAAAAACAAACAAAAATGGACTTTGTTTTACATCAGACACATGGGTCGGATTTTGATGAAATTTCGCCCCAAAACGAAAGGATCTCAACGAATTTTGTCGGGCTGTTCTATACTTTCGAAAATATTTAACTTTTATTTTTGACGTATGCTCAGTATTTTCACTTTAAAATCCCTTCCCACCTGAAAAAATCCAATAAAATCCAACGGAGAATTGCACGTCAAAAACATTTCACACTTTTTTTTAACACTTAATACTGAAAATCTGAAAACAAAGGTATTATTAAAAACAAAAACAGACTGGTTTATCTATCAATTCGTTTCGTCGCTCCGTCATCACAGTTTATTGGTATTTGTAGAAAATGTCTATTAACTAATTAGGGGTATTCACGTCATGTTGTAAAGTTACTAGGGCTTGTAAATTTTAGGTCTCGTCAACAAGATGGCGTGAATGTACTTTTTAACAATTCTCGTAAACCCTTTGCGAACGAGAAAATGGGAACTTCAACTGTCAATTTCTGACAATTATGTTTTGTATGGATTCAAATTACAGACATTATGCCGGGTCATCTTTAATCAAATCTACAACCCTTTCAAGCAATTCGGCCGTTTCCCTACTCCTCCAACGATGTGCGGTGACTTTACGTCTTTTTCTTTTTTGAAGATCCTTATAAGAAAAATAAATTTATTTAAATAATGTCCTATAGTAGAGACATTCCATATTTACTCACGATCATCTTTAATTTTACTATTTCCACCGATTAAGTAAAAAGTCATCGTTATGCAAAATAGCTGTGTTTGACAGAAATTGAGAATTACGATGTATAAATTTACGAGGACAATTTTGCGAGACTATTTAGGTCCGCAAATTTAACGAGGGCGCGTAGACTAAAAATGTATAGGAAATTGTACGAGCCTCGTAATTTTTACGCGATTTTCCCCAGTTACGAGAAATACGAGTTTCTACGAGGGCATGACGTGAATACCCCTTTTATTTTCCTTATACAAAATGTCTATTAAAAAAATTATTTTTCTTTTACAAAAGGCGCGAGAAGTGCTTTGTGCTTCAATATTGGAATTGTGCAGATGGAAAGGGATTTTGCGGTGGAACTATTCAGCTTTTAACTTTGACAGGTCAAAAATTAAAAGTTAAATATTTTCGATAATATAGGCCGGCGCGGCAAAATTCGTTCAGATCCTTTCGTTTTGGGGCGAAAGGAACGCCAAATTTCATCAAAATCCGACTAATGTACCTGTTATTAAAATGTTCCCGAAAATGTAACAAATTGTTTAAAAATGTTAGTTTTAATAGTTTCATGTCAATTTTGCTTTTATTAAAATGCGGACTTGAAATTATCTGAAAATCAAATTACTTGTGTTAGAAAATCAGAAACACTTCTAGTACTAAAAGCTTCTTTCTTCTAGTACTCAGGCTGTCACTGTCAGACGGATACTGTCAAAAAGGGTTGAGAAAGTCGACGACCCCGCCGTTTCTCTTTAACGAAGTAAAAAAGGCAAGACCGGCTGCTGCAGCCCAGTCGGAGAAATTAGAAACAAATCAAAATTATCTCCTCAATAGAAATAACAATGACAAACACGGACACCGGCGATACACCGGAGCAGCTCGGTCAAACATTGCCTGTCGTTCCCAGGGAACCTCTGGTAAGATTCATTCAGGTTTTCCAAAAAACTGCTGAATAATTCGAGAACTTAATCCCTTTTAAGATTGTAACAGCCATAAACTTCCTCCAAAATCCGAACGTCCGCCGAAGTCCAATTCAGCAAAAGCAGAAATTTCTAAGGTCCAAAGGTCTTACCGAGGATGAGATTCAAATTGCCTGCGAGCGCGCCGGGGTGTTTTCGACGGACCCCAACGGGACCGTTATCAGCATGGGGATTAACAGCTACCCACCTGCCGCTCCTTACCACGTACCGCAGAAGCAGACGACTTTTCAACGGGTCAAAGAAATCCTCAGCTCGGCGGCTCTGATCGGGGGCCTCGCCTATGCGATCTACCTCTTTTACAAGGTACTGCCTAAGCTTAGGATATTTTTGAAGACACATTTTTGAGCAATAAACCGCACTCAGTAAATTTGTTTGCTTTAAAAATCTGTAGAGGTACATAGAACCCTTCCTGTTCGGTTCGAAGAAGAAAAAAACAGTCGAGGAGAGCCTCGAGGAGATGAACAAGAAGGTGGACGACCAGTTTAAGGAGGTCGGCAAGGAGATCTCGAAGGTCCGGGATGAGGTTGTGCGCAGCAACCACACGGACCACATAAACCGGGAGCTGCACAGCTTCAAAAGTGACTTAGAAGCAATCAAGGGGCTTCTTCTAAACAGGTCTGGGGTCCAAACTCCCTTACCGCATAGATCTGCTTAATATTACTTTACAACTTCCAGGAAACAGTTTGCCAACCCCCTTCCCGTAGTGCCTCCGTCGATCCCGGCGTGGCAGTTAACCTCCCAGCAGCACACGGAAGCGGACAAGAACGACGACGCGGGCTCCGGGTCGGGCTCATCGGAGACTGAAGTCGTCACGAAAAACAGCGACAGCAGCCTCGAGATCATGTGAAATTGAGGCGCCTGCTGCTGCTCCTTAGTCAACCGGCGGCTGCTGTGACGAAAGACCTTCGGCGATAAGATTGACGAGATAGATTTTATGCAAACAACCGGTTCCCGCGGCGTTTCTGCGACGGACTATTTTCCATTTTTAGTTCTTGTCGCGTGATCTTTGATCGGAACACAGAGCTAATAGTTTTAAGTGAGATAACCAGCT
The DNA here is from genome assembly GCA_959613345.1 of Tolmerus cingulatus. NCBI lineage: Eukaryota > Metazoa > Arthropoda > Insecta > Diptera > Asilidae > Tolmerus > Tolmerus cingulatus. Next base: position 19,779,500 of record OY390708.1, on the reverse strand, counting down.
GGGTGGGCACATTTTGGTCTTGAGTTGGGGATTGTTTTCATTTCCGAGTATTGTTAATTTTGTAAATAAAACATTTATTTATACACGACTTATTCGGAGAGCATTTTGAGTTTTCTTCAACGAAATGAGAAAAGTTGCACAACTTGAAATTGTTTATCTTATTGCGAACTTGTGTCCGAAATCCACTAACTAAACTAAGTCAGAAAACTTGCATTACGTACAGTGAGGCGCAGAAATGAACCAATAATAATCTTATAGTTTTTTTTTGCAAGTTACTCATTAACTTTAGCAGATATGGTAAAAATGGTTATAATTAATTTTGTAGTGAATTAAATTTTCTGTATGCGTTTTGACACCCGACTGTCCATTTTTGTGTTATTAATGAAATAAAATTATCAAATTTCACTAATTTATTCTCCCAAATAACTCTAAAAATATTGAAGTTGTGCGAAACTTTATTTTTTACAAATTAGTTGTTTATCAGATTAAAAGTTACCTATTTTCCAATGCAGCGATTTATTTCTATCCTGGCTAAAATGCTTACGTAGTAATGAATTATGTTAAACTGTCCACACTAAAGCAGTTATTAATTTAATTATAAACTACCGCCACTTAATTTGTAGAAATTAGCACACATTAGCTCTACACAAAACTAATTTTAATTATTTTCCTCATAATTTCGATATTTGTTTAGTTATTTGGGAGAATAATTAGTGAAATTTGATAATTGTATTTTATAAATAACGCAAAAATAGTCAAACGGGCGTTAAAATGTATCTGGACATTTCTGAAGAGGATTTAATCCTATATAGAGTTAAAAACATTCTCACGACATCTGTTAAAGCTAATGAGTAACTCCCAAAAAACTATAACATCATTAATGTTTCACTTCTACACCTCACTGTAACTACATATGTGCATTAAACAATTTGTTTCCAATTTACCATTTTCGTTTTTTTCATTAAATCATAGATTTGGCGAATCTTGGAACATTTTTGCCCACCATCTTCCAGCGCTGCCATACGATTAATTTTTAAAAAGAAAAATATGTGGTTAGTTTTGTTGATATCGCAACATAACGTATATAGGTAAAGGTGTTACATTTAGTATTACAATTAATAAAAACTAACTAAGCATCTAAAATTAATTAATCCACTTCTTCATATATTGGTCCTTATTTACCCAACTTTTAAATTTACTGTCAACAATGATGAAATAATTACATTTATTTAGGAATATAACAATTATTATTTATTACTAAGAGGATAGTTTCTTTAGCGAGTGAAAATTAGATGATTTGACCTAAAACGAATACGGCCAAAAACATTTTTTGTTTCTTTGTTAAGTGATATTGACACATAGTAGAAAAATAAAGAAACAGCATAATTGTAAAGAAAATTAATTTCGGCAAAATGCTTACATTATTTTATAGATGCTTCACTATTCTCCATTTTTTGTGAACTTTAGTGTAAAATAGAATGTGATATAATTAAAAGAGTACCGAATCATAATTAGATCAAATATTTTGTGAATTATTGTTTACATGAATTTTGCAAATGTAGTTTTGGAATAAATGCGTTTAAGTTTAAATGCTCATTGGTCATAACATTAGACTTATTTTATGCTATGCTTTAATACTTTACTGTAATATTTTTGAGATGTTATACTAACATTTTATAGAACAAAGACTAATTTTTCTTAAAACTAACCGGCTAAGCAAAACTAAAATTAAACCCCTTTTGGACGAATGTTGTGTATTAAACTATCATTCACCACATACAAATTTTTACATATGAAACAAATGTTTTTCACTTACCTGCAGAAACCTCGACGAGTTTTTTAAAGTTAGCCATACACCAATGGAAATAATGATGGATACATTAAAGTTATATAATATAAACTGCCAAACTACCCAAAAGTCTTTTAAGATGATATAAGAGATTTACAATTCTCCAATTAACCATAATTTTCCAGCTCCTCTACAAAACCAAGGAAAGGGGTGATTTACAGAAAAAGACATTCAAATGTTGTTTTATTCATTTTTTCATTCTCTTTAAGTATATGAATCAATCAGATCACTCAGAATCTCCTTACTTAGGCATCTAAATTCTAGAAAATAAAAACATTAAAAAACAGAAAAAAATGACTTGTTGTTCTTTTATTGTACAAACAAAGGAAATTCAATACTAGTAACTCTCGTACATGTCTACAGAGTATTACGCCTATCAAAAATTATGTACACAATTTGTATGTTCACTTACAGACTACAGTTTTTCTCTCTACAAATATTTCTGAAAAACGAAATTCCATAAATACACAATTCAAAAGAATCGAAAGAGTTGTACAACTCCTCCTTTGATTGTTTATTTCTTTCTTAATTTTGAGAGCTATGTTACAGGGGATCAATTTTGAAGTGCAAATCACTTTAAAAATCCACCCGAAATCTCGAACTTCGCTAGTCCACCGGCTATGAAGGTGGTGGTTTATGTGAGTGTGTGTGTGAAAACATATTGTAGAATTACGGCTAGTTTGTGCTTAAAGCGCATGATAACTATTTTTCTTTTATTTTATATTATTTTTACAGTACCAATTTTTTCGTTCATCCCTTTTTTTTGTAAAGAGTAAAGTGATAACTTACGAAGATTTGTATAAACTTTGTTGGTCTCTCCGGTGTCATATCGAGAAAATTCAATTTCAAAAACACTTTCTCAATTTTGGGAAGTTCCCAAAGTCTTCGAAGATATGTCTTTCTAGAATATTTGCCCAGGAGAAAAATTTTGTAAAAACTTAAATTTTTTGAGCTGCCGTAGACACGTGATATTTAAAGTACAGAATCAATGGAACTAGTTTTTAATTAATAAATAACAATTACGATTTGGAAACAATCTTAAACCCGTAGAAGTTGTAAATCTACATGATTTATTTTCCAGTTGTGGGAAAAACAATTAATTAGAATGAATTTATATTATGGTAATTTAAATAAGTTAGATGTATTTCTCTAGTTTTGATTCAATAAAATATAACTTAAGCTTTTTTATGGAGGGGGGATGAGGTGTCAAGGACAAGAAAAAATTATTCTGACTGTTCCAACAGATCTCTTTCTGATCTTAAGTATCGAAATGATTTTTTGGCGAATTTGAGTACAATATTTTACGTATAAACAATAATAATGTCGCACGGATGGAGAAATAGCATCGAAATTTATATCTATGTATTAACAATTTTTTTTATACAATTTCTTTTATCCTTCAAAACGTAAATAGTATTAAAGAAAACTTAGAAGAATTGAATTTGTTGATGTTATTACTTCATATACATTATGTTAAATATCTCAAATAATAAGTAATGAAATGCACAAAGAATTAGCAAATTGCTTTCTTTCATCGACTTTGTAGGAATAAAGTCCAAGTTTTAAATATCAGGCAGTTATCGAAAACGATTATATCTCCCAAATGTTAATTTGTCGTTATTTTGTAAACTATGATATCCTTGTGATAAAAAAAGTGTCTTACCTCATAGCCTCAAACAATTTGTTTAGTACGAATACGTTTTTCTACAAAAAGTGTTGCAAGTGCAAAATGTCGTCCAAATTACGCTTAATATGACCAATTACACTAAAGTGGTATTCAACTACAAAATACAATTCGTTTTCACCTAAGAAACAAAATCAGTTTCTTCGCGAAAAATGAATAATTAAAATGGTTTTAAACAGTGGCTCCTTCTCGTAAAGAACTATTTGTACAAGAGAGCAGAGCAGCGCTTGCCCTCAGTTATTATCAAAGTTCGATTTTTTTACACTTACGTTTTTTTACAACAAATTCTTACAAATTACAACAAGTATTAAAACTCTCGTTATTTTCTTATTTTTTACTTTCTTCTATTTTGGTTGTTTAAGGTCCAATTGAATGAGATGACAACAAAAATAACAAAAAACTAACAATTATGATAAATTCTTATTTTCATTCCTCTCATTTGTCAACAAAAAAGGAAAGTCTCTCCGAAGTAGTAGTCGCATTAATTTTGCGTTATCTTTTTCTATAGTAGTTAAACTCGCTCATGTGTGAACTGAGAAGTGCTTATCTGTCTTATCAATTAAATCCTGATATAGCTTCATAAACGAAGGTATTTTATTTTATTTTTTTATATAATGACTTCTTTTCACTAAACCTACGAAAAATTTTCTCTCTGATAAACAATATTTTAAATAGAAAATGTCATTGACTTGACAGCACGAACAAATAATATTAAATATTTACGACAATATTTAGGAAAAAAGGAATATTCTTAAAATAAAAACGAAATTCGTTTAAGTGTCACAGCACCAAGTGTAAAGTTGTAAATCTGTAAAGAGAGGAAAAATACATTAGTTCACTACATTTAACTACTTTAATTAGTTAACTAGATAAAAACCTTCACTGTAAAGGTAAGAAAGTAGATTTTATTTTTCAAGTGGAGGCTCAAAAACACTTAAGTAACATTCGGTTAATAAAAACAAGCGGAAGAGTTAAAAAACGCTTCAATTCAAATTCTTATTACGCAATATTATAATAATAAAAATGTTTTCATTTTCTTCTAATACATATTTAATATGCATTAAGGACTTCTGGAATAACCGGTTAAATTTTGGGTGATCATTTTTCGCCAGACAGACTTTGAACTTTATTTTCCTACTAAAACTCATAAATGTACACATAAAAATTGCTATCGCAATTAGTAATTACTCAGCAAAACTTCGTCGCGAAAAAAAGGAAGATATTTCACTATCACACCACAGTGACAAGCAGAACATCTATCAAAAAGGTCTAAATATCAATCAAAATAAAACATTTCGAACTTTCTAAACAAACAAAGCAGCTGTGGGGTGATCTCTTGAACTAGATTTCTTATCAAATCTATAACTCCATTGATTGATAAAGCCAATAACTGCATGGAATACAACTATACATAAATCAGAGATAGTGCGATACATACCTGCTACCATAGACGATGCAAATGTAAATTACGCGACAGCACTGATCTGACGTCGTTTGTAAACCTGAGAGCGTCTAACAATGGCAGGAGGGATAGCAACGCAATGTCCATTGGGTCTGAGAACCAACTCTTTATAGGAATTGCGTTGTTTGGAAAGCAACGATAAGCTCCTGGAGAATTGTCTATTATGAATATCTGAAAATATGGGAATAACAATGAGTTGAAAATTTGTATAAGTGATATTTTATAGTAATTGTAGCTTACCCTATTTAAGTCGTTGCAAATAGCTGATAAATCTTTGGTATACGAACCAAAATCTGGCGTACAATGTTGTCTATAGTATCTTCTACGTAGTATATTTCTACCGTTGTCTAGTTTATCAGCAACCGCAGCACCGTAGATTTCCATACTTGCAGTGAAAACGACCAAGTCGTACCATTGTGAAACCTGCAAGGAAACGATAAACATTTCACTTCATTTGCCAGGCTAGTCCTTTTAGTGAACACGAAAAATTTAAATATATTTTTACGTAGTATATTTTTTGCAGCACTGAAAAAGTCAAAATGGCTTAATGCGCGGGGAGTCAATAATCATTTATAATTGAGTCGTTTATTTTGAAAGTGGCCTAATTCCATATATGTATGTTAAAATCGAGATATTTAAGGGTTTGCGTTTTCAAAATAATTAATTTGTCATTTTATTAATCAACTAATATTTGTTATAAAAAAACTTATGATTCTAAACAAATTTTGTACAATTCGCTGCAAAATGTAAAGATAAAGTAAAAATGTATTTAAATAACTAGCTTAATTTATTTGGAAAATGGAATTAGGGCACTTTCAAAATAAACGGCTCAATTTTGAACTTCAATATTTGAATTTATATCAATGCCACACTTTATATAATACTTTTTTTAACCAGCGCATCAAATTTTGAATCCTTAAAGATATTGTAAAAAGGAAGATTATGTCAGAAAAAATTCCAGTGTAATATTGCAAATAAACCAATACCCTTTTATTTTAAAAACGCTAAATTATCAAATAAGCCTCTTGGTATGTCTGTGAACTTATTCGATCCCTTTGAGATTTTCTTTTCCAAGTTCTTTTTAAGAAAAGTTCCTTATCAACTTTTTCAAGACATCGTTGGAAATAATAATAAAAAGAAAAACATAAAGGGCTTTTTCTCTATAAAAAAGGGAAGCAATTAAATGAAGGAAAAGATTCGTGAAGGATCGCAATAAGTTCCCGCAGGCATTCTAGGCCAACAACGAAAAATTCAATTAACTCACCACATCCAGAAAGAAGTCAACGTGGGGCCGTTTATGGACGAAAAATCTCACTGGGTGCCTGTCGATAGTAACCTTAACTGTGAAATCGTGGGGCGTCCCGGGCTTCACCGTGTTCCTGGGCATGGCGTCGTGGTGCGAATGGATAAGCGTCTCATCCAGATCCAGGACGAGTGTCTTCTTCTGGACGAGGTCGAGGCGGTGCCGCGAGACCGGCGACAAGGGGAACAGCTCATATTTAACTGGTTGATACTGCACAAACTAATACGTTTATATCAAATGAAATCTAGGCTTTCTTTGTTTGATTGTATGTTTCTAATATGAATAAAGTTTGACAAGATTCGCAGCACATGTTCGCAATTTTCTCATTCATCAATAATTGAAGGAGACAGGTACCCAATTACCTATGATTGATTTTTGTAATATATTTGCATTAAAATATTTTGGAAATAAAAAGTAAATTGAAGATAGTCCAAACATAAGATATTATCATACAAAAAATATTACATTGGTTTCAAAATTCTATATGTGCATTTATTTATATCAGAAAAACCACCTACAAAACTTGTTCAATATATCATTTTCAACTTGCGCATAAAGTGTATTTTAAATTGATTAAGAATTAAAAATTTATTTATTCAAATATATATTCTAGTAATAATTTTTAGTTATGGATAGCAGGACAAATCTTTTGTGGAAAGAAAACGTTTTTTATAGTGTATTTTATAATGTTTTGTGAAATATATAAATGTTTTGTTGTATGTCTATTTAATGGGGTTTCACTCAATACATAACTAATGCTCATACTATACGACTGAAAAAAATTATAGTGGTAAATAATAATGGTAACCCTATTAAATTTTAGGAGTTAGATTGTCAAGGTTGGAAGAAACGCGAAAATGAGCAATATGTTCTATATATACTCTATGTATGTGTTACCTATTACTATCATTTAATTTGGAGCATATTTTTTTAAAAATTGCACGCTACTTCTGTTTTAGTTTAGGAAACAGAGATGAAATTGGCTGGTTGGACACTTACATTCAGAGAGCTTAGCATCGTAAATCCATGTTTCAAAATTAACCCAATTAAATTCGCTACATATTTTAATTTCATACTTTTTAAATTCGCGCACATCCCATTATCAATTTTTAATATTATGGAACTACGAAATATATTTATATATTTCAAAATCGTTCACAACAGAACATTCCCGAAATCTCCAATTTTGATGAAGCTTGGCAGAAATGTTACCCTTGGTGAGATATTTAAAATTCAAAAATGATCCGTTGTCAGGTCGTTTTACAACGTATGATCTCTGGTTTAGTTAACTATTTTTTGGCTTTAAGAACGGAAACATTTTAAGGAAAATTTAAGCTTTTAACAATTTATAACATTTACTTTGGAGCTTAATACAACAAATCCCTTGCGAAAATGTTGCACTTAAAGAATATTTCATACACATAAATAAATTTTTCGTTAGGTTTTAGCTTTGCTTTTAATTTAAATATTTATTTGTCGCAAGGATAATGATCTGCAAAATGTGATTGTAAGAAAAACGAAAAGAAGAAACATTCACAAATGGTAAATGCACGCAAGCATTATTCATTTGACTGTTTCTGAGGTGTGCACTCAAATTATAGTTATTAAATAATCATATATATATATAATTGTTGATTTTGGCAAAAAAAAAAGTCTTTCTATTTCGTATGCGTATACGTATAGGAGTTTATAAAGATTTGGAATTGTATGCTCCTTTCATACGCAATTCACATCGAAATATTTCATTTGCATAATATAAATGAGTTCAGTATTGAGAATATGACGACTATACACAATTAGAGGAAACTAACAATTTCTCTTGTGACGAAGATTTGCAACATAAAAATTCTTAAAGCATACTAAAGGATCCGAAAGAATATGTAATTAATTATATTCCATATTTTTACGCATTGAAGTGCGTCTGAGATTTGAATTAATTAACTTGAAAGCACCTTAAGACATTCCCTGTTACGAGTAAAGTGTGTGAGCATTGTCTGCAGAAATCTGCTACATTTATTTTATTGTTTTATTGCTCGAGGCAACAAACTAGCTCTCCTTCTAAATAATAAACGAAGAATAATTGCCATGTTGATTTAATTTCACCTTTCCTCGCCCGACGACGGACAGTGGAACGAAATGCACACCGTGCCGAGTTTTCCTCGAGAATCCTTGACCTTTGTTTTCGTGCCGAAGCGTGACTTGAGTCCTTGTCTTCGGGTTTTCTTGTATAACCGGAAGAATCTCGTTTCCGCATCAGCCAGGAATTGCTCGCCTTGCACACACCCACCCTCAGTTCCCACGCTAAAAATAAACCGGAAAAGGCGATCAATTGAATTTCTTCGTCGGTCGATTAACTTGATGAATGACTTAATACCCACGACCGGGGCCCCAGTGGCAGCCCCGCCAATTTACGAGCTGCAGCGGAGCACCCGCGTTTTGAGACTCTCCGACGGCTGTGACGCCAGTGTTTGGCTCGTGGACGGCGGGGACCGGGCACAATTATGCAATTTATGCTGTATTGGAACTCGGAAATCGATGATTTCATTACAGGATTAAAGACATCTTGATTGGCTTAATTTCCTGACGAAGGAGTTTGATCCGAAATCGGAAGTCCTGAAATTACTTCATCGTGGGCTCTATTTTTAGCAGTTTTACTAGCTACAAATGTTTGTAAAGTCTTCGTAAAAATGGGCTGAAGACCGCCCACATTTCATCGATTTGTTATATAATTATTAACCTGATTTGCTGGAAAATCGTAAAACCGAGAGCCACTCCATCAATAGAGGTGGTATAAATATTACAATTCATATCAAATCCTATTTTCCCCTCCTTTGCAAATTTATTTCCCCTCGTGAATTTATGTTAGAATATTATACCGCGGATATATTCCCGAAATTACCTGATTTCGCAATACCTGTGGATGTCGCGATTGTTTTTAACGCTTTCGCGACACGTGCCCGTCCGGAATTTCGTCTAATGCCATCGCATGCAAATAGGTGCTCACATCGCATCTCTGGGATTATCGCGGTTAGCAATCAGTCTTGCGTCTTTATTTTGATTTCGCGGAATTCGATTTGGCAAAGAGCTCGTCTGGTCGAGGCTGGGGGAAATTATGAACATCAAAGAATTTGGGGTTGCCGTCAATCACCTTTGATTTTCGTCTACGGATTACGAGGACTGTGATTGCTGGCTTTACTGCCCTGGAAATGGCACGTAGTTAGTTTTGCGTAATGGTTATGTACGTCTTTCTTCCTTCGGTAGTACGCATCGAAAGAAATAACCAGCCACTTTAGCATGAAAGGTAATTAATTAGCTTTTTGATTAATCGTTACTATTTCAAATGTAAGGAAAGCTAAATTTTATTTATTACACTGATCAACAGAGAAAGTCCTATTAATGTAACCAAACATCGACCCAATTTTACCAGAAATTAAACAGTGTTTTTCAAAAGGGTTTTATTTATTGTGTAATCAAAGCGCCATAATATCAAGAACCCATTGCGAACATACTTTTTCAGTAGAATTCAAATGATATACAATTCAGCTTAAAAAATATGTTTTCACTTTTGATTTGACTGAAAAGCAATACATATTTATAATGGTGATTTCAACAATAGCATTCCTAATTATTAAAAAGCATGCTGAAATAGACAGATTATGATGTCTTCTTGATATTTCTTTATTACTTAAAATGTTTTTTAAAGTAATACTAAATAGTACCATGAATTTGTACTATTTTGCGGAATTAACCAACCAAACTCTCTAGAGCTTTTGGGTCAATAACATTTTGAAATAAAGGTCTTGAGATGGTAACTAAATAAATTACAGAATTAATTTTAGAGCACCAGTAATTTTATAAATCCACTTACAATGTGCTCGAACACCATTTTCATCAGCAAAGTATTTAACGATAACAAAATGACTTGTCGGAGTGAAATGAGAATATCTTCCACTCACTTCTAAAATTGTTGCACCGTCAACATCATTTTGAAATCCAGTTGCTTCGAAAAATGTTCCATCAGTGAGCTGTGTGCTGGGAAAATCAAGTTTACAATTCAAAAGATCCCACTAATTTCACTTTCCTAATACGTACGTATAATAAAAACTTCCATCAGGATCTAATATAAAATCGTTTTCTTGTATCTCAGAAAGGGGTTTAGAAGATTGGTCACTAGATTGCAGTGGAACAGCAACAGAAAAACTAGAAAGCAGTAAACAGCACAATGCAACCCTCATCTTTTAACTTTAAAACTCGTCTGTCCGTTGAAAAAATATTTGGCTTCAAATATCTCCAATTTCCGAAATTTTGTTATTATCTTACATTTTATTCAAAAATGCATGAGTTCATCAAAATCGAGAAGGTTTGTGAATGTCAGACTACTATTTATATGAATTAATTAACTGCAACTAGATTATGCAAGAGATAAAACGAGTTTTGATCTATTATACATATCTATAATATACTAAAAAAGGAAAGTTTATGTGGGAAGAAAATAAAAATATATTTTGCCATTATATGAATGAAATAATTTATATTGCTCCTTCTAACATTCTTTAAAAATTCGAAGTGAATTTTTATATTTTTTCAGCTAAGAAAATTTTATTTTTTATATAAATCAAATCTATCTTGAGGATTTTATATTTTTCTTCTTTCTACTACATCTGGATCTTAAAATGATCTCAATAGTGTAAATAATCGAAGTAAAATTTAGTAGGTGCCTCATTTTCCGGTATATTTTCATAAAATTTATTTACTTTTCCGAAAATTCTCAACCAAACGAAACGATTCAGATCTGCTGAATTATATTTAGGCGATCTTCAGAAAGCAAGTCGTTGAACCATCCTCTTTTCAAATTTGAAGAACCTCTGAATTGAAGATTCGCAGATCCGAAATCAAAACAATAAACACATATATTGTTGAAGCTCGAAAGAGCGGACATTTTGTTTGTTTTTCAGTGAAAGAATCCCAATGGGTCGCTCGCGAAAATTCTCCCGAATCCGAGGTGCGACTAATTCACCTTATTTTTAGCGTGCAGGCCGGCGTCTTCGGCTGCTTCGTTTTTGACATGACAACCGCCCGGCCCCCGGCTGCTTCATGACTCGGAAGGTCGCCCGTTTGTTTGCCATGGGAAGTGATTCCTCTGCGCAATCGCAAGTGTGTCAAGTTTGTTTGAAATGTTGCTCGACTTTGCGAAAAGATGTTGGCTTCGTGTCAAATTGATCTTCTTTTGCGTCTTTTGTTATCGCGACTATCCGCGGTTACGGCACGAGACAAAACATTTAGACTTATTGGGGTGTGCGTAATTTCATTATCGAAAATTGAACTTGTTACGTGATTGTGATCCCACTCAATGTCGTAACTGCAGAGGTAGATAGATAATGTCAAAATTTGATAAGGGTTTTTAGCCACTGTAAACATCAATCTTTATATAATGCAAGTAAAAACTTTTTGAGATTTTCCTGCGAAATAAGATGAGTTCATCGTGCCGTTTGTGCGCTAATATCTATTTTGAATTTCGGAGGTAAAACTATTCATTTTTACGCCTTTAGTCCATCTTTTTTTATGGATAGTCATATATTTATATTCTCAAGGTAGTCTAGTTCCTCATTGTTTGTAAATTGTCCTACAATATTTCATTGTCCGCATTTCATTCAAACTTAACTTAGAACAATAAATCTAAAAAAATCTAGCGTTTCCTAGAAAAATAACGCAACAGTTGGTTTCATTTAATCCTTCTTACTGCTCTCTATATGTTGAGTTAGACATAAAAATCATTTTTGGCACATAAATATACAAATATGCTTTCTACTAGTCTAGTGTAATCTGGTCTACACTGGTTAAAAGCACTGTAGCTATTACGACGACATGTGTTTAAAATCAGTTCGGTAATGGTGGTTGTGGTTTATTATTGAATTTGGAACGCAGCATTAATCGATTATAATTTGCGCTACAAATGTTTGCTCATATGAAACTGTATGGAGGGCATGAGAGCAATTATCTTGAATTTTTTGAACATTTTGTTTATAACAAATGTACATATTTTCAGATGTATAGTAGATCGCCAAATTGTGACAATTATTTGATAATGGGCTAATCCCTTCAACTTATGACTGAATTCGATACATCTAAATTATTTGCTTTTGAGCGTCATTTGTACATCACAAATAAAGGGAAAAATAACTTGCTCAAAGCCAAGATGATTTTTTATTTAAAGTATAAAGATATCAGTCTATCGAAAAATTGGCACTAAATTTCTTATTTTAATGTTTTTTCCTAAAATGAAGAAAAAATGGAAATATGTTTAAATTATGGTGTTGATTTAAATCCTAACAACATTTGTTAGAAATATGAGACACTGGAATGCGTAAAATTTAATAAATAGTAAAATAAACAAATGGGGCAAGAAATACTGGTATGAGTTAAAGCTCTATTAGCTACGCATTATCATGTCGATCCGCTCCTCCTGGTCGGAAGTTAGATCATATTAAGAATTATTTGGAGAGAGGAATACGAAATTAGTACAACAAATTTACTTTTTGGCCACCTCACAGATAGTGATGCAATTTTGTAGACATTAATGTCGCATTAATTCAAAGAAATTTGGCCCGAAGATAATACTTTTCGAGACATTTCACTTTAAAAGTCTCCAAGTATCAATTTTACCGGCTCCAAATTTTCGCATATGTTATGCAGTTTCCTACAAAATTTCATCAATTTACACTGCATGGAAAATTACATAGTTTATTACGTTTTATTCTCAAATCACACTTCCAACTACCATGACGACGATCAATACAAAATTAACAGCTTAGTTTTATGAGTTTTTAAATTAAGCGTATATTTTAATATTGTTTCATTTCAACTTCTTGTGAAAAGGAAACCTTTTATAAAAGTTAAATATTTCTTTCAAAACTAAATCAGTTCAAATTTATATAATATGCCCCATGAATTTTGGTCTGCACTGAAATCACAACTACTTAAATCAGTACACTAATATCTCAGGACATTTGGATCAGCTAAGTCGGCCGATGACGCATCCTTTACTCTATTATCCAAGGTTGATTTTCCGTGGGAGTTGATAGTTTTATTTGAAAAAACAAAAATACTTTTCTAAAAAAATATACCCAAAAAATTCACTAAGCGTAACAGTCAGAAAAATCGTCGTAGAGGTAGTATGGAGATGAACTTCTTACCTACATATAATGGACATCCTGTGACAGTGAGTCGGATAGGTTAAACATTTAGTTTCAGTTTCAGAGTTTTCATCAACAAAAAGTGTCTCAGGGAAGATGATGATATTCGTGGGGTCAAGATTTGACCACGGTTTCGGAAGGAAACTGTCTCGAGAAAAGCAACAAAATAAAAAAGGAATCCCTCTCGACTATTTTAGAAGTTATAGCACATTTGTAATTTCAAAATATGTGAAGTTTTAAATCAGTTTTCTTATACAAACTGCTTATATTAACTAAACTTTTTCGTTATGCAAATCGTTGACTGACTGAAAATTTTCCTGATACAAACTTCGGAAATAGTCCTCAAATCTTGCGCCACGGAAATCGTTAATTGCTTAAATTTGGCTTCCAGTCGGAAAATAAATTTTATAGCGTTTCATCAAAATCCGTGGGACCTCAAATTCAGCTATTATTCCTAAATTCTGTCAGCTCAATCAAAAATGATAAGATTGAAAACAGTGTGTGCTGTGGCAACACTGTCAGCCGTCAAATTGCAAATTTCGCGGAGCCCGAGAGAGGAGCGCTGCGAGCGGCTCTCCCGGTTCCGGCCATCAATCTCTCTGTAATCAACCGAAAATCTTGCAACATGTGCTGCGACGCGGAAGGAGGGCGAAGGGCAGCGGCCCGGCCGCGGGGCTCCGGCGACTGGAGCACCCCCGGGGGCGGCGCAGCGTGCCGAGGGGAGAACTCACCGCCCGGATCTGCCGGTTGAACATGTAACAGATGCAGGTCCATATTTTTGAGGCGAAAACCAGAAACGCACGAAAGTTCATCTGAAATTGTGACAACATTGGCATCGTACACAAGCCACATACACTGCGAAATCGGGGGGCGCCCTGCTCCCGCGGAGCCTCCACGAGCGCGCGAGCCGGCGACGGTCGACGGGGACGGGTCCTGTCCTGCTCCCCCCCGTGCGGGTGACGACGACGACAGCTACGCTTTTCAAATTTCAAACGTCGCGGTCACGCTCACTCCTCCAAGCGCGCGTCGGAAGCGAAGGCCTGGGGCCACACTGCACTACGGGAACCCAGCGGCGGCGACGGGGGGCTCTCTCGCGACTTTTCGCATCTGAGGCGGCACTGGACGGAGCAAGACGAAGAACCTTTGGGGTCCTGGCTCGCTGAACGGGGAGCAGCTCCTTTTGCTTTTTTTTTCTACACTGGAAAATGTGCAACTTTCAATTTCGCAGCCTAGTAAACCGGTGTGCGGTGCAATTAGCTCATTGAACTTTGCTAAAATGATCAATTAGAACTGGGGAGGCGCGACGAGTGCTCGGAGACAACTGGCAGCGACCGAGCCGCAAAATCGCGACTTGGATATCGAACGGGAGGAAATTAATTCGCTTCGGTTCGATTTGCACTGATTCGCACGGCACTTTCGTAATCTGAACTGAACTAGAAGTTTGGCTGGCACTGCGGCGGCTTCTTCAACTGATGCTGGTTAATTTACTTCGGACTCGTCCCTCCGAAAATAGAAAATTCTTCCCTAGCGCGGACCAACCAGATAACACACACACAAACTACTTGCCGCCATTATGCACTGTGCGATGAGGTTCGACTTGTTGACAAGCAGAGCGCTGCGGGCGGAATAAAGGAAATAGGGTGTACCGAAAGGAGTTTATTTTTTGATTAACGTATTTCGCGGGAAATTTTAAAGTAAAAAAGTGTTTTAACCTTTCCGTAATAATTCCTTGTGAGCAATCAAGCAATTTTATTTGAAAGGAAAGAAACGCAAAATATATCTTCCTCTGCATACAAATAATATATTAATAAACATTTCTATATTTTCCAGCCTTGCTGGCTCATTGATTCGCTTAAATGTTAGATAATTTATAAAAATAGTGTTTTAGGTCGGGGATTTATCACAACTCTGCAACTAGGCCTCCACGAGAACCTTCTTCGGGGTGGCTTTTTGCGCCCTGACTTTTTCCTCTTCCGGCAGTTCGCTGGGAACGTCCGGGAGGTGCTCGCTGATGTCTGGCTCCGGGCCCTTCTCCAGCCGCTTGAGGCTCTCCTCCTCCTCCACCAAAGCGTCCAGCTCAGCCAGAACTGCATCCTCGTCCTCCTCCGTGAGCATTCCGGACAGCATCTCGTCGATTTCCTGCTGCTTCTCGACACCCTCGCGTGTCTCGTCGAGCACTTTTTCGATCTCGTCGATCGTCATGACCGACTGGAGGTCCTTCAGTGCCGCATTGCCCGTTTTGAGCCCGTCCAGCACCTGCTGCTCAACCTGTGCGAACTCGATGTCGGAGGCGAGCTTCTCTAGGTTCTCGAGCTGGACGTCCGTGTTCTCTAAAAGCTTCTCCTGGTACTTCTTCTTTCGAAGCAGCAATTTGGCTCGCCTAAAAGAAACATTTTCCATCAAAATCCCTCCAAAGAAACCGATCAAATTTCGCTTACTCCTTCCGACCTGCTTGAAGACACTTCTTCGCCAGTAAGCGGTCCTTTTCCAGAGACTGTTCAATTCGTTTCTGGTATTGCTTTAGTTTGTCCCGCTGTTGCTTTAATTGCTGCAATAAAAGGAATTACCCAATTAATTAGCGCCAACTTTTTTTGGAAGCGAATATTTTTGAGACGCACCAGCACTGCTTTGTCGTGCGCCGTCACTCTGCTTTCCGGCTTTTTGCTTTTCCCAAACAGAGCACCCATCTCTGCAAGGGTTGTGATTGAGATTTTGTGTAGTTTAAACAAAAGTCCACCAGCCTAAGTGCCCGTCACCGCAGTTGTTCCAACAAATCAGAAATTTACTAACTTTTCGTCATGTCACTTTGATAGATAACAAGGCGATTGCGACTTGTTATGTTTTACACTGTTAAGATGAGTGAATTTCGGTATTCATTTTTGCAACTTCAAGATGCCATCGCCATCTAGAGGCAATTGGGGCATTGTATAGAGAACTAAACATTTTCGAAAACCGTTGAAAAGAAGAACGTCTAAAAGCACTGCTGTGAGGTTTTCACGAAAAAATTGAATTTGCATCATTTTCTAAGTATCTAGGGATGAAAACATGTTTTCGTTTTTAAAATAAATCTATTAAATTTATAAAATAAATATCATTTTATTAGTTTATTAACTGCCCAATGTTCTACATTAGGACAGTAATGTAACATGGCTTCCAAATAAATGGTGTAAGGTAGGAACAATTTTGAGCTTAACATTTCTATACATACTACCAAGAAAAATTGTTGACAATCTTCAGTCAGAAGTACAATGTTTTATGTGAAGAAGATAAAAAAGATGATGTAGTTTTAACTTAATTTTACAAATATGAAGAGCAAAATAAAAATGTTGCATTGTAAGTATTTAAATGTGTGTGAAAAGAAATATTAAACTAAATATAATTGAATCAGTACACAGTAATTAACCTCAGTCTTGAAAACTTGCAAAACGGTCGAACTTTGTGCACAACCAGTTTAATAATGAGCTTTTATTAAACCATAACTCGATACATTTTATTACATTGTGTAAAATATATGTAAATAATTCTACATACAAGAAATGCTTGAAGTGTCTTTTAATCTATTTTAATGTTTTCCGGTAATTTTTCTATTGCATAATTGAAACAAGAAAAATCTATGTAACTTTAGTATGGGTAAACAGCCGTGAGTCGGAGTTGAGTCAATTTATGGAATGATATGTTAGTTAGAAAGAAATATAGGCACAATTCATATGAATTTGTAAAAGGAGATTGAAAGAGGCGATAGTTATTACCTTAAATAACCTTTTGCTTTCTCCAAATTTGAAAATGCAGAATATGTATGTAAAGTAAACAAAATTATTTGTGCGTTTCAAGCCAGTGGACCTACTTGATCCCAACTTCTATTTAAAAAATCTCATAACGTTCTCATAATGAACATTTGTTTTGTGTTATATAGTTAATACTTTTAAAAAAAAAACATTTTAAAAAGTTTTAAATCTAGGAGTAGCATTAGATGAATATTACTAATATCCTACTCATGCTGTTTAAAATTTTGCTAAACTACTATTTTTATTCTTTAAAATTTTATATTTATAGTCAGATTAGTAGTCTTATACTCAGCATAATTTTGACAGACACGTGCTTTATTTTTGGGCTTTTTGAAATTACTTAAAAACCAGAAATCCTTTTAATAAATTATCGAAATTTGCCAAGCACTTTCATAGGACCTGAAATCTGCAATTTATTAAATAAAGTAGTAATAAATTCAACACTATATAAAACGTGTAAACGGTTCTGGCATTTTTAAAGCTCCAGTATCTTTTAGGAATTAGTTCGACATTATGCTGCTATTAAAAATAACTCTGGGGCGTGTGTTTGGAGCATGAGGGGCCAAGTGCATTTAATTTGCTCCCAGTGGTGCAGGTGAGCTCCAGAAAGCTCAAACCGGGATAGGCACGGGAGCGTGTGTGCTTCGCTCGAACTTTCCGATTATTTTATTATAACGTACCAGAAACTTTCGATAGCGTCTTGCGCGTCGCGAAACGACGCGAAAGTTATAAAGCTAGCGGAGCGCTCGCGGATGAAACAGTTCGGAGACGGCTCGTAGATTGCGCTGAGCGGTCAATGGTTTGGCGTCCGCCTGGTTTAAAAAGTAATTTGTTTTTCTAATTGAGCGGCGTATGTGGTGCAGTGTATCAGTGCGAGTACAATTCTAAATAAAATATTTCCTTTTGTTTTGAAAATAATCAGAAAATTCGTGAAATTTTGTGAAAATGGGAGCTGTTAGACGATATTGGGATATTTTCAGGCTGGTTTTCATGTAAGCTCACATTCTTTTATGGCTTTTTGCCTTTATACTGTTTTCCTCATCGATTTGAACTTTGTTGGAGATCAACTCGCGAAATTTATTCCATCACGGCATACCATCCAGGCAATTTAGAAATAGGTGCTTTAGTGATCATGCCACAATTCGTCGATTTGATAGTGTGACGTAGCGCAAGATAGTGTGACATTGAAACGAAAATTGAGACTGTTTGGAGTAATTCAAGTAACCGGGGTAATGTCTTCTTGTGGACGTGATCGCTAATCGAATTCTCCAGGAGAATTTAATTAACATCCGACGATTGAATGATTCGATCTACTCCAATTATATCGGTATACTGCGCTTTTCGCAGTCCTCTGGAAATTAGATTTGGTTTAGTCCAGCGTTGGTCCAGTAAATTGGATTCTGTTGCTGTTGAGTGGCATACTTGTCTTGACCATCTTTGCATATTAAACAACTGCAGTAAAACACGTAAATTGCAGTTTCCCAATAATTTCACCTTTTCTAGATGTGCCGCTTGGGTGTTTTGATGCTTGCACAATGTGCACATGGGCGGCGGTTCCACTCTGCGCTTTTCCAAACAGCGTAACATCATCCGTCGGTTGTAGATAAATTTCCAAACCGGCCGCATACCGGCTTTTCATACCATTGAGCTGGAAAGCAGCGTCCCAGAGGCGGATTACTTAACTCAAAAAATCACGGTGTAATAAAAAACAGTGGCTTTACCATTTATTTCTAAAACATTTCAAGGTTAGTCTTTTTTCGTGGGCAAGACTAAGATCACTAACTCATTATTGCCGGCGTTGGTTGGACATGAGGAGGGATCTTCAGGCTTTCATAAAAAAGACATATTATGTATGTAGCAGAAGATTTATATAAATAACACAAGATAAAACTATGGAATTTTCCTCGATTGTGCTAATAGTTTTTTTCTGAAGCTAAAAAAGCTGAATCATGCCTTTAATTGCTCTTTGATACTCATTTACTAGACTTTACGTATGCTCCGTAGCTTTTTTCCGGATTAAATACTTAAAAAATTGGCTTTTACCTTAATTTAATAAGAAAGACAAAAAACCAATTAAAATAAAATTAAGCAGGAAAGAATAAACAAGCATTGTCGTTTTGTTATCTCAATTAAGTACTTGCTCTGGAGATTGAAGGTCACATTCAGGTCTTTTCAACGCCAGATTTAATCAATTTTAGGATGTTTAGGTCAGGGATCACTATATGTCTCGACTGTGGCCTTGGATTTAGTCGCAAATTTCAGATCTAAATATTGCCTTATCTGTTAAGGTGTCCCTTAATGGCCTGTACCAAATTGAGCCGGAACTGTTCATAGTATACTAATTATTGAATTTGTGATAACAAGTAATTATCTTAGTCGACTTCTTTTAACCCTGACTTCGTTATTAAAGTTCTCAAATATTATTATTACTTTAATCATTAACTATCAAAATTCCAATGAAACATGTAAAATTAAAAGCTTTATAATAGTAAAAATATGAATAATTAGAATTCTCCGACGACAAAACGAAAAAATTTTTTTTTATAAATGTTGAATTTTTCATTAAGCTTATTTAATTAAATTAACATGTATTCATCAGGCATCAAAATTAAATGTAAATTATACAAATTTGCTCTTGGGTGTGCCGTTCATTTGTCCTTATTACCTTGTCTTGTTAATAATTATTAATTTCTTACTCGCCTTTCTTTTATATATTACACATTTAAGACCTATGGATTGAAATTAGTATTAGCCAATGCGTCAATGTTACGCGTCATCCATTCAAACACCACATTAATTTATATAATTGTTACTGGAATGCAACCTGATAAGAGCATTATCATTTAAATATTCATTTCCTATACGAGATTATGATAATGTAATATTAAACTATACTTTATAATTAGTTACTTGTTTTTAATCGCTATGTTATGTGTTTTTTTTTGCAAAAAAGCAAATCTTAAATACATCCATAAGAATATTTGCTTTTGAAATCTTATACGCAATTTTATTTTATATTTTTAATATCTACCAAACTATTGAAAGTTTGCGAAAACCTTTAGTGCTAAATATAAAATTTGTGGACTAGGTGAAGGAATTAATTAAGGGTCACAGTGAATTGTGTTATTGAATAATTCTCTCCAACTCTGCACATCGACGTTCCATTGACTTAATTTTCAGCAGGGATTTCACCCGGTATTTGTTATCATTTTAGTAGGTGTGCTTAAACCTAAGTATAAATTTTAGATCGATTTTTTACAGATCCTAATTTGATCGGAAAAACACTGAAATTTAGATAGTTACATGATCTCAATTTTAGACTTTGAGTTGAAAAGGATATTTACATTTAATTCGTTCATTTCAAGAATAGTTTAAAAATGGTTTAGAGTAAAATTGCGGAAGCATTTATAATTTAATGTATTCAATTTCGTGAAAATATGTAAATTCTACTCTGTGAAAATTTAATATTTAATAATATCAGTAATAGTTTTTGGAAATTTGGTCTTATCTAAATGCGAGGTAAGATGTCAAATTCAATTTGTCTAAAAAAAATGTTCCTTCAAATTGTTCTATTCCTTATATACGCAGAAAAGTTATTTTTTGTTGACCTATGCTGAGTTCTATTATTCACTTCAACGTATATTCAATTATCATGAGTTTAAAAATATGTAGAAGATGTGTGGTAATTTCATATTTTCCACAAATACGCGAAGTGTTCGAAATAAAGAAAAGAAGGTAGTGAATTAACCGAGAAAAAAAGAGCTGATAGTAAATATTTACTAAAATAAAAAAATTGTCAATGTTGACTTAAAAAGCCCAATGTAACGGTATATGTACATATATCCGGTCAAAAAGTGACAAAGCTTCTATGACAACATAACATAAGTGCGAAAAGCCCAGTTATTTAACTGTTCAGGTAGCCTTGAAAATTATTCAGGCAAATTAACTTTTATTTTCATAAAAAATTTCCATATTCAATTTCTTAGCGTCTGCAAATTATGAATAAAACTCAGTGCATCCTCTTAACCGATTTTTGGTGGTTCGGTTGATTCACTGGTTTTTAGCTGCTGCTAAAAAAAGATGCATATTACAACAGATTGTTGCAGCCCAGGTGACCTTACCATCAAAAATTTTTAATTTGTAAAAAAGCGTGAAAAATGAGTGACCGGCCAAACTTTTAGTGATGAATGGTCCATTGCAGATGAAAGTCCATTCATGTGGAACAAGGTAAAAATAGCCTGAGGGATGAAAAGCGTAGATGGTTTTGCATGGAGGCCTATTTTGGGAATTTTCCCTTTCATCTGAAAGTCGCGAGGCGTGCTAATTTTCCAGAAGGTCTCGAGCAAACGAAGTGCAAATGAGATGAGGCATCTGTGCGTAAACCAAACTCCTCATGTGGGTTAGATTCGCGAGTGGTTTTCCGGCCGCTCAGGTTAAATACTTAATTAGCTTTACGGTTTTCGTTTTCTAACGTGTTTTCATGCTAAGGCCTTTTTGATTACGAGCTTTGAGCCGTTGAGCGCGGAAATTCAGTGGAATTTGATTTTCAGAGCGTGCCGACGCAGCAAGAAAAGTCGTTACAGTGCTTTGTTCGCTTATCGGACAATTGGCATCGACGAGAAGTACTTGAGGATGTTATTCTACTACGTCGTTTCGCTTTATTATGCTCGATTTATTGCCTTTCATTGTTGGAAAGTTCAGGCTTCTTCTCAATAAAAAGTTTCTTGAATGTTTGTTGAGAAACCAAAAAACAAAACAAACAAAAAATTTGATGAAGTCACTAAACCATTTTCTTTTTTCTTTTCTCAAGATCTCTTAAGAAATGAACTCCAGACTCCACTTTTTCTCAATTCGTCTTTAAAGTATAAAATATCTTGTTCTGTACACAAAAAGTTATTATATCCGATAAAAACAACAAAACGCTACCAAATTGATTTTGTCTAAGAAGTGATGAGATGGCTCTTTACTTGACCTTGCCCAAAAACAAATTATATACCTATACACGGTCTAGAAAAGCATAGTATAATAAATCCATACCTACTCAACATGATACAAAATATGTAAAAATTAAAGCAGTATAGTAAAAGAAGCCATTTTATGTTTAATTTGTATATAGTATGTACATACATATGTTTTCTGAAATGTTAATGCTGGAAAATTTTACTGAATCCTAAAAAAATATTTATTCGCTAATTTGGTAGTCTAATTTTGAGTATATTGGTAATTAGTACCTATGTATTTTTCTACCACGTAGTTCTTTTATGGTATATGTTTAATAACTTTGTAAACAACTTGGAAAAATTTCACTGGAATTCCAACTAATTATTTACAAAAAATATAAGGATACATAATTTTGGTACCGAAAACAAAAGAAAAACGTAAATATTTGTTTTGGACTTTACCCAAATTTGCAATGTTTTGTTCAAATTTCACCACTGGAATGTTTAAAAACATTAAAGAACATTAATTACATAAGATGCCATCTTCTCTTAAGTCAGCAAATAGGAAAATGTAATTCTATTCGGGAGGGATAAAACTCAACAGAATATTTTTTTAGCATCTAACGCCAGAGAAGCAGTTTGAACTCTAGCTTCCGTCGTCCTTTTACAGATTTAAAACGGGCCAGTCAAAAAATTAATATACCAAAAATTAATAGTCACTTCAAAAAATAATGAGCCTAGGAGACTAACACTATGAACAAAATTACTGGGTATCAAAACAAAACAAAATCATAAAGCAATGTATACTTATAATAACATATGTATATGTATTTTAAGATTTTTAACAAAAAATAGTAAAATAACGTAAATTTTAATTAAATCTAACATTTATTGCAAAATTAGACAAACACACTGAAACTATATCGATATATTAAACATTTCTGTAAAAATAAAAATCGGTAATAAAATTATGATACAGCCTTAAAACTTTTATTTTGAACGAGAGACTGAGAATTTGCATGAAATATATTTAGTAATTAGATTATTTTAAGTGGCGTATACTTGAATCAATTTCGATATAAAGTTTGATCATAAATCAATGTAATATGCTTGATTATAAGATACAAAATAAAGTGAGCCGCCGAAAATCATCATCATGTACATATATGATCTATGTGAATTAAGTATGTGTAGATTAAAATATTTAATACGAAACTAAAAAGAGAAATGAAGTTTTATTTCTTTTCTTCACATGACTACTTGTACTATAAAACGTTCATATGTCTCGAATGAAGAATAAAAACTCTTAAATTAAAGACAGCTCAAAATAACAATAAGACAAACAGGTTAAGTAAGGTTTTTACTTCAAAAATATGTTTATTACGTAATTATTTTGTTTAATGTCGGCCAGAACTTATGTATTACTGAAATTTTTCAGCATTTTATTGCCATCGCTCTCTTTTTAATGCTAATAAATTATATGGAGTTGAGAACAAAACAAAAATTGATGACCGGTTATTGACACAAAACGTTTTAGGTTGTAAATTAAGATTTTTCTACTTCGTGTAGAACAGTAAAAATTAGAGAAATTATATATGTAAATTTAGCACCATTCATCAATTTCCCCGGAAGAGAAAAGAAAAAAATACTGGAGAAATAAGTCAGTAAACAAATATTTTTTTTTGTTTAAAGCAAACGATAAAAGTTTATCTAATATTAGTTTTTATCCAGAAAACTCTCAGAATAGTGGTAGAAAAAACTGCTTGATTATTGAAGAAAACAAGTATGTCATCACTTTTTGCAGATGAACATACATTTTGTTTAATGTCTATATTAATCGGTTCCTGCATTAGTTTTCGTATCAAGGACGAGAACTTTATTTGTGGCGGTATAAAGACAAACTTGCATGAAATTAGATTTATTATTGCTTACAAAATTAAAGCTAGGAATAGACTAGAGATAAGATAGACTTATATTGGGTTATTAGGTTATTTCAATTTGTAAACTTAAGAAAATCTTATTCCATGATATATTTCAAACTTATTTTCGCGACTTATAGTAGATTTATGACTTTTATGAGATTGTCTGTCCATGCACTAGTAATTGAAATAATTTTATAAATGTATTTAATTTATGTCATTTTAATGTTTGAGGATGTCTTTGAAGTATCAAAACTGATAAGAAAATATTTTGCTGAATCACTAGTTTGTACTAGTCTCAGAGTAAATAATGTTTGTGAAGTTCAACTAATGAAGTGTTTTTTAAGAGTCATTTTTGTATTAAAAAAGTAATGATTTGATAAAAAATATACAATATAAAACTGGAAATGAACATGCATATGAAACCGTAAGTGAAAAGAAATTAAAAAAAACTCATAGTGAGACTGCAAAACAGCTAAACTCTGATAACAGGTCGATGCTGATAACCCACAAAAAGCTAAAAATTCAAAACAAAGTGGCTTTTTTACCATACTCACCTTTCGATGGAACCGATTCTATCACTAAGTGTGAATATTTCTATTTTTTAATAGTGCGTCTAGACCAAATAAAACTATATTTACATATATGCATATCTTTCAAGACTTTTAAAATTAAGACCCGTCTAGACAGTGGATGATCTTATATGCGTTAATATTGCAATTATTTGATCTGTTTCAGTTTCTGGGTCAGTAGGTTTTATAGATTACACTGGACGCAGCACGTTTTGATTACAGAAATGCACGCGTTTCTGGACTATTTTTAGCTAATCAGGGCCTGGTATTACGAGATTCAGTCTTTGAACTTTGTAGTTATATACTATAGATTGAACGCTGTTTTTAACAAAAGCTTACTAAAGTAGCAGTTATAATGTTTAACATAATTTCATGATTTTAATATTTATGTAAATATTAAGTCAGAATACACGTGGTAAATATTCGTCGAAAAAGTTGTTAAACAAGATTCCGCAGGTAGGTTAGCAGGCCACTTCGCGTTCACTGCTGTTCAAGTTCTTTGGGAATTGCATGAATCATAATTTTGCACCTGAACTTGAATTCAGTTCTAGCTTTAACAATTTCCAATGTAATATTAATTTTATTTTTTGGAAGATGGGAATTTTATGGCTTTAATCAATTTGAAATAAAAATCTTGTTTACAAACAGGTCATTGGCATTAGATTTGATTACCTAATGGACATTCATTACCTATGTACGCAGCCTCTTTGTCTGACCTTCAAAAATTAAATGATGGAAGAAAGCGTAGACGCGTATAGAAGATGCGTAAATTCAAGAGAAAATGTATTCCGATATCTTCACTTCCTCGTGCTGTGATGGAGTTCATGCAAATTTGACAAATTAATGCGAATTGGAGCCAGTGTTACTCAACATAATCCATAAATAGATATCTTTTTAAAAATTAGAATGTTAAATTTGATAGAAGTCTTGAATGGTCACACGTGTCTATTGAATGACCTACAGTACTAGGAGTTATTTTTTACCTCTTCATCACGCGTAACTAACAACCAAGAAAAAACTACTATTCTGAGTTTATCTGGCACGTGGATTCAAATAAACAAAATCTTACATTTTTGTTCCTTAATATGCGTTATTCGCTTTTTTTCAGTACACATTACTTGTATTTGCATTCATATCGTCATAACGATTAACTTAAAATTTATAGATCTGGTAGATCGTTATCTAAATTGCGATACTTACATTACGTCGATCTCCTTGAATTGCATTGGAATTGGCATTGTATCAAGGTTAATATTAGTTGGATTTCAAATGTCAAGATCATCTTTCGAATGTAATTACTTTGAATCTACATTGTAAAAATTGCAATTACCAAGAAGAAAACCTTCATGCAAATACCGATTTAAACAGAACATGGCAAAAAATGTTTGCAATATTATGTATGCACAATCTTATGCATCAATTTACTTGTATATTCGTATTATCATATCGTCTTTGGCACAAATAAATCATTGAATAGTAAATGTAGTATGTTTTGTATTAAGTGTACATATGAAATCTGGAAATAAAAATAAATAACTTTTCTGTCATCAGATAAAAAATATTTCCAAAATATTAAAAATAACATAACTATCAATAATAAAAACATAAACCACCAAGTGATATTCGTAATATGAAATTTCATAGTATTTGTTTGCAGAAAATTCATTTGTTAAGCCTTACCTTGCGTAATAAAAACCTTAATAATTAAAAAGGTGCACTAAAGCTAAAAATTTGTTCAGGGTTGCATTTATTTTAACAAAATTCGACTCAGTCACAATTTAGCGGTTTAATAGCTATCCAGTATTTAAATCTGAATGAAGGCAAACAACAAAATTAATAAATATCAATTTATTCTTAATTTAATGGAAAAAAAAAAAATTTACTACTTTAATATTTTGTTAGAGACAACTATTTTAATTTTGAAAACTATTGGTCATCTACGTATACTGTAACAGTCCTTTGGATAAAATGAAACTTACGATATTTTATTTCTTAAAATGTGTGCTTGTATGTATAATAGAAAATAAACCTTAAACGAATATGTGTATATAATCCAAAAGTGTACACTTTTATTGCAGGTTGAAATTTATGAAATTTTAAATTTGCAATAAAATTGTACGGTTTTATTCATGATTTAGACGGAATTCAAAGGCGTTTCAAATGTTTCAAATTTAGGAGGAAGCTGAAATAGTATTTTGAACTTTAGAAAGGTTTCATATTTCCAGAATGCTTTCAAATTTTTTACGTTTCGAATGAATTTTTGTGTCATAGCGTCGGAATGAAGATTATGGCGGTAAACCTAAAAAGCTTGAATTAAAAATTTTAAAGATTGTGCAAATAAAAAACTTGCCAAAAAGTTTTGTTCACCAGATAATATGCAGCTACAGGTATTAAAATGGCAGAGCGGTTGATCTGAATGCTAATTTTATGTGGATGTGATTGTAAATGCAAAACGTGGTACATTGCATTCTTTATTGAGATGTGAAGGTGAATGACATGCAAGGTATAGAATTTTACTACAATGATACAGCGGATTTGTGTTGTGAGAATCATTAATTATTTTATTTAAACTAAATTAGAGGCTTTAGTGTTCATTTCAACTGATATTTTTATAGATCAACTTTTATTGATTGTAGATGCTATGTCAACTGCAGTATTATATAATATTCTATTTTGAATCTAACAAGTTGTTTCAAAACTTGGATTAGACAATCTAATAGCAGTAAAGGGTTTGATTGTTTGTACATTTTCACCACAATAAGCTTGATTTACTAAAAGTAAATATTATCATAGATGAAAATAAATATCACAAAATTAGATAAGAATATGTCATATTACTTGTGTACTTACGAGTATATATTATACATTGGTAAGTTTGATTGACCTTCTAAATAATGATAATTGCGCTGGTACAAATCATTAATGTCTCAGTAGAATAATTAATTGTATATTTTTATGGGTTCCTATATATGTGATAAATCCCACGACATGACATTTATATACAAAAACCACAATTTCAATATTAATTTCGTAATCAAATGAATTGATTGTGCTTTCAGTGAGATTAGTGATTGCATTTCATATGAAAACTGATAACTTGAGCGGTGCACGCTATTAAAAATGTAGATAGACATTTGTGTGATTAGGACGCAATTCCGGTAACACAGAAGCTAATTTAATTATGAAGATAGAAACACTTTGTTGGGTCTCACTGATAGATATTAGGAGTAACTACTACATAGATATGAGTTTACTACACAAGAAATTAGTCTTTTCAAATAAAGGAAAAGGAAAAAATACTTCGTCCGAAGGGCATACACTTTGAGCTCCATCAAAAAACTATTAGATAAGCGTAAAATCACTTCCAAAAATATGAAGGACTCAGTTGTTATCAAGACTTAATGTTTTCTATCGAATTTTTTTTAGTGCGTTTCTTTTTTCATCGTTTTCATAGACATTTTTGAGGTATACCACGCCGTTTTTTGTAAACTTCAAAATTGACATATTATGGCAATTGTTTTAATGCATAGTTCTTTTCCTTTACAGATATATTAAATTCAAATATCGCCAGTATCGTTTGAAAACAAATGAGACTATGCTCGTGAAAACCACCTACGGACCGATTCGAGGAGTAAAACGTTTTTCATGTTGGGACGATCCTTTCTACAGTTTCGAAAAAATTCCCTTTGCTAAACCACCACTTGGAGAATTGAGATTCAAGGTAAATTTTTAAAATTAATGTAATTTGTAATGGTCACATGAATACTTTGCTGTATATTTAATTAGCTATAATTACGATTGGTATTATAATACGTACATATGCAATATTAATCACATCAAGTTGAAAAACTGGTTTGTGATTTTTTCTTTCAGATATTTTTTAAAATGAATGCTAATTAATATTAACTGACACATGTTCATATTATATTGTATGATATAAAGCTAAAGTTTTATTCGTTTTGATTTCTTCTGTAAAGTCGGCTTTGAAAAAACGTCCATGCATGAAAACTGGTTCTAAGTCTGTCTATTCTGATATTTATGGGATTATTTTATAAAATGTTTTGCAGAGAATTAAAAGTTTCAAGATTGATGTTCAGTTATATGTGTTTTTGTTGAATTAAAGAATAACGACAAATATTTCCTGTTATATCGCATAAGCGAGTAGTATGGGGCAAGAATTTTTTCTCAACTATGTTGTTTACTTTCTATTTATGCATAATAAAATTTGATGTACGATGTACTACTTTATAAGGTTTTATTGTATGTTTGTCGATATTGACGTTTTTAAATTTTAGCCTCTATGATTAATAACTACTTATTATATAAATATTGATATATTTTTTATTGAATACCTTAATTTTACGAATTGATTCTAATGGTTCTATTATATTCTTGTAAAAACGAATTAATCTGTTTTGTTGCACAAAGAAATTTGAAGGGCTACTTTTAGTAATCAAATTTATGAAGAAGCAGAAGAAAAATGTTTGTATCTCTTTTGATTTATTCCAGGCTCCTGTTCCACCAGACCCATGGACAGAAGTCAAAGATTGTACAAAGGAAGGACCAAATCCACTTCAGACAAATCTGCTAATTGGCAGAATGGAAGGATCAGAAGATTGTCTGTACTTAAATGTCTACACAAAAAGTGTAAAATTTTCCTATACTATTTATTGATCAATTATTCATATTTCAAATATTTCCTTTTAATAGTTGCACCCAGCGCGTCCTGCACCAGTTATGGTCTGGATTTATGGGGGAGGTTTTGAGACAGGTGGAACTACAAAGGACTTTTATAGTCCTGACTATTTCATGCAGAGAGATATTGTCTTGGTTTCGATTACATATCGCGTAGGACCTTTTGGTAAGTTTTTGAATCGGCTTTTGATTATAGCATGTATAATATTTAAACAGTGTTATATTTATAAGTTTGTTCTACGAGCTTGTTTACGGCTTAACTATTTTCTGTGGCTTTTAAACAAGCCTGCATGCTTTTGGATCTTTGTTATTGTTAAACATTTTCTACTTGGACGTAATAGTTTTTGTTTTGAGATCGTGTTATTTCAAGTGATGTTAAATTCGACTGAGATCACAAATTTTGTTTTATTATTCACATTTTTGGGCGTTAAAACTATCCACTCTTTTTGATATTGTAGTTTTTTTCTGCATATTGAATTATGGAAGATCACTATCGCACTTTTTTTGTGGGTCTGGTAAGCCCTTCGCAAGTACCAAAATATTGTTCTTATCTTTGGAGGTTTTTATATTATATTTAGATATTAAATATAGATTTTGTATAATGGACTTGGGAAATAATTGAAATATAATGGATTCTAGTGAAGTATAACATATTATTAGAAATATTGAGAAAAGTTATTATTCGGAGGTTTTTAGGATAGAAAAATGGAAGATTTAAAATATATAGAAAAGAAAGAGATTATAAAAATGGTATTAAAAATTGGGGCTTCTATAAAAGTTCCAGCAGATGTTTACATCTCAAGAGAACCATAACACTAGCTGGCTTCGTTTTCACTTCAGCACACTTATCTACAGCATTTTAAAAACTAAATAATGTATTTCCAAATTTTCTTCTAGATTTAAGACTTTCACGCTTCCTATTCGCAAAAAAAAAAATTTATAAATAAATAAATAAACTGGACTTATGCATGTGCACAGCACGTTCATGTTTCAAAGATATTCAGCACTTGTGTTGCTTTGCATGTTTTCTGTGTCTGCCTTTTTTCAATCTACAGTGTCGGTTAGTATAAAATTGAAAACTCACCACTCAATATGCAATATAAAAATTCACCACTCAGGTTTTTTAAGCTTGAATGATCCAAGCTTAGACATCCCCGGAAATGCCGGTCTTAAAGATCAACTCCTTGGACTGAAGTGGGTCCAAGCGAATATATCAAAATTTGGGGGAGATCCGAACAACGTAACCCTTTTTGGAGAAAGTGCGGGAGCAGCATCAACGAACTACATGATGATTTCAGATCAGGCAAAAGATTTGTTTCATAAAGCTGTTCTTATGTCTGGCACTGTGTTGAGTCCGTGGGCTCTTGTACCTGCTCGTAACTGGGGCTATCGACTGGCTAAAATGGTGGGATACGACGGAGTGAATAACGATGCCAAGGTTTTTGCGTATATTAAAAACGCAAGTGGAAGTGCTCTGATTGCCGGGGAGAACAAACTTCTGACGAAAGAAGAACGACATAATCGAATTATTTTTCCATTTGGGCCGGTCATAGAGCCCTACGTGTCCAACCATTGCATAATTCCTGAGCACCCAAGGTTCCTGCTGCGGAAGGCTTGGAGTGAGAAAATGCCAGTTGTAATAGGTGGCACTTCGTATGAAGGCCTGATTTTTATGCGAGGTATTTTGTAAAATGTTACTTTTTTAAAATCCAACTATCGTGCGAATTGTAGACACAAAGAAGTTACCGAGTTTAGTCAATTCTCTGGGTGGATGTGAGTATCTGGCTCCTCTCGAGCTAAATTATCCTAGAGATAGTCCTGAGTGCAAGGAAATAGGCCGGAAAATTAAATCTATACACTTCAATGGTTTGGACCCCGATATGAAACGCATCCATAACTACCTCGATGTGAGTTCACGCTTCATTTATCTATTTAGCAGTATCGAATTAGACTTATCGCTTTCAGGTATTGTCCTACAAGTATTTCTGGCATCCGATCCAACGTACCATTTACTCTCGACTTAAGCACGCCACTGGTCCAAACTATTTGTACCGATTCGACGTCGACTCAAAATATTTCAACATGGTACGCATTTTTATGTGCGGCCCCAAAGTTCGAGGAGCTTGTCATGGGGACGATTTGATCTACATGTTCCTCAGTGTCATTTCACCACTCGTAGAAAAGGATTCGATAGAATATAGGGCTATTCAACAATTGGTCGGAATGCTGACAAATTTTGCAGCAACTGGCAATCCGAATTGTCCCGAGTTGGGATTAGGCCCACTTACTTGGGATCCTGTCAAAGCTGATGAAAAGCCATTCAAATGCCTCAACTTGTGCGAAAGAGCAGTTCTCATTCCACTGCCGGAAACTGACAAACTTTCCGTTTGGGATACGTTCTTTCCAGAAGACAAGATTATATAATGTAATTGTTAACAAGTTTTAGGATTTTGTGATATTTGAAATACATATGAACCTTATAGCCGATGGGTCGGTTTGGTTTACAAGGGTTCGTTGTTTCCTCCATTTTATTATATTTTAATTAGTTCTTCTTTCACTTGCTTAACTTTAGTAGGGAAGTTCAAAGAAAATTTATATTTATTGGGTTAATTTAGCGACAGTTTTAAACGTAATTATACTTGGGAAGTTTTGTTTGGAAGGATAATTGTTATAATAATAATGTCTCATAATTAAATTAAAGTAGAACATATACAGTAGTTTTGATTTTTTACAATAACTTTGTTTTCTGTTGAATACTTACTGCTCATTATCAGCATACGTTTTTAATCTAAAAACCATTTCACGTCCCAACTGATAAAGTGTTTTATATAATCTTAGATAATGGTTCATAAATAAACGCTACATTTGGAAGGCTGTTAAAAATGCGCATCAGGGGGAACGATATGTTAAATAACTTTAGGCAAATCATAGTAAAATCAACAACTAAGAACACTTGAAAATGACCTGGACCTGGCAGAAACAATTTCAGTAGTAAAGTTACTTAGTCATAGGAGTAAACTTTAATGTTTTACGTGATAACGTAATGATAGCAATCTATGAAATAAAATAGTGGCAAAACATATTAAAGTTAAAATTAGTCATGCATATTTTTGTTTATAAATCTAGCCACTGGAACAATATAAATATAAATTAAATAAATCAAGTAAGAAAAAAGCAGAGTTTAAATTGATGTCCTCACGGATTGCGTAACTTATCTTAAGATATTTCCATGTTTTGGTTGAACACAATTTTGCGAGATTTCTGAGTACAAATGCGTGCTTGTCCCAAGATAATTGCCATTAATTGCCTTCAAAAATTTTAGGGAATTTCAGGACATACAAAGTTTCACATTTACCTTAATGGGTTACAAATTTTATAGATTGCATTTTAACAAAACCTTTTAAACAAGAAGCTGAATATTGGATGAAATTATTGGCAGGTAAAGTTTTGAAAACATTATTTGATTGTCATGATTTTTGGTTCAATGAAAAATAGTATTGAGAAAATGAAATAGAACTCGGAAAAAAAATTCAAACTTAAACTTGTAGTTGTCCACTTTTTGACGCATATATGTACATTATGTATGTATGTAATTCGTTAATATGTAAATGCATATAAATAGAAGCACGTTGTTAATGCTTTTGTTATTGATTGATGCTTAAATTTCGGTTGATGAATTGACAGAAGAAAATAAGAAATATTATTTACTTTAAAAATGTTGTTAATTATTAGCAAAACTTTAATTCGGATTGAAAGATGCAAACATGTATATCTACTACAATCTCACTAAAAATAGAATTGCTTGCATCAACTGCTTAATAAGAAATTTCACAACTATTTCATGAATAAATAATTATTGCCTAATGTAATGTAATGTATTGTATGCATAATAAAAGAGATCACATTAGTGTCTAAATTGTTGTACGCTGTTTAATCACGTATACTCGTAGCTATTGTAGACAAATGAAAAGCAGTTGCTGATTTGCACCAATTCAAAAAAGAAAAAAAAATAATAATGTATAATACTATTTTTATAAGAAGACTATTAACAGCTCTTAATTTCAGGTTTCTTAAGTTTCAAGGACCCTTCTCTGAATATCCCTGGGAATGCAGGTCTTAAGGATCAGTTGCTTGGGTTGAAATGGGTAAAAGAAAATTGTTCATTGTTTGGAGGTGATCCGAACAACATAACTCTGTTTGGTGAGAGTGCAGGAGCCGCTTCTTGTCACTATTTGATGCTGGCCGAAAGGGCCAAGGGTCTGTTCCACCGAGCCATCCTCATGTCAGGGACAGTTCTATCTCCTTGGGCCAGATTGGGCGTCGAGAACTTGACCCAACGGCTAGCGAAGCACGCCGGGTACATTGGAAATAATAGCGACCAAGAATTGTACGACTTTTATAAGAACATAGACGGAGTTGATTTACTCTATGCTGAGAGAAAAATTATTAATAAGGAAGAGCGCAGGAATTGCATCCTGCTACCTGTTGCACCCTGCATTGAGCCGTACCTCACTGAAGATTGCATAATTTCTGAGGAGCCTATGCTTATGATGAGGAACGCATGGAGCAATGATATACCAGTCATTATTGGGGGTACCACTGATGAGGGGTACTTAATGCACCCTTGTAAGTAAAAACTTAAAGTAAACATCTTTTGATAGATTATGATTGTAAACTTTTCATATTTTTTTAGTTGTGAGGAAAAATCCACAATTGTTAAACGGAGTTGACGATTTTTCATATTTTCTTCCTCTTGAATTGGACATAGACAGACATGGTGAAAAGGCTAGAGAGCTAGGATTAAGAATCAAACAAACACATTTTGGGGATAAGCCGGTCAACATATCAACATTGAAAGAATTTTATGACGTAAGTATTTAAAATTATAGTATTGTTAATTTAAGAGCAGATAAGAAAGTTTGATATGTACTTAGGTCTGTTTTTAGAGAAAAGTGCTGAGGCAATAGATTATAAAACCATTATTATATAATATTTTTTTCCCCAAAATAACGATGTATTATCAACAAAGTTTCAATAGATTTTTTCTCTAGAGAGAAGAAGAAGACCAAAATCCACGAAGAGGTTTCGAAGGTATATTTCTTCAATGACAACATGTCCACATTAACATATAATTAGTAAACAATTTTCCTTTCTTATGCTTTCAAGGGCGCGGAATCTGATTTTGTGATTAATTTTTATTTAGGCGCTAAAGGTTTAAAAATGGAAGGGATAGCTTCTTTTTAGTCTACAAAACCAAGATGCGCATTGTTTTACATGTCCTTACAATTACTGAATTTATTTTTTGAGTCCTTATGGTTTGAGGGGTGAAAGCAAATCTGCAATGCAAGGAGCATACTTTAAACTCTCTACTGAAGGTGATGGTGAATTTTATATGCATTAATGCCTTATAAGCTTAATAGGATATAAATAAATAAATTTTCTAAAAGATTTCCGAATGAATTAAACTACGTTGTCTATTGTTTCTGATTTGATTCTAAATAAAACATATTGAGAACTAAGATATTACTTATAAAACTTTAGTAAATGAAATTTCTCTTTATGTTAATTTTAGCTCTATGGACACAAGCTATTCTGGCATGGGATTCACAGAACTGTTCTGTCGCGTATGCAATATGCTTCAGCTCCAACATACCTCTACAGGTTTGATTGTGATTCGCCAACATTTAATCACATGAGGAATTTCTGGTGTGGATCGAACATACGTGGAACATGCCATGCTGACGATTTATCGTACATCTTCTACAATGCTATTTCTGAAGATCTTTCCAAAGATAGTATGGAGTATAAAGTTATTCAAATGATGATGACGATACTAGAAAATTTTGCAAATACTGGTGATCCAAATAATAGTTCAATTGGAGTAACTTGGCCAGCCGTTAAAAGAGATGAGAAGCCGTTAAGATGCTTAAATATATCCGAAATCAATAAAGTTATTGAATTGCCGTATGAAAAGAAATTAGAAGCGTGGGACAGTTTATATCCTCCAGGTAAACTTATATAAACATTTTGAATTTTTATTCATTTCAAAATATGTAAAAAGTATTTTTTATATGACATAATAGATGGAATTTTAGAGAACAAATGTTTTATGTTTTATTCACTGAATAAATTTGACATGTGTATTTTTAGATTTTAGTTCATTTATCGTATTTTATAGTATATATATGTATTACACGATACATTAAAAGCATTGGCAGAAGTAGGATTGTTACTAAAAATAGATAAAAGACTTTGAATATTTTTTTTGCAAAAACCTATTATTTTCAACAGTAGTAACTATTCTGCTTTCGACGCTACCTATTTTCTTTTGAGATATGTATTTAGAGCTAATATGAAAAAATAATTTTATATAGTAAGCATATCTGGAGTAGTTCCAGAAGACAGCAGAACTTGTTCTGGTGTTGTTGGAGCACCAAGACTGAGCCATTCTGTGATGCCAGCATCTTTCCTTGCAGAGATTAAAGCATACCTTAGAGCAAAAATAGCTACAATCGACATGCAAACAGCAGGTTCTCCGGTTGCTGTAAATGAAAAGAAATGCTTACAAATCCTGCAAGATTAAATATTTCGTACCTTTGGATCTAAGCACACTAACTGTATTTGGACTGTTTCTCAAAAATTTGATTCTGAAATCAATCGGAATATCTTTAGCTCCTGGTGGTTTGTAGTTCCATGTACGATTAGTAAGCAATTTTCCATCGGATTCGTCGTAAACCAAGTTTTCAGTTAACCAGTATCCCAGTCCCATTACAAAGGCACCTTCTACTTGGCCAACATCAACTTGTGGACTGAGGCTTTCGCCAGTATCTTCCAATATGTCCACTCTACTTAGTTGATAGTTCCCAGTCAACATGTCTACTTCAACTTCGGCACAACTTAGACCCCATATTGAATATGCTTGCAAATCGGTCATCTTGTATTGATATGTTGCACTCAACTCTATTAGTTGATTGTGACATGCCTCTGTTACTTCGTTCCACTTAGCTTCTACCATCTTTTCCCGAACTGGTTTCATGCGTTCTACAAGTATTTCGCAGGCTTTCATAGTTGCCTATGAAATAATCGTTTTTAGGTTAATGATTTTACAGAATATGGATCGATTTGCGGATAAAGTAAAATTAAAAAAATCGGTGAAAACCAATTTCACCAAAGAACGTAAAAATAGAGAAAAATTATACTGCCTCACGTCTACTATATTTAATCGCATAAAACGAATTTGATACTTACGAATGAAACTGCTTCACTGGTCATACTGCCACCAGTTCCCATTGCGTTTGGTACGACATAATTCACCGATGGTTTGATTTTAATGTACTCCATCGGGATTTTTAATGTATGAGCCGCAACTTGGGTAATTTTCGTGTTTATACCTTGTCCACATTCGACGCCTCCATGAGTTATAGCCACGGTGCCATCTGTATGGAAAATAGAAACAATTACAGGAATGGTTCCATAAAATGATTGCCCATATTGCATTGGCACCACAGCTATGCCCCGTTTTCTCCATCGATTTTTCGCATTAAAATCATCGATTTCGGATTTTCTTTTCTTAAAATCGATTGACTCCAAAAAGTCTGGCATCAAGTGTTTAATCTTATTATCCTCAGCAATATTCGCCATTCGAACATCGATTGGATCTAATCCAGTTTCATAGGCGATGTGTTCCATAATTGCTTCAATTGACGCTATACCCTCTGTGGTTCCAGGGGCTCGGCACCAAGTGTTACTTGCACTGTCCGTAACACAAATTTTTCCTGTAAAATTGAAAGCATCGCTGATGTAACAATTTTTAAAAAACTCTTTCGCTGTATATATTGGATCTTCGTTGATAGAGCAGCCGTAATCTTCGCGAAAGATATTTTCCATTTTTTGAATTTTTCCTTTATCATCCACATGAATTTCATAGTCGCTAATGACGCCATTTCGCTTTCCCACAGTTTCCATATTTGATTCGATGCTCAGCACAAAACGAATCGGGCGATTTGTCCGTTGACACGCGATCGCACTTGCGCAGGCTACTTGCGCAGGTCGAGTAATTTTTGCTCCATATGCCCCACCCAAACGGCGCATATGAACATTTATGCTGTTAATTAAGAAATTCGAGAAAGTAAATGTTATTCAAATCAAAAATTTATAAGTAATTTAATTTACTAACCAATTTTCTGGAATTTTTGTACATTCAGATATGGCAACCTGTACAAAATCGACGTATTGCGTGGCAGAGTATACTTCAAGACCATCTTCGCATGGTATACAGACGCATGTTTGTGGTTCCATTGTAAAATGATATTGCCCGCCCATCTCAAAATGTCCTTTAATTATCTTTTTGGTATTTTGACCTTTAAATATTTATGGAATTATAAAAGTTAGAGTGATATTACAAAGGTCTGAATATATTTAACATACCTTCACATTTTGCAGAAAGATTAGCATGCGTGTCTCGGAATCTTTCTAATGCATTCTTGTCGTAAGCAGCTTTCATTGTTGGTATGACCGGTTTTTCTTAAATAGAATAGTTTATTATGTATTATACCTGCTTTAAATAATAAAATCATTGTATTACCTCCGGACTCATACTCAATTTTTACCATGGATGCTGCGTTATAAGCCAATTCATGGTTATCCGCCAAAATAATACCAACAGGTTGCCCATAGAACTTCGGTGTTTCACTAACAAAAATCTCTTCATCTTCTTGTATAAATATTAAATGCGGTGTAAAATTATTTCTTCCAGGGATATCCTTAGCTGAGAGGAAGTATCGTACACCTGGTATATCAAGGGCCTTTGTAGGATCAATTTCTATAATTTTTTGAAGACTTTTGGCGGGAACAAATGCAGCCCACAGTTCTCCAGGCATATGAGGAATATCGTTAACATACTGCGCTTCTCCAGAGCACTGTATAACAGCTTCAACTTTTTGGACAGGTTGAGTCATTGGCCATTTGTCCTTGTGGGTTTCAAAGCTTTGAATACCTGAGCTAAGAGGTCTTTCTAAAATGTCTCCACCAGTTCTAATCTGGGGTTTGAGCTGATTCGGGGGGCATGTTGAAAGGATGAATTTGTAGAATAGTGATATTGCCAAATTTCTACGAAACTCTGGACTGGCATCAGGTGGATTATAATCCGGTTGTATTTCTTCAAAAAGTGTCTTAATGGTTTCTTGTAATATTTCAGAAGAATAAGGATTCTTCTTTAACAGGAAGTTTTCAGTTTTAGATGCACGTAAAAATTCAGGGTTGATTCCACCAAAGCACAGATTGCAGGAAACAATTTCATTTTGATCTAACTCGATCAAAAATGCTGCATTCACATAGGCATGAGCATTTTGTGCTCTTGGCATTATTTTGTAAGATTTGAATTTATATCGTGTCGGATCTAAAGGCTTTAGTTGGATATTTAGAATTATCTTCTTATCCATGTCTTCAGCAAGGTATTCTTCAATGTCAACATATTTCGTATTAGTTTTGGAGGTTACTAGAATAAATGAACAATTTAGAAATATTTTTAAAGTAACAAAAATGTTATTTACCTATAGCTATTTTAGCGTTTACTGCTTGTAATAATAAAAGCAAATCGGAAGGAAACTCGTGATGTTTATGTTTGATAGACAAATTTCCAGCTAAGGTTCCAGCCTAGGAAACGCAATAAAATGACAATATTTAATAACATTAACACTAAAGTATTTTAATTTAATAATTCGT
This sequence comes from Tolmerus cingulatus, assembly GCA_959613345.1. NCBI lineage: Eukaryota > Metazoa > Arthropoda > Insecta > Diptera > Asilidae > Tolmerus > Tolmerus cingulatus. The sequence continues at coordinate 19,740,375 of OY390708.1, read as the reverse complement.
TAATATGTTAGGAACCCTTTTTAAATGTTAACTTTTACGTAGCATTTGAGTAAATCAAAGCTGATATTGTTTCGTTTGGGGAAGACAGTAGTAATTTTTTATATGTACTTACATTTCTAACTGGAACATTTGCAATTAAGTCGATATGCTTTCGGATTTCTTTACAATACGAAAACGTTGGTGTTTGTTCTGCTTTAGCAAAGATATCCATTGCTTCATTTAAATTGATATTTCCTCCTAAAACAATTGCATTTTGCGTTACAGAATTTTCGTGAAGTTCTTCAGTGCAGGAAACGTCAATAAAAACTTCGATTTCGGGATCCCTTCTATATACTCCATGTGCTGTATTTCCTGCTATTAACATGTATTTCTTACTACCAATTTTAGACATAATGTCGAATAAGTCGTTTAAGTTCTGTGGCTTGTGCCATTCTCTTCCATCGTTGAAGATCAATTCATTTTTTGGTAGTCTATTACATGTACCACTGCAAGAATTCCCAGTTTTTGGACATGTTTTCGGCAAATCTTCAATATCACTGCACAACTGCTTGTACTTTGGATCAGCATCAGCAGCCATTGATTTGAAAGCATCCAAAATTGGTCGATAGCCTGTACATCGACAGATGTTCCCACCGAAGGAGTTTTCAATTTCTTCCATTGTGACTTTTCCATCCTTAGATTCCAACAAGCTGTACATATTCATAACAATCCCTGGGGAACAGTAGCCGCACTGAGTCCCGTGGAATTCAGCCAGACGTTTTTGTACTAGATGATATCCATTTTGTTTGCTTCCAATGCCTTCGACTGTTGTTATGTCCATGCCATCGCAGGAGTAGACAGGAGTTAGGCACTTTAAAATATATGTATGTTAATTTTTTCATTTTAATCGAATTCAGTCAATTAAAAATATTACAGAGTTTATGGCACCCGTTTGAGATTTTTTGGTGAACGGGTTGATCCAGGAGGCTTTTACTATGCATGCACCACATCCCCCTTCTAAGCACATGAATTTTGTTCCCGACAAATTGGCATAATTTCGAATGAAACTATTTAAAGTTGTGTCGATTGGAACAACATCGGGTCGAACTAGATAAATAGAATAAAGAATTCGAGAGATTTAATGGAACTAATAAGAGCACTATCATTATATAAAGTCCTTTCGTGTTATGCATGTATGAGGAAGACTTCATTGAATAACAAATATATTATATTTGTGTTTACTTACAATCGGTGATATAAAATATTATATTCACATCTTTTTTCGTCGATATACTGCCATTAAAAATATTATATTGAGTTCATTCTATAGTATACTGTATCCCCGTGTATGTATTCATTTCTTAAGAACCTAATTCTATTCCTTCTTATTTCCCCTACTACGTTTACAATTTTCTAATTTTTACTAGATTTTTTCAAATAGTGTTTCAATGATTAAAATTCAGTGATAAAAACTACACGCTTTTCTTCCAATAGCGACTGTGAAATAATTTTCTTGGGAGTGATTTTAGGAAGATTTCAGGAGTTGTAGAGGAATGGATTTAAGATGAGGTATGTGCGATACACCTTTGCTGCAATTGTTTATGTTTTGTGCTATTTTATTTCTGACTAATTGAATTTTTTCACTTGTTAATTAATTATAAATAGTACGAGCAATTATTACATGTAAGAGCGCGATATCACTTTCTCATTTTTTTCTGTTATACTGTCTGAAACCTTATATCAAAACACTGCAAATTAATCGTAATAACAACAATTACACCTGATGAAACACCAATCATTCTTTTTAATGATAAGCGAATTATAAATTTTTAAACATTTCATTCAATGCATCACTTCTTGCGTAATAGTTTCCATAAAATAAATATATTTTTTAAGTTATATTTTTAATTCTCTAGTATTTTTAGTAGTAAAGGTAAGTTGTGGTCGTTTTAAAGTAATTATCTCATAGCGGAGGACGAAACAACATAAAACTTGATATTTGAATATGGGAAAAAATTGAAAGATTTTTGAACTTATACTACTGCCTGTACTCCAGACCATTTTTCTAATTCTTCGCACATAATATTGAAAACAAAACCAACAATTTTAAGTTGATTTTCATTGGAAACACCTACTTATGTGTCTGTTTTTATTCGTATCTTCATTTAAATAATAATTGCATATCTGTAAGCCAATATTTGGTAAGGTGCAATTAACTAACTTGACACTTATTTGTTTATTTAATCATCTCTGAGTACGTTACCTTGATAAAGTTGACCATTAATGTGGAATGCACTTTCATATCTGGGAAAAGAAACATTATATAATATATTGTATTTGGAATATCACATCAGTACACCATATAATTATAATGCAATTTGTTAACATGCGCAGAGGTATAATTCGCAGCAAATGTACTATAGTATGTAGTCATAATGTTTGATTTTACTTTTCTAATAAATTTATCTTCAAGATAACTAATGTTGACCTTTCCTTCGAGATTTTGAATATTTGTATGTGCATATACCTACAATCTATGAAGAAAATCATTCCAAAGAAAACTTGATTATGTTTTGAAAATTTGTGAATATTTTTGTTAGGGCCAAAGCTAAGTAAAGGTCAACGCATTCATATTTCCGAGCTATTTGAACTGAATTTGTTTTTTTCGGAATGGTCTTATCAACATCTCTGACTTTGAATGACATTTCGTATTATTTTGAAATATCACTGTTCTCAAAATTGCTTTAAATTGTTTTATGTTTATTCATGCATTAAGAAAAGTAGGTACATATACCAGATTATTTGCATTATAATCTATTTAAAAAGCATTATGTAATTCGGTTACTCACCGTTTGTTTCCATTAATACCATTTAAGTGCAAGCCTGCTTCGTTTGTTACTACTTGTGACGTCATTCTTCCATTAGTTGTTCTTTCAACGGATTTCTTAACACTTCAGAACACCGCAAAGTTTATAACTAATATTTTCACTTATCCCCCTCGGGGACACTCTAAATCGCTTCACTGAAGAATCGCGACTGAAATCTTCTCCAATTTTCAAGTACAAGGCTCCGCAGAGCTGGGTCTTTATCAGCACCAAGCCGCGCAGAGCTTATTTATCTATTAATTTTTTTATGCGCAGTTCTCTTAAAGTTTACTCTTTATAAACAAATTGAAATTCGCTGAGAGAACAAATTAAATTTGCCTGGCTTGAATTTTGCTGATTCATTGTAATTCAGAGAGATTAGGGAGGGCGTTTCATAATGATTGATCTTTTGATTATAACAAATAACGAAAACGCTCTATTAATTATTGCTTTTACAAATTGATGTTACGGAGTATATATCATGGCAAGAAGGATTGAAAACTTAGATAATTTTAGCTACTATCAGTCTTCCGGAGATACATATAAACAAGCGGACACATTCATATTTCAGCTTATTAAAAGTTGTTTGGAAAAAATCGAATGTAACAATTTTATTGATGGCCTGGTGTTCTAGTGTTTCTTGAAAGAAATGAAACGAAATATTTTATATAAAAGCTTTCAAGTTTTTAAATATTTCCGTAAAACTTAATTATCTGCTTAGGAGCAAATAGAGGAAAACGACATATTTTTATCGCATATTTCGTTCATCATTTGAAAGATAAAAATTGTTTTTCTCCTAGTTTTTGAAGGTAAAAAGAGTTTTAAATATTTAGATAACTATGAATAATAAGTGTTTGTCCCTGAATCCTGGAATATTTGGGATGCTCTGTCCATGCGGAGAACATTTTATATATTTATTACAATGTACAATTTTCGATTAAGACTTATAGAGAATGGATATGTAAAACTATGATCATTTTTATTAGATATTCAATTTTAACAAAGTTCAAGTTAAAGTGAACATTTTAGAATTCGATCCAGAATTGAGTACAATAGTTTCTGGAGTTGTTGGAGCCCCAAGATCATACCATTTCTCTTTGATTCCAGCATCCTTACGCGCTGAGTCTATAGCGTGTCTCACAGCAAAAAGCACAGAAATTGCTAGGCAAATAGGAGGCTCTCCACTAGCTTAAATTGGTAAACAAGAATGCATTTAAAAAAAAACAAGAGAAATAAAAATACTTAAAAATCATAAAGTAAAGTAATATAATACCTTTTGATCTCATAACGCCCGCAGGATTAGGATTCTTTTGAATCAGATCGATCCTGAAATCGACAGGTATATCCTTAGCTCCGGGGGGCTTGTAATTCCATGTCCTTGTAGTAAGGAGTTCTCCATTTTGACGGTTAAACACAAGTAATTCAGTGAGCCAATATCCAATTCCCATTACAAAGGCGCCTTCGATTTGGCCAATGTCAATTAAAGGACTCATACTTTCACCAGCATCTTCAAGGATATCAACTCGTTGGATGATGAGATTCCCGGTAAGTATGTCCACTTCAACTTCAGTAAAACCAACACCCCAAACATCATAATCTTTAATTTCTCCTGCTCTAACTGAGTTGCTGGCTACTAAATTGATATTTTCATTATATGCCTTTGTTATAATATCGGCCCATGGCGCATCCTTGTTGTTGTCCTTTATCGGCTTTAGTCTTCCGAGAAGTTCTTCACATGCCTTTCGTACGGCCTTGAAAAATAACAAACATATGTAATTTACAAAAATCCTTTATCTTGTAAGAGTTTTCATAATATAAAGGAATCCTCATTTTTTATTTTGAAATCTTTAATGCAAGATATATACAAGTTCATAGTTCAAAGAAATTAAAAAATTGTAATCATGATCCTAATTTGCAAAGTTTTCTATACATGCATACTCTATATGCCAAAATGTGTTTAATATTAAATATGGTATTCATAAAAAATGCATAATGAAAGCTACTTTGAAGCTGATAAAATTAAAAAAATCTATGAGAAAATAAAAATTGCTCAAGTTGGAGTAGATGTCGGCGCCCGTGGGTTTTGAATACATAAAATTTATTGAATCGACTTCTTTTTATTTATTTATTTAGGGTAAAACGATTAATCAACTGGTGAAGAACTGATCTGAGTAAAAGCATAGGTAATTAAGGGTACTTACAAAACAAACGCTTTCACTCGCAACTCCTCCTCCGCTTACAATTGAATTTGCTGCGACAAAACTATCACTTGGCTCGATTTTAATCATTTCGACAGGAATCCCTAAAGTGAATGCTGCAACTTGTGCAACTTTAGTGTTAATACCTTGACCCATTTCAATTCCACCGTGACTGATACCAACACTTCCGTCGGTGTGATAAATAGAAACCAGTACCGGGAACACCCCGAAGTATTCAATGGGATATTGCATTACAGCAACTCCCAGTCCCTTCTTTTTCCACCTATTTACCTTGTTGAACTTTTCAATTTCAGCCTTTCGGCCCTTATAGTCAACTTTTTGCGCATATTCAGGAAGAAGTTTCTTCATTTTATTGCCATCGGCAATGTTAGCGAGTCGAACTTCAATCGGGTCCTTGTCGAGTTCCTTGGCTATGTGTTCCATAATATTTTCGATCATAGCAATGCCTTCCACAGAGCCCGGTGCACGACACCAAGTGTGACTAGGGGCGTCTGTGGTTACTTCCTTGCCATCTATTTTCCAATTCTCGTCGACTATATAGCAATTTTTGAAGCAGCGTATTGTAAGAAATTGCAATGGGCTTTCATTACGGGTGCATCCAGCATCTTCGAAGAAATCATTGGCCATCTTCGTAATTTGTCCATTATCCTTGAATTCAACGGAATAGTCATTACGACATGCAAACCTTTTTCCTAACGAGCTCATCATTGATTCAATGGTTTGAACAAAGCGAATAGGTCTGTTCAAGGATTTGCAGGCGAGTGCTGCTGCACAAGCAATTTGGCAGTTTCTAGATATTTTAGCACCATACCCTCCACCAACCCTTCGAACCTGGAGATGAATACTGTTGCTCTTCATCTTCAAGGATTGTGCGATTGCTGCTTGGGCTAAATCCATCCACTGTGAGGCGCAGTACACTTCCATACCGTCTTCCACCGGTACACAAACAGTTGTTTGCGGCTCCATTGTAAAGTGGTATTGGCTACCAATGTCGAAGCTCCCTGAAACCTTTTTCGAATTGGCAAAAGAGGTTTTCTGAACGTTCAACCCCTCGGCTGCTGCATCGTGTATTCTGCTAGTAGCTTTATGTTGGAATATGTCGGATAGCGTTGCCAGAATAGGTCCTTCAAGATTTTCGTACATGACTTTGACCTTCTGAGCAGCAAATTCTGCCAATTTTGTGCTTTCTGCCACAATAATACCTATAGGCTGACTATAATACTTGATTATTTCTGAGGCGAAAATTTCTTCGTGTTCGCCGTAGCCAAAGTTCTTCATTGAGACAAAACTGTTTTGGCCAGGTATATCTTTAGCAGAAAAGAATGCGACGACTCCAGGGATCTTAAGAGCTTCGGAAGGATCGATTTTAGCAACCTTCGCTTTGGCTTTAGTTGCATGAACAAATGCGACCCACAGTTCGTGTGGAAGGTTCGGGTAGTCGTTTGCATACTTCGCCTCTCCAGAGCACTGGACCAATCCTTCTATCTTAGGAATCGGTTTTGTTAGCGGGAATTTATCTTCGTGCACCTCAAATGTTTGTTTTCCCCTGGACACCTCCCTTTTTAGAATTTTACCTCCACTCAGTTTTTCTGGTTTCACTTTTCCCTGTGGGGCAAAGCTAAGCACACATTTGTAGAAAAGTCCAGCGGCTAAAAGTTTCCGGTATTCTGGGGATGCATCCGGTAGCTCCCAGTCTGGTTTTAATTCAGAAGTTAGCGTTGACATAGCTTCCTGAATTGTTTTATCATCAAAAAGATCCTTTCCTGCAATAACTTTTTCGGTGGCGGTTGCATGAATAAAATCTGGATCTATTCCGCCGAAGCAAATCCGTGCAGATTCCACTTTTCCATAGGGTCCCATTTTGAGTTGGAACGCGGCATTTACATACGCATGAGCGTTCTGAGCACGCGGCATAATCTGGGATTCGTAAAGATTACAAAAAGTTATCATTTTAAAAGGATCTTTCGTTCAAACCTTGTAAGAGTTATAGAGGAAGTCTTTTGGGGGATATTTGTTGAGAATGAACGATTTGATTATTTTCTTGTTCATGTCCATTCCAATATACTCTTGTAGAGAGACAGTACTCGATTTTGATGAGCTGGACATGACTACTACTTTCGCATCAGCGGCTTCGAAAGTTATGAAAATGTCTGAAGGAAACTCCTTGTGCTGATTCTTCATAGATAAATTGCCGGCTAGTGTTCCCATCTGCAAATAAAATGATTTAAAATCAAAAGTGGAATGTTTGATGTCTCGGACCCTTTCTTTTATCGATTACTTAGTTCACATATGATAATATCTAGAATCAGGAAGGAAAAAATGTTATAAAAGAATTAAAATTAAAGATGAGAGTTTTATAATTTAGGGAGGATAGACACTTTGGAATTATGGAATAATAATATCCTAAGATTTGACAAGATGTTTGAAGTTGTCAGCGTCAAATAGTAAATTTTTAAAACTAAAAGCAACATATTGATTTTTAAAACCAGCAATTTGAAATCTTGTCGTTCCAATTTTTCGAGGTTTTAGTTGAATCCGTTATCAAAAGGACTGTGCTTTAAACTTCTTAATTTTATATCGAAGCTTCATTAAAAACCAAGAGCTCCAATTGTAGATCGATTTTTCTAATCATGTTGATAGTCTACAAATCTGAAATAATATTTAATTCGCCGGTTTGAAGTTACATTTTTTATTTTTGTCTATGGCATTTCATATAATTTTTATACTGAAAATATTGAAGCTAATAAATTGAACTGCCTTTTTATAAATAGGGCTGGTCCGGCAAATTAAAAGCAAAAATCATAAGCTACCATTTACTAAGTATAATTATTTACTAGTTGACGAAATTTAAATGAGATTTAGTAGAATAGCATTTAAAATAAAGACATAAATTAAAATGCATTTTTAATAAATAGTGAAAAGTTATTGTATTAAGCTAATCACATCTAATTTAATCGTTTGAACAAAATCTGCGTAGTTTTAAGTGTACGTGATTTGGAATTAATTGATTATAAATTTAAAAAAGTATGTTATACTTGTCATTTTGCGGCAACGTATTTCAAGAGCCGCGGAGCATTTCAGTGCCATTAATTATTTTTACTGACAGACAGGTGTAATTACAGAAGTTCGTAAATCATGGGCGTCCACTTAGAAACAATTTCATTTTACGAAGTCTAAAACTAGAAACGAGAATTAAACAGGAGAATACCACTACGATATTACGTTATTACTAAGGAATACTAAGAATGCCTTGGTATTTTTCTAAGATGTGTGCAAGATGACTTTTGTTTGTGTAATGGCAGTAGCATCGAGTTTATCTAACCTGTCTCTTTTTAAGTATTTTGCATTTTAATTACATAATTTCATATATAGGTACAATTTGTTTAGAGAAAGTGATAAAGTTAAAAGAGAGTACCATTCATCCTGGATTTTTAGATATCTTAAAGATATTTGTGCATTTAAAATGATTTGAAGAAATTAAAAACTTGCTGCAAAATGATGTTCATTTGGCTGGCTGGCAACTATCCAATAAATAATATCTGGCACTCGGGCAGGGATCAAATACATATTCCAGAAACATTACATCATGCCAGATAACATCTCAAAAAAATCCATCTAATGGTCAAAGCTCATGGAAAATAGAAGTCTGTCTATTTTTCTCACAATTGATGTTCTCGACTGTGGATCTCATTGTTCATCTCGGAGATACATATGTATGCAATTATTACGTGGCAAAATTTTGAATCAAATTATTACGCTCATAGGCGGCGGTTTTTCTTTTTTTAAATTATTCTTCGGATTAACCGACTAATGCGTATTAAATTGTTTCAGAAAAAATCTTTAAGCACGAAAAAGTATCTAGTACCATATACCCTAGACTTTTGTTTATTTTAAACACTTGTCTAACTTTGTGCGTTTGATAATTTGTGTTTTGAGAAAATGATGTGAATGAATAATTAGAATTGGTGATGTAATATTGTAACTTATATTTGCTATATGATCATTTTATTTAGTTTTTCTTATCACATCTTGTTATTATGCGAATGAAATATATAAGGATAAAATGTTAAATATGTAATGAATATAATTTATTACTAAAATGAATAGGAAGTACAAAGAATAGAACAACGTGCCTAATAGTAAACTTTGTAATGCAAAGGTAAAGTTTAAATAAAATTTGCTAAAAATGTATTTAAAAAAGTGGATATTGTAGCTATGTACGTTACTAATTTTTTTCAGAATAGCATCGTGTTTTTTTTGTAAAATTTTATTTAGCAAATTGCTTGATTTATACATTTTTTAAAGTAATAATCAAATTAAAATAATAAAATACTCACATTTCGAACAGGCACGTTTGCGATTAAATCAAAATGGTCATAAATAACCTTGCAGTATTCAAATCCAGGCTGCTTTGAAACCTCTGTGAAAATATCCATAGCTTCAGTCAAGCTTAAATTGGCCCCGAGTTCCAGAGTATCCCCGATTTTGTGGGCGTGGAGTTCTGGTACTTTATTCACATCCACAAAACTTTGAATATCGGGAGATCTTCTGTAAACTCCATGCCCAGTGTTACCCGCCACAAGCATATATTTTTTGTCTCCAATTTTTTTAAAAGCATCAAAAATATCACTTACTGAAGTCGCCGAAAACCACTGCGATCCGTCTTTTAATGTAACTTGTAACTTTCCACTTTTGCACGATCCACTGCACAAATTTCCAGTTTTTGGACACTTTTTGGCTAATTCTTCGATATCTTGGCACATGTTCAAATACTTGGAATCAAAATCGGTTGCGAACGACTTCATCGCATCTAAAATTGGACGATATCCAGTGCATCGGCAAATATTTCCTCCGTAGGAGTTTTCGATATCCTCCATAGATAATTTTCCATTTTTTGACTCTAATAAGCCGTACATGTTCATAACCATTGCTGGGGAACAGTAGCCACATTGGGTACCATTCAAATGAGCCAACCGCTCCTGGACTGGATGGTAACCGTCTTTTACATTGCCAATCCCCTCGATGGTCACGATGTCCCAACCGTCGCAAACGTTCAAAAGAGTCAGACACTGCAGGGAAGATCTTGCTACATTAAGGAGGAATTTGCGACCATTAAAGCAGATCTTACAGAATTTGTTGCCCACGTCCGATGCTCGTTGGTAACAGGGTGACGACCTTTAATAACGCAAATGCACACTCCGCATCCTCCCTCAAGGCACATAAATTTCGTACCTGACAAATGTGCATGCTCCCGAATGAACGTGTTTAGAGTCATGTCGAGGGGCATATCCGCGACAGACACTGAGGGTATTTTATATTTTGTAAGTAATAAAGCGAATCAACTTTCATCTTACCCGTAAACGGTTTTCCATTAATTGTAAAATTAACTGCCATATCTCAGATTGAACTAACTTTCCGCAATAGAACGAACTGATCGAACCGAATCGCTTCGCGATCGCTGTACAAATGCCTGACTGAGAGGAGTTCGTTACATTGAAAAGCCGTAGGTTGATTGCTTCTCGACGACGACGTCCACTCTCCTCAGTTTTCCATTCCACCTATAACTACAGTAAAAAGGTGTAATTACTTTTCCAGGTGTATTTTATAGTGACATTTTCTAAGGTTTTGCTTTTCGTGGATATTTGGGACGAAACTCTTGTTCTGGCGCTGAGCGCTCCATGAGTTTGCAACTTTGTTGTCCATGTACCAGCGGAAATTGTCTTTACAAAAGGCACTCGTTAGTCAGAGCTTTGATAATATCAAAGCAATTTCAGGCGTTGTGCAAGCCGTTGATTAATTGTTGTAATTAGCGTCCACAATCCGACTACTCTATAATTTTCGCGAAAACTGGGTATAATTTTATATAGTCAATGACGTCATAATAGTTGTTCTTCTCAATTCGCTTTTTTGTGGCTTTCTACTTTTGTTTTTGAATACTAAGTTGCTTTGGCTAAAAAACATTATAGTGTTGGTTAATTGCTGATTACTGACAACATATTATTTAAAAATAAAAATGTGGAACAATCTTTAAAAATAAAACAATAATGAAATTGTTTTATTGTTTCGACCTAGATTTTAGAATTCAATATTTCCACATTTTGTTCATTATTTTATGACTATTTACACTAGTATTAAGAATTGGAGCTTACCCGATTTACTGATTGGAGTGTAATATCCAAAATTGTCAGTTTTATAAATTTCACATATGAGCTGTTGGTTGTGAAAATGGTGTCTACTTTTTTAACATTTCATTTAGACAATTTCTCCGTGTCTCACGCGAATTTTACACAAAGTGGACTTTACCACTTTCAAAACTAAGGACTCATTACATATGTATGTATAGAACATAAATACATACCTTTCTAAATTCATTTATGAAACACCCTGTGTTACATATAAGAAGCAAATAAGCATGATGTTTGTATCAATTTATTTACATATTGTATTAATTCTAATATGATAAAATAAGATAGATGTTTTTTCAATTTTCAGTTTTCAAATTGCATACATGTCTTGTATTATGTAGGTAGTCCTTCAGTAATTGTAGTATGTAAATTAAATTGTCCTTCATTGTTTCGTTCATTTCAATCTAAGTCTACTCGCTTTTCATATTTTTTCTGTGAACAATTTTCCGTTGGTATTAAAATTTTTGGCTATTATTGTTTACCGTGGTGAAAGTAAATAAATACAGACTAAGAAGTTATGAAGTCCAAGATTCAGTTTATGCTTTCATTTTCTATGTAAAATAAACATTTTAATATTTTGAAAAATCACCACGGTGCTGTTGTTTTTGGAGAGAAAACTTTATGATACAAAGCCGAGTTCATGTAAATGTGTTACTAACTCTGCAGCGCAACCGACAACATAAAATATTCTCAGTGAAGATTTATGCGCAAAGAACTGCAGCCGTGAACTTGGCCATGGTCAGCTTCGAAAGAATGGTCAATGCTCTGGCTCTTATCTTCACTTTGGCGTTTTTAGGAAGGTGGATCAAACTGGTATTAGGATCCATGATCACTCTTAGCGCATTGGTTTTGTTATGTCTGGTAAACTTGATTTCATATGCGAATTCTCTTTAGATGCTTACATTCGGAAAGGACAAGCCGAAGAATAAAAAATATTATTTAACTGTTTTGAAGTCACAGAAGTGTATCAGATTATTGGTCAATTCGATGTGAATGTATTTCGAAAGCATATTAAAACATTGTAGATTCAATTTATATGTATATCTTTATTAAAAGAGTAGTTTTTTTTATTACCTACCAAAATAAGTATGACTATTATTCAATAAATCACTCCACGGCCTGGATATCTATTTATTCAATCAATTTAATTTTAATCGGGTTGGGTGATATATTACATAAGTTATTCAATATTCTGAAAATTAAAAGTTTTGTCGGGAATTATGTAGGTACTTGGCCAATTTTAGAGATTATCGGGTAGATGGAATTCGCTGAGTTAAAAGTTTATAACATGCAAACAAGTGAAGCTAATATATGCATTTTGTGTAATTTTTTAATTTCATCCCTTTTTACAGTAATATCAATTCCATTGTTAATAGTTTACTCATTGTCAACGGCCTGATATATTTAAGTAATTCTTAATTAATTTAAAATTGTATCCCGCAAAACTTCAGGAAGTTGAAAATAAGATGAACAAGATCACTGAAGCGTAAAATTAGCCGTATCATGTCCGGAAAGTAGAACTATATCTTCGCAAGTAGTTGGGGCTCCTAAAAAAGTATAAATTGAAGTAAATTGCACATCACCACTTACGAGGTTTACTTACCCATGTCGTACCAGTCGTGCATTTTTAGATCTGCTCTTGCTGAGTCGAGAGCATGGCGAAGGGCGAATAAAACTCCAACTGCGTGACAAATGGCAAGTTCACCAGTTGCTGTATAAATAAAAGTTTATTAAATCAAACACAGCTAAATGATTACTTTGCATACTTTTCGATCTAAGAAAGCCAGTAGCGTTTGGACGTTTTTGAAGCAATGTTACCCGAAAATCGACGGGAATATCTTTAGCACCAGGAACTTTGTAGTTCCAAGTCCTGTTTGTGAGGAGTTCGCCATTGCGGCGGTTGTATACTAGTTTTTCGGTTAACCAGTATCCGATTCCTGTGATGTAACCTCCTTCAATTTGACCAAGATCAATGAGGGGACTTAAGCTTTCGCCAGTATCTTGAACAATATCCACTCTACTCAATTGCAAATTTCCGGTTAAAATATCAACTTCGATTTCGGCACATGATAGTCCCCAAACATCGTAGCCTTGTAAATCGCCAACTTTGTACTGGTATTGTGCAATTAAACTGATGTTCATATCATGACACTTCTGAGCTATTTCAGCCCAAGTAGGGTTTTTCAGTTGGGCTTTCGCTTCTTTCATTCTCTCGAGCAGAATTTGACATGCACCTCTTACAGCCTATAATTAGGTTTGAAATATTAAGAATAATTTTGAACAAAACATAATAAAATATGTAGTTACCGCAGCTGTGCTTTCACTAGCAATGCTTCCACCAGTTGGAAATGCATTGCCCCCATTTATACTATTAGTTGGCTTCACTGAAACCATCGACATTGGAATACCCAAAGTATATGCTGCGACTTGAATCACCTTGGTATTCAGACCTTGTCCCATTTCTATTCCTCCATGTGAAATGGCAACAGTACCATCAGAGTGATAAATAACAACTGTGGCAGGAGTTGCGCCCAAATATTCAATAGGATACTTCATTAAAGAAATTGCGATACCCTTCTTCCTCCAACGATTTTGTTCGTTGAATTTATTTATGGCAGTTTTCCTGTTTCTGTACGAAGTTGATTTTATGAAGTCTGGCAAGAGAGTTTTCATCCTACTATCCGAAGGAATGTTGTCCATACGAACATCTACAGGATCTCGATTTATTTTCCACGCAATGTGTTCCATGATATTTTCGATATTCGAAATCGCTTCCAAACAACCAGGTGATCGCATCCAAGTATGAGATGGGGCATCCGTCAGTACTGGCTCTGCATTGATGCTCCAACCATTATTTGTGTAACAATTTGGAAAGTAAGGGATTGTATAAAAATCTATAGGATTGTCATTTAAAGAAGATCCAAAATCTTCGTAGAAGTTAATTTTTAATGCCTGTATTACTCCCTTCGCATTAAAACTAAGACTGTAGTTAGAAACGCATGCAATTCTTTTTCCCACAGTTGCCATGTTGGACTCCAATCGTTGAACAAATCTGACGGGCTTGTTCAACTTCCAAGCAGCAAGAGCACAAGCGACCGCAACATGTCCAGGTCGAGAAACTTTTGCACCATAACTGCCGCCAAGTCGACGAATAGTAACGTTGATATGGTTTTCACTAATTTTAAGGGCTGCTGAAATAGCTGATTGAATCATATCGATCCATTGAGAAGCGCAGTACACTGCAAGCTCATTTTCGTCGGGTACGCAAATTGTTGTTTGAGTTTCTAAAGTAAAATGATACTGCCCACCCATTTCAAAATGGCCTGAAAGTTTTAGAGGTCCTTGAACTGAGTTGTCACTGCTCGATGTATCATCTTCAGGTTTTAAAAATTTGTTTGGCGATTCATGTTGCAGTTTATCCTTAACAGTGCACAAAACAGATGCATTACGTCGCTCATACACGATTCTAACTTTATTAGAAGCCAATTTAGCCAAATCAGAAGTTTCAGCGACAATAACTCCTACTGGTTGGGAATGATATTGAACTTCACCATCGCAAAATATCTTTTCGTCCTCTGCTATTACAAACATTCCGGGAGTAACAAATGAGTTTTTACCAGGAATATCTTTAGCCGAGTAAAGTGCTACTACTCCTGGAATTTTCAAAGCTTCGGAGGCATCAATTTTAACCACCACAGCCTTCGTTTCTAGGGCATGAACAAATGCCGCCCATAGTTGTCCAGAGAGACGTGGTAAATCGTTACCATAAAGGGCTTCTCCAGAAGTTTGGTTTATGGCATCTACCTTGGGAATTGGTTCGTTTAGAGGCCAATTTTTTTTGATAGTATCATAAACTTGTGTTCCTGATGAAAGAGGACGTTCAATCAGTTGTCCTCCACTCACAAATTTCGATAGAACTAGATTGGCGGGAGCATTTTTCAGAATGAATTTGTAGAAGAGTCCGGAAGCTGCAAGCTTCCTGTAGCTAGAAGATGGATCTGGTAGAACCCAGTTGGGGTGAATCTCAGCATCCAAAACATGAAGTGCATTACATGCTGTGGAATTGCTTATCCATGGCTTTCCAATCAAATACCCAGACGTTGCTGTGGCTTCAATGAAGTATGGACTTATGCCTCCATAGACCAATCTTGCATTCACTACAATTCGACCCCGTGAAGTTTTTAGGAGGAAGCCAGCGTTAACATAGGCGTGAGCATTTTGAGCCCGGGGAGTAATCTAGAATAGCAAAATCTTCAGTGATTTTATTTTAGTTGATCAAATATACCTACTTTATAGTCGACAGATTTTATTTATATGTTTTAGATAGTAGAAACGATATAAATGTAATTTAAGGATTTTTTTTTCTAGGCGCAAACACATAAAATTAATATTATTTTGCATTAAAATAATATTTAAGTTTCAAAATGTTTCAGTTAGCAAATTTTGAAACCAATCGGACTTGTTAATTTTTTTATTTAATTTTTTTAGTAGAGAACAATTCAAATTTTATTTTAAAATTTATCGACTTTGTGAAATAGTAGATGGGCATTGTTTTTATAAATTAATTAAACTTCTCCGAAATCTTTCAATTAAATTGCAGTGATTGAACGTTACTATATTAAAATTTAAAGATTTCTAACAATATTCAAGCAAACTTGATTAATTGTTAATAACTGTAGAACAATTATTACAGGAAGACAATATACTACTATAGTTATTTAATTCAATATTTCCTACCAAGTTATTAGCAAAATTGAAATTTATTGCTTCAAAGTAGTTATTATTTAATTTGAATGGTAATTATCTGATATACCTTTGAAAAAACTGCCAATCGTTCCTTTTTTTTAAATTTACACTTATTATTTCTTACCTTATAAAGGTCAAACATAATTAAATTTGTATCCATAGCCGGTAGAGTTACTTTAATGATAACCGTCTTATCCATGTTATGCTGTAAGAAATCAGGCATAGTTAGAAGAACATTTTCAGTTATGTTCCTCGCAACAGAGATAGTTGCTGCGACGGTTGTTAAAGACAGGAAGACGTCTGAAGGAAATTCATGATGATCATGTTTAAGCATAAGATTTCCTGCAATTGTACCCATCTGAAAAGAATATTTCTTAATACAAAACCAGTAGAGTTAACGTTGCCACTTCGCACATTTCTCACTGGATGATTAGCTATTTTTTCAAAATGCTCTGCTAGCTTTGAGCAATATTCAAAACCAGTGCGCCGGGAAGCTTGGTAAAAAATATCTATGGCCTCTGTCAGTGTGACATTTCCACCCAATTCAAGTATTTCACCAATTGAAGATCTCTTCAGCTCAGGCACACGATTGACATCAATGAAACTTCGAATGGACTCATCTCTGCGGTAGACACCATGACCTGTGTTCCCTGCAACTAGAATGTAGCTTCTGCTTCCGACTTCTTGAAGAGCATTGAATACTTCAACCAAATTTTTTGGATAATACCAGATATGCCCGTCATCAAAAAGGACACTTTTTTTCGGTGCTATGCATACTTCCTCGCACATTTTTCCAACTCTTGGACATTTTCCCAAATCCTCAATATCCTTACAGAGGTCGACAAATTCAAACTCGCTATCGTCGGCAAACGATTTCATGGCATCTAGAATTGGTCGATATCCAGTGCATCTACATAAATTGCCATCAAAAGAGTTTTCTATCTCGTGCTGGGTGGCCTTTCCTCCCTTCGTTTCCAGGAGGCTGTACATGTTCATCACCATCCCCGGGGAGCAGTAGCCACATTGCGACCCACCCAGTTTGGCTAGTCTCTCTTGAATTGGGTGATAACCATCTTTTCTGTTTCCTATTCCCTCGATTGTTTTTATATCCCATCCGTTGCAAATGTTGAGAAGTGTAAGACACTAAAGAAAATGATGTTTTGTCTTAATATTATTTATTATAACTAACCACTTGCATTGTACAACTATTATAATTTCAAATTTAATTTTTATTTCGTTTATTTAAGTGTTTGTAATCGGAGAACAATTAAATAAATCAAAATTTTTGGTCACAGAGTATTTTGGAGTGATTTCTATAGTCTATAGAATACACGTAAGTTGCACCTTTCCGATTATTTTTAAAAATAATAATGCGAAGGAAATATATTTGTATAATGCATATTTATTAAGTTTTTTTATATATCACTTTTTCCTCAGTTCTCAGTTAATGTTTTCTGATTTGGTTCTAATAGTTGTTCTTCATTAAAAATAAAATTCCACGATAAAACTTAAATTACATAAATAAATACATAAATTCACCAAAGTAACTGGTAAAAAATTTTGCAGATTTGTGTGACTGCGAATTCAAACCAACCGATCGCTGATAATTAAGAACATAAAAATAATTTGACCAACACTACAAATTATGTTTTTGGTTATTTAGTTTGCATTTATATACATACAATTTATTCGACTAGGCATTGGAAGCATAAATGATACATATAAATATAGATTTTTTCGGATTGTAAATCAAAATTTCAAAGTGCAACTTTACACTGAATATGCGCATTTTGTTGTTTAGTATTAAAAGCTAAATTATTAAACTCACAGAATTCGCACCCCATGCTTCGTATCTCTTCGTTATAGGATGCCGCCCTCTAATAGTAACGATGCAAGCCCCGCAGCCTCCCTCCAAACACATAAATTTAGTTCCATGCAATTGAACATAATCCCTTATGAAGGTGTTTAACGTGATATCCGGTGGATAATCCTGCAGCCGCACTACTCAAAACAACAAGCGTAAAATTACCAAAAGGCCGTTTAGCACCACTTTTACTATTTTATTAATTCCGCAATATGACTCTTCACTCAGCATTTTGTTATTTACCTGCGTGCATTTTTCCGTTGATACTAAATTTTATAGACATCTTTCGCGCACCGTGGATAAGTGACGATTAAACGCAGCACTGCTCGCGAGTCGCTGAAGTTAAGAAGTTATTCAAAACTTTGCAAAAATGGTCAATGCACTCGCGAATTTTTCGGCTATTATGTTTTGGTAAAGTGAGCTGAACAGGTATTTGGGTTCTTAGACGGTGCATTCTTTTTTCACGCCGACAAACTGGATTGAAATTTTACTCTCTTTGCTGGAAGATGCGCGTAGTAGGCAGGGGGTGTCTTCAAAGAAATTGTCTAAATATAATATTAAATATACTCGCCTGAATTAAAACGTTTTTCAAGTAATAAATAAATAAGTAAATGATGCAAATAATATCTTTATTTTTTCCTGATGTAATGCATGGGCATGTAAATATAAATATGAACAATTATCAGATTTTTTCGCTAGTTTTAACATTTTTCAGACGACATATGCAGGATGCTATTGATAAATAAAAGATCTGAAAAATGCACATAGCGTATACTTGCAATCTACACAACTTAAGAGCTTTTGCTGAGGATCAAAAATCAATTTTATTTATTTTTGATTTTCGACCTCATTATTATCGTACAGAATCATTTTCAAATATTGTATTTGTCAATATAAGAATTTTGTAACAACAGAAAATTTTAAAAATATAAAGAATGTTGACCAGTGTCATCTTTGTTATTTTTTAATGAGAGTATATTCAAATAAAAAGTTTAATTGAGCTCTGTAAGTTATGTAGCGAATATTTTTCAAAAAAGAAATTATACTTTTTGTGCTCAAACAGACTTTGAAAACTAGTAAACCATAACATAGAAAAAATTCAATTGGGAGCCAACACCATTTTTAATTAATAAAATTGGGTATTATAGCTGAATGGCGTGCGGAAGCGGAATACTGCATATCTTTTATGTTGGCAAAGTAACAAATTCTAGGCTCCAACACTCCAAGTTAACTGCTACTATTAGTTCTACAGTTCCGACTTTATAAATTTCCTCCAGTTTGCATAAATCAATTATTTAGCATATAAAATTTCGTTATGTAGTCATTTATTCCTCACGTAATGCAAAAATTCGATGAACCTAAAGATCTAAATACGTTCACTCAAGTGTGAAATTGGGTGTATTATGTCCGGCAATTAAAACTACATCTTCAGGAGTTGTTGGAGCTCCTAAAAAGTCAAAATAGTAAGAATTTACACTTCGGTAAATACAAGGTTTTTGACCTACCCATATGGTACCAATCATAAATTTTTAGATCTGCTCTCGCTGAGTTTAGGGCATGGCGTAGAGCAAATAGGGCTCCTATTGCGAGGCAAATAGAAAGTTCTCCGGTAGCTGTATAATAGAGAAAGTTTTTGTAACTCCTACAATATAAATAATTTTGTAACATACTTTTTGATCTAAGAAAACCAGTCGCGTTAGCAGTTTTTTGAAGCAAAGTCACGCGAAAATCGACGGGAATATCTTTAGCCCCAGGAATTTTGTAGTTCCAAGTCCTGTTTGTGAGGAGTTCGCCATTGCGGCGGTTGTATACTAGTTTTTCGGTTAACCAGTATCCGATTCCTGTGATGTAAGCTCCTTCAACTTGGCCAAGATCAACAAGAGGACTCAAACTCTCTCCAGTATCTTCTAGAATATCTACTCTATTCAACTGGGTGTTTCCGGTTAGGATGTCGACTTCTATTTCAGCACATGATAGTCCCCAAACATCGTAGCCTTGTAAGTCGCCAACCTTGTATAGGTGATTTGCTATTAAACTAATGTTCATCTCATTGGATTTCTGCGTTATTTCAACCCATGTGGGATTTTTTAGGGTAGCTCTAACTGGTTTCATTCTTTCAAGTAGAATTTCACATGCTCCTCGTACAGCCTATAAGTTTTATGTTGAACATATATATATAAAACAATATAATAAATTAATATAATAAAAAATTATTGAAATGTTACCGAACATGTGGATTCACTAGCCAAGCTTCCGCCAGTGGGAAAAGAGTTGGCGCCATTTATACTAGTTGTGGGTTTCACTGTTACCATAGATAAAGGAATTCCCAAAGTATAAGCCGCAACTTGAGCAACTTTGGTGTTTAAACCCTGTCCTACTTCAATGCCGCCATGAGAAATGGCAACAGTTCCATCATAATGATATATAACTACTGTAGCTGGAACCGATCCAAAATAGTTAATTGGATACCTCATTAAAGATATCGCAATTCCTTTCTTCTTCCACCGGTTTTGTTCATTAAATTTATTAATTGCCTGCTTCCGTGTTCGGTACCCAGTTGATTTAATAAAATCCGGTAGAAGGGTTCTCATCTTGCTATCCCTGGGGATGTTATCCATACGCACATCCACAGGATCACGTTTTACCGTCCAAGCAATGTGCTCCATGATGTGCTCTATCATCGAAATACCTTCCAAAGTACCAGGTGCCCTCATCCAAGTATGCGAAGGAGCATCGGTGATCACTGGTTCGCCAGTAATGTTCCATCCATTATTTGTATAACAATTAGTGAGGAAGGGAATACTAAAGAGATCTATTGGATTGTCATTCATAGAACATCCAAAATCCTCGTAGAAATTTATCATCAAAGATTGGATTACCCCCTTGTCGTTTATGTCTATATTGTAGTTAGAAACGCAGGCATTTCGTTTACCCACAGTTGCCATAGTTGACTCAAGACTCTGTACGAATCTTATAGGCTTATTTAACTTTAAGGCAGCCAATGCACAGGCGATAGCTACTTGCCCTGCCCGGGATAATTTAGCACCATAACTTCCTCCAAGTCGACGAATTATTATGTTTATATGATTTTCATTTATTTTAAGGGCCGCTGACATTGCAGTTTGAATCATATTGAGAAAATGGGAGGCACTGTATACTGTGAGGTCATTTTCTTCTGGAATACAAACCGTCGTTTGTGTTTCCATCGAAAAGTGATATTGACCTCCCATTTGAAAATTACCTAAAACTTTTCGACCTTGAAGAGCCTTGAATTCACTCTGTTTATCTAGTTTTTCTGCATTTTTATATGACTCTAGCTTGTCCTTCATAACACAACGAACTGGATCATTTTGTCGTTCATAGATAATTTTAACTTTTCTAGAAGCCGATTTAGCAAGATCCGAAGTTTCAGCGACAATAACTCCAACTGGCTGAGAGTGAAACTTAACTTCACCATCACAAAATAGCTCTTCATCTTCTACTATCGCAAAGAGACCGATAGTTACATGGGAATTTTTCCCAGGAATATCTTTAGCAGAGTAAAATGCTACTACTCCTGGAATTTTCAAAGCCTCCGTGGCATCAATTTTAACCACCACAGCCTTCGTTTCTGAGGCATGAACAAATGCTGCCCACAATTGTCCAGGAAGATGTGGCAAGTCGTTCATATAAAGTGCTTCTCCAGAAGTTTGATGTATAGCATCTATTTTCGGAATTGGCTGGGTTAGCGGCCAATTTTTCTTAATTGTATCAAAAACTTGAGATCCTGATGATAGAGGTCTTTCTATGAGATATCCTCCGCTCAAAAATGTTGTATGGACTAAACTAGCTGGAGCATTTTTCAAAATGAATTTGTAAAAAAGTCCACAGGCGAGTAGTTTCCTGTAGCCAGAAGATGCATCTGGAAGAATCCAGTCGGGTTGGATTTCTGCATCCATAACTTGCATGGCATTCCGAGTAATACCATCGTTTATCCAGGTTTTTCCTAACAAATATCTGGATGTGGCTGTTGCTTCGACGAAATAAGGATTTATACCACCGAAACAGAGTCTTGCGTTGACAATTCGACCCTGCGTTGTTCTTAAGTAAAACCCAGCATTTACGTAGGCATGGGCATTTTGTGCTCGAGGAGTTATCTGAAATTATATAAATTATTAATTTATTTTTTATATAACCAATGATCAGGAATAATTTCGCGTGTAAACAAATAATAGATCAATTTCATAAAAGTTTATCCATTGATTGACTAAAAATTTGAAAGTTTTTGAATATTTCCAAATTTATTTGAAACCTAAGTTATATGTAGTTATGAAATATCATAAAATGTTAGCAATTACTGGAATTTACATTTTTTGTAAGAGTATGTCCACCGTAAGCTTTGTTCTGTAATTTATTAAATGAGACTGAAAATTTCGGGCTGAAAAATATTTATGATTTCCGAATGCGAAATTTATGGATACAATTTTTAGTAATGATTTCTTACTTGTACTTTTCAACTAACTGAAATTCTTGGATCGTAGTTAAGAATAAATCGTTTATTAATTAAAATTCGTACAATTACACAAACTTAATGTTCTACTGCTAATTTCCACAAGGAAGCGATAATTTTATTGCTATCACAAGTTTAACTATACAAAAATATCTTTGTAAATACCTTAAAAGTGTCGAAAATGGTCTCGCTTGGGTCTAAAGATGGTAAAGTTACTTTAATAATAACCGTCTTGTCCATGTGATAATTAAGAAAGTCAGGCAAAGTTAGAATAATGTTTTGAGTAATGTCCCTTGCAACAGAAATAGATGCTCCGACAGCCGTAAGAATAAGAAAGACGTCAGAGGGGAATTCATTATGCTCATGTTTAAGCATTAAATTCCCCGCAATCGTTCCCATCTGAAAAGAAAAGATATTATGTAAGAAATGGTAGTAGGTTATAATTTGAATCGTTACATTTCTCACGGGTATATTAGCTACTTTATCCAAATGGTCAGCGAGTTTAGCACAATATTCAAATCCAGGGTGGTGAGAAGCTTGATTAAAAATGTCCATTGCCTCTGTAAGAGTAGTATTTCCACCTAATTCCAGGACTTGTCCAATTGACGACCTTTTCAATTCTGGTACATGGTTAACATTAATGAAACTCCTAATAGATTCATCTCTGCGATAAACACCATGACCTGTATTTCCGGCGACGAGAATGTAACTCCTGCTTCCAACCTCTTCAAGAGCATGAAATACGTCCAGTAAATTATTTGGATAGTACCAGATATGCCCATCGTCATATAACACACTCTTCTTCGGCTTCCTGCATACTTCCTGGCACATTTTTCCAACTCCAGGACACTTTCCTAAATCCTCAATATCTTTGCATAAGTCGACGTATTCAAACTCGCTGTCCTCAGCAAAGGACTTCATAGCATCCAGAATTGGTCGGTATCCAGTACATCTACATAAGTTGCCGCCAAATGAATTTTCTACCTCGTGCTGGGTGGTCCTTCCTCCCTTCGCTTCCAGGAGGCTGTACATGTTCATCACCATACCTGGGGAACAGTAGCCACATTGCGACCCACCCAGGTGAGCTAGTCTCTCTTGAATTGGGTGATATCCATCCTTCTTGTTGCCTATTCCCTCTATTGTTGTTATATCCCATCCATCACAAATGTTGAGAAGAGTAAGACACTGCAAATAAAAGGTTTATTGTTAAGTAATAGAACATTATTTGAAAGAATAAAGTAGTAACATTTATCAAAAAAGCCATACAGATTCTGTTTGCTGATATGAAATTACTGATATTTTGTATTTATTTTACTTTTATTACCTTTTTATCTGCACAACGAAAGCAGTATATTAGTTATTTTGGCTTGTTTAGTGTATTCTTAGTAAATAATAAAACTTCAGATAAATAATTTTAGAATAATATTATATGATGTGTTATTATAATTATATGCGTACATACATATAATAATATTTTCAATCTATTTATCTTGAATATTGCTTTTGGATTAACTAACAACCTACATTCCATTCCAACTAAAAGTACTTAGCATACTATGTATTAATATAATTACATAGTATGGGTAGCTAAAACCTCATCATCGTTTTATTATCAAATGATTAAAAACCAATTAAACACTGATTTAAAATTGTATGCGATCTAGAACATACCAAATGCAATATTTCACAAAATTCAGTACTATATGTTGAAAATATCTTGTTTTTGTATAAAAAACAAAACTAATAATCGTCTATAGTTTATTAGATAGTTCATGAATTTAAATTTAGGATTCTGATAGTGATACCACTCTTTTATCAATAAAAGTAATAAATCAAATATTGAAAATGTTGAAATTGTTATGATGAAATTTTATATTATAAAAAACAGAAGCTTTTAATAATTATGAAATTATGCTATTAAATTTTAATTAGTACGTTAAACTTGCATTCATGGATCTAGTTTTAACATGTGATTGCTCAATTTATTAACTGGTTTTGGTTGCCTCTAAACTGAGCAGTCGATTTTAATAAGGTAAACCCAGTTCTGTATCTTATTTTATAGCAGTATCATTGCAAATATCCGTTATCAATTCTTTGAAGATATTATTGGATTTTTTACATTTAGGTATATATGTATATGTATGTTTAATTAATATGTCATAATATGTACCTATTCTTTGAAATTTCTGTGCAAGAAATGTTGTCGCTGTTGCCAGATAGAAAATTATGGATACATTTGAAAACAAGAATAGAAATAGCTATTACAAGTGGGACGTATTCCTCAAAATTTTAAGAATATAAAACAAAAGACGATTCATGTTTATTTATTAAATTTTGAAAATGGTTCGGGCTTAAAAGTACTTATATTAAGCATATTTCATTTCAAGAATGGGTTAGTTATACTGTTGATATAGAAGAAAGCCAATGGTTAGCTGATAGAATAAATAAAGTATTTTCAAAATTTTATAGTTTTGAAAAACACTTCAATTTTTTATTTTTGAGATATTTAAATATTTAGTTTAAATAATCCCCTGCATTCTTTAAATCTTATCCACATTACTTGAATTTTTCATTACAAACAGAAACAATGGTAACAACAAATTTATTTATAAATCACTTTTCCTTGAGCTGTTTCACTACAATTTGTAATTGGCCTTGCAGCATTCAACTTTTTGACTATAAATTACAACTTTTCCACTGAATTGCTTGCATTTTCCTCCGGTTATAAATTAATAAAACTCACGGAATTAGCAGCCCATGCTTGGTATCTTTTGGTCACGGGATGCCGCCCTCGAATAGTGAGAATGCAAGTGCCGCATCCTCCCTCCAAGCACATGAACTTCGTTCCATATAGTTGGGCACAGTCCCTTATGAAGGTATTCAAGGTAATGTCCGGTGGATGATCCTGCAGCCGCACTATACAAAACCGAAAATTTTAAAAATTACAAAAACTGATTTCCACCTTGAAATTTCACTGCACTCCGCTTTTCTTGGCATATTTTTACCTGCGTACAATTTTCCGTTGATAGTAAAATTGATGGACATTTTTCGCGCACGATGAACAAATGAATTTCAAGACCGCACTGTTCGCGTATCGCCGTCGTTATGAAATAGTGGTACTAAGCTCCGCAGAAATGGTCAATGCACTCGAGAATGTCTTGCCTTTTTTATCTTTACTTTATCTAGGCGAGTCCGACAGGTATGGAGGCTCCTGCAACTTTCGCTTCATTTGCCACAAGTGAACTGGATTGGATAAATAATTTTTTCACTTTATTCCATCTAATTGCTCCTCTTATTCCCTTGAAATGTACAGAGAGCTCCAGAATCCAAAGAACTGATACCGGTTTTTTTGGTGAAAGCCTGCTGCACTCGATGTCGTCAAGTATTTATTATATTAAAAAGATGCACAGCAAGAATTGAAGATACACGCAGGTTGACCGAAATAATTTGATACCATACGCAGCATCAACTGAGGTGGTACGTGTTTAGCGAATTTTTATTTTTGCGATATTTACTTTTCTTATTAACTCCTTAAGTAAGGTTTTGTTTGTTAAGTCTGCGAATTTATTGTGAGAAGAAAAGCGAATCGGTTCGTTGACATTCAGTATTTCTTAAAACAAGCCGGCACGCTACTCAATTATAACAGCCGAATCGAATTCTTTTGCACATAATGAAACCCTTTATATAGACGCGAATGATAAATAAAGCTTTAAGATAACAAAAATCATTAAGCGGGTGGATGGATAACATTCGTAACAATCAAAGTCAAATTAATCGTAACTAACTCTGCAACACGCTCTTAACAAATTATGCCCTGATAAAGTCAGTAAAAAACGATAACCTTTTTTGAAGCATTTACAAAAAACCCCTCTTATGAAATAAAACAATTTGAGAGCAAATGCTTCAAAAAACATTTGAAAGTATGAATTTTGGCACAAAGAAGATAGATACATTTATTATAGAATGGTGCTTTCAAGTTTATGGTTCCTTTCATTGCATTTAAACTCTTCAGTTTTAAGAGAAAGATTTGATACTTTCATCTGTAGGATGTACAAGTTTTGGATTCAAAATTTGAATATTTTGTTTTCAAGGCTGGTTATAAATATACACTTTAAACATTCAAGTGTTTTGGAATTTTAAATGTTAATAAGTATGGTTTTTTTCTTTCAGCTCAGCTAAACGACATTTTCGTTCAGACTTGATCTCGATCAGATCAGATCAAAGTAAATCAATTTTGATAAGTTGTCAAATAATTGTCAGATCAGAATTCAAATCAGTAAAATAAATAGAAGACTTAACGACCACAAATTGATCTTTTCTGATCTAGTTCGATAATAGATCAATCAACGAACAGACCATTTATGAAATAGTACAATCCAGTCATGTACTAAGATCCGCGGGATTTATTACGTGGAAAACATGAAGCGTATTATTTCCTCATATTTTTTTAATTTAATAACTGATAATAATAGAATGTAATAAATTCTTATTTATGCAATTTCTTAATATTTTCTAAAAATGTATGATATGTTTATGCACACAAATTACTAAATTTATATAATTACTAATTTATTAAATTAAATAGATTAAGTCTAATAAAAATGCTCTGGTTTCAAAGTTGTCAGATTTAAAACTTGAGTTACACTTTAAAACTTTTGCAATAACATTTATTTAATAATACTTTACATAGAAAATGGGTTACTGAATAAAGATTTGTTTTAAAAATTCATACAATTTCTCCTCCCTTTGAATAAATAGAATTTCAAAAATAAAATTGTAAAATGTCCTTAAGATTAAGACTAAATCAACATTATACATCTATTTCGTTTCTTATTTTGGACCATCTAAAAGTAATGAGAGTAGTTTCGTTTGTGTTATTCACTCTAAAAAATCGTATATTATTGATTGTTAAGACCTATTGAATATAATAAAATAATATTTCTTTTAAAAAGTTTGTTATTGGATTATTACTTTAATAATATGCTGGTGTTAAGAAATTTAAAAATTTATTATTAAATAATATTTATATATATTTTCTTGTTTTGCTTTGACGCCTCGGGTTAAGGAAACTCCCACATAATTTCTGTTGGTGGAAAGGGAAAAGGTAATACCAAAATAACTAAATATAGATCTTAAAAAAACATTAAAATATAGTAATGTTTTTGATTTAAAACGTTGAGTTTTGGCTCCAGCTTTACCGATTTGGTTCATTGATTATCTTGTTATTGAAATATCTGTGAGCTTGTCATTCATAAAAAATTTTGTTGTTTTTAGTTCCATAACATACATATATACTATGTTTTAATAGTGAATTTGCATAAATATGTAACTTTAATTAATTTACGTGATTTATTTGTACTTCAGAACCAATGATGCATATACGATTATTTTAGCTTTGGAAAAGAAAAAAGAAAAATACTTCATTTCCGTATAAGTTAAAAAACTTTCTTTCCTCTCAATGTATTTGTTTTGTGTAGAGGTTAATTGTAAATTAAATTTGTGTAAAAGTCAATTTTAATTAAAATTAGCATAAGAGAATCCGCTTGTATAAATAGTGTTAATTCAAATTGATTTTATAACTTTCTGACGTTTTTCTCATTAAAAGTGACTGAGTGCTCCTTGTTGTAATTTCTGTGCAATTTTTCTAATTTCTATAATAGCAATTATGTATTTATTAATACTACATATTATATTCAGAGTTAAGTAGACAGAACCTGTTACTAAATAGCAGTTTATTTATTGGATTTTAATGATTCGTTGATTCGTGATAAGATTTTTTTACCTGAGGCATTTTGCTTATTTGCGTTTTATTTGAAGTGATTATTTTGAAAAAATTCGATAAATCCGTGATTTTTGTATCGCATATTGTTCCTAATGACCTCAAAATACTGAGCCGTTATCAGAAACGTACTTATCAAAGCAATCGAAAAGACATATGGTTTATGCTATGTCTGTTAGATATGTTTTTATCTAAATTAACATAATCCCATAAAGCATTAATTCTAGCATTGCCTGATATGCTCTAATGATAGTAATTATGAGTCAAAATAAAAACATCAATCATAAATCTAGTTCGAAAAATGCTGAGTTAAAAGCTTTATTGAACGTAAATATCTAATTGCTACATAAATTTATAAAGTTCTTTCTTACTTGTATTTATTGTTTTTTTTGCTGGTTGAAAAATTTGTTTTAATATTAAAAGTATATACTACATTAAATAATTACAAAGTAATTATTATACATAGTATATGCAATGTCATCTTTAAAATGCTATTCAAAAATAGATTGTGAGACAATATTAGTTATTGTCTATTGGTTTAAATTAACAGTCTATACTAGTTATTGACAAAATATTGCAGATTTACTCATTTTCAATAATTATTTTAATTTGCAGTACAAAACTGAAATGACAGAATGTTCATCACATACTTTTCACAGTGAATTTAAACTGTCTGAGCTTTATTGTGAATTCATTATTTCTAATTCGGTAATCAGACTAATCAAATTGTGTCGTCTTAATTTCACGTTATTCCATGGGGTTCGTTCACTTGTGAATTAGGTCATAGTAACAGCCAATTTGATAACAAACTGTATAGTCGCGGGCGGGAGAAAAGAAAAGCGCCAATTTCACTCGTGCTCAATCTCAGGTCTCAACTCTGAGCGGATTGGATAAGCGTGTACACTTCGATCACACTTTTTCTCCGATGAGCATACATCAGCATGAACCAGTGCATATGCAATACATAAATATGTTGCGCATAGATCGGTAACTCAGCTGAGCCGACTGCAGCGGAAATGGGACAAAGCAGCGTCTGTCTCTGCAGCCTTGGCGATCTTGTTTCCCGACAAAGAAAATTTTCTGGAGCGATTTGGAGTGATATGAGCGTTGGCATTTTCTCAGAGGTTTTCTTCACTCCCTCACATCATCCCCAGCGGTTGTGTCTTTCCCTCTAACTGCTCTTTCACACGCGGCTCAGTGATCGCGGAAAGCTCCCCCATGCCGCACAAGTTACATATTGAGGATCGTAGGAAGTCTCGTTGCGTCTTCTTTCTTTGTTCAACTTCTTGAGTGTGTGGCGGGGCTTTGTCCCTCACCTTAGCCGCGGTTTAAGTGATCTTCAGGTGATCCGGAAAGTGAAATGTCTTCAGGTTTTGTTTATAAACAGAATTCGGTGTGAATACGATGGTCAGGGTGAATTTTATGATCGCTCTTGCGATCAGCTGGTCCATTTGCTCTGTGAAAAGTGCTGGTGCAATTAATGTACTGGGAATTGTAACGTCTCCGCTGAAATCGCATCACCACCACGCATCCGCGGTTTTCAATGAATTAGCCGACAATGGGCATTCAGTGAGTATCTAGTTTACCTGAATCTTGTTTCTTATTACGACACAAAGATTTGTTTTGCATTTGTGACTACATTTTCTACAATTAATTCAACACAAAGTTATAGACTTTGTTGCACTCTAAACTTTAACTCTTTGCATACATAAATAGAAAAGAAGGGAACGTTTTAACATAGCCTCAACAGATATGTTTCCGCCAGTTTGAAAGCAGTTTGTGTCTATTTTAATCCTTAGGGGCGTAATAAAATTTTGCAAAATTGGCATTAATTCGCTACTAATACATATGTAGAATTCTCGCTGACACGTGCTCTATCTTAAAAGATTATGTTTTATGTTATTTTAGAAAATAATAAAATTACCATTATGGGCTTTAAAATTCAGTGAAATCTTTATATTTATAAAAGTTAATCTTCAAATAACTAAATTAATTCATGAGAATCTCCTTAAAATGAAATTCATAAAAAATTTTCTCTATTTTATCAACAGTGCAAAGTCGTAAAACGATTGATTTTCTATAAATGAATTGAAACTAGAAAAATTTAATGCTGTCGAGTATCATAGAAACGTATGGTATAAATTTTATATTTGTAATTTAGGATAGATGAGTTTATTGAAATTTTGACAAAGATTAAAAAAAGGTGGTAACTAAATGGATTGAAATTAAGAAATTATTAAAGAATGAGCCGTGATTTCAAGAGGTGTTGAGGCTTAAGCCATTATCAAAAATATAATTTTCAAGATATCGCTGTGTGTATTTCGAATTGAAGATTTTTTCATACAGTATAATATTTTATGAAAAAAATACATTGATAAATTCTAATAAGAATTTAATAAGAATTTTTATTTATAAAAACAAATAAAAACAACAGCTTTTGCTGTCGGAAACATTTTTTTACTTTAGTTCTAGCCTAAGACAAGAAATCAAATTTTAAACACATCACATGTAAAAACATTTAGACAAAAAAATTTAAGGTAAACCATTTTTAAAAGAGTTGTGGAAAAATGAAAATTTTGTTGAAAATTCTGGTGTGGTGTTACCCCAAGAAAAATGTCCATTCTTCTATTTGGAATTCGTTGCTTTTTCAAAAAAATAATAATTATATTGTAAAATAACGTGAATGAATACTCGTAGCTTCTAGTGTGCTAATTATTACAAATCAATCTTTGACCTGTCCTTGGATAATCTTCTGCTTTTACTTACCGCACGTATCGGTGATAACGCACGAAAGTTGAGTGCTGCGCACTTGAAAGTAAAATCCTCTAAAATGCTCGAAAAGATTTGCTTAGCCTGAATCGTTGAACGATTCATGTTTAGTGAAATGATTCAGACTGATAAGTGCGTCAAAGGCGATTAATCAAGTCATTAGATTTTTAAATTTAGAAGAAAGGGGTTGAATTTAAAGAGTCAATGCTTTTTAATATTACCAATCCACTTAAAAATGTGCAAAATTTAATATAATTAATTTACTTTAGTATTTACCGGTTGCAAATTTGTTTAAAAAAGAAAGAGTTCAGCCAACAAGTGGCTGAAGCTATTTTCATACAAGATTAAGTATAATTATGAGTTATTGAAATAATTATCGGAGCGGTGTGTTTTATTGCGCTTTTCACAAGCTGATTGCAAGGAGTGTCTCTTTAAAAACAAATAGCTTCAAAATAACAACTTAATAAAGAAAATTTTACAAATACCTCAAATAAAGAAGACTTTTAAACAAAAGATGTCTTTGCTATTAGTTCATGATATATTTTGTCTTATGAATGTGCAAAGTTGAAAATGCATTTTTTGTAAGTAATAAATTATTTATTTAGATAACATACGTACATAATAATAAGAAAGTCTTGAGGTAATTCTAAATTTACCAAAACATTTTTAGAGGAGTGTCATGTTTAAATTTGGTTTCTGATTTAGATACTTTATTTTTTTAGCAAACTTAATATGTATGTTTAATTTATTTTTCAGGTTATTGTTGTTAGTCCACATGAACAATCTCCAAAAATAATTCACTATCTTCTGGAAAGCGTAAACATTAGGAAACAAGGTAACAAGAGAGTTTCTATGAATAAGGTTTTCCGTATTCCGGATATTATTTTCTTTAATTTGATTGTTGTTTTTTTGTATTTTTGTTTTTGTAATTAAACTTTTAAAGTAAAAGGACACAGAAAATCAAGTTCAGAAATGAGATTATGGCAATTTATAAATCCTTTACTAAAATAAGGCCGATTCTTTATTTACAAAATTTCGTAATTGTGTTATGTTTAGTTATGTTAACATTTTAAATATTTAAATACATATGTGTAGACGAATGATGAAAGCACAGTGCAGTGTGTAATTACTTATTATGTTTACTTTAAATTACAACAATAGATCGTTCAATGTATAAACAACGAAATCTTTTTCTAATTTTCAAAAGATCATACAGATAAGTTAACACAACTGATTTTACAAAGCTTTTATATCAAAAACAGATATATTATTACTACTAAATCTATAAGTAAGTACCTAATTATTGTAGATAAAATTAATTTTAGCTCTAGCCTAGTTAAATGTGTATAAATACACATACATATGTACATTTTAGCAGCGTTTGTTTTTCATTTTCTTACTTGATTTATGTTCGAGAGAGTAAATTTGGCATTGAATTGATCACATATCATGATTTTTAAATTTATAAAATGTGGATTAGATTGACACATTTCAGACTTTCAACAAGATAAATTTGTCCATTGCATTTTTGTCGCAAAGTGGGTATAAATCCACGTTTTGTTATTTTATTTGCGTGAAACAAAAAATTTTTGATATGGGTTAGTTTTTATAAATTTCAATTCAGTTCAAATTTTTTGCTAAATCTAGAACCACAATCTATTCTGAAAAAAAATTTAGCGAATAATGCTTGATATTTTGACAAAGAGAAAAAGGATAGCCTACATATATTGTCTTAAATCAGTTTCTAGTTTTAGAAAACCATGGTGCGACACTAATTAAATAGATTTTTATTAAACATTTCTCATTTTAGGCAGATTGAGGAACAGCTACGATCCAAGAGACGATTACTTTTCAGAGCTTGTCAAACTGTACAATGAGGGTTTGGAACGAACTAAAGCTGCAGTAGCTGATCCAAAGTTTCGAAAGCTCCTCACCGCCTATCACTCTATAGACGTTATCATTTTGGATTACGACTACAACGAAGCTCTGTTAGGTAATTTTAATGAATGAGTCGCCAACGACGCGAAACACCCCTGATACTACTATACTATTTTTAAACAGGCTTAGGAGAAGTGTTTCGCTGTCCGGTGATAGTACTCACGGCGGGACGTCTTAGGGGGTTGTTGCCGCAATCGGTCGGAGTACCTTACCCACTTTATAATATCTTAAACTTTAACGATCGGTCTGGACAAGGCTTATTGGGGATCATTAAGGATTTTTTTTCAGCCATCGCCGAGGAATTCTATGTTAATTTCTACTATTATCGAAAACAGGTATACTGAATTGTAACGATATTAAGGTCAAGTTGCGATGCAGCTTATCTTGCAGGAAAGTATTTATCGCGAAGTATTTCCGTCAGTTCCTGCGTCATTTGAAGATTGCTATCGGACTTCGATAGTGAAAGTGTTTAGAAGCACCATATCTGAGGATGTTATTGCCAGTGATATAGTCAATGTGGCGGGATTTCACATTCGGGATTTTAATTTCTTCACAGATGCACTGCCAGAAAGGGTAGATAATGTTATTCATAACGCCGAAAGGGGTTGTATATATGTTTCTTTTGGTGCCGACATCAACCCTTTAACACTCCCAAAAGATAAACTAAACGATATTGTTCGTGCGCTCTATAGACGGCCTGAAAAAATCGTTTGGGCATGGAATGGTAACGTATCAAATTTTGCCAGCAACGATGAATTTTTTATCGAAAAATGGATACCTCAAAATGATATACTACAACATAAAAACATAAAATTATTCATCACCAGTGGCGGACAATTGAGTTTAATAGAAGCAATTCATCATGAAGTTCCTATCATTGGCATTCCTCTTTCTAGCGAGCAATCTTCTGCGCTAGATCAGATCCAAGGTCAAGGTCTAGGCCTGAAGATCGAGTTACGCAATTTATCAGAAGCTTCATTAACTTGGGCTATCGGAGACGTTTTGGACCGATATGACTGGTAAAATAAATTTTTTTAAAAACAGCTCATTTGGAATAATCGACTCTTCGTTTAGGTTCCAGAAGAATCAGGTTGCTAAATATGTTAGCTTAGAAGATCGCCCGCTGTCTCCAATGAACGCCTTGAAGTTTTGGCTTAAGTATGTTTATCGTCATGGGCGCACTATTAAACACAGACAGAGATTGCGTTTTGCTGCAAATTACTATTTCGCAGACGTCTATCTGATTTCATCTGTAATTCTTGCCATTGTCATTGTTTGCAGCATAACTTTCTGCAAACTTATTCATAAGTTTGTCGCACACACACTAACCAAAAGGAAGCAAAAACTGTATTAAAATTGTTGTAATGTGTTATTAGCTTAATTAGCTCTATGCCATTGATATATGTGTTGTGTTCATTCTTAACTAAGTTAATATCAGTACACATATACTAAAAGAACTGACTTGTTTTGTTTTATTGGTTTGGAAGTATATATAGTAGGAAGGGGGTGTTGAGAAGTACTACAGGTATTTTCTCTTCTCTTTTGTGGGTATCTCATTTTGTATAGTGTGTAATAAATTCTAGAATTATGAAATGTATTTTATTTAAAACTAGATAGATGCGTACGTTATTCGCGACTTAGATCCTTAACTATTATTTGATAGTTGTTAAATATTTGTTTCTTTGTGGCAGTATTTTATTATTAAAATTTTAATATTTTATTGTAGATATTTGAGAATGTTTTTCCTATGATGAAATATGTAAATGATTGTAAAGTGATCTACACAAAAAACAATTTCTTTGTTTTAAAAAATGTGATAGGCATATACATACATATGTAGGTAGAGTCCATTGTACCCCTCTATATCTGTTGGTTGCTAAACATCCGGCTTTCGTTCAAATTCTAATTTTCCACTGTCCAAAATCAAAAATTATGGAAAGCTTAGTGGAGTTCAATTTTCCCTTTAATGTAATGTTAGTTTTTGAAACACAATTCCCAAGCTGATTTTTAAGGGTAAAAAAATGTCAACTATGTATGTAAATTAATATTTCTGTATATTTAATATGCATTTCTTAATTGAGGATAAAATCAATAAACCAATTTCATCTAAGTGAGATAATAAACAAAATATAAAGTCACTCACTTGAAGTAACATTTCTTAACTTTAGTCGTAATAATTTTTAAAATTAGAAATAAAATCAGTTAATGTCCAAACGTCTTTCAGAGGGTTTTTCTTTACATATGCGATCCAAAAACTAGAAGCCAAAAAATATCTGAGTTTTAGTACCCTAAGTGAAAGTGAGGCTCTGGACATATGTATGTACCTACATACATGCATAGATTCAATTTATAATAGAACTAATACATTACCTTAGGTTATATGTAAGTACACAAAGTGCTGTGAATTTCAGATAATGTTTTAATTAGGTAAAAGTTTTAGCTGTAAGGCTTAGCTGAAGTAGATTTAGATTAGCAATTATTTAATTATTAAATGGGTTTGAATATCCCGTCACAAAATAATACAAGTTATATATTGTAGCATACATTTATTTCGCGTTAGGTTACATTATAATATTATAAATGAATTCAGCATATTATTTATTTTGGATTTAAAATGAATTTATTATTTTGCATACATATAAATATATATCATTCATAATAATCCTAAAAACATCCTATAAATAATTTTCTTTAAAAATTTGTTATTTCTTAACAGGAAAATCTGATGAAAAATCAATTGAAAGTTTGCGATCTATTAATACTTGAACTTCGATAAAAGTGTGCGTCCGACTGCGGATAAGTTCGAATTTATTGCTTCTATATCTTTCTAAACGATTATGAAGTTAAAAAATTATGAAATTTAAAAAAGAAATATTCTCATTTCTCTTCAGAGTCGAAGAGTACAATCTACAAGTCATGCCTGCAAAGCTTGATAGTGATAAGTAAAATCAGTGGCGCACCAATTAAAATTATATAATTTTATATTGCTGCTACGAGATGAAAAGATAATATACACACATACATTATGTATTGCGCTCAAAAACAGATTTTGCTTATTTATGGTGTATTAATAACATATTTTGAGTTTTGCTAGTAAACTATTATATCTTCATTTCATTACCATTTCTTCGGTGTGCTGCGTTATTCATTTGCAAATACGGAAGGTGTTAGATTTAAGAAAAGTGTGACTCACATTTCGATCTTAGTAGTGTTCCTATGTAGGTGCGTAGCAGCATTTATGAATATGTAACTCAGAGTTTGCTCGGCACTACGAAGAGACTTTGGCTTGTTATCACCTGAACAAGCTCTTCATCGATTGACCGGCACGCTGGCCGCTGGCCTCTGATTTAAAAAGCGCGAAGATCCGCTCTTACACTCGTTCGCAGTGCGGAGTCTCACTGACCAGACCAGGAATTTTGGCAGTGATCCATCAGTTAGCCGGAGAACGCCCAGCACGCACTGTCCGCCGTGGTCGATTTTCAGTGGGTAGATGACGTAACTAAAATCTCTAGGTTGTGCAAGTTTGTGTATTTAAAGAAAATGAAGAGTGTTTTGGTTTGTTGCGTACTTCTAAGTGCGTTAGTTGGGTCAAGCTATGGATATAAGATTCTCGGGGTTTTCCCGACAATGGCCAAATCCCAT
Organism: Tolmerus cingulatus; assembly: GCA_959613345.1. Lineage (NCBI taxonomy): Eukaryota > Metazoa > Arthropoda > Insecta > Diptera > Asilidae > Tolmerus > Tolmerus cingulatus. Next base: position 19,703,901 of record OY390708.1, on the reverse strand, counting down.
CACATCGTGGGGTCTGCTCTGATGAAGGGCCTAGCTGAACGCGGACATGAGGTTACTGTGATATCTCCGTTTCCTCTTCAAACTCCGATGAAGAACTACCGCGACGTACTGGTGCCCACTGTCTTGGAAAAGTCGAAAAGTAATTTATTCGTTAATTATAACCGAATTAATAATAAACGAGTTTTTTGTTGAAGGTTTGATGAATAATATTCTTGATATGACGAAATTAGGCATTATTGAGAGCTTTGTTAATCTATTCGATATGGGAATATTTCTAACAAATGTTACATTCGAAGATCCCGAGATTAAAAAATTTTTGAAGAATCGCAATGAAAGGTTCGATTTGGTTATAACAGAAATATTTGTTAATGAAGCTATGATCGGTTTCGGGCAACACTTTAAGGCTCCTGTCATTGGAGTTTCAACATTTGGAGCTGCACTTTGGAATTGTGATTTAGTTGGATCCCCCTCTCCACCATCATATGTCCCTAATCCGTTTTTAAGTTTCACAGACCACATGAGTCTTGCAGAACGTGTTGGAAATTTGGCGATCAATATATTTGAACGTGTTTATATGGATTTCTTCTATTTGCCAAAACAAGAAACAATGTATAAGAAAGTTTTCTCTGATCCCAAACCATCTCTTGAAGAATTACGAAAAAATGTTTCAATGGTTCTTTTGAATAGCCATGTTTCTGTGGGTTATCCTCGTCCATACATGCCGAATATGATCGAAGTTGGTGGGATGCATATAAACAGAAAACCGAAGCCTCTGCCAGCTGATCTTCAAAAATATCTGGATGCTGCAAAAGATGGCGTGATTTACTTTTCGATGGGATCAAATCTCAAGAGTAAACTACTGCCAAGGGAAAAGTTGGACCATCTGATTAACACTTTCAAATCACTCAAGCAGAAAGTCCTATGGAAATGGGAGGATGAAAATTTACCTGGAAAGAGTGACAACATTTACATCAGCAAATGGTTCCCCCAGGACGATATTTTGGCTCATCCTAAAGTTAAGCTCTTCATCACCCACGGCGGTCTTCTTAGCACAACTGAAGCAATCTTCCACGGAGTGCCGGTAATTGGAATTCCAATGTTCGGGGACCAATTTCTGAATATGGGGAGAATTGTAAAGTCTAAAATGGGTCTAATGATTAAATACGATGAATTAACCTATGACACCTTAAAACCCGCAATCGTTGAAATTTTGAATAATGATCAGTATGGCATTGCAATGAAGGAAAGGTCTCAAAGATACCGCGATCAACCTATGAACCCTCTGGACATTGCGATTTATTGGGTTGAGTACGTCATCCGTCACAAAGGAGCTCCTCATCTTCGCGCAGGCGCTCAGGATTTATCCTTTATCGCATATCACAATTTGGATGCCATTGCTATTCTTGGAGGAGGTGTTTTTCTGATTTTCTACTTGCTCTTTGCTATGATCAAAAAATTGTTTACTTGCGGAGGAACATCCACTTCGAAAAAAATCGAAAAGAAAAAGAAAAAACAGTGATTTTGTTATTTTATTTATTAACGTTGTTTTTTAAATAAATTTTTTTGAAAACACTGATTTTGACAAATATTTGTTTCGGACTGTTAAATGAAGGAAGATTAATATTTCCTGACTTCCCTAGTTATTTTTGGGTTTGTAAGTATTAATTATAAGTTTATTTTCGCATAAATTCATTTATAATCACCATACTAAGCTATTTTAAAAAAATTCGGAGTCATTCATATTATTCACCTACTTATTTAAATAATAAGTTCTTTTGATAGCATGTCTTGAGAATTAGTATCATGTTATATGTTAATTGAAATACATATTCTTTTCGGGCATATTTAGTCAGAAACGAAAATAGAAGGCTCTGATTCTCTAATTATTATGAAATTTGACTAAAGTTTTTGCGAAAATATATGCAGAGTTTTGTTTGCAGTAATCTAAGATAACGACGAGATAGTTTTGACACAAATTATTAAATCAGAATATTAGAATGCATTATGAAAATTAAATATAGAATTTGAGATTTCTGGTTGTCTTGATATTCGATTTTTGAAATCGTTTAATAAGCAAAATTATTAGAGGTTAAAATTGCTCGCTTTGTTTTATAATGTGGTGGTTATTTCCAATACAAAATAGCCGACGATATCATGTTAAACAAATTTAAAAATATTTGAATCAGTTCAATGGTTTCAAATTCAAGGTACAAGTCGCAGAGGATTTAATACAATGCAAGTACTTCATTTAAAAATATATGTATAGATTATACCTTTTCTCAATATATGTACATATTGTATTGATATGTTGAAATAATATGTAAAAAGTACAATATCACCACTGCTATATTTATCAAAAACTCTGTTAATTACATGAATAAGTTGCTAAAAGAAATTTGATAAGCTTTCTATCAGGCATAAATAGTTTAATTAGTATATTAGAAGGAGGTACTTAAAGAGATAGAGCTTCCAGTCTCTCAATTTCCATAAAATTATTGAAATTGAAAACTCCTCTACTCCACTACACTACTCTGGCATATCTTTTTGAAAATGAAACTATTTAGAACGCTTATGTAATGATGATAGACATCATTTATTAAATTCCAATTGAAATTATGTAATTTTACACTTCTCATCGTTTACTCACACGACTCTTCAATTAAAAACAATTCTAATTCAATCTACACATATTTGTGTACATTAGTACACGTAAGATCGACTTTTTAAATACCTTCACAAATATGAGGGGTATGATTTCCTATTAACATTACTAATTAATATTGCTCATAGATTAAAGTAGATATGTACTTTATATGTAAGTAACAAAAAGCACTTCTCAATTAAGTTCTACTTAAAGACGAGCTTTACATTAGTTTGTGTAGTTTGTTATCATTTGAGTGAGGTCTTCATCGACTGAGTGGTAAATACGACTCTGAAATACTTGCAGTGTGCAACCTTGACTGATCAGATGTAATCACGAGTTTAACTAATTTAAGAACTTTCCGTTCGATTTCTGATTAATACATTAACTGAATAGTGTATACGTTTTTGGTGCAAAATTTTGAAACTAATTTTCAATGAAAAACCTGTTAGTTTGTGTTGCACTTTTATGTGCACTAGGCGCTACGAGCAATGGCTACAAAATTCTTGGTGTATTCCATACTATGGCTAAGTCCCATCATATTGTAGGATCTGCGCTAATGAAGGGCCTAGCTGATCGTGGGCATGAGGTTACTGTGATATCTCCGTTCCCTCTCCAAACTCCGATAAAGAATTATCGAGATATTCCAGTGCTTACGATGTTAGAAAGGACTAAAGGTAATTATAATTTATGTATGCAAGTACAAGTGAAGCAGTACCATAATATATTTATTTGTAGATTACATGGATAATATCTTCAATACTTCGAAATTAGACATCTTCAGGAGCTTAAGCAACCTTTTTAATATTGGAGCTTTTTTAACGAATATTACATTTGAAGACCCGGAAATTAAACAATTTTTGAGTAACCGCAAAGAAAAATTCGATTTGATTATAATGGAAGTTTTTGCTAATGAAGCTATGCTTGGTTTTGGTCAACATTTCAAAGCGCCTGTTATTGGACTTTCAACATTTGGAGCTGCAACTTTTAGTTGTGATATGGTCGGTTCCCCTTCTCCACCATCATATGTCCCTAATCCTTTTTTGAGTTTTACTGACCATATGTCTTTTATAGAACGCATTGCAAATTTAGCTATAAATACATATGAACGTGTTTACATGGACTGCTTCTATTTGCCAAGACAAGAAGCAATATATAATCAAGTTTTCTCTGATCCCAAACCATCTCTTGAAGAATTACGAAAAAATGTTTCAATGGTTCTTTTGAATAGTCATGTTTCTGTGGGTTATCCTCGTCCATACATGCCGAATATGATCGAAGTTGGTGGGATGCATATAAACAGAAAACCGAAGCCTCTGCCAGCTGATCTTCAAAAATATCTGGATGCTGCAAAAGAGGGAGCGATTTACTTTTCCATGGGTTCAAATATCAAGAGCAAACTATTGCCAAAAGAGAAATTGGACCATCTGATTAACACTTTCAAATCACTCAAGCAGAAAGTCCTGTGGAAATGGGAGGATGAAAATTTACCTGGAAAGAGTGACAACATTTACATCAGCAAATGGTTCCCCCAGGACGATATTCTGGCTCATCCTAACGTTAAGCTCTTCATCACCCACGGCGGTCTTCTTAGCACAACTGAAGCAATCTTCCACGGAGTGCCGGTTATTGGAATTCCAATATTCGGGGACCAATTTCTTAATATGGGGAGAATCGTAAAGTCTAAAATGGGTCTAATGATAAAATACGATGATTTAACCTATGACACCTTAAAACCCGCAATCGTTGAAATTTTGAATAATGATCAGTATGGCATTGCAATGAAGGAAAGGTCAAAAAGATACCGCGATCAACCTATGAGCCCTCTGGACGTTGCGATTTATTGGGTTGAGTACGTCATCCGTCACAAAGGAGCTCCTCATCTTCGCGCAGGCGCTCAGGATTTATCCTTTATCGCATATCACAATTTGGATGCCATTGCCATTCTTGGAGGAGGTGTTTTGCTCATTTTCTATTTGGTATTTGCTATGACCAAGAAATTATTTATTTGTGGAGGATCATCTTCTTCAACAGAAAGTCAAAAGAAAAAGAAAATGCTGTGATTTTGTTAATAATCTATAGTGTAATATTATAGTATATTATAAAGTTTTTCTTTTACCAAATGTTGCTTGTATGTTGATAGAGTGAAGAAATTAAAATTCTGGTTCGTGTTCAATAATATTATTGAATATGACAAACAATAACACGATATTTATTTATATCCATGAATAATGCAACATTTCGGAAGTAAATATGTAGATTAATAATTTTAAAAAAGCATTTGGTTTTAATCGTATGCCTGATTTTCCGGTGCATCGATCGTTTTAAATATATTTTTGTGCATTAAGTTGGTTCTCACCGGTTTTTTTTCATCCAAATTGTGTTAATTATTTCTACTCACAATTAAAATTGCGTCTTGTATCATTGCACCGCTGACACTGGCTTAGTTACTGCACTATGGAAAAATTTTCTAATACAATTACATAATATATGCTACATATAACAATAATTAATTTAAGTACTTTTAGTCTCTTGAGCAATAAAACAAACAATAATCCATAAACATATTGAAAAGAGCAACATGCTTTTATAGTACCACAATGTTAAGGAATACAATGATAAGTCAATTACATAATTTACATTCCGAGTAATAGAGCTTTTATTCAGATACTTGCTGCGATGAGCAACAAGTTTATCTTTTGCATTCAGACCTGCACCCCGAAGAGGTCAAACGATTTCAAGATTTTATAGTTCCACAAGTTTTGCGTTCTTTGTTCAATTGAAAATTATTGAAATGTAATAAAAATCAAACATGAATTATATTTTATTGTGTTTTATAATTTCATCAGCTTTGTTTGGGAGTGCTCGTAGTTACAAAATTCTGGGGATTTTTCCAATTAAGTCAAAATCTCATCATTTAGTTGGATCTGCACTAATGCAAGGATTAGCAGAAAGGGGGCATGGCGTCACAATGATATCTTCATTCCCTCTTAAGACTCCGATTAAGAATTATCGTGATATCGAATTGACTAATATACCCGATGCGATGAAAGGTATGAATTATTTTTATGTGAAGTTTATGTGAGCTCAGGGTCAATTAAGTGAAAGTTAGCAATTTTCAAGTGCAAGGCAATTTAATTGTAGATTCGATATAAACAGAACGAACTTTCACTAAGCGAACAGACAGTGCATTATAGGGTAAGTATTTTTTAAGGGAGTATTTGCCTTTAGAGTAGTCAAAATAAGGGATGTTCAAGCATTTTTCTGTTAAAAAATTTCTTATTAGGCTCCTAAGAATATTTCACAAAATTTGTACTCAAAATTAAAGCTATGATTCTTCATATTGCACTGAAATAATGTAGGTATAACCGGTTTACATACATAGGTATGTATTTTATTTTAGTGTATAATTATGTAAGAAAATATATGCACCATATTCTGTCATAAAATAATAAATTTTTGACTCAACTGATAAATTTAATTTTGCTATTGAAGCTTCGGTTACTTTTTTCGAAGTGGGCATATCTTTTACTAATGGATTTTTCAATAATCGCAAGGTTCAACAATTTATGAGTAATAAAAGCGAAGAATTCGATTTGATCATTGTGGAATATGTCATCAATGAAGCTATGCTGGGATTTGGACAATACTTCCAAGCGCCAGTAATTAGTGTTTCGACTTTTGGAGCTTCGATTGGGACTTGCGACATGGTTGGCGCTCCATCACCTCCATCATATGTTCCTAATCCATTTTTAAGCTTCACCGATCACATGAATGTTATCGAACGCCTTGGAAATTTCGCGCTTACTATATTATTTATAGATTTCTTTTATTTACCGCAACAGAAAATCATATACGATCAAGTTTTTCCTGATCCTAAGCCTACATTTGAAGATATCAGGAAGAATGTATCGCTAGTGCTTTTAAATACTCACGTTTCAATAAGCTACCCACGTCCATATATGCCAAACATGATCGAAGTTGGTGGGATGCATATAAATAAGAAACCGAAGCCTCTGCCAGCTGATCTTCAAAAATATCTGGATGCTGCAAAGGATGGTGCGATTTATTTTTCTATGGGCTCAAATTTGGAGAGTAAACAACTTCCGAAACTGAAATTGGAGCATCTGTTAAACACTTTTAATACCCTCAAACAACAAATACTATGGAAGTGGGAAGACGTTAATATGACGGGTAAAATTAAAAATATGTATATTCAAAAATGGTTTCCTCAAGAAGGGATTCTGGCTCATCCACACGTGAAGCTATTTATCACCCACGGTGGTCTTCTAAGTACGACTGAAGCCATATACCATGCGGTTCCAATTGTTGGTATTCCGATGTATGGAGATCAGTTTTATAATATGGCCAAAATAGTCAGCTCTAGAGTGGGAGTTATTGTTCAATACGATGAATTAACGTCAGATGTTTTAAAAAAAGCTATCAATGAGGTTTTGGCAAATAATCAATACAAAAATTCAATCCAAGAACTTTCGTGGAGATATCGTGACCAACCTACAAATCTTTTGGAAACTGCCATTTATTGGGTTGAATATGTTGCTCGTCATAAAGGTTCTCCACATCTGCATTCAGCTTCACAAGACTTATCTTTTATTGCTTACCACAACTTGGATGTTTTTGTAATTCTTGTAGGAGGGGCTTTTTTGGTTCTTTATTTCATTACTATTTTTATTAAGACATTGGTTTATTGCCAAAAATCATCTCTGAAACATGGACCAAAGAAAAAGTCAGAGTAATGAAAGGCGCTTAGTTCCTGTAATATTTATATTTAAATTTAAAAAAAAACCTATCTCTTAACACTATCTAATTATATACGTATATAATAATAATGAAATTTTGCAGCATTTATCTATTGTATTGTGTTTTAATAGACGGCTTCTGTAATGTATTTTTTATCAAATTAATTTATTTTAAAGTAGTCGTAAGTGTAGTAATCTTAATTTAAAAAATTATTTCATATGCAATCAATTTATCTTTGATACTAACATATGTTATGAACAAATAAAATTGTTAAATAATTATAATAAAGAAAAAAAGGAAAAGTTATAGAAAACACTCTCTCTATTTTTCCACTAGACAGTTTATATTTGTTAAGTTAGTTAACTCTAAAACAATAAACTTAAAGAAAACTAAACCAAAAAACTTAAGCCTAATTGAAAAGAAAGAAGGAGATTGCCAAAGAAATTTCAATTCTTTTACTGTATTGAGTTTTTTCTAATATTTTGTAAGAGTTTAAAAGAAACATCGTTTACGTTGCTGATCGGGAAAAGATAGCCAGATAATATGCAAATTTTTAAACATGTGGATATGAATTAGAAACATACATAAGTATTAACATTTTAAATCTAACTTGTCTAGTTTGATTGATGAATAGTTTGAATAAAAGTATCAGCAACCGGAAATGACTGGTATTTTTCATTTGTTAATCAAAAAAAGCTGAGGGGAGTTATCATAGTAGAATAAAATAAGCTCAGAAGTTTAATAAATTAATATCCTTAAAATAAATGCTACCTTCCAATTTTATATTTGCTAGCCAGAAGTAATAAAAGCTCCTTTATTTTATACCAGGGATGCAAAAGCCTCATTTGCTTTTTATGTTTGAAAGCTTGAGTTATAAAGTTACAAAGATTTAAATTCAGTTTTTTGCAGCCGTTACAAGTTAAAATATAACCTTCTTTTCAGGAAAAGCTAATCAATTAAGATTTTCGTTTTTTCGTCATATACTTAAATATATTTGGTACAATAAGTACAGTATCACGTTTTTTACGGCAAATACACATATATTTTAGTTTAAATTTGTAAATAGATAAATTTGTTAGAAAAATAATTACAAGGTTCAAAACATGTTATATTTGGTCCGAACAAATAAAAAGCCAAGCTAAACTGGCTTTTTATTTTAGCAAAAAAAAAAAAAACAATTTTATTACGATATAACACTTTGTATTTTTGGCTCGTAAAAATAAAAGGCTAAACTAGGTTTTTATTTTTGCCTTGGCCCCAAATTATGATTGGTCCAGAGTAACAGATACAAAGAGCTTTAAAACAAAAATAATGACCAGTTCGGTCTCTGAGAAAATTCTTTCGCTACTTAAATACAATCGAAAGTATCATATAATTTCATTTATAATTATAATTTATATTTATGTGAGATCAGGGTGACAACTTGTGGACATATTCTTATCATTTAATCTATGTTGCGGAGAGCTTCTTCAGCATGGTATCTCCCATTTTATTCTCACCGGAATTAATTCTCTACTAACAAAAAAGTTTTGGTTAAACTTTCAGTTGTTTCTTGTGCGTTAAAGAATTCACAGTGTTTTTTAATGGAGCTCAAACGTTTTATGGTGTGGTTGATTTTCCTACTGGCGTGTCTATGCCAAGTGGGTTCATTTCGGATTCTGTGCCTTTTTACTACACCTGTGTCGTCTCATCTTCAAACGCATATGGCCGTTGCTAAAGGGCTCATTGCTCGGGGGCATAATCTAACGATCGTTACCGCTCTACCTGTCACCGTTCCCGATAATACTTACCGCCATATAAATCTCCCTATGGCAGAGAATCGTACAAAATTGTATCGTTACATCGGAGAAAAATCGTCACGTTGGTCGGTGTTTTACACGATGGTGCATAGTTACATAGGTTTCGCTGAATGGGGAGCTGCCTGTATTCAGCACGACATTTTCAAAAAATTCCTAGAAGAGGACGAGACCTATGATTTGGTCATACTTGGGTATATCATAAACCAATCCCAGCTAGGTGTTGCTGCACATTTTAAAAGTCCTGTGGTTGTTATCTGGGTCAATCATCTTCTTGGACATCATTTGGAGATGGTTGGGAATCCTACGGAGAGCTCTTATGTCCCTAACTTTTGGACTACTGCTGCTCAACCAATGAGTTTTCCTAAGAGGGTTGAAAATTATTTTACTAATTTGCAGTTTGTGGCTTTGGATTGGTTTATCTTTTACTATAGCAGGAGTCTCTACAGGCATGTTTCTTTTCGTATTGATGTCTTAAATTTGCTTATCCTATCTCTTCCTATTTTAGAGAGTCCTTTCCTGCAGGAAAGTACCCAGAATTTAGTGATGTGCTACATAATGTTTCTGCAATTTTTTATAACCATCATTTTAGTCAGAGCATCTTACCTAAGGTGCCTGCACTTATTGAAGTTGGTGGAATACAAATAAAGGAGAAACCGGATCCACTGCCATATGTAAGTACATAGATCTAATTTAAATATTTTATTTGTTTTTTGTTGATAGATCTACATATATTACAAGCAATTATAATACAAACTCAAAGATTTTAAATTAGCTTATTTAACTATATTACAATAAAGATACACTTTCGTATTGTACGCAATAACAATATAATTGAGGATTGTAATCAAAATCAACCTAATTTGTATGTATATTCAACATAAAAGGTTTCAGTTTTATTTCAAAAGTAGACTTGAATAAATTCTCAAATAGATTAACATATTTTACTAATTCTATTTGTCTAGTATGTTATATATGAGAACATTTTGCTAAAATGAAATGATTACTTGCGTATAACATTATTTATTTTAGAGCGTCTTCCTCATAGAATCACTTATTCGCATACATTAAAGGTGTGGTCGGTAGTTAGGGAATATAATTAAAAAAGTGAAATTTTTGTCTTTGGAAAAAAATTATTAGGAACAGAAACTTCAGGTTAAGACAATACGGCTTTTATCAGCAAACATTTGCTGTTCACCTACATTTAAGTAGCCTCATCTTAAGTAAACGTTAATAGAACATGAAGCATCTAGCAGATACATTATAATAAGTTGATCTCTATTCTGAAGAACTTGAATTAATTTGATTTACTTAATTAATTAAAGTACCTATAGTCAGAAGTCATGGAATTGTCAACAGAGTCTGAAAATTTGATACATATAATTTCAAATATTAATACACATGTTATTCATAGAAATCCTATATGTACTTCAAATAATTCCTTTTATCGTTCTTTTTGCTATATATATATACATGACATATATTATTACTTCTTTCTTTCGTAGAAATTTAAATTACCTCAAATATTGGTTCAATAGACCTATGATATCTTAAGAGACGATACAATAACTTATATATGTATGTGGGAACTGGGACATCACATGACCTACCTAAAAAAATATATATATAAATTAAATAAATGTTTTATCTAAAAAATGTTTAAGCAAAAATGCAGCGAATTAACTTCATGACATAACAATGCACATATTTACTTCAATGTTTTTTAGTCTGTCGAGTTAAAGTAGAATTGTTTAACATGGTTTTTTGAATATAATTTAATTCGCAATATTAGTTATCTCCATTTAAATGAAATAGGTTTAAGCAAAATTATTTATTTTCTTCATCTTTCTCTCACAAAATGTAGGTATGTTTGGTTTTATTAAGTAAACAAAACCTCCTCTATGTAATCTCCAAGAGATAATTTTATAAGTTGATACATATGATATTGTCATGTCCACGAAAAAGGTGAACCATCTTTTATCAAAATAACGTTAATAATATCATTAAGTTCATTTTTGCTGTATGTATGCATGCACATATCTACATTATGTACATCAACAATGTTTACATCCTAAAAGGTTTTTACAAATTTAATTAATTTAAGATAATTAAACAAAGCATGTTAAAAAGTTTCTGACAAACCATAAATATGACCAGTGACACAATGGCTTACTATCAGCCGACTTATCATGCTGCTGTTTTAAATAAATATATTTGTTGTATGTTTTACTGATCCGTCTAATCCGTCATTAAGAAAAACGTATTAAATTTTTTGTTATTTTAAGAATTAGTTTCTAGGAATATACAAATACTGTTTAACTTCCCATTTGGAAGTTATTGCATGTGTACGATTAGGTTCTTTACCCGTGCAATTCTTTACTTTACTATAATACATAAAAATGTAATAAAATGTACATTATTTAGACTCGACAAACCAAAAATATTTTTGTTCGACTAAATTGCCCTTTTACATACACTCGCTCATTATAATCATATAAATCTTATAATTTGTAAAATCATAACTTTGTTTACGTTTAACTATTGTTCAGTACCACTTCCTACGTTACGCACTTTTAACTTTGCTGGATGTTATAGTGTGTTCTAGAGGCTTAAACGGGGGAAGGTTTAGCCTCTAAGGCAGCCTATTATTTTTCATTTTCATTTCATAATTTGTCTAGGGGGCAATGTCCCAAGATTTGTCGAAGTTTTGAGCAAGCCCCTATGGTTATTCGATTTCTTTAAATATTGTGTTAAATACTTTGCCAAATAGCATTTTTTGTTATTTATTTATTTTATATGATAGAAAGTAGCAAATTTCATTTTATTTAAAATAAAACTTACAAATTAGATGTTTTCAATTTTTACTATAATAAGTTAAAGAAGTTATTGAATAACAATTGCTTGAATTAATTTCCTAATCTCTTAATTTGCACTGCTGTTTGTTATTATATTAATATATGTACATATGTATATTACATATGTTAAAAAGACAGTATATAATAAATCTTTCTAAAGCCTATTAACTTTTCGTACATACTAACATTTTTTTAAAGAGTACAAATACATATTTTTGACAGAAATATTACCATCTTATCTACCACTATCTTATCATTGTCATAAGAGTTTATTGTCACATGGCAATTATATATGTAACTCGGGACGTAGAAGCCTTTCATATGCTGAATACTGAATGTCAAGGTTAATATGTATGTATGTATGTACATGTGTATGTTCGTAGGTACACCCAATACATATACTTTCGGCATTTGTAAAGTAAATTCCATTGCAGCTATTGATTGGATTGATTGGGAGAGGGTACTAGGTAGTTGTCACAAAGTAAACATTTAGCTAAGTATTATATTTTTTTGAAAAATTGAGATGAGATGTTAAAATTAATAATATTATCATTTTATTTAATCATGTAGTCTTCTGAATGATTGCATAAAATATTTTGAGAATGAAATGAGTTTGAGGTCTCCCCGCGGATTTTGATAAAATCTTGTAAAAATTTTTATTTAGAGTCAAAAATTGTGAATATTCAAAAAAATATTGCTAGTCATTTATACTTCTAAGGATAATTATAACTCTGAAATTTTGAGTAATTTCGTTGTGCCGCCATGATTTTATACATATTCCACCAAAGTTTCTCTAAAAATCGTACGAAAACCTTAATTAAGGAAATTTCCATATTCTACTTAAAAAATTCTTCAAACAGTTTTGAAATTAATTAATTGTTTTTTCGATTTATCGATGGTAACAAACACACATTTGTGTTATAAATAAAGTGACAATTGAATTTTTATTTATTTTCAGCTCTCGCGTAGAACTGTCTACAGAGCAGTAGAAATATTTTTAATTTAAGGTTTTTTCATTATTTTTATCCAAAAATTTGTGGAAGCATGGAAAAGCTGAGGCGGAAATAAAAGATCGACTGATAAAATTGGTTTTTTTGCATCTGTAACCTAAGTGAATATTCTTAAATGTTGAAATTCGAACTATACCTATTTTAATAATGAAGTTGTAACATTTCTTGTTTTTTAATAATTCACAGAAAATACAACAATTCATTGATAATTCGACCGATGGTGTGATATACTTCAGCCTAGGCACGAACGCTGGTACATTTAATCTTGGAGATAAGGTCCAGCGCATCATTTACAAGGTCCTCTCGAGGCTGCCTCAGAAGGTCATCTGGAAGTGTGAACCAAAGGATGTCCCGGGTCAGGCGTCGAATATTTTGTTCTCAAAGTGGTTGCCGCAGGACGACATCCTGGCGCATCCGAAAGTCCGTCTTTTTATAACGCACGGCGGATACGGCAGCGTGACGGAGGCGCGCCACCACGCAGTTCCTATTGTGGGGATTCCCCTTTTTGGGGATCAGTTCAAAAATGTTTATCAGGCCGAGGAATCCGGATGGGGTCGATCAGTCGCTCTGGAGGAGATTGATGAGAAAACATTTTACGAAGTCGTGTTGGATGTGCTTACTAATGCTAAGTACAACAAAAATGTTAAAAAGGCATCCGAGTTGTTTCGAGACAGACCCATGTCCGCGATGGACACTTGCATGTTTTGGATCGAGTATGTAATTCGCCACAGGGGAGCTCCTCATATGCAGAGTCCCGCGGTTCATATCGGATTTATCGCTTACTACTCGCTGGATGTTTTGGCTTTCATTCTGCTCATCACTTGCATAACATATTTTACTTTAAAGAGATTCCTTAAGATTGTTGTAACTATTGTAACATTAAAGCATAAATCTGAATAAATTCTTCCTAGTTGTAATCGCTCATGTTTTCTGACCAAGTCTCTAAATTACGTAAGATCTTTGGGGAACATCGCTCCGAAGTAACCCCGACGGTTTAGTATGTTAAAATTTATATCTTTGTTCATATTGCCTGATCGCATTGTTCGTAGCTGAGACAACTCAATATTTACAAGATATGTTTTTGTTTCTTTTAACTTTTCCAGTCTTAATACATATATCCCCAAAATTCATTTATAAAACTATGTCAGAGTGCAAAATAAAAAGAATTGGCAATCATTTTGGGAGTTCATTCGATACGTTTTTTCATTGCTATCTTAACGAAATTTGTAAGTGAATATTTAATAACAACATTATTACAAGTGGAAAAAATGATCAAATTTGGAGTGATTTTTGCTCTAAGCTCCCTTGTTTTTTGTGGTTGTGAACGTGTTAAGTTTATTGGACTCTTGCAAAATTTGTTAGATCAAAATTTGATCGAAGCAAATATTAATGGACAATGTAAAAGTGATTTATTAGTTGTGAAAAATGCTCTTCAAAACCGCGATTTCTGGTCCCTTAGGTGTAAGTGCAGATTTGAAAACCATGAACAAGGTTTTTAAAGCTATTTTTTGAAACTAAGCAAATTGTGAAAGTAGTCAATCAATAGTTCTTAAAAACTTAAATCGGTTATCTACAATTTTCACTCAATTAACATTCACAAATAATATTTCAAACTCATATGTCAAATGTGATGGACAATTTGAGTCCAGTTGAAATGTAATTTTGAGGATTTTTCGGATTCGAATATAAATAGGGAATATCTGAAAGTGGTAAACTTAAGGGTTTTATTCCTTCTATTGCAGTGTTAGACTCTTCGGGATATATGGGACCTGATTTTATCTGGGGCAACAATATTTTTATAGGATCACCAACGTCATGCAATTGGATAAATACGTTGGATACATATCATAAAATAAGAATTGTCAACAGCCGTCCTCCATTCCCAGTTGGATATAGAGTGTCGCATATTAAGCATTGGTCAGAAAATCAATATGAGACTCACAACATAGGAGAGGTGTGATGCTTAATTAGTTGAAATGGTTCACTTTTTCATAACACAATTTGTTCTTAGAAAGTTTTGAGTTTTGGCTTTTGTGTCCCTAGTAGTTGTGGAGTAAATGACGTTCATCATCTTGTTGGTACTCTAATACAAAATCAAAAATTTTATAATTCTACAGTCATTGGTCCAAATACGCAACTCCTGAAGACTAAGGAACTTAAGTTGGGAAAGGATTTTTATCAATCTACATCACTTCGAATATTGTTGTAATGCTCAAAGCTCAAAGTTACTTCTGACATGAAGTAATAAAAAATTGAAATATCTTTTCTAGGTCAAGTTTATTTCTGGTAATGGGACTAACTTGTCTTCAGTCCTATATGGAGTATCGTAAGAAAACAAAAATTGGTAGTGTAAAAAAAACAGATTCTTCAATTCAAAAAGAAGTTGTTGTAAAAGCATCGCGATGCGAAAAGGTGCTACAATGCTTTTCTCTTAAGAAAAATATAGAAATGGCTACAAGGATGGAAATTGGTCCAAATTCTATACAACCAATTCACGGTATAAAGTAAATCTTTAATATAATTCCATATGTTGATGGACGCAATAATAATTCTTTGTTTTCTAATTTCAGAGCAATCACAGCAGCTCTGTTTATACTGGGTCATATTATTGTATTTGGTATAAGTAGTTTTAACAATATATATCATTTTTTTGGCTATAAAACAGTGATATGGTTGCAACCTCTTATGACGGTGCACTTGAATGTGGACACATTCTTTGTAATTAGTGGCCTTATTGTTGCCTATATGTTTTTCCAACATTCGATGCAAACAAATTTTAAAAACCCCGTCCTGGTATTTTCCAACGCTGTCTTGGGACGGTATATTCGTCTAACTCCAACATATGTTGTATCTTTGGTACTTACAATTGTAATGGCTAAATTCTTAAACTCGGTTTCGCCGTTTTATCAAGTTGATGACAATGAAGAAAAGTGCTCGCGGTATATTACTTGGTTTAATTTTCAAAGATTTTATTTTTATTGAAATTTCATTTAAACCAGAATGTGGATTATGAATTTGCTGTACATTAACAATTTTGTCGATTGGAGCAACCTATGCATGCTATGGAGTTGGTATCTGTCGGCTGATTTTCAATGTTACATTATAACGATTGCTTTACTTTTAATATATAAATCAAATAGACATTTCGGGAAAGTTGCGTTCCTAACTACATTTCTTATTTTCATTGGAATAAACGCGTACTTGGGATACACGATGGCGTCAGGAATTACGTAAGTAAAATATAGCTTTCATAGATACTTTAACTGGCTGGATTGGAAAAATCGTTTTAACAAAAGCATTAACGTATTATACTATTCATACTATAATTTATTTTATAGAAATTGGGTACAATTGACAACAAGCAAAATTCCTTTTATTTTATTTTAACAATTTACTTTATTTTTATATTTTAGATTTGACAAAATTTTGGAAAACACCAAGTATCTCTATGTGCCATTTTGGGGTCGATTTAATGGATTTCTAGTGGGCGTGTATACAGGAAAATTGTTAAGTGATAACAATAACAAATTAAGCTTTAAGAAGGTATTGAAATGAATGAAGTTATTTTTTATATATTTTATATAATTATTTTAGAGTTCTGTTGTGATTGGATGGACAGCCTCAATTACAACTTTGATTTGTCTTACCTATATTCATGCAATTGAAGTTATTTCGCCTACTTTGCTTCTTATTTACGTAGCATTTGCTAGAGTCCTGTGGGGATCATCAATTGCCTGGATAATTGTAGCTTGTACGACTGGGCACGGCGGAATTGTTAACAAATTCTTATCTGCAAAAATATTTATTCCGTTCAGTCGAATGTCATATTGTGCTTATTTGCTCAATCCAATTTGTGTAACTTTTATTACAATGATAAATGGAAATACAATTTTCATGGATTTTCCAATCCTGGTAAGGTTAACATTTTAACTTCATTGCATGTATCTGATGAAAAGTGAATTACTTTGCAGGCGATCTCAACCTTAGGCTTTGTAGTAACAGTGTTTATAACTTCATTTATTTTCATGTTATTTTTCGAGACACCGTTTTTAAGGATTACTAAATTATTATTTTGAGTATAACATTTTTTAATGAATTTAATTAAAAAATTAGATTCTATAACTTGAGGTTTGAATTTTATTATTATATTGTCCATCTTCTGTGTAAGTAATTTAGATATATTTTTATATATGTATATTTCACTACAATCAAATATAAAACACCTTTAAAGTTACCATCTATAGTAAAGCTAATTCATCTTCAGAATAAGAGAATGTAAATTAAATCTGGAGCTGAATTTCAAAATTGTATTATGTTCGTAATTCATTCCCAGATTTTTTCTGTTTAAGAAAACTTTAAGAATTTTTCTATCTAGTCTTCCAAAATTAAACACATAGGAGATTCGGTAAGTTGTGATAGTTGTCTATTTTAGCAATTACTTATGCATGTCTATATAAATTAATTTCTGATAGTAGGTACTGTTCAAGAAACACTTTCACCGAATTTAGGTAAAGTAATGAGCTTTGGTGGCTGATATTTTAAAGTCAATTGCTGGTATTACAATAATTATAATAAATTTTGTAAAATTTATTATATCTATCGAGAAATTATTTGTTTGCATATCATTATACAACAAATGTTTTAACCACTTTTGTTTTTAACTGGCGGCGACAGAAGGCGTCTTTCAAAAATTCAAATTGTTATATGGATTTCATTCTTTAGACATTTTGTAAGGGGCTGTACTTGCATACAAAAAATTTTTGTTTTTTCATAGTTTTATATACAAATTTACGCCAAAATTGAAAAATTCAATTTTTTGGGCCAAACTATCCCAGTAAAAAAAAACTTAAATAGTAAATATTTAATTGTATATCTCGTAATGTTTTTGATAACGAATCGAATGCTTTTGATATTTTTAAATCGTTCTAGTGGAGCTAGGACAATCTATCTTATCTACATATTTAGTAGACGTAGTTTTGAGAAAAACGAGGATTTTCAAGATTGAATATAATATTATAAGGAAAATCATTGCAGTAGGGCTCTTGATATGAAATCACAATAATTAAAATATTGTGTTTTTAGATATGTATCGATATGTTTAATATTTGTAAGCGAATAGGAAAAAAAAACAGGTGTATTGTCCTTCCGAAATGCAACAATACAATAACTTATATGATAAAAGCATGACACAACAATAAAATCGCGTAAATAATAAAGAGGTTAAAAACTTTAATAATATGTATCGTAGTAGCAAAACTTGTTTTGTACGATGGTTCTATTTATATCAAACGGTGTCGATAGTTGAAAAGACTCTTTGGTGGAAGCTTTTTTGCTGCGTTTAGCTGTAGTAAATTATTTGTTTATATTCCGGTGCAAATGGCGTAATATAGTATTCCATCGAATTTTAAATTTATAGCCATTCATTAGGGTTTTTCAGAACTTCTTGAATGGACGTTCTTATAAGGAATAGTACTTTGAAATTGTGTTTATATGGTACAAGGTATTACATATTTTGGAAAAGTTTCTAGTAACGAGTTATGATATTTCTACGTAAAATGATATAAATATATTTCATAGAGGTTTACATGACGTATTTATTTATACCAAGTATACGTTCGACAGAGTAAACTTGAAATTTGTCATCTGGAAGACTCTAAGGAAAATTTTTAAATATCTTCTACTGGCTGATTAACTTCTACTCGAAGCTGCAACATACGGACTGCTCCATTGGTCTTGAAGTTACAGAGTTTTAAATATTTACATTAAGTTGAAGCAATACTCAAAATAAACTTATTTACGGTTCATGGTATGGCTATTTGAGTTAAAAATCTTAAAGCTTTACTTGAGTAACATACCTCTAGGTGCAAATGCAGCTTTCCGACTTGGTAGTTTAAATGGTGATAAACTTTTCATACTTCGAAAACGAAACTGATCTTATTAAAGCTAGAATAAACTAAAGTTTTCCAAATGAGGAAATGAAAATATAATTATGTATGATACAATATATGTGTGTATAATTTGGAAACTCATTAACATACATATTTATTTCATAACAATAAAGAATAAATGAAATATTGTTTTTTAGGATACTTATAAAAATGAAGTTAGTTTTCAGATGAAGAGACCATTTGAGATACAAAGTTAAAAACAATCCGTTGATTAAAACTTGAGTAAAAATTAATGCATATCTTACATTTTATGATGTGTTTATATAATAACAAAATATATTTGGTACGTTCTTTTATTTCTAATTAACGATAGTGTACTAAATGCAATAAAATATGTCACTATTTCATTCATCTGAATTTATTATGGGCTTTTAATAACGTAAGGCTTTTTTTTCCACTAAAGTTTCCGATAAAACACACTTCCGATAAGGTGGGTACAAAATAAAAGAATATTCTTTAAAAACTGGTCGAAGTATTCCTAAAAATATCTCTAATAAGTGGAAAAATTTCATAACATAAACAAAAACAAAGCTCAGAATGCGAACAGATCTTAGTCCTTTCTGAAAATTGGTCAGACTAAGTTGACTTAAGATTATGATTACTTACATTTTCGGATCGGTTAATGTAGTTCTAATTTTCAAAGAAATTCTGTAAATATGCTCACGAAAATTATATGTCGAATAGTGCCATTGACGCTTGTGGTGCACTTTTCGTATTTTACTATAGTTAAGAGTGCATCAATTGGATTACTTCAAGATCTTGTTAATGTGAATTTTTCCAAAGTAAATATCAGTGAAAAGTGTGAAAGTGGTTTAGTACTAATTAAAAATGGTTTGCTTAATCGTGAAATTTGGGCACTTAAAGGTAAATTTGATTATACGAAAATTCTACGCAATTTTAACATTTGAATAAAATCAATGAGGACAAGGAATAGAAAAGTGCTTCAAGCAAGCTTCGAAATAAACGATTTACATATTTAATGTCATGCAAAGAATTATTAAAATTGTTAAAAGTGTTAAAAATGTCACCTATTGAATTAACTAATGTAATACATTTTATTCGGTATTAATTGTTAATTCATAGTTCTAAATAGAACATAAATTATAAAAAATTAAAAGTTTAAACACGTTGTTCCATATACACAAATTTTAGACATAATATTTAGACAAGTTATTGACTGGATAATATAATACTGATTTATTTCATTTCACATTATTTGCGAAGGAAGTGCTTCATTACATTTATGCTATGTATTTTCCGTGTACAATACATATAATACTACTTTAGTGCCCAGAACTCTTATTTTATTTGTTGAATTAAATATGTTTGAAGGTTAATTTGATAAATATTATTACTTTAAAATATAATCTTATAGTTTGAAATTTTCGTGAATTTAAAATAATCGACCATGTTTCAATCACGATGAAGTTTTTCTTCATAACGTAAAATCTAGTACATATGTAGTTCTGATCAGTATTAGCTCACAATTTTTTGATGCATTGAATGCGGTAAAAAGGATTTGGAATATACATAAGTAATATATCCTTTTATCATACGGCACACAATTGCGCAAATTTGAGCATTCAGAAAATTAATGTTATTATGAATATTAAAAATATTAGTAAACAAACTAAATAAACTAAAACAAAAACGATGCCATTCAAATTTAAGAGAATATTCCCTTTTTCTTAATATGACCTTCAAAAGTCAGTTGTTTTATTAGAACTAAATGACGTCAATTGAATATTTCGGGCTTTGATCAAAATATTCCACTCCATTTATAAATGTATCGAACTCTTCGCCAGTAACGCGTTACTTTACTTTTATTGCTTACTGCTACATACCATTTAGGGAATAGTGTTCACACATATAAAAAGCTGCAGTTGGATTTTTTACATATTCTATTGAATAATTTTAAAGATCCGTTCATAGGGTGCTTATTTAGTTAGCCACAAGGTGACTAGTTAGACATGGAAGCTTTAACATGGGATAAATTTGTATATACATATGTGGACAGAATTTATACATAAGAAATGAATTTGCAAATCAATGTATTTTGAGTACTTATTTTTAGTGTTGCTTTTTTCCTATTTTACTATATTAAACAGCACTGGATGCATCAAGTTATCTTGGAGGAGATTTTGTTTGGGGTAACAATATGGCGCCGGGTTCACCAAGGTCTTGCGATTTAGTCAACAAACCTAGGAAAATATTTGTTGGACCTAAATTTGTTCCAAAAAGTTATGAAAATATTACCCAAATTCAATCACCAATTCCTCTCTGTTATCGAGTACTTCATGCACGACATCACTCGAGAATTCAGTTCGATATTCAATTTCTAGAAAAGGTATGTTAAGGTTTATTATCAACTATCAAATTTATCAGCTATAATTAATTTTTATTTCAGGATGTGCTGGATATGGCCTTTTGCATGCCTGCAGCATGTGATGGCAAAGATTCCGAAAAACTTTTTAAAGTTATGTTAAACGATGAGAATTTTTTGAATAACACTTTACTAGAAAATGGACTCGATTTGATTCGGACAAAACTACTAGAGCTTTCTAATGATTTCTACAGCGACAAATTTGTGCAAGCTTTTGTGTATGTAATAGAAAATTTGGTCGAGTATTTTCTATAAAATATTAAATTAATTTGTTTGTTGCAGAGGTATTTTCCTCATTATGATTGGGTTTACCTGCATTGAAATGGCAATAAGAGTAGTTCGGAATTGTTTATTCTACAAATCTTTAGACTCAATACAAGTAGAAAAAGATAAGAGACATTTTTGGGAGGACTTCTTTCTATGTTTTTCGGTGGCTGATAATTTGAAAAGGATATTTACTGTAACTGTGAAAGAGTCTAATATTCCAACTATAGACGGCTTAAAGTAACACAGTTCTATCAACTTTTAAAATTATGCTATTAAATTTAAAATCATTATAGGGCCTTATCGATGTTTCTTCTTGTTGTTGGACACGTAGGCATCTTCGGAATTAGTGCAATTTCAAATTTTCAACACATTTTGTCATTGGCTCAATCCGTTTTTACTCAACCCTTATTTGCAGTGCAGTTTTCCGTTGATACATTTTTCGTTATAACTGGAACGCTGTTATCATTTAGCTTTTTAGAATATGCTAAAATCCACGAAGTGAAGAACAAGCTACTTGTATTTATTCAATTGGTCGTGAGACGTTATTTAAGATTAACTCCGACTTATTTAATTCATATTTTATTGGTCATCACTACAACAAAGTTTGTTCAGGATTTATCTACCTATTATCTTATGGAAGATAATGCTGCTAAATGTGAAAGGTAGGTTTTAAAAAATAGTCTTTCAAATCCAAAAATAATCTTAATAATTTCTTTTATCCCCTTTCACAGAACTTGGTGGAAGAATATACTATACATAAACAACTATGACTCTACAGAAAACACTTGCTTATTGTGGAGCTATTATCTGGCTAACGATTTTCAGTTAAACCTCATAGGTTCAGTTGTACTTCTGATTTACGTTAGTAATAAAACAATCGGATCAACTCTATATATTATAGTTTTACTGGCATCTATCGTAACTTGTGGATATTATGGATATACTCTACATTATGCTCCAACGTAAGTATTATAAAGGCGATTTTGAATAGATAAAAAGAATATAAAATTATTATTTCGTACAAACATTTTTGGCTATTTGGAAATCATGACAATTCAAATATGAATTTTCTTATCTAAAAACATCGAAACTTCTATATTTCAATTATTGAAAAGTTTAATTTCATTTATACAAAAAGATCTTCACAAATTAACGGTTACAGAAAAGACAATGTTTGTTTTAAATTAAGGCGTTTTTATGAAAAAATTAAGAGTTCAAGTACATATGTCATATGTTAGAAGTTGCTAACACGTTGCATAATATTTTCTCTTCAATTTGTTAAATATTGTGTTACATTTTAATTTTATTCATATGCATGTTATGTATTTCTAGATTATTATGATATTATTAGTAAGTTACACATACCTACTCATAAAAATGATCTTCAGGTTCTTCACAGTGATGCAAACTCTTCCTTATTTATATAATCCTGTGTGGGCTCGTGCTCCACCATATTTTATTGGAATTTTCTCCGGGTGTTTCTTGAGTCAAAACGACCGAGCCCTCAAAATAAAACAGGTAGAAAAATAATTTATTTGTAATATCACATAAAATTAAGTTGATGTTTTGTTAAGTATCTAGTTGGTATATGCTGGACACTTACTGGCGTTATTTTCCTATATCTGGAGTTAAGTGGATTGAATCCAGAATTTTCACCAGAAAAGGCGCTGTTTTTCGCAGCATTAAGTCGCTTATTTTGGAGTATTGCTATAAGTTGGACGATAATTGCTTGTGTCACCAATCATGGGGGATTTTTGCAAAACTTGTTGTCCGCGAAGTTCTTCGTGCCACTGAGTCGACTGACCTTCTCTGTGTATCTGACGAATCCAGTCTGGATACTTCTTACAACTATGCTTGCTGATACACCAATTCATGTTGATTATGCAATATTGGTGAGTTTCTAATGGAAATAGTGGTTAAATTATATGGCTAACTTGTTTTTATCTTGCAGCCAGTGTATATTATGGGGTACATTATTACTTCATATATTACTGCTTTGGTGTTTTGTCTTTTGTTTGAGAGTCCATTTATAAGACTGTATAAGCTTTTAGGAATATAATTTAAAGATTATGACACCATGATGACACTATGATGACATATACATATATGTATATGTGGATGTATATTAACGGATTTTAGGTTTTATATGAACTTTTCTACTTTAAACACCATCCTCAAAGAATTAATGTGGTTTCAATAATAACATACATTTTTACGAAATCTTTCGAATCGAATTGAAATGAACATGTGTTTTGCTTATAAAATATGCTTTTTTTGTTTTTCACTTTTTTAATACGATTTTAAGTATTAGTTACTTGAATGTAATGTTTATTCAACAGCGAAAACTCTATTTTGTAAAATAAAATGAATATGTTAATTTTATTGACGTTTCAATCAAATTTTTTGTTTTGCTGTTAAGCACCCATTTTGGACTTGCGCTTAGTATGTGAAACTAATACCTTCTGTATTGTCAAGCATTTCTATAATACATATTATCAGATTAGCGTTAAATAAGTTTGAAAATAAAAAGGTAGTATAAAGTGAATTCAAAAAGTAACCAAATATTAGTTAACTATTTAAAAATGTTTTCTTTAATTGCACAACTGATACAAAATTAAAAAACGCTCCAAATGAGCACAAATTTTATATAGGTTAAATTGGGTAGTTAGTCGCTTTTTATTCGTCATATGCTGCAGTTTTTCAGCCAAGTTCTAGAGTTGTTTTCAATTACGTACAAATGTTGTCTGCACGAATACCTCAACAAGATTTTGTAAAAGCAGTTACAGGTGAGAGGTATGATTAAATTTAGTTGACACATTTTATGAAATATTGCTGGCACGATTATGTCAGGAAAAAATGTACGTCAAGAAATAATTCGGCTTAAGTCTGGAGCTAATCCACAGAATCCGCTTGTGTCTCCTTCTTTACTGAAATGTATAATAATATGAGTACTTAGTCAGCAGTTGCTAAGTATAAAAAGCTCCAGTGGCCATTTAGAACCAAATCAGTATTTAGTATGTACATAAATACACATGCAAATATATTCATTCTACCAGGCTGCACTTTTCGATCTAAGTAAGGAAGACGGTTAGGCAGGGATAAGCAAAAATAAAGCTCAGAATGTGAACTGATCTTAGTCCTTAGTGAAAACTGTTCAGACTCACTTATCTTGGAATTACGCTTAAGATCGCTGGTCGTCTTCGGATAACTCAAGTTTATTGAAAACTTTACTCATCGAATCTTAACATATTTTAATAAAAATGATTTACTGTCGAAAAGTGTTATTAATACTTCTGATTATCTACTTATTCTCTACAAAAGTTAAGAGTGAATTTATTGGATTACTTCAAGATCTAGTTAATGTGGAGTTTTCTAAAGCTAATATTAGTAAAGAGTGTGAAAGTGGTTTAGTGCTAATAAAAAATGGTTTGGAGAATCGCGAAATTTGGGCACTTAAAGGTAAATTTCATATAATAATAAATTGTTCCTTAAAATTAGTCAATATTTAGTTTTACAATACTGTACCTATATTATTTAGAAATTTATAAGTAACGCTTTATTATTATTTATTCCCTTCACTTTCCATCAAAAAAGGTGCAAAATGAATGATAAATGAGTTCCTAAAATTATAGAATAATTACGAATTGTTAGCTTGAACCTTTTTGTGAATTCATTTAAGTCTCATAAGGCCTAATGCATATATTATGAAATACGAACGTATATTTTAAAATTATTTTTCCCATCTGATTTTTATAATGTTTAGTTGCTTTGTAAAAGTTGTTATGTTCCTTGGAATTTATTGTACATTTAATTGAGCTCATTTGACTAGTTATATGAGTTAAACTGCAAAGGAGATTTTTTTCGTAGTAAATATTCTAAAACTAAGTACTACTATAGCAAAAATAATACATTTTCTAAATCAGAAAATCACCTATTTTGTTTCGAATTAATCACTTTTTAAAAAAACGTATCTTTATAAATATTTCATATAACATATTTCCACTTCTTAAATTGATTATTATAAATTAAAGGCGTTTTTATAAAGAAATATTTTCAATCTTTTAAGCTTTGTATCTGTCTGTAAGTTGATTTACATAATATCCGAAGCTGCCAAGAATATAATGTGCGTGGGTGTTTTTATTTATGGTCTTCCTTGTACGCTTTATTCAAATGATAAAGCAAATTACCCAACTTTTCTACAAACTATGAGTTGAAAATAATGGAGACTTGAATAATAAATCACATACTATTTACTTGTTTAGTGTGCAAAATTTAGAAGTACTTCTATTAAAAAAAAGTTTCTTAACTTAATTTTGCTGACTTTGCAGTTTTATATGGTAATTACTTAAAAGATAAACCTTACTGCTTATAAATTACAAAATAGTGTCAATAACAAATCTTTTTTAATAGAAATTCACTTATCGCCTGAAAACATACTTACATATGTCTAAAGTTTAATATTCATACTCCATGCACTCTCAAAAATACTGTATTTAAATTTAGTATAAGAACCACATCTTTAGGATGTTATAACCATTTTAAAATTTAAATAACTACCTATTAGTTCAGGTTATTTTCCTAGAATTAAAATCACCGAATTTTAATTTTGAATGTTTGTGTGTCTGAACATACAATATTTCCCCTATAAACATGTTAAAGCTAAGCATATCATGCATATACATACAAATATAAAATCGAACGTTTGATTGTTTGTTTATGGCTCAATCACGTCTAAACACACGATCTGAATAGTTTCATTTTTTGGGTGAAGCATCTACATTTTCTGGTCCAACATATAGGCTAATTTGTATACGCGAATTTGAAAATGGCGGGCCCAAAATAACGACCATAAATTTGAAATTGTCAAGGGATTCGCATAAAAGTTAGTATGTTGAGGGTTTTTCGGTTTCCTAAAATTAGTAGGTACTGTGGATATTTTAAGGTAGTTTCGAATTTAGTTTAGAATGTTGGAACTTCATAGTGACGGACCCAATACGGCGGCCAACATATTTGTTCACTTATATAATGAAACTAAGCGTTCAACTAAATATTATTTTAACATTTTTTAATTAAATAGTGTTGGATGCATCCAGTTACCTTGGAGGAGATTTTGTTTGGGGAAATAATATAGCGTTGGGGTCATCAAGGTCTTGCGATTTAGTTAACAAGCCTACGAAAATATTTGTTGGACCTAAATTTGTTCCAAAAAGTTATGAAAATATTACCCAAATTCAATCACCAATTCCTCTCAGTTATCGAGTACTTCATGCACGACATCATTCGAGAATTCAGTTCGATATTCAATTTCTAGAAAAGGTATGTTAAGGTTTATTTTCACCTATCAAATTTAATAGCTAAAATTAATTTTTATTTCAGGATGTGGTGGATATGGCCTTTTGCATGCCTGCAGCATGTGATGGCAAAGATTCCGAAAAACTTTTTAAAGTTATGTTAAACGATGAGAATTTTTTGAATAACACTTTACTAGAAAATGGACTCGATTTGATTCGGACAAAATTACTAGAGCTTTCTAATGATTTCTACAGTGACAAATTTGTGCAAGCTTTTCTGTATGTAATAAAAAAATTGGTCGAGTACATTCTATACAATATTAATTTAATTTTTTCGTTGCAGAGGTATTTTCCTTATTATGATAGCACTTAGCTGCGTTGAAATGGCAATAAGAGTAGTTCGGAATTCTTTGTTGTCCAAATGTTCAAACTCAATACCAGTAGAGAAAAGAAAGGTAACGTTTTTAGAGAAATTCTTTTTATGCTTTTCCGTAGCTGATAATTTAAAAAGGATATTTACCGTAACTGCGAAAGAATCCAGTATTCCAACTTTAGATGGCTTGAAGTAAGATATTAACTTTAAGAACTATGTTATTAAATTTGTAAATTATTGAAACTTTTACAGGGCCATATCGATGTTTCTTATTATTAGTGGCCATGTGGGCATCTTCGGAATTAGTGCATCTTCAAAGTTTCAGCACATTTTCTCAATGGCCGAATCTCCGTTTATTCAATCTATATTTTCACTGCACTATTGTGTTGATACATTTTTCGTTATAACTGGAACGCTTCTATCATTTAGCTTTTTGGAAGATGCAAAAGCAAAAAAAGTTAAGAACAAGTTATTTACATTCATCAAAATGGTTGTGCGGCGTTATTTAAGATTAACTCCGACCTATTTCATCCACATTTTATTTGTCATCACGACAACAAAGTTTGTTCAGGATGTATCGCCCTATTATCTTTTGGAAGATAATGCTGCGAAATGTGAAAAGTAGGATTTAAAATTTAGTCTTTAAAAGTCTAGAATAATTTTGATAACACATATATACCCATTTTGCAGGACCTGGTGGAAGAATATACTATACATAAACAACTATGACTTACCAGACAACACTTGTTTATTTTGGAGCTATTATCTTGCTAACGACATCCAGTTGAATCTTATAGCTTCGGCTATACTACTAATTTATGTTAGTAATAAAAGGTTGGGATCAACGCTATACATCGTAGTTTTGCTGCTTTCTATTATTACTTGTGGATATTATGGATATATCCTGAATTATGTCCCAACGTAAGTATCATTAAAGCTACTTGGAAATGACAATATTTTTAAATTATTAAATTCAAATATGCATAGATTTGAAACTCCAAAAGAAACGAAAGTAATACATATTCAACATTTCAATTATTAATTTACAAATAGAAAACATTTTTATGTTATAAGTAGAAAATTAATTCATTAAAAGCTTTTCACAGATTTTGATTCCAAAGAAGACTATGTTGCTTAAAAATGGTTTTTTTATGTAATTGCACACTTCAGTCATTACAATATCTTATGTAATTTTTTCTTTTTAATCTTATACAATGTTTTATTACCTAGTTTATAGATAATATTTCTCAAATTTTTTTGAAATAGTTAATATGCTCCTAAAAATAACTTTTCAGGTTGCATACAGTGTTAGCAACTTTGCCATATTTATATAATCCAGTGTGGGCTCGCGCTCCATCATACTTAATTGGAATTTTATCTGGGTGGTTCCTGAGTCAAAGAGACCGAACTCTCAAAATAAACCAGGTAGGAAAGAACTACTATTTTTAACGTCATATGTGTAAAATTGATAGACCTTTCATTGAAGTATCTTGGTGGTATATGCTGGACACTTACAGGCGTTGTATTCCTATATCTTGAGTTAAGCGGATTGAATCCAGAATTTTCACCAGAAAAGTCACTGTTTTTCGCAGCATTAAGTCGCTTATTTTGGAGTATTGCTATAAGTTGGACGATAATTGCTTGTGTCACCAATCATGGGGGATTTATGCAAAACTTGTTGTCCGCGAAGTTCTTCGTGCCATTGAGTCGACTGACGTTCTCTGTGTATCTGACGAATCCAGTCTGGATACTTCTGGCAACTATGCTTGCTGTTACACCAAATCAGATTGATTACGCAATGTTGGTGAGTTGGCAATGTAAATACTAGTAAAATGATACGCCTAACTTGGTTTTATCTCGCAGCCAGTGACTACTATCGGATTCATTATTACTACATATATTGCCGGTTTCATGTTTTGTATTTTGTTTGAGACTCCTTTTATAAGACTGTATAAGCTCTTAGGAATATAGCTTTAGTAGTGGTATCAAGGTAAGGTTGCGTTTGAAATACAATCTTTAAGGGAGTAATTTGTTTTCAATAATTATATTTATATAAGGAATTTAATCGAATTGTAATGACTAAGAATTAAATATATATTTTAGTATATTTGTCCTGCTATTTGTTTCTGTTGTATCCTAAGATACATAATATATATCCTTTCTAAATAATTTTGTCTTTATTGTATTAATTCCTTTGCGCTGGTTATATGAATAAACTTTATAGACTATTGGCCATTCTATTCAATATGTATAATAATTATTAGATCTGACCGCAGATTGTAAAAATGTAATGTAACCCTTATTTACATACTATGCATGTTTGATTTATGATTTACATTTATCTTTGAGTTCAAAACCGAATTGTTTACGTCTTCCCGGATTTGTCCAATTTTCATTATATTTTATATTGTTGTGAGGCGATTTACAAGTTTTGAATTGTTGTAAACTAATTTCACAGTAAGAAATAGCTGTAATGGTTTTTCAAATTTAATAGTAGTTTCTTTTTTGTTATATATGGATGTGTGTATAAATTATTATACCAATTAAATCAGGAAATAGTGCTCCAAAAATCGATAAAGCAACCAGTTCAAATTAAACATGTTTTGCAAAATTCAAGTTAATTAATGCTCCACTGAACAGGAAATTCTGACCAAAATATAATTTAGTCCGGTATGTATGTTTCATTTCACAATATTCAATTTAGCAGCCGTGATTTTATTTATTTTCTATTAAAAAAAGGGCCCGAAACAGTTTAGTGCTGTGTCTTACAAATGAATATTTTATAATTTCAGTAGATTTCTCTTAATCTCTATATTATTTCTACTGACAGTCAGACTTTCACAAATATTTTAGAATTTGCCGCGATTTCAGGCATTCATGGGAGGTGGTGGAAGCAAATTCCTTGTTTAACTTACTACAAAGTCGAAAAAAATCCTTATTAAAATGTTGTTAAAAAGCTTATTCTTGTTGTATTCTATTCTAAGTTCTTTGATGTGAAGTTATAGTCAGTGCATAAACCAAGATCTATTTATTAACGGTTTGAGGTACGGCTTTCTTGGTCGAAACTTTCTAAAACTTTACTTGGATTAAATTTCCCTAATTACAACTTTGAAACTCCGATATTTTAAATGATTAAAGTATTTTCTTATCGCAAGTGTAAACCTTTTGTTAATATTTTGGGAACAAAAATACTAAATACGACTTTTTTTTTATACCAAATAAAAGATATTAATTAAAAGTGCAATAGTTCGGCCGTTACCGCCTTTTGTTTTGATTATTGGAAAAATTTAAGTACTTTAGAAAAGACATTTACATTGAAGAAAAAATGTTTTCTATAATAAGTAAATGATTTGTTGATCATGGAGAGATGAATATTTGGTTTATATCAGCAACTTCATAAATTTTAAATAGTACATAAGTATAAACATAAATAACTGGTTTGTTTAATTCGATAAAATACTACATTTATGTACTTCTATTCCACGAGATTTTACTAAGTTCAAAAGTGAAATTAAATTCATTTATAATCTATTATAATATTTTTGATTAAAATGTAACAACTACATCTCAAAACAGAACCTTGCCGATGAGCTCGTGGATCACGGCCGCAGTTCTCTTGCATGAGAATATTAATGGTATTTGATTGAATTTTATTATTTTTCAATGAGAGCTGTTGACCGTAGCTAATTCTTAAATCGTTCTAATTAAAATTGATTTGCATACAAGTTTGTAATGCATCAAAAACTGTTAAAGATTCCAATAGTTAAAGTTATTTTGCAGTACATACCAATGCAGTTTACAACATTGGCTTTTGAACTTAACGTTCTTAAGTTGACCGCATTTGCGTCACTTGTGATGTAGTAAGAATTGCAAATTGAACAAAAATCCAGTTTTCTTAAAATGGATACATTTTATCGATGAATCATTTTTTCCGAGAGATATCTAAAATTTAATTGATAGAAAATTTTGTATATTATTGTTTTATAATATAATATTATAAGTTAGAGCAAAATGTAGTTGCACTAGGATTTAAAAAATATGTGATATACAAAAAAAATTGTTTTAACAAAATAATGTAAAATTTGCCGATATTATGCTCAGTAAGAAACAAACAATTGAAATTAGAAAACACATTCTTAATGTGTAGAACAGAAAATCCCAATCTATGTGGTTTAAAACCACAGTCTTAAGACCAGGAATCAAAGTGAAGTGTGCAAGTCACGAAGTACCCATTACCATACTTTTTGCGTATACTCGTGAGCAATCTTTAATATGCGTTTTTGTATTTTAAATCATAGAATTTTCCATTCTTCTCATGGTCTTGAAATTGCTACTAATTGCTATTGCTATTTGTAATGCAGAAGATGGAATAGTACTATTTTGCTTTTTAATTTCTTTAACACTGTAGAGTTTATAAGTAAGGATTCTAAGGATTTCAAGTAAAAAATATGTAAATTCGTTATTTCCAACGACAGATTTTTAACCTGCTTGCCAAATGTTTGCAATCGATATGTTTCTTTAGTGTTTAACTCTAAAAACACTTGAAAACACATTGTAACAAGTAAAAAAAATATATATTGGTTAAATAATAAATGTCAAGCCTGTATAGTGGAAAATTTGTTACTACGCTGCTTGCTTCTTAGAAATTATAGTTCACTTCTTGTTATTTTATGTAATTGTTTATTTAGATGACTATAAACAAAATGATTGATATTCTAGAAAGACTAGGATTCTATATAATTAAAGTTTGTACACCTTGAACTTGAAAGAGAAAGCAATTTGCGTTCGTATCTTACTGAAAAAAACTCTAGGCATATTTTACTGGTGACCTGCATTTAACAACGGATAAAATATTGTTTTTTATTAATAAGCAGTGTGAGTTGATTTGCAAGTCAAATCTCGGATGTAAATATCCTGCACATTGAACGTCATGTGAGTCTAATTCCCAAAAGAATTAAACTACAATTGTAGTTCTTGAACGAGATTTAAAATAGTCGCTGAATTACATACTTAACACCTATTGTTTTCTTTCTTTTAGTATTATACAGGGTGAGTTTAGTAAGTAAATATTATCGCGTTTTAAAACTTTTTAATTAATTTTTTTAATTTCACCGTGAAAAGCATCAAGAGGGCGGAGATACTCTTCGATACGGATGTGATAAAATAAACAGATCATTTGGTAGTCGGCTGGATAATTTGACGGTTTGACTCATTATTCATATCATTATGTCATTATTATATCCTATCATGAACCCTCGGTAAGACGGAAACATTTCTTGCTTATGTTCGTCTAGAATGAGATCGAGGCAAACACGAGCCCTCCTCTCCCCAACACATTATATGCTGCTCAAGTTTTGTTACTAAATTTTTAAGGTGGTTTGAATATATAAACTTCTTTAAAACTCATAAGTTTAGCATAATATTTTTTTAGATTGCAGTTTTAAACTGTAGTGAAGTTTCGAATGCCGTTTTTAAACCTGTATAGTTTGGGCTTTTAACTTGTGGGTTTCGCTTATTTGAAAACATTTAAAATTTTTCTTGTAAACTGCACTCTGTGTGGAATTATAATATTACATAGAATGCAATTTTGTTGTTAAAAATTAAGACAACAATTTCCGATTGTGTATTTATTTACCTTAATGTCATCCATTTTATGAAATCTTAAAGAATTCTTCATAATGAAAATGTAGAATTATACATATATAATATAAGGTGTTCAATGACTTTTTGCGAAAATATGTACAAATAGAGACAGAAAAATATTACCTTTGAACTTTTGTATTCGTTCAAGCCTTTCAAAAATGATGTTTTTAAGTTGTCTTCATATAATCAAATAAAATTTGAACTTAGGCAAACCAAAAATGAAATCATTTGTCTTGAAAATTCCCTTTATTTTGAGTTTTTAATTAGTTATTATTTAGTTGTTTTTTCGTTTTATTTTGCTGAAAGTAATTTAGTATTCATATCCATATTCTTTAATACAAAAACTTAGCAACGCCAATGCATTCTCTATGCTTGTTTGGGGTTATTTCGTATAGTCCAATACCACTTACATATTTAAAAAAAGTTAAGGCTAGTTAACATGAGTAACTAGGTACATGAAAAATGAAAACAAAATGGTTATAGTTATAGATATAAAACAATTTTACTTAATATTAATACGATATTGAATTACATATTAATTTGTAAAAACATGTAGATCCTCTTTCTTCTCCTCAGGTTTCGTGGTCTTGTTCTCTTCTTGAGGCTTTTGAGGTTCTTGAGGTTTATCTTCAGCATTAGCGCATGGTCCATTGAATGTTCCGTAAATTTCAACAGTGGCTTCAATTCTTTTCAAAAGAGGGGCTTTTATAGCAATGGTTATTTCTTGACCACCAATATGTCCATTATATACAAAAGCATCAGCTGGGGCTTTATTGTAATCGAGAACTTTCACGTAATTTATATTGTAGTTTTTAATTAGTCCCTGTAAAAACAAGCTATCAGTAATATCAATTTGAATATTTTGTAGCCAATTTAATTTACCTTTGGAGGGAATGACACGTACGCAAAAGGATCTAGTAAAGTTTTATAAACGCTAACACCTGCACTATATATAAGAATGTCCTTTTCACCTTTCTTGCCCAAATCAGTAGTTTTGTAGACGCCGCAATTGACAAAGGCGACAATTTGGAAAAGAGCTAAAGCAAGAAAAGCTTTCATTTTGACGATGATTAATAAAATTCGCCAGTTGTTAAAAAGTAACTAAAACCCTCATGTCTTTCAGGTGGTTTATATATCAACGTTTTGAAAACTACTGTAGAATACCATGTGTGTAATCAACTGTTGTACTCCCAGTTAATCACTTGAAAGAACAATCAATAATTTGTAAATCAAACAAATGCCTTGAAATATGAGATTCAGTAAACACCTTCGTCAGGTTGGAAACAAAGACCTTATAGTAAAATCACGCACCACACCCGTGTTTAATTAACTTATCATGTGGGAGTTGTTGTAATGGGTCCTGATTTTTTGAACTGTAAATTTCTCAAAGCATATCTGCACGTTTTGAGGTCCCTAGAGGATAAATCAATCGTTTTTAGAAAGATGTCTGTGTATGCGTGTTGTCTGGACATATGTTCATACGGTAGTGACATTTTTTACGCTTCGAATATCTCGAAAACAAAAATTGATATCAACTACAGGCAAATTCCATTCAATGCACAATTACGTAATAAACAGCTGGTAAGGTTTGCAAAAAATTTGAATTGGCGTGCACCAAATTGGAAGTTGGCAGTGTAGAGTACACTAACTTTTTTGATACACAATTAATATTTGCTTTTAAAGAAAAATCTATTTCATTTATATACGATGTTATCAATAGCTGCGTTATATGGGGCTATCCAAAGTACTTCCAAGTAGTTTCTCACTGGAGCACAATTTTGCTTGTCAGTAGTAAAACATAAACCTAACCTTTACAATTTTATCGTGTTATAATATAAAAGCTTTAAATCCTATACAAATCAAGTACATAAATTGCCATCAATTTGGCGGTACCAAATTTTGGCACTTAAGTCTTAATAGTCCCTGAATAAATGACTGTGACATATGTATGTACGGACGGACCGACGGACGTGGCAAAACTACATAGTATTTATAAGATTTCCGTGGATAAGAACTTGAAACATTGTTACAACAAATGTTTGAAGAACCATAAGGTGCTTCAACAACAACGAAAATTTTGTTGTACTTTCATTGAATCTTCAATAATATTTAAATACGATAATGATAAAATGTTTATCTCAGGTTTTCTTATATAAACTTAGATGTCCATATAAAAAATGAAATAGTAATTCTTAAATTCATTTCATATACTCTTTTCTTTAGGTACCTTTCTAATAAGAAACATTTCACACCAATTGTTCCCACCTCTAAAGCGACTAACATAAAGTCTTCTAAGTTAGAGCCACAGAGAAGTGAGGAATTTTTATACCTAAATAATAAAATTCTGGATCAATTGGGTTGATTTCGGGATTTTCTTAAAAACTACTGACTCGCTTTGGACAATACATAAACTATGAAGTCATGAATCTTTTTCAAAATCACCCCTTTTCTTTATTGTCGGTTCAATTTTGTTGTAAAATTGTTTTTTTTATTATGCCTACCATAAAGTAAATAAATAAAGTGAATAAAAGCTCTCTTATGATAACAATTTATTTAGGCTTCAAATTGCAAAAATTAATTACTGCTCTTAAGTTTTTTTATTGTTCCATACAGGAGCTTTGATACTAATGGTGATTTCCTGAATTCCAACATCTCCAGATTCCTTTGATACGGTAGCAGTAGCAGGATTGTAGTCCATAACTTTAACGTTTGTTACGGTGTAGTGGTTAATGAAACTCTATAATATAGTAAACATTTAATTTTAGTATTATTATCATTAACGTCAAAAACGGACAAAATATGTATGTATAATGAATTTAAATTTTAATATACAATTACCTTTGGTGCGATCCAGAGTATGTAAACTTATAAACCTTGAAAGATTCAGTATTCAGAAGGATGTTTTTTTCACCTTTCTTACCAAATTCAGTTATTTTTTCAAAACCTGCGCAATTAACAAAGGCAAGAATTTGTAAATGGACCAAAGTAAGAAGAACCTCCATCTTATTAAAAATGATCAATGAAATTCTTGGATACTACAAATTGAATGATGCATTTCCTTCGTGCAACAATCTTATACATATATGTATGTAATAACGATTTGAAATTTGTTGTATACTGTTGTTTGGGTTAACCATTGAATACTTAGCTTAACACCTGAGAAAATATTTAATTATTGGTTCTACCAAGTCGCACCGATTGAAGCTTTGAAGTTCTAGACTTTCAGTAAATGTCTTTTGTATTCCAGTTGAAACCAAAGATCGTAAGAATACGACCATGCAATTTTTTTTTTGTTTTTTTACCCGGTGAATTTACATAATTCAACAATCTGATATAATATTATTATTTTATTGAATATCCCAAAAGCCACGATTCAAGCAAAACGTTAAGAAAGGAAAAAATGCAAATAGTATGTTTAAAATATATTGTTTAAGTATTCAAATTTATTATTAACAAAATAAAATATAAGTAACATATGTTCTTGATAAGCCCGTACCTATGCAATCAGTAAAAACGAAAAGATATTTCTCCGTAAAATTGGTGCTGATATAGAAAAGTTTCATATATCTTGAAAGGTATTCCATGCATTTTAGAATTTTAGTTTATTTTGCAATAAAATGATGAGATAGTCAACAGCAATCAGCAATTCTATTGGTGTAGGTATATTGCAGCAATAGAAATAAAAGTGTTATGGTCCTTCATTACAAAAAAAGGTGCTGGAAGTAATTAATATAATATATTTATATTACTTCATGTTCAAAATAATAAAATAGTTAAAATTATCGGTGTCGTGTTGAATTTTTACTTTCATTCTCATCTTTTTGTACTTTTATCATACAAATTGAAAGGAATTGTTGGTGTTTTTAATTGCAAATATTAGAAACATTACGTTTTTATTATTTGTATATTTATTTAAAATTCGTTCTTAAGGCACTTGTTTAGATTTATAAACAAGTAAAATTTAAAAAATGTACAACATTTATATTTACATAGAAATCGAGTAATGATTCTATGCACGGATTTTACTAGGATTATTCAAACATTAGGCCGCTGATTCTATTTTATTGCCGTATATTTTAACTATGGAGATAAAATTAATCCTGATTTAGAAATTTGTGTTTGCTTCTCTTGATGAGAACTACCAATTTTAACGTATATATAATCAATATGGTGTGAAAATCTAAGTTTCGAGTAGACAGTAAGAACCAAATTCTTCTAACATTTGTCGACTCTTTCAATAAAACAATTATTAGTCCAATAATTCTATAGTATGAGGTTTGTATCAAAGTAATACGGACATGTTGCTGAATGTCAAAAAATAAACTAAATACTGAATTGTTAAAATGTTTACTTAATTACAAATTTATAACAGAATCTAAGTCAAACAAATTTCGAATACTTAAAAAAACAGTTGCTATGTTGCTTCCTGGAAGCATTTAAGAAAATTTATTATATATATGATATATTTACTACATATTATGCCGGTGCATTTGGTGCAACTTGATTGTTTTCTTGATTGTTTACTTCTTCAACTCCTCCTGCTCTAATATCAATGTCAAACTCAGGTTTATTATTGTTAGCTTCTTTGTCAGCATCTTTGTTGTCGGCATCCTTGTTGTCAGCATCCTTGTTGTCGGAATCCTTGTTGTCGGCATCCTTGATATCGTCATCATTGTCGTTTACATCCTTGGTGTCAGCATCCTTATCATTGTTGTCCTTGTTAAAGCATGGTCCAACGAATGTTCCAAAAATGTCCACTGTTGCTTCAATGCGTCTCAAAACAGGGGCTTTGATACTGATAGTAATTTCACCAGATCCAATATCTCCCTTGACTTTCTTGACAGAGGCCCGAGATGGATTGTAGTCATTAACTCTTACGTAAGTTATGTTGTAGTAGTTTAAAAGTCCCTGTGAAATGATTGGATTAGATGATTTAATTTAAAAGGTGTCGTTAGTATTTCAACTTACTGGTGGTGGAAATGAAATGTGTTGATACCGATCAATAGTAGGTCTGTAAAGGCTAAAGAATTCGGAGTATAAGTGGATGTCGTTGTCACCCTTCACACCAAATTCTGTTTTCTTTTCAACACCTTTGCATTGAGCAAAAGCGATGACATTGAAAAGAGCTATTGCGAGAAATAATTTCATCTTAAAAAAAGTTAAACAAATCTGTTTGACAGTTCGAAATGAACTAATATTTTTCTTCCGTACAGTCAATTTTTATACTTAGTGAATTCTGTGTAGAGCTGAATTATACATTAACTGCTGCATGATCGACACTTGCAAAACCATTGAATCGAATCATATTGATATAATAAATAATTGTTCAGCTGGTAAATCGACAGTTGATTTCTCTTGTAGTCAAGTTGGAAATATGGTTCACTGTTCTGAGCTCAGGCACAATACTTGGGTTACGCTATCACAAATTATTAGTATTATAATTTTATCGCATACATACAACATAACAATTTTACTGAACTTATTATCAACGTACTATCGTTAGCTTAGCTTAGTCTATGTACATATATGCCAATATTATCCTCTTAAAAATCGTAGTTACATTTAAAATATATTTAGCATTTATAGCTAATGTTTCTGGTTACTTTTGGACAGTTAAAATTTAGGTATTATTGGAGATTTAGTTTCATTGAGTATGGATATATTTAAAAGTCTATATAAAAATCCAATGCAATAAACATTTATTTATGGTACACATGCGCATAGCATTTTAAATTATTAACCTATCAATAAAAGAAAAACTCATTATTACCGTATACTTTATTTTTATAGATGTACTTTTATTGTACATCACTGTAATATTACTTGGTCATCTAAATACATCCATATACTATAGTTATTACTGTTTTCTCGGAAAGTCAAGCCGTTTGTTTTCTATTTAACTATATTAATAGGTACAAATTATAAACCTACTCTATTTGTTTGTGAAGATTGAGTACAATATCTGGGTCGACATTTTACCTCTTGACAACAGTCAAAAAGATTGTACAAATGGTATTGACAACCAGGATCCATTTATTTAACACATGCCTTTAGATTTTATGGCAGTTTCAATCTACCAAAAGAAGGTCGGTTGTTTAATCAATATTTGCTTAGCAGTTTTAATTGATTTATGCATACATGTCTTTTCCTGATTAGACATTTCAGAAATGTATATAAACTGTATGGAATGAACGTTAATTAATTAATTTGGCATTAGTCGTTTTGTGAAAATACATGTCAACAAAATGAAGGCGTTTATCGTTTTGACTATTTTGCAATTTATTTTCTTTGTGCATTGTAAAAACATTACAAAAACTACGGAATTTGGTAAACGAGGACCTTATGATGTGGAGATGTTTATCGATTACTTCAATATTCCTGGAACTTTGGGAACTCGTCAAGAGTACGTTAATTTTCCACCAAAAGTAAGTCAAATCGATAAAACACTTTCAGTCTTTACCATACACGAAGAGCGCCGATTAAAAATTCTTATTTGAAGTATATTTGCGAAATTGTGATTATTCTATTTATATAAAAAAAAATCAAATTTTACATAACTTATATTTTCAACTTGCATGCAGGGTCTTGCATATCTTTTTAACATAACATATGTGAGAGTAAGGGATTACACTGAACACCCGGCTGAAGTTACCAAAGTTAGCGGAGACGTAGGCACAAATCGAATAGGTATCAGTATAAAAGCACCTAAATTCAAAGGTATTGAGGTCACTGTAGATATGTTTGGAACATATACTGGACCTTATTATAACACTAAACCATAATTCATATAAATAAAATATTTTATTGTAATGAAAATATTGAGTTTTTGAAACATAAACTAATATTTCATAATATTTTTTTTTGTTTTACACCTAAATTTAGATATTCTTATAAACAGAATTAAAATCTTCAAAAATTCGGATATACTTTGAAGAATTCGATAGCAATTGTTTTAAAAAACACTGATGTAATACTTAGTAAGATGACCAATTCCACATGAGATTTTAAAATAATTACATATAGATAACAACAATTGGTGTTCCCCTTTATTGTTGCAGTCCTTTCATCCTTAAACTTATCGTGATCATTCATACTAAAAAAAAAGTTATAGAAAACCTAATCGTTTATGTTTCTTTTATAAATAACTACATAGATGTTTTCATATAATATTCGGTGGATATTTCATAAATATATGTACATATGTATTTGAATGGCTCTTCTCGTTGTTCTTCTTTCATAGTAGTATAAGCTGAAAACTTTAAAACCTAAATTCGTTTCGTTTTTAATTGATATTTTACAACCTATATTTTTTTTCAAAAGTAAAAAATATATAAAACAAATGGAAAAATTTCATTAATTTCAGCAGATTCTATCCGAGAACTAAACTGTGAGATCTATTAATTACTCTATTAATTAGTAATTGAAAAGTGACGAAATATTAAATTTAACAAATGGTATTCGGAACCCGTCCTTTCAAATGAACTCAATCCGCATTAACATAAAAACTAATTTGTATTACATCATTTGCTTCTAATAAGTGTAAAAAAGCTACATATTTCATTACATAATTGTTAATGTTATTTGCATATTAATATTCTTTAATTTGAATTCTATGAAATAGTGTAAAGCTTAAAAATTAATTTATCTTAATTGTTCATTAGCTGAATATTTATAAATAACTAAATAAATATGGAGAAATTTTATTGGTAGTTTTTTAAGGTTCGACTAATTACGCAGAAAAGAAATTTTGTTACTATTCTTTAATGCTAACTATGATTATAAACAAAATACGATTTATTTCTTTAGTGGGCCTCATTCAGACTATGAGTTTTCTTAATAAAAACTAGATGTGCCCTATTTTGGCATCTTACCTTAAGCTTCGTGAAATTAAAACTAAAAAACAAAATTAAAGAATTAATTTAAAAAGTTTAAGAATGTTAATTAACCATGAATAAGTTTTTGTTTTATTACAGTACTGGGAAAGTAAGTGCCATGTGCTCTTCCCAGTTAAACATAAATTACCATGGGTAAAATTGCTTAACTTTTTTTGTAATCGCCACAGACTGATGTTTTACATTAAAATTCAAGGGAATTGTTTTGAATTACATAAAAAAGTTGTTCGCCAAAAGCCTCAACAAAAGCTTTTTAAAGAAGTCATAGGTGTGATTAAGAATAGTTGACGTATTCTATGAAATATTGTCAACACGTCTACGCTAGGAAGGAACTTACGTCAAAGAGGTCATTGAGATAAGCTTACACCTAATCCCCAGATCCGGGCGTGTTTCATTCTTCAATAAAATCTATAATATAATAGCTAAGTACTTTGCACTTGCTGGAAAGAAAAAGATCCACTGTCCGTTTACAACCAGGTCAGTAATATATTCTACCGTGGTGCATTTTTTGTTTTAAAAATCCAAGAAGTAGTGGACGGATTGGCGGGGATAAGCAAAAGTAAAGCTCAGAATGTGAACTGATCTTAGTCCTTAGTGAAAACTGTTCAGACTCACTTATCTTGGAATTACGCTTGAGATCGTTGAACGTCTTCGGATGTCTCAATTTTATTGAAAGTTTTGCTCTAAGATATTCTGTAAATATGTTAATGAAAATGAGATACTGTCAATTAGTGCTATTGATACTTGTAGTAAACTGCTTATGCTTTACAATAGTTAAGAGTGAATTTATTGGATTACTTCAAGATCTTGTTAATGTTGAGTTTTCTAAAGCGAAAATAAGTGATGAGTGTGAAAGCGGTTTAGTGCTAATTAAAAATGGTTTGGAGAATCGCGAAATTTGGGCACTTAAAGGTAAATTTAATTCAATGAAAAAATTCCCCATAATAGAAAAGGACTTTTAAATAAAATTAATAAATATTACTAAATCAATACCATCAAACACGTATATGGTAGTCGTTAATTTTAAAAACAAGATATCATGAGTTTTTTTAATTAATAATATTATTTCTATAATTAGTAATTTTATTAAATTATGATGAGAAGCGCCAGTGTAAGTAAAAAGTTTACGAATATGTTAAAAATGATTTGATTACATTATTTAGACAAACATAATATCTGCAAATATGTTTTTTTCTATTAAAACTAAACGCACTACGATAAGGACTAGATACGGACGGTAATAATTGCGCAATGTTAAATTTACCTTAAAACGATATCAACGAATAAAGAAGATATTTCCTTTTTTGTGGCATGCTCTTCAAAAGCAAGTAATATATTTTTGGAGCCATAGTGCATTTTGAGCCTTGCATAAATTCCATCAGGATCCTCTCACTTTCCTTCAATAAAATAATAACTGAATGAGATGCAAGTTTGTTTAAATTATATAGAAGTATAAATAAGAATTATTAGTTTCACTTTTAAAAGGATCGTTTTCTTAAATTAAAAGCCTCGTACTGAAAAACAGGTCGTGACAAATATAATATAAGCATAAAGTCTTTAAATTAATTTATGCACTGATTTTCATATTAGTGTCTTAAGTTAAAGGTGTCACGTTCCTTGGAATTTGTTGAAAATCTTACAGGGTAGTACTGCACCACTCCATTGAACATTTTAATAAAATTAAATGTTCTTTGAATAAAATTCAAAAACCACCAAAATTAAATTTTGAAACGCTTAGAGCTCTTTAGCGTACTCTGCAAAAAAAGTAAGTTATCTCATACTTGCTTATTGATGATAAAATTGACAGGAATTGAAACTATAAATTTAACGTAATATTAAGACAATAATAATATTTTATTCATACCTGTGCCAGTCAAATTGTTTAAAATGACATAGCATTTTTGCTTGAGTTTAAACTAAGGTGACTGGACCTCAGAGCAATAAAATTATTCCATTGTACTAACCAGTGATTATTATGCAAATTCACAAACTTGTTAATTGGTATCAGATATTATTTTGTAATACATAGTTGTATTTAAATTAAAAACGAAACATTTACGACGATGTATCGTTTCGTAACCAGTGCAAATTCCAGAATTCTTATTTTTAATTAAAATGTAATTTTTTGTATTTTATTTCTGTAAATTTATAACGTAAGTGTTAAGATATATGAACACACAAGAACATTTCATTTTAGCAAAATAATGAGGGCACACAATGTTTACTTCGAATAATTCTTAGTTGTAATTAATTAAAAAAATTAAACTATTGTAATACAACTTACAAAGTTGTTTGATGAAATATATGTACAAATATGTTTGCTTTAATTAATTTGGGAACTTGCATTAGTTTTCTAGAACGGATGTATTAATCAGAGAAATAATTTTGATAACGAGTCGTGAGTAAAGTCGGCTTAATTCTTGCGAATTCGTCATATTTTTATTCTATTTACGGGCACCAAAGTTCAAATTCAAGTATATTTGTCCATTCCTTCAGGTGTACCTCAAGCGTTCAGACCATGATCTAAAAATTCTCGACTCAAAAACTAGCTTAAAGAACTTGTTTGGATTAGCACTCCAAGAGGACCAAGATCAGGCCTTTGCTACTCGCAATCAAGTTTGTTTTTGCCAAGGTTTAGATTACAAACTAACGACTGTTGCAGAGTTCACCTAAATCATTCTTAATAAGTGGCAAGAAATGCTATGCAGCTTGTGTGTTATTTTAGTGTATAAATCATAATGGCCACGAAGTTTCTATAAAATATATTCATATTAATGTGCCTACCAGATTTGAGTTAAAAAATAGTAATATTGAACGCAATTCCATAAAACCCAATGTCTTCTGCTGCAACTCATTTAAGTTAGAAATAACCGCAGCTGGACTGTTAATGTAGTCAAGTTTTATAATCTTTCTTTTTCAAGATTTTAATGGAACCAAACTTATATTCAACTTTTATTGAGAGAAAATGCAAGAACGGACGTGTAATTTTGTTCATATTAATTTCTTCTTCCGTTCAAAGTGGTACATCTTTACATTAGAAAGATTAAGCATCTTTCCTGCTCCATAATCTTTTTTTTTATTCTTTCCAAATTATTCGGTATTATAAAATTGAAAAGACTTAGTCTTCAATATTAATCTTATTAATTATACACTTTGTTATTTGTCCTATGTTAGTGAAGAAAAGAAAAAAAAAACAATAAACAAAAGAAGTAAATTAAATTTACAAACTATCGAAACTTTTCTGAAATATCGCGAAATATATATTTTTAAACAAAATAGTGAACCAATTAAACAGATTTATTTTGCATATGTTATTTTCTTAACAAATGACACGACTTATTATTTTATGTACATACATATTAAACGCTTTTGTACAATATTTATTTTTAATTTCCTAATCAGAATTAAGTTGTCATAGCTAGTTATGAGAATTAGCAAATATTGAACATTTTAGTTTGCTTTAGTTGTATTCTAGTCGGTTTGTAAATAATGAAAATGGAACTTTTCAAATGACTTGGTAAATATACTCAAGAAAAGTTTTGGAAGTAGAAAAATAACCGAATACCTAAGAAAACATTAAGTCCATAGTGTTTTTGCACCGTATACACTTAAAAGGTAATTGCTTAAGTGTATGTACATATGTATATGTTCTTATAACAAACTAAAAAGAAAATCTCGTTAAGTTTAAAATAAGCTTAAGATTACTGAATTTGATAGCATGTTGAAGCATGTTGCAAATAAAATTTAATATTTTTATGAAAAAATTGCAGGTACGTTATTTTCAATTAGTTAAATATACCATAATGGTGTGATAAAACAGATAATTGTTAAAAACTGAGTGTTAATAAAAATATGTACGTATGCACATATGCCAGGTTTAGTAATATGGAATTTCTTTTAAAACCACAAAAAGGATTAATTTTCAAAATCATCTGGCATAGGTATAATAATCACCGACATTGTTCTAAGCTCTTCCTATGCTATATAATACATA
The DNA here is from genome assembly GCA_959613345.1 of Tolmerus cingulatus. NCBI lineage: Eukaryota > Metazoa > Arthropoda > Insecta > Diptera > Asilidae > Tolmerus > Tolmerus cingulatus. Next base: position 19,659,047 of record OY390708.1, on the reverse strand, counting down.
CTAGTCTACTTTAATTGTTAAAAAATTCCAAGAATATTAATATAACAAGGTAATTCCAGAATATGTTAACCATGACATTTCACTCCCGGGTCCATTTGTGCCGGGTTAAGATTACCAAGGAGATTCCAATTTCTGCAATGGAACCGTGTATTACATTTGTGATCTTGAACTCACAATCTGTCTTCTAGGTTACCCTACCGTCATTGATTTTATTTTTAATTTTCTTATCATTTCTCTTTACTTCTTTTTTATGAAGACAAACCTTTTATCAGAGTTAAGACATATGAAAAAGGTTTTCAGGATATTGTTGAACCACAAAAATCAACTGACCCTCAAGGGGCCAATGTTTTGCCCACGTCGGGTCATCGATTGCAAAGGTGAAAAGATAAATAAATAAAATTTAAGTTACGTTTTGGGTTCAAGAGCGGTTGAAGTACTTTTGGCCATTAGCCTCATGGCTTAACCCAAATTAAAATAATCGCGGTGCATCTCTTCATCATACACGCTGTCGCACCGAGGCTCAACTGCGTGTACATTCGCCTTGACCATTAGCAAGGAATCTGTTCTCAATGACCCAAGTGACCACTTTCCATGGCAAGGTGAGTTCACACACCTGGAGAAAATCCGAGAGCATCATTCTGCTGAATTTAAGCGAGGCTCGCGAGCCAGCCGCATGTGTAAAATATGCATGCGACGGTCACTTTAATAACGATGATAAGTTTGCTTAATATGACAATTCGGAAGTAGGAGATGGGACTTGATTTATGAATTTTACTGACCGAAGACATACGCATCGTTGCGTTATTAAACTTTTTTTTGTTATAGTAGTTATGTAAGTGTGCTGACGCTTAATAACTCATAATATGAAGGCAATCTTGTGCTTCGACTAAATTGTTTTCGGAAGTTTTTGATTTGCTTCAAGTATTTTCCTGTAGTGAAGAATGTAAACAGCTACCTTACGAATATTTGTTTATCTTTTTCATCTTGATACGAACAGGGAAATTATACTAATTCAACATGAGGTTTTATTCAATATGTCATCTTTGTTTATGAAAATGTTATTGATTATTCTATTTAGAAAGCATTGTCATATGTTTTATAAGTGATTAATCGTTAACTTTATGATATTAGCACAATTTTAAAAACTTAATTCTTTTGTTAATAATTCAGTTCACATATTTTTTAAGCCTTGAAAAAATGTAATATATAGATGAGTTTTTATATATTGTATACTTTGTACGCCTAATTCAAATTATAAGGCAAATTATCCAAATTTTGTACAACCGTGAGTTGAAAATAATGGAAACTTCAATGACAAATTACGTACTATTTATTTACTTATTTAGTTTGCAGAATTGAGTACTTGCCGAGGCAAAAATACATTCTTAATTTTGTTGGTTTTTGATTATTTACACGATCATAATCAAATAAAATCAATTTATGGACTTATGTACTTAAAAAAGTGAACATTACCTTCAGTTGATATATTTTTTTAAATTTATAATTTAAACACGCATATCTCTCAAATAAATGTTGAAGGGAAAATTTAAGGTTTGATAATTTTAAAAGATCTTTATCAACCAGTATGGCGATTATGTAATTGACCTTGATTTGTTATTAGTGATTTTAGATTTTAAATTTTTGCATGAAAAGCAGATTAATTTTATGTGGATTTATGGATCTTCAAATTCAAAAATGTTGTGGTAAAATGTCAAAAGTAATATCTAAAATTAAGATAAATATGCTTTCAAATAATTATTTTCTTGATTTCATTTAATTAAATAGCACTGGATGCATCAAGTAACATTGGGGGAGATTTCGTCTGGGGAAATAATATGGCTCTGGGTTCACCAAGATCTTGTGATTTAGTAAGCCAACCCGCAAATATCTATGTTGGTGTTAATTTTGTTCCAAGGGCTTATGAAAATCTTACACAATTTAAATCGCCAATTCCGCTCAACTACAGAGTTCTTCATGCTCGGCATCACTCGAGATTGCAGTTCGATGTGCAATTTGTTGAAAAGGTTAGTTTAATTTCTAATTTAAATCCAGCAACTATGATAAATTTCATTTCAGAATGTTGTAGATATGGCCTTTTGCATGCCTGCGGTTTGTGATGAAGAAGATGCTGGCAAAATCTTTCAAATGATGTTAAACGATGAGCATTTTTTGAATCGTACGCTTTACGAAAATGGACTTGATTTGATTCGTACAAAATTATTAGCGCTTACTGATGATTTTTACAGCAACAAATTTGTGCAAGCATTTTTGTATGTTACAGAAAAACTACCTAAGATTTTTGTGTATTTAATATTTGATTTTATTATTTCAGTGCGATATTGATTGTTATAGTAGGATTGATATGTGTCGATGTGGCAGTAAGAGCAGTTCGGAATTGTTTCATGTATAAATCCTTAGACTCAATACAAGCAGAAAAGAGTAAAGGAAATTTTTTTGAACAATTTTTATTATGCTTCTCCGCTATCGACAATTATAAAAGGATAATTACTGTAACCGACAAGGAGTCGAATATTCCGCCTTTGGATGGTCTAAAGTAAATAAATATCTAATATTACACTTTTACTTTTACATATAAAAATAATTAAAAATATTATAGGGCTATTTCGATGTTTTTCTTCATTGTTGGACATGTTGGCATCTTTGGAATCAGTGCAGTTGCTAATTTTCAACACATTTTCGCAGTGGCTCGATTACCATTAATTCAGCCTTTGTTAGCCATGCATTTTTGTGTTGATACATTTTTTGTTATAAGTGGGACACTCGTATCATTTAACTTTTTTGAATATGTCAAAACAAACAAACTTAATAACAAACTATTAGTATTTATTAAACTGGTCATAAAGCGCTATTTGAGATTGACACCGACTTATTTAATCCATATTTTATTGGTTATCACCGCAACAAAATTTGTTCAAGATATGTCTGCATATTACCTCATGGAAGACAATGCTACTAAATGTGGAAAGTAAGTTTTATAGCATAATTTATATTTTATGGAATTGAAAAGAATTAATAAATTAATTTATTGGTCTTTACAGCACTTGGTGGAAGAATATATTGTATATAAGCAATTATGATATAACTGAAGAAATTTGCTTACTCTGGAGTTATTACCTAGCTAATGACTTCCAGTTGTATCTCATAACATCAGTTGTACTGTTGGTTTATCTTAGCAACAAAATAGTTGGCTCGATACTTTATGTTGCACTTTTATTGGCTTCAATAATAACTTGCGGATACTACGGATACACTCTAGACTATGGGCCAACGTAAGTAATATTAAAAAAATAAATTAATTTATAGATGAATTTAATATTCAGACCAAACAAAACAAATTTTCTACTGTAAATTATCATTTTGCTTTCTTTGAAATTTAAGAGCTTGGTATCTTTTCTTGTAAAATAAAAACAAGAGGGTAATAGTAAATTAAGGTTTAAAAGCACAAAAGACAACGAACTAATAGTTGAGTACTAGACAAATTTTAAATATTCTTCGTTTAATTCATTGAACGCGTATTACAATGTTTATCGATCAAAGTTTTGATCCCATTCTGTGAAATCATATAAATTAAAATTAATAATTTGTATATTGTAAACCAATATTTTCAGATTCTATTTAGCAAAGCAAACTGCAGAATATCTTTACCATCCAGTGTGGACACGAATACCACCATATTTTGTAGGAGTACTCTGCGGGTGGTTCCTGAGCAGAAAAGAACGAACCCTGACAATGAATAAAGTAATAAATAATAAGAAACAATTTGCCTGTTTTGCCAGATTAATTAAATTTTTCGCCTTAGTTTCTAGTTGGTGTATGCTGGACTATTACAGGCATTATATTTTTGTACCTGGAGCTCAGTGGAATAAATCCAGAATTTTCAAAAACGAAAGCACTTTTCTATGCTGCATTGAGCCGCTTATTTTGGGGCATTGCTGTAGGTTGGACGATAATTGCTTGTGTCACCAATCATGGAGGGTTCATTCAAAAATTATTGTCAGCGAAATTTTTTGTGCCTTTCAGTCGTCTTACCTTCTCTGCATATTTGACGAATCCAGTTTGGATACTTCTTACGACTATGCTTAGTGATACAGCAATGCACATTGGTTATGCAATGTTGGTGAGTTTAAAATAAACAATATCAGTAATATACAAAATGTTAACAAATATGTTTTTTAATCTTACAGCCAGTGATTACTTTGGGATTCGTTACTAGTACTTATGTCGCTGCATTAGTATTTGGTATTCTTTTTGAGAGTCCATTTATAAGACTGTATAAGCTTCTAGGGATATAGATTTAACAAAAATATATAGTATTATATCATTATTATACATGTATGGTATATGTGTGTAAGTATAATTGAGGTGGTATTAGAATTAGTGTGCTACTTATTATATATGTTCCTAATTTAAACGCAGACTACTTGAGAGTATTTTTCTTTCAATATTTACATTTTTAAGAAAACTTTTCAACTAAATTTTAGTGAAAATGAATTTTGTCTATAAAATATTTTTTTTAAATTATTTTCATGTTTGTGGTTTATATTATCATTTTTTGTTTTTTTGGCTGTTATTATTTTTCCTAATTCAGCACATGATTATGTGTTAATTCTTAATATAAAGCATAAAAATTAACAATTACAACATCATACGACAAATATGCGGATTTTACAAAATTGTGTCTCTCTACGGTTCATTTTTAAAAATTATCAAAATGACGTAATATTTTACTAAGAGCTTTTGAAACCATTTTGTCAAAATTTGTAGCGGCATTGGCAAATTCTTTTCCGGGCTTTTGTTTTTCTAAATTATAATACAAATACCAATTTCTACCTTCCATAAATAAAAGAACTCGATTTGAAGATAAATTTCTTATTTATTTTGCCTTTAATGAATCTCTACAATTCTTTTAAATAAACTTTTTCGTTCTTACATGCAAAATATTAAAAATATTAGGAATGCATAAACAATACGTATCGATTTATTTAGTGTGGCTCGGGGGTTGCATCCTGTATACAGGGAGAACAATTCTGCAGAACTTAAGGTTTCTGATTTGTATATATAATGGCAATTAAACTAAGATATAATAATGTTTTTCAAGTATATGCTTTAAAATACTTTTGTATACTACTTGTAATATTAGCTAAATCACATAAAAATAATGCATCACTTATTATGGTCGCTATTATGCCTTAGGATAATTTTGGAATGCAAAGTCAAAGCTAAAAAATATTTCCTATCGTCTACCCATAATAAATTTATTAGATAATCTCTGGAAAGGAATTTCTATCAAAATAAGTGAAATAAAAGATATGCCAAAAGAAAAAACGATTATAGAAATCAAGTCATTTCCTGATGAAACTTCATCGAAATTTGTTGCTTCTGTCTTAATACCGAAAAATGTAACAACTAAAATTGGCGATAACATGTATAAGCTGAAGCAGAACTTATTTAAGTGTAAAAATAACTTTGAACTCATAACGGTGTTAAAAATGCCACCATATCCGTGCTGACATAAAATAATCACTGCTCCAATATAGAGGCTGAAGAATAACTTGCCAAAAGACATAATCACTGAAACGCCCCAAACTGGAGTTGATTTCCAGTAGGTCATAAAAATTGTTGAAAAATATAAAAGGACTCCAAACGTCCAGAATATTTTGATTTTGATGCCACTGATGCTAATTTCAGACGATTTCGTGTGGTGATACAACCATCCCATTAAAAGTCCTCCAAAGTAAGGAACAATTCGTACCCATGGTGTTACGTATAAGGATTCAGTTGTTATATTAATCACGTCATTCCTAAAACGTAAAAATAAAAATTTGTTTAAATTCTCTTCGTTACCTCGAAACTAGAACTCAATGTGTAACTTACTGAAAGGTTATTCCACGATAATAATGACAACAAAAATTTATTATAACGAAGCTAATGGTACTAACAAAATAGATAAATTTTCCAAGTTTATCGTTCTTCGCGTAAATGAATAGCAGTCCCAAGGAGAACAGAAAGAATTGCATTTCACAACCCAAGTACCAACTCCATGATGAACAGATATATCTCAAATCACGGAAGTTGTGAATGAATAGAGCATTATACCACCAGTTGCTAGAAAAAAAATAGCGAATTTAATAAAACAAAAAAATAAATTTAATAAATTTATAATTTATTAGTCCAGCCATGCTAAACTGCTACTAAGTCCTTCATTGAAGAATGGAAACTGGATTTCGCTGAAGAACTGATTTGTGTGTAGTTGCAAGAGTATTGGTCTCAAAAGAGTATTATAATTGGTAAAAATATAAGATTATGAAAACACTAAAGCTATCTTTTGTTTCCAAATTTAATATTAAAATAACTTACTCTTTACAATAGAGGCCATTTGTGTCATTCATGTTAAAAGGCGAAAAGAGATCAACGAAGTCATACATGACGTCACTGGAAGCCATAGTCACGAAAAATACTGGCATAATTCTACAAAGCAACAAATAAACTTATATTTATGCAATAATTTTCAGATAAATATGAAGATATATTACCTGAAATACCTGTGGAGCACAAACTTAAGAAACAAGATTACATTAGCTATAAAACTGTTTTTCTTAATAATTTGTAGTCCTACTGAATTCGAAAGAAAGTTGTTAACCATCAAGAATGCACTGAAATCAAATTTGTAAATCTATAGTTTATATATACACCTGACATGTTACAAAAAAAAAATTACAAACCTTATAACGAAAAATATATCTACATAGAAACAAGCCTGCGTAACTGGTTGAAGAGCAATACTTTGTAGTTTTGAAAACAAGAAGGTTACGTTTTGAATTGCGTAGAGTGAATAATAGTAAACATGGAAAAGGGTAACCCAGAGGCATACAATCGTTCTGAGGCCAGCAATTACAGGTAGAAAATTAGTCGTATCCTCAGGCGTCATAATTTTTGTCATATTTTGTCTAAGAGAGAAGCATAATAGGAAACTTTCCATTGTCGAATGAATCTCTTCAGAACGACCGACTTTCTTCTTCGGCTCGGGGCATCTTGCATGAAGGCGTTCGATGATTTCAGCTAAACAGCAAAAGGTAAGGACAGAAAATAGAACTGATCTGTTGAAGTGTAAGTGTTATTTTATAAATGTTATTATCATTAGCTTTTGTGCCACTTACAAAAATATAATGACTCCTGTGTGTCCAAGGAAACTCCAACGGTAGCCTGGGTTTTTGGTACCAACGTCATTCATTTCTATGTCAAACATTTTCTGCGTTTCAAATGTCTTGTTTCCAAAATAATAACGAGTGAATTTAACAATTTCATCCTGCGAACACGAGGTGGGAACACAAACGCCAACATGTATTAAATTCTGTAATTAAAAATATTTGTCTACTCGTAAGTATGTTTGAAAATACATATATAAATATTACTATTAGCGTAAGTATTTTGCTTAAATTAAATTGTCGAAATGGAATCAAAGACATTTTTATGACATTTATTATAATATATAGATTGTACCTTTTTATGTCTTCGGTTATTAGAATGCATGATAACATTATTTTTATTAAACAAATGAATGTATTTAAATGCTTGTAGTACTTTAATTAAATTTCAATTTTTTACTAAATTGAAAATGTTGATAATAAAACAAAAGAATTATAAAATTTATTCTGGGAGATATCATTACTAGCATTTCCATCTGCATATTGGATAAGGACAAAGTTTAACGGTTGAGAAAATATTTGAACTTTTTCATTTTTGAGAGTCTGTTCACTTGTCTTCACAATATATAAGTAAATAATAAAACATATTAAATCTGTTTACCGAAGTTTTAGTTTTTATCACTGATGAATGAATGTTTGTGGAAATTGTCGACGTAATTGAGATATATGTATTTCTTGTAAGACAATTATCATAATTTTATATAATCAAGATATACTAAAATAAGGATCGTAAATTGATTTAAAGTTCTTATTCAATTATATATTATCATTTACAATATTTCAAGTCTACGCGTCTTTAAAGTTGAAAAATAATGCAATCCGGTGAATAATGATTAGCTAACCGGTTTAAATTAAATATTTTATACAATCGTGGTCAATTACAAAATTTCAACGCAATGCAAATTGCTCCATTAAAGAGAAAATTATTGTAAACATTTAGTTTTGCATAGAAAGTTGTTTAATCTCATTTTATAAATAAATGAATCAGAACTTAACAGTCTGTTTAATCTGAAAAAAACATTCCCGTGAAAAATTACTTAAGCAATTGTTTAAAAAAAGTAGCATAAAAATAAATCATGTATTAATTACATAACTAGCTCGGCAAGCTACGGCGTCTTGAACGTGACTGTAAATGAAAGAATTAAGTTAATACATATTAATGTGACAATATCGTATTATAAATTTCTGATTTTTTGTAAACATTTAAGAAAACTTCCAACATAGTATCAAAAGTTGAGGATCAGTTTTCAAGGATTCAAAAATCGTACATTTTCGAAAATTTTGGCTGGAAATATTATAAGTAAAATGTAACAGAAAATGAAATCAGTACAATTTTTTCACGATGTAAATTTAAATCAAAAGGATGATTTCAAAAATATGCAGTAGAACTGGACGTAATCCTAACAGAAATATTTTCATTAATTCACTAGCAATAGTTTCAGGTTCGATTTGGATATGAAGCATTGTGGTCTTTATTGTAGAGTTTTTAAAAGCAACTCAATTACAGATAAATTGGTAGCTAACTTGAAATTTTTCTCATTATGTGTATTATGAATCATTATGACCTCATTTGCAATATTGTCGAAATAAAAAGTGGTATTCCAAATGGGTACAGTTGAAGAAGATCGTTTCAATCTTCAAAATTGCTCAACTGTAAAAGCATTAGGGTCAAAAAATGATGATTACCTAAATTCAAAATATGATGTCACCTGTAATTCAAAATTCGCATAGTAATATTTCATATTTCACGTGAAAACTTATAAACAACTCGAAAGCACCGTCTTTCAGTATTTTTAATTTTAAGAGTCATTGCTTTACCCTCATATTAACCAATCTGCACTTAAGATCTACCTGGCTAAATTTTCAAGTTACCACACGGCCAATACCCAATTCAATTTCTTGAAAGTCATTGAATCAAGCATTCAAAGAAATGACTGTGCGAATTATAAGATGCCCACTATCTGCAAATAGATCTTGATCTTAGGTATAGGTGCAATTTTTCGTTGTTATGAAACATACCCGTAATTACTTTCTTCTAGTGTACATAAAGGAGGGTTTCATTGCTAAAAAATTTATAGTTCCTTGCCCTTACACCTTGACCAATTTATTCAATCTACTATACGTACCTTTAAAATGACAGTTACTTAAAAAAAATTGATTGCTACAAAGAGCAGTGAATTACCTACTTTACTCGGATAAAGTACCTTCGAGTGAACAACCCTCGGTGTTGCCAAAACGGCGGCCAAGCCCAATAATCATCAATCACCTGGAGTTTTGCCGGACTGCGGCTTTTATGCAACCGTCTTAAGCTGATATCAGATGGCCCCGTGGAGCCCCGTGGGGCGGGGTGGAGCACTGCCGACCGCGTCGTCGCGGTCTTCGGAGATCCCAGAAGTTCTCGCGGTAAACCGGACCTACTTTTCACTTTCTTTAAGAACCAGTTTTTGATAGCATCGCGTCTCAAGTTTTTGCGGAAGCGCCGCACTGCCCGAGATAAGACGCAGTGCTGCAAACTCCGCGGTCATGAGTGCACTCGCCGAAGAAAGTGCACGCGACTGGTTTCTTTCAAAGACTTCCAGAAAAGAAAGGCTCAGCGGCGCGGTGCATTTTTCAGTTGGATCACCTTTTTGTAATCAAGTGAGTCGCGCAGCCGCGAAAACAGCGCGCTTTTAGCGACGTGTGATCACCTTAGGGTTATTGACCAAACATTAGAAACATGTAAGATTCGTTTATGAGGCGGAATGTTGCGCAAGGGACGCACTCGCAGCATGCAAGGTAATTGCGATTGGCGTAGCATATATCAGCGACGATCAGTAATAGCAAAATTATTGGGCATTTCACGGAAGTTAAAAATATTTTGTAAGCTAGTTTTTTGCGAATTAACCTCGTTTTTTCCTTCCAATTAGTCTTACGCGAATTAATTTCTTATTGACGATCTTCAATTGCGTCGATCATTTGCGGTAAACTTAATTGAGTGATTCAATTCCTTTTATCAGTCTACTATGGGAACTGGTTCATTTTTTTTCCTTGTTATTTTATTGTGGATTAAGATATTACAGTGGCCCAAGCGCTCTTAAATGCATTTATTGTTATTGTATGGCGCTTGCTTAACTGACGCATTTTCTAGAAAGTAGGCGTAATCCAATTCAGATGAATTTGCAATTACTCGGTAGGGTTTTTCCTCAACACGGCACAGCAACTGCTTCTGCGTGCTTTTATTTTCTATATAACAATGAACCGAAGTACTTACTATGTACTTATAAAAAAGTAAATTAATATTATTAAGAAAAACAAAAACTGTACAAAAAATGTAACTATAATTTTATCGATCTGTGAATTTTTAGTTCAATAGTTGCTCTTATCAAAAAACATTGTGATAAATGGAAAATGAATTCAAACATTTTTAAATAACAACCTATAAATTTGTGAGAACATTTTTTGTAGTAAATATTTTCCAAAAAAATAATTAGTTTCATAATTTTATTTTTTTATATCCTATTAATTACAATGATTTTATGACGCTTTAATATTTAACCCAATTGCAAACGCGAATTCTATTTGTTTCTACTTCAATGTTAAAGTAAAACAAATTCAATGTCTACGGACACTAATTATTTTAAATTTTTGTTGTTGCCATAATCGATTTAAAATAAAGTGACCAAATTAGGTGAAAAATACACGCAGCAAAAATATTTATTTCTATTTCTAATATTTCTATTGTTATTCTAACAAGATAACGTACATATATTTTATCATTTTCGATTTCAAATCTTCGACTAAATATTCTGAATAATGGCATAAAATTATTCTGTAAATTTCGAGAACTAGCTTTGCTTAAAAAATTATGGTAAATAATATGAAAATGGCTAAAACGTTAAAGTTTATTTTTAATCTTAGTATTTCTACGCTTCCTTACACAAAACCGATGAGGCATGCCAGGTCCTCGACACCGTAAACTTTAAACTAATCACGCCTTTAATTATAAAACTTACATCTTCTCCATAGCATTTCTAATTTTGGACTTTGTCAAGAAAAATTTTAAATCAAATTGCGTAATCACAGTTACTAAAGTTTGAGTCAAATCAAATCAACTGGGACTATTTCTTAATATAATAATAACTATTGCAGTAATATACAAAAACCTTAGTTTGCATACCATAAAAGAGAAGAATTATGCAAACTATATTCTTAAATAAAAAACTGAACAAAAGGTAACAACTGTTTCTGTACTATTTCGCAATACACATTTCCTAATTTCTTAAAACGCAAAACGTAGCCAACAAGTTAGAAAAAGTGGACCAAAGGCTTTATTTGTTCGTCTAATTCCAAATTACTTAATACTTATATTTCTTATTCGTATTTAATGGGGCTAAATTTCACGCTAACGAGATGAAATTACATTCCTAAGTACATAATCATCAAAAATACAAAACCAATGATCCCTACGTTGTTTTTTAGTATTACGCAATTTTTGAAATTCACGGTCTACCGGATCACCCAAAAGACGAGAAAAAGCTATACTTTTTCGAAATGCTCAAATACAACCTTTAATCCTAAAAATACAGAAATGCCAGCAATTCGCACCAGAAAGTGTAACGAAAAAGCGCGATATTACCTCATCATCACCAGTAGCAAATTTTTTCGCGCGCAAAGAAAGCAGGAGGAAAAAGTACAGAGTAATTATATCGGAAGTGGGGAAAGAAGTTCGCAAAGCCACAAGATCTGCGAAGATCGTAGACACATTTTTTCAACTTTCCCTGAGAACATTAATTTAATTAAAGTATCATTAGCCTGTGGTTAATATACCATCATTTTGTCAAAAATTTCAATAAATCACTGAAGATTAAGGTCGTCATTAAGTAAACTCATAGTGCAGTTGCGGTCAAGTAAATACCTTAATTAATCTGCTCCTTTTGTACCCTTTCACTTGAAGTGATCTGCAGAAATTCAATGTAATTTCCGTACGTGGTAAATGTATATTGATTAAATGCATTGTTATGTAGTCTTGTAGTTTAAATATTAATTTGATTTTATTAAGTTTTCACTCATTACCTCCAAAGGAAGCTTTATATCCACGAACATCGGTGTTGTGAAGTTGAAGAAAACGACCTGAAATTGTACTTCGAATGGACTGGTTGAATTCATCAGGGCAGGATTATTGTGTCTAGGTATCTTCGGTGACAATGAAATTTGTAAAGGATCGTTAATATCATCGCATAGCTCGCGTTTTGTAAACCAGTAGTAATTTCCCCAAATGAACGATTTCGGTACATTTCCAAAGGAATCGATTACTAGAAATCGAATAATTTAGAACCATGATATACATCATTTTTAATTTAATTACATTTTAAGGCCCACACTTCACGATGTGTAATTGACTCGAGAAATGTAATAAAATCCTTTCCGCACTTTGTGGAATTATCTTCCTTAGCACCAACTTTTGCTACTCCAACCATAAAGTTCACTTTCTCTAAAAGATTTAAATCTTCTGGGCCAAAACTCGCGCCGGTTACTTGAACAAAACTCAAAACTAACAAGTACAAAATAATTGGTAAAAATTGTTTGGCGCGACGGCCCCGATTTTGCAGATTTTTCGATAGTATCATCGCTGTGTTTTGATTAAAACTAACCTAACCGGCGGTTCACAGTAACCACCTTGGCGGTAAAAGTGGTCTTGAGCCTACCACGCGCACCTGACGGTAGAAGAAATGGTACATGACGTCGACAGCCTCAATTTACGGCGAAGAGTGGAAATGGCTCTGTAAGGGCAAAAACGCGGTTTCCGAAGGGAAAGAGTCGATTAATGCCGCAGCTTTAGTTAAAGTTTTGCGTGCGTAGTTCGACTCCCTTCCAAAATTTGGAATATTACGCGAGCACGTTATGGTAGAAATTTTGATTTCCGATAATCACAGTTGAAATGGGTGGGCCTTTTAAGAAATTTGATTGATGCATGAGCTAATTGAACGATTGTTTTTTGCTGCAACCACTTTGTTTTTACATTTACTATTTTCTTCTTAAAATTAGAAAGTTGTACTATTGGATTACTCACAATAGTTATTGCTTTGGAGTGGTTAACAAAAATCCACCTAAAAAATGTAAGTCCACAATGCATCCGAATTGCATTTCTCATCTATTTGGTAGTACTTTTTTTTGACTATTTAATGCAACCAAAAAATTAATCGTTACGGTTACTTTTTTAACTTGGTAGGCTATTAAATATATTTATGATTACGCCTAAAAGACGTCTAATTCCTACTTGCTCAAACGAAGTGAAACCAGCGGTGCTCAAAGTTAGTTGCTTGTTGAGATTTTCACCCAAGTATTTCCTAACCGAATAAATGTTCCATTGAACCATTTAAAATTACGCGTAAAATTGGTAGATAAGTATGTATTTACATCAATTTTAATGCCCTCATAATAAATATTTGCCAATTTAGTTTCGTTTGTTTCTTTTTCAATGTTGCAAAGCTATTGGCTTTTCAGCTGATGTAAATATGTAGAAAGAGATTATTTCATAATTGTTCCTGTTTCTGGTAGACAATTTTGTCAATAACTTTTAGGTTTTCGAAATTTTTAGTAAATGTGGCAAATAAATAAAATTTCTTAATCTATTACATATACATAGGTAGGTATAGGTACAAATAGAATCTGAGAGTAAAACAAACTTTAACACATTTAATATATTTCACAATGTACAATATGAATAAAGAATCAAATTGTTTGATTGCACTTTTTCTAAATCGTCAATAAACAGAGGTAATTTAAAATTAACTTTACGATGTTTATGGGACTAAAGCTGACGATAGATGTTTTTTTTCAAAATGTAATGATTACACACTTCTAAAATTGTAAAGAAATGCATAAAATGCACAAGCTTTTTTGATAACCTTTAAAAAGACAAAAAATTTAATAAAATCTTGGCAAATATTCACAAAAATAACAAATTCCAAAGTAAGAAAATGCGTACCTCAGTAAATGTTTCATACGAAAGAGGCACAATATCTCCAGCAGCAATAAATGGTTCCTTAGCCGTCCTCTGCAAGCTTAGTAAAACCATCGCTTTGAAAGCCTTGGATTCCTTGTACCACTTACAGCTCCAAATATTGTTACGTAGTTTACGGGTCTTAAAGAATAAATTGGACAACTAAAACTCAATTAATAATAATAATAATTAATAACCTGTTCTACAACTTCCTCTCCGAAAAAGCAGTAGATCCCCAATTGAAATAATTGAAGTAAAAGATTATTGAGCATACAAAGGCTCAACAGATTGTTGGTACCCATAATTGATAGTGCATACAGTGACAACGCTATTATGACAATATTAAACACAAAATGCGTGAGGCTTATCATCACAAACATACTTTTTATGAAGTATATTAATCTGAAAATTAATTTATAAATTTTGGGTATTTTATATTACTGTCCACTTTAAAGGCCTATTTAAAAATAGATATGCTATTTTCAACAAGGTGATAATAAGTGTGAACTCTCTTAAAATTGGTGCTACATTTAATTATAAACCTACATTTATGGTCGGTTTTAAAGTCCTCACCGTTTAGAAAAGTGAATCAAATAACACAACACAAATATTCGTAATTTGATAATAATTTTGATTTGAAATGAGATAATTTTAAGTAAATTTTACCTGGAAGTTTGGTTAAAATCCTCCATCACCCTTTTCATTACTGTCATCTTTTCCTCTTCATTTGTGGAAGGAGCTGGGCTTTCAATAAATGATTTTACAAAAATCTCATTTATGCTTTTTAAAATAGCTGAAACCATAGCCATTAGCCCACAAAACATCTGAAATTCGAAATGTTTAAACAAGGGTGCTTAAGTTCGGCTTTACAAATCATACTGTGTCGCATGAAAGCATTACGTTGCCTATTAAAAAAATCGAAATGCACTGATAAACGAAAAATATTTCATAAATTGGACTTTTCAGCAAATCTATAATTTCAACTGGATTTGTGGTAGGCAATGGGAATGTTCTAGTTTTCTTTGTTAAAGCTGGGAGCAAAAAGAATATAACAGATAAGTTTATTGAGAAAATTCCAATGTTGAACATAATTCTGTAGATCTTCAAGGCTCGATGAATATGCTCTTGATTTGCAAATGTTTGCGAAAAATCCTGCAGCCATTTAACACATTGCTTAATTTCAGAAACTAACTTCCACATTGCATACACTTTAAACGAGAGTATTGTGACGCCAAAGCAAATAATCATCATTATTTGAGAATCAGTTGTCTCTCCCTTCGATTTTAATTCATAAAATCCGGAAATTGCGCAAACACTTGTTAGTAGGCAAGAAAATAGTAATATTATGGGGCCAAAAAAACTTTTTTTTCTTGTATTTAATTTCTTGTTGTCACGCCAAAGTCCGAAGAATTTAAATATATTTGCCGACTGCCAAAAGAATTTAATTAGTTCATCGTCTTCTACAGATGGCGTCCTAAAATTATTTACCAAGGTAATTTTTAAGTATTTTAATGTGTAATTTTTTCTTACATTTTTAATCACACAATGTACTTGTATTTTGCTTTTTCAAATATATTTGCAATGATAAATACAACACTAGTAACTCCTTTTAAACTATTCAATTTCCAGCAACAGTTAACTCACAATGGAAGGAAAATCGAAAGGAAACAAGTTTTTATTCTTACTTGGAGGCGGGAAAAACAATTAAAGTTATAAAACTAATTAATGATAGGAGGCGTTCCTTACCTTAAGTAAATTACTGCCTTTAGGTGTTGAAAATAAAATCTTCCCAATGTTTCTTTAGCACCTGAAAATTTTCGATGCAACTTATTGAAGTTTTATGATAAAGTAAGAGTCTCCCTTGAGTTTGAACCCAATTCATAGGAAAGTAAGTCACGATTTTCCAAACATCGTGACTTTTAGTAATATATAAGTTTAATGATATGCAAAGTAGATCTTATACTAGAACGACTTCACCTGGTGAATATTATAAATTTTTAATTTTGTAAACTAATACATTTATACTCCGAATATAAGTATATACAATTATGAACATCAAGGTAATCATTTACATGAAACATTCACAAATAGTGAGAAATGTATATTTTTTTAAAACCTTTTAAATGTTGATGTAGAATATAGTTCCCTTAGAGTGACATTTTAGCAGATAAGCGGCTTCGAAATCCTTACTTTAATCCGCAGTTGCAAAATAGAATATTAATGCTGTTTAATGCTGCTTTTACTTTAAATTTAAATTTGAAATGCAGAGGCTTTTGAAGTTTCCTTATGGTATTGAAAAGTTTAATAACGCTAACGAAAATTGCAGTAATAAACAAAATATTTTTTGTTTCCATAAATTTTATTTCAAGAATATTTTACGAAAGTAACAATCCTAATCTCTCAATAGGTACTACCAGAATATACGAAGAATTTTCTAATAGCACTCCATCACTCGTGAATCTACATGCACAGCTTTGTATTTTTAACAAAATTGTGCTCTAAATTTGACTTCAAAACTAAGCATGCAAAATTGTTTATAAAGTATTCATTTGTGAGCTTTTATATTATATTTTATCCTTTTTTTTTAGTTAGCAAACCACAATCTGTTTTTTAATATCACCAATTAAATCATTTATTGAAACAAAAGCAATTCACAAGTAAGTTTGCAGCAAACAAATTACATGTACTGTAATCATATCCACAAAATATTCTTTTCAATAATTATTGACATATTCGCAACAAATACTTAATGATAGTCTTCACTATACGATATCTTTATTATAATAAAATATAACACATGTTTACTGGAATCATGATATTTACATCGAAAATTGTTCTTAGAATTATAAATCTATGACAGCCTCGAACATGACAAAGTCCTAACAACAATTATTTTGCAATCCTCAATCGTTTGACTCAACCATTATAATTGCGTTCATTATGTTATGCTCGCAAAAGCAATACATGAGAATTTTATGATTGCCGCAAACATTACATAATTGAAATTAAGTATGACATAGTTTACGGTTTCAATTATATCATAGTTTTCCCAAAATACCTGCATCTCAATTTCAGTAATCATTGCCACTTGTGGTCTAGCTTTTTTAAAGTTCTGACTGTGGTAAAGTGATGTAAAGTGAAAATCTGTTCCATCTATATTTATTTTATTCAGATTTAGCTTTTGGTAAGAACCACTACTGTTTATAATAATATGTTTCAGTATAATTTTAAGTTATATTCAACAAATATCTAACATTTTAATCACCGTAATCTAAATTGTTTTTCCAGGTGCTAATCATTATAAATTATTACGTTTTTATGATATATAGATTTGTTATTTTTTGATCTTGCCTCTAATTTTGTTTTAACTTTCATATAAATTTGTTCTTTAATATGTCTACATATTTTAGCGTAAGCTATGTACAAAAATTCTAATTTCGCTTTTTGCAAAATACCTTCTTTTAATTTTAGCCACTGCCAAATTATGGGACGCCTAATATAATAACTATAGAGAGCTGTATTTTCCAAAAACGGAATTGTTCATAGACGTTCTATATGACTGAGCGCTGATCATTTTGTTAACGACCAGACCATACCAAGCAGCTCGCTATTTTACAGAGTTCCCTACAAAATATAATGTTGAAAGTAGTAGCAGAGGATTTTCAATATAATTATCTCATATTTGTTAGGACTTGGGATTTTTTGAAATCGATTTTATATTTTTTTATTTCATTCTATTTAGTATCATATTTGAGATATCTTGTTAGCAATATGTTGAATATAATACCAGTGTAAGAGACGATCAGTCACACGATCATCGTGTTGAAGCGACTAAAAAGGAAATAACAAAATTAGCGAGCTCATTTTTTGGAATCTAAAATTGTAAAACCGTGTTAGAGGCGTAATTGATTTTGTATTTTTATAGTTGTGAAAATCGGAAATAGAATCGTTCCTAAGAATTCATTCATTCATTTAACTCATTAGAGCCAAGGACTCTTATTTTTAGTTTTGTTAACTTTCATAATGCGGCTCTGAGCTCTGCACTCTATGCTCCATGCTCCCTGCTACTGCTGCTACTATGTATCACTACTAGTACTATCTATTGCACTTTGTCTTACGAAAGTTTGTCTAACAACATATGTAAATAGAATTTCTTGTGTTTATAGTGATTTATTGGTCTCATCGAATCTCTTACGTTTTAAATTTTACATTCAAATATAGTGAAGCTAATAAAAGTCCTTCTTAGTTATTAATCAAACTATAGTAAAACATGGGACTATAATGATTGCATGAAAAAAATAATTTAATAAAATAAAAATGTGGTTAAATGCACTCAAAACAGATTTTCAGTTGCCAAAAACATTGAATTTTATTTATTAAATAATAAATAAGTACTTGGTTATAAGCAACTATAGAGGATTTAAATATTTAACAAACTCGAGAATTGTATTTAGTAGTCTGTAATGTAGAGGTATTGGTAAAATGTTTATGTTGTTTTCCAATGTCATTGAAACCCATTATGTACTTTTAAAGTTGTACATGAATGCGTAAAAGGCAAAGGCCTTTTTTAAAATCTGAAATACAAAAGAGAAAATAAGTTTTACTTCATGTATTATAAGAAACAAACTGTTTAGAGTAAAATCTCATACCTCCCCAAATGTCGCATATGAAAGAGGGACTACTTTCCCAGCAGCTATTAAAGGTTCATTTTCAGTTCTCTGCAACGTGAGTAAAACGATAAGCTTAAAGTTCTTTGACTGATTAAACCAGTCACATTCGTAAATCCGTTTGCGAAATTTGCGAGCCTTAAAATATTTCAAAATTTAATAAAGTAAGTTATACGTGAATTATATTAAATTAATCATACCTGATCAGCAATTTCTTCTCCAAAATAACAATAAATTCCCAATTGAAATATTTGAAGTATAATGTTGCTTAGCATTGACATTGCGAATACATCACTTAGATTCAACATTGAAACAACATAAAGTCCCATTGCCATGATGCCGATGTTATATAAGAGATGAGTGATTGTGATTAATACAAATAAGTTTTTGAAAACATCGACTACCCTAGATGACATATATTTAGAAAATAAGAAAAATTGTCAATAAATAATGAGGAAAACTGAAAAAAAATTGATATTACCTACATACTTCGATAAAATCTTCCATTATATTGCAGATTATTTCAATCTTTTTCTGTTCGGCCAAATCGCCTTTAGTCTTTAACACAAAGAATTGCACAAAAACATCAGTTATACTTTCCAAAATTGCAGCTATTATCGCCATTATTCCACAAACCATCTGTAAATAAAATTGTTTCTATCAAAAGGGCTACTTTCAAATAGTGTTTCCTACTGTGTCACATCCCACCATTATGTTACCGTATGAAACAATTACGACTGTTTGATAAGCAAAAATAATTTCATAAATTGGACTTTGAAGTATGTCAATTACTGATGTAGGGTTTTTCGTGTTTACTGGTAATCTTCTTGTACTTCGGGCCGTGGGAACAAGAGCGAAGAAGAAAATAGTTAAATTCAGAAAAAACAGTCCAGTATTGAACATAAGTCGATAAATACGTTTAGCACGATTGATAAACTGTTGATTTTCAAATTTTCGAGTGAAATCCTGTAGCCATTTGATACATTGCTTTATCTCGGACACCTTGTACCACATTGAGTACATCTTGAAGGTACAAATGAAGACGCCAAAACTTATTATTAGCATGACATGGGATTCGGTAACGTTGCCTGTAGTTTTCATATCAAAATATCCAGAAAATGCGCAAATATTCACAATTAATGGCCCTAATAACATAATTATGGGCCCTTTCATATTTCTTTGTACTGTGTTAAATTTGATGCTATCTTCCCATATCCCGACAATTTTGAATAATTTTGCAGACTGCCAAAATAAGTCAATTTTATTATTGTCTGGAACAACCTTGGGAGCCCTTAAATAATTATTTATATTAAATTAGCTAAAACAATGAGAATTATAGTTACATATTTCAAATGTTTTTCACTTCTCCAAAATGATTTTTGTATGGAGTTTTTACACCTCACTACCTTTTCACTTTTAAAGAGATATCAAACGTAGGTATTGTTAAATGAAACGAGTCGATAAGAAATAGAGAATTTAAATCATTTTTTCGAGCATTACTTAAAGCCTACAAATAAATAAAATATGATGGGCGTACACTTCTTCTATAAATTACTGATAAGTAACAGATACTGATGTCACTTAGCGATGTTTTTAAAAATTTAATATAGGTACCACCTGTACAATCCGAATTTTAAAATTTCTGGAGTAGCATTTCTAAGTATATAATTTTTCTTAAACATTTAAGAACAAATACAAGAGGTATAATTATCATATATTTGCATAAGCCAGTATTTGATTGTATATAAAGACAAGAAAAATTATGTTCGTATGCATTTTGATAGGAATTTTGTATTTTTACTCCTATATTTTCAGTTGCTAGAACGGATGTTATAATGAATCTACCCAAGTGAACCTTAATTGATACAAAAGTTCAGCACAATTTACCGAATTCACAAATTTAGTTTATTATAATATGAAGATGATTTACTGCAAATTTTAGTGGAACAATTTGTGCTGTTTTGGCTTCATTATTTGCTGTGTACATTTGCAATATGAAGGCTGTGGAAATAGAAAATAATTTGTTTTTATTGCATTTTGAATAGCTGCTGATCTCTCCCTGTGCATGTCTTTTTCATTTCAAAGTCCAACAGCTATAATTGAACTAAGTATTTAGTTTATGTAATAATAATGAGTATAGCTCAAAAATGTTGAATATTCTTTTACGCAAAACTATCACATTATGTTCAAATAGAGTACTAGTTAAGAAGAAACACAATTTAGAGTAAAAAAGTATTTTATAATAATATTATATTTAGGTTACCTATTTATTAAGCAAATATAGCAAACATTAACACCATAATATACCGCTTCAAATGTGCTCTAATGTGTCCTAAAAACTTCTGAGTTCGTACACCAACTCTCACTGCGCCAACTTTAAATTTTTATAGAGCTTTTTCGAAGCTTAAATTAAAGCTAAGAAATTAAAGCTATGTGCACATATTCCTTATATCATCAGAAGGAAAATATAAATGACTAGCCGGGTTACCCGGTTTCACCGCTAATTTTCTAATTACGCAGCTAAGGCAATATAAGCCTATGCAAAAAACAGATTTTCTAAAATAGGGCTTAACTAATCGGGTTTTTTTCGTATGTTAAATTACTTTTTTAATTACTTTAGAGGGAAAGTGCAAAAAATCCTAAATAAATAGTATTTTACTATCATTTTTGCTAATTATCTGGCTACCCAACTAAGGCAATATAAGCCTAAGAAATTGATTTTCTAAAACGGGGCTTCAAAAATCGGGTTTTTTGCGTATATTAAATTAATTTTAATTATTTTAAAGGGTAATTGCAAAAAATCCGATTTGCTGATTTTCTGATTACTCCCCTAAGGCAATGTAAAAAACTTGATATTACAAAATAGGGCTTAACGGGACAGGATTTTTCCGTATATTAAATTAGCTTTATTTACTTTAAAGGGAAATTTAAACAAATCCGAAATACATCGTAGCTTTCTATCATTTTTGCTGATTTTCTGATTACGCAGCCAAGCCAATATATGTATGTATAAGCCTAAAAACTTGATTTTCTAAAATAGGGCATAAAAAAGTCGATGATTCTAAAATATTCTTATTTTTATTTTTAACTGGTAAGTCATTGTCGCACATAATACTATACCCGCAGGTTCCTATAAAGTCCCCGATAATTCTAGAAAAAGTATTCAGTTTTTTAGCTTAGTCATTTTAAGTGTAGTTTCGATGAATGCTTTTTGAAAAACATCAACCAAACTTTTGAGAAATTCGGATACAACAGCCATTATTTCACAAAACTGCTATATGTTAAATTGTATGTGCTTCGTTCAATACACCCAAAAAGTGTAAAATCTTACTATACCACATGACATCATAATAGTTCTTAAAATGAAAATGACCACGGTTTCGTAAAGATAAAATATTTCGTAAATTGGACTCTTGTGCAAGTCAATTATTTCAGCTGGATTCATCATATGTAGGTAAGGGAAATGTTTTCCAAACAGTATGTGACTAGCGTAGCATAAGGAAAAAATTACCCAACATGTATGCATATGTACCATATATCGATAAAGTTTAAGAGCCTCTTGAATGAGAACTAATTTTCATAATTTACGAGCGAAATTTTGGAGCCATCTCAGGCATTCTTGTATTTCTTTTACTGAACTATATAATGAGTAATCTTTGAATATGCAGACACATAATCCAAAACAGAGAATTAATGACATTAGCGCTAGGGCTGCCGTTGTATCTCCTTTGCCTGTGAATTCGAAATATCCAGAAAACGAGCAAAGATTAATAACTGATAGAGAAATCAAAACAATAGTAGGTATCCAATATTCTTCTTTTCTCTGAAGGGACTTTCTGATAATTTTCCGACATGCCGCATATTTTAAACATTTTTGCGCTTTGTGAGAAGAAAACGAGCTCATCCCCCCTGAAGTCAATCAGAGACCTGTAATTATAAATAGTTATTTATAAGAAAAATTATTGTAACATAGCCATAGACTCCAATTCTCTAAGTAATGCGTTCACAGTTCACAATGTGATAATTTCTGTTCGATTATGCATTCCAAAACAAAATAACGGCAAAGGAGTCAATCGCGGTAGCTACAGTTCAATAAAGTGTTCAGTAGTGAGCTCTAACGACTTCATTTTATAGTTATTCTCAGGACACAGAGCAATGCCAAATGGGTTTTGATCAAATATTAATGTCCTTAATTTCTTGAAAACTCTTAATAAACAAACAAATTTAAAAAGTTTCGACAGCAGCTGCATTTTTCTTAGGAAATCATTTATGGTTCTCCTTAGAGCCACTTTTGACGTAGTAATAAACTTTTGATAACTTAAATTGGAGAAGAAATGTTCAAAATAAGTAATTACCAATTCTTCTTCGACTTCGTGTTACCACTCATCAATCTTTTATTAGCACACTTAATGGCATAATTTTAGTATACCTCACATAGTTATGTGATTATGTGGAAATTGATGGCAATCAGCGATTATGAGAATGTGGGCCTAGGTTAGTATATTGATTAGAAAATAATCAAAAAGATGAATTAAAAAACATTATGTATATTTACGAACTTGTTGATTTCTTCGTCCAATTAATATTTTAAGTTTTCGAAATTTTCATGTAATGTTATGTAATAAATAGTTATGGAATTCTTTTGTGTGTGTGTTATATACAAAAGAACCTTTCTAAATAATTTTTGAAAATAAATTTGCAAAAATTTTTAAAATTAGAAAAGTTTTGCGGAATAGACAAGCTTTCATTAACTAAATCATAACGTACTGACATTTTAAACTTGATTTTTTCGAAACTACATTTTTCGAAATTATGTAAGGTAAATTTTTAATTTTATTGGCATTTTTAAAATTTTGACACCAGATAATTTGCTACATAAAGTGCTACAGCTTCTATAAAATTGACTATTTTTGAATTCTTGCGTTTGAACAAGTATAGACTTACTTCTATTGTTTGTACTTGAACTCTTAATAAATATTATATAGTACAATAATTGAGGGCCATGATACATGCAAATGTATGTAAGTCCTGCAAAAAACTTTAGAAAATTGCGTCATTTTTGGGATATGATGAGAATATCTTCTTTATTTCTTGAGACTTTTCGAAGTTTTCTAAGCGATTAAAGATGGAGTGTGCGAAGAAGGTATAAAGCACCAAATTTTAGAGTTAATAATGATTGTACCTTCAATTTTACTTAATAATTTGTGCATACAGAAGAAAACTTGTTTTAAAGTATTTTGAAACAGAAAGCATTATAGATAATACTTTTATTGAATATAAACGAAACACAAATTCAAATTTTAATTCAAAAACGTTTATTGCGGTAAGCATACCGCGTCCACTACTCTATGTCATATATTGTTCCTGATATATGTACATACTGCCCCTAGCTTCTATTCACTTATTCTTCTTTAGACGTCAATTACTTAATATAGACGGATTAATAAGTAATGACAAGTTTTGAGTATATCAGACATCCAAAAGGAAAAGTAACACAAAAAGTAAATTTAAAACATTGTCTACAATCCACAGACTTCTGCATCAAAAACAATACGAAATTAATTAGTCTCACACTGAAAACCTTATTTTATAGAACTATGTAATATGTAATACGTAAAATATTTTAAGATTTTACAAATCAAACTATACTTCCAAGGACGGGATTGTTGACTGTTGTTGCGTGGAGACTATGAAAATTTCATATAATTTCTTATAATTTTCTCTGTTTCTGTCTCGACTCCAACTCCATAATTTTCAGAAACTATATTAAAAACAAATTTCACTCTACAATTTAGTAGGTTTTCTAAAAGTAAATTAAAAAAAGTAACGATTTTGACTTCCAATTCTAACATATTAAATTCGTCGAGTCTTAGTACTTCGTAAAATTAATAGCAAAACTTCCTAGAAACCTAATCATTGAAGAAGAAAGCTCAAAATATTGTAAATTAATCACCCCTTAATGGGTCAGCGAATGTGTGTTACTGACGTTGAGTTCGAACATTAATTGCTTAAATGTAACACTCTGCTCCAGAAGCGTGAGACTAATGTTCATAAGGGAATGGTTTAGAAATTCCCTCTACTCTTCTGGATTTGATATGAATGAGGATTTATGACGAAAGTTTTGAGAAGCACTAGGTTTTGCTTTACCACAAAATATTAATTTTCACTTGATTTTACTCTGTGATGGTGTTACAGCGGATAAAATACTAAAAGGAAATCATTTTCATTTGCAGCTTTTATAACCACCTATTTAATACGGCAAACAACTTGAAAATTTGGCTACTAATGAGATCTATTTAATATTCCTAAATTGCTCTTTGTGGCTCCATTCAGATAAAGCAATCGAATTTACAGGCTTTATTGTGTATCCTTGTGAGAGTTTCTCCGTAATTTGTCCTTTTTGCAGATCTATTGGATTTTACAGCTTGTTAGCGAAGTAGCCAACTTTTCAATTCATTATTTTCTGCTGCAGGGTTTAACGCGAGGTAAAGGTTGGTGATTGCAATTTGTACAGTTGTGTATAACTGGAGCCGTAGGGGCAGCAGCGCAATAAAATTTTGAATGAGTGTTTACTTTTTATTGTGTTTGTTATTTTAAATTGTGCACAAATACATATATGTGATAAACCATACACAAATCCTTTTCGGTCATGCTGATTTTATAATATATAATATTCCTAAATAATTCCACATGTTAATGTTATAACTTTAAACATATGTATATACAACGTCATGTTTTGCACCATACATATTTCTTGATAAATTATAATAAATCATTTTCTTTTATTTATTTTTTTAAACAAAGTGTTTCCAAGAAATCCTCTTTCAATCCAGTATATTTTTCATTTTCGGATTCGTGGTTACTAAAAGGAATTCTTGCCACTTCTTAATGCTAACAATCTTTTCTGAGTCCTTCTCTCAAAAAAATAATGAATTGTAATCAACTTACATTTTGAAAGGACGCTAGGATTACTTGCGAAGCTTTATGTCAACTTATCTCTGCCACTTAAATGGAGTATGCCCCTTGTTGTCGAAAAATCGAGCCATTATGTGGGAAAACCTTTCCAGAAGAAAGTTTCCTTGTGCATTATTCAGCTTCGTTGAATTCGTGTGAGCTTGTCATAATGATTAGCGTATTTAACATTTTTTAGGTGGTTTCACGAGCATTAGTAAGAAAATTCCGCCAAAAGAAATTAGCCTTAAAATTAACAAATTAAAGCTTTTAATCAGCTTTTACTTAACTTCACCTTTTAGTCGGTGTGTTTAAGTCAAACATTGCAAATTAATTTTTAACAAATTTTCCCAACCTAAATTAAATCATTCTATATCCAACATTGCGGAAGCGACAAGATGGTAATTTATTACTTCGGCATATATCCATCCTATTGACATAGAAATGAAACGGATCGACGAGTGCAATGCCGTAAAAGTTGGTTTTTAGAAATTATTTTTTAAAATAAGAACTAATCACTTCACAAAATGTTGATTCACATTATTTTAGAAAGGTAGCACTAAATGCTGCTGCTATATTATCTGTTGGCTGACGAAACTGATCAAGAGAAAAACTAGTGGTGTTCAGTGTTTCAATTTTATGTACATACCTAATACGACTTTAAGAGCGTCAGTTATTTTGATCAGAACCTACGATTTGTCGTTTTAAACAATAGTTAATAAAATATTCGAGTCATTTTATTTTCAAAGTAGAGATTTTTTTACTGTCAGTTGTTGTCAGTTTTTCCAAACAAACAGCCATATATGTTTCGTCATTTACGTTTTCTTAATATTATATAAGAAGGCATAAAATGTAAACGATTTTTTGAGAACCTGAAAGTAAAGTCCTTATTATAGGTTTTTTTTTTAAAGAATTATCTTTGTATGAGCCAAACCCCTGTAAATGTTGAAAACGAAAGTGGTATTAATTTTCCTGCAGCAATAAAAGGTTCTCTTTCGATTCTTTGAAGTGTGAGTAAAATCATTAATTTAAACATCTTCGATTCTAAATACCATTCACACTCGTAAATTTTGCTGCGCAATATACGACTCTGAAAGATATTATTTAAGGGATTATTAAAGAAATCTAGAATCAAAATAATCTATACCTGGTTGACAATGTCTTCTCCAAAATAGCAATAAATTCCCAATTGAAATATTTGAAGACCAAAAGCTGCCATCATAGCAAAGTTTATTGAATTATGTACGTCCAAAACAGAAAATAAGTACAAAACCAGTGCAATCACAAAAGTGTTGTAGATAAAATGAGTGAGACTGATTATATAAAATATGCTCTGGACATAGTCGATAATTCTAAAATATTGTTATATGTATTTACTTTCAACTGCCAAGTCATTGTTGCATGATACTATACCGGCAGATCTCAATAAAGTCCTCAATAATTCCAGAAAATATTTTCAATTTTTTTTCTTCACTCATATCGAGTATAATTTTGTCAATGTATGCTTTTTGAAAAATATCAGCCAAAGTTTTGAGAAATCCAGACATCATAGCCATTATTCCGCAAAACAACTGTAGGTACATATTAAAAATTTTACTTCTGCATATAATATGGAAAACTTACTGTATCAAATGTAATCATCATTGTGCCAAATGTGGTCATTGTCACGATTTCGTAAATATACAGACATTCATAAATCGGGCTCTTGTATATATCAAATATTTGAGTTGGATTAATAATGGGTAAAGGAAATGATCTTCTGCTGTCAATTATTGGAGTTGATGAAAAAGTGCAGAGTGTAACGACAAGAAAAAACAACCCAACATAAAGCATATATCGATAAAGTTTAAGCGCTTCTTGTATGTAGAATTGGTTTTCAAATTTATGAGCGAAATTTTGTATCCATCGTATACATTCTTTAATTTCATTTACTGAATTCCAAATTGAGTACATCTTGAAGATGGCAACAGATACCCCAAAACTTAGGATTAATGACATTAACGCTAGCGCTGTTCCGTTATCTTCTTCGCCTGCCAACGAAAAATATCCAGAAAATGAGCAAATATTTAGAATTATTTCAAAAATAAAAATTATGGCAGCAAATTTTGGTCTTTTTATTGTAGTTAGTTTCCTGTCATCTCCCCACATGCGACAAATTTTCAACATTTTTGCGCCCTGAGAGAAGAAAATGAGGGCATCCCCCCGAGCGTCAATCAACGACCTGCACACAGACAAAAATGAGATTTTTATTGCAAAAATTGCTGTTGCACATTACATATTCTGATTTTATATTGAAATTCAGATTTTTTCACAATTCACAATTTTAGAACTTTAAAAATTTTTCTTCGCACGTACAAATTTGAGACAAACAGCTTAATGACCAATCGCGATGGCTACTGTTCAACTAGGTTTTGAGTCTTATGCTCCGAACTACTTCACTTTATAGCTCTTGTCAGGAAATGGAACAAAGCCTTAGTGAAATGGACTGCGATAAAATATTGATGTCCTTAATTTCTTGAAATTTCTTAGTATACAAACAAATTTGAAAAGTTTGTCAACAGCTGCATTTTTCTACAAAGAAATCACCTATGGCTCCTTCTTAGAGCCACTTTCAATGAAATACATTCCTGATAGCTTAAGTTGAGAAAAAACCAATTTATGGAAACTAAAAATACATTATAAATTCTTTTAGTGTTCATGATATTTTATTTCTAAGTTTTTCAAAGAATTTAGTATATATTAAATAACTAATATAAACTTTTTTCAACTATGAGTAAATTAGAGTTTAGATCAAATCTTTGTTCTTGAGCAAATAGCTCGAAATTTCATGGAATTTAGTGCAATTAGGTGTGCTTAATAAAAAATTAGATTTAAATGCTAAAATTTGAGTACGTTATGTAGGTCAAACCATCTGGTTTCTTCAGATCTTTCGATAGCATAAATTGAAATTGCGAGTGATTTTACGGATAGTCAGGCTCTCACACAAATATTGTCAATATCAATTGTTATACAGTTTGTTTTTGTTGCCTTTATTTTCTTTAAAACTTACGTTGAAATGGACACCACAAACAAATTTATTATTTTTTTACGCAGTTTTAAGTCTCTTACATAAGTATAAAGCTACCTTGATTTGTGTACTATCCGTTGAATTTAATGTTCGAGGTTGAAAATTCCTGGCATATATTCAAGTAGGATGTTGCTTAAGAGGTCAAATCATTATTCATAAGGTTCCATTTAATTGCTAGGGAATGTTGTTTACACCTTTACCTGGAACATCTATTAGATTACAATACCTATATGTGAGCATACTTGGGACTAAGAATTTTTCTTCAAGATGAGCTTTGTGAATAGTCTGATTAGTTTTAAAGTCTGAACTCCAACGTAAATGACGTCATTTTGACATGGGTATCGAATGGAAGAGTTCGACGAATGGAATAGGATAAGAAATTGTTTTTAAAAATTTCTTTTTGAATTGAAACTTATCACTTCACAAAATGTTGATTCACATCATTTTAGGTGGGTAGCACGTAGCATTAACTGCTGCTGCTAAAGCGTCATTCGGTTAGTTGGTTAAAACTGATCAAGAGAAAAATTAATAATTTGCAGTATTTCAATTTTATGAATACCTAACCAGACTTTAAGAGCTTCAGCTATTTTGGTCAGAATTTACGATTATATTATGTAAATATGTATTATGTAACACATTTAATATCGGTTTAAGCAATAGTTCTTAAAAATTACAAGTCATTTTTTCTTCAAAGTAGTGTAGTTCTTCCTTAATCAGTTCATCCAAACTAACAACGATATCGTCATTTACGTTTTCTTAATATTATATAAGAAGGCATAAAATGTAAACGATTTTTTGAGAACCTGAAAGTAAAGTCCTTATTATAGGTTTTTTTTTTAAAGAATTATCTTTGTATGAGCCAAACCCCTGTAAATGTTGAAAACGAAAGTGGTATTAATTTTCCTGCAGCAATAAAAGGTTCTCTTTCGATTCTTTGAAGAGTGAGTAAAATCATTAATTTAAACATCTTCGATTCTAAATACCATTCACACTCGTAAATTTTATGGCGCAATATACGACTCTGAAAAATAATTATTTATGGAATTTATAAGAAATTTAGAATCAAAAAAACATTTACCTGATGTACAATTTCTTCTCCAAAATAGCAATAAATTCCCAATTGAAACATTTGCAGACCAAAACATGCCATCATAGCAATTGTTACTGAATTATGTACATCCAAAACAGAAAATAAGTACAAAACCAGTGCAATCACAAAAGTGTTGAAGAGAAAATGAGTGAGACTGATTATATAAAATATGCTCTGAACATAGTCGATGATTCTAAAATAATGTTATTTTTATTTACAACTGTTGAGATCATTTACACGGAATACTATACCTGCAAGTTTCTATAAAGTCTTCAATAATTCCAGAAAATATCTTCAATTTTTTTTCCTCAGTCAAATCATGTATAATTTTGTCAATGAATGCTTTTTGAAAAATATCAGTCAAGGTTTTGAGAAATCCAGATACCATAGCCATTATTCCGCAAAACAACTACATGTTAAAAATTGTACTTCTTCAAATAATATGGAAAACAAGCATCTTACTGTATCACATGCTATCATCACAGTGCCAAACATGAATATAGCCACACTTTCGTACATATAAAAACATTCATAAATCGGACTTTTGTATATATCAAATATTTGAGTTGGATTAATAATGGGTAAAGGAAATGATCTTCTGCTATCGATTATTGGAGCTAATAAAAAAGTGACCGCTGTAGCATATAGAAAAAATGACCCAATATAAAGTATATATCGATAAAGTTTAAGCGCCTCTTGTATGAAGAATTGGTTTTCAAATTTATGAGCGAAATTTTGTATCCATCGTATACATTGTTTAATTTCATTTACTGAAAGCCATACTGAGTACATCTTGAAGATGCAAACAGATGACCCAAAACTTAGGATTAATGACATTAACGCTAAAGCTGTTGATGTATCGTCTTCGTCTGCCAACGAAAAATACCCAGTAAATGTGCAAATATTTACAATTAATAAAAGAATTAGAATTATGACACCCTTTTCTGTTCTTTTCATTGTAGTTAGTTTCCTGTCATCTCCCCACATGCCACAAATTTTAAACATTTTTGCGCCCTGAGAGAAGAAAATGAGGGCATCCACCCGAGCGTCAATCAACGACCTGCACACAGACAAAAATGAGATTTCTGATTGCAAAAATAGGGGTTGCACATTACATATTTTGATTTTATATTGAAATTCCGATTTTTTCACAATTCACAATTTTAGAAAATTAAGAATTTTTCTTCGCACGTACAAATTTGAGACAAACAGCTTAATGACCAATCGCGATGGCTACTGTTCAACTAGGTTTTGAGTCTTAGGCTCCGACCGACTTCATTTTATAGCTTTTGTCAGGAAATAGAACAAAGCGTTAGTCAAATGGACTGCGATAAAATATTGATGTCCTTAATTTCTTGAAATTTCTTAGTATACAAACAAATATGAAAAGTTCGTCAACAGCTGCATTTTTTTATAAAGGAACCACCTATGGTTCATTTTTAGAGCCACTTTCGATGAGTGGCGTAGTGTAAATACATTCTTGACAGCTTTTTCTACAGTTTTATATAACTAAAATGCATTTTTGATTATTATGTATAATGTATGTGGAACAGTTTTTAGTTAAAATTTTTAATTTATTGCAAACCCAAGGATCTCAAAATTTCATACATTATGTTCTAGGTAGATGTGTACATATTGTGTGTGAATTTATTTCCTCTTTGGACCATCAAACACTCTTTATAATCCACGAGTTATTGCGTCCATGCAACAATGAGGCTGTTAGTAAAAATTAAAAAATAAAATATTCAACCTAAATTTAGTTTTCTAAATACCGTGCAAATATCTAGAAGAATGCGTCAATTAAATTCAATAAAATATTTACAAGTAATTTACTTATTTGGCTTTTGCGTTTATAATTCCTAAGAGGTTACTTAATCAAGAAAGAAAAGTTTTCGGAATGTGGAGGACAGGATTTTCTTCAGTTCATCTTTTCAAATGAAAGTAATTTACCAACTTTTCAGAATATTCAGTAAACAGATATGTAGTATATCCGGAATCTGTATGTACAACATTTTTATGAAAACAAAGACTGGCGACATATGTAACATGATTTTCAAAAAAGTTTTAGCATTAGTCAGTACTATAATAAACATGTATGTATATCACATTGGAAGCAACTTTGTGCGAAACCATTGATATCCAATGACTTTTACATTATGAAGAAGTAATTACATTAATGGCATTTGTCCTTTGCTTACAAAAATATATTATTGTACCATTGATTTTTGACACTTCCGGAAGTCCTTAACATAGAATCCCAAAATTTAAATCTGAATTCAAACCCTTGCTTGATATCCAAAACTGAATTAAACCACATCCAAATTCCAAAAATTCAAGTTTCATATCACTGTTACAACATTTTTCCTTTTTTAACTAGAAACATTTGAAATTTTCCATCAAACGAAAACCTAAACAGTCCATAGTTTTTAACGTAATAAAGTTTTCAATTAAATACATACATTAACAACAGTGCTTTAAGAACTTATAATACAAAATGAGAAAATTTTTTTATATTCTCGCATTATGTATTTATCAAAGGAACTCAACATTTTCTGTCACACCATTATCAGTAAAAGTCGTTTATGCAGAAAATGTTTCATTATTGTTGTTAAATTAAATATTGTAATAATTTTCAAGAATGTCAAATAAAATTAAATCAATTGGTGGAGGAAGTATAATATATTATAATAAAGAATCACCTACCTACACATTTTTAAATCAGAAATGTTTATAAAGTCAACTCGAGTTTTATATAAAAGTTGTTTAATACAAATATTATATAAAAATAAATATCTGAGTATATAAGCTCATTGTTTTTAATACTACTTAATCTGAAACTGTGCTTTTCAAATTTTTTAAAAGTTTTTTCGCAAATAGTTTTGTAATATCAGGATTTAAGCATAATTTTTTAATAACAATACAGCCTCACCGAATAATTATGATAAAAATCCATTTAAATAAAAAACTTCATTTCACATACATATTTGATACTTTTCAAAAGTGATACTAGCTTACTTCTTTTAGACGTTACCTTCGTCTTCATTTTGTCTATAAATCATCTTATTTAATGAGTTAGGCAAGTTTGAAAAACAAAAAATAACGCTTAAAAGCACAAGTTTTAAAAAGTTAAGTTATGAAATGAAAAAAGACTTCTTTTTCTTTCCTTAGTTGAGTGCCCAACAAATTCCTAGAGTCGAAATATGTTTTTGTACAAATATTACAAAGACCTGGAAAGAGCATCCATTTCTAGTTTATTAACTTTTGCGCCCTTTGTTCCCTTTTCCACGTACAGATCATAAAAGCTTTAGTTGCAGGAATGTTTCTGATGATTGAGCATCTTGGAAGGAATTATTCGCTTTTACTTCTCATGATGCTGTGCTGCCTTTTCAAAATCCATGGGAGGGTGGCGTATTTTCTTTTGTAGCCATGTCCCAGCAGCTTCGCTTCAGAAGAAAATTCCAGCTGCGCTGAAGACTATGTTGAAAAAGTTTCTTGAGAAAAGTCCCTGCGGATAATGAGGTGATTTGTCTTTTATGCGGCGGGCATCCTTTTATTCGAGTGGCTGTCATAACATGATGTAAAACAGACAGAGCCCCATTGTCCTCGATGTAACCCGAATGGAATTCATTGTTTAAGTAACTAAAAGAAACAAATATTGTCTTTTTGGTCCTTAACAAATTATGTATGATTGTACTTCTCATGATACGCAAAAACTTTTCCATATAATTGGAAATTATTTTTGATGAATCCTTGCAATAAAAATATTTTTAGTGGACTTTTGCAAAAAAGAAAAAAATGTACCTTAAAATTGTGAAGAAAAAAGAAAAAATTTTAGATGAGTACTCATACCTACGGTAACTATGCAAGTCCGGTTAATTATTGCAATAAGGGCTCAAAAGGCCACATCCTGTCAACATCTTGGAAATGGCTAACAAAATTTTCCCATGTCATCCCTGAAATATTCCGAATTAGAGTTTGCGTTAAAGGCGTCTTAACATTTACACGTTCATTAGCTTGGATGACTACGCATTTGTGGAATTGGTCCTTCTGCTGTTTCAACAGAGTCACATTTGCGTTATTAATTAACATCTAGTGTCTAGTCCAGAGAGGGAAAATTAGCACGTGAAATGTAACCACAGAACAGCAATCCCATTCGGATT
Source organism: Tolmerus cingulatus (assembly GCA_959613345.1). NCBI lineage: Eukaryota > Metazoa > Arthropoda > Insecta > Diptera > Asilidae > Tolmerus > Tolmerus cingulatus. The sequence continues at coordinate 19,624,904 of OY390708.1, read as the reverse complement.
GCACCTGCATATCCAGCTCTTAGTGCTTCGTAGGGATTTATGCAATTTAGGTAATTGGGGCTCCATTACAGGGATAATCCCATTATTTTGTTTCCGTACAATTATCCCAAAAAACAAAAAATAAAGTGCATTGTAACCTAAGCAGGAGAACAGGAACTAACTCACGGAGAATGAGGAAGTGCTAACAAACTGACTTGAGGTAAACTATTGAGTACGAATACTTTGGAGGAGTTTACTGGTTTGGTACGTTCCAAAACAAGAAAGGCCAGAAGGATGCTTTCAAGATTTGGTTTGATAAAGTTTTGGAGTTTCAGGACTTTGGAGAAGTTTCAGGAATTTCGGCAATTACCAACAGCAGGTGATAAAAGAGCGCTTAATGAATGGAGAGCTACATAATGTGGAAACTCGATGTCTAAGTTTATTTCGAGATATAATCACGTTTCACCGAGCCTTTTAGGCATTTTGAAACAAATTGAGTCAGAATTTTCGAAGCTTCCTATAGAATATCTGTGCATTTACTATAAATCCGAGTATTTCCCCAAAAAAATTTCAAAGTTTTAAAGATATAAATAATTCTGCTCTTTTGTTTTTAATAAGTAGGTATACATATCAAGATAAATATTTTTATAATGTTACCATATTTGTAGATATATATTTTAGACGCAATGAAAAGTTAGCAAACAATTCAAATTCGTTTACAACTTATCGAAATGTTGGTTTTATACTTATTCCATATATATTTTCAATTTTAATACATAAAATTATTGGAAGGCTTAAGCACTCTATGAATAAATCACCGAAAATTAGAATCATCTACATTAACACAAATCCACTTCCTTTGGAATTGTTTACGATTTATATTTGCTTAAGACAAGCTTTTAGGCTAATCCTATTACAACTCCATCAATTCTGCACGACGGGCACTTTATTTTCATTTCAAATGACAAAAACAAATTTTAAATTCATTGAGTTCCTGAGAATGAAACAGATGACGGTGGCATTTTGTCTACATGCTCCTATCAATGTAAGGGCTACCATTCGAATGCACAAATAGTTTTCTTTGTTGTTTTTGCAAGAAGCTTTTGAGTTTTTAAATAATTCAATGCTCCTCCATTTACTTAGATGTCTTTTTTTTCATAGGATTTGTAGCACAGCTTCACAAGGAAAAAGGACGAATACCTTATAATGTGTTTGCTTTTCACTGTGCATTTTAAACCAGCAGCCTGAAAAAATAATTGCAGATTCCTAGAGAGATTTTGGATGATAAGTGAAAAGTCAGATCTTGACTAATGGACAAATCAAATAGTATTAAAATGAGGAATTGTCTTATCTATCTATAATACATATTTTTATAAATTAAATAATTTTATTTTACCATCCTTTAAATTTACATAATTTTCAAAAAAAATATACGTTTATATCTTTTTTTATATATTGGCAAATCAATCTTTTAGTGTTTCTTCGTCATAAAGGTGTTTAAAATTTTTGATACAATATACCTGTCTTTTCCCTCTTTAAGAACTGAACATGTAACAAATTATATAATTCATTGGTTTTGTGATTGAACATTTCCGGAAATCTTTTTCCAAATAAATTTCCCTAATTAAAAGTATCTTTATGAAAGTTTTAAAGTACCGAAAATTAGATTGTTCAACTGGATGATGGAACCATAGAAATTAGTTTTCTTTTTTTATTTAAGTACTTAAATCTTCAGGCTCCTTTCATACTCAGGAGAAATTCGAAAAGCTCTACGTCTAATAACTGAATGAAGAACTCTTATCGCGATTTCAGAGTTCCTCTAGTGAGGCACTGCAAACAGTGAAAGGAGACTTCAAGTTCTATCAAAAGTTCATTGAAATACGGATTAAGAATATTCACAGTTCTTGAAAGATAGAGAAACTTTATTGAGATTATTTCGGTTTAATTTTCCAAGACTTAATTAAGGGTTTTTGTGAAATCCTTTGAGTTTAAGGTATTTATATGTACGAATGAATCCTTGTTCTTCGCTGAATTTAGGCAACAAGTTTAATTATGTTGAATTATTTTAATTTAAGCTGAAAATTGTAATATAAGTTTTGAAAACATATGTATATGGTATCCACAGTGGCAAATGAGACACATTTACAAGAAATTCCCCGGAATACATTTAAAACTTTGGTAAACAAAATTTTAATTCAGGCAATAAAATACTTTACACTTTAGGTTTACTATAGTGGAAAAATGTATTTAGATACAAATTTAAATGGACAATATCGTTAATAACGAACTATTTTTTTATTTATATTATCATTGTGGCGTTAAAACTTGAGAGCTACAAGGTGATTATACAATTTTTATTAATTGACTAACACCAATAGAGCATATAGCGCAATCTTATTAGAAAATATTTGTGAAATTATACTACAAATCAAAAAATGCCTAAGTTATACATTTGAAAGAGCACACTTTTAATTATTTTGAAGAGTACTGTATGTGAATAATTAAAAATTTATTCAAATTAAAAAGAGGATTAAGTATTGAAATATCATTGAATAGTTTTCATTCATCGCACCCACAAAACAATTAATATACCAATGAAAACCAATGCAAATATAGAAATACTACCATAAGCCAAAAAACTAGAAATAAATAAATAAATCGATGTACCTACCTAGTGAAAACAAATTTTCCAATCGTTTCAAATCGGAATATTTTCCCTCATATCGATTCGAATACCCATTCAGCCTTCAGACTAATCCCTTGATGCTTCTTTTATGAAGGATTTTGAGGGCTCATACAACTTTCCCGGGAAAAGGCAAATTTTCCAATATTCCCAATTGCAATTCGTATCAAAGCGAAATCTGAACCATTCAAAGGATAATAAGAAAAAATTGCTAGATTTGCATTTACAGGTCTAAGAAGTCCGGTCAAAGTCGTTTAAGAATTGCAGACAAAGTGAAACCTTTTATAATAAAGTAATTGACTTGGTCAACTGCTGTCTTCAGAAATCCGACTCATAGTCCTATTTATTGCTGTTTCGCATTTTATTATTTTTTTTTATTACATATTGGGCCTATCAAAAATACGAGATTAATGCCTAACGACTGAAAATAATGTAATTATATTATATCACAAATAAATGTGCTTCTTCCAAGGATTTCCAAAACAGACATAATTAAAGAAAACCGACCCCTGGGCTCTGTTCGTAATTAATACACCTATACGTAACAGGATTAATTCCAATCAATTAAATGGATCCTGAACAGGTTCCACTGCCGCCCCTTAATCCTATTGATAGTCATGATAATGGCTTACTTAACGCACGTGGCGGCGACAACCAACTCGATACAGGGCCAATAGTTCGACAGAATGAAGAGCTCTTACCTGGACCAAACTAAACAAAAATTAATGTTTGCATCGAACAGGTAACTAACATGAGAGCACTTTGAGGACGACTGTTGTTTGTTTACAAGGGTCAGCACTTTGAGCGTAACCTGCCATCGCCAACCCACTTAAGGATTTCTGGTAAAGAAAGGTGTCAGTCAAGCTTGTTTAAATAAAAAGTCAATTTACGTTTGGCTGCAGATATGCATTTGTCGGATGTACTGATAAAAGAACTTATATATACAATCAGAAAAACTTATAATATGTAACTAAAATTTGAAGACCTTTTCATATATTTAAGCTACTTTAATTTCTTTAATTTGATTCAATTTTTCAGAATTTTTATTAATCTAATTAAGGTTTTCTCAAATATTACTTGCTTATGAGAATTATAAATATAATATATAATTAGTCCCTTGCACTCATTTGTACTTGTCGCTCCTACAAGATTAAAGTAATTTGTTATTTCGAAAAACAATTTCGCTCCAAAATTAGTTAATACTATTATTCAAATAATTTGGTATTTCAAATACAATTAAGGTACATAGTTATCTCAAATTATTAGTTATTTCAAAATTAGACAACATTTTAATGAAATAATAATTAATTTCAAATAACTGAAAAAAATAACCTTTAATGGCAAAATCGCATATTCCGTACTTGATAATAAACTTCTTCCTTGAATTAATAACGCTCTAAATAAAATAAAATAAGACGTTGGAATAAGAAGATTTCTCAGTTAGAAGTAGTACCAATAGTCGTTAAAATGGTGTATTTACTTGTTGTAAAAAAGGGTAGTTTGTAAGTATAAGAATTTACTCCCTTTAATTTTCACCGTCTGCTTTACTATAGAATTTTTTTCATTTTCTTCATGGAATAACTGAACATAGATAAAGACAAAATCTCACCAATAAAAATATTGTTTTCGCATTTATAAAACTTAACCTTGGATTACCAAGATTGTGGTTTGAAATAATGGACATAAACATATTATTTTTAAAGGATAATATCGCTGAATGGAACATAAATATTGGTTTAAAAAAATTAAATTTCATTGCTTTAATATAATTTTTTTCCTTTCTTTTGAAGATTTTATTGCATTGGCGCCAAATTATAATGAATTTTCGTTAAAATTAAAGCAGAAAAAAACCGATCCGTTTTCTGAGTATAGTTTATCATAACATTTGATTGGCGAGCTAAATATTTTGTTATTGTAGTAAGTACTCTTATGGATCTCAATTTTAGACGCGGTTAACTTATCAACTCTTATAACTAAATTCATAGGGGTTAGGAATAATCAATAATATGTAGTCAAAAATATATTAACTATAGCTACATTTTTTTCTCACTGTAGTTAAAATCAATCACCAACCGATGGAAACAAAACTAATTCAAATCTAAATATTTTTATCATATCTACCTATAATATACTTATCATACATAAATTATCATCTTTGCGTCAGTTTCATAACTCTCATTCCACTTTGGCGTCTGAGCAGTGGAGATATAATATTGTATTTGGATTGTATGCAGTACGGACGATAAGTGAATAGAGTGCAAATATGGCAACCGGAAATCAAATCGTATTGCCAATCGAATTGATGATTTAATTCAATACGCATTGCATTCGCACAGAGAAATCAATATGCAGCTATTCGACCTCTCTAAATAATCCGAGAAATTTCGCGTAATCTATTGCAGCGAGATTTATCCTTTTGCATTTATGGGTGTAACGTCCCCATTCAGAAATCGTTTGTGTTTGATTTATTGCGTAAACATTATACAGAAGAGTAGTATTAAATTCAGATGTTGTTATGACTTGAATCTGGGCTTTTATAAATTATGTGTTTTATCGCAGGAAATGGAAATGCTTATGAATGAGTTGATGAACATCGGTGAATACGTTAATTGCGAATATGTTCATCAATGATAATATTATTAATATTCGCCTCGATTTGAGATATTTTGTGATTTTTAAATTTTTATATTTATCGGTAGTTCTAGATATCTTAAAAAGTACACACATTTACATTTACATTTACATTTTACTTATCCTTTCTTCAAATTCTCTATTAATAACAAATAATTTACATTTGCGTCCGAATCATAAATAAAATAAAACTGTAACTCTGTCAAAAAATTCAGTAACATCGAATAATTTTCTTTAATTAGTATGAGCGTAATTTTGCAAATAGAGTTACATTTGACCTTCGGCTGACTCCATGTCGGTCCAAGAAGTAAAACATACATATTTCTAGTTCACACCAGTCTACTTCAAAAGAGTCAGTAGTTGGATCAATAAGATATTGCTATTATTTAATATGTATCTCTTTGAATTTCTCAGAAAGTATTTTGTTGAACAACTTTTGACAAATGTTTTAATTCGAATTAAGTTTTTAGTACCCTCAGAAACCTTCAATATCGATAAACACTTTAAGAAAGTCCTTAAAAAACCATGGCCCAGTTCAACAATTTAAAACTGAAATCTGCATGGCACTGAATCCGCCTCCTGGCCCGAAGGATAACAAAAAAATGTTTGAGAATTAGCGGGGAGTCGTGCTGTTGGATTCATTCGTACGTGGGTGTGAAAAAGAATTTTTAATTTCGGTTTGCGTCGTGGTTCACCACGTAGCACTGTGGTGATTGTGTAAAAATGTAGAAAATCCTTTCACCACCAGGGAGTTCTAAATTGAGAATATGTTTTGAATAGAAAAGAAATGGAAAGTTTCTGAATGTGATACATTAAAGGATGATATATTTGCTTGTTTTATTCTAGGTATTCTAAATTTATCTTGAAGGTAAAGCTTTAAAACATTTTTCCCTTTAACAAAGTTGTTTCTCGTAGTTTAAAATTTAACTTATACAACTTAAACACTTCAACTAAAAAAACCAAACACTTCAACCTTATTCCATTTCTCAAAGTTCCATGAAATGCATTTAAACTACCTCAAATATTAATGTGTTGGGTAGACGTAGTTGAACCTGGCGAATTTCAAATATGTGCAGTTCACGTTACAGTGTTTGCTCTCAATCGATACTTTGAACTAAAAGCAGACTGGTCTAATAAAGAACTTCAAGTTTTCCATGATAGTCCTTTAAAACTTCATATACGCTCCTCCAAAGCTAAGAATAACCTCTGCACAGGAAAATGTTTTGTTTGCCATTTCTGATTTAATGAATTATTAATTTTACTCCTTGTAAAATCAGTTCGCAAGAAATTTCATGTTGGGCATATTTAAAGTTTCAATGCAGCTATCATTTTCTTACCACATTTAAGAAAATGAATATTACTTAATGGTTTAACCGCATGATTTAATTTTTCGTTCTTATAGATTTTAAGTAAATTTCATGTCCGTGAAAAATATTCAATTCTGCATGGAAAAAACGAAACTGTCGTTAACAGGGAAAACAGGAAACTGAGAGAAAAATACTGAAAGGAACATGCCCATAAATTGTCTAAATTGCTAAAATTTTATAGCTGAAATACTTAAACTAGGGGTTGACAGCTCCCAGATTTCCCCATAAAAGAGGGAGAAGCTCCCTTTTTTGAGGTCATAAATTTTGGAAACAAAAGAACATTATGGTTGTTACTTTGCGTGGAATTTTTCACAGCGATATTTTGTGTACAAAAATGTAATGGCATTATTCAACGCAGCCAGCAACAATATCTCTTGGGCCCATGCATTCCGCATTTTAGATAGGGTGCTTTTTATCTAATAAAATAATCAGCAAAAACTGCAAGTGTCGTGAGAGTGCTCGCTTGCGAAAAATTTAGACTATGTGGTGTGGTATAACTTTCTTAGACATTTTATGTATATGTAATATAAATCTATAATATAAAATAATGATAATAAATGTTTGTTATACATTGGATTGAAGACGAGAACAAGAAAAAGGATATTCTTCTTGTTTCATTTTTTGGCAAAACCAAAATGTTAAACGCATTAACCTTATTTTTCAGAAAATGATGCTTTAAATGTTAATATTAAGAAGCAACCAAGTTTTAGGTTAAGCCTTAATAAATTAAAATAAAATAAAAAAGTTATTAAATTTTAAAGCGACGTCCGTCAAGATTTTGTGTAGTTTTCCAAATGGAGAATATCACAAAAATTAAGTAAGCTTATGTTTGTTTTATTTATTTCGCGGAGACGAAGGTGACAAGCACAGATTTGTCGCATAAAGTGCAAATCGTAGTAATGTACCATAATATATTCTTTTAATTTATTTATTTTCAGAACAAGTATAGATTTCTTTATAGGAACCGTGCGAGCCATACTTTCATGTAAGGAATGTCTTCAATTTTAGCGAAAACTTTAAAAAAATGAATTTTTATATTCATCACTTTTAACTCGTTTTAATAAAATTCATTAAAAGAGCTCAAATTCAATTTATTCCTTATTAATTTCAAAAGATTTACATCACTCCTTTAGTCAAATGAAGAAAAACAATAATTTTCTTAAAGATCTAAAACATAACCACCTACATTACTTCGTTTAAAAATATAATTAAGCAAAATATGTCCAAACAAGAAACAAGTTTTTATTTCACCCATTGTTGCATATGCATTTCATAATACTTTCCCGGGAATAAAAGTTATACCTGTTGTTTTTAGAATCATACAACGTAGTGGAATATTTATAACGCTCATATTACCTACATTATGTGCATCAAATATAACCGGACTCTAACATGAAATGAAATAAATTTAAAACTAGATACTACAATTGCACTCTATGAATTCATTTCCGGAAGCTATGGCAATGGCATGAATGAACTGAACATCGTAATAAAGAGGTTCCCACTTTAACAGACTGGTGACAATAAAAGCCAGAAAATATGAAAAGTTCAATTGAATGGCGATATAAAGAATTGGTTAGTTGAACCCGTTTCGAAAGTTCATCTAGATAACTCTAAAAGCATTGCCATGAGTAGTGAATAAAGTGGAGCAGTAATTGAGATCGGTGCGGCCATGGGGCTCCACTGCAATCGATGGGGCCGATGGCACGGAGCACTTGTTCCTGGACGCCGAAAGCAAAGTTCGAGCACTTAAACCATATTTCATTTAACGGCCTTTTAACGCTTTGATTTATCGTCTCTTTTAATTTGGAGACGATGAGTTTTGATCGCTTGGTGGGACTTCATCTCAATAGGAGGACATCGATTCAAATTGTTCGGTGCCGCTCGTTTGAGGTGAAATGCGACATTACAGAAAATTTATCAAAAGAGTATCAGATCTGTTGGAATAATTGACTTGTTTCCGGGTCGTGCAATCGTTTTCCTGTAACCCATACCTCGGAACAATTAATCAAGAGTGACAGCTGTGATGTTGGTAAGTGCAGTGATGACGGCATTGGGTTGCCTTCGTAATGGGAAAACAACAACTATCAAAATCTCAAGTCATAGAGCTCTGCAAACTCTGCAGAGTTTAGTCAGACTTATTTGAGAGTCCCTTACTTAACCTACCTATGTATGCATGGTATATTTGGGTAGTTTTTTTGAAAAACTTCGAAACTAATTTCGCAGAGTTTTAGTATAATATTCAAGTCATTCTTAATTTAATGCCAAACAAAAGTAAATTATATGATTGTAAAAATTCTTTATATCCGGAATAAAATTCTATGAAGTATTGTGAGAAAATGAAACTTTAAAAAGGATACTTGAAATTATATTATCGCTCATTATTTTATAAATTGGATGCAAACACGTAAAAACGACTATAATAGTTACCAGAACTCAAAACTTAAAAAATTATTTGGATATTATTCTCTAATATTTTTCTATAATTTTCTTTGAATCAATTTTTAGATTTCAAGTTAGAGTTTTGTTGAAAATTTAATTAGAACAGTGTCAATAAATAATTAAATCGATCTCTTTGTTATATCAAACCAATATTTTTAGTTGTACTCAAACTAATTATTGGTTATTTATCAAATAACAAGAATAAAAGAGTAAACTAATATTCTTATTATTTCTGTGAAAACAAAACGCATTTTAGTTTAAAGTTTTCATACACAAAAGTGCATTGTCCAGCTAATTTTTAATACAAACAAAAATTTAAGTTTGTAGAAACTACCTTGGATTTGATTTCTCGGAATCGTGCTTATTTTCTATCCTTCTAGGTGAATGTAGCCTCCTAAACATAAGTTTAAAGGAAAGCATACTTTCACAGTTTGTCATAAAAACTACAGGAAATTGCGAGCATTTAGCATCGTACCAAAAGAGCAGGAAAAACGTGATTTATGCCACGAACAGAAAATTACCAGACATTTTTCAAAACAAGAATCTCCTGTCTCCGCCCACTGGTGCTTGTCAACCCACCGAAAAGGACGCTAAGAATTCGTAACGATTTTGATGACAGAGGGCACAATGACCGGCTGATTGAATTAATCCGAAGGTCCTTGGTTTCGAAGGGCACTCCCACATCTGGATTAAGAGCAAACTGTGCGGAAATTACGATACACATATCTTCCTCTGGATTCACGGTGGGGTTGCTCCTCTTTGCCGGGAATCACTTCCCTGTCAGGCTCAAGGGCCGTCCTTACTCGGATGACATGGGCTTTTATTGAAATTCTAAAGTAATAAATGACCGACATAATTTGGACTAAAGACCTGGGTAAGTCTTATGCGCCGTAATGACTTGAATAGGAGCAAATTATGGTAAACAGCCCCAATGCCGCCCTTCGGAGGGCTCAAACAATCCTATGCAAATCACCGCCATTTCAGGAGCTTTTGCCCTCTGTGCCATCGTAATGATCACATTCAGAGCATGCGGGAAGCGAAAAGGACGCAATTAGAACGATTGCTTACTTTGGTTCACTGTTTGCTGCAAAATTGCAGACATTTCCTGTGCAAGGTGGGGTAGCGGACCGCTTTTTGCATTTTAAATTCTGGATTCTGAGGAGTGTGTAGAAATCTTTCCGAAAGGACATTAAATATCTACACAAATTTTGCGCAACAACTATGCTTTATGACTCATCAGTCATTGTCTGGGACTATCCTTTTTTCGAAGGGTCGGAGGAAGCTTTTAGATTTTAACAAGGTCCGCAGATTTCGAGGGTCAGTAACAGGATAATGTCTTACCGGATTCGCCCTACACCCTTCACTGAATCCTTCTTTACTTCTTCTTAAAGGGGAGCGCTTCCGCCGACCCTGAAGAAAAAAACTGTTTCCGGCAGTTGCGTTCTTTTGTGCAATTCATTGTTAGTTTACAAAGGAACAATAAATTACAAAGTTTTCAGAGGAACAACGGAGACCGGAAGTGAGGGATGAGTACACCGCTCTGTGTTACGTACCAACAAATTAAACCTTCGAGGTTATTGCCAAGGAAAAGGGAAACTTCTTTATTCGAACATTTAAAATTAACGACATCTACAAGAAAACGGATTATTATCTACTAAGGGATTCACTCTTCAATGTATTTTCATTAAAATCGAATTTGTAGTATTTACTTGCAGTGAACTGTGAGCCCCTATAGCAAAAAATTATTATACATTGTTAAATTTTCGAAGAGCGAGCCAAATGACCAAATAGTTATTTGATTACTTGATACATTTTAAGTTTGAACGATAAATACGCATATGTATATAAAATTAAAATGAAAGTATAATTTTTAATATTAATTAACCAGATATAGCTTAAAATAATGCAACGTCATTTTAACAAGGTTTTCAGTCTAGTAAAAGTACAAAAGTATTGGAAATATTACTGAATGTTTTAAAACTTGCTTAATTTTTGGATGGTATCCACAATTTTCAAATTATATATGTATATTCCTGTTAATTTGGTTTTTTATTTCAAAAGATAATTTCGCTTCTTTCCGGATTCGGTTAAATCTAACTTTATAAACTATATTGTGCTAATCTAGGTTTAATTATGCTAAAGTAGGGGCTGGGATATTTCACTATATTAAAAGCAGAATTTCGATTCAATTCCAAGCATTGTTACAATTTTGAACTGTAAGCTGCTACTCACCAAAAACGGAATTTAATAAAAAGAATAGATACGAAACAAAAAAAACTTTCCAAGTTTTTGCGAAGGAAACAGCCTCAAAAAACATCGTTTTATATTCAGATTTTTAAAATAAATTATTTAATGTACAAAGTGCTAATCTGATTGTTATCAAATATATATACTTATTAACAATTTTAAAGCATTTTAAAGTTCTTGTTGCTACTTTCATCAAAACAAACTAGTTTATCTTCAAATCGGAACTGAGGCGCTCAATACACATACAATATCCAAAATTAAGATACATATTAGGTTATGTAATGAAAAATGTATTTCAAAATATTGAAAGTTAAATTTAATGCTTCGATATTGGTCCTCTAAAATATAAGTGAGTACTCTGCACATATTTTGAAAAAGGTAATTTTTTTGTCTAAAGTAAATATACTTACACTAGTGATTAAATTAATACTAATAATATAATATTATTTACTAATATAAATATAACTATATAAGAGTGAGTTTTAGAAGAATTTACATGCATAGAATCATCAATAACTTTATGAAGTAAATAATAGTTATTTAGATATAAAAACATGTAGAATTGTGAAAAATATATTTCTTATATGTAAACATTAGTTAAAGAGTAAAGACTATAGATAGAAGTGTTGCAATTATACTGATGCTCCTAAGCTTATTCCAAAAACGAAAAAGATTACTCGTAAGAAGGTTGCATTTCTGTAACGACATTTTAACTTTTACTATTTCTCCAACTTGAAAATAGCTACAACACGGTATAAAAAGGCTTTTAAGTATTTTAGTTGGGCAACTTGAATTGACTCATTGATTTTGAAAAGAATAAAAAAATAAATCAAAAATAGTTTCAACAACTGCACCCCAATTGGGTCTGGTGGCTGTGTCACCAGAAAAGTTAAGTGCCGATCATAATCAAGCAATTCTCACTGAAAACTTTGCTCGAATTAAGGCAACCACTTAATCGATGAAAAAGTTGTCTAGCAAAAGTTTTGCTTTTGCCTTTGGTTTAAGCAAGAGGAAAAGACATTAAAAGTTTTTCAATTAAATCATTCGCAGTTTCTGCTGAAAACTTTTCCTGTCAAATAATAATAGGAGTTGGCTTTTATTGCTGGTGTCGAAATTTTGACGCGAATTGTTTTTTCTTTTGTTTTCCTATCATGCAAATAATTAGCCGGAAGTCATTCTGGTCCACAAATCGTAATCAGAGTCAAAACTTCATCAAATATTTTGAACAGATATCAACAGGCAATAAAAGTATATTCTTCCATTAAATGACTCTTATACACATATGTACGTTAAATACGACAATACCAATTTTTTAGCATCTCATATGAAACTTTACATTATGCAGATATTTATTTGTTCTTGTTTAGGAATGCTCCAGTATAATACCTAGTTAAACATCCATGATTTTCTTCTAATTCTTTTCCTATTATCACTCACAAAATTAAAATGCCTACTATTTATATCGGCAAACTCTCATGGAGTAGCTTCCAAGAACTTTAGAGGAAAGTTTAATTTCGAAAATTTCATCCAAGAAGTTCGGGTATTTGTCTCAATTTTCATAGAAACTCCAAAACATTTAAGACAAAAGTGGCCATCCTCAAGAATGTACGACTAAGCGAATAGTTTGAATTTATAGGTCGAAAGTTACGAAACGTAAAGCGAAGATCAAATAAAATAAATTGGAAATTATTAGAAGCTACTTATTCGTAATAAAATAACCTTACATACTCTTTCACAAATTAATGAAGAGACTTTCTCATTGAAAATATTCCAGTATAATATCGTATGTCAATATCATATATTAAGATATTCTTTAATCGGATTGAAAATGTGGAACATTAGGTAGTGTCTTCTTCTCGCTAATAAAATAACATAAAAATGTAAAATAGGGGTGCGTGATTAAGCCAAATTCCCGCGGACAAAATCAAGGATAAACACTATAAGTTATATTTTTCAATTGTGGGTAGAATTCTTGAAAAAAGGACCAACGTTAGTATTGAGTTTTTTTTCATTCAATTTTTATACACACTAACTAAATATGATTTGATTAGAGAATTTGAAATTCTATTTACTTTCACGCATAATCCTGAATACTTTTATCAAATACAGCAAACCATAAATCGAATTCCTTTAAAAATATACCATATCTACATATATTGATTCCGATCAATTTTATATACCCAGGAGGTTTTTCATTCTTTAATTCCCAGTTCGTTGAGGATATTTCAGAAATGTGTGCCCCAAACAACAAGCTGAATTCCATGCGGCCATATCCCAACTTGCAATCCAGGCGAGTGATTTCCCTCCTCACCGGAACAAGTCACGGATGTGCCCTTACATTCATTATTCAGTATCCGCCTTTCCATTCATGTCCTTACAATTCCAGCAGGGAACACCACAGAGGTGAACTTGAGATGAAGCGTATTTCGGGAGTTATGTTTCCTATGTCCCAGTTCCCGTAAATTCCCTGTTTACGTTTTTTCTGGAGGCCCGAAGCTTTTCCAACCCCCTGAAAGCTGATTAAATTTTAGCTTTGGTGCAGTCGTGCTCTACAAGTTGAGTAGGGCAGTTCTAAAAATGACTCTGGAAATTTCATACGACGATTATAATTATAATGTTTTGAATTTGATAAATTACTGCACATATAAGTAAAAACAAAATAATTTTTTTGTGTCCGATATGCATTTCTGCCAAATAGATGCATAAACATTTTATGCAATATTTTTAAACCAAACCTAAAATTAACTAAATTTTTTAAACCTTAAAATGTCGAAATCAAACTGTACAAATCTGAAATAAAGAACTTATTGAATACCTTTAACATTTAAAATATAATTTAAAAAATAAAATTAAAAGATAAAAGCACAACATTTTATTTTTACTTTTTCAAATCAAGATGCCTATAAATAAGTATCATAATTAAATAATATCAAACTAAAACAAAATGTTGGGTGATGTTGTGCGTCATCTATTTTTATGGCAAACTATTATACGAGCTATATGTACATTTTACATTATGAAGAAATTAGCTTTGTCATTTTTCTAACCATACTGCAAAGAAAATACTACAATACTAAACTAATACAAGAATGTTCATTATTTAGGTTATACTATATATTATTACATATTCAAAGTATATGCGTATTTAAATTTTTGAAGAGTATAGAATATTAAGTTAATTTTTAATTGAAAATCTATTTATTACAAGTTTACGTAAAATTGATGAAGTCAGTGGAGGACTTGTAAATAAAACCAAACTATGAAATTAAAGGGATAAATTGTAAAATACTACCGGATGATTAAACAATTTTTGCAATAATTTAAAACGTTAAAAACGACAGCAGTTAACAGAATATACTAATTTCAAGTATTCTGCTTAATACAATGCGATTGGAAGTGAGATTTGACTAGCAATAAGTTTTTCTTAACGAAGACAAAACTTAGTTTAGTTTACTTGCTTCTATACCTGAGATGCGTATTTACTTAAATGCGTTTTCACTGAAATTGAGCCCAATAACCCAAAGTAAACGATATTGTTCGGGAAGAGGAACCAATCAACTTAAGAGCACAATGGACCCAGCCTCCCCGGACTGCACTTATGCCGGTGAGATTATGCGAGTTGAGCAATTCTGAGGGGTTTAATCCGAGTAGGGGGGTCAAATGTATCAAACTCCCATCCAGGTCTGGACCACGAATCCAGTCTGAACCCGCCAACTCACGGCCGGGCCCACGCGGGCCGAATTAGGCCTACACCGAAGTGGTTCAAATATTCATCCGGGAGACGCATAATTGAATTGGGAATGAGCCCCACGCCCAGCAGGCGGACTCAATAAATCCGTGATCAAATCGACGTCGACTCACGAAACAATGTCGAGATTGGCTGGCTGCACTTTATCTTTGCAATCGATGTCAAGTTTTCCTATCAACGTCACATAAATCCGCCGGACAAATAAGCAAAGCCACTTTTGCCTCTGAAGACTGAAAGTTTGCTGATTTTGTTCCTGAGCATGGGATGAACTGATGTCGGGGAGATATGCAAAATTGCTTCCTTATGTCTGCCTGGGAAAAAAAAAAAATTCTCCGACATCCCTTACGGGGCAACTGTTGACCCTTTATCCAGCTCCGTGTGCACCAACATGCAGTACCCACAGGAAATAATTTACCACTTGTATGCGCTAAAAAGGACTCGTCGAGCCTCGGAATGAGAAAAAACTTCATAAAGAACCACAATTTTTGTTGAAGTGAAATATTGCACCCGGAGTTTTATTGTTGCCATGAATGAGCTACTCCTGCGGCTGCTGCAAGGCAACAGCCCCCGCCTAATGAATTCGTAATCCACCTTACAGCCGCTGGCTTACCTACCCCCAGTTCCAGGAGCACTGATTTGATGTGGCAGAAGAATGCCAGGACAAGCCACGGTCCTTAGAGAGTAAAGATTATGCTCTTGAAACCTACTAACGTTAAAGTAAAGATAATGCAACGAGCTTTACTATGCTTGACTTTATAAATTCTATTTTGAAACGGAAAAATAGACAATATACAGGTTTAATTCAACTTACAGTTAGTACAAAATTAAAAGTTATATTAGAATGAAAAATTCAGTTTGATCAAATATCATATATGTACACAGTAGTTCTTGTTGAAAATGAACTCGACGTCAGTTCGGTGGTTGACTTTGAAAGGAATAGGGCAAATAAGACCAAATGAAAAATTCTGTGCGCAGTTATCCCTGTGTAAGAAAGCTATTTTAATTTGTTAAAAAATATTAGTAGAAGACTAAGCTACATAGTGCTTGATTTAACTCCTGACTCTTTGATGACATAAAGTGTTAAAATATCCTTAGATTGCTATTAATATTCATAAAGTTGGTAATTAATATCCTTAAATTTGCTGTTAACTTTAATTCATAAATCATTTAACGCACATTTTGAAAGTTTCAGTTTTCATTATTAGCTTAAAAGAATGATGTTTTTCAGAATAAATTAAATACGATTTTTACTCTTAAATTTTTTGTCTTTAGAATTATCTTCATCATGAATAGTAAAAGTTGCAATTGAAAACAGTCAAAAACTCCACTTCGTCGAATTCGAAATTGAATGGAAAATTCCATACCTCGGTCATATTTTTTTTATTATTAGTAAAACGTTTTCCCTATAAAATGTCTTCATTTAGCCACGCTTACCAAAAGGATTAAAATAAAGCAACACATCTCTATCAAATTTTAAAAGCCTACCTAACTTAAACCCTCAAATCTTAAAATTTCTGTTGACAGTTTACATTATTTTATATAAAAATGTTTGTATCTATTTTTCAAATTAGTGGAATCTTTATAAGTAAAGTAAAAAAGTAAAACTATGCATCGTTCATTTTACAAAAACTCGTTTCCATAAAAACTCAGAGAGAAAGTTAACTTTTATCTCTAGATTCATATTGCATTCAGTCATCATTTAATAATACTAATTTGAAATCACTGTAAGTTTTTCCAGATAGGAAATCCTCGAACAGAGTTCTGACAACAATAATAATATTCCGCCATTCATTTTTCCGTTTAGCCTCCCACTTAATTTCACTCCAGTTGTTTTTAATAAAGAGTGGGCAAAAATCTCCTCGAATCTTTTATTGGCACCGATGAATAATGAAATCGAAATTGTAAAGGACATAAGCCCACAGTGAATGCTACCAACAATTTCGCGCCATACACGCTGGTTATAATTTATTCGATTGTGCACAATACTCTTAGTACTTTGCAGAGGGCATTTCACTTTGATAAATGGCTTCTGACAAAGTACAGTCGATTGAAAATTTAGATGTTATTTTGGTTTGGCTTTCATTGCTGGTGCCGTTGTAAATCAAATGCTTTATCAGAGGAAATTGAGTTTTCATATTTGCATATGTATGTATAGGAGTACCTATGAATTATGAACATTTGAAAACAATCATAGGGTTTCAGTTTAGTGGTTTTAAAATATCCTTTCTAAAGAGCTAGATACCCCTACACAATTGATTTAAATGTCATTCAAATTTCAGTTCATGTCCAACAACATTTTTTTACTACACAAAGAAATATAGATATGTACATAACATATCTCCGTATGCTACAACAATTGAATAAATTGATTGGCTCAATTAGGTGCATACAAAAGGATTAAAAGGGACCCATTTCGACATCATTGATATTGTCATTTTCACAGACAATACAAAAGTAAGTAAGTAAATAATACATTCCGTACTAATTAGAGATTTTGCAGACTAAAGGTATATTTACACTAAGACTTTAGAGAAAATATAATGCGCATGAGTACTAATAACCTATATAAAAAAAACCGAGCTAAAGTTAATTATACTACGAAAGCTGCATGTTATCGAAACGATCTTCTAATACATAATAATATTACTTGTGGCTTTCCAACTTTTTGAAAATTACAGGAGATAATGTTATGATCAAATCGAATCTAAATCTCCCTCTTAACTCAGTTAATTGTTGAAGTTTCAAAATTAATGCACCATGACCCAAAGTACTCTGACAACTTTAAAGAAAACAAAATGTTGTTATACTTTCTATTGCTTTTTTTATAATTTTATACCCAAGTACAAATTTAACGTATGCTTCATTACGGAAAAATTAATTTTCATTCATATCAATCAAAAATTTTATAAATAAGCTTATAAAAATAAAAAAAATATAACCCATAAAATTTTATTTATAATTGTTAACGTTGGCTTATACATAACGTAAACTTTTATCAGCTTAAGAATATCCTTTTTTAATTTATGAGGTACGGACAAAGTTTGGATAGCGTTATCAGCACGTGTATGTATATATGTCTTTCACTTCTGCATTATTTTTGTAAATAAAATAAATTAGTTTCTTTGTTTTGCTTTTGTTTATTTTATAAATAGATCTATAGATCTTTACCTAATTATCACCAATTGTAGTCGAGAGAGTTTTTTTTCACAAATAAAAGGAATGAAGAATGAATAACCACCAAAGACCAGATTAGAAGAACCACTTACTAATTTATCAATAATATAATATCCATCAAAAATTGTATTTTGAGTATATAATAATAATAAAATATTGTGCACTTCAGAAATCTGCGAAACAAACCATTAGCATCAACGTAAGCCTAATTCTCAAAATAGTATACTAGTATTATAAATATTTTATTATTTGATTAGTACCTACAAAGCTGATAGTTCTGATATTTTCAGCTGACTTCTTTTTGTTTTTTTCTAAAACGGCCCCAAACTCTGTATGCGTAAGGACCCTTGCATGGCCTAAGATGGCCCTGAATACGCCATTAAGTCAATTCACGACCGAACAGAGGATTTTCAGAGAGCTTTAAGAACACTTAAACAAAAACAAGAAGAGTGAAAGTTACGATTTGAACGCGGCGGCATCCATTAAAACCTGAATTTGCCATACATAAAAGCAGAAAAAGGTGAAAAAGCTCCTTTTTGTGTGATTTAAGAAGACTGCTCCGGATTCAAAGATCATTGACAGGATTTCCTTTCAGCAGATTCCGCTCTCCCTGGCAATAGTCATGCTCGAGGCCCTCGCCACGAAGGTTAACTGCCTTCGTCTTTCCTCAACGGAGTAAGGTCTGCAGCAATTACATTCTTTTATATTGAGATTGGGGAGCTGTAAATAACTCGTCCTTTCAGAACGATTTCCTTTTTCCGGAAGTGTGGGATGAATCCAGTCGTTCTTAACGTCCCGAGGAAAGGGAAATGTTTTATAGCCTCTTCCTCTGGCCCTTTATTATAGACCCCCTTTTGCACAAATTAGTGTTCTATGCTCGCCTGTGTATGAGCTTCGACGGAGCTAACGACACAATTTTGGTGCATTCAACCATGGGGACGTGTGCTATTTATGAGCTGTACTCCTTCAATTGTATTGTCCTTAATGAATCTTAGGATCTGCTGCTTTTAGCTTTCATTTAAACAATGTTCAGTATGATGTCCCGTGTCCCCTTTCCCTTGGTGCCTTTGATTCAATGTCTTCACTTTGCACTTTGTATTTCGACATTTTTGTAATTCGGATGTATGCTGTAGCTAATTCCTTTAGATGGATTAAGGTCTCAGACTGCTTCTTTTGTTGAATCCTGTTGAAACTCTTCCTTTACGTTTATTTTCCTACTGAGAAGCTTGTATGTTCATTTTTAATAAAAATGCTTCTTTTAGCACTTAGAATGGTTAAATAATGTGACATAAAATATGATAATAGAGACTGCATTTTTAAATTTTATATTAGCGTCTGTGTGTTAATGCGTTATTTTTTATGAAATGATAAAAGGAATCCATAAAACTAAAATTATTATTAGGTCTAACATTTTTGCATTGAATATAACATTTAAGTTATTCATACTTTACAATTTGAAAACTCTGTCTTGCAAACTTTTATTGAAATTTCTTAAGATTAATAATTCCCCAATTTTGAGAGAAAAAAAGCATCCTACCCACCATTTTGAAGAGTAAGAATTTCATGAATATGTATTACCAAGAAATATATCTCAAAATGTATGTAAATAAATATGAGCTTGCTTACGTATTTCCTTCACTTATAGTATGACATACATACATATGGTTATATTTTTATAAAGTTGAACTGGATATGTCCGTTTCATTTCCTACATTTTTTGGAAGAAAATTAAAATTAAAAATTTTTTGAAATGTCTAAAATATGAGTAAAATTACCAAACTATCAAAGAATTTAGACTGTAATAAATTTTTAATTATATTCTGGGATAACCATATAATAGTTTGGTAGACTATATTCTTGCACCATCTATCGTAGGGATGCCAGAACTATGTATTACCATAAAGTCTTATACAATTGCAAAAATTATAGATGTCCTGACCATTTTATTGCCAATTAGTCAGTTTAAGTGGCTTAATAATATTGAACTTTCATTATGCACTTCATGCGTATTATGCAGATCGGCTCCAGTTTCCATATAATTTCAAATTTTTAAGAAATCCACTTAACAAGTATAAAAGTAATCTCATTAAAACGTGCATAATCCAAACAAATATCTCGCCATAAAATAGCAATTCAAATTGATAATTGTAATGATAATCCAAATACTCAAAATATTAATAATGCATAAACTACCTTGTTCATATTACGCTCGTCGAAATTTTGGAATGAACTTTCTGGATTTCATCATAATAATATGCTCGCAAGCGTATACATACATATAAACATAAATGAATCAATCAAATTAAAATACGTCATCGAAATAAGCTGAAAAGCTAAAAAGCATGTCGAAATCCCTCTGGTCAGAATGACATATTTTACTGCAGGGAAGGGAGTAATCGTAGCAAATAATTGACATATGTAAGTGATTCACGTTTCACGTGATGAGACATAAATCGGTCATAGAAGCAATTGGACCGTATAAATATCAATTTATATGCAAATTGCATCGAAATACTCATACTCATATATCACTGCTGATTATGTTATTAACGTGCAGCCTTAATCTCCGAAAATGTTCGTTTTATTAATGAGCGTGGGAAAATTGCACTTGCGCCAGTGAATGGCGATTGTAAAGCCCACTGCAGAAACGTTGTGATATGGTTAAATCGGTCTAAATCTCTCTGTACAACCAGTTTCCATACACAGATTATGTTTTCAATATTTCATTTAGTTTAACGAAAGGGTTGATATTATGCTTTCGAATTAATGTTGGATTTGACTTAATGAAATTTTAAACCGAAATAATTACAAAGTTTCCAATTGAAACATACAGCAACATTGAACATTTTCGGGTAAATGTAATTTTGAGGATGTATTTAATTCTTTATATTTGATTACCTACATTTGAATAATGTAAAAATGAATTATTTAAGTTTTATATTTGAAAATATATCTATTTCAAATTATGTTACACAACAAATGCTATACATTTTAAATATTAAATTGAAAAATAGCGTAAATTATTAATTTGTTTTAAAATAAACACAAGAGGATAAAAATCGACTATGCTCAGAATCTTCTATTTAAAGTTTAAAACTGCTTTAATTTTAAGTACACTTATATGATGATATGGGACACAAAAATCCACCGAAATAAAATTTGTAAACATTTTTACATATTTTTTTTATTAAATAATGTATGGTCTTAAGAAAATCAACAAATGAATTGTACAGGTGGAAATTGCCTAACTCCTTTAAACTTAGAATATATTAATTATAATTGTAGTTTCTTCCATAGATTTTTAGCTCATAAGAAAAATCAAATGTATATGTATAAGGATTATTTTAATTTTAAACTTAGCATATATTGATATAATTGTAGTCTCTCCTATAGGTACTTAATTTATAAGAAAAATCAAAGTTATATAAGAACTATTGTAATTTACCTAAAACTTAAGTACCCCCTATCACTTGGCAAATTAGCAATTTAAACAGCTTAGACTACCCTAAGAATATGTCCTCTCCGCAGTCCCTTTCCTAAAGATAGTCTTTGAACCTGGAAAGAAAAGTAGAAGATTAATTCCCTTCCCCCACCGAAATATAGGCAATGTTAAATTATAATTAGTATCTAAGTATACATAAGATTTATTTAAACTTAAGTTACATATCTCACCAGATGCGCCATATGGGCTTAGCACCCGAGCGCGCTTAAAGTAGGTAGGATAGAAATTTATTTGTATTCTGCCCAATAAATAAATAATAAATAATAAAAAAAATAAAATTTTAATATTGACGTGATTTATAATTCTAGAGAATACTATGCTATGTAGTTGGTATTCAAAAATTGAGTACGTTTCTTAGTGTTGCTTTTGATTTTAATAAGCTAAACTGCTTCAAAACTTCTCATTTCCTAATATTTTATACAAAATGAGCCATCTAAGGCTAATTTGAGTGATGCTACAAAGAAATTAGTCAATATTTTGAATTTATGTCACACTATTCTAAAAAGTAATAATATTAGAATTATTTGTTGTCATAATCACATATACTAAACTAACCTATGTATATATGCATGCATACATACATAGATGATCAAATCTAGATTCGAATTTAGATTCAAGTCAGTATAAATACTCAACTTAATACAAGATCAAAATATCCTTTAATCCTATGTAAATAGTTCAATACGCAGATCGAAATTTAATGCAATCTCGGTTTGTGCTCTCAACCCGTCATGTATACAAAATGATATTCTAGCTCTTCGCCCTCAGTACTGCTACTGAAAAAGGCCTCACTCTGTCCAGAACATATTTTATTCGTCGAATTGTCATTATGTACCTATTAAAATGAGAAAAAAAAAATATTATATTAAAAGGTAAAATTGTTGTAAAATTTAGCACAAATTCTAATTACGCAATTTAAACTTAGTGTCACATCATTTTAGTATTTAAAAGTTTTCTATCAACCCGCGTATGTTCATATTTTTCCAAGCAAACGACTCATAATTGTCATATCTTCCAAATTCCAAGAATCGTAAATATCTTGATAGTGACCGAAAGAAAGCTCTGGTAAAGGGTAGAATACGTATGTATGTCTGCTGGTGAATTAAATCAGAGAAGACGAGACAAAACTTTTCCATTTATTAACTTCCGTGCTGCTATTTTTCTTTCATGTGCAGATTAAAAGAGCTAAGTTAAGAACCGCCCGTGATGAAGAAGTATCTCGAAAGGATCAGAGATCCTCGCGCGCTCCACAGGACCTATTCCGTTTTCTTACATGTATAAAATAAATGCAGCCCGCGTTACGAGCTTTTCCGTCTTTTGTGTTTCCATGCCAGTGACGTTTGGACAAAGAAAGTCCCGACCATGCTTAATAATACGCAGGAAAATTTCCTTAAAGGAAGCCTTTTCAAGATAATGAGGCGATTTGTTGGCTACGTGGTGAGCATCCTTTTGTTTGAGTGGCTGTCATAAGATGATGTAAAACACAGCCAGAGTCCATTGTGTCTGTGAAGGAGGTGGATGGGAATCTATTGTCGAAATGCCAGCAAAAGACAAAATGTTGCTCATTTTTTTTCGGCAGAATGAAAGTGACTCAGTTATTTCGATGTGAAAAGCATCGCTCCACGAAAACATATCCTGTCCAGGGATAAAAATAGTCGGCGGTGGGACTTATATTTATGATACATACAGGAAAAACTCCTAGAGTGACTAATAGCATCCTTTTGGCCTCATTATTAAAGTTAACCCTGTTAACTAGTGCTATTCCAAAAGTTGTATAAATACCGCACATGACATACTCAAAAATGACAACCCTATCTTCACTTTCTGTCGGGAAAATATTTTAATTTTGATGGTTTTTAGACAAAAATTCCTTTGATGGAGACGTACTCAGATGGAAATCCTATTACATAATTCATTGGCGGCGGGATTATATCCGAAATTCCTGTATGCATGGGAAATCAATAGACATCGCTGTTCCGTACAGTCATAAACATAGACGATAAATTTCGAATTCTGTCATACACAGAAGTCCCCTATAAAGTTGAAAATGCTTTTTGCATGTGTCGCCAGCTCCTGTGTAGTAATGAGTATACGTTTTCAAGTTTTTCTCAGTCTGCAGCGAAGTTTTGTTGATGGCACTTTGATAGCTTTTTATCGTGGCAAAAGACTAACCAAACATTTGCATAGCGAAAAGAATGTCATCTGAAGGAGTTCTCGGCTTAAAGCTGAATAAACTGACAAAAATATGCACGTTAATGTGTAAACAAGAAGATGGAGAGTATCCCCCACAAAATACTAAATATTTATGAGTTTCCTCTTCAAAAATTCTCAGAGTCGAAGATGCCGCTTTGAGGGCTTTTGGTTAAACAAGCGGAAGGAATTAAAGACGACGGATGAGTTTTATTCCTTTTATGTCTTTCTGGATGACTATTAATTCAATTCTAAAGTACTGGACTTGCCAAAAAGTTCATCTTCTACGAAAAAGTTCCGATATTTATGTCTTTTCGTTATAGAAGTAACTTGTAAGTAAAATCATACATTCTTGCATATATTAAATTGGCAAAGTTTCTCAATGATTCACAATTTAGTTGAGCATTGTATACTATACATAACACAGACATTTTAAATAAAAGTAATGGTAGGCAGTCTTTATAAATTAAAAATAAATTATTGAATTGGCACGTAGGTCAACAAGCTACGTACACCCCATTTCTCTTTAATCATTAATTAGAGTGCAAATATGAAAAGAAATACGCTAACACGTGACGAAAACGTCGTTGCTTTGTGATTTCCTATTTTTAACGAAGACAAATATCAAAAACGAAGGCAATTAAAATAAAAGAGATGTAATTTTAATTTGTGCTGATGTCGGAACACGAGCTGTCACGTGCCAACGTGTTTTGAAAAAAATACAATTTGTTAAAGATTTGGGTAGCAATTTCAAAAAGTGTGAAATTGCGCAATTCAAAGAGCGTGGGTTAGTTAGATTGTGCTAAGAGGGTGAAGGGAAGTTCTTTTTTAATATTTGTAAGCTATTACCGAAATTTGGGGTTGGGGGTTCTTAAAGGGGTCAAAAATGATATTTCTGCGAATTTAAACAGAACAGAAACAGAACAGAAATAAAAAATGTTATTTGTTGAAGATATACATATGAGATATTAGAACTAATTTAAAAATATGTCTTTTTATATAAATTTAGTATAAAAACATGACCGACTACAAATACAATTTAAAGCAAGATGAAGAGGTTACCATAATTAAATAATTCAATGTTAGATATACTTAAAATAAAAGTAATCTTTTAAGTATAAAATATAATAATATGAGATTTAATAATAACAATTAATTGGTGTTCAAAATATCTCGAAATAAAACTATTTAAGTGGAAAAATTTTGCAATCGATTTGATAAAATTAACATTTATTAATTTCGCTTAAAATAAGATTTCTATATTTTGAAAAAAATTTCAGCAGTAAAAATGATAATTTTTACTTTAACTTTCATTTGAGACCCCTATGCTAACTAAGGAGGTGTATATAGAAATAATACATCACCATCTTATGACGTCCGCCATATTGGATTTATAATAACGTCACTTAGCTAATCGTGAATTATTACTTAAGCCTAACAAGCTTGCAAAATTTTAGTTAAATCGACTATAAAATTTAATTTGAAAGAGTTGACCCAAAACTAGCTCGGTAAATAGCAGGTCAAGTTAAACAAAATCTTGGATAAAAAATTTGTCTTGTAGTAAATAAGAAAGAACTAACATGTTAACCAATTTAGCAACAAATTCTGATATGACAAAAACTGCTTCCTCTATTTGAAGAGATCCGGTTTGCTGATAAGTAGTGAAGCAGGATATCTTAAGAAATCAAGCGTTTCTGTGGAAATCTCCAAGTTGTTTTGCTTAGTTTATGCTACAATGCTTGGATAAAAATGTGTTAAGGGAGAAGAGACAGACCACTTGTGGCCCACGCATACTTCATAGTTATAAACGTCTTCATTTAATTAAGTGGATCAAAATGAGAACCAGAATTACTTTGTCGATGCGTCGCTGGGTACTTGCAAAGCAAACAGTGTCTGAATTAGGTGTCTTTTATCACGTGGACCGAAGTCAACTTTCTGCTAAATATTATCGTGTTTACCAGCAATTTGTGTCTAGATAAGGAAAAACCACATCCAATTTTCGTAAGATAGTGATCTGACCTATTTTGCCATCATCGGGAAGTCCCCATGTTTGTGTACAGGCCTATCATCAATGAGTCATCCCATCGGAGCATCAGAGGGAGTTTCTTACAAAGTTGAAAGCAATTATCTCGTGGTGGCTTCTCAAAATCAACGACTTTCGAATTTTGCCCTGCTTCCCAAGTCCCTGTGTCGCAAGAACCCGAGGAATCTGTCAGCCCCAAGCGAAAGAATTTTCCCTACAAACTGGCAGCAATTGCAAGAAAATTTATGGGTCGTTATCCCCCGAACGTTAAAAGCTTTTTCAGATTTTGTGCACATTGTGAAGGGATGCTGCATATCCTTCGCCAGGAGTTGAATCACTCAACAGACGAAGAAATCACCGGAGTGACGTTTATTTCCGATGAGAATTATAAATAATGAAATGATTGATTGCAACAATATATCGAGACGACATCCCCCTCCTTCGGGGGTTGATATTTCGTATTCCGGAAAAAGTAAAAGTTTTATTCCTCCTAAAGGAGTTTTGTGTCGCAATTTCAAGTTGTGAACTTTTTACAATTTGCACCCGCTGATTACATTTCAACTTTATCGTGTACTTCGTGCTGTGTTGTATTTATTTTCTCCTTAGCACCGCACTGATTTTTGCGACCTCCACCAGTCCGCAGTAATTAAATTTATGTTGTGAAAATCCAACAAAATTTCAAATTATGCCTTCGGTTTCATGTGAAGAAAATAATTATGGCACTGCCTCTCATCAGTCGGTGCCTTCGAGGGCATAATTTCAATGGACCATTGCCTCTCTCAATATATCTTCGCTGCCGTCCTGCAATTTGAATTCGTTATCTTGGCCAACATAAATCACTTGGATTCTCCACCTACATGTGGACTCGGCACTTTTTAACGAAGACAATTCGCGGCTGAGTTGAGTTGGACTTTCTGCTTTATTTCGTTCTTTGGCTTCATAAATTTTGGCCACGAAGAATAGGCGGGAGACGTTGCATTTCCACACATCTCCGGATACATCAGCACAAAAAGATGACCCTCATAACGCTGACATGCTCACAATTAAGATTTGGCTCGACTTCTTAAGGGAAGGAACTGAAATTTGTACTTGCCTGATGCGACATAAATCAATTTCCGGAGAGTCGACGATGAAATATTATGAAGGTCGAGAGTTTTTAGTGCGCTTATTGAATTTGGTCTCATTGCTTATATTTATGAAAATTTATATAGCTAAATACAACTTTTATGATTTTGAAGAGTAAATTTATCGTATTTGTTGATTTTCTTACATGATATTTCAATTTTGGGATTAAAGAATCAATCATTTTGTTTAAATATATGAGGATTTAAAAAAAAATTACCTGAAATCCAATTTGTAAAAACAGCACAACGTACATATGTGTACACCATATATATGTATATGTGTGTAGCGTTTACCGGCGGTTATATGTATTTTCGATTTTAAAAATCATTAAGTGTGTAGCCTATATTAGCTTATTATGATTGCAATCCGCTTTTGTTATACCTGCATAGAAAAGAAAAACTCATTAAATATCTATTTATAAAAAACTTAAAAATTAAAGACATAATTTTCAATTGCACTAGTCAGTAACCATAATATTAGTTCGTCCCCAAAAAAACCCAAATATCTACTAATAATGGAATTAAAAGACGTACACATTAAAGTTAGTGTAGATATAGTATTTCTACTAAAACATTCTATTTTGCACAAATAAAAGGTGTAGTGGAAATCCTTCTTTTTTTAACTGCTTCTATGCATATTTTTATTTATTTATAGAAATTAACTACCTATATATACATATAAAACACGCACTTTATCTATAATATACATATATCCAATCCAGCGATATTTATTTATATAAAAAATGTGTTAGCAGAAATCCCACATGCATCTCTATCTCTAAAGTTATTTATATAGGCATATATGTATGTGTTCCTGCCACAATGTGCTAACACATGTATTTTTAATATGTAGTAGACAATTATTTTAAAGAATACATGATATTTTTACCCCAATCTCCCCAATAATTATTTGAGACTGTATCTCTAATTTCTGCCTCTTTAATACCCTTACAATCTATTAAGAAATTAAGTGATTAATATACTTATTTCAGTTGTTTAATTTATCACAGCTAAACTTAATTATAAAAGAAAACCGCAAAAAGCTATTTACATTAACTCCCATTAATTGCTATACATTTCAAACATTTCAACAATCAGCGAAAAATAGCATCGACAAAAATCGATTTATCATCCCCCGAAATCAGTGACACCCCATCAACCAAGTTCGAAAGAATTGAGTCATCATCAGTGCGCTTCACGGTCGTTGAAACTTTATACCGGCGGATGACTAATAAACAATTATCTTCGTGTCGGCGCTGAAAATCACAGACTCCGCACTTTTAGTTCGACAAACAGGGGATGATTTTTCCACCCCCGCCGCTGTTGTTAACTTGAGCGAACTTCGGTATAGTCGCACTTGAGGCGCAATTCCATGGGGCTCCGCTCACCGCTTCCATTTCCTGCAGTTCACGCTGCATTAAGGAAGATGTGGGTATTATTTACACATTCCCGAGCCCGTGGCATTTCGCAGGTTCGAAAATGCCGCATAGGGGTTGCTACTTTAAGTCCCGATTAACACGAAAGCCCTTGCAGGTCCACTTTGGACTTAACCACCCTCAAAGTGAAAGTGGCACATAACCAAAACCGCCGACATTCAGCATAAATTCACGTCTTTTACCGTGTTTGCGGAGCAGATCTTGTTCTCGACAAAGATTATGCAATTAACAGCATCACTCCAAGTAATTTAAATTGGAATCGCTTTCGGTGGTTTCGCGAAACGCAAGGCGCTTTAATTAGAAGGTCCACAGAACCGCGGCGCAGCCTCTCCACTCTCCCAAGATATAGTCTTGTGGCATCGGGAAGATGAGGCTCATATTTTACGTTAAATCGTCCATGAGCTATATATTTTCATTTTCGCTTTTTGCGATGCATCCATGGAGCCGAGCTCACCGTGCACAGTGCCAGACAAAAACTTGGTTTCGGCGAATTATTTGCCAGAAACAAATGGGAGGAATTTTTAATTTTGCATTGAGCCCGTCCAAGTGTGAAACAGAGATGAAAGTAAATCGCTGTTTAAAAGACATTCATAAATTCTTCACGGTAATAAGTTTGTAGATTAATCGCGAAAATCACGCGATTATGCATTGCGAAATGGTTGACGTCGGCGACGTGGCAGGTTGTTTATCATTTCTTCCTTCGAAAATAATGGGTCCACCTAGGACAGATAAGTTGGAATAAACTTACAAATGATTAATAGAATTTATAATAATATTTATACAAAATGCATCATAAAAAAATAATCGTTTTGATGAGTTCTTATAGATCACTTACAAATCAGTTCTTAACATTTAAATAACAATTACAAATAAGGCGTACAAATTTATTTATTATAACTTTGTTATAGAATTTTACTGTTTCAAAACATAATTTAGAAACGATTTTAAAGAAAACAGGTGTATTAGAAGTGTATTTATGGCAAATAGAAAACTTCATTTTTTCTATATTAACTCTATCCCAATATTAGTACATAGGTACACATCATTAAAATGAAAAATATTAGATACTAATATTGGAATAGAGTTAGTATAGAACAAATGAAGTACATATCACTAACGTTCTAAGAAATAGATATCTCTAACTATTTAAAAGTTTACTATAGTTCCAAAAGCTCTCAATCCTCAGTAAAAACGAAATACGTGCATACATTACATACATACATATTTTTTATTATTCTATTATTTTTCAAATCTTAATATCATTCCATATAAGTATGTATGTGATATGTATGGTGGTTATTAATAATAATATATTTCAGAGGCCACGGTAGCCTTTTCGGGATTATGGGCTCAACTCGCACTGTTAAATATTACACACGAGTTTACTATGAAATATAAGTTAAAATATTGGTATTTGTAACTAAAAATCGAAGCTTAGCCAATTATTACATATTTCTATATCTCTGACTTGAAATTCTTCCTGTTTAACATAAAAAAATGCAACTATAATTATTATATCTCTCTTATTTATAAATAAGGCATTGTCGAATAGAACCTAAAATTTGGATATCTTTCTGCATAAAGCTCAGCAGCCTCTAAAATGAATCCATAAAACTGTTGCTGAGACAATCTTAAGCACAACGTAAGCACTTACTACCACAAATCTAACGATTCGACTTACATTAATCGCTGTTTAACTCATTTGCATAGAGCCTTTGAGAGCTTCAGTGTCAATATTTATTCACATAAATCAAATCCAATTGATTTCTAATGCGCTGGTGATGATGAAATGTCAAGCCATTCAGACATTCAATTAAATCGGTAGACCTAAGTAAATACGCCTAATTGAAATATGCAATTACAGGTGATTTATCGAACAGAATCCGAAGAGATAAGATTTCACATCAAAGGACCTGTGGTTTAATCAATTTCTTGTAACCCGACCGAAAGGTAGTTAAGGAAGGTGGGAGTGAACATATAAGAAAAGTGCCGACCAAAGCAAATACGGATGGATTCAAAGGGGTAGATACTTCAGAAAATACTCCCCCGGAAAATCTCGAAATCCAGCGAATTTTCTTCTTTATTTACAATTAGGCAAAAAGAGTTAAATGCAAGATAAGCAAGTTAAAGAAAGGAGAACTAAAATAAATCAACTCAAAAATGCCATCACTTAAAACGAGTACACTAGATTGTGCAGTAGAATTAATTTATTGTACAAAAACAGTAATTTGCATTTGGATAACCTTCAAAATCTAGAACCCTTTCGCACACAAGTTCGTTCAACAAGCCAGGAAAAAACTTATTAGGAATTTAAATTTTTGGTCGTTCGAAAGCCCTTAAACAAACAACCGAAACTACTTTTTCCCTGGTAAAAGCCGGGGGATCCCCATTTTGGAAAAGTGCTGTCTGCCACTTGTACCAACAGCATGTGCTCCGTTCCCAGGAAATGAGTGAATTTAAAATTTGTTTTCATCATTTGAAATAAAAACAAAGGGTGTGTCATGGGGAATTGATGGTCCTGTAATAGGATTAGTGTGAAAGCTTAGTTAAAGTAAATAAAAGCGCAAGCCTTGGCCAAAATGGAAGGACACACTTGCTATTTGCTACTTCATGCGCTTTAATTTACGAAAGGTTCTTAGTTCTTCTATCTTAAATTGTTGTGTAAGCTGCATACATGAGAAGTAGGTACATTTATATTTGGAAGGATTACATATAATATTAAATTTCGGGTATAGTTCTGTGCTTCATGATTATAAAATCAAAATGCAGGTTTATTAACAAGATGGTACGTCTAATCTTTTTGCAAATATAAATCCAAAAAACTAATAGATGGATTAGATCAACAAATCTTGCTCAAAAAATAGTACTTAATAGTAGAATAATAAGTAAAATAATCGTAGTGAGAGAAATTAATTAGAGAACCCACCACAGTAGTTACAGATTTACACAGTTTTAAGAACTTAGAGCTTGAAAACAAAATGTACACATTGCCCTTTAATAAAGAGGGAGATCTAGTATCTACAAATTTTTTATTTATTTAATAATAGCCTATCATAACGTGGAATTCTTTTGTTTTCGTTACGTGATATTTTGAACAAATAAGAAGAAAATCAAAACATATCGTGTTTTGAGCATATGTGAGTCGAAATAGAAAACACGCAACATGAAAAATGCTCATAACAAGGCTGAAATCTATATTTTTGAAATACAAAAAATTCTAACTAAACTAAACTAACTAAACGCCTTCGAGAAGTAGTTTTTCATGGACGTGCGCTACTTATCATTTTTAGTCACTATCAATATGTACAAAGTAAATAATTGGGTGACACAGAGAAGTGAAATGAATAAATAACATAATTACTGAAAGTTGAAACTTTTATTTGATTTTTTCAATGAATTTTTGAAATTTTTCTTCAAAATTAATACAGTAACAAAACAATAAAAATAATAAGTATGTATAGATGTGTTTAAACCGAAGGTGTAATAGAAAGAAAAATTAGAAGAGTCCCCTTAAAATTTAATAAGTACATGTCTTTGCAGGATTAAAATAAAAGAAAATGAATTGAAATTTGTGGAAAATCATCAGTTTGAGTATGTAGACTTAGGAATTGAATATTCAGAAAATTCCTTATGCAATTCTTCATTTTGTAATCGCATTATAGGCAAAAGTGGGTTCTTAGGAAATACCAAATGCTGGCTGAAGCAGTACTCTCAAGCTGTAATACTTCCTTGAGCTCCTCATTGCATATGTCCTGCTCCATTCAGCATAATGCAAATTTGACGGAATCAATAGAAATTTCTTTCCATTCAGATTGGTTCAAAGGCGACCAGCGACATCCTGCGAGTACTTCCTCCTCCGTTTGCTGCAAGTATTTGAAAAGCACTTCGAAACCCATTATTCTGAATGTTCGTATTTAATCAGCTCAGACTTCGAGCAGTTTGTGGGCGCCGCACGTTTGAATGGAGCGCCAGGACAATCAGAACAATACGAGAAACCCCAAAAAGTCATATCTAAAAAGGGTCCTGCGAAGTTTGAGTGAATGTAAGACGCCGATGAGGACGATGCCGCCGATTTCGCACAAAGGGGGACACGTGTAGCGAATCCAAATGGAGTTGCTCAGTCACGCTCATGTCATCGATTTCATAAGGTTGGATTCGTATTAGCGGATGTTTTCAAGTACTACAAATTGTTCGCACATACAACTCACCCTGTCCTGATTTGGGCCTGCATTTGGGGTCCGCACGGGGTGCTTCCCTTTCGACGAGAAACGCTTTGTGTGACAGAGCTTGCGATTCTGAGGAGGCATGAATTAGCATATTGATTTAAACGAAATGATCCCTTTTCCAGGAATACAATTTCCTCACAAATGGGATTTGTGACATGTTTCCCAACCGAAAGTTTTCTAATGGATCCACAGCTGGTGCCAGCCTATTAAAAATGGAACACAATACATCTTTTTGGCAATTTATCTCCGCTTTTAAACGAGTTGAAATTGGATTTCATATATAGGCAAGACGTAATACTTCCGGAAAGTATTTGTGCGAGGCACATTTCTTATTCATAGTATAAATTCCTCAGTTGCTTTGTATAACATATAATGGGTCATATTAGGCTCCTCAAAGAAACAGTATAACAATTGTTAATAAAATTTGTATTGTTGTGATCCAATTCCAAATTAATAGGGCCTTGATATTCGCACGCAAGTTTTTGTAGTTTCCCTGTTTTTTTCAAAACGAAACATTGTATTGTACATTCTGTCTATTTGAAATACTTCGAAAACTTAAAATGAAATAATAAATGAAATATGGTATCACAATAATAACTACGGAATAATTACTTTACCCGCTCCCAGCATTGACCAGCCTACCTACAGAAAAATATAAATACATAAAAACATAGCTATGTGGCAAACAACTAGTATATAATATTTAGGTAAGATACCACTGATAAACTAAATGTGTGTCTGTGAATACCAGCTTTATACGAGCAAGCTGGTATAAGCGTACTATTGATATTAGAGTTTTTACCATAATATCCACTATGACCTATTGTTTTTACTGTTGATTTCGACCCACAGATAAAACTTCAACCTAATTTGTATTTATCAATAATTCTGATTTCGGCTCCTTGTGAGAATTTTCAATTTGCATTTGTGTCAAAATTCTCAGCGTACTTTGAATGACTGTAATTTAATCAAAAATTCGTCGCTTTGCATCGAACATAGAATTTGACAAATGTCAATTAATATTAAATTGCTGTCCGTCATCATGCATTGCATCGAAAATACTACAGTATCCGCACCATGACATCAATGGATTACAAGTATCTACCTATCCGAATTAATGTTTGAAGTCACCATTTTGAAATCCGCTTTCATATCCCTATTTCAAAAAGTCAGAAAAATCAAATTCAAGCATGAATTAGAATAGGAGCAGCACTGTAAACATATTACATTGTAATATTAAATCAACAACAACTATAAATTATAAATAAGATTTCTTTCATATCGATTATGTTTTCACTGATGCTTGAATTGAAAAAAATAAGTTAGCATAGTTATAATATGATTTTGTAATTAGTTATATAGTAAACACCATCTAAATAATTTTAATGATTTAAAGGCTTACATAACCTCAGTAAGGCAGAAAAATAAAAATATTTAAAATTTCTGTATCTCCCTGAATATTGTCGGTTATCCTTAATATCCCATCCCATTTCTTATCACCCGAAACAAGTTTGTCATCATTCGCATTAGCTTCTGCCAATTTGTAATTTTCTAGTCAGAATTGAGATCTTAATTGCATGAGTCTCTAATTTCCACACGTACCGAAGTGGAATTGTTACGAGGACACGCGGGCGAAATGCTCACAAATGGCGCAGAATTACAGGCCGCGCTCAGTTCCACCATTATTATCTCATCCGAGCGGATCTTGTTTACCATAATTTGGTTCTATTCAACAAATTATGGCGGCCAGGACACACAGCACTTTAGTCGAAATTATGTCCGCCATTTATAACTTTAGAATTTCAATGAAAGCTCGTGTCATTCGAACAAGGACTAACCCTCGAGGGGATCAATTCGTGGCGGAGGAAGAGCAACCCTAGCGTGAATTTTGAGGGAGATGTGTGTCGTAATTTCCGCACAGTTTGCTCCTTAGTCGGGAGGACGAGTGTCCTTGTGAGCAAGGAGCCTTCCGATTAATTCAATCAGCCGGTCATTGTGCTGCCTATCATCAAAGTGCAAAGGATCGTTGACATCCCCCACGCAGTCGGTAAAAGGAATGCTGCCTTCCGGAATGTGACGTCTAATTTTTGTAGCTGGCATAAATCACTTGTCTCTTACAAAACATCCCCGAGCCAGCCGTGGGGGTTCTGAAAAATGTCGGCAAAAGTATCTTTTGTGCAATCATACTGACTGAATGTCGTTGGAATGCCTCATAATGCCTGTCTTGCGTTTTTCTGGAGATGACACTTACCCGAAATTAGCACCCCATGCTCAAGCACTGGTTTATGGGAAATGTGTAACAATAATATTAATTACTAACATTTGGCTCACATAATTTATGGAGCACAAAAATATGTATAGAAACAATATATTGTCGAAGAATGCAAAATGTATTTCGATTAATAAAAAAAATTGTGCACATATGGTATGTAAATAAGAGGAGATATATAACTATGTAGATAAAAACATTTATAATTTGAACAGCTTCCATCAATCATTACAAGTATCCGTTTATTGCGTATTAGTTTAAGATTATTGTATTACATAATTTTTATTTCAAAATGACTTGGAAAAAAGATTTCCAAACTGTTTTAGAACTAAAAATATATAACCCGTGAAATCAAGTAAATTAATTATATGAATCCAAATTTCAAGCTGCTGTTTTCTTTTGAATTTTGACTAATATAATAATAGTAATTATAATAATTTTTCAATACAATTTGTTTTACTTAATAATTCCTATTTAGAAGTAAAATTAATATCGTTCAATTCTTAAGCCCAAACGTAAAAATGGGCAATATAAAATATTTGCGTAGTAAATAGTTTCAAGTTTAATAATAGTTTATCATTAGCACTTATATTAAATGAATGTTTATCTTATTCTTTTATTTAAACATAGAGAATAAAATTCAGTAACAACGTTAATAATCCCTCTGAATTTCTGGAAATCATACTATGAAAATAACCATCATGAGCATCCGACATGCATAGATATGTACTATGTCCTTATCAAATTTTCGATTTCATACTCACAAATTTTTGGTTAAAACACAAATCATAACACCAAACTCAGAAAAAGGAATGGCAAACGACATACTTATCTATTGTTAAACCCTAACAAGGATTTTAAATATGTACTATAAGAATTGTTAATTTCACCCTACATATGACTGTTGAATTTCAGATAATATAAATATTCCGTAAAGTAAAAAGAAAAATTGATCTCTTTTATTATATTTATAAAATGCTAATATATTAATTTATAAAAAACAATTTAACATAATGCT
The DNA here is from genome assembly GCA_959613345.1 of Tolmerus cingulatus. Taxonomy (NCBI): domain Eukaryota; kingdom Metazoa; phylum Arthropoda; class Insecta; order Diptera; family Asilidae; genus Tolmerus; species Tolmerus cingulatus. Next base: position 19,588,845 of record OY390708.1, on the reverse strand, counting down.
TTAATTTTGGCTGTAGTTTCGCATAACTCAGTAAAAAATCCGTAGAGCATGTACAAGATTATGGTGCCCTTAAATATGTATCGCTACCAACATAGCCACTGAATTTTCAATTGTTTATGTAACCGTGCGAAAAATTAAGTTACCTCCTTGTTATTGTCACTTTCTTTCTCCGTAATTAAAGGAAACATACATACAACACTTTCTTGAGATTGCTGGGCCCACCCGCTAAAAGTAAGACACGAAAGTGTTCAGCTATTTAACGAGACAGAATTCGTGTAAAATCTAATTGAAATGTCTCCTGTCACTTATTTCGAGTGCGTGTTTTTCACAGCAAATTTCAATGTGAAACAACTTTAATGTTTTATGTCTTTTTTTTCCATACTTAAAGAGTTAAATTCCTTCACACATTCCAGTTGCTATTTTGTGTTTTCTGTGAGACATGTGCTACAAGCAATGTGGCATTGATATATGATGATATGAACGGTTGTAACATTTTTTTGGAGGAAATAATGTTCGTTTTCTCAGGGTTACAATGTTCTTTCGAAAATAGGATTTCATTAGGAAGTGAACCCTATATTATTAGAGTTTAATATGTAGTTTTGTGTTTGCTCCATATGAAACAAAATATGTTTTTAAACGAATATGTAAATCTATCCTTTGAAGGACAATTCAAATAAAGAGAGGCCATATATTAAATTTTTAGACATTTTAAACTCCATTTCATAAATGAATTAAATGATTGCAATTTCATTGTATTTTTTACTAATTTTTTCTAAGGCGCACTGAACGAAGAAGTTCAAATATGCTTTCATTATACATACAAAAATATTAAAAATACATTTCATATCATGAATTGCCCTTAGATGTTATCAGAACCAATTTTGAGTCCAAAAAATGCCCATATCGAAATCAAAATAACCTCTGCCAAGTGGCCATGTGTTTCATTCGACTGCAGAAGTATGAGTGACACTCAAAAGAGTCTCAGAGTGGCCCCAGTTTCCCTGCGCCCTAGAAAGTCCCTCGAATTGTAAAGTTTAAAACAGGCTGCTGCAGTTCGATAAAAGTCTACTCACTTTTATTATGCGCAATGTGGTACACTTTTTTGTTAAACCGTGAAATTGAATGTCGGAGATCAGAGGAGTGCGCTGCAATTGCCCTCAAATAATGCACCCTCGACTGTGGACAATTAAGTTCCGGAAACACATGCGGGTATGCTGGCGCAGTACACAACTGAAACAGTTTAAAGGAAATTAAAAACTGCTTGTTCTTGTGTTTGGCGACTAAATAACGCATTTTGGTCACCTGGCCGGAAATAAAGAATAGCCGGAACATAAGCAATTATGTAGGTATATTGTTCTATATTCCTCATTACTCGTTGGATATTTAGGGTATTAGAATATTATCAGGAATGGTAAAAGAGAAGACAAATGTAGTTTAGCACTTATTTATATAATTGAACATAACAGTCGCAGTTTCGAGGTTATACATACAATTTTATTACTACACTCCATACCGACATATACATACATACATAACCCTAGTTTGAAGTCAAAAGTTCAACTATTGATTGCTGAAACAAATGTTTCCAGACTATTTATTCTGTACTTAATATTTAATAGTAAAAAACGTTCAATTCAATATTATTTTAACTTATTTTGAGCAGCATTCAAAATATGCCACAAAAAGAATTAGAATTTGACATATAAAACTAAAAATTTTTACATTTTTAACGACAAGTACAATAGTTCGCAAAAATTTCAAAGATAATATAAATTAATAATACTCGTAGTTGCTAAAAAAGTTCAGGATTCTGGCCAACTATGCGAACCAAAATTAATGAATCGTCTCATTAAAATTCTTTAATTTATGCTTCTTAACCAGAACCCTATAGACATTTAATCACGGTGAGACAATATGAGAAAAAATACTTTTTGAGAAATTTATATACATATTTATGCTATATATTATATTAAGGGAAACCAACTAAATAAATGAATAAAGCCAAATGAAATTATAAAGCTAATATGAAACTACCAAATACATAGGTAGGCATTATATTTACAGATTAGTTTTTGATTTTTTATTATGCAAATGTATATTCCTATTAATAATAATTGCATATCGACGTTGATGCTCTCAAAAAATAATGGTGAATTTGCTTTCTCACATCTTAACCAAAATTCTTATTAATGAAAACTTTCAGAAAAATAATTGTATATAAATTTTTATTAGTATATGTATTGGGTTATTCTAAAATTAAAATTATTATAGACTTCTCTGCAATTCTGGATACTTGAGTGCGATTTGATTTTATTTAGAAAAGTTCCCTCGTATCTCGTTATTCCCGATTCGTGGGAATGAGAGAATTTTGTAAATTTTAAACTCTATAGGCAATGAAAACTCCAGAAAGTTTGGACGATGTGGCAGGTCGTATGCAAAATAGAGCAGTTCACTGAACTAATAACTTTCTCCTCAGTGGTTGCTATCGCGGTTACTCTGATTCCACATGCCCGCCTCGTCGCGGCCACCATGCACCAGCTTCTGCTTAAAATTCCTTTCTGTAAAAGCGCGGTTTAGTGCCTCATCAAAATTCCACGGTTCCTGTAAACGCCCGGGAGTTCTTTCATAACAGGGGGCGCGTAAAATTTTATTGCCCTAAAAAATTTTTCATTACATCTGCATTGGTTTTTTTATTTCGCTTTTGTGGGTGGCCGAAGACAATGAGGAATCTACTTGCAGCAATTATGCGGCGACAATATCGCAAATCTTAGAAGATTTATTGCGCGTTTCGCGGTTTCCCACACCCGCACGTTGGCGCCGCCGTGTGGCCCTTGCCGTAAAAGGAATCGCCCCCGGCTCAAACGTGCGGGGCCCCACAATGCGGAGCCCCACAATGCGTCACTTCATCATCAGACAAATCCCGGGGCATTGAAGCTATTTCTCTTGGAAAAAGTCATTTCCTCTCCGAACCGATTCAATTCGAATGCAACGAAGAAAAAATAATCGCTCACTGGGAATGTTTGCATAAATTTTATCGAACATCGCAAAATTTTTCGGAGCAGATTTTACTATAACTTTCGAGCCATTGTGGCTCACGCCATTTTGAGCGGCAAGGCCAATTCAACCCTCGACCTCCCGCTGGGATTCACGTCAAAAGCAGCTTTCCTCAAGTGGGCTCCTTGCACAAAAGCGGGTTGCAGTCGAACTCCCTTGCAGCCCCATTACACGCGGCCCTTTCCCACCCTCCGGGTCCAAGTAGCCCTGAACGAGCCCTCCTGAAGCAGGCACTTCTAGTGAAATTATTTGTGAGCTCCTCTCGTTGTCGCTGATTTCTTTTGTACTTGAGGCCTTATAAATTATTCCTTCCGTATGCTCCAAAATTGAATTGAAGCCAGGAAAAAGTAACTCCAGGCGCTTAGTGCTAACCCACGCCCTGAAAAGGAAATCAAACCGATTCAGTTACCACCTCCCGGAATTGACGGCAGATACCACTTTTCGTTGGACTACTTCCATTAATAATAAATTCACCCCCGTTTCCCCCACCAGGGGAGGGTAAAATAGGCGATGTAAAGCACTTCTCGGAAACCCTTCCTTTTATTTATGAAGCCTTTTACTAGGTGCGTTTTATTTTCGGTTAAAATGAGTTTATAGGTTTATCTAGGTTCCTGGGCGCAATCACTTAATTGTAGTAAACAGTACCTAACACTTATCTGGGTAAATACACTCACAAACATTGAAAGCAACATATCTTTGCATAAAGGAGTTATGATACGCATAAATAAATGAAGTATTTTAGGAAGTATAGATTTCTAATCAATTTTGCATATAGCAGGTTAAATCCATACTCGTATATAACCAGATGAAAAGCACTCTTCACGAAATCGATGGTATATTTTAAAGCATGTTTTTCCAAATCACCCATTTATAAAAATTAAGTAAACCTTATTGCAAATTTCCATTTAGTTATTGTTATAGCGGAAAACTCTGACATGCGAGGGACTTATTAAATTAACAATAGCCTGTCTACCCACTTTTCAGGAATTTTTGTTTTCAGATTTAGAATTTCCGCAGAAAACTAAATTCTGTAATAGGCTAATATTAAAGTAAATTTTAAACTTTTTAAAAACTATTTTAAAAAACAAATCTACTAATTATAAATATGCTGCACACTTACTGCAGATTTTCCAATAACAAATTTTAGGTACTCATAACAGTGTACTTTACCATTTACATGTTAGAAGTAATTCTATGCAAAGCCATTATGTTATGTATTTATTTATTTTTCTTTGACAAAACATGAAAATCATTTAACAAACTCAGTATATTTACAATACTAATTAACTTTATTGAAGTTGTTCAGAAGTTAAGATAAAACAAAGGACAATTTCTTTTGAGGAAATAATATTTCTTGCTTTGTAAGAGATAAGGAATTGAATTCAAGTGTCGAACCCTGAACCAGCGCATTCACTATATGCCCAATACTCATAAATTAAACATTAGACCGATATTTGTCCTTGCGTAGCTCCATACTCGAAACTTCAAAAAGTTTGAAATTTGTCTTCGTATTTTGCAAGTAATAACACACAAATAATCTGCAACCCTTTGTTGTTAAGAAATACTGGTATTCCATAATAGGGATATTATTCCATATTTAGTTACTTTATTATTCCATATTTTAAATCTGCATTTGACATCTAGAAAATTTTAAAGTTAAAATTGAAAAAACAAATATTAAGTTATTTTACCCTAAATCGCAAATGATAATAATATTAATAAAATACTTTCATAATAATTATTATCCTTGTTTTAATACATTTTATTTTATTTGCTTTTAACAAATTTTCAGAGCTGCTACAAACTCAGGTAAAGAAATTTCTTCCTCCTAACTAAATTAACATTATTTTTAAAGCCAATATCTCTTATCCGCTAATGAAAAATATTTGCCAACAGGAAGAGTCCTGACCCAACTTCAAATCAGAGGGAAAAATTATCGAATCACCGATTTCGGGTTCCGCTTAGTGGTAGTACATTGCGGAAGGAGGTTATTACGTTCATAAAAAGTGATTGGGAGAATTTGGTCCACGAGGAGAGGCTGTGGAAGAAATTCGAGAGGGCATTAAGTACATTAGCCCTTATGGCTTGATATTACCTTCTTAATGGAGGGTCCACCTTGGATATAGTAATTGGTGCTCAGGTTGTAGGAAAAAGTAGATAAATTTCACCGTGTGCTGTAAATACCTTGCAAACATCCCATAAAATGTCGGGCCTTGGAAAGATATAATTAACCAAAATATGTGGGCTCCTGCCCCGGAAAGTTCAGACTTGTACATGACTCTGCGGAAGCCGGTTGAAAACTTTTCGAGGCTATAAAGTTAAAGGGCCTCCGGAAGCATGGCTTGATAAATTTTTTCGCTTATCCCCCAATCCGGCTAGCATTCTTTATGAAAATGAGAGCAATTTGTTTGAGGGTCTTCTTAATTTTACCTTGACGGTCTAATGGATTGTTAGGGCTTTTTAGCATGAGATCGCTTTTTCGCTTCATGTTACGGAACTCAGTACGCTCGAAGGAAGTGATTTTTATATTCAGTTCTTGTCTTGTCGTCGTACCGCTGAAAATCGAACGAATTCTTCTTCATTTACGACTTCCATTTGTCTAATTTCCTCGTCGTTTAGCGTCTTGCCAAATGAAACTTGATTGAGTCTTTTAGCACGTCCATCAAGACTAAGAAAAGTGTAGACTGCGTCAAACCAAAATGTCTTAACATTTTTCTTCCGCAACCCTTAGTATCTGGTTCTGTTGCTCCAAATTAATTTAATTGCCGAAGATGCATTACGTAATTTAATATTGGACAGAGTTGGTAATTTTTTCCAGCTGCTAGTTTTGTAATTGACTCATATTTATCTTAATGTTATATCACAAAAATTGAGATACATCTTGCAAAATGTCGGAAACACTGAAAAGGTTTTTAGATCCCTTTACCAAATTTAGTTCTCAATTTTTCAAATAGATAAAGAAATAGTAAAAATATGACTGCTATTTTTATAAGAAGCGACATTCTTAGAAGTAAAATGTTCTTTATATTATCTAATAAGTGATATGATGAGCCGCATGATTTTTTATTTATGTTTTCGGAAATTACGCTCACATCATAGCATTCTCGTACTTTTTCTTTACATCTAGATATTAAGCAACCTTTCTAGGATGGAGTAAATTAATTATAATAATATTATATGTATTTTCGAGTCATACAAGTAGCAAATAAGTAGTTGTACTCCCCCAGGATTATCAGGAGCAGTATATTTTGCCGATAACATTCTATCCTTAATAATTCCCAAATTAGATCACATTCAGAACATAATGATTACAAATAAATATTTAATCTTTTCCACATATTCCTTGCCCATTTAAAAACATACTTTTATTACCTTTTTGTTATCTTGATAAAAGTACAGACGCTTTTAATTAAGTCCTAAGGCTTCTTAATTTACATTAGAAAGAATTATAATTTTCAAGAAGTCTATACGTTTCACCGAATGTGGGGTGATATGAGGAATATGGGTGAGTTTACACCATATGTGTCGAACTTTTTGAGAAGTCATATGAATTATTATATGCTATAAACCCTTGTAAATAAGGGTTAGATCTAACTATCGATATAAAATAGTAAATCAATAAGTTAGCTTTCTAAAGACAATGTTAGACGAAGAGGGAAACACGCAAGTTTTAATTGAATAATAAGTAAAATAAATGAAAATAATTGACAAAAAACATTTACTAAGGCTTATCAACTCAAAATTCCAATAGGATCAAATATTTAATTGCGTACATAACATTTATTGTTAATTAATGCCATGTTCTAATAAACCTGCATATACATATAGTATTCAAATAGCCCAATTTATATTCATCCATTAAAATTTGTGCATTTATTATTTTATATTTATAGAGCATACAGGGTTTAGTACAAATGCAGAAGGTAACAATTTATTTTGATTTGGATAAAATCACATTATAAGGCAGTAATACCTATTCAACTGTGCTCTCGGGCTCTGAATGCATATTTTATTATCGATTGAATTTTGTATGATTTTTGCTGCTGAATGAAAGAGCATTTTATGAAATGGAACAGCTAAAAAAATTTGAATAGCACCCGCATTGGTTACGCCCACCCCCAATGAAAATAAGGCGAAAGGACGAAGTGTGATTTAAAAACGAATTTTGAGGTGCGACAGTGGGGGCATTAACAGGACGATGAAGTGTCAACAGAGCAATGAGCATTGGTGTTTGGCTGTTCGAATGCGGATCCGATTTGGTCCCGGATTGAAATTACAAGGGAAGCACTCGGGTCCGGGCAGTCGAATTGTGTAATCCCGTGAAATGTGTGTGATACGCCTATGTCGAATAGAAAGTTCAAAAGCTTCCCGATCCTGGTCCCGGTCCCGGAACACAGGAGCAACTGCGGAGCATAAATTCACTCCGTGCACCGGATTCGCTTAATTGGGAATCACTGCAGATAACACGCTCCAATACACGTGGACGGAATTAGGCGCTCCGCCGAGCCGCTTTCGAACACGATTAAATATTCAGACCGTGATTCAGTAAATTGTTTGCATTTAATGCTGTTGTAGCTGCAGGTTGTGTGGAATAAGCACTTTTAAGGGATGAATTCATTATTTAAGGTGCAGTTTAACCTTCCTTAAATGCACTGCACGACTAAGCAGCGCGCTGAGCTTGTCTAAATTACAAATGCATACACGTCGAAATAGTATCCACTATTCCTTGGAATTAAGGGAAGGCTATATTAAACTTGACAGCATTTCTACTACCATAATTAACTTTTAATTCACATTTCAAAAAGTTATTCTAACTTGCTGCATGTTAATAGTTCTCCACCTTGTATTTCGCAGAAACTCGATAATTCTTATGCAATTTCTTTAGATTATAACAGCCATTAAAATCCGTGTAAACTATTAAATTCTCAGCGAATTTTACAAATTTCCGCCCGCCACTTTTTTATTTATCAGTTAAAATTAATATCCGTAGTTCACGCTAGAGCAATACCAATACTAAATGTAAACAATTTTGATTTTATCAGTTTTCATTAGCCATTATCGAGATATTACCGCCGCCAGCGAACTACCTTTTTTGCACAGAGTTACCGTCATCCGCCATTTTGAAGTATTAGTTAAAAAATTACTGAAAAAAAGCACTTTCTGAAAAACTTAAGAAAACAAAATTTACCTTTTGCCCCCACGGTTTTTTATATAATATATACCCACTTAATTTGCAATTCGAATGTCTGAAATCGTCTAAATTATTCTACAGAAATTTAGTGGAAATATTTTTAAATTTAATGTTTTTCGATAGCTATTATCACAAGTTTATGAGAGCATGAAGAAATTGAAGCAGAAAACTTTCACTTTTGAGAATTTCATACCTAGATAAATGATTTAAGAAATATGAATAACTGGCCAATAAATTATTATTGCGTATTCATCACTCTTAAACATACAAATCTACCAATTGCATTTTTAATATCAAATTACAAATTCTTATTTCATAGGTCATTATTTGAAAAACTACTGTTTTCATCTTGCATCTACTAATATCGATTTCCAAATTAAAATTTATTTTTTCATAATCTTTCAGCATCGACCACCATCAGATTTTCTCATTAAATTAATTGCGATTTCATCCTCATTAATAGCTTTCCCAGCGGTAATATAATATGCTGTTATAAGCCCCTTTTCACAACCCCGTTTTGGGGAATTATTTAAAAATTTATTAAAGCAGTTTGTCGGCTTACTTTTGGGTCATTTGATTCTGGCCATTTTTGGTGTTTCTTTGTAAGCCGAGAGCTTTGAGGCTAATCCTATTAGAGTATCATCAATTCAGTGAGGTCTAGAATCCCTGTCTGCTGTTATTCCAGAAGACAGAAGGAAATTTGAAATTCATTGAGTTCCATGAGAAAGCTCCAAATGGCGCTAAATCCCTGTTAACAAATTGCCAGAAGTTGTAGGGTAATTGTAAAAGTAAAAAATTTCAAAAAATTTATTCGGCTTTCTTTAAACCATTAAAATCCTTGAAAATGTATTACAAGGAAGGAATGGTATATTTTACGTGACGAAGATTCGTGATATCTCCTTCCGAAAAATGTTGAAATGTCTTTACGTGAGAATTATTGGAGAGAACGAGAATTATTCAAATCTGTCGTCGCAGATTAATGTTCCTCCTCGGTTCTTGAACTAGTAACGCTCGGTTAATTCAACGTCTGAAAGAAACAAGACAAGGAATCAACAGCTGACGTTAAAAGTTTGTTTAATTATTTGACAGCTGTGGCAAAAAGTTTATCTGATTTAGTTAAATTTTACTCCAGCATCAGGCGGGTGAAATGGTAATTAATGGATCTAGGTGTCTCCGTGAAAGTGTTCTGTTAATTTGCATCACGTACAGGTACAGGTTTGCTGGGATTTAATTTGTTTGATTATTTTGCAATTATAATTGCCGAGAAAAGTTTTGAGGGTTTTCGAAGTGTAAAATGTAATGGTTTTGATATTTGTAAGCTTCTTTGGACTTCTTATATTGTAGAAAAGGTTATTTTTAAACCAAAATATTTCTTCGGCTTTAATTGAATAATATAAGAGTAGCATCTATCAACTAATTATGAAAAAATTCGGACTTTTTTTATATTGGATCAAAAAATTAAAAAATTTGAAACTTTTTTTCGAAATTCGATTGTTACTTTAACTTTAAAAATTCAAAAGATCTCATTTTTCTGCCCAATTCCTTATATACTTATAAGTATACTAGCGAAAATTATCGAATATGCTGAATATAAATTATATAAATATTCCAAAATTTCTACCTTATATGTCCGATATATTTTTAGAGAGATTTAGAATAAGGAATATGAATGAACTGTGCCTTGCCACTTTTGTAAAATAATATCTTCTCAAAGAAAGAAAAAAATCGTCCCATTCCGAAATTTTCAGTGGCTTTAATAATAGATAACATTGGAAACCGAAGGGAAAAGCATTTCCAACAATAATAATAATTATAATTATTCAGCACTCCGAACACAAATACAAAACCAGAACAGATCTAAGTATGAACATATTTTTGATAACAAAAATGGGACATCAGCAAAATGTAAATCTATTTTAGACGAAACCAATAACTGAGCAAATAAACTTTCTGCCTCGTTGAACTTTTTTAAAATATCCTGAGCCGAATGTCTGGAATTATGGCGGCGACAGCGACAGAAAAGTATTTCTTTTTAAATCCGGCTCGATTGGGGACCCCGAACATTCGCATTTCGGTCCTTCAATAAGTCTAATCTTTTAATACTCTCTTTATGAAAGAAATCAATGTGCACTAGATCCAGCCAGAGATTTCCCTCTATTCAATATTTGCGTTGGCTTTGCACAGAGAAATAATTTCGGGATTTTCTAGATGTAAATCTGCACTACCACCATAGTGCAACGAGCGCACTAAACTTAATTCAAGGAGAGCCATACACTAAAAAAAATAAATGTCCACGTTATCTCACCGAAAGAAACTGGGAATTGCTAGAAATATTTTGAGGCAAGGACACTCGCAGTCCCAAGGATGGGGCTGTTTGAATTTTTCTCCCATTCGGTGCAGTACCCAGCATCCCCTACATGGGACAATTGCGGTCAATAAATCTGTGAAGATGACGTCCCGCTCGGATATTAATTCGTTAAAGTAAAGCGCTCAGCAGCAGAAGTCGTAAAACAAACGTGAGGGGACACATTTCAAAAGTCCTCGCCACTGCCCTGCGTTTGACATAAATGAGTATTTATGACGAAAGTTTTGAGACAGAAGTGGTGAGATTTCAGTCTTGTCAGCGGCTATTTATGCTCCTGTGCGGTCACAAAAGTTGTGGCAAGGCGGGCCCAAACTCTTCGAAAATGAATCAATTATGTTTTTCTAGCACTTAGCATAAATTTTAAACCTTTTATCATATTAAGTAGATCTTTCGAATTTAACAAGTCTTTACACAAGTGCTGTACCCAACTTATGGAGAATGAAATACGACGAGGATTAGTGGTTCCGAATTTATAAGTTTTTGATGTATATTTGTTTTAAATTGATCAATCGTTTGTAAATGTTTGAATTAAAGATAATCTAATGAAAGGAATATTAGTTGCAATTTCAGTATTCTTAGTATTGATTTTTAGTCTAAACCTATTTCTGCGACTTCGAATGAATGCAACCAAACACATATTTTATCATATAAAATTGACCACGTTTTCGCAATGCAATCTCTTATTTAGAGAGGGGACAGTTTGAAGAAATACTGCATTTAAAAAAAATACATAAGAGAAATATGGGTGCCAAAATTCGAGTTTGGTCACTCGGCAAAACAGCTGGAATTAATAATTAAAACTTTAACAAGGTATACCCAACAGAAATGCTCTAATATGTATTTCTTTTAAAAATCCCTACTGACTATTGTACATCAAATTACCTTTAAAAAATCGTACGTATTTACATAATTACATCAAAATTGTTACAACAACAAAAATGTACACGGCCATGCTACGATAGTTTAGTGTATTTCATATATTTAAATCTATATAGTATAAGTACATAATTCTCTTAAACATTAGGACTCAAAATCTGATACAAATTTAGCATTAAAAAATAAAAAGTATACTTTTTGATATTGGAGAGCATAAGTTGAAGCAGTCGAACGCAAAAACAAAAATACTCATAAATATACATAGTAATGCAATTGCGTTAAGATTACGGCGTTCTGAGTTTTAAACTGACTGTATTATCACAGTCAGTTTGGTTTCAACTGGAATAAAAAGTTGCTAAAGAAGAAGGAAAGTAATTCCAGTATCTTGAATTTAATCAGTGGTTATGTTCGTAAAACATGAATTTGTACAAACGACCGCCCCTATTAATCTGGACATTTTAACTTAAGCAAGCTCCTTCCGAGGACATTTCATTGCGAAAATGAATTATTTGTAAGACATGAAATGCAAGAAAATTTATTCGCAGAGAGATTTAAATGGAGAAAGCGCGGAAGAAGTTCCAAAACTTTAAATCACTAAAAGGGAAGTGCTGTGCGGCAAATATTCGCTATAGCTCATTGTTTAGCTGAAAGCCTTGTTCTGCGGAGAATCCGAGATCCGAAGATTCATTTTAAACAATACAAGTGAAATAGTACAGCTCGTAAATAGCTCTCGACATGATGGTTGAATGCACCGAAATAGTGTCGTTAGCGAAGTTTAAGCCCACATGCAGGCGGCAGAGGCGCACAGAAATAATTCCCACAATGGGGGCCGTAATAAACTGAGGAGGCGCTCCCGGGGGAAGCTTTAAAGCGCTTTCCTTTTCACAGAATGTTTAGAATGTCTGGGTTTATCCCGCATTTCCGCAAAAAGGATATCTTACTGAAAGAGCGAGTTATTTAGTGCTGCCACGTCTCCACATAAAGCCGCTTAATTGCACTAGATCCAAATGCTGCGAGGAGCGATGGTGCCATTTAACCTTTGAGGCGCTATTACCCCAGAAACGGAAGTCCTGAAAAATGGTGGCACGGGAAATCCCCGTTCTATGACGGATGGCTGTTCGCACTTATCCGCTTCGCGCTCCTTTATACGTGCGGAGCCTATTTTAGCTCCTCTTGTTCACTTTTCGGATCAGGGACTTCGAATGCCTAACGACACTAACGACATGACAGTAAGTGATGTTTTGTTTTCTAAGTAGTTACTGTTCAGCTCAGTAAGAATGCTGTAATCTATCCATCCATATCTGTTCGGCATATCACTGGCAAATCGTACGCGTCTTTTTGGGGTTCCGCAACAAAAGAACGGACCCTTATAATGTAGTTTCGCCATGTCCGTTTATTCATTCAGAGATTATTAGGACTACAAAGGATTTTAAAATTATTAAACAGGTTTTCGAAATTATGACGCGTTGCTTAAATGCTCGACTCCAAAGTGATTTTTTATTAAGTGGCTGTCCTAACATACAAACATATGTATTTATAAGGTATATCACCCTGAACGCAGTTTCCGAAAAATATGTAGAATACTAACACATAGACTAAGAAAATTTTAAAAGTAACTCGTTTTACTATTATATAATCAAAGAATCAAATATCTGTTCCAAAAAATGATTTTTATTCAAATCTTGTACCGAACGCAGACTCAGTGTAAGTACGAAATTGAATAAGTATAAAAGTAAAATAATAGTTATAACTTAAACTTAGAGTATTAATTAGTGTTTATTTTATTACTTTAAGGTCTAAATAAAATTCACTTACCTAATATTGTGTCAAATAGAAATTTTTAATTAAACTAAAATTGTTGTGTCTCCCACAAAATTGCGTAGGTTATCATACCGAAATCCAACTCCTATTACTTTTAGATGGAGGCACAAAATATCTATTTCAGTGGAATGCAAAAGATTGAAAAATTATCTTCCTAATTTTCCCGATTATAAAAGTTAAGTGCCGCTTGTAATCAAATAATTTGCACTGGGAACTTTGCTTAAAGTTAAGCCAACCACTTAATCGACAAAAAGTCATTTCATTCCGTTTTTGGGGAGAGAACTTTTTCTCTGTTCCTGTGCGGGGCCAGTCGACATTAAAACTTTTTCAATTAAATCATTCCCACTTTATGCTTGAAACTTTCTCTTCCAAATAATAAATTGGACGGGGTATAGTTACTATTCCCGGAATTATTCTCTTTTGTTCGCGGATCATTGACTTTAATTAATTCAAAAACAAAGATGTGCACCGCCCCATTTTCTGGCGTTATCCCGGCGAAAACAATTTTTATGGCACTACCAGTCGAGTTGATGAATATCGTAAACAAAAGCAAAAGGTTTCCGCATGCGGATAGTCAGTAGTCGGGGGAAATTAATAAATTTGCTGTGGGAACATGAGAGGTTAAATTCCAGGAACTGATCGGCGTTCGAAGGTAAGGAGCACTTTTTACAATTCCGCTGACGTGCTTAGTAGCAAAGGACATCCACCTGTTCGCATCCTCGGAAGACCTCTCATCTTCATCCGACCTCTGCTTGAGACAGACCGACAGACAGACGGACAGAGCTCCCTGAGGAGCAGGACACATTTAAATTTCAGTGCTGTAATTTAAGGAACTGCTCTGAAATTATCCTGCCGTCCCGCATTTAAGAGGGACATTTGAATTACAAGCACTGCAGCCATAAAATTAATGTCCTGCAATTTGTAATATTTTGCGCGAACTGCCGAGAAAAATTAGAACGGAACGTGAGCCCGAGCCTTAGCGTCACCTCAATTTGCATATAAATTGATGTCTGCACGGTCCACTTGTTGATGTTTCCGGCTCAAGCGTCTCTAGTTTGAGTGCGGAATATTTATGGCACTCATTAATTGCAATTATGCTTGAATGAAGTCACACCGCAGGTGCAAGGAATTATTTCATTATTATTTTATTTACAAGCTATTAACAATTGTTAACTTTATGTTTATCGAACGCATTAAATATTAAAATAGGAGTAAGCTGTAGAACGAACGTAAAGAGGGGCATCAGACAGGTCTAGCAAAATAATTCACATTTTGAAGGAATCAAGAAAGCAGCGCAAAAATGCAATAGTTTAATGTTAATGGGGTAGAAAATATTTTTCAATCCACCCAATCAAATTGGTTATAATTTGTAAATAATAAACGTTGAAATATGGTTGTGAAATAAACCTTTTAGTAATCGAATAAAACATAAATACTTTTAAACTTAGAATGTCGTAAAACCTTTAATTTTATTATTTAGCTTATACTAACAGGCATTTCGGCTGACTAAACCATCTTGAGGACTGAATAGCGTGACGAGAAAAATACGTTTTGATATAACCAAACTAAATAAAAAAATTGAAATATTTTTAAACATTCATTGTATAAAATTTAACTTTATCCAATTAACATAATGTCGCCAAAATAACTTCGACCCGTTTAGTATGTATGTTAATGATATATATGTATATATTATTAGAACAAATAGGGCTAAGCATACTAAAAACGCTTAGTCTAAGCCATTTACAATATCTGCCTTAAATAAATATGTATGAAAATCTTATTCATACTTATACATATATGTATTATCAATCGCCTTTTTAGTTAAATTATTTTAATAAAATACGAGACTTTTAAACATTTCTTTAACCTTCATTTTTTAGAACTTAATTATATAAATCTTAATAGAAAGCCATAAGTGTGAACATAGCTTATGTTAACTTAAAACAAAAACGAACACTATATAAATATTGTTGATTTATTCTATTAATTAAAAACTTTCATTTAACTTCTTTAGAATTTTAATAATACAAATATCTTCCTTCTAATGGGAGTAAAGCTAAGCATTCTCAACTTTATTTATTTAAGGGGAACTATGTTAATTTCCTTGTTAGTATCACACTCCGAAAAGTAGCATTAAAAATTAAATGTTTCGAAAACAGTGAAAAATTATCTAGGATGAAACATCAGATGTCAGTTGCTAACAAGAATGAAAAGCAAACATCACCCAAATGGAAGGCAAACAGGCCCTGGAGCCCGACGGATGCAAAGTTTGCATCTATTTATCACTTAAATGACTTTATCCCCCTAAAATAAAATGGGGGAATGTTTGCTTCCAGTCGATTAAGCTTAAGTCACACAGTGAGCGGTTGCAAAAAACGCCCGTCACGACAGGAATAATCTCTGAAAATTGCTCGTCGAACGAAAAACAAAAGTTTAGATCGATTAAGGTACTGCGCTGCCGTAGTTTTACGCAACCACTAGTCAGCAGGTTTGCGAAAAACGAATAGAAGCAAAACAAATTAGGGGAACCCCAGAACGACCTATTTTTATTATCTACGTGTTCATAACTGCTTTTAAATCTATTATATTATAGACTAAAGATGGACCTTAGAAGTTGTTTCTGGAAAAAATAGTAGCTGAGAGTAGTTTATTGGGTCATAATTAAATATGCTTACTAATTAAAAACATTAAGTAGAACATAAACGAAATAATTGGAAAATAATAACCATTTACTGGAAAACAATTTAGAATCTTTTAAAAACCTATACTCACGGATTATATTTCAATAACAAAACCAAACAATTATTTTTCTTATATAACAATATGGATTACATATTTTATTCTACTTGAAATTAATTGCTTTCAAAATATTTCAAAAGTAGCTCCGATTATCGCAAGGGTTCATTCCAATTTATAGAAAAAATATCGTAAATCTTTAATAAATAAATTATCCAATAAAATTATATCAGTTTCAATGATTGCTTTATGTTAAAACTAGTAATATGCGTACAAAAAGATTTTTATTTATACTTAATAACTAAATGTCAAATACGTGAAATTAGTTTTGTTTTGTATACTAAATGTTTTAGCAATTTTTTCTTACTTACTGAATATCTGTCGATAAAAAAAAGATGAACAAGTAACCAAATAAATCACTTTTTCGATCTTAAAAAATCATTCGTGAATATGCTATAATAAATAAAATCAATAAGTTAAATAATTATAAAATCAATAAGTTAAATAATTATAAAAGAAATGCCTTAATGAACAAATTATATTTAGTTATTAATGTGAAAAAATAATATGGAGACAAACTCCATAACCTGATACTCGATTTTTTTAAATGAAGCCACAGGTGGAACAAGCCAAAATTCGTTATATGATTCAGTTCAGAGATTTTGATTCCGAAAAAGGAAAGACGTTCATGAAAAATGTCGGGAAGGAGGTTTGTCCGACAGATTCTGTTCAATATTCAGGGGATGCAATGTCTGTCAGAAGGAGTGAATGGCCAAAGATTTAAATGGCAAATCGGACGAGAAAAAAATTTATGTCCTGTTTCTTGGCACAGTGTTATCACGTTCCTTGGCTCCTAACTCCGCCCTATGGACACGACCACTAAGTGTCCCTTGCGCCGCAGCATGTTTCTGTTCACGTCAAGCGTTTATGTCAAAATTAAAATTAATATTCCGCAAATTAGCATGAGAATCATGCGTCATCCGTCGATGGGCCGCCAGTTGATTCGACGGCGACAGGAAAGGCACGCGTGATTTTATTTGCCACTTGGCGTTTTCTCATGAAACATTAATGTAATTATTGCACTTGAACAGGATGCACCCGGGAATAGGCAGAAAAAGCAAAATAGGCTTGCGATCGCAGATAAAAAACCCTACCTGCGTCGTGCTGCGGGCGATCGAGTCAATATTGCACTATTTGCATTTCTGCTGACGACCGATTTATGTTAATGGCGGCCGTCTTTGGTGAACGCCTGCATTTTAATATTCCGAGAATCATAGTGGCGCAGTAGGATGCAAATTATTTTTATTTAACTAACAAATTCCTTGTTCAACTTAAAGGCAATGACTGCTAGTGAAGTAATAAGACGTGCACTGTCAACAAAAAGACAATTTCAGAACAACTTTTAAGACTTGTCTAAAAACAAGAAGTATTTTTTATCTATTTATGTGCTAGACCCTACACACATAATTGCAACTCACTCTGCATGACACCCGATTATAGTTCAGTTTCTTTTAAATAATCGTATACAGTAAACTACAATTTTTAAATTTCTTCTGATATCTTAATATAAAATTCTTCTATGAGGACATACATATGTACCTATAGCTCCTTTGATGTTTTCGATCATAAATAATTATAGTATCAGGAGCCTAGTTCAACGACATCACTTTTTTAAATGGCTGATGTCTGTATCTTAATCATAATTAATGATCGCGGCATTTAGGCATATTCTTTAAAGAAAGAGATAAAATTTCTCAGAATTGAACTTACTGACTAGATTGTCCACTTTGACTGAAGTAGACCATTTGACTTAGCTATCATCAAATACATGAAATTTTACTTTCAGTAACCGAAATAAAATTTATTACAATTAGTTTCCCACGACACTGTCCCCCTAACCCACGAAAATATCAAGTAACATGTTCATTAGCCTTGAAAGAAACAGCAGCAGATCGTACCTATTTTTATAATTTGATCCTCCTCCAGACAATCGGTTTTCTCCTGACACACTTATCTACGATCTTGGCGCATAAAATGCAGGTAGTCCCAATGAATGGCAAAGCGGATAAAGTTACCTTGCCGAGGGGCTTAACAATTGCGTTAACAATGACATGGCAGCTGCACGGTGAGGATTTTCAGCGCCGCTGATAACCGCGTAAGGCTTTCCCTTTAAAAGGTATCTGGAGCTACGGCTGCTAGAGAAGTTCTCACAAATGCTCACCCTTACAAGAAAACGTTCTTTCTTTCCATTTCTTTGAAGACATATGAACACCTTTTCTTAAACAAGTGACAATGTCTCTTAGGCGGATCTTTGATCGTACCCATAAAATATATGTATTTATAGTTTTAGTTTATCATTTTTTTAATACTTAGTTTCATAACTACATTAGTACTACATAGTATTCGACTTTTTTATAGAAACGAGAAAAGCATGTTCAGGAGAAAATAAATCAGAAGTCAACTTGAAGAACAACAAGCTAAAACTTAATAATGAGGAAACTTTAGTCAAGGAGTATGGAGCGTTAAGTGAGAAAAGAATCCATATACAACTTTTCAGAAATTTGTTCCAACTTTTAGATACGTAGTCGACTATCATTATCTATAATATTTTCCTCATAAGAAAGACCCTCGCAATAAAAGCGCAAAAAAGCAATATGTATTTTTCTTTCATATTCTTAAAGCACGATTTTCATTAAATCAGTTAGCACCCAAAATATGAATCAGAATTACTACTATTATTATAATCACAAACAAGTTTTAACATATTTTAAAATATTGCATATGTACTTCAGTAAGTATTGCCCATGCCCCAAACAAATAAAGCCGTGGAAAAATTGGACAAAACCAACCTAACAATATTATTAGTAACTTTTTAAATTCTTTTGATAAATAAATGTTATTGGAAAACAATGCAAATTTAATATCTAAAGACCAATTTATTTATTCTTTTACGAAATACCGAAACATTTATTTACAAGTTTTTGATTTGTTTTCATTAAGCTACATAAACAATACTATCATTGTTGAGGATACTTTTTAAAGACCGGGTCATATATGTATTATATAAAAATAATAAGTATTTTAATATGTACAAACTGACTTAATTTGTTATTTCAAATAACAATTTAATTTCAAAACGAATTAACCTAATAAAATATGGAAATACAAACGAAATAAAGTTTGGCTGGAAATTATTTTAAATGGGAAGTGTGTATGCACCTCCATGAGCAGTCAAAAATGAATTTTATGTATTTATAAATTACCTTCATTTGCAACACGCAAAACATGCTCTGCATGATGATTTTTATTTTGGAAAGGATAGCATTACCGAAACATTGTTATTACTACCATCAGAGGGAATTTGAAGGATAAGTTATTTAAATTGTTATCGATTTGATTTCAAAGAATTATTTGAATTCTCTCTTAATAAAATATCGTAACAAATGAATATTTCAGATGATGTTTACTACAACGAATTCATCTCAAAATTAAATTGGATTAATTATTTTGAATAAAGTTAATTTTGAATAAAAAAATTTCAAGACTGTTTGTTTAAGCATAAAAAGTATATATATGAATGTTTATATTAAGAAATAAGGTTCCGTTTAAAAAGAGGTAAGGCCACGCAAATTTAGCTTCATGCAACATGATTTGCTTATCAAGTTTTTAACATACATAAATGAAAAAATGATTCCTCAAGCTATTAATTAAAACTGAGTGGGTGTCTAAAATCAGTAGAGCCGAGAAAATCTTCATTCTTCAGTCATCGTTGCGTGTTTTCGCCCAATTAAGGTCCAGACGCATAAAGCAGACGGGCTCCAATTAAAATCTTGACTGCAACTGAAGAAAATAATTACGGCCCCCCCGGAATAAGCGGAAGGCACTCTTTAATAAATGCCCTGTTTCATAATTTCAATCGACCATTGAATACCCCAATATATCTTTGCTGCCGACCTGCAATTTGAATTCGTTATCTTCCCCGCGATAAATCTCGCGGAGCCTCCTCCTACATGGGGGACTTGGCGGTACCTTACGAAAACCATCTCGTGGTTTGTAAGACTCTTCCATACCTTTATATTTCGACTCTGGGTGCCATAAATTTTGGTTCGTAGAGAAAAAGAATGGAGTCCAGCTGTTTTATGTTTCTTCTGAATATTAACATTAATAAGGACCTTTGGTGCTCCTGACTATTAAGATTTAAAGCGGCCGAGGCACAGCGGAGAGATATTGTTATTGTCAGGGGGACGATGCTCGAGATGGGTCAACGATTACACAATAGGGATGAGAGATGGCTCCCCAATATTCATAATTGCCCGTGACTGCATTCCAGAGCAGAAAACAAATTGTCCTGGTTTTCATCCCGAACCCATTTCGCTGTTTGCCAAACGAACTTCCTTCCTTCGAAATGCGAGCAATTTTAAGCGTTTGCCACACATCGGGCGCAGCGGGGATGCTGCGGTGCTGCGATCAATCATCTTATTATTTATAGCCCCAGCGGAAATGAATGTTGCTCGATTTTGTTTCTTTGTTCGTAAGTGATTCAATTCGAGAAACAAAATATGCACCGTCGCCGGGATGTGCAGAAATCTGAAAAAGCTTTTAACATTAGGGAGCAGCACCGCCATAAATATTGCGCCCGGTCGTAGGGAAAGTCCTTCCTGCTGAGGGGGTGGAAAATGTTCAGCACAAAGGGAAGTATCTCGGCCAAGCGGGGGAGTCACTGCTCTATGAAACCGAAACGAGATAATTGTTTTTCGTGACAATGTTGACAACAAGACACCGAGATGACTCAGTAATTCAGTTTTGCGCTTCCCTACATTTATTTTTCATCAATTTATTCTATTGCCACTGTTCCATTACTTTGAATTATTAATTTGTGACTGATTTCTGAAGTTTTATAATTCTGACGAATACAGAGCAGAACACTTACCAATCGCAGTTTTAAAATTTGTTATATTGCACATTGTAGGTACCTAACTACTTGATTGACTGTAGAACAACCACCATAAAAGCCTTCAACTCGGCTTTGATATAACTGAAGAACTTTTGAATATAGGGTATTAATTTTCAAAACTTTATCTGCAAAATAGTATGAAGTTACTCATTTTTTATGATTTTGTATGATTTCACACCAATTTCATATAAACATACCCATTTGAATATATATACCTAATTATGCCAAACTGGTGAAAATTTACGATGCAAATTCTCCGATTTAAACCAAATTTCAACTAAATAAAAATGTTTGATTTCTGAAACTTGAAATTAGGTACTAAATATTTGCTTTTAGTTTTTGGAACTCTCGGAACAGATTGCGTTTGGCGGATTGTAGTAAAACTTTATTAAAACATTCTTTTTCCTTTTTCAATTTGTTGCTTAGAAAGGATGAATGTAATTTAAGTCGAGAGATTAATTTTTAATTTTCAGGTTTAATCAAAATCCGTAAGGAAGCCCACAAACTCAATTCAAGCCAAATACAAAACTCAAATCATACAAAATTAAAAACATTGACTGTACTGAAATTTCATTAGAAGTTGGTTGGGTGCATGTATGGGAAAACAATAATGACGTAAATAGTGCAATTAGTTATTAAAAGATTTGAAGCAATTAGCTTTTGTGTAATTGCAGCACTTATGCTGCTTCAGAATCAGAATTAACTTCGAATCGATATTCAATTTCTATCACAGCAGAGACCGAAGGGAAAATTATATAAAGTTTCACATCACGAACGAGGAGAAGAATGAATGAGACTCGCCCCGTTCCCAGTAAATTGATTGAAAAATAATCTTCGTGCAACAATCGTAACTAAAAGGAGCACATAGCTGAGGAGAAAGGCCTTCAATAGAAAACGAATCGTCCTTCGTGCTTTGAGAAGCGATTGTTTGAAATATTAATTTCATTCCACGTCGTCGCCGCTGAAAGGGGTGCATACGTAACTAAATTTGAATATCTGATGTCCTTCTTGAAGTGAATGATGCATGAAATGTCTGCCAGCTGACGGTGCGCAAGGAACATGACATACGGGACGAAGCTACAAATGAATAAGTGCCTTAAACTTAAAAAACTTGTCTCGATCTGCTCGCCGGCAACGCTCCATCTTCGATATTAACGAAAATATTTTTAACTATAAGATGACAATAAATTTTGGGGGATATCTTGTTCGTCTCCTGAAGCATGACCCTACTTACAGAACAAATCCCCAGTCATCAAATAAATTAATCTGGAGAGAAGCACCTCGTAGCAACTCGTCAGGACGGCGAGTTTAATTAAGAATTAAGAGAAGAACTCCCGCAGCAGCACCCCGGTGGTTTTTGTTTTGACCTAAGACAAAAACTTTTCTAGCTGCACCATTTGACTTTGGAGCCAGGCGGGTGTGTTTTACCCCGGAGGAGACGTCTAAGAAAATCCAAAGTGAACTAATGACATGGCCCCGGAAGGACGAAAATAGACCTTTTGATGTCATGGCACATAACGACCCAAAATAACGAGGCATTCCCGAGTGAAAAATTACTTTCACAGCCCATAAAACTTAAATTACTTGAGATGGGGCTCCCGCCGAAGTGTCACATTGCTTTCGTCTTGAAGGATTCCGCGCGCTCGCCTGCGACTCAAGTGATTCTTGCCCGTAAAAGAAGTGAAATTCCCCGAGATTAGCTGCGAGTCGCTTCATTTCCGGACGAAGGAAATTTTATTCATCGCCTCGCGACGCAGAGCGCGGCGCGACTGGCGCTCCTTGGGAATCCTTAATGAAGTGCGAATTACTCCTTAAGAAGTTCTCAAAACTCATCTTACGACCGCGAAAGAGTGCGGATCTGTTTGTTGCCCAAGCATCCGGCGGTGCTCATGAAATTATATGTGAAGGTCTTTAAATAACTCATGGGTGGTCTGTAATGACGATTTATCACTAAAATGAAAAATGCTCATACGCTTATTGTTTACTTACTAAATACATACTTCACTTTAGTATTTACACAGAACTAAATATAAAGAAGTTCTATTTTATCTCTATTCAAAATGTTCAATTTTAGACTACACTCGTGAAGTGCCTAAGATACCCTTGTCAGGCGTGTTGTATATTTCAACTTACTTTTTAATTCTAACTTTTGATCTCTTGAAGAGTTAATCGAGATATCTTAAACATATTTTCGTACTTTGCTCCGTCTCTTTAGTCTCCGTCTTCATACAAACAATAAAAAAGAAAACAAATAGCTAAACAATTTTAATCAAACATCCAATAAAAAATGTAATTATTTGCAATTGCATCTCCTGCATACATATATATTGACATATGTGTGTATTTTTAATGCTCCCTTTAAATTAATCTAAATACTAAGTACTGCTCGAATACTGTTTAAAATATGTGAAAGTTTTTACTTAACGTTGATTTATCATTAGTGTGGATATTTTTGTGAATACAACAGACCTGTTAAAATATGAAGACCTGAGCAGTGGTCAATCGACGAATCAGTAGACTACAGCGATTGTGCAGTGTTACAAATATTGCAAGGCAAGGCTTTGCGAAAAAATTTAGCCGCAAAAATAGTTAAACAAAAAAATGACTGAATTTTTCAGAACACTATAGTATGTATAACAATTTGGATTCTGGTTACTGGTTCTGGTAGTACTCAAACGCAAAATAGTTCGCTCATGTACTTTTTAATTCAGAACTCCGGAAACGCATTTTTTTAAAGTTTATTTAATTAATTGCAACAAAATTAGAAATCAAAATCTTTCATTACATAGCATCTTTAAAAATAAAAACTATCAAAAACAAATTTATTTCGAAATTGTCTAGAAATAACAATATGTATTATTTAAATTTCAACACATGAGCGAACTATTTTATATTTGAGTAGTAGTATGTTATTTTATACGTATACTATCATTCAAATTAATTTCAAATCACTGTTTTCCTTTTATAATTACGTATTGTAATTTAGGTAAATACAAAGACGATAAAAGTTTCATGACTATTGTTAAAAATAGGCTATTGGAAAATCTGAACAATCTCGAAAGTGTGAACAAGTTTGGTTTTTTTTTTTATGGACATATTTATATTTCTGCTTATTGTAAATAAAACAATTTTTAAGTTAAAAGGTTTTAACTTTCATGTATCTAATAAGAAAGAATAATCTGCTAGTATTTAGTCCCATAAATATTAAATCTTTAAGTTTATTTTACTTTTTTCTTAAATCTGCATAGGTATTGAGAAATGGTTTCGAAAAATAAACCCCATTTGTGAAGGTGTTTTTAAACCTGTAGGTGTAATCACTCAGAAAAAACCTTTTGAAAACATCATTTTGCATCTCCTAAAATGTTATTTATCCAAAATGATTTTGATTTGAATTTTCAAAAGCACGTGTCTCATTAAAAAAGGCCACTCTCAAAATTTTAATAATTAAGTGGTCTTTTCATATCAAACCCGCACAAGGTGGCCCCAAACCTTATTTGCATCTCGTCCGCTTGAATTTACCGACTACTGGGGGGTCTGATCGATGAAGGCAAAACACGATCTTTCGTTATAAGAAATCTGAAATAATTGTCGATTTCTTTCTCAAAAGTTCTCCCTGAAAATGTCTGTAGCCCGTCGTGACTTGTTAGCAACTCTGGCAGACTGGCAGATATTTTATCGGAGCAATCAGAAGAACAAGTATAAGTTAAAATGCATTGATTTGATTGCATAAAAAGACCGTGGCCCAGAAAACGCAAGCAATCACATTGGATGCTGCACCGCGCAGCAAATTTATGTATGAAATGGGAGAAAGCATTTCTCCGAAAGTTTCTGTCTGCGATTCGGAGGAAGCGGAGATGGGTGTTGGTCCAACCTGGGAACTGCACGTAGACTCATCCGGACAAGCCCACGTCGCAGTCGCAGCGCTATCGACTTTGCATCTAACCTTGTCAAAAATGTTACCATTGATTGATCACCGCGGGGTATGAGTCAGGATGCGCATGAAAAATGATTCCTGGACAAGGAACAAGTCAATTATCGTCGCTGGGATCTTGGCGGCTCCGTGGGCTCTTAGCCGGGGCTCTTCAAAACGTCTCATTTCGCCGCGGACAGGCATGGAACCGCTCTTCCGAGTGTCACCCCCGCCAGATAAAGCGGCCATTAAAACTTGTCTGGGAATTAAGCAAAGATAAACGAAGGCAAAAAAGGTCGTTAAATGAAATATGGATTGGGTAATTTGGCCTTTGACATTCCCTGCCTCGGCGTCGCAACGCGGGCCCAGATGGGGCCGTCCGTCGAGTGCAATTAGTGCGCTGTGACAGCGCGCCCGGTTTATGATCCTCGGTGCATACCACCCGAGATTTATTTGATCTATTCCTGGCATTTTTAATGATCTGATACCAACTTTGTTGGACTACTATGGGCCAATTAGAGTTTGAACAAAATAAATTTTATTTTTCCCAAGATAATTCGAAAGAACATTCATTGCTTCGCTAGTTTGGACCACAAGAATGCAGCAAAGCCTTTAATCGTTTGTCTAATTATAAGAAACCATTAAACGGACTTTTATTTTTTTAAATTTTCTGTAACTTGGTTTGGATCTCATCTTTACAGATTATTAAAAATTATCTTATTTGTTATCGAAAACATTTATAAATGCGTTGAGTAAGAGGCATAAAACTATATTTCATTGTCGATTCAAAGGTCATCTTTAATAACATTAGTATTTGGAAATTAAAAATAATTTGAAACGTAAAATGGAAATAATAATGCAAATTAGAAAAATTGCAGATTATTTTGAAACGCTACAAATAATTTCATGTTTAAATATTTTATCGACCATTTACAAAAAATTGATTATATATCCCTCCGGAATTGTGAAATGTACAATTTTTTGGTTTTTTTTATAGAATACATAATAGAATATTTCTTCTAAGGTTTTTAAATGACGTCATAAATTTTTGTTAAAACACACATTCATAAGTATAAAAACATTTGGAAATGTCATCCCCTTGTAATACGTACATCTGCCCCTCCACTATAGTAACAAAGTAAATGTACTTTTACATGTGTTTAATACAAAGACATATTTTTAGTCTAAGTGATGCAATTATTAAGTTTTTTTTAATAGCTGCGACACAGGCATAGTTTGTTGACTACAAAAGCTATAAAAGTCGATGATAACATTGAACATTTTTCAAATTTTTCAAGAACATATTCTAGAAAGATTACGGATTTATAATAGCTATAAAAAATTGAAATACATACCTTCTTATGTTTCAAATCCACTTCATAGAGTTTCATGAAAATTTCAGAAATTTTCATATAGTAACCTGTCATAACATTCGAAATTTTGGAAAAATCATAAATTAATATAGGGTATTGATGAGTTTGAATGCAAGCGTAAAATATAATTACATTTTTAGTCAAATTTACTTTAATAAAAAATGTTTTTAAATGTCCTAACATACATACATAAGTAATATGTAAATTCAAAATTTCGACAAACTACTTAAACTAACCGTAATCTTATTTATATTATAATTTAAAGCTAACAATATAAAAGCTCAGTGCTTCCAATACAAAGAATATTAAAATTAAAAATACACATCTTCAACATTTCAACCGCATCACTCCGAAATTTTGAAGTGTTTTTCAACATTAACTTTTTCGGGTATTCTGGTCTAGAAATTTTAAAAACTCGATTATATTTTCTTATAATGTATACTGTTAAGAATATTTCAAAATTCCAATATTTGGCGACGTTACGGCTACTTTAGAGACACGGCAACCAGAAGGGTCCTACTGAAACTACTATACACAGAAATATTTAAACGCGTTTATCTCGAAACCACCTTTCCAAGCCTATTGACACGATATCTCAAGTTCTTATGAACCGATCGACTTGAAATTCGGTACGCATCTTCTTGATGTACATAACTCGTAATGTTCGGTGCCACGATCGTTTAAAAAACAAATTTGTTACTATTTTCAAAAAATTAATAACCGGATAAAAATAATGAAAAAACGCAAAATTATTTTCAAACAATTACCATTTTGCGAAAATAAATTTTTTTGTTTTCGTCGAGGCATACACGACAGCGACACTTTTACTAATCAAGAATCCATTTTTGTTTTTTTTTCGATCATTTGGAGACTCTAAATCGTGTCAATCAGGACGCATGATGTTGTTTCAAGGCCTCACTTCACCACTCTGTAATTTCCAAAATTTACGACATTTTTGTAATTTTTTTTTTATTTTCACTCGTTATCTTATATGTAGACAAATATTGGTCAAAAATACGATAGTAAAAATATGTTTCGTTTTTTTTAAATTGAATTCCAAAAAACCTTTAAATTTGGCTTTCTAGAGAAGAATAACCCCTTAACCGATATAAAGGTTTAGTCTACTTCAAATTCATATATTGGATCTTTCGCAAAAGTCATGTAAAGGTACTTCGGGTCAAAGTTAATTAATCACCATTTTCACAATGGTGCTCGCCGAAAATTAAACAGCATGATTTGTGCTCAAGAGAACTCGTAGCGAAGGAGTTAAGCAAAGAAGACGAAATTGGAATTTATAGACGTCGAATTCGATTTTCCGTCTTCGCGCCCCCGCCTCTGCCAGAGCTCCGTTTAATGATCCGCCTCCCGGAACGCGCAGCATCCGAGCGCCAGGGAGTGAACAGGGGAATTCCTTTTGTTCCAGCGAGCCACACGGAACACATTCATCCGACATGCCGGGATGCCAGGATCGTGTCAAATCTAATTAAAATGTTTTCTGTCTTGGCTGGCGCGGTTCGTGTTTCTCGCAACTAATTTCCCGTTCACGAGCGTCTTGGTCGCTTGTCTCAGCGCGACTCGCTTTATCATCTCAAGCGGTAGCGTGACGCGCATGATCTGGCATCTTCCGCGGACCAGCGTCACATGTTGCAATGCGCTAATGACCTGTGACGAGAGATAAAATGAAACGGAGCCCCATGGAGCCGTGAATTTCTCCGACTGCCTGAGCAGCGGGTATTTTGGGAAAAATATTAATTAAATGCGAGACTTAACAACAGATTTTGACTAATGACGTGATTTCGTTTCTCCGCGATAATTTTTCATTTCCCAGCATCACCATGGGTGCGGAGGATCAAGAATGATAGTGTGCTTTTTCAGTATCCAGGAAAATTTATCGCATTCACATGGCGCGGTTCTGAGATCAAAAGGAAAGCCGACTTTTGCTCTGCCGCGGGGGACGCAGGTCAAGTGGATCAAAACCACAAAATGAGTATGGTTCCGCAGCATCCTCCCAATTATTCACCCTTTTTTCAAATTTTATTTATTGCATCCGAACTGCATAGCTAAATCGTAATTTGTATCTTTTATGGCGATCGCATTGATCGTCAAAGTTCTTTGTAAAGCGTTAAATCTCGATAAATTACCACTCCAAGCGACGAAGCTGCGGCGGATTAGCTTAAGCTTCGTCACATCATTTAAGAAACAATGAACATTCGGTTCGAAGCTCATAAATTTTTATCTTTCAATACTTTCGAAAGACATCGGCTCAAGAGTGACTTGCTGTGTTTTAATTCGAAATTTAAATGTTTACAATAGCTTTGACAAGCAAGACGACTGACGAGGCTTGGCGTGAGCTGCCGCGTCTGTCTGATCACGTCCAGATTTTGAGATAAACCGCAGGCGGTCCCAAGCGCCTACCTTGTTAGGAGCAGCCCCCGCGAGCGCCCCAGCGGGCGTATTTCCGCGGCTTTGTTGGTTATTCGTCTCTGTGCGATGTCATATCCAACGAGTTGCATGATAAATTACAGGGCGACACTTAACATTCCGGACATATATAAGGCGACTGATTTATGCCCGGCCGGAATGCATCTCACCGCCGCGCCGCCGATTCGCTTTTTCCAATTAAACAGTGTCGTTAGAATTCTTCCGAAAACGTATGCGCGTGAGGTCAAGGTGGAATTAATCACCGATTTCGTAGGACGGTCATGATTGCTTCGGGCAACAAGGTAATGGTTGTGTAAACCCATTTTCGGAATAATTAACGAAAGTTATTGTATGGCTTCTATTTGCCTAGCAGCAGCATTAATTCTTTTAACTCAATTAAAATTGGAGAGATTCTTGGTTCTCTGTCCCCGTGCTACTGTTGTTCTTTTTAAAATATGTACTTTTAAATAGTACATCTTGAAGACACGTACAAAAATGTAATTTTATTTTATTTTTATTGTACACATCTTGAAACCAATTTACTTGTCAAAACATAAAATTAATTCTTAATCACAATTCAATAATATGTTTTCTTTTTATGTTATTATATAATAATTATATTATGGGATACTTTTATTATATTTTAAGTTATGTTATTATTGGCCTCCGTGTAAATTTATTAATTGTTAATAATTATAAAAAAGAAATATTAATTTTATACCATATGTTTCCAACTAGTGTTAATACAATTTTTAGTTATATTCGTACATACATTAACAATTAACTTTTATCAGAAAACCTTTTAAAGGTATTTAGTAAATAGATTTAAATTGTGTACATACAGTGACTCAATTTTTTGTTCAAATGTTATGAGTTTCTGCATATGATTCAATTTTACTTCTGCTTATAATAAATCAAAACAAAAGTTTTTGGGAGATTTCAAAAGAATAAAGCATTCTTATAATTGTGCAACCATTGTTCTGCATCTTATTTGGGGGAAGCGAAATTGAAGTAAATTTCACATTGTATGTGAACAATTATTTGAGTCACTGTATGTATGTTCATGATTAAAATGCAACGCTTTGATATAAGACAAATTCTTTTTACAAAATATCACTCAACAGGTCTTTTCATTTTATTAGAAATAGATAAGTATAATGGCATAAACGTCCTTTAA
Organism: Tolmerus cingulatus; assembly: GCA_959613345.1. Classification (NCBI taxonomy): domain Eukaryota; kingdom Metazoa; phylum Arthropoda; class Insecta; order Diptera; family Asilidae; genus Tolmerus; species Tolmerus cingulatus. The sequence goes on along the minus strand of OY390708.1, from coordinate 19,558,964 downwards.
AGATATAGTCACGTCCCCTAAAATAAATATCAGCAGCGTAAAAATTCTACAGGAGTTATTTAAAGAAGTAAATAACAGACACTTTTACCCAGTTATTTATAGGAACGTGACATGAGAATATTTTTACAGAAAACAAGGAAATATCTTGATACAATTATATTTTTAGAACTTTAAAGGATACAAACAAATTATTGTGGATTTTTGAAAATACCATGAAAAATTCATGGTGTGCATGATTTTGGCTCATTGGTGACTGGATTGTCTAAAAATCGGTATGAAATTCGCTATAAAATTACCCTTTGGGATAAATTTATCGCTGAAAAGTAACAAAATGTCGGCATTTTTTCACGTTACAAACCTGCTATAAATCAAAATATGTTGCCCAAAAAAAAAAACAAATTAATAAACCAACAAAATAGCATGAGAAATCCAAAACACATTTTTTTGTATACTATAGAGTTCTTAAAATATATATATGTATATGCATAGTTTTATCAAAATATCTTTTTTCAGAAAACATTTTTAAATTTTACTTCCTTACACCCCTTGCCAAAGGTATTGAGCTTTAACGTCTTTGCACAATTATTGAACTAAAAGATTTTTGGTGGTAGAGGTAGCTACTTATGTAGTTTTTATAGAGCTTCCCTTGTAGAAAACAAATTGAATTTCAATCTTCATCAAATAGGCAGAAAATGTTTCCTTATCTTACAGCCCTTTTTAACCACGGATGGTCAGGCACCCTAAACTAAAATTATTTCGCAGACAATCGTTTCACGCCAAGCAGTCGTCAGCCGTACAATTGCAGTTGATTAACCAGGGTGTATCAAACCCAGGTCCAACCCTTCGCCGTCCCAAGGACTCGGCGAAAGTCACCAGTTACAATTGCAAGTAGCAACGCAACTGCCGCAAAGCGAAACCAGTTCCCGGCAAGTTGCGTCCCGGTTAATTCGTCGCCTCGGCCCGCGAAAATGCAAATCCACCCTTGCTCAGAGTGCGGCCGGAGTGCGGTATTATCGCGATCAGCTGGCGCGCCACACGCCGGGGAGTCCCCGACGAAGACTCGACGGAAGGCGGCATGCGGCGCTCCCCCAACTGCCGGGCTTCCGGTCCGGCCCTGCGCGAACTGGCCGTGGCCGGGCGCCATTCCCGCGAAGGCGCGCTGCTTCCAGGGCCGTCTTCCAGGCGAAGAGTTCGCGCGCCCCTGGCCCAGGAGGCGTGGTGGGTTTTGCGAGTTCCATTTTCACCGGTTCCCTGTTTACGTTTCCCCTCCAGCCAGATTTCCACGGCTTTTCACAGTTTTCCCTTGGGTCGTCGGAGCGCGCGGGGAACGGGCCGCCGTGGTGTGGTGAAGTGGTGAACAGCGAGCGTCTTAGCGGCGGTGTTTTGCGGCCTGTCGGGATTTTCGCTGCCCGTTCCAGTCAGTTGCGTTGCGTTTGTCGAGCAGCACGGTCCAGAGGTCGCAGTGCGGTCGTCGTCCCGTCGCGAGTATCTCAAGTGTCTTCGCTGTTTCTTAAGATTCAGAATTTGACTCTCGAGCCGATTGCCGCGCGTCGTGCTTGTGCCAGTTTGCACTTCGGTTGTAACTTACTCATTTTATTTTTGGCGGTTTGCCGCGTGATTAATTGGGTGATTTAGCGTGCAAATAACACGAAGAATTTAAAAAGTTGGGTGATATGAGGTGTCGGCCCGCGTGCAGGGATTCGGATTACCACTGACAAGGATTACCGAAAAAAAGCGGATTATACCCCTTACCACCTGATTAAGGAGCAGCACTCGCAGATGTAAGTCAAACCGCGCGAAGAATCACGCGATCTAGGGCAAGGGCTGGAAGTGGAAGTGACGTTAAATTCGCTTCCTGCCGGGACCAGCCCTGGAAAAACGTCCACGGAGGGCCACTTGGCATGTTAATTGCAAAACAATTGAGTCCGCGCATTACTCTGATTAATCTTAATTGGGTCTAACAACGGGGGCAATTAGTCCGTGGTTTTCGGACATCTCCCCGAAACACTAATTGATAAATTCAAGATAAGGCCCATGTCGGCTCATAATTGAGTGTGGGAAGCCGCAAATAGCGCACGAGAAGAAGTCTCGGGTTCCTTGTTCTCTCGTTAAGCAAATGAGGACGTGCATATTCATGGGGCCCCCGCGGCCGGCCCGAAGGAGCCCCGGCGGCCCGACACGCGAGGGCGGGTTGCTGACTCGCGGACGGCCACCACTCCCCCGCCGAATCGGATTTATTTGTAAACACGTCGCCGGCGCTTGGTCAAGAGCCCCGCGGCCTCGTGGGCTTGTTTAAATTTAAAATCCAACACTTGCCGCCCCGGTGCCTTTTCCCCGGCGATGCGACGCGTCGGGGCGTCGTGTTTCTTGCCGTTTTCTCAAGTTACAGTCGCAAGACGCTCGGCAGAGGTTCGTAATCTGCTCCGGTTTGATCACCTGAGCAGCTCCTCGCGGGTGTCCAACTCTGATAAAGTTCTGGGAAATTAAGTGCCACCAACAGCTCCGAGGAAGTTTATATTTAGCTCATCACAATTTCCTATCAATGCGATATGATTAATTGAAGACCCTAGTCTAAACTTTGCAAATCTTCCTAACGAATGGGAAGTGGTCTCCTTTCGGAGAGGCAAAATTAAAGGTAAAAACAACCCCTCAATATCCGAGCAAGGTCTACTCAAATGGAGCTATTTCCACCATAAGCAAACTTTTAAAAAAACCGATAAAGATATTTATTTATACAGGTGTTTTTTTTTGTACTTATAAATTGTATAAGATGCACTTTTTTTCAAAACCAATTTTGTCGTACTTGTAAATTGTACATGATGTATTATTTTTTAATTCTGAAATGATAGCTTATCATTACCGCCGAACTCTTTTGTTTCCATCACGTAACTTTTTTCAGAAAAATAAGATGAAAACTAAAACAAATCGTAGATATTTTTAATATTTTTGAAATTTGAAATTATAAATAACGCAACGTGAAAAGTGTTAACATAGCTTAAATAAAAACCTAAATCCTTATCTAGGTTTATGAAATATAAAAATTCCATAGCTCTTGCGAAACATTTTGGGAAGTTGTTTTTCATAAGCGTGTGCTACTTGTGATTTTCATTCACTATCAATTGTATGAAGTATATAATTTGTTAATGCACAGAAAAGTGGAATTAATAAAGTACTTCGGAAAATCTGTAAGACTTTAGTATTCGAATATAATACCTAGATTCAAACATTTGTTTGAGCTACATTACAATCTCTACAATAAATATTCCCTTCTTTTATTTATTTATTTTAAAAATGTTTAAACAAAACTATTTTGTTATCTTCAAACCAATTTTCGAAACATGACTTGATGGAATAGTTTTATCTATAAATTCGTTATTTACGAAAAAATCCTTTAGAAATGATGTATCACTTGTTTAGGTACAAAATTATTATAAACCAGTATTATTTATTAAGTTGATTCTTTTCTTTACAGCTAACTTTTTTTTCAGCATAATATAATATTAACAAACAAAATTATAAGCAATCAAAAACAGAAATAGCACCTTTTGATTACACATTTACAAAAAATGACGCTTATTTGTTTAGAAATCAACCTGCTTCGAGTCTTCTTTTTCTAAACAATAAAAATAAAGCTGATATTAGTCAGAAACTAGGCAGTTTTATTCAAAAGTAATGATAATATATGTTTTATGTAGAGTCTTAGATTAGAACTGGAATTAGTAAAAACACATTTTGAATGAGCAAAGATGAGAATCATCCCTTTTCAACCGATTTTTCATCTTACAAAATAGCAACAAGTTCGAGTCAACACTTTGCTCTAAATTTGAATGCAATGGATACATAATATTTTCTATTTGCGACTTTTTAAATTTCAAAATAACGTAAAATATCATTTTAGGAAATTTATTTCTATAATATTATAACTTGTACGAATTACTAAATTTTGCACGTTTTCTTATATCATTGAATAACGTTTGCTTTTTATGCTTTAGAAACATTTTCATTTTAAATGTTCATCTTATCCTAATCAGAATTCCTTTAAAAATACAAGCTTATGGTTCCATATAAATTCCATGTGTACAAACCATTGAAAATAAAATTTTCTCTATAGCTTACCTTTAATTTCCTGTTCAGATAAATTTCTAAGGTTCTGTTTTACTTTTAGGTAAGTTTTCTTTTAGTGACCATGGAAGAATGCCTCGAAAACCTTCAATTTAAAACTTGCCGACAACAAAAGTTGTAACATTCCCGATCAAAATTCCATTAAATGATGGATCCCTATCGCCTCGTAATTCTAAGAAACATTACTTTTATAAATTTAAAATTTTCGTTATATATTTCTTCGATTCGATTTTACAAATAAGTTCTAATTTCTTACTGGTAAACAACACGAGAACAAAATTGTTGATTCTAGGTTCATTCTTATTAAGTACAGAACTACATTCAAAACAGAATGGACCTTAGAAAATATTATCTACAATAAAATTCTAAATAAAATCATAGTGAACAAAATCAATAGAATCACAACTGTAATGTAAGTACATATACATGCATATGTATAAGTTGTAACCAGAGGAAGAAAACATATGTGGGCATTTTATAGAAATAAAACTAGTTATTACTACTTTTTTAGATCTATAAAAGGTCTCTTCATTAAATGAGTAGGTTCTGTATGAAGAACCACAATTGGGTGAAAATTTTTTAATTAAATCTCAACAATTCCGGCAATTTTTACAAACAAATTTTCGATTAAATTGTTTCGACGCAAAATCTTACAGTAGCGTTGCTAAATATATATCGGGGGTTTTTTTATAAACATAATCAAAAATCAAAAATAAAAGTGAAACCCTGCTCACATTAAATTTGTTTTAACAGGCGCTAAGGTCTAAATAATTTCTTGTTTACCTTCAGTCGAATCATGTACTGGGAGTGTTTGTTTATAATAAAATTCCCCCGAAGAATGAAGAAGAAAATACTTAATAAACGAAAATCTTCTCAGTCAACACCTTGCCTTCGCGGGTCCAATTATATCAAACAATATTTCTAAAACAGGTGAACTTCAAAGAAAATAAAGTCTCTCGTACTATAATGTTTACAGACTCGAACAAGCGATTCATAGAAATCTATTTAAAGTATTAACTATTTTTGGAGTGGAATAACCACTGAGATTATAAATTAAAGGTAGTCAATTAAGTGTTTTCAATAACGAGGCATTTGTGTAATTTTTTTAAATTTCTGTCTTGCTCTTCCTGCATAAAACACGTTTCCAAAACACAATGATTAATTAGTTTATTAAGTACTCGTCTCTTTTCAAACCAGAGGAAGTTGCACGAAAGCGCAAAGACCTTCAATGAATATATTGTCGATGAAATTTTTTAGAACAAATCCATTAATTATCACCAAACTTCCGGCTAAAAAATGTTTTGATTCTTTTGATATCACTGGAACACCCTTGAGAAGTTTGAATCACAGTCTCACAACATGTTGAGCTCAACTTCGGCACCATGCGCAACTCATGTCGTTATCTGAGCTAAATATTCAGAATAATCACGAAAAGTTCGGCTTGCTTCGAAGAAAGTTAAAATAATTGATGAACTCCTTATCTTCGCTGTTATTAACCTATTCGCGATGAATTCATCCTCTTATCTGAATTCCATTCTTGTTTTGCAACTTAAAGTCAATCAAACCCCCTGTCATCGTTTCATGATGCGGCCACCAAAGTTGAAATCATTTTATAAAACTGTTTTATTTTTTAGTTCGTTATTAGTCTTCTTTAATCAAAAACTAACTTCTACTAGGACACCTAGCACTATAACAATTTATTTCATAACAATTATTTGATCTTGCGTGTAACTGTTGTAATTTTATGAGATCTTAGATCAAACAAAATATTTAAGGAATTATATGTAAAGAAATTTAACTATGTTTGCTATATTTGCTTTAAATAGAACTTCAAAATTGCGTGCATGCTATTGCTTTTGTTTACTACTACGAGTTGGTACAATTTATAATAAATTCATTCTTATTTCATTAAAACTTATTCAAATTTGTTAAATTTTGATAATAATTAGCAACTGCAGAACTCATGTGAATTGCTATTTTTGATTTAAAAAATTTGGCGCAAGCAAGAAAAATAGATTCCAAGATTACTTTATTTTTGTTAAAAATCTACTGAATTCGAGTCCTCGTTTTTGGTTCTATTGAATCCGAAAACATGTATAACAAAGTAAAGTGGAAATAATAATGTTTTGAAATCCGCTACTATATTTTCACAAATTAATTGATATTGTTGAAGCTGTTGCAACACTTGAAGGGTAAATATGTTTAATAAAAGTATTAAATTCTCCCGAACATTTTTTCTTGTTTTAAACCATGATTAATTAAGATTATGAAAAACTAAGCATTTGAATAGAGAAATTTTTAAAATCTCTTTAGATATTCTATTATTGCCAAATATTTTAAAACACTAAAAGAGGTCAGAATAATGGAAAAAAGTTTCAATGTTCTTCTAGTTCAAGTTTTTGTCAAAACGTATGACAATGGTCTCAAATTGCACAATAAAGTATGTTTTATTGATATTATTTATAAATCTCTGTCATTATAGCGGATTGCATATTTTTCAAAGTATAATTGAGATTTTTGACATAATTTTTTAAGAAGTTAATATTCGATCTTTGGCAGATCCTTTATTTTCAGGTTAAAAAAAGAATGTCGGCATTTCTGCGCAGGTTGGTCTTCAAAAACCCGACAACAAAAACAAAAATTAACTTACCCTTTCTGAAAATCGTTTATGCAATTAAAATATAAATTATTGTTAATTTTGAAAATACAATATTCTCGTGCGGATAATAACTAGTCAGTGTTTGACTTCGAAAAATAAATATGAAATGAATAATCAGTTTTAAAATAAACACTATAAGCATTATACATATACTATAGTATATACTATATACTACGTTTTAGAAATAAAATAAAAGTTATATAAAATTTGAATATTTATAGGTATGTATGTGTATTTAATTTAACTTTTTTGAAACACTTCCAGTTTTTTACCTGATTTTGGAAACTTTCTAACTAGTGTCGTAAATGTTTTAAACGTGTTCGAACGCCGAAGCAAATCAGGGTACCAAAACAAATGCCGACATTGTAATTAATCATTATCTTAGAGTCGTACTGAAATCATTAGAGCAACGAAACACCTGTAGCGGGGAATAAAGACAGGGCAAGTTGGCGGAGCACCTCGCGAGTTATTGATACCCACGCGGTTGACCTCCATTGAGCACCTGCTCCAGCCGGTACCAAATTTAACTTATTTCTCTGAACTGCATTTCTCAGCGTGTCCAACTGGGCCCACAAAGTCGCTTTTGCTGTAATGCGATCGCGGCCATCAATTTTCATTTGGATGTTTTTACGTAATTGGACTGGAGATAAATCGATTTCCCAACTACATTTAAACATATTTAAGTCATTATTGAAGATTAAAAAAAGCGTGGTCTTATTTTTAAAATATTCATAACATAATGTGATTACAGTGACATAATTAATGGATGATATTAACAATTACATAGAAAAAAGATATGGGTTTTTATTGGACATCATGTACATATCAATTTAAAATTTATAAGATACAAAACATGACGTAAGTGCAATAGCAATACCAATTTGAGTTAATCTCGCATGTTACACGTCAAATTTGAGTTAAGCTCGCATGACTGCCCTCCCTTAACTTTTATAATTTTGGTTATAACTCCACGCCTAATTGGCCAATTACTGGTTTTGGTTTCTCTCAATATGATTCAATCAGTCAATCAGTTCAATTTAGAATAAAAATTCAAACGATCAAATCATTTAGGAAAACCTTATCAAACTCTTTCTTCAAATTATGTAGTATAATATTAAAGTATAGTACTTGTATGAAATAGTGACCGGGCGCTAAAATAATATTTAAAAATATTAAATTCAATATTAATGTAACTAATCATAACTATTTTCTCTGTAAAGACTTGCTTATTTTTATAAAAGTGGTTCTTATGAGAAGTACTTGTAGTTTGCTATAAAAGTCAGTATACCTGCATATGAGCTTGCACCTTAAGTCGACTCAGAAATATCCGATTTCAAATCATATCATATTTGGGGTTCCCTAGCAAAATAACACGACTTATTATAATTTCGTCATGTCTGTCCGTCTAGCCATCTGTCGCAGTATTCTAACACCCGCAGTTTCCAAGCCACCGAAATAAAATTTGGTAGGTATTAATGCCTGTCAAACGCAACTGCATGGCTAAGGAAAAAATTGAAAAGAAATATTGTCAGGGTCCTTCCAACGAGGGTTTAAAAGACATTTGCCAACCCCCTTGGATTATGTGTCATGTTAAAATGTTACTTTTGTCCGTTTTTTCTAATCGAAAAGTTTGAAGTTAAGTACATAGGCTTTGAGGTAATTTCTTCAAAACTTGCATCCATAGGTGAGTAACTTTTGAAAATATTTATGTACATATATACAAATTTGAAGTTTCCCAGTTTCATAATTATTATTCTTACTGACTGACCGATAGAAAACGGAGACCGATAATAAGCATAATAATCTGAAAATTAAATCAAACATATCATCACTTTATATTAATCTTAAGTCAATTATTTTATTTGTAGTCATCTGACATAATTCAATAATGCTAAAAGGTATTATTATTATTATTTTTGCTAATTTTTACTTTTCGATCGGTCGATAATTATTACGAAATAATAAAAATTATGAAAAATAAAAGAAAACTAAAATTTAAGTAGTTATGAAATGTATATATTTTATTTTACTTTTCATAATTTTTATTATTTATCAAACTAATATCTAACACCATACAACATTTTGTTTAATATTATAAATAAATATGGTGGTAAAGCTAGCAGCTAATTTTGAAAGAAAAACAAAAATATTGGCACTTAATAAGCACTGTTCGATTCGTTATCCAGAAAACAATCTTCATTTATATTATGTCGATTGATAGGTTAGAAAAAAGGACGATTTATTAGTGTCGTAATCACAATTTTTTGATTTTCAAAATTAAGTGATAGAAATATGGAAAAGGAATTATTTTGCAAAGCAGAAGTATTGTAAAGTTTAGCATTATAATAGTACCTAAACATATTATTTTAAATATTTATTACTAAAAATGAACAATGGATATGTAGGTATGTGCCTGTGTGTATATAAACTATACTATCTACTTAATTAAAACTTTTGATAGATCAATCCTTCGCACTTTGGCGTCGAATTATGCACGACACCCCCTGAAAAGTGCTAACAGCCCCGAAGTGTAACAAATGGCGCAGTCTGCCGCACTTATTTAGAACTCCTCGACAGCTCCTGAAGAGTTGCGGCTTGCGAGTTGGAGGAACGTGTTCGCGGGAGCATTTGCATAAGTTAGCGCGGCAACAATGTTGCTCCGGTTGCGACGCGCAAGGTGCGTACGCGAGGTGAGGGCGGGCCCAAGACGTTCATTATCGCGTCGCGGGCGTCGGAGTCGCGAGTGCCGCTGCTACTGTGCACTTGCTGGAGCACGGATGCTGCACGTCGTCTTCGGGTTCGGGACCTCGACGGGGTCCCGCCGCACCGCCCCGGAGCGCCTGCGGGTGTCACACTTATGAGGAGCCGCGCTCGTTATGAATTTCCCTCGTTTTCGGGCGTTCCCGAAATATTTACCGAGTCGCTCGTCTTAGAATTTACATAAGATGTTAAATGGCGATAACGAGTTTCTTTTGTGATTCTTCCGATTACGATTGAGCCCGGCCCGGACAGGTAAGGCGCTGGAGCTGGTCCAAGATGTTCATCGAGATGTAAACGGCTCCGTTCGAGAGTAAATTTCCGTGTTTAATCAGGGCCGTCGCATGTCTGCCGGGGCTGCGTTGGAGCCATGATGTTTAACAAGGAACACTCGCTGATGGGGACACGGCCGGGCTCATTGTTGGCACCGAGCTCGGCAGGACAGGAGAAGGTCCCTTAAAATGCCCTTCGAGTGGGACTAGGAGTTTGAATAGATGTGCCCTGCCAGCACCGGTATCGAATTTCCTCGCTCGAATAAATGGTGTCATATTACGATATTACGAGACGACACAGTCAGGAACTACTGCACCACGTGCGACGACAGTGGGCTTAATTGAAGGTTTCGAGGTATTCTAAAACACGAGTAATTACAGCGCAGTGTCTTGGGAGGGTTATTGCTCTTTTCTTGGGAAGGTATCCAACTGCGTCTACGTTAACACTCACGTTACATACTCCTTCCTAGTTTCTTTCAGAAAGTCTACCGTGAGAATTACATCGCCAATGACCTGAAAACTGCCGACATCATATTATGAAAAGGAAAAGTATCGCTGTTACATAGTTTTAAAGACATCATGACAACATTTTTGGAAATAAAAATATTTTTTGTTTTCTCTACAAGAATAATGATATGAATGTACAAAGACTTTTAATTCCGAGTAGCTTACATTAACGTACATATTAGTTAAACGAACTCCGATTGTACTTTAATTTACTGAAGCGCGACAAAAAATTAAAAAATTAAAAGATTTTGCAAACGAAAACTTGCAGCATCCTATTCTGTTTTACTTAATTTTTCTATGGAGTTACCTATAATTATGAGTTTCTATTCAGTCATGTTGGACCTTGAGGGTATTGGACTTTTTATACGAAAAACATCTTCAAAACAAAAGTCTACGTCTTTCCGTTTTTATCGGTTTCTAGCTTGTCCACACCGGCGTTATATGGTACCCAACAATTATTAATTTACGCAGCCCATGCGAATATTACCGACGATTGCTTATTTTTTGTACCTAACCGACATTTATCGTCATCGTCATATTTAATCAAAACATTCATCAATATATATTTTCGTGAACCAATTTAAGTAATCGTGAAAACTGGAACAAAGTCTGCTCACTAATTACGGAGAAAATCGCGGGCAAGAAGGCAGGCACAACTATTCTTGCCATAAAGGAAAACTTTAATAAAAATATTTTATATGGCGGATCCAATTTTTTAAATAACTTACGCTCAATCAATTTGAAAATATGCTGAACATTTCAAAAGTGCTTTTTTTATATATACGTACATATGTATATTTATATGAGGACAAAAATTAATTATGTTTTTCCTTAAGTAAAATATTATTTTAAGTGTTGAAAATCAAAATCAAACTTAGCATCGAAATCGGCAAGTACCTTATGTCCTATTGCAAGACCTAAAATAGCCATTCAGCCGTTACGAATCAGAGTGGCAACAAAATATTAATAAGATAGGTGAACGTACTAAATTTATAAATTTTCATTTCGTTAAACAATTTTATAAACAAAGTTTAATTAAACAACCTTTGGAAAGTGCCCGAAGTACCTAAAAAATGGTATGGTGGGTAAAGAACAAAAGTTCACCAATTTTATTTAGCTTTATTTAAGCCCAATTGAAAGAAGTACGTCAAAACACTTACTATACTTTTTACCTATGTTACCTACCTAATCAAATACCTCATCCTTTTTAAATAACAATTTTAATTATTGTACTAATATGAATATCGATTAACGAAGTTTCCTGGAATTTCTTTTAATAACCTTTAAAAGTCATCTAGAGTCCTTTTAGCGCGAAACAAAATTCAGATCACGCCTGTCGTTAAAATTCCTTAATGTTTTCATTACTCCCCACCAGTGCCGTTTTTATGCACGAGGCAATCCGGCTTAGTCCCAAGGCCCCGATATTTAGAGGGACCCAATTTTTATCTATAAAAAACAATTTTTGTTCTAAACATTTTTCTTTATCATAAGCCAAATAAAAATAGGGCAGAAATATATGAATTTATAATAAATAAATAGGTAGTGAATTACTAGCTGTCGGTAGTTACGAATTGTTCATAAAAGTGCAGATATAGCAAGTTTAAATCGCTCTAAACCAGCCCTTCCCATCAATAAGTTTACAAATAAAGTCTGCATATTCACGAAGCCTGACTCAATGATGATTATGGATTCCGAATGAATGTATAATATATGAGATTTATAAATTTCATTGTATTACTTCAAGAAGCACTTGACATTTACATTTTTATTTTTTTTTAAAATTATGTGAACCTTGTAAATGTTTTCCATGTTTTAAAATGTGAATGTGTTAGGTACATTGTTTTATTCTTCACGATTATTTTAATTTTAACAAACTTGAATCCTCCGAATTTAGTGTCCGATTTTCATTCAAGCGTGAGTAAAATATTAAAATGAACAGAAGAAATTTGCAATCAAATTTTACACCCATTCTTGAATTAGTGTTTACTTCCTCAGGTTTCAAATCGTCTGAAGTGTTACGAAGTAACGTGTTGCATCATTAAAAATATAAAAACTTCTTAAAAGATGTAATATTCGACTAAAGAAGTATTAGTTACAAATATAAACCATGTCTTAACACTAGAACTACCTGTACTCAAACATGCAATTCCACTCATTTTCTGCGCCTTTAATATAATGTACCTTCAAATTTGGATTAATAATCATAAATTAAAAACGATTCCTAAATGTGTCGTAGTTATACATATATCTAAATAAATGTTGGCATAAATCTTAAAGTATAACATTAAAAATTTTGACCGGTCTTGGTGTTAAAACAACGCTTTTATCTTTCTTACATATACATACATATATGGACGTCCTTAAGAGGATAAATTAGAAGAATGTTTCCCAATGTAGAAGTTGCTACCAGCGATATAATGAACCAAAAATGACTTATCGCCTTCGAATGACTATGATAGAAGAAGGACTCACTAATTTGTCACTCACGTAATGGTGATATCCTTCAAAAATTGAACTGATAAAATAAAAATAAAAATAAAATAAAATAAAATATAAATATTATTTAATTTGTGCATAAACGGTTAATAATACTTTGTTATTTTTTTTTGTAAAACTGTTGCAAATTCTAAGTGTTTTAAGACAGTTCTGTGGTCTACAAAAGCATAAAAGCAAGATAAGCGAACATTTTATTAACCACGAAAACATTTTTTCATTTCATCTGCATGAAGCCACCTCTCCGACCACCCGACCACCAAGTCGACGGAAGACACGCGGTCGTCCTAATCGCAATTATCCAGTGAAATTACCGCGAATCGTAAAATATTTATCACGCGGTTTTTGAGCTTCTCCGCTCATAATAAAAAGATTTTTCCTATGTCAAAGTCAAAATGAAAGGAAGGAAACCGCTCCGGGGAGACATGCGACAAATGCGGCAGATACTAAACGCTTTGTGTGCGTCTGACGTGAAGACACGCCGTGAATGATTTAAGACGCAGTTGTCAATGGGCGAGCGCGACAATAGAATAAATGATGACTCCGAGGCTCCGAGGACACTACCTGGAGCCCTGAAACTGTGTGGACTCTTATACCACCTACCGCGGAGGGACAGATCACAGATATCATCTCGTATGGGCAAGGGCCCTAAAAACGTGTGGAAAGTAACTGGGATGAGTATGGAAATGAAACTCCACCCGCGCACCCTCATCGAATTTGAAACCGGGTGAAATGGAGTCATCCGGCGCGGGGGGGCTATTTGCATAAATCTCCTTTCGCAGGAGGAGTATTTGCGAGTAGGTTTAACTACAGGCCGTCGTCGTGCCGCCCCCGCTCCCGGAGCCGCGCTGCGCCGCGCCGCTCGGCGTCGCAGGGCTCTGGGCGAGCGCAAACACTCGAGCAAGGAACTGGACCACATGCTGGCGTTCTATGTCAAAAACAGCCCTTCTGAAGTGGCTTCCCCGTGCGGAGGGCCTCGCAGCAGCCCGGTTTCGCCGAGGTATTATGGGTTTTTTATGCTCGGCACACACCCGACCCGGCACAATGCATTACCTCCCGGAGTACTTTATTGAAATTATTTGTAAAGCCCTCATTGTCGCTGATTTCTTTTGTACTTATTGCCCCATAAAATACTCATTCCGGGTCTCGAGGGCTCAAGCTCGGCTGGGGCCGAAATAAAAAAAAATATATATAAATAAAAGCGAGAAATCCGAGAGCGCTAGCGCTCCCGGTCCGAACTATGTATTTCTGTTGCAAACTCTCAGGGCCCCATTGATTTGTGTTCGTTTTTCACTTGAGATCCTTCCATTAATAATAAATTCGACGGGTCGCTGTCTGGCCGACTCCTTATAACCTCAAAGGCTCCCCCGACAGAAGCATCCCTTTTCAGCCTTTTTCACAGATCCAATGCGATTCCCGGAGCCCTTTTTCGAGTGTGTTTTACTTTTGAGTTAAGTAGTTTTATAGTTTTTATCCTGGCGATTAAATGGGCCTGAAGAGCCCCCGGGACCGGCTGAAGGGAAAAGGAACTCCTTTTGCCGCAGCTCAGGCTTCCGGAGATAAATAAGGAGAAAATTAAACCACATTGCCTGCGCACGAAACGCCCTCCTTGAGAATTCAAAAGTAGTCCACTTAACTTTTTGAGTGGTTTATTGGAGTTTTTCTTTTATTATTTTTCTTTTCCCTCCTCCGGCCAAGAAGGCACATTTCTGTAGAGCACTAGTTGCGGGGGTGGGCGACTCTCGTTCCACATTTGCGCGGCCGCCGCGCCGGGGAACGCCGGGCCTGCCCGGGTGACTAATGCAAAACTAAATACGCGCTTATTCAAATTAGTTCTGTTGCGATTCGAATCGGCCGTGTGTCGCCGGCCACTTCAATAATTGCCCATTAAAATTCTAACAACATATTTGGCGGCGCGCTTTGTCTGGCGGTCTTGTTGCGCGCAATTGTAATCGCGCGTATTCAAACGCAAATGAGGTGACACCAGCGCCTCGAACAATGCAATGATTATTCATTTTTCCGGCCAGAGCTCTCGCCACTTCGACGTCCGTCGATGGCCAGATAATTTCAAAGACTGCGCGACATCCAATTTGCATAGCTGCACTTGCTGTTTTCAGCGCAATTGGCTGCACACCGGATTAATTGTCCTGAGTACGCACTGAGTCCCGCATCCTTTCAATTCTCCTAATTAATCACTAGACACTTTCGCTAACAAGTCTGTAGGTACCTAGAACAACTTTTATAGCTCTATTCTTCACTTTTAACAGCTTACATAAGGAACATTGAGCAATTATCCATTTCTTTTAGAAGTCGAAAGGAATAAAAGAGTATAGATAAAATAAGTTAACATGATTTTTATTAAAAAGTGTGATTAAATACTTAGAACCAAAGATAATTTATGAGATCAGTACGAAAATAAATATCTCTACATGACTGTACATGACATTATCCGAACACCTCGATTAATTTCCACAAACCTCGGCACATATGTTTAATGTACCGCAGACGAAATATGCACAACATAACAAATTTTTTCCCGGTAAGAACTAGTCTGCTGATTCAAGTGTAATCTGTGAAACATTAAAGCGATATAAGATTTAAGCAGAAGATTACGCAAAATATTATTATAGAAGCTCGTAGTTTTGTTTTTAATTAAACTGCTACATTTTTGCAAATTGCAAAATTAAATAGTTATTAAAACTGCCTAGTATTTGTAGCGTTCAAAAACTCTGATTGAGCAATTAGGAGTAATTTTCTCGAATGTAGTAAAACGAATTTTTGGCTATCATTTTAGCGCAAATATTAAAATATATAACTTTAAGAAATAAAATATAAAACATTTTGTAAGGAATAATGGTAATAATTATGGTATATATACAGTAATTTTCAACTTAAGCCAGTGAAATAGAAGACCTTGTACAAATAACAAAATCTTTTATTTCTTCCCTTGAACAAGCAAACAAAATTAACAAAATGATTTTTGTAACCTTTCTTACTAGACGATAGGCGATAATAAGCTATCATACGTAAAAGAGATGATTCTGTAGATCAGCAAGTAATTATGTTGATCAGAAACATGTAAATTTAACGTTGAACCGATGGAACATTGTATTTGATTGGAAGTTAGACGTTAATCCCAGTGGAGGCCAACTTAACTTTTAAAAAACCATCAAAACCCCAACCCGACACGAACATCTCTACATAGTACGGTATACCGAAGAGTAATAAATTGCCTATTAAACGTTTCAATTAGTTGACAAACAGCGTACATTAACTTAAAAACCTATCAATTCCGAATTAAGTTAAAAGCTAACTCAGTTGTTTAATTTTTTCCCCACTCTATTTTTACTCACCAAATTATACCAATGACACAATATCTGTTAATTTAGCTCCAGCACACATACACATGTAGCGATAGTTGTCAACCACATGCTTTTGTTAAGATCATTAGCTCATCAAGTTTTGGTTCAACATCCTCAACAACCAAACATAAAGACATAAATTTATCGTATTAACTTTAAATTGAGGTAAAGTTGATCAACTATTTAATTGAAGTTGTGCATGGGCGGTTATAAAAGAGTCAACGTACAATGACCGAAACAATTACTTTAATAAGGCGTATGTAGAAAGAAAGGTACACTGTCAAGGGTAACAATATCTACATAGTAATTTTATGTGAGAGTTTGATCTAATTTTCTGCATAACGAGCATTTTGATAGAAATTTCTTATGATTTAAAATACCAGCATTAATTAAATTATTACTCAGAGGCATTAATTATCAAGTTTATTATTGTGAAAAAATTGGTTTTTGTTATTTTCGATTCAGAACATAATTAACGACTTCCCATGTTGACTGCAGATAACACCTTCCATTCACGTTTCAATAAAAAGCCGTCGGTCGTCACGAATAATCATCTTTCAAAAATAACTCAGCAAAAAATAACAAAGCGTATTTACCTCCACTTCATCAAAAAAGGATATCCATGTGTACTCCTGCATACATATATACTGCAATGAATAGCAAATAATTGACTAAAATTTTAATCCGCACTTGCCATTGTGCGAGTCCTCTTGACCAAATGTTGCATTTCTTTTCAAGTTTCGGAGTCCTCGGGCCGCCAATTGTCGGTCTTTCAATTACACACCCTGGGTAATCCCTCGGGATGTTCGACGATCCGCTTAGGAGTGGATTTCACAGCAAATTTGTGGTCATCCGTGATAATAATGTCCCAAACAATTTTCGGCAATTTATTTCCGAAGGGGGAACCTGGATTTAGATTTCTTTGATATCTTAATTCTATCGGCAGTGATTTGCGGGTAATGAGCATCTAAATTTGAAAGGAGGAAATAAATATTTGATTTTCTGGTGTGGGTACTAATTGAGTAGATTTATTTACGTTTAGGCGAACAAAAATAAGACAAATCATATAAATTTTATTTTTTAGCGACCAAGTTTATTTGAACATGAAGTTCTAAATTATAGTTTTGTAATATAAATTGACTGGATTATGATTAGAATTATTTCAAATTCATTTAATATGTCGGTCCAAAAATTTCCTAGAATAATGAAAACATATTGAATCGTAAATTTGGTTGACTATTTGTTTAATTAACATTATTTACAATTTCGCATTGAATCAATTTATAAAAGTGTATAATTATTTTAATTTTGATTCATTTAATTCAATTCCACTTTTCCGCGTCAAATATCATTTGTCTTATTTTTAATGAAGTAAATGTTTTAAATTTTTTCATTAATCCTTTCAACTTGTCATAAAATAAGATATTCAAAGTTTTATACCAAAACTGTCTATATAAACAGTATTTCAAGTTTTATTAAAATTTTACTCATTAAAATATAGGAATTTTGTATTTAAAGTAAAAAGTACTATCAGACATATTTACTTTGGAAACTTAATTTGAGGGATTATTTTCTTAAATCTGTAGTAATAGGGTAACAAGCGAAATGAAATGAGTACCAAAACTAATTACTATGAAACACTAACTTGCATTAATTTATCAAAAAACACTAAAAAATCGATTATTGATCCCCAGATCTCTTAAATCAGCACTAATAAAAATCTGAAAATATTCTTAGATATTTTGTCAGATCTACACATTAATTCATTCAATCAAAAGAACATAACAATAAATTTTTCTTCATAAGTAAAACGTTAATTGAATTGAATATGAGTAATAAAAACATATAATCTTCTTCGCATAAACCTCTCTGCAGATGATAAACTTTATTATAGCGTTTTATACGTTTTTTAAGATTTTAATTTAATATCTTTGTCCCCATTCCTTTCAAGTCAATAAAATTGTTAATGAAATACTTCCATGAATTGCATTAATATTCAGAACGATATGATATGAATAATTTTATGCCTTTATGTGAAAACATCGCACTGAAATAGAGAGATAGATTCAAATTTTCTGAACCCATTTCCCTTATTAACAATTTCCATCCCAAACACGCATAAAAATCAATGCTTTGCTTTGTATGATGAAAAACAGAGCACTGAATTACACTACCCTTTGATCATCTCCGCCTTCTATTCTCTGGTTTTCATCCTTTGTGAAGTCCTTTGATTATTTTTCATTTCTTAAAAACCCTTGGTCCCTGCAGATTTGACTCCTGCCCATCCACTGGTGAATGGTTGGTTCTTCTACGTCGCAGTGATATCTCTCCAGTAATCCTGAATCTGTGACTCATTTTTCAAATCTTTAAATTCTCGTAAATGTCACGGTACTAGAACGAAAACCCATAAGTTTTCAGCAACCAAACGAAAGCCATTTGCCGCGAGAATTTTCCTATTAAAAGCGGATAAAACATGGAATGAAAGGCTTTCTCAAAAGACGTCACTTTGTCCAACTCAATTTATTAGGTCTCGTCAAGAACCTCAAGTATTTAAGAATTTCCATACAGACGAGCTGAAGCGCCTAATAAGAAACAAATGCGAGGCGTTTATAGCGCAATCTACTGGTTATTAAAATTTCACATATGCTGCACGCGGCCTGCATGCTAAGACCCGGGGTCCCATATTCTAATAAAATTATTCGTGCCCCACTCATAAGCCATTAAGTGATAATTCCGAAACATGTGCGGGTCGTAACATACATATTAATTTGATACCGCCGCCCAGAGTATTTTATTTACGTCCGCAGATAGTAATCCCTTCTAACAAAATGAACCTCTCTTTCCAGGTATTGTGTGACCCATCGAAGATGAGGGTATTGTCGGCGTCAGAATATGATTGATAGCATCTAGGAAGGCAACCTCTCTCGCTTGTTATGAAATGATACTTTACAACGCTGTTATTACTGCTGTGCTGTGCCTTAACGTTTTTTATATTCACCATGTGACTGCTGGATCCATTAATCGGAACTTAAACACAGACAAAACACCTTCAGGTTCTCCGGAATCTTCAACTAGTTTAGATAAAAAACCTGAGGCCTTAAAGCCAGAGACCAAAGAGGTGGAAAGTGATAAATCCTCGACAGGTAACACCTTTGGTTTCGGTAACTACGAGTCAGATGAACTGGACGATGAAACCTACGACGAAGATGAAATCGAATCGCCTCATTACCGGGACAAAGCCGCAGGGGATGTAATCGACTATAAAAGCAGCGAATACGAGGAGAGACAGTTGGGACCCATGTTGGACACTTTTGGAACAAAGTTTGACGAACACGAAGCTGGCAGCTCATTACCCGTGTTCTTAGAAGAACCGCAGAGCGCCTTCGTCGTCCGAAACAGACCCGCTGTCTTAAAGTGCAGGGCAGCACACGCTTTGCAGGTAAGAATCCATATTTTACCACACTTAATGGAAAAACCCTTATTTATCTTTTAATTCTATAAGTAAGAAAACGGTCCTCCAACTGGCAATAGGCTCATAACCCTATCCATCTGCTCTATTATTATGGTTTTGTTATCTTTAGATTAATGGCACCCTTTTAAACCTTTGGGTAAAAATATGGCATTCTTCTATGAAGCCCATCAACTTATAACTTATATTTCAATTTATGATCGTAGAGAAGAAGAAGGTAGATAAATATTTAATTATGTATTATCGTATAAAAAACTAATTTCCAACGAAAAATATATCAAACTTTCTACAAGAAAGGTTCCTATGAAATTTTGTTGAATGAATTCAGTCTATAGTATTTACAAATATAGGTGGGGGAGCTGCAAATATTACAACTAAATTGCAAATTAAAAGTACCTTCTCAGGATTTCATTATAACAATGCAATAAAGACCTACTTGTAGTAAATTTTATGCTGATGAGATTTTTTTTTATGTATTGTAGTATATTTGTTACTAATACAACCACTTCCATCATCAAAGAATTCAGAGTTATAAATTCATAATGTTCATAGTTTATTAATTACAGTGAACTTTAGTGTTCACAAATTCTCAAGGAAAGATCAAAGACAACCGATTAGAGAATATCTCAGACCATTCTTTATATGAATATGTTGTATCTGTAAAGTGAAATTAAAATAATTTTTAAAATTATACCAAAGTATATAATTAATAAATGATCGCCAATACCAATTATTGATTAGCTTCCATATTTGCCAAAAAATTTGTGAAACGATGTAGAATAGAAACCGTGTACTAATCATCCAGAAAAGGTTTTGAGCATCGGTTGAATTCTCTCATGAGCATACCATTTAATTTTTTGCAGAGATTCTAAGGGTTAGAAAAATAAAGTGCTACAAATGCCTAGTCAACTCAATTTATATAAATTCTGAAGGGTTCGATTAGAAGGGTTAAAGAAACAATTTCTCACGGTGGAAAATGTTTCCTTTCTTCAAATCCTTTTATGTGCCTCTGAACGTAATACGAATTTTCTTGGTTTTTCTTTTGCTGACGCAAATGGATTGATTCTTTTTCAAATATAATTGTACAATTCAGATTTCTCATGGGATTATTAACAAAAGTATCATAGAATGAAATGATTGATTTTATTCAATCAGAGTATTCCATTGAGTGACTTTTTTAGTGAACTTGGTCAAATTACTTCCAGCTGCAAAGTTTTTTGAGGAATCTAATGAATTTTTCTCCATGTAAGATTACACTGCTTCCTGCCCCAAATTTCGACAGGAATATTTAGCATGAACCAAAACATCTGGCGACTCCAGGAGTCTAGGGCAGTTTCTAGCAGTTAATTAAAATTCCATAGGGCCAGGGCAAATTCAAATCGGGTGCCTGCATGTGCGCCGGTCCTGTCTGAATCTGCTATCAAGGGCCTCATCACGAGGTCCATTGTGAGGCTGTGGCGGTATTTTCCCACAAGAACCCGAGCGGCTTTCATCTCCGACCATCGTAAAATGCCATTTTTCACGCTCCGAAATTGACTTATTGCCGGCTACCCCAGCGTCCTCGGCGGCGACGGCGGCAGGGTCCCATTTGGCCCATGTTCAGCCCTAATGCGAGGATTGATGTTTGCCTCGTCCTAAAAAATGCACAAATTGGATTCCCGGCCGTCACTTGAATATTTCCTTCTTTCCAGCTGTCATTCAAATGCAGTGGGAGCTCTCAGCCCCCGCCGTCGGAGGAGGAGTCCCATGTCGACCCTCACACGGGGGTTCACTTGGAGGAGGTGACGGCAACGATATCCAGGGATCTCGTCGACGAGTACTTCGGAAAAGGACCCTTCAAATGCGAGTGTCATGCTTGGTCATCACGTGGAGGAGCTAAAAGTCAAGTTGCCACCGTTGAAGTAGCATGTAAGTAAATTATTTTCTTCCTATCCGCAGGATAAAAATGAAAAAAAAAAAAAAGAAAAAATTAATCTCCCACGCCGAGCTCAAATGTCCGCCCCCACACCCGGGACACCGAGCTCAGGGCCAGACAGCCCCCAACATGCCTTCAATTTCTGAAATCGGACACACATTCCTTAGGAAGTTTTTCTCAGCTCAAAGGAGGCGGAAACCACCGAAATGCTCCTTCTTATCCAATAGTTGAATTTATGTGGCTTTTGTACCCTTTGAAGCCAGGAGCCACAAGATATCTGCAGAAGAAAAGGTTTAATTAAAAGTCTGTGGAAGACCGCTAAATGTGTTCAGCAGTGTTATCGCAGGGGTCTTAAACGAACTCTGTCCTGCTGCGAGTAACATAAGAATTGGAAGGGATTTTAAAACGCCTTGAATGAAATTTGATGACACAGCCAAGAAGCCGTACCGTCCGCTCACCGTCCGGTCCGCTCCCGTCCTGCAGGGGCCCTTCGGTGGCGGACCCTTAGAAGAAGCACTTAATATGCTCGCGTTCGTAGCTCAGAGTTTTACGGCGATACGCCCAGGAAAAGCGCCCAGCACGAGATCTTCTCAGTCGGGCTGATTAGGGAACATCTCTAGTAATTAAGAACGTTCGCAGCCATCTCGGCGTGCGTCTTAAGAATTCAGCTGGGCCATGGACCTCTGGAAGAAGTCGTTTGCATGAGCAATGACCAGCAGCCGCGCGTCCCGAATTCGCCCTGGAGTGGTGTCAATGCCTCCAGAACGAAGTCTTAATGAACGCATTCACCAGCGATCGGGATAACTCAATTATTTTATGTAAATTATACCTTTTTTTGTACCATGTATAATATTAAGATGCGGCCAAGTTTTTAATTATAATTCCAACTAGCTTTGCCCGTCAAAAAATCTGTCCTGCTGTGAAAATTTTTCTAATGGGCACTGTTTTTTTACGGTGAGAAAATTTCGAGCATTTTGGGGATATAAAATGTTTTTATGATTTCGATTAGGTAACCAGGAACAGTTTTATGTCCATATGACGGCAGTGTTCCCAAGAAACTAGAACTACTCAACACATGGAGCTAATTCAATTTATATTCGCTTTTTATAGGTTGTAAGAAACCTTACTTGGGCGAATAAAAACCCCTCAAATTCTGGAACGGCGAGCGGAATTTAATGAAGTCATCATCGGTTCTTGCATTAGATATGAGTTTTATTTTGCGCCAGCTGGCTGACATCAAATAAATGCACGATTCAAGTTTGGCTTTTCGTTTTCCTATTTTTGAATGAAAATTTCGAAGTTCGTTTTATCTATTCCAATATTTTCCTTCTCTTCGCTAGTTTTATGCATTTTATGATAATCAATTCAGTAAATCGACAATAAAATTTTAAATGTTATATGTATTTCCATCTCATGTGACGCGATACGTTTTTCATGTTTGGAAACGAATTATAGCTTCCAAAAAATAACGATAACATTCACAACGATTTTTAAAATCAACTCCATATTTTAATAGTACAAAATAAAGTTAATTGCAAAAGCTATGCTACAAATTAATATACAATATGTATATATATTATCACTGCGTACATATGTATGTTAGCTAGAAAATATGTTTGTGACATAAAGGACGGCTTTAAAAACTTTTAGATTTTCAATTAAAAACTAAATTACAATGCCTCAAAACATTAATTGTGCACTTAGTAGAAAATATTTACTGTAGTATAAATTATTAAAAATTAAAGATTATTGAATTAGTACATATATCCTTTATATAAAAAAAAAACTGTTTCATGAAACCCGCTGAAGGAAGCAAAGTTATCGGATAATTAACTCTAACTCTCTTTTAGTGCTTTTTAAAAATAATACAAAATGTTATGAACTTTAAATTTAATTAATTCATTTCGTCGAACCAAATTTTCCAGTTTCGACCCAATTCCAAAAAATTGTTAAAACGAAAGCCACAAAATCATGAATTTTAAAGTCTATAAAATTATTATAGGTATCCTTAAAATAGGAGCTGTGATAAAACCAACATTTTAAAATTTATTAAGACATTGCGGGTACGGAATACTTAAGAATTGGGTACTTCAGTATTCAGTCATTAATTAGATTGTGACAAACGCGCCTGGAGTTAAGCGTAAAAGTAATAAATTTTTGGATTAATTTTGCAAGAAATAAACTTTTCAGTCAGTCCTTTGGAAAGAGAAGATTTAATGAGTACCCACCACAGGTCGCTATTATTGATCGATTGACTTAATTCTTCTTTCTATCGTTTCAAAAACAAAAAGAGTATTCGTCGTGATAATGATTAATTAAATTATTGTAAACAATAATCTCTCTTGTAAACTGCCACAACTAAAGCGATGATTTTGTTTTATACATACATATGGATATGTGTAACCTAATTTCTATAGGAGCTACAAAGAGATTTTATCCTTTGGAAGCTCTCTCTTATATTAAAATTTAGACTGTTACATACTTAAATACATGAAAAAGGTATCGTCTTTTAAAGGCTCGCCTTTGTCTTTGCGTGTGTATGACTTTAAACTGGAATTAGGTTTCCAAAAAAAAAAGTCTTTGTCTTTCCCTAAGTCCTTAAATTACCGCATCTAAAAAAGAGTGGTACTTTGACTAACAGTTGTCTCCTCGAACTTAATCCCCGCAGTCCCTAGGAGTCTTTGGCATCCTGGGCAAAG
Source organism: Tolmerus cingulatus (assembly GCA_959613345.1). Lineage (NCBI taxonomy): Eukaryota > Metazoa > Arthropoda > Insecta > Diptera > Asilidae > Tolmerus > Tolmerus cingulatus. The sequence continues at coordinate 19,534,709 of OY390708.1, read as the reverse complement.
CATCCTGACAGCATCTCATGCCAACCAAATCACTTGTTTTAAAACTAAATGCAAACACGCCAGATGCGAAGGTGGATTACGTATTCATTAAATGGGGTAGCTCGCTTTGAGCGCGCTGAAGGCTCCATTCACGGCGAACAATGAGCCTGGGTTTAATATTTCACTTCAAAATTGAGGCTTTTTATGAACTTTTTTCTCATTTCGAGTCTAGCCGAGAGTCCCTTCGCACTCGCAGGGTGGGATTATTATTTTTCGCAGAGACACACACATGTGCACAGAGGGCAGCCCGGTGCATATAAGGTCAACATGCAGGGAATATCTGATTTTTATGTATTATATTTCTCTGCATTTTTTTTCCTCGACAGATATAAGAAAACAATTTGCCATATCTCCGTCATCTGTGCGAGTGGAGCTCGGAGGACGAGTGGAGATGCACTGCGAGGCGCCGAGTGGACTGCCCACGCCCAAGATATCCTGGTACAAGAACAGCATGCAGATCCTGCCGGAGCACCCTGTCGTGATAACAGCAGAAGGCAGTCTGCACATTACTCAAGTTTCGCTGCAGGTGAGGGTACCCCGTCGGGGGTTATAATTCAGGCTCTGCTAACCTCTGACTGCTCTATTTCAGGACATGGCCAACTACACGTGCATAGCCGAGAATATGGCGGGCAAAAGGATATCAGATCCAGCCACCGTCACCGTGTTCGGTAAGCGCTACGTTTAATTTTCTCTTAAATAATAAATATTTCCATTACACGTGTTTACTGTGCTCCGATTGCATCCACTGGTCCACAAAACGCGGAGACATTTATCGAGCTCTGCACTGAATATTTAATTGTCTCGGAGTGCGACAAACCCAATTTTCGCCAGACTCCGATATTTGCCAAGACCGATAGTTTGAAATTCAGTGCATCAACCACAGGAGGATTGTCTCAAATGCAAAGCCCTTTCCTGTGTATAATATTAATTAATATACTCCTAGCATGACAATTTACTCATAAAATGAAAACTAAAGCCACTGCAGGTTCAAAATAAGTAGGTACTTGCAAAGACACACACTTATTCAAATGACGGTTGACTATTTTGACGAAAATTTTCAAAATTTTAAGAATACATATTCTAGAAGATATCTGTGTAACTATTTTTTATGTTATTTAAAACATTAGTTCCATGCTTTTTATAAATTAATATAAAAAAACACCTTCGTGAATTATGAGCTGCAACTTTTAAATACAATAAATTTATAATTATTCCCCGTCTCAATCTTAACCAAAATTCCAATTATTCAACAGTAATAACAATTTAAAAAATACAAATTCAAATAAACATTACTAAATCACATAACTCATAACTTTATAATTTTGCCGATTGCTCAATAAAAACCCCGGGAGGAAAAAACAAAAGACTCAACCAGATCCCCCGAGGCTTACGCTTATGCTTATTAATTTTGAGCCAAACTGAGACAAAACTGGATAAGCCTTGAGTTGAATACAAATTCTACATAGTTTTATAAATGAAAGTACAATTTATTAATATTGTTTAATTGTTCTTCAATAATTGTATATCAGATTGGCAGAGTTTGGCAAAGATTGCAAAAACCTAAAGATTGGTTAGTTAAGGCTTTACTAAAGCATTAATAAGTTAAAGTGTAAAATAAAAATGTTTATTACTAGGAGGATTCAAATTATCTGTGGGGTGTTAATTGAAATATTTGAAAATATTGAAAAACGACTTTGCTTGCGTTATCAATCATCAATCAGAAATTAAAATTACAAATTCCTCTCAATTTTCAGGTAATAACAGGAAGTGAATAGATAAATCTCTTTTGCCAAATTCAAATTTTAGCAAATTCGTTTCAGTGAGGTTATCTATTGCCAATCCTAGGAAAGTTAAATTTAAAATCTCAATAACTTCCTTAAACGTTTTCTAGGGATTATAGATTTCCGAATTCTTTCGGTTAATTTGATTTTGAATAAAATGGAACTTTATTAAGGCAGAGTTCATATTTCACTAAACCTGAAGAATTTTTAAAACTTTGCTTACCGCAGTCGAGCGGGGTCCACAAAATAACTTATCTCCTCTGAATCTAACCAGACTCCTGCTAGGAGCCGGGTCAGACCCTCGCTCGTTTATTGCACCTTAATTTTACCCAAATTCATTCCGAAGTAATTTTTGTATAATTTTTGGTTGACAGTGAACGGCGGATGGAGCTCGTGGAGTCCTTGGATGGAATGCAAATGTCCCGGAAAACCGAGCCAGGGGAAGAAGAGGACGAGGAACTGCAGCAATCCATTACCACTAAACGGCGGGGCCCAGTGCGAAGGTCCTAATGTCCAAAAAACCCCGGACTGCATATCGTGCCCAGGTAGGTGCTTATCACTGGCAATAAATCGACCCGAGGGAGAGGCTTCGCTCCGCTGCGTACCGCTCACCATAGTGGCACTTTATAGCCCTTCCCGTGACGCCACGCGGCAATTTATTTAAATTTAATCGAAGAAAATGAGCATCTCGGGAACTCGTTTACATCTCACCTTTCATTCTTCTTGTAAAATCACTTGGAAATGAACCATAATATGCCAGAAATGTTTTCGATAAGGCCTGAATAATAATGGAATCGATTTTCCCGAACATGAGCATAGCAAATGCGTTTGGACCCGGGCCCTCCCCGGGACCTGTGCGTGCCTCCCAGCGGCGGAGTAATAATTGATAGGAATGCGATTAGTGCCACAAGAGCATTTAGATCATTTACATAATCTGAATGTTTTCAATTTGGGGAAATATTGCACAGCATAATGCACATTTTAAGCCGCTTTATTAGATTTATGCAGCTATCTAATGCTAGGCAAATTGAAGTCTATAATTAGGTCCTTAACCGGTTCCGACGAGCTCTATCTTTCACGAAAACTATGCTCGAGGCTGTAGAAAATTATGCTAAGAATGCTCAACTCTGTACGAAGGGACGGCGGAGGTGCCAGGTGCTAAGGTGAACTCAGGTGAAAAATAACTACGTCCAATTTACTCGTAGCTATTGGATAAGAAGAAAGACACGTTTTATTAGTGATTACAAAGATTACGATGATATTTTCCTTGAGTGCAACATACCGCTTTTCGTGCAGCTGCACGAATGAATACATCCATAACCCTCGATGAAAATAAAATTGGTTAACCTCCGTGGAAGCCAAATTGGTAATTTTACACTTTTTAATCCGTGATAACTACATGGGATATCTATCTAGTAAATTCTAAGTAAAGTTACACAGTTATCACTGCTAATTATTTTTAATTCCCAAAACTGAGCAATTACTGATTTTTCTATATATCTTAATTAAAAATTAGAAATTAGAAAAAACCTAAACGAAGGCAGCTTAAATTAAGTTGAGGTTTAAAAAAAATTTAACTGAAAAACATATATGATAATAATAATAATACCTTAAATTCCATGGAAATGATACCGATTTTACATAGTAAGGCTTCGTGAAGTAATTATTTTGTTGAAAACAGCTGAAAAAATTTCTGCGAGTAAGTTTTGAAATACTACAAATTAAAGCAAAAATGTTTGTCGAAAAGCGCATGTGTTTACAAAAATCTAAGTTCATTTTATCCAAAGAATCTCATAATTTTCTTTAATTTTTTTCTATTTTTCTCTTAGGAGGTAAGTTGAAAAATAGGGCAAGGGTGGAGGGGCAATACATAAGTGTTTCCTTAAGATTTATTGTTTAACTCATTTATGTTCATCATCCCTATTTGGGTATTCAAACTTTGACTGAAGACTTTGATTGATTGATTATTTTTTTAAATATTTTTATCAATCCATTGTTGTGTCATTTTTGTTTTGTTCCATCTCATGGAGTCATCATCAAATACTTTTTCTGAGCATCTCACATAAAGCACACAAAAAAGAGAGATTTCGAAAAATGATGCATTGCGGCATGCCTATGAAAGGAATCGAAAATATATTATGTTAGATAATATATTTTATATCAGAGTTAATTTCCTCAAAAACAGTCATCATAAAAATAGTCAAATTTATTTTTATAACTATTTTAAAATTATATTTAACTACTTTAGTTTCCACATTGCTTAGGAAACGCCTCCTAGTTTTTTCGTAGTTGAACCATTTAATATGGTTAAAATCAACAGTTTTAATGATATTCTCTACTTGAATCATGAACAAATTTTTTCTTTTAGTGTATGTATCACAGTAAATAAACTAAAGATTTTTAAAATTGGTATATCGATTCGACTTTTATGAAGAACATTATAAAAAAAAACTTAACATATACAAATTAAAAGGAATAAAGCCTAAGGTAGTTTATTTTGAAACGCTTTGAAAAAAAAATCAAAATCAAACTATTTTACAAGAAGAAAGAGCAAGTTTATAAACTGGTATAATGTATGTACTTTTTTATAAAAAGTGTACAAATAATTTTAACTCAATATAAAAAATCCATATATCGAATAAAAGTGTGAAATACTCAATTTATTAAACTCATAAAAGGCTTTTGAAATTTGAGACATTTTTATGGGTTACGCAATCGAGCGAAGTCACTCCCAAGAGCTTATAATCTATGAAAAATTATGCGTTACCATAAAATAGTACCCCAAAATTAATCATTTTAAACAACTGCATCCAAAATTGATTTGCACGCTCGTTATCGCTTAACTAATAAATTGCCCTTGGGTTTCTGCTTGGCCAGAGGACACTCAAATCGTGAACCCCGACAGCTTCGAATCATCCTTCGGTAAGCGAACCTTCATTAATTTCACTTAGAGCGTTGACAAATTTGTTTAGCGACCCGTGTCCCATCGCTTTGCTTTCGTTTTTGTTTTCGAAATTTAGATAAATGCACGTTTTTTCCCCCGATCCCGAGTCCCCTGCTCCCCGCTTTCGGTGTGGGTGGACCCGCACGCAACCCGCATTCAAATGGACCACCCCCAGAGGTTTAAAAATTAATGCGTATTTGTTCGCAGCAGGCCGATGGTCCCCGTGGTCCGAGTGGAGCTCCTGCTCAGTGGACTGCATCCAGATCCGGCGGAGGAAGTGCATCACTCACACCGTCGACGAGACCCCGCAGGGCGGAAGCGTATCTTTCAGCGAAGGATATGACAAATCGCTGTGCCAAGGGAAGGACTTCCAAACCGCCGAGTGCAGGGGGGGAAGCTGCAGGATCGGCAGAGACGGTAAGTGCCCTTCGGTTAAATTGTCCCTGATTTATAGCGAAAATAATTGTTTGTTTGCCCGCCCGAACCCCGAACCGAACCCTATGGTGGCGCGGAATTAAAACAAAGGTCCTATCCGGCATCGGGGTCCAGTCCGCGTCGAAATGAGGGTCCAGCCCCACGAGCTCACTTTTGACGATAGTTTATCGCCGCCGATGTTTACAATCAATTTAATTTCGACTTGAATTCGATTTTACGTGCCCGATAACGACATTTGACACAGCAGTACCCCGCTGTCTACAAGTGTAATCACTTAATTCCATCGGCTCTCCTACGATTGGTCGCAATTAATTGAATTCTGGACGGGGGCAATTAATTGGGCGACTGCAGCAAACATCGCCACGCGGAAATTCTTTAGCGTTTTATGCGCGCTGCACACAGACGCATGCGATGTTATGCAGCGCTTTATTAAACTTTAACCCCGTAAGCATCCCCGACGCAGATTGAAAGAAATTGGACAGATCACTTTGTGCGAATTGATTTTAATAAATTGACCGCACTAAAGTCGCTATTCGTGTCGATAAATAAACTTTTATTATTGCTGTTGCAGATGGGGAAAGCCACAAAATCATTAGGGGCATCTGGAGCTAATTGCCCATTTTCGAATTAGAATTTATTGCAACAGCTTTTGTGCATGAAGCTCAATATACCATTAAAGTGGTCTTTATCACTGTACTTAACAACACCAAATAAAAAATAGAATGAGTTTTCCAATAAGGAAATTACTGCCTTCAAATAACACGCTATAGTTTAAAGTTGAAAAAACTAACTAGGAACCTATTGTATCGGTGTATATAGTAAAATTTTATTTTTTTACAGTGGTTTTCGCAGCAATCAATTTCGATATTTTCATAATTTTTCAATCGGGGGCTATGTACAATAACTTAATCTGAATTCGCTGTCTTTTCGTACGAATGCCTGTATATCACTGCACATTATCTCAACAAATTTTTATAGCTATCGAAATAAAATTTACCATAATCATAGAAATTGTTTGCCCGGCTTCAGCTTGATTTCAGCTTGATTGCACATTTGAAGTCAGATTGTAAAAATTCAAAATCACGGGTCCGTTAAATTTGAACCAGTTCGTGATAGCTATTTTCGCAAAAGGACGAATAATTTCAAAATGTCATCGCACCTTATTGGATGCACTATATAAAATTTCAATAACCTAAATTAAAATTTATAAGAAGCCACCTCAAAAACACCCAAATATTTAATTAAAATATTGTAAGCAACGCTAAAAAAGGAATTCTTTATAAAAAGTTGTAATTTTTGATGCATAAAGATAAACTCAGCATCCGCCATGTTTCAAAATACTTACAATTACCAGTTTTTTGAAAACGATTTCAGTTAGCACTTTATCTCCATACATATGTAGGTAAGGTACTAATTGATGGCATTTTAAAAACTTTACGTTATACCTGCGTAAAACTCCATATTCGTGTGAATTCAATTAAGAACTATTATAAAAAGCCAGTTACGGAATATTAAATTTCATACATAATCATAAGAGTGCCCATTACGACAGTACACGTAAGTAAATGTTTATGTTTAGGTTTCAATTTTATTATTAGGTTTTTTTTCACTTGCATCATTAATTCAAGTTTAAGAATCGAGCTTATCTTAAACCATCGATTTGAAGCATATTACATAATTCCTCATAATTTGTCACCCTTATTATTTATCAAATATTTATGAACTTGTTGATCGCCATAATTTGGAATTTCCACAACGACTCTAATATAAACTGCAATAAAACCAGCAAGATCATGTCAAACATAACATCCCACATAATTCGGACTATGGGATATATTTCTGATAACAAGAAGAATAAAGGAGATTAGAAAATCTGTATCATTTTGGGTAATTCATGGCATGTTAAGAGATCGTGACATATGCGGACTCCGGAAAGATTCTAAATAGATTTTGGGGCATCCCCAAGTGTGCAGATAATAAATTATTCAGAATGCGTCGCAACGAAAATAGAAGAAATAACTTTGAAGAATGACACACATTCTCCTGCGCACTAGGAAGGCATCTAAAAATTTCTCCCATATAACTTATATGTGGTCTTATTTGGAGTCCCAAAAATGGAAGCTGAAAACAGGCACTTAAGCATCTTTCTACATTTCTGTTGTTACAAGAGGCTTTTACGTAAACGCCTTCGGAAATGGGTTTATTAACAACTTTCCCCAGAATATCAGTGAACTGGAATTGCTTTAATTTTAGAATATTTTGTGATAATGCAATTCCAAGTGCAAAATGATTTGTTATAAGTGTTATTGTCTTGTGGCAATAAATTAACGTTCCTAAAATAGATTAATTGCCCCGACGAGTCGGAGAAAATGTTTGAGTTTTCAAGTTTCTGTATTCGAATAAATTATTTCAGGGCGGTTTTAACGATAAATAGGGCCTTAGGCATAGTTTATCTTTTTGGGAGGGCCTAACCGAAATAAACACGAGTTCCAGCTAGAATAAATCAAAATTTTTACTTTTTTGTTCATGATTTTGCTCTGCATTATCAGCTTAGGGATGTTGAGGCTGGTCGTACATTAGACTTGAATAGATTTTAGTTGGGAGAATTCTGACCTTTGGATTGGTCTAAAAACGTGAAAGATATTTTTGTCGTTACCCCCAAAATTCGGCTCTGAACACAGTGTGCACGATTAAACTGATATTTACCAGCATTTTATGGACCGTAAAAAAGTAATGAATAAGAGAGTTGATTTCAATCTTTAACTATACTTTCCGAGTACATACATAGTACCAACTATTCTCGTTTCTGCACATCTTTACAGAATTTGTTATAAATTAATGATTTTCAAGGAATATCATTTTATGGCTTCTTAACTTTGTTCTGAACAATTAGTACCTAAAAAGTGGTGTGTTTATAAAAAAATTTATTCATTTTTGAATGCAATTTTCGAAAATTTACTTAATACAGAGCTAAAAGTTTACAATTTTTTGTACTGGGCCTTGAGTAGATTAAACAATTGTTAGAAATTCTAGAAGTTCTCGTGACAAGTTACTCCACAAAAACTATTGAAAACACACAATATCAATATATTTACCTTTTATAAATGTATTTATATGACATTACTTTTTTAACGTTTTCTTATTTTTTGAATATGCATACCCATTGCCTTATTTATCTTTGGGAATAGTTTACAAACATTTTTAAGATCATTACAACTTAACTAATATTTTAATTTATATAGAGTATTCTTTTAAAAGGGACAATTCCTAAATCTTCAGTATGACAGTGCTATATACACGTACCTCTGAAAAAATCATAATTTCATTTTCTGATGTTGTTGTTAAGTTAAGTGTTCAACTTTGAAAAATGATATAATTTAAGAATGGGACTGTCTTCTGTTCGCCAAATCCTCATTTGCGCAATTGAAGTTTTTATTACGTACCATTAGGCAAAACATTGCAGAATTATAATCTGAAAGCAAGCCCGCATGATATGCAGCGTAACGCTGTGAACGCCCTCGCATTAAGACCCTAAAAGCCCCTCATTAGTCGAGTTCGAGACAAATCCATTTGTGCCCAAATTAGGCCCGCATACATGTTCCAGCTTCCTTCCCCGGAGCCGCAGAGCATAAAAAGTGATTGATGGCACCAAGAGGAAAAATATCGCCATCCTTCGGGGTATCTGTCGAATCGGGCGCTCATCGCCGCGGCACGCGATAATAAGAAGACAAACACTCTCCCGAATAAATTAAAAACAAACAGAGAGCTCAGATCGTGTTTCAAAACCAAACACACATGTTTGCGGGTGACTCGAAGTGTCGATAAATCACGACCTCCGCCGCCCCCCACGCACATATGATTTGCCATTTGAATCGCACGAACCCCGTCTTTTGTTCAAATCCAAAGTATCCACAAACTTTAAATTTTCGCAGAATAACGAGCTCCTCCTCTTTTCCAGACTCGGACTGGCCGCTGTACCTGGGGCTGACCGTGATCACGGCGGTCTGCATTGCCCTCGGCGCGGCGCTCATCCGGACGGCGCGGAAGGGGAGACACATGCCGCCCTACAACATGGCCCGCACAGGTAAGTGCCCCGGGAGCCCCAGCAGCCCCGGCAGTCCCGCGAGTCCCGCGAGTCCCGGGAGTCCCGGGAGCCCCTCGAGCTCGCGAGCATCCTTCCCGAAGTGGAGCCCACACTATTCCCTCGACTTTAAGAGCACCCTATTTTTGGACCCTTAATAGTTAGCATGTCTCGTACTTTCCGCGTGAAATAAATGTCCGTCACGACTTGACTGTCTGTCGGACACTTCCCGCGCCCTTCTCCCCCGCACGCAAGTGTTGTACTAAATCATAAAAATAATGAAGAAAAAAATCAAAGAGCAACGATGCTCAGTGAGGCGTCCCCTCGCGATGCCGAAGAGTTTTTGTGTTTGACTTAAGCTTCATTATGTAACGTAAAGTGGCACCGACAAGAGCATCACGTCTTTGGGGGAAGCGGGGGCCTGGAAGAGGGCAAACCCTAAATGTGGTGCACACTTGAACTTCGAGTCCTCAGAATTGGTGACACGTGTCACTGCACTGTCACATCGCAGCATAGAAGCATATATGTATGTATGTATGCACGGATGTATGCTAGGCCCTAAAGATGCTGCTGCTGAGCCGTGGAGGAGTAAAATATGCCGCCGCCAAATGATAAATTGCATGTTCGTTTTGTTTCAGCTCGGTCTTTTTTTATGTAATTTTTGCCATAAAACGTTATAAGGAGCTATCGAGAGAAAGTGGGCGCTTCACTTTGCGGAAGGATGTCGCCGCTCGACGGTCGTCACATAAAGATGTGGTGCAGCAGACCCCAAGGAGGGGCGGGGTCCCCATCGAGTGCACGGCTTTAATTAAATGTTCTCGTTTCAGTTATGCAGTCGGAGTATTTGCACGACGCTGACAAGAAGGCAATTCACTTCCACAATGAGCTGAATGCCGGGGCCACTGCCAACTACGAGTACCCCACAGCTGCCCACAGACCCCTCACGGGGAGCATAGCTATGACCCGATCAGTCTCGGAGCATCACTATGACGTGCCAAATTTAGCCTCCACGTAAGTCCTAAACCCCTTTTTTTCACTCGGCTCGTTTCGATTAATTTGAATGCCTCGGGAATTCCCCGAATTGCGGTGACAATGGGTCAAATCCGCACCATGCAGACAGTGTGCATATCGCTCGTGCACACAAAACCCAAGACGCTCCGCCAAGAATTTCAAGTAGCTCGAAGATTTGTCTTCGTCACGAATAAGTTCACTTGCTCGCTCGAAGGCGATGGGCACGACAATAGGCCATAAGCGCACTTCAGTTGCAATTGAGCCGAACAATACCGTCTTACCTTAAATTTGGCCTCTCATCAAAATGGGCATTTTATGGCTACACGGCGGATGTCTTGCCGCAGTAGAAGCAGCACTAAAAGTTCAAGCATTTTGAAATAAGATTTTTGAAAATACCCAAGTGTTGGGACAGTTGGGTGTTCAGCTGGAATAAGTAGGTACCACTTCAGAAATATGTGGTGCAATGCTGGATGAGCATAAAAGAAAGAGCCTAAGCTGTTTAATATCAGTTCAGTAAATATGTTTGTATGTATCACCTCAAAACCGTTTTAATCCAGTTATAATATTCAAAACCTTGCAAAGAACAAATTAGTTTCACTAAATTAAAGTTCCTCTAAGTAAAACGTTTGAATAGCAGCCTCAAAGTTCTATGATTCTTACTTGTATTAAAATTGAGCACAAACACTATTATTTTATAATATACCAACTTTCATATTACAATAAATAAATAATTTATAATAATGATTTATAAAACTACCTTTAAAAAAGAAGAGACGATCCTTACAATTTCTAGCAACGCTAGCTTATTTTAAGCTCGAGTTTAATTTAGCATAAAACTGCAAAGATTACGGAATCTTAATTTTAACTAATCTTAGTTACAGTTGTTCTTCTCCAATGAATTTGCTAAAATTAATTTATATTATGTAAACTGAGTGCTGAATACTGCATAATAATGGTTAAAAATATTTTATTTTAGCCACTAAAAATATGTCTAATATTCTGAAAAACAAATCAAAAGAAGTAAATTATAATAATCTTCATTCTGACTTGCGAAATGTCACTTTATATTGCTAATATAAAAAATAATAAATACAAAAGTGCGTATGTGTACTTGTAAAATGAACATTTAAATATATTTCCACCAAAATACTGCATTTCCTATTTTTGTATATCTATGAATTTCGAATGCATAAATTGCTAAAAGGAAAACTGGATGATTGCCAGTTCGTTGTTATTTATTTATCTTTTCATTAATTGAACCGGCGCGGTTCGCTCAATGATTTTCTAACAAGTGATTATTTGGCTCAGAACACAATAAAAGAATGTGTAATCCTCGTGAAAAATGAGAGTAGCACGTGTGCTGTTGAGGAAATAGAAGAAACTGCAGATATTGCATCAATTTGCATACTTTGCAAGAAAGAGTTCACTTTCTAATTAAGTTTAAATTAAATTTTGTACTTACATATAACATACCATAGATGTATTCAAATACTTTCTTTTTTTCTCCAAATATAAGTATTTCACAACAATTCACGCTGATGGTATGGTAAAATTTATAATTTTTTCCGTCTTTCCATTTAAGTCAAATTATTAGAAAAAGAAAAATGATAGTTTTTAACCATTTATTTTAAAATGTGCTTATTTGGTTTATTATATGTATGCATATATGATGTGATGCACAATCAAATTGAAAACATTTAAAGTTTATTATTTTCGATTATTAATTTTCATTTTACTTCACTCGGAATAAAAGTTAAAAATACTATCTGCTTTGTTGTTTGCACCCACATAGAAAATCGTAAAATTATTATTCGTTAAAAAATGTTCGCCATATTTTGAACTACACTACGAAATTTTTCTTATATATAGAATGAAATATGCACTTTATGTTGGTGTGTCTGATTCCATTCTAGAACATTTCTGTTTAATATAAACACAACACCATTTTTTGGTTACGGAAATCTTAAGTGCCGTTTCAACGAAGTTCATAGTAGCTGATTGGCCGCTTGACAAAAATATTAAAAATTTTACTTTGCTAGGAATTTATTTAGTTAAATGTCCTTTCCAAAATATTCTTACTTAGAAGAGTTCAGCAATTTTCCCCATAATTTTTCATTTTATTTCGTCTTTTGAGAGTTCTTAAACATGGTTTAGGGCTGCATAATGCAGGTATGGTAGGGTGTCCAACAAAGAAAATATTAGTTTTTATACCATTTTACCTCAGCATATAAATTTTTGATAGTGGTACATACATATTCTTGCATATTTACCACATGTTGCTGCCGGTAAATTAGAATTAAGATGTCGCCAAATATGTTTTGATTATTTTATAGATCCTAAATATTAAATTAAATGTAATTTATTAACAACAATCGTATTTCTCAGATATACTACTCCAATCGATGGACTAAGCTCCAAATATTCTTACGACACCGCCGACACTTCGACCAGCACATGTAAGTTGAAAAACCCCTCGAAATGTAACGAAAATGAATTGGATCTCTTGCTAGCGGACTCGACCTACGACGTGGCCTCGGAGCCCCCGACCCTCCCCATGCCCCCGAAGGGGCTATGCAAACTAAGCACGACTCGGGAAGTGATGACGAGCATGGGAGGATTCCTGAAGCTGTATAATGGAGCCACGATGATGTACGTCCCCGACATGGCCGTGGGGAAGAACCTGAAGCACACGGTGTCCTTGTCGATCCTAAGCGACGAGTGCTCCCGGATAATCACCTCGGACATGTCGACGTACCTCAGCCCCGTGGTCTACTGCGGTCCTGTCGACTTAACATTCCACAAGCCCGTGGTCCTGAAGATCCCCCACTGCATGGTGGACCCGTCCGCGTGGAGCGTCAGCGTCTTCCACGCGGACTGCTTCATCCAGGAGTCGAACGTGAAGTGGAAGAAGCTGGCGACGGTGGGCGAGGAGACAATCAATACCCCGATTTTTGTCCAGGTCGACGATGAGTTCGCCTACATCATGACGGAGCAACTGGGGCGGTACCTCATTTTGGGGGAACCCTTCGAACCGGGTTGCATCGCGACTAAGAAGATGAAGCTAATCGTCTTCGGACAGGTGGCGCCCGCGAGCGCCACGTGCAGCCTCAGGGTTTACGTCGTCGACGACCATCCCAACTGCAAGGACATGTGCGGCCGCGTCGAGTCCCAACTGGGAGGAACCTTCATGGGGGAGAGCGCCACGTTCGTCTTCCACTTGAACAACTTCGATTTCAACATCCAGCTCAACTGCGTGGGGGAGTGGCAACCTTGCAGCGGATCCGACGCCCAGACCATTCCCTACCACCACATGTTGAACAGCAACTCGATCCTCCACTGCGAGTTCAGTCTGCAACGGACGGAGCAGCCGTGCGTCGGACTCAAATTGGAAATAAACTACTCCCAATCGGAGGACATAGTCGACTCCTACATGTTCGTTATTCCCCACGCCTCCCTAGAAACCGCCAAAGGACTCCCCAAGTCTGTGCCAGAAAAGAAGAAGCCAGCGGTCCTCGACAAGGACGGATCCTACGTCAGCGATATTCAATCGGAACTAAGGTTGCCAAGGACGACCAAGAAGATGATCTGCACCTGCCTCGATCCCCCGAGGGCGGACGGCAACGACTGGAGGCTGCTCGCGAATCTGCTGCACATGGACCGATACATCGCCTACTTCGCCACGAAACCCTCCCCCTCGGAGCAAATACTTAACCTGTGGGAATGTCGAAACAGGAGCCCCAAGGCGATCATCGAGCTCCTGTCGGTCCTCAAGGAGATGAGCCGACAGGATGTCGTCGAGACCATCGAGAAGACCGTTGGACCCCTCTGGTTTTAAGCCGAGTAGCGTAGTCTCTAGCTTTAATTACTTATTAAGTTAAGATTAAATTAAAAAGAAAAAAGCATTGTTGTAAGTGATTACCGAACGTACGCCAAATATATTTAGCGATTCGCGCAGTCGCAGAGAGACACACCTCTTCGCTCTCTCGAAGTGCTACAATTAATTCTCGTTGCAAAATATAAAAAACAAAAAAAAACAAAAAAAACGCAGTAAGTGTTCGATATAACGAAGCTTCTATATGTTGACAAGTGAATGTGTGAAAACTTGTTACGTTTATTTTCATTCTTTCGCGTTCGGTTACTTTTGTTACATTCTCGTGAAAAACGTTTAAAAATTCAAAATTTTCTGTTTCATATGTAGTATTTTGTTTTAATTATTAAAAATTGTGTACCCCTCGACGAATTTACCTTTACACATTAATTTTACGACGTGTTCGAAAGATCTTATGCTCTTATTAGCTAAGCTATTTTAGCATTCAAATTTTAACCATTATTTCTTGAAGAAGTGTGAACTCTGAAAGAAAATATAAAATGCTTAAAGATATTTAATAAGTGTGAAACTACCACCTATGTATATCATATTTATTTTTTCTACACATACTTATTTTGTATATTGGGGAAGTAAACAAATTTTAAATAAACTTTCTTTAAGAATGTGGATATTTTCCCAAATCTACTATTTTCTATACAAAAGAAATTAAATATGTAGTATAAATAAAATGCCTTGTTTTTCAAATAATTTTTCCCAAGTCATTTTAACCAAGATTAATTGCCTTCTATTACAATTTTATCGTCATTCTAATATTTATAACTAAATATTCCATATTTTGATTTGGTAATATTTTCAACACTAAATTACAAACAAAATTATGGTAGATATGTTGTTAATTTTGCATTAATTTCTAATATCGATTCTTAGTACTTCAATTAGAACCTTTTTTTGTTGATGCATTAACGCTTACAGTAACCATTTTTAAGAGTTTATAAAAATCTACTTTAAAATTGAAATGCACGTGAAAATATTTCAGTCTCCTAAATATGAATCTAGTTTATTTTGTTTTAAAAAAATAATTTAATTGAATAAGAAAGAAAAGAGGATTCGAAATTTTCAGTAATTATTTTTAGAATTACGTTAACTTGTATCATTAACTTTTTACTTGGTTGATTTTTCGAATTTATTTTTTTATTATCTCACTTACTTCAAAACACAGTCCTTAAATAACAAATTAATTTGTGTAGGGAAAAGTTAAATATTAATCAATTTATTTTAGAACTCATAATACTCAAAACATTTATGAGCTTTTTTATTAAATTAAACAAAAAAATATATATATTAGAAAACTCAATTACAATTGATTACGCTCTTAAGAACCTGGGCGTAATATTTATGTACACATTTTCATTTTTGACTGCCATTATATTTTTTGACCAAGTAGAATTCAGTCAACTGAAAATATTTTAGGTTCGACTAATTTCAAGTGTTTACCGCCTACCTATAATATATAAATTAGCCAGATCACTCGAACACTCGTAAAAGCATCCACGTTCAAACTTCTATCACAAAAATTAGTGAAAATTTCAAATGTATTGCCAATAATCACTGCCAGACTCTTTTAACGAAATCTACTTAATCACAAAGTAACGAGCATAATAGAGGTAAAAAAATATACTCACTCAAATAAAATCTTCGTACTCATAAGTAAATTTGCGTTATCCAAACCTATACACCTCCAGTAATCCGTGCACTCATATGTATTTATTAAAATATCCACTACCCGAGCTCCTCTTCCCCTCCTCCTAATTTTTCTGTAGACGATCATCACCAAAGTTCAATCGATTTCCTCGAAAGTTAAGGATAATTAAAGTTTTTAAATGCATATTTATTAGAAACACTGTTAGAATTTTATAGACATTAATATTTTAGATAAATTTATGAACAGCATAAATATGATGTATATTTTTGAAAGCAGAAAACATTTTGATTTTTTTATGGTTTTCGTCGTAAGAAACTATAATAACCTGTACAAAGTTTTTAGAGGACAACTAGATTAAATGTAGTTTTGATATTTGTTAAAAAATAAATAAACCAAACATTTTTCAACAAGACTCCCTCTGGGTTTTCATTTCTACAATTACTTACCACTATCAAAATGAGTTTTTCTTTTCGTTTTTTTTATCTTACATACCATTACTTTTAAGTTGTTCGATGACGATATCAATTGATCAGTTTTACGTATCTATAAATGTGAACGAAAACAAAAAATTACTTCATAAAGAGAATATATTTCACACGTAGTTTGAACATATTTTGTCATTAATGAATTACGCTAACATGGATAAAAAGGTTACATGTCTGATGGAAGTGTAAAAGTTAATAAAAATCTTAAAAGGTAGAATGTAAACGGATAAATGAATAATACAATTTACTTCTAGGTTCTGATTCCGATTCGAAATGATAGACTTTGTAATTCTTGAACAAATTACAATGTTTACTGGTGAAACGCCGAACGACGACTGGGATTTGTTATTCTTTTCAAACTTTTGCGTACAACAGCATTTGTTCCATTCAATTTAAACATTTTTTTAATTATGTATATAATATATAAATTACCAGGTGGCGATTACTTTACAGCTGCATAGATATGATGCCCCGCAGGGGCGAGACGCAAAAATTCGTTAGATCTTTGAACACAATGCAGAACAGGTAGGAAGCGACGGAACTTGCACTCCTTCAAATATTATCAGGAATGAAAGAAGTTTTTAACAACTTTACGATATATTTTTTTGTGAAACACACAAATTTACTTGGTGTTCTTGGACGAGTCAGCGGAGCTCTTCTTTGTGGAATGTAAATTTTGCCTGTTTCCAAAAGGAACCTGCATTTATTATAGAAATTAGAAACTTTTATCTCTCCCACAAAAAATGATAAAAAATTAATATTAACCCACCGAAGCTCTTTGGTCCTCCATTCGACCGCTTTGAACCTTCATGATGAGCGAGAAAAAGTCCTCATCGGGAACAGTTGCGCCGATATTTGAAGCTCCGCGGGCCCTCGTCTCTCCGTTCTCTGCGTCCATTGTAACGTTCGAACGAGGAAGTTCTGATCTTTGCTCTTCCAATCGGGATCCCTGAAAACAAATGAATTAAAACAATTACATTTTTTGCTTCACATTAGTTGATGTCCACCCACCTGACACCTCATTAACATATCTAGAAAAGCGTCGTCCGGAGCTGCGTTGCTCTGGGCTTGCGCACTGATTACGTTGGCACTGCGATTCTTAAGCCCTGGAAGAATGGCCCTTTGTTCGTCCATCCTCTCGGACTGAAGGTCTGCTATCATTTCTAGTAAGGCATTTCTAAAGGAGATAAAATTTATGAAGTTACCAACTTACAGATAATAACCATTCAGCTATAGCTAAATTCCTCCTATCTGAACTACGCATTCCCTAAATATCTCGTTTTTTTAAAGAATTGTTTCTCTAGATCTATTGCATCAAAATTTCGTTCTATTATTATATTATTTCTTGCTACTTAACGTTTTTCTATAGACCCTATTTTATCACATTTTTTTAAAGTTGCATCGCTTTGGACAACCTGATGAACTCACCTATTATCTTTTGGCACATTAGAATTAATATTTTGTTGGGATAATGGTTTCCTTTGGCTGTCTTTGCCAATCATCTATATAAAAAATAAAAAATAAAATTAAGTCACCATAACTTCAATAACTTCAACATTTTGCCGTACTTTGATAGAACACCTTTGGTCGTCCATTCGTTTACTCTGTGACCTCGACAGCATTTCGAAAAATTCCTCCTCGTTCATCTTCTGTGGTTTTTGAGCAGCTTCCTCTTGATTTACTTGATTGCTCCTCTTACCATCAGGCGTAATCTGAAATTTTAGTTTGTAACAAACATAGGCCTAAATTTTTGGACTTTATCGTAGAAAACAAAATGAGTCAGCAATTCAATTTTACGCAATGAAACAATGCATTTTATTTTTTTTTTCTTACAAGGTCCGAACTTAGTGTGGAACTCGTAGCGAAAAACTCTCTTGTTTTTTTTTTTTGTAAAGCTTATAGACGAAAACGAAAAATAAAAATTCCACATCGATTTACATGGCGTTATCACAACTTCTCAGAAAAATGGTAATGCATAACATCGCAAATGAAAATTATGAAAAGAAAATATGTGGGAATAAAAGGAAAAACGAGAAAACTCAGGATATAATAAGCAAACAAAACCTTAATCAAATCCAATTGTTCCATGCTTTGGCGACGAACTCGAAGAATTCTACTATTAGTAGTGGAATTTACTTGGGTATTTTCGGATCCAGTTGAAGAGTGTGCTTCAGACGGTGGGTCCTCTTCCTCATTTAAGCTCGGCAGCCCTAGAAGTTTTCGTAAATCAGCAATATTTATTTTGGCAGTTGATTCCCCAACAGGATCGGACAGCTGCAGAGAACAATTGATCATAATTAAATTAAGTAAATCTTAGAATGCAAATAGTTCGTACTTCTTTGGCTAGGGCATAATGGAGTTCAGCAAAATGAAGGGCTTTTTCGTGATTTCCAATCGCGGAATGGGCGTTGCCTAAGCTCCAGCAAGCCCGTGCCTCGCCCACCCGATCTCCCAGCTCTTGGGCGATCGCCAAGTGTCTGTGGTGATAGTCAATCGCGGTTGCATAGTCCCTAAGTAGAGTATAGGTGTTGCCTAAGCTATAGCAGGCCTGCGCCTCAACTGCGCGCTCCCCCAGTTCTATGGCTAAAGAGAGCGTCCGCCTGAAGAAGAAATTATATTCGCTATTAAAGAATTTAATTGCGGTAATTAATCAAGCAGGTATTACTTGTAATGGTCAGCTGCCTCCTCGAACTGTCCGAGGAATATATGTGAATTCCCTAAGTTGCTGTTGGCCCTTCGCTCCGCTGCCTTGTCCCCAAATTCCCTTGCAATCCGTAAACGTTCTTGGTGGTGCTCTATAGCTGCCTCAAAGTCCCCCAAAAGATAATACGTATTTCCTAGGTTACCACAGGCTCTTCCTTGAGCTCCTCGGTCGCCCAATTCCCGCATTAGTTTTAAATTTTGTCTAAAATGAAAAGATATTTACATATGATTTAGTTCAAGTGTACTTTTGTTTGTGTTTTAAATAAACAATAATAGGCTATTGCATACATTCATCGACAAATAAAACTACAGATGGGCTGAAAGACTACTTAACGTTATTTGAATGAAAGATATTCGATCTCTCAAAGTTCAAAAATGTTGGTCATTTTTTCCGAAATTCCTTAAACAATTACTTTAAATTACATCAACTAATTACCTAAAAATTTAGTTGCTTTACTCCAAAGTTTTTTTTTCACTCCTATTTTTGAGACTCAGAAAACTCTACAAACCCAAACTATCCGTGAAATATTGTTGGAAAAAGTAATTAGTATAATTGGAATGATCACGTAAAAACCACTAAACGAATTTAGTTGAAACTTGGTTGTATCATTGCTAGTCCCTAAGAAAATATCGGTCGTAAAACATCAGAATATTTATCATCAATAAAAATGTTGTAGTTTTATAAAATTATAACATTAATGCATTAAAATCATCTGTGCTTACGTCGGGTTAATAAACAGAAATAAATATTTACTTATTGGATGGAATCATTCATGGGTATCAATTACTTCGTTTTCGAAGCGCACGCATAGATTATCCAATCAACGATTTTTGTTTTTTCGACCTCGCCGACATTCAATCACCATCAATTATGCATTTACTTCTCGTGAATCAATCTGTCTAATCGTGAAAACCGGAACAAGATGTGTTCAATAACTACGGAGAAAATCGCGCAGAGAAATAGATGCCGAGAGGGACTTTGTTTTGTAATAAAAGCTTCTAAAATGTTGCGAAAAGATATTGATGAAAACAGATTTCGTCAGACTGTAAAAGTGATTCCAAATCAAAAATGCAAATAAATATTTCTTGTGGAAAATTATACCAAAAAAACGTTATGCTCAATTTGCAGCAAAATATTGGTACTCTTTAAAGGAAAATGTAGTAAATTTTATTTTAAATCTTCTTCCCCGTAGTGCAAAAAGTGCCAATTTAAATTTAGGTTTGGTTTTTTATAGGTACTTTGGTTTTGTATCGTACACTATATTTTTGGGCAGGCACTAAAATAAATACGGTTTTTAAATCAAAATAAAAACAAGTGTTCTATTTGGATATTAACAATAAAACTTACTTGTAAAAGTCGACGGCTTTTGTGAGGGCTTCCTTAACTTCCTCTGAAAAATCGCCGGGGTCCCTTTGACCCATATGCTTGCCCTTAGCATGATAAACGTTCCCCAAGTTGTAAAGAGCCCTGCCCTCGGACAGCCTGTCTCCTAACTGCCTAGCTAGAGTCAGATGGCGGTCGCAGCAAATTGCGGCCTCGTCGAATCTTCCCATCACCTTGAGCGTGTTGCCGAGGTTCCCGGAAGACTTCGCCTCGCCCAGCTTATCATTCATTGATCTGTGAAGACGGTAATTGTTACTACCCGTGAAAACGGCGCTAAATGGGGCCACCCACCTAGCTAAAGTCAAATCCAGCTTGTGGTACTGCATAGCCTTTGAGTAGTCCCCCAGGTAGAAGTAAGCGTTTCCTAGCTGGCTGTAAATAGCACTGAGAGTTCGCAGGTCATCTGTTCCCGCTTGGATCGCCGCCTGCAAGAGCACTGATTTTAGCTGACAAAGAAAAACATCTTTTGTTTGGGTTACCTGGAAGAAGGCGACCCCGGCCCTGCAGTCGCCCGCCTTGCACAGCCGTTCTCCCTCAAGAGCCAGCTCCAGGCACATCGAAGAGCCATCGTTGCTCTGCGGAGTGGGTTAATTTGTTGAAAAACGTACAGAAATTTCCCATTTTTGTTTTATATAGAAAAAAAAGTGGGCTTGGCATCTGCGATGATTCGTCCGCGTTTCGTGCCAGACGAATTACTCACTTGTGTATCACTGGAGAGGTTTTCGGCGCTCGCTGATAAAGACGACATTACCACAGCAAATTAAAATTCACATTAAAAACAAAACTGACTAGCTGGGAGCAGGTGTTTCCCATAAATTGCCCAATTTATTCCGCGACTGACAGCTGTAACAAAACAGAATTACAAATTCCAGGTCGCTGCAGCTCGGACCACTAACACCATCGCGGCCACCAGAGGGTTAAGAGTTTATGAATTTGACACTGGCAATACTGCGAAATTTCTGAACACTTCCTTTAAAGTGGACTTTTTGGCTGCATTCAGGCTTACAAATTTATTTCAGTTCTTAAATACGGCTTCAAAATCGCCTGTGACATCCATGCTTTTATTTAGCAAATTAATTGAGGTTTCAAAAATCAAACTAAATTGTTTTAGCAAAAATTTTGAAAGAAACCTTAAAATGTCAAACGCTACGTCAAACACGTGCTGACAGATTTGATAGTAACCTTGGTCGGTTTCATTTGATAACAGCTCGAAATCGCGTGAAGGTACGTAAAATGCTTGAAAGCAGTAACCTGCATGTGTTTAAAATTCACTATAAATTCAAGCAGAGTATCCAACTTCATGGAGAACATAGTGGATAACACTTCAACCGCTGAAGTGAGCACCTCAGAGCCCGAGAACCCGAAAGAGGGCAACGTGGAACCAGGTCAACGGCCTAGGGAAAAAGAAGGTATTTTTGGCTACCTTTTTTAAAATAAGTGTATTCTCCCGGAACTTTGTGCCTATTTTCGTTCGGACCGCTCCAACTCCGGCGGTGGCCAGGGTTGGAGTCCCCTTCAATAACGAGGATTCGCCATAAGGTAGAAGGCCTCCTTGAAGACTTGCTGTTTTTCCTATAATTTCTATCTCATAATGCACTAAACGTGAATTAGAGAACATTGACTATTATTTACAAGTTCCCTGACTGTTCTGCTCTAGAAATATGATAATAAAGTTATAAAAACAATTGAGGCAATAACGAAGAGGAGCTGGATAGTTTCAGGTCCTCTGCCAACAGACCACGATGCAGCTGAAAGTTGTACTCAATCTTCACCTCTACACAGAGCTCCATATCTGCCCTACTCCTCAACTACTAATTTAGAGGCCAAGTCTATTTTATTTCCCATAATTAATCTTAGATTTTCTTACCAATACGGGCAAATAAGCGGGGTATTCTGCAAATGTTTGAACCTTGAACTTCGTTCTCGATAATACTTGCGACTTAAAATTTCACCGACCTGCTGGTTTAGATTTTATAAATACCCAAATTTTATTGATTTCGTCAGTCACTGATCATCAACATTTTAGTGTTCTGTCCAAGGCCTTAGAAAGCAGAAATTAGGTATGCGAGCTCGGTTTAGCTTACAAATAACGAAAAAATTACAAATTATGTGTTTCAACCTGTTACAGTTGGGATGTGTGCGAAATTGTAGGTAATTAAAAGGTGAGCCCGCGAAAATAATTGAGATCATACAAAAACAATTCATGCCAAAACTGTAGATAAAAATCTCTTAACCCTTTTACTAGTAAAAAGTTATAAAATATATTATAGAGCTAAGCCCCAAGTAAATCAGCATCATGGTCAAATAGAAATTGTTATAAAAAGTGTTACGTTTCAATTCTGGTCAATATTATGAAAAAATACCGAATTCATCAGTAGCATTACTTCTTAGCGCATAACAATCTACTATTGTCTATAGGAAGTTAATTATGAAGACACGAGTTCCTAACGTTAGTTTTATTGGCCATGATGCAGAATCTAAGCTATTTTTTAAGCTCGTACAAATAGAGTATTTTTAAATTTCTTATAAACGCACTTCTCTGTTGAGCCTAATTTGTATATTTGATTTCACTCTGCTATTTAACATTTTGTGTATAAAAGTATCTCTCATAATGAATAAGCTCCTTCAACGCCACGGGACGAAGAGTCCACCTCGCAGCAATTTTTCCATAAAAATTCTCAAATTCTGAGAATTATTTGATTACATACCATGAAGAGGATATTTTATTTGAACAGCTTACAAAATTGACTTTATTAAACAAGAAAATTGGTTGGCAAAATTTTATTAAAAAATTGAAAACTATAAGTTAAAGATCCATGAGAAAATTCATCAATGTGCAAAAAAACAAAACCCATTTTTATAACTAGAATAGCTGTCGCCGTTATTTTGAATCAGTTAAAGAGACATTTTTATAAATATAGTACATTTTAATATTGAATTACGAAATTAATTAGAGAACCCAAATTTACGACTCGAATAGATTGGAATTTTGAAAGAATTTTTGATATATCAAATCTTTCTTCATGAATATTTGAACAAGGTAGCCTATTTTACAAGCAGATCACAAATAATTGAGTTCCAAAAAGTCTTAAGGCCTAACAACAAAATCGTTTTAAATTTACATGTGAACACCAAATATCCAAAAAATTTGAAACGGTTTCGTTCTTACTCCTTAAATAAAGTTGTAGAGAATTTGAAGGTTTCAGGGTGTTTTTTTTTAATTATAAACAGGAGTAGAATGCGAGTTATTCTCGAGAAAGTTTTTTTAAAGTGGCAACGAATGTTCAAGGTCTATGATTACAACAACTTAAGGATTTTGTAATACCCACTTGTCTCTACATTTTAACTAAATCTATCAATAAGGAATAAGTAACTTTGAAACTTATTTAAAGATCATAAAGATTTGCGAATTTAGCTTTTTATTATTTTTGTAGAAAAAAAATAGAACAAATTTTGCAGTAGTTTTGTTGTTCATTCAGCTAATGTTATTTTTTTTTTTGAAACCTTTACAGTTTTTAAAGCCTCCAAACGACAATTAGAATTGTCTGATATCATTAAAGGATTGCATGATGACTTACGAGAGTCCTCAAAAAAGTTGGGCGTTGAGAAAGCGTGGGAGGAGCATTTGAAGAACGAGAGCGCCTTGGAGGAGTACGCGAAGGCGATGAAGGAGCTCGATGAAATCTGGCAGCACAACACCCAGCAATTAGGATCGCGGGGCCGATGTCGCATAAAGTGGGCGGTGGCCGCATGCTATTCGTACTTTTTCAAAGATTTGTACCTTCAAGCAAGGGAGAGGGAGGAGCGCATCTCATTCTTGTCAGAAAGCACAAGGATTCCCTATCAGCGACTGTTGCCGGACAAGATAAGACCTCTGAGGCATTCTCTACAAGTCTTAGACGTCGGCAGTTGTTTCAACCCCTTTCAGACATATCTTGCTTTCGATATAACTGCAATAGATCTGTACCCAGCAGACGAAAGTGTCTATCGTGCGGACTTTCTTACGATTGCGGTGGAAGATAGTTTCCGGATAAATGGGCGCGACATGGAAGCCCTACAGAAAGATTACTTCCACGCTGTAATGTTCAGCTTCCTTCTAGAGTACATGCCCTCGTCTGAGCAGCGCATAGCGTGCTGCAAAAAGGCATATGACTTACTAAGGTATGAAGGAGTTCTTATAATTGTTACTCCGGACTCACAACATGTGGGGAGGAATGTAAAATTGATGAAAAATTGGAAGTATACTTTAGGGAAATTAGGTTTTACTAGAATTAAATTTGAAAAACTTCGTCACGTTACTTGCTTAATGTTTAGAAAATCTTTAGATGCTAATGTAGCAGAAAGATGGGGTAATATTGCTTTTGAACCTGGAATGACTCTGAGCTTAGACATCCCTCAGGACAAAGGATCTGAGACTGCGCGATGTTTAGATACTTCAAAGGACGAAGAATCTGAGGTTGCGCCATGTTTAGATACTTCGAAGGACAAAGAAACTTCGATTATGCCATGCTTAGATACTTCAAAGGATGAAGAATCTGAGGTTGCGCCATGTTTAGATATTGCAAAGGACGAAAAATCTGAGGTTGCGCTATGTTTAGATACTTCAAAGGACGAAAAATCTTACCTTGCGCCATGTTTAGATACTTCAAAGGACGAAAAATCTGATGTTGACTCATGTTTAGACACCTCGAAGGACAAAGAATCTGCGATTATGCCATGTTTAGATATTTCAAACGACAAGAAATCTGAGATTGCGCCATGTTTAGATATTGCAAAGGACAAAAATATCGAGGAAACGGTAAGTTCTATCTCTTTGTATGGTAAGGAGTCTAAGAAGAAACTAAGTTTAGATATCGCCGAGCAGCCCGATGAAGCGCCAAAGTTAAACATCTTCCCGGAGCTAGAAGCGGAAGATTATGTAGCCCGCAATTTATGGACAATTCGCATATGTGAATACTACTTCTCCCAAGACTTGTATCTTAAGCACCGCGAGAGAGAAGAGCGCATCGCATCAGCATCAAATGTCTTACCTCTCTCCAAAGACAGGTATCTTTCTCTCGGTGAGAGAAAGGTCCTTTTAGACGTCAGCATGGATCGTTCAATGACTGACTACATCAGCGTACAAGGCGAGTTCGTCGACCCTCATCCGAAAATAAAGGAAGACATCAATTGCGAGGAACTGAAGACACATCATGTCTTCAAATTAAAAAACCTCAGAGACGGTGAAGATTTCCTTAAGACGAATTTTACCGAACTTTACCATTGTGTCGTCATCAACAACATCCTCCTGTACGTACCCTACGAAACGATGGATCGTCTGGATTACTGCAAAAAAGCGTACGAAGTTCTGAAATACGAAGGAATTTTGGTCATCGTTTCACTGGATTCAGGTCAAATGCGGAATGGAACTAAACTAATGAATGTGTGGAGGTATACTTTAGCGAATATGGGATTTGCAATGATAGAATTTCGGAAGCTTCGCGATATTGTCTGTTTAGTATTTAGGAAATGTCTGAGTGCTGAGGTAGCGGGAAGGGAGGAAATTTATAAGGAGCCTCAGATGTATCAATGCAAAAAATGTTGATATTTTAATTGGTTTTTGTACGCTGCTGTAGATAAAATAATTGTTAAATATTTCATTTTTGTTTTTCTGCATTTTATATTGGTTGTCCAAAATTTCGTAGAATGTTTGTAACTCTTGAATCCTCTATAAGTCTGTTTAAATTAATAAAATAAGGTAAGTGGACTCTTAAATAATATTTTTGAATTTCCTTTACCTATCATTTTTGTTATAGTGGCACTATAACCAGTACATTTTTATGTATAATAAATTTGACAAAATTATCCAACCGCAAAATAGATAAGAACAATTTAAAACTGATTGAATGTACATATTAAACGAAACTTACAAAGTGTGGGATTATTAAAAAATCCTAAAATGAAAGTTGTTTTAAAACATGCTCCTGTTAGTGTGATCTTGGCTTCTATTCTAGGGGAGCAATAATATAAAATATTAGTGATTTTTTAAGTAAAAGAAACGATGCAGGACGTTAACAGTTTAAAAATATGTAATTTCGAAAATTTAGTTTAGAGGCTAAAACATACTTGAGAAATATGGCAACGTGGTGTATTCATTCGAGCCTCAATCCGGCTTAAAGTTTGGGAGTCACTCCACTTTGCAGAAAGTTCATCTGATACCCGAACCACTTTTACGAATTTTAAGGGTGAATGAAGTGCACCCCAACTTCATCTTTGAGGCTATCATTTTCAAGTTTGAACCTTGTTTCCACAATTTATTTTCGAAGAGTACGAGGGGGAGGCGTTTTTAATTCCCGCGCAGTTTTGAATAGAAGATCTTTCAAAAAACAATTTGAATTACTAATTTTGCACAAAATAAAATTGAATGAAAATAAAACTATTTTTTTTGTGTGTATTCTTGACTTAATTTAAAGATTTATTAATTATTAAACAGAATAATTCCTCAGTACCTAATATAACAACATTAAAATATAATATAGTATTTAGTTTCTAATTGTCAAATGAAAACGATTTTCAACGTTGATCAAGTATTTTACGGGTTTTTGAAAAAATAATTTTGTAATGATACGTTCATCTAAATATATTTAGACATTTCTTTACTATTCATAAGTAATTACCGTTTATGCTAAAAATTATAAATTAACTTTTTACTTATATAAGGATACGATCTTGAATTTCACGACAATGTTTTGTTATTTGTTATAATCTTTTAGACATTATAAAAACAAAGACATTAAAATTATGATGTCAATTAATATTAATTGCATTAATGGAAAATTTATTTATTTATTTATAGATTCAAAACTCTAAATTAAAGAGAAAGAAAAGAAGTTAAATAAACAAATGGATTGTCGATAATTTCCTATACTATGAAATTAATTATTAGTTTTTACTTTTTTAAATGGTTCTGCCTTTTTAAAAAAAAACATTTTATTAGAATCTGTGTATTGTTATAACATTAGTGCAATTATAGATACAACGTATTGAATTTTTTAATGTTGGGAATTAGACATCTGCTGTAAAAAGTTTTACATATTTCAGAATTTGAAAGTCCGCATTCACTTATTATTATAATTGCTATTATGTATGTATGTCCGATAATTTAAGCACCATTTTCATTTAATTAATTAATTAATTTTTTTTGCACACAACTTTAAAAAATATACCAATCGATTGATAGCCTCCCTTGTTTCATGTTATAAAATAACGCGACGGCCACCGTAGTTTGTCAGAAATAAATAATAAAAAGGACATCTAGTAAAACGTTGAAGATATTGAAATAATTTTACAGAACATACCTAAACGATATACGGGCTGAATGTCTTCCTTAATTTTCGGTGCGCTTACGTGATTAATTTGTTAAGTGATACACAACTCGAATCGTCATTTACAGCACTTGATGGTGACACACGGCTTTTTGTAACTTTATTGAAAATGAGTGAAACAGCACTAGGGTTATTTTATTTAAGCTAATCAATCACTATAAAAAATTATCATTCCTATCGAGAAATAATCACTCAGCCGTGACGTATTTTGGTAGTTTAAGAGGGTAATTTAAGTGATGTTTTACGCCCCGCCCATGAGTACGCAACAAGTGGGCCAACGGACCAAATTTACGGCAATTTCGCGATGACGTTATTTTCGACATCCACTGAATAATTGCATCGAAAATTGTCCTGGACATTCGGTTTTATGCGATTAAAAAAACCCCGATTGGGATCGGAATGAGGGCAGCTCCTTGTTAAAATTCCTGGACGCTCGCATTGTCCCGCCGCGTCCAGCCATTTCATAGGAAGGAAGACGCAAATTTTATCTTTCCCGCCGGTGACATGTGCAAAAAGGTAAACTGTTTCGGAAGACGCGAGTCCCGGCAGCATTATCATAGATCTGGCGGCCGGCAGCGGGGAGGGGCGATTCCGGGAGACCGCGGACTAGCCGCAGCCTGGTCTAAGGACGGGCACAGGGCGAGGGCAATTCAATTGTTGCGCCGACATGCCGCAGCCTCCAAAAATTTGTTAATTGGGTCCGAATTCCAGAACTTCTGGATGCCACTGATCAATCGAGACTGGACCTGTTCCCATGCACCCGCCGAGGGATCCTTTCATCAGGGAAATTTCCAAAATATGTAAATACATCATCCGCCGGTCCGCCGGTCCGCCGCGGCCGCGGGGCTCCTCCCGCGAGCGTCTCACTTAGCGGCCGCGGCCATAAACTAGCCGCGCCGAGGGACGACCGCTGGGCCTTCCTCACTTGCTTTTAATTGGCCACCTATTTGGGGCCGAGTGATTTATGCGCTGCCGGCGATGTTTCTCGGTCGCCTCGGGCTCCTCCGGCCGCGCGTTGGCGGACCTGGAATTTGGGGCTCCCAGCGATGGGGCGCAGCACCGGGGCTTTATCGCTTAATAACATCGGACCCATCCACGGCCCGCTAAATGCGAAACTAAACTTATGCGTGTGGAGTCGTAATCGAGGAGCCCCTGCGACAGCCCGGGGTAAAGACGGACACGGGCAACACCGATCTTGGGCTTGGTCCAGGTCCAGGTCCAGGTCTCGTAGGAATCGCAAGACCCAAGACCCGGTTAGCAAGAACAAGGCCAAGATCTTGGTGGGAAGATTTGACCAAAGTCAGGACTGAACTGAAATACTCAAAAGATGTTGTTGCTTTAAACGAACAATACCTCCAGGGATACTAAAAATATAAAAAATATGACTTGTTTTATTATAATTTTTATAAAAATATATGCGTAAATTTTGAATTCATATATAAAAATACATATTCAATTCTCTCTGTTATGTTAAAACGTATATAAAAATGTGTTGAAAATTATCAAAAAATAACGAATTGATCTAAGAGCTGCTTAAATTCAAGCTTAAATCTTAGTTTGTGACATTGTAAATAAAAATGTAAACATTATAAAAATCTTACAAAATAGGCTTTTATTTTAACCCGTGTTGGATATTTAAAGTTTAATGAGATCTTCAAAATGGGCAAAATACGATTGTACTCTTCAACCCTAATTTATTTCAAATTAGGAATGAATTGCATTTTTTAAATAAACCGATGTTTGGAAAGTGGTATCCGTCCAATTTCTTAGAATATAATTTTAACAAATTCTCCTATCAAGGAGTTTTAGTTAATCCTCATGAGTATGGAAAAAACGTTATTCCACTACCAATGCTAACTGTTTATATATAGTACATATTCTTGCAAAACATTGTAAAATAAATGAAGTAGGATAGTGAAAAACTCCATTTTGTAAAGTTATAAATTTGGTCGTGAAAGAGCTGGCACATGCTTTATGCTATGTTTTAAGATAATTTAAAATTTGTTAGTTTTATCTACAATTTTTCGAGTAGTTGTAATACACAAAAAAGGTCTTCAAGGCGCATCCGAATGTTTCAAGAATCATTTTAATGTTTATAAGATACATTATACCACCTTTTTCAAAAGTCATGCTGATTGGACGATTAATTCTAAAACGATTGATATTTCTTTTGAATTGTAAGACATAATTCAACAGACCTAGACTTTATTTTTAAATCAGTTCAACTAAAAGAAGTTGTTCACGGGTATTCGTTGAAATTAATTCGTCATTACCTTTTTAAAAGTTCAAAAGTGGTTGGTGTTACCTATACATTTGTTACATCATTCCTGTACTCACATAAAAATCATTAATTCCGAGACGATTAAAAATTAATTATAAGCTTATTTCGTAATAAATTATCCATGCTGAATAGCAGGATTTGTATTTTTATCTTGTTTTATACTATTCATATCTTTTAAATGAATAATTGTTTCAATGTTCGAATATCGTCCACCATGTGAACCTGGCTGGCTGGTTATTATTATTATTATTTATTTAGAAATTATCTGAAATGAAATAAATGCCTCTGAAATAATTTGCATACAAAGTTATCATCGAATAGAAATATAATCGTAATAGTGAAAAATTATAAAATATCATCTAAAATAAATGTTGCTTTATATAAGTACTAAGATTGAGGGTGTGTAAGGAAAGAAAACATGCAGTTTTACTCAAAAATTCTTCTATTTATAAGCTATTGTTTACACGAAGAGTACTTACAGATTACGTTGCCTGTAAACATTTAATAAATAGTTCGCTATGCCTTAGAAAGTCCGCACACAAGAAACGCGTTAACTTAAAGTCACCTAGAAAAATACCATTCTTCGGCGGCACCGCCTAATGCTACTTTTTACATAAGACAACTTCTGCATTCAGAGGGATTCTATAGGGATTTACACTTTTCAGTTTCCCGCTAACACACATCGCCACAGTTGTAGCTACTATTTTCAGCTACAGTCAAGCCTAGAGCGTACATACATTAATTTACAGAGTTTTATGTGTTTTTCTTCGCTAGCGAAACGCGAGGAAAACCCACCGTCGAAGAATTCCCCTTTCGGGGACTTTCCCATCCTTTAGTAGAGGTCACCGAAGGTCATGTGGTGAATCTCTTCCAGGGCATGCGAGGCACCCATGGCTCCATCGACACTGTTGCTGCCGTTCGACTGAACACCCTGTGGTCCACCTGCCATCGCCGCGGCCGCAGTCAGTTGTCCTTGGCCGCCTTCTTGTCTGAGGACGTTCCTCCTCCACTTTGCTCGAGCATTCTGAAACCACACCTTGAAGGAAAAAATACTATATAGTAAAATGAAAAAAAAAAATCACTTTGTCAAATAAATTGGAACAGATTAAATTTGAAGTCTTCCGATAGATTACACCTTCATTCGGGTCTAAAAAAGACAGACGACTACACAAAAAATTGTGTCGATCTTATATTTTCCGAAATTAAACTCTAAAAATAAGTCACAAAAACCCTTACAACATTTTATGAAGAAAAAGGGAGCATATTTTTAAATTAATCCTCCGCTTCTACTTTGCGTATTGTAAGTTTTCAGGCGGGATCGGTAGGGACCCACAATATTCAACAACCTAACAAAGTCTATATATATATGTTATATTTACGTAAATAAAATATTGTTTTTGTCATGAGATCAAGTTCAGTCAAAGATCAAATAGAAAAAGTCATATTTAGAATTTTTGCTAGCAAAACCGAAAGCTTTTAATTCTATACACTTAAAGGTTTATATTTGAATATATTTTACACCAACAAAGTTTTAGTTTGTTAAGATAAACGTTTTGTCAGACCATCTTTGTAAAAAGGAATTTTGCATTGGCATTTACATTGTGCTTGAGATCATTAGGAATATAACATTAAACTGATTTTATAGTATACGATTTAAAACAAAATAACGGTCTTTCAAAGTATGCTTTTAAATACATGAATTTCGATTTACTGTAAAAATTTTAATTTTCTTACGTAAAAAATTCATCATAAAATTTGCACAATATTTTAGACAATAAACCCAAAATAAAAACACAGTCAGGGTTTTGGGCGTGGCGTAAAAATTCAAAGATACCATTTAAAGGTCAAGAGTAAAGAACATTTTTCAAACAAACCTCCTGGGCACAGTTCAAACATTAAATAATTTGTAACAAATAAAGATATTGAAAGTTAATGCTGCAAAATTCGTTTTCGTTTTTTGTATTAGGTTCACTACGTTTGAATTCTAATATCTATAGTTTATTAATATGGCATATAAAAAAACTGACTCAGATAGTTAATTATATTGATTTGAGTAGTTGAAGTTCGAAGGGTCAAGAGCCTTATCTTGGAGTTGAAGCGAACTTCAGAAAAGGAATGATGTACTCAAGTTACTGAGTTCCCAGGAAAATAAATGTTTGAGTTTGAGAATATTTAAATACATTATTGCGTATTTGAGTACTGTAGAATTAATGTACGTACTGGAAAGTAATTTGAAATCAAAAGTAACAAAAACTCAAAAAATGTAGGTGAAAAAGTAAAATAAATAACAGATTCAATTTAGAATGAAAGCTTCTTCGTTTTTTAAGTCGTTTAAAAATCGTTTCTTAAGCTTACTAATATTATTTATCAGTTAATTATTACTTGACCATTATGAGCCAATGGGTTTTATGTTTTTTATACTTTTTTTATCGTAATCATTACAGTTTTTGAATTAATCTCGTAATGTTTAAAATTGTTGTTTAGACAAAAAGTGAAAAATATCGAAATTCAGACGTCATTAAGTATCAACAAAAAGCAAAGACACCAACAAAAGTTCTTGCGCCAACGGTCGTGTTGACGCCAGAGCACTCCATGCAAATCCAGAGCAGGATTCGTGCCTTACAACTTTATTTGTGTCGTTCAAATGCTTGAAACAGATGTCCTCGGCGTGCTCGTTGAGATCCAGAATAGCGAAAAGAAGTGTGTTACCGTGAGCAAACCTCGGACTCCTCGAGGAAGAGTCGGGAAGAAGGGAAAAACAGGGACATCAAAAAGATTAGAATTGCTACAAGTGACACACACCGCGGAAAACAAAGGCTTGAAAAATGTTCACCCCACCCAGAGAAAACAAAGCCATGAACTTACCTGAAGCACTCTTTTCGAAAGGCCCGTTTTTTGAGCGAGTTGCTTGAGGTCCTTGGCGTCGGGGTTTTGGTTTATGGCAAAGTACGACTTCATTGTCCTGAGCTGATGATGCTTGAAGGATGTCCTCATCCGCTTCGTGCGTGTTTGCCCCGAGAGACTTCCTCCTGATCCAGGTGATTGACTGCCGTCGTAGGTCGTTAAATCCAGCGAGGGTGCGAGTTCCCCGTGCATGAGCTCTGCAAGTGGGTGAAGCAATCAGTGGGAGAAAAATAAATAAAAGCGCTGACGATGCATATGCAAATAAAACGCGGCCCGGCCAAGGTAAGTTATTGTTGATATTTGCTGACATTTTCCCGAGTGCTCCTCCGGCCCCATTGATAGTCGAATAGTCGGCCACAAAGGGAATCTGGCAGCCATTTCCTCCCGATCCGGGGATGTTTGCGCCCGGGGCGCGCACGATTGTCGTTTCTATTTTGCAATAAAAGCTAGAACAATGGGCGCGTATGTGGGACTCGTGTAAATACTTAAATCGATAATAACAAATGGAGCGAAACGTAAACAACCGCCTCGGACCCATTTCGAGATTATTGCAAACACGAAATGAGTCGAAATGTGAGCCGAGAGTGGAGAGGTGCAATCGAGACCAGCAACAATGAAACGATCCGAGTGTCTGAAATCCGATTTATAAATGCCCTCATGTGGACCTGCATACACTCACCCGATTAAAGAACAATTACAATTATTTTTTATGAGCTTTGTAAATCGGCAAACGCATTC
This sequence comes from Tolmerus cingulatus, assembly GCA_959613345.1. Classification (NCBI taxonomy): domain Eukaryota; kingdom Metazoa; phylum Arthropoda; class Insecta; order Diptera; family Asilidae; genus Tolmerus; species Tolmerus cingulatus. Next base: position 19,501,028 of record OY390708.1, on the reverse strand, counting down.
TTTTATAATCCCGCACAAAGCATAGGGCCCACGTACTAACAGAAATACAATATATTATGTTTGGATATATTTTTCGTAAATAAATAGTTACTCCCATAAAGATAAACACTCAAACCAATGAGGGTATCAGAATCAGATCCAATCAAATTGGGACACAAATTTTCATTTCAAGGGCAAAAATAAAGCTGAATGAGAGAGAGAATGAGAAGATACTTAAACCTAATCAAAAACTATAGAGAAGAGTAATTTATAATCCTTACACGTTACGAAAATTAAAATTTTTCGAACCTATCCTCAAAGATAGGTTCTAAAAATACATGTAGCAAAATAGAAAAATATCTCTTATGTTTCTAAGATAACACTTATGACAGAAAATTGCAAGTTTCTATATTAAAATAGTAGAAAATTTACATGAAAATTTGATTATCACAGAAAAGTAAAGTCCATACATATGCAGCTCTCTGTAGAAAATGCAATTTTAAAGCCACAATAAAGAAAAGGCAAAGATCTGTTGCGGTCAGTTGTAAAAAATTAATTTTCACCAAGTTCTATTGCTGCCATTTTGTACAATAAAATATGTAATTATGTACGTTTTATAATTAAAAGATCTTTCCGTTTACACAAAAATATCGATAGCATTGGAGTTTTTCTTTAACGATGTACATATATAGAATGGGACTAATTCAATAATTAATTTTAAATTTGATAGAACGAATTTACCACAAAATTTGCGCAATGAAAATGCGTATACATATCAACTTCCCCAAGTACCTATTTGGCATTTAAAACTGAGTTTTTCTCAGGAAAAGTAGTTGACCTACCAAAATTCTTTAATAAAATCTGGCATAATGTTGACTCTTCGTGCAACACAACATTTTTCTGCAAGGTTGTGTGGAATACATTAAAATACCAAAAATGGTTGGCATACAACCTTGTAGATTCGAAAACATGAAAAAGAAAAACAATATTTCTTCATATGCCAGGCGTTTTAATGAAGTCTAAAATACATTTTTCCTTTTTGCAGGCTGGCTGACTTTTGGAGGAAGTTGAAAAGGTCCTTGAGAAAGAGGAAATAATATTTTGAAATCTTATTTCATTTGCATATAAAAATGCACTCATTCTCCCTGGAAATTTTATCCATCTATAAAAAAGGACGAAGTGAAAACAGACCTTCGCTGAAGAAGCCTTAGCCGCTCATCTCGAGATAGTCTGGGGGATGATTGTGGAGGGATGCAAGCACTATCAGTCGATAATCTTCGAAAGTCACGTATGAAAATTTTCACACGAGGCAACCACTCGTCGAAATCTCACAAGAGCAGCCCTCATCCTGCATTCACTCCATTCTGCTTATTTTCCCGCAGGACTAAGAGCACACAAGGCGCCCGGTCCGTGCATACAGTGCGAAATGAGCTTTATGCTGGAGGAGCGCCTGCAGACGGATCGAGGAAACTTCAATAAAGGACGAGTTGCCTCCGTGCCTCTTCAGGAGCGGGTATGTGGGTTAATGCGCTTCACGTAAACATGGCATATCTCAAAAGTGCAAACTTACCCATCCGCATGGGGGTGGGCTCCCTGTCGAGCATATCCGAGGACTCATCTGAATGGTGGGCTGAAGGCTTCCTCTTCCTCGGCCGCCCCTTTTGGGGCCCTCCCGCATAGAACTGGGCGCCCGTGGAGACCGAATTGGGCTCACTGGAAGATTATACGTTATCATTTGGTTAAAGCTAAGGGTTGGCTTAATAACATGTCCATTAACACCTTAAAATATCGGCTTCATAGTGCTCACCGCAAAGCACTCGCCCTCCTCGAACGGCTGCGGTATCCCCGGCACTCAGGTGGATCCCGCAAAGTGCACACGAAAAGCAATCCACGTGAAACACCAGCTCCCGGGCCCGCATCACCAGCTCCGATGAACTTAATCCTGTTCCGCACCGGGCACACCGTCGGGATGAAAATAGCCTGGAATTTTCAAAAAATTATTGATAAGTTTCAAAAAGATGGTCAACCTTTGAAGTGGGAAGGTATATTTAGAGTGGCCAGCGATTAAAAAAATGTCTATGTATGCACATACATATTCCAACTCTAAATATTAGTTTTAAGTAAATACGAAACAACTCTTTTAAAACCTGCAGCCAGCAGCAACTTTAATATCTATGAAAATAATTATTTGGTTTCATGGACCTAAACAGATTTCTCCCATGGATATACATATTAAAGGGTTAACCCAACAGTTTTTTAAAGGTTTTAAAAGAATTTAAAAAAAAATAAACTCTTTTTGTTTTCCCTTTTTCTCGAAATTATTTTTTTCAAATTGATGTACAAGATTTATTTAACTGATTCTGATAAAATTTGAACCACATATTCCATATAGTATTGTTGTCTAAAATGTAACATAGAATTATTTTGATTGGGTGCCAAGTTAATTTTTCAGAAATTTTCATACGCATTGATTGTAGCAATTTTTATAAAATTATCAAGCATTTTTAACCAAGCAAATTCAAGGCAATTCGATGTTCTTTTTGCAAAATTAAAATCTCTGACTATATGAATAACGATAGCAAATTTTAATTCAATACAAAATATGTTTCTCTAAAACTAACTGGAACGGTTTGCGAACTACTGTATGGTATTAAAGAAAATTTAATTGATATATCTCATAGAAAGCCTTACGTATAAATATATTATAAATATATGTTTCAATAAAGAACTAAATAAAAATTCAAATATTTGATTTTTATTTCTAACTTGAAACAGTGTAAAAAGTGCATAAAAAAAAATTCTTTTTTTTGAAAATGTTTCGTAGTAAAAACAATCACATCACGCAGTCAAATGTAATAAAGAGGTATATTAAAATAAGAACAAACAACTATTGAATCAAGAGATTAGAAGGTTAATTTTACTACAAAATGATTTGTTTAAAAATTCGAATATTTTTATTATGCTTAAAACGTTGTTTCTAAATTTTGGTTTATTGAATTAGCGGAGGAAATTATTAATTTTGAAATTAAATATATACAATATGTTAAATTGGTATTTTTCGGGATCGAAGCTAAATTATATTAGAAAATTATATATATATTATATTTTTCTAAATGTGATATGCTGAATGACATATGCAACTTCTTCCTAAATCTTAAATAAAGTCCACTTCTGATCAGTTAACTCTTACATTAAAATATATAAGACAACACCTTATAATACATAGAAAACATTTCTAAGGTTTCCATATAATTTAGCGCACTTTGTTTATGCGTTAATGAGGTCAGTATCCCAGTTGGGCAAACCGAAGGATTAAAAGGTGGTAGCAATTTCTTAAAACTTCCATATTTCGTAATCCATTTTAAACAAATTTTGAGTTTTAACTTATAAGACCCTAATAATTTCCTTTTTTGCTCCATCTTTGTTGTAATTAACACAAGTTCTTGAAGTAAACATAATTGCATAACAATTGAACGCTGAGGAGGCACGGATTGCAAAAAAAATGGTCATCATAACCGCGATCTCGAGGTCCCAGCGGCGTGTAGCTTGCAGCGCAGACACCGCGGGCACATAGAGAGCGTGACGCGTCGCCCACAGTTGCCACAAAGGATGCCATCTACATAAAATCTCCTCAAAACAAAATAACCACGGCCCGGGCCCGGGGTCCTCGGAGCCACGCAGATCCCGCTGGATCAGATAGGGCCAGTCAATATTCGATTTGGACGTGCAGACTTCTGAGAAAAGGTTTCGTACTCTCCGTCTGCAAGCCTGGATGCTGCGCTGAGCGGGATCCGGGATCCGGGAATGGGGCTCCGGGGCTCCGGGGCTCCGGGACGGCCGGGACACGGCCTTATGTACCGGCACAGCCTCCAGAACCACACGAGGGACAAAAACGTAACTCCGATTATCGAACCTCTATTCTGTTTTTATGCCTCTTATTTTCCATCTTGTGTTTTGTCGTTTTGTTGCATCTGAGTCCCTTTGTTATCTGCGCACCTCGAAAAAGGCGAAACATGCCACGGGGAACTGCCGCAGCTTCTGTCTCCGCTGGACCCGGTAAATGGCGGATGCTAATGCTCCTTTGTACGACAAGTTTTTGTTCTTTGTTTTCCCTCCCAGTGCCGCGAAGGGCTCCAGCTTCAGGTCCAGGCTCCAGGCACCAGCTCCTTTAAAGTCCCGGGCCGGGGTTTCGCGTTTTTCTTTTAAACGGGAACGATTTCAATAAATTTCACGAATTTTGTTTTTATCCAATCAAAGGTGATCCAGACAAAAAAAGTCGAGGACAAACGGCAGACAATTCTCGTTAGCCAGTAACGTCTTAAAAGGCAATAAAACTTATATCAGAAACATTCGACTGGGAACTTCCCAATCTTTGGACGGGAGAAATTTCGCATAACTGTAGAATATCCAGTTGGGACCCCGAAAAAACGAACGTTTCAACTGTTTTTGATGAATGTCCGATTTGCGATGGAGCCCGCAGGCACGACCTCTTTTCGGTTGCGCCATTGCACTTTTCGGACCCTTCGACGTATGACCTTCTTTCAGCTGCGAGTAAAACGGTTTTTTGATTCCATTACTGATTGTATATGTAAACATATTTTATGTAAATTCCCTCCTGGACATTTTGACTTATTCATGGACTTTTTTAAACTAATCTTGTTGTTTATTGGGTCGAAATCTGCGACATTACCAATTCATATTACAAAAAATTTATAAATAAAACAAATGGTAAACATTCATATAGTTGGCTACAATGAAAACATAAAATTGCCAACCGTCACTTGTTGTTAGTTAATAACATTTATCTTAATTAAATATCACAATTAGAACAATTTTGCTAATTATATCATTGTGCTTCTTACTTGAACTTAACTTTAGGTGTATAATCAGTGTCGAATCGATTTGGAATAACATTTACAGAACTTTTTAACTTTTGGTTCGAACCAATTGATATTGCAAATCACAGAGGTCCCGCTTCAATTCGGTAAAGTCGTTTTTTAAATCAAAAGGCCTATTTTAATTTCAAACCGGTCTATATATTTAACTCAAATACAAAGGACCAATTTTCTAATGCACATTAGCTTTATTTTCTCTAGTTACTGCAGTTTTCCGTTAATAATTTAAAATATGTTATGCAAAATTACATAACTCTTCAATTGATATTCTTACATAATATTTTTAAAAAAATGCTTGTAAAATTTAATTGCACAATTATTTTATTACTACCGAGTTTGCCCGGTTTTACCCGGCGTACAAACATTTTGAGCGCCATATTGGTTCCGCCATCTTAAATTACCAAGTTTTGAACATAAAGTATTCGCAATAACGATATCTAAATACCCCTAAATACCAACTTTCATGCCAATTCCTTACCATTTTACATTTTCGGCAATCATCTAGGATCCGCCGTAGTCTATATGTTGGGCCAGAGTATATAGTATCTTCGCCTATGAAATTAATATGAACGTATCCAGCGTTTAGGTGTAATGCACTACCTGGTTTCACCTGGTGTACAAAAATTTTGAATCCCGATGCCGGCATCCGATGCGGCTTCCAATGCGGCATTCGATCCGGCATCCGATGTCGCTGACGCTTGCCGCTGACGCTTGCTGCTGATGCTCGCCGCTGAAGCTTGCTGTTGATGCTTGCCGCTGAAGTTTGCCGCTGACGCTTGCTGCTGATGCTTGCCGTTGACGCTTGCCGCTGACATTTGCCGCTGAAGCTTGAAGTTGAGGTTTGCGGCTGACGCTTGCCGCTGAAGCTTGAAGTTGAGGTTTGCCGCTGACGCTTGCCGCCGACGCTTGCCGCCGAAGTTTGTCGCTGATGCTTGCTGTTGATGCTTGCCGCTGATGCTTGCCGCTGACGCTTGTCGCTAATGCTTGCCGCTGACGCTTGCCGCTTGCCACTTACCGATGCCGGCATCCGATTGCCCCTGTCCAAGCTCAGGTCAACTGCTGTCCGTGGGGAGCCCAGCCAAGCCAACCTTCCCCGACGGAGTCCCTGAAAAGAATGAAGGCAGAAGCTGGCTGCTCCTCTATTTATAAGCTGACCGCTCACAGCCAGGACAGAGTCCCGCTCCAGGCTCGGCTCAACTCCTGCCCGGGGGAGCAAATTCAAATCTCCCGAGGCCTGGAGACGAACGGCTGCTGTACTGGCGCCCTGCTCCCAGCTGGGGAGAGCTGCCCCACACAGGATGGGGTGAGGAGAGGTCCCTCTGGCTGTAGTGGTTCCAGTCCAGCTCCTGAGTGTTCGAGACCACAGATCCCAGTCCCAGTTTATTTAAATCTTACGCGGCGGCCACTCGCTGGTTGTTTTTCCCGCTGATCCTGTTCATGGATTTATTTTTCTCGGTTCTTCTGCACCTAGCGCTTCCCCGTGTTAGATTCTTAATAACTCCATACCTAATTTGTTTTTATTATTATTAGTTTTCTTTATTTTATATCTTTACTAATAATAGGTATACAAATTAAAGCTATGAAATCGAATTATTTTGCAATTGATAGTACATATATATATCTAAAAAATAAAGGCTATTTAAAACCAATATTTTTTTTCAATCGTAGCTTTTCTTAGCTTGAAATATTTAAAATCGTTTATCAACTCAATGAACTTTGTAAAAGTACTACTCTGTTTACTTTTTAAATTTTTAATAAAGCACTTATTTCATTCATCCAAAGAAAGTGTGTATATGAATTTAATTTTATTTTTTAATCCTTATAGCTACTCGTATATTGCTAAAATTCTCTAAAGGACAATTTCGCTTTACTAAAATGCATTCCATAGAAAAAATTTCCGGTAAATAAATTTTATTTGCCAGCATCCGATGCCGATGCTGCTGCTTCTGCTACTACTACTACCGCCATCTTTTGTTTTCCAAAATTTGAACATAGATTCCCAATAAGGAAACCGAAAAACTCTCAAAATACCAACTTGCGTCCCTTGATATTTTCAATTTTTGGCCGTCATTTTAAGTCCGCCATTTTCAAATTCGCGTATAAAAAGTAGCCTACATGATGATCAGTTTGAGCGCTTAGGCGTGATTGAGCAACAAACAGACAAACTTTCGACTTTATATATATATGTACATGATATTTTACATTTAGACGACTATTACGAACCTGAATTCAATGGAAAAAATTATGCTTGTTTTAGTTGTAAAATTGGACCTATCTTAATTAAATATATCAACATGCTTAAAAAGAAAATCTTTAGATTTTAAAACTGACTGTATTGAATCTAAATGGAATCTCTGTGAATTGAAAATGATCTTTTGTGTTAAGTTAAATAAGTGTGTACCTATGTAAGTAAGCATATTAAACTGTAAAAGATTGTAAAGTTGTAAAAAATCCATAAGTTTTAAATGTCGATAATATTTTAATATGTAAAAATGTTCTATTCAAAATCTTAATTTAAAATTCATTCATTAACTATGAATGCTGAGCCATCTTACAATTTCAAGATAACCAGACTAAAAAAACATGTTATCAAATTAACGAACCTTATTATGTAACTTATTTAATTGAGGGATGAAGGATAAGTTACTTTAATACAATATTGTTAAGATAATATAAAATATAATGAATATATGCATCTATTTATTAATCAGTTGTACATAGTTATTTTATTAGAATTTTATGTATTTCCTGTAAACATACCCATTTTTAAATTCGTATATGTACTTTAGTCAGCCGACCACAAACTATGCTTGACATAGATCTTACAAAATATTGTTACTCTTAATAAAATATAACTATTCGTCGCTCTTCCGTTAAAATTCTTCTCTTGAGGGAATAAAACTGGAATAGTGATATAACTTTTTTATTATTTCAGTAGGTTTTCTTCTAGCTTTCTTTTTAACCTGTAGCGGCTTCCCGGCCAAAATTATTACATTTTCGTGTTTGGAGTAAAAAGACAAACATACCAAGTAATTTACTTTATTTATTTATTTAGCTAATTCGATCTAGAGTTTTTTTTCAGCTTCTATAAAAATAAAATAAAATTATTATTGAAAGGTTTAAAATAATCGACTCATTTTTTTAGCTTAATGTTTATAAGGATTTTAATGTGTATAGCTATGGGGATGCGAATGTTGTGATTTATATGTAGTAGGAAAACTACTGTAAGCGTGCTATGTCAGTTAAAATCGTTAATAACCTAACTCTTACTTAAACAATTGTAAAAACGTCTATAAAATAAATATGAGCTTGTTCCAGAGGTCTTTATCTGAGAAACTCCCTGAAAAAGCATTATTATATTCGAAAAGAAGTGGGTAGCAACATCATAAAGAATATCATGGCTGGCATAAAAAAATTTCCTGCGCTGGCCATTTAATTGTTTTATACATCCACATTTTAACATTTAGAGACTCTTACCTGAAGTAATCCTCCTTGCAGTAGATGTTCCCTTCCCGTGCAAAACAACTCAGTTCAGTGTCCAGCGGCTGGGAGCACTTGCAGCACCTCAAGCATTGGCCGTGCCACGCTCGATCGGCAGCCAACAGGTAAAATCTGCAAAAATTCCAATGTACCAAGTTTTGTTCAGTATCCGCCAGCATGAGGGTTCCTCCTTTTTCATTTTATATCTCCTTTTTATAGCATACAACATACCTATCTCGAATGGGTGTTCCGCAGCCTCCGCAACAGTTCTCGGTACGAAGATTCTCTGATGCCACCAAATCTTTAAGCATGTTGCGGTGGAAATAAATTTAACTAAACGCCTAACCAGCTATTTCAGGCACGGGTTAACATAGTTTTAGTAACTTATATCTTGTCCTTCGGTAGGTACTCAAGAGCTTCGTTAGAGCTACGGTTGTGCTTTTTCAGACTGTTTAGTTTCTACAACCAAACGCACTTTCATAACTTCATTTCGCTCTTGTTTTCTTCGAAAAGTACATAGTATATATATCCATTAATCCTAGGAATATTAAAACTTTCGGTGAATTTTTGACTCATTCAGAAAGGTGGTAGGAAACAGCCGTAAGTACTTCTCACACGTGTTATAAATTTTAAAGAGTCCCATTTTTATAGAATATAATATCACGCTCCAAATATACACTTAATTCTTTATAACTCCCATTTTATTTTATACCAATAATAAAAAATCAAACTAAAGACTGCATTTAAAATTCTCTAAAAAGTCTTCTCTGAGTCGATAAGTTGTAACCAATCATTAGCCAAAATAAGTAGACAGACACCTTGCCTAACTAAACTAAGTATTTTAGTACTTCTGAGAAATAATTTATTTTAACTATCCTGAAACGTGACACCAGAAATCAAAGGCCCGTATTATATTTAATTCGAAACTTGATACACCGTCGGGTGGTAAATGACTTAACTATGGTAAGTTCTGCGGCAGCAAGAAACCAAAATAGCAACACACCTGATATTCTGCAATGGGAGTTTAATTGAGCTCTAAAGAAGAGCGAGGTATTGCTTGGAAATCTATAAAATCGCGGCAGAGATGAGCCGAGATTCATTAAGGTTTATGTTTATGAAGAAGTCGACAAAGAAATTGCTTAAGATTAAAATTACGTAAAGGAAATTGGTATATACTAAAGTATGTGTAATCTCTGAATTGTATGTATACCGAATTACACTTTACTCACAGTAGATGTACTATAGTAGATTTTTCAACAATCTCCTCTTTCACTTGTTAATTGTATGGGTTTTGATGAAGTTGTAAATCAATGTTTAGTATCCATTTTTATAGTTTGACCTTTCATCCTCCATCATGCTTAAAGCTAAAAACATACTTACATATTGTATTTGCAATGTAGTATTATAATACTCGTATATAGACTTTTATCGACAACAGAAAATATGCATTTAAACAATAGTTAGCAGGACTTTTAAAAACTATTGATTTAAAAGGAGTGCTTTTACAACATTACATTAACTATTTTTTATTTTGATTCATCACATAATAGGTAATTAAGTAAATAAATAAATAAATAAAATAATTTCAGACAATTTTGCGAATGTCGTGGAGATTATCGACTGATAAAGTGTATAGTGAAAAAGTAAATAACCAAACATTCGAGATCTTCGCATACAAGATCATAAATCCGGGAAAACGTTAATATCAATTTTTCAAAATTATAACCTATACATAATATAAACGATTATAACAAATAAACATAGAAGCTGATTACTTAGTTTTCTTTATTAATTCATGAGGGTTATTTTTCTTATATTGTACCTATGTATCGTCTGGCTATAAATTCGTGTCCCAATGTTTCAAAATGACAACTGGCGAAATAAATACAAATTATGCATACTTATAACTTTCAAACCTGCCAATCTTTACTATGTATCTATTCTTATCTTATTTCTGGAGTAAATTTTACTTGCTTTACTTATTTCAAAAAACCCGTCAGCTTTCTTTTCTAAAATGTTTTGATTACTTTGGTAATATTTGGAATTTAAGTTGACTGTTTCTATATTTGATCTTGTTTTTTATGAAGGCTATTGAAAAATATTATATTAGATAGTTATATTTTATTTAGTATACTTCATTATATTTTTAAGAAATCTAGTATTTTTTTAACAAAATGCTTATAAAGAATTTATAAGTTTTAGACACGAGAAATAAGGGTAGTTTTATGAGCGCATCTACCTATAAAACATCTCTTTGAAAATATACATATCTACATATTTAAATAAAGTTTAAAAGAATCCACATAACTTATCAATTGACTGTGTTGTATTATATTATAACATGTACATATTAGAGAAAATATTTGATCCTATTTGGTTTAAAATACAACAATTTAGATTGCACTTATAAAAAACTAAGCAAATGTACGCGATGGTCAAGAAATTTTATTCATAAATATTATATGTTTCATATACACGTTATAATGTAAGGTGACGATAGGGATAGGGCAATCGTTCTAAGTGTAATTTGGTGCATTTGTATGCGTTAAATATAACTTTCATGTATGGATCGCTAAAGACGTTAGCATTTAGTTATTTTTGACTGGTGGAACTATGATGTAACTTTGAAAAGCGAGATGATAGTAGCCGACATCCCACCGACTGATTGCTTGGTTGCCCCGAACGACTTGTTCAATGCCTCCGCAGTTCAGCGGAGGCGAACCCGCGGGAGTATCGCACGGTCCCCGGACGCCTGCTCCCCCGCGGCCGAATTTATTTGGTTGCACACCGCCGCGATGGGTTCAAGAACTTCTCATCTCAAAATTTATGTTCCCGGGGATTCCGGTGAAATCGCGCCCAGAGCGAGTCCGAGTCCGAGTGAGGAAACCGCGAGATGTCTCAAGTCTATGATTCCGCGGCGTCGCAACCACCGGAGCGCAAATTAACTCTGGAGCTAGCATTCCTTGATCGCCGCGGACCCGGGACCCTCGGCGGCTTCTGCGGGCCCCGCGACGCCGGATTAATTCCCAGGGAGCACGACATCGGTGCTCACCGGCGGAACATATTACCTGAACATAAATCGCGACTCGGACGTATTAATTTGACTAACTCACGCTCGCCCGACATCCAATAGGAGTCAAATTAAGATGTCAAAGATTGCGGATCAAATTGAAATTTTTTCTTAATTGAAACTGCGCGGCGCGACCGCGGCGGCCGCGGCGGCTGCGGCGGCGTGCACTCGCTGGCCGTGTTTTCGTGTGCGGCAGACAGCTAGACCTCCGCAAATTTTCTATTAATTAATCTGTAGTTCATTAGGAGGGCGCGGGGCGCCGGGGCGGGATCAAATTTGATTCGAGGCACGATTTCCCTTGCCGGGCTCTCTTGGGTCCGGGGAGTCGCGCATTTTCTAGGAGCCGCCGACTGCGCCGGCACAGGCCCCAACTGGGGGGCCCGGGGCTCCGCAGACCCCGGCCCGGAATCGAGTCGGCCATCAGCCGCCAAAGTTCTGCGCTCGTTCCCGGCCGGAGGAGCATCCGGCGCGGACTGGATGACTCCCGAAGGTGTAATATGTACCGAAGGAGTTAATTAACGCTTCAGCGTATTTGATTAAATTGTTTACATTTGCAGCGCCATTTGATGAAAATGTTATCGTGCTGCACGTTCGGGGCCCTCGCCGGAGCGGGAGCCCCGGCTCGACTGCATCTGCATCCAGGGAAGCGCGGAGACCGCGAGATGCCGGTCGGTGCTCCCGGCCAGCGGCATTGCAACAACTGAGGAGCCATCATTTTTATTTCTGGAATAAAATGAGCTGCTCTGTCAGAATCATAATTTATTGATTGAAAGTATATCATAACATACATATACATATAATATTCTTATGTTTTCATAACAACCAAATTCTTAACATCGGTAATCCTTCATTTTAAATACGTTCAAACGAGAAAAAAAAAAGTTTTTTGAGACATACAAATATCATATTATGTATAAATTAGAAAAATGATCATTATATCAGTTTTTTTATGGTTAGTAAAGAATAATAATATTGGACTAAAGATTGAAAAAAAAACGGGTCGCCTTAAAAAAATTAAATTCCTGTTCCTACATTCGGAAGTTAATTTTTACTTTGAAAATTACTTTTTTATTTCTAGTACAGAATTAATGTCAATAAAATTTTCTTATAGATCATTTTAAGAATTCAATTAATTTTAATACGCAGAATTCATAACATTCTGTTGCATCAAAGCTAAGATGGCCACATAGAGCCTATCCATATTGTGACTAAAATTTAATACTTGCCTAATTTTAAAATCTGGTAGGTACATATATATTTTAAACAAAAGTGTTTGTTTCTTTCCCACTGTCTATATGACTGAATTTTAGCTAGGATTTCTAAAGCGATTAATTTGAAATTGTTTTCAATCTATGTTATAGAAATATATGATTTAGCTACAAGTGTTAACACTTATTGTAAATTCACAACTGAAACGACATCGTACAATTAAAAGAAAACGCTTAGGTACCTACCAAATTTATAAATATAAAACAAAAAAAATGTATGGATACAAAATCAAATCCGCGAATTTCTAATGAACTTTGTTAACCAGTTTGAATAATGGTTTTCGTATTAATTTAGTACGAATAATTTATATATTTTTCTTCGGCAAAATCTTATAATAAATCCTATAAGTCAAGAAGATGATTAACTTATCTTATTTGTATATGGTCTACTGGAATTGTGAAAATACATTATAATAAAATGAAAAAATTCGCAAACATAAGAAAATAAATAATATAATAAGATTCTGCTTTCTATAACCATATATACCTACACCTACAATTATTAACATTTTTACGATCTTTGTAATACTAGCCTCACTTTTTCACTAATTTAATGTTAGAGCTTTTCGTTGCTTACCTACTATTATGCATTATATGTACATTTAGTTTGAAAAATCTTAACAAAGTTTATGTTTTTAAAATTTATAAGATGAAAGAATAATTATTATAATTATGTTTTCATTTAGTATTCTCCTTAGGATTTTTGGTTTAGAAACCATAATGTCTATTGTAAAAGGGTTTTAAGTAGTGTAATATTTTAATAATAAAGAAACATTCATAAAAACCATCTTTGGGTTTAAATCTTTTACCTTTGTTGTATATACATAAATTGGTGAATACGTCAAAATGGCCATACTTATAATAATTTGATTAACATATACCTAATATTTGTATAATGAATTTACGGTAATTATCCTATAATTAGTACATGCTCTAATTAGAAATGTTTAGCTTTTTGAAGTAGAAGCGATTCATAAGTAACTTATGTGTATAGAACGGATGGAATTTTTAGGGTACCGCTCTACCTTATCGCAGAAATTATTAACGATATTCGTTTCCCACAGACGATTTAGACCATTTTTCTTGCCATTAGTTAATGATTAGGAAAACTGGCAAATCAAATCCTACATTTTTTAGAAAACTTTGGTGGTTTGGATATCGCTACGAATATATACATACATAAGTAAAACATTGGCTAGTGATCCCCACTTTAAAAAAAAACGATGCGGAGCGAATAACTACATAGATTATATTCTCATATTTACAAAATTTGAACCAAATTAATCAATCGAAGATATTAGAAAAATTATACATATGATTATAAAAACGAAATAATTTTTGATTTCAAAGTCTTATCTACATACATATCTCGGAAAATATTATACCTATATAATAGGTTTTTGAAGTCTAAGCTGATTTGTGACAAGATAACTTTTTATTCCAAAATTTGATAAAGTTGGCCAAAACAATATATTCTTAAATTTAACAAAGTTTTGATGAAAGGAAAGGAAAAGATATCTCCATTCTCGTTAAGTAACCATTTCAAGTTCAAAACGTATCGAATGTATGTTTTGTTTGAAATCTAAATAAGTATATCAAGCATAGAATATAAATAAAAACAGTATCAATCAAAATATAATCATTTTCAAGTTCAATAATCCCTCATTTCAAAATCCAATATAATGTATATATTTAGTAACAAATTCGTTTAATTGTTAATGTGAATTATACGTAGTTGCGTAGTTGTGTTTCACGTTTAAGTACCTTATTTGTTATTCAAATTTATATAGTTGCTTTCGAATTTGAAAGAGTTGTTAGTTAATTTAAAAGGGTAACCTTGATTTTGATTTGATTGGTTTTAATTTTTATTTGCCTATCATTCAGATTGATTTGATTGCTGTTAAATTTGATTTGATTGCTTTTATTATAGATGTGGTTACATTTGAAGCACAAATGCTACCATTTCCACATAAAAATTGGGATGGAAATACGTAAACACATAGTTTTTCGATAAGATCAAATCTGGTTCCTCAAAATCAGCATATTTCTAAAATTGCGCAGTTGGGGAGTTCTAAAAAGAATCGTTTTTATGTATGTTTTTAAATACGTCTTAAGGAATACGGTCTTTATACCTGTTTTTTGTTCTTTCTAACGCTATTTTCATTAAACGTGTTAGAGTTACTTGCCTTTGATCGGTTTTGCAAAATGTTCCTAACATTTTTATATGTAATATATATTATAAAATAGGTCAAGGGTTTTGATGAAAATATTTGCAAAATGTTAATTGATAAGCGTAGAGTAACAATTTCGTTTACGTACTATATATAATACATAGATTGAAAAAAGGAAATATATTAACTTGGTTGCAATTTATGAGGATTGCGGTTTGGAAGACGCTTCAGCAATTTGATTAAATTGTTTTAAAAATGTGATCGCGCGGCATGTTCGGGGCCTTCGGTGGCTGAGGAGCCCCGTTCGGACGCATGGGGATCCAGTGGAAGCGCGGAGTACGCAGAAGATGCCGGTCGCCGCTCCCGACGGCCGACAAGCCTTGGTATGGCCGGTGGCGGCCATGGAGCCGCATCATCCGCGCAATGGCGCGCCGTTAGAAGCCGCGGACCGCGAGCCGCAAGCCGCGACTGGCCCAGCGGCCGGCGGCCTCAAAGATGAACAGCGTGCACGCATAAAAATTAAGCGAATGGCCATTTACACATAATATCCATTTCGAGTGGCTCTTTGCTGTGTTCCAATTGGCTCCGGTACGTGACTAACAGGACAGCTTTATCGGCGCGTAAATTCGCGAATGATTAACTCGGGGATTTTGTCGAACAGAACTAATCGATTAGCGGAGTTCCTTCGCCGGGATGGCGCAGCCTCCTCCCGTGGTGTGAACTCGCCGTGCAGCTTCATTTCTCACTGTCGCCGTCGTCGCCGTCCCGGAGCCCGGGGCCCGGGGCCGGGTGCCGGGAAGCGCGGCGTGCGGCTGCCGCGGGCGCCCGAGGCGGCCACGTAGAGGCACCTCTACGCCGGTTATTGAGACATTTGCGGATTAATTAAGGCGACATACTCACAATTAGCAATTTATACGCGGCTAATAGTCGCGTGGTTATAAGCAATTTAACGTCAGCCAAATTAATTTATACGCTGCCAATTGACAAAGATATTGTAATTGAATTTGTTCCCCGCGCTCGCGCGATCATATAATAACTTTTTGCGGGGCCCCGGCATGGAGATGGAGCTATCGGGCGGCGGCTAATAAATTCGTTCGATGACTGATAAATCCACGCATAAAATTAACATAGCTCAGTGGCGGGAGCTTATCGCCCGCGAGCGCATAATTTATGGGAAAGCTCACGACTCTTGCGTCAACGCGCCACCGCAGTCACTTTTGCTCCTCTAAGTGGCAAATTATGTCAAATTTGAATTTACCCACGGAGGAGTGCTCAGGACCCCGGAGCACCTGTAATTTTGAGACATTTGCACGCCTCCTCAATTAATAGTGGTCTTCAGTCTATCCACGCCCTGAGAATTATCGTGTAAGGATGCACATAAGTGCACACGAGTGCAGGCTTAAATTCAATTGCCCTCATGTTTTAGAAAGTGAAGGGTAATTTGCACTACATACCTAAGGAAAGGTCAGCTTAAAGTCATAGTTTAAATATATTTGCTATAGGTACTACATATAGTATTAGATTAATATACATATTGATTCTATTCCATTGGTCTCGCCTTGTCGAATTTTCAAAAATATTTTCTAGGTGGGTGTCATAAAACGAAACTACTTATATTTTTGAAATTGTCTAGTGCGGTTTAAGGGACTTAGCGTGTGTTGTTCTAAAATTATAAAGAATTTCGAACTTTATGTTCTAAAAACAACCAACTTTTCTTTATTATCTTTATTCCTTACAAAGTAGGTATAGTATTAGAGGGCTCCAAACCATATAAGACAAAATTAACCCTTTTCCATTTCACCCTTGTAGGCGTTTCTGAATAAATATACCGCAAGCGGTTGCTCTCAGGGCTAGCGGAACTAGATAATCTCTAGCACCGTTAAACAAATTTTGTAAAGCAATCCCAAATAAACGCCTGATGAGTGAGCATCGTTTTTCTTTTATTGGAATAATCCCTCGCCCTGCCTACACCCTACTTTTATCAGTTAAAATCGCTGATTCGACGACTGCATTGAGCTTTATCCATTTTTCTGTGAATTGTTCAACGAGAATAAATTAGTCAGAAAAAAATGAAAACATTTAAAGGTCAACAAATATTTATTAATATTGCCTAGTTAAGTTTTAAGAACCCAAATCCTTTCTCTCTGAATTTGTTCTTCTTTTAAAATATATAGTTTAGCTTGTATTTACATTTGAAATGCGTTAAATATTACAAAAGTTATTTAAGTTTTGTTGCTACTTTTCGCATTAAATTTAATAGTTGAACTCTTTCGAGTATCGCTCTTAAAAACGAGCGAAATTCAAACACTTTTTTGTTGTGGTATGCTTATAATGTATATGTGTATGTACATATGAACTTTGGCAGGTGTTTCATCTCATTAGAAGAGTTTACGCCCCAAAAATAAGGTGTACGATTCGACGGGTTCTTTGTCATTATAACCAGTTAAGATACATGAGTTACGATAACATCATTATGTGCAACGCAAAGTAAAATCGATAAAGGTAATTTATAAAAGCATGTGCCCATGGGTGTCCGTGTGGGGACGGGAAAAGTGCTCCTCCCTTAAAACATAATTATATGTTGTTTCTCATATAAGTAGCCATTTACGCAAAACTCGCTTTTAAGAATTTGGCAACCAACAATCAGGTAGATACGATTGTTTTAACCTAATATGCAATACCTACTTAATTTGGAAATTGAAAATCGTGAGAAATATTCCTTTATTTTGCTTTAATTTGAAAATAATTCCGTGTAATTAATAACAATAAATAGTTATGTTGTTTAAATCGTTTTCTACACAAAAAACTACAATGGTCCAAACAATACATATGTTGAGTACAGCTTTCTAACCCTTTTTTTCAATTACATTTATATACCTAATATAAATAAAAAATTAGGGTTAAAGTTTTTCAAGACAAACTCCATTTATTATTGTTCTGGATAATAATACTATTGTAGACAATATTTCCTAATATAACCAATTAATTTTCCAATATTTATTCTAAGCAATCTTTTCTTAATTCAGATTAGAAAACTGAAATCTGTAATGTTAATAATTACTACACATATGTTATAACTCTTCAGTTGATCAACATTTAAATTTTTGTTATTATACTTTGTTTTTTTTTTTTTGTTTTTAATTTTAAAGTTCAATATTAACTTTCATATGGAAAATTGATATTTAGATTTCGTTACTCTTACTCATGCACAAACAACAAATTAAATTTTGGCGAAATCGAAAACGGTCTTGAAAACTGTATAAGAATTAAAACTATTAATACACAAGAAGTGAACATTAAAATTTAATACTTTAAAACCTATATCTAGCACCAAAACTTGCCCCTTAACCACTAAATTACCATCGCCTGTTACTGTTGCTTTAGAATAACAATACAAACATTTTTTTAAAAAGCAAGCTTTTAAATACTTTGAAGAACAAAAATGAAGTTTAAAAGAACTTCAAAACGAAAGTGAGTTGGTTTACTGCAATTTGGCCTTTAAGTTGATTTTAAGAGTATACTACTATTAATTAAATGTCTGGTAACTTTCCGCAATTCAAAATAGAGTTCGTTTAATTCTAATATCCGTAGAATAATTAATTAATTTGGCCTTTGTAACCTTAACAGCTATATATTTAAACATAACTTAACCTGCACAGATGTGTATGATATTTACAAGATATGTAGTTGTGTAAAAAAGTAAATTATGTAACTTAGTTATTCAGTCTATGAACGCAATGATCAATATTGTATCCACTTTGTAATTGAAGGTCAAATATAAGAAACGTTGCTTGAGGAAAGGATTTAAGAAACTTTAAGATTATAAAATATGGAGGTTTATTAGTTAAATAGGTATTCGAAGCAACTGAAGTTAAATCTTTAAATATGTTTAATTATTGAAGTATCTGAAATCGAGTTAATGGCCATTTTAGTCAGAACTAAGACTGGTTTAACGAACTACATATGTATGTGTGTATGTGTGTAGTACTTAGCTCACCTTTAATGAAAAACTTCATTGCATCTAACAAC
The DNA here is from genome assembly GCA_959613345.1 of Tolmerus cingulatus. NCBI lineage: Eukaryota > Metazoa > Arthropoda > Insecta > Diptera > Asilidae > Tolmerus > Tolmerus cingulatus. Next base: position 19,482,136 of record OY390708.1, on the reverse strand, counting down.
TTATATTTTGTTGTCTAAATTACCAAAAGTTTGTTTAAGACTTTGTTAACTTACGTATACAGACGTTAAACAATGATATTGATTAATAAAATATAATTTAAAAAATGTTATGTTTATTATAACTGAAAACGCGGAGGTTCGAAACTGCTTGGAAAGTATAAACATGATTTTTGAATCCTTTTAACAATATTGTTTTGTTTTTTTTGTAAGTGTGTAATGTGCACTTATAGTTATTTGCAAAAATCCCTTCAGCCCTAAAGTAAGAAAGCGCAAAAATAACATTTTCAGGATTTCAGACAACGGTGCCTCGGTAAAACAATTTATTAAAGTAATCAGCATGTTGTCAAATAAGCTTTTAAACGTTTTACGAGGAAAAAGAAAAAAAATCGTTACTATTTGCGCTGCTTTGCATTTACCGACTTATCCTAAACACCTAAAGAAAGTTATGACGGTTTGTTTAAAATAAGGAGAGTTCGGTAAGTGCGAGTCGGATGGTCCAATGCACGAGAAGGGGAATCCCCGCAAGATAAGAGACGCCATGTGGAGCGAGTTTAAACAAAGGCGTTGCGAGGAGTGGTGCAAGGATCTTGTGCAATGACCCAATTCCGCGGGCATTTCGCGATAATTTAGACCTTCAAACGCGAGAGAAGTACTCGGGCCTCGTTCGCGTGGGAGGGGGCGGGACGGGGGGGCTGTGGGAGTGGTGGGAACTGTGTTAATTTCACTGTTATTCGCGCTTAACCTCTCTAATAGCCAGCTCGCGCGGCTGACAGTAGTAACGGCAGCGGCACTATAACGGAACACAAAAACCCGTAGTCAGACACTTATGCAAACACTTGTTAGCGGGCGCAGTTAATTGCGCCGCAAGCACCACCACATGAAAGCAGCTCGGGCCGCCACGTAACGCGCCACACCGCAGAGCGCGCGTCCACTTGCACGCGAGTCGCGAGATATTTGACAATACACGCGGTGCGCGCGAACACCCCCGCCCGCTGCAGCTGTGTTCGTGCGGGCCACTAATTATACAGAAGCAGGAATAATGCACCCGTGCGAACGCCCAAATTCATGGCGCGCTGCATTCAAATCGAAGGCAAGATCCCAACTAGAGCCACGCATACCACGGACCTGTGGACCGAGTGGAGACTTCGCCCCGGAGTGGAATCCTCGCGCGCGAGGCGTCCCTGGCACGCGCGAAAGCGAATTCCGCCCGCTGCGGGGGAAAAGGACCTCTAGTGATCCGGTCGGCCGCGCGCCAACTCTGCGCCGCGCCACCCTTCCGGCTCCGGCTCCGGGTCTTGTCCTTTTTCTTGAGTTGACTTTTTTCGGGGGCGCTCGCCGTCGCATCGCAATGGCGGCGGCCGCCCGCGTCGCTGTGTGAGTGCCGTGGGGCCGCGGTGTCGTGGTCTGCCATCGGCATCCGTCGCACCGCACCGGCCGTTAGCGTGGGAGCCCCGCGTCCGCCGTCGCTCCGCGCCGCGCACTCGATGCGGTGCGTTATGTGCCGTGGGGTGGGACGTGGGTGGGTGTGCCGATGTCTCCACCGCCACCGCCATCCGCCATCCGCCAACGCCGCCGATGCGAAATTGTTTCATTTGGCTTCGATTCGCGGTGCTCGCGAAAATCTCGACAGGGGAATCCCTTCCCTGGGCACCGTGCAAAGGATTTATAGGCTCCAATTACCGTTATTTATCAAACGGAAACAAGCCACGGAATTATTAAATGCATTTGGACCCTTTTCGGTCTCCGGAGGCACAACTCCAATTATTCGATGTTTGTTTAGGCTGTGAAAATGTTCATGGGATGGTCTTGCAAAAATTCGCGCTAAGTCTTTTATATCTCATAAGCTGATTAATAAAAGCGAAAATAAATATGCACCTCCTAAATCAGTGTCGAGCTAGCAATATTAGATTTTTGCAATTGCAGGGTCACCTATCACGAATCAAAAAAAGTGCGATGTTGTGGCTTAGAATCCATATCTTCCACTTAAAATGGCGGTAGATAACATTCGATAGCGTTTTAAAAAATATCACAGGCTTCTTTGTTTGTTTTTAATTCAATGTGTGGTTTTTAGAAATATTTGACGGTACCAGAACTTTTTATCCGCATTCTGAGATAGGTAACGAAAATTAAATAATTCTACACTAACCTTTTTTTCTGAAGAACTGAAGAACTTTATTAATGTACGGATAAGATTATGACAATGCTCAATCAGCTTCTACTCTCGACAATGACCAAACTTTACCTATTAATGAAAAATCATTATAATTATCGGATTGATCTATTAATTTATAAAATTGCTTAAATTGTAAATAGAATCTTAAGCTATTGTTCTTTGAAAATACATAAAGGCTTAAAACATTTCGAAATATTCCGTGGATTTTAAGTTATGTATATATCTACATAAATATTTGTGTGAAATGTGTCAGAAAAGATGCTCAAGGTCAACGGTTTTGAAAATCTCACTTTCTATCTATTACATGGATGTCGATTTAGAGATTATTAAATATACTTATACAAGTTTCCCCTCCGGTTTTCTCACGCATATCATTGTACTTGGAGAATTTTAGGCTATCCCGCAGAAAAAGAACCATCCACTTCGATGAGCTCGTTCAATAGTTATGCGGGAACAAACATTAAAACCAAAAAATTAAATACATACGGTCGAATTGATAACCTCCTCCTTTTTTGGAAGTCGGTTAAAAATCATAAAAATCTAAGCATGCGTGTATACCCATTCTTTGAAAATATTTCTTCATCATATACGAGTACCTATCTGTTTTATAATAATTTCCAATTACAGTCGCAACCATTAATTATTCAAGGATAAATTTCATCAGCAAGTTGTAATCCTCTTTAAGAAAATAAGTCTTTGACAACGGCATGGCATTACTCCTTCTACATATTAGTCAACAAGGCAAGCGAAGGATTATTGTTTAACCACAATATATGGATGTCCTGTTTCCTATTCTCTCGCAAACAAATTGATTAAATATTAAATGATATCTGTTTGTCTGCAAGGTATGTCATGGACTAGATGGAAGAAAGGCAAAATATGGTAGGCAAAAAAATCAAGTACAATATAAAAATGTTGTATTTTGATGCAATTAATGGCACTCTACTCAAATCAATGAAGTTTCTTCACAACTTATAAAAAGCTAACTAAACTCAGCTTTCCCATTCTTAATAAAATATTTTCTCGCTTGTATTTAATTCTAAAAGGACACTGATTTGATTTATGTCAATTTAAATTAAATACTTTAAAAAATCGTTTTCACAAATTTTAACGTCGGCGTCGTGAGATTTCGGCGATAATTTTAAATAATAGGTAAGCAAATTACGTTTCGGTAGAAATTTATGTCTCATATTGTATGTTACAATACATAACTTGCTTACTAACAGAATAGAAAAGGAATGAAAATAATGAACTTTTAAAATTTAATGATGGAAATAATCTTATTGAAAATTTCAATATTTTATTTTTTTGCTACGGATATCAATCTCAAAACATAATACATATATGAGGCTTCTAACAATTTTCAAAGGTTTATTTAACTTATTATTTTCATACAAAAAGGTGTTTGAATGTGTTTACGTATACTTTCGATTTTGTTCTCCGTATCGGTAATTTTTGGAACAAATTTTTCTCGTATGATTTTGTTATAATGGAAGAAATCATTTGGAATTTGTCAATATTCCATTACGAAATCTCAAAACAATTTGTGAATTTGTGCTCTAAGTTGTCCTTTAATAAACGCCCTAATTATATTATTTCTAAAGCTTTTCCCTTGCTTGGTTTCCTAAGAGGAGTTCTAAGAAGTTTTCCGACTCATATAATATGCTAAAAACTCTTTGTTACTCTATTGTTCGGTCTCTTTTATTGAATCGACTTCAATTTCATAGCATACGAAATAAGCACAAATAGAACTGAATTTGTGCAAAAGGCTTTTACTAGTTTTCCTTTAAGAAAGTTCAATTGGAATAATTCTCCTCTGGCTTACAACCCTTACCGCTCGGTGTCAACTTATTGATTTGGAGATTTTTCTCAGCAAAGGAAAGGTTGGTTGCCGTCACCATTTTGGTTCGAGTTGTAACTTTACCAAATTAATTGGCCAAAATTACTTTTACAACTCGCGATTTATTCACATTCGTGCAATGAACATAAGTAGTTACTCTTTTTATTTACTAGTCCCCATCGCACAAACTAAGGCAGGAGAAATCCTATTACGATTTGTTCAAATTTATAAGATCATTATTCTAAATCACAGACTAATTAATTGATAAGCCACAGAAATCATTGAACCTTACTTTTAATATTACGTATAATAATGAAATGGAATTAAAAATTACAAATTAGAATCCAAAATGATTTAAAAAGGTGCTTTCCGTTTACAAAAAATATATTAGTTACCTATATTTTTGGTCCCTGTAACAAGGAACTTAATTAAAGATCGAGTATACCTGATTTCAACTCGAAGTATGGTGTAACCCACTCTATGATTTTATGTCAATAATATAGAATAAGTAGATAATCATACCACCATATGAAACTTATAAAATTAATTTAATATTTATTCGTAATGATTTTTAAATGAATATCGTATTATTTTACACTGTAAAAAACTGAACGTTTTAATTTCATATTAATTTGATATAATTTTACAATGCCAGGAGTTAAATGTTTATTAAAACCTCATAAAGTGGCCCTGACTTGGGAGTAACCAAATTGTTTCTTGAAATGTTTTTTATTGCAAAATAGTTATGTAATTCTGCAACAGTGATACCTACCTGTGGATCTACGGAACAACATACTCAAATCGTTATGTTTAATCATCTGTACACCTCGAGACAACCGCGTTTAAAGTTTTGATAATTACGACTACTCTCCCCTACTCTTATGTACTTAGAATAAGCTTTACATATGTACATATTAGTAAAGGATCACTATCAAGATATCTTTAAAAATCATAATTCGAAAGTAAAAATAAGAAAGTTTTCGACGAAAGATGGTATGAAATGTTTTATAAATTTTATTAAATCATTTTTTTAAAAATCCCCTTTTAAGAAGAATATGTATGCATGTCTGTAATACGTTTTAATTTAAGGTCTATTAAGTGCACTTACCCCCTTTTGTGTAATTCTGTGGTTGATTTAGCCTCATTTTTAAAATTTTGGTGGAATCGCACCTAATTTCTTTAAAATTCTTTATAAATTCTATTGTTTGAAATAAACGAGTTAATTAATGGCCTGGGAATTATTCTTTCCGCGTTCGCTGCCTTTTCGCATTTTCCCGCGGAAGTTCACAAAGCGAGTGCTAAGAGATCCACTCAAGTTCCAAGGCGCGAAGGAGCCACCCCCGCATGAATATTCAAGAAGGCGCCTGAGGAGACGTCGGTTGTCCTTCGACGCTGGCCGAGAGCCGTCGATTCGACTGGTCGCGGCGCGTCCGGTCCGGTCCGTTAATTGGAAATCGGCGCGCGTGCACCGGGCCACCCCTGGCTGCACGCCACAGTCCCGTAATTGCTACATGCGCTTGGGTGCAGGGGCAGATTAAAAATTTGTAAACAAATTAATTATGCGAGTGCCATAACTGCGGCCAGCGCCAAACGGCGCGCATAGGCCGCGTTATTAATTCAATGATGGGCGGCTGGGGCCCGCAAACCTGTTGGCACGTCGCGTCGCCGTGCCGCCGCCGCCGCCGTCGTCGCTACTGTTCGATGGGCTGCGACGCGGCGCTTGGCGGGCCGCGGCTCAGATTTCCCGATTTACATAAACCGGTAATCGGGCAAATGGCTAATTTCCTTTTGTCAACTGTGCAGTCACGGTTGCGTGCGACCCGTGCTCCGGGGGAGGGATGGGGCGCGACTCGAGACCGCGGCGTGGCGGCCCTATTCCCACGTTTAATTGCTTTTTAGCGCTGTTGCAACACGCCGCCCGGCCACTTTCACTAATTGAGCGTCAATATTGCGTGCGCTAGGCTCAGGTAAATTGGTCCTGGATCGGTCGCGGGATGGGCCCCGGGGGGCAGCCGCCACTCAATCCACAATTCGAATGGACCCCCCGCGGGAGCGAGCGGGGCCGCGCCAAGTTTCCGCAGCAGCCATTTCGGTGCGACGACGCTTTCCCGGACAGTGCAGAGGTGCAGAGAGAGGCCGCCGCCTTCCAGCGGGACTTCCAGCCGGCTTGGTGCGGAGCCCGGGCCCCGGCCTGAATCATCATCACCTGCCACTCTTCCACGACGCCTTAGTGTGCGAGGGCTGGCCCCGCGCCCCCTGGGGGCTGCAGCCAATCGCGTCGAGGGGTGTGTTTTTTGCGGCTGTATAATCGCGTAAAACCCGTTCTGCGCGTGGCTTTGTGTGCGTCTGGCGACGACGGACGACGACGACGACGACGACGACGACGACGACGACGACGGCGACGGCGACGGCGGCGGCGGCAGCATCCTCATCTCCGTGAGACGTGGAGCCCGGCTGCTGCGCTGGGCATGGAACTGGCAGGGGCAGTTTTCAGATCTCGCGGAGGTCGGCTCGGGCTTCGGCTGCGGCTTGGGTCCGGTATGCATGGCAACTGGCAGCAGCTGATGGCAACTTGGCGGCAAATAAGCCCACAGCCGACAAAGTGGCAGTAAAAAAGCCCAGAAAACAGGTTGAGTCCATACAGGAATCGAGAAAAATGAAGAAAAAATAATAATAATAAAGGAAAAAACGGTCCCTGGAGCCCGCGAGGAGAAAGGGAGGGGTGTTTTCTTATGAAGATTTATGCCTCTCCTGTAATTCATATCCGGTAGCAGCTCCCCGGCTCCGGGCGAGTGCCGCTCCCCCCGTGGGAGGGACCGGGGTGCTCGCGAATGTTCGATTTCTTTTATATTTCTGTGTCAACCTAAAATTAAAATTTCTTAAAGCCGGTGGGACCGTTCCCGGGCTTAATAACTCATTTCGGCGGTGGCGCAAAAGGCGTTTTTTTCGCGGCTGTTCGCTCCCGCGGCCGTCGAGTCGTCTTTGTCCGCTCCTTTTCAACTGTCTGCCGAATTAATCAGCGAAATGCTGGCGGACGCTTGACAGAACGCGCCGGAGCTCCTTATGACAGCTTATTGATTTGTGTCTCCTTTTCGCAAAAAAAGGAATGTACGTAAACGGATTTCCTTTTTAAGTAATTCAACTTTTAGCCACGTACTTCGCGTTCATAACGCAGGCTTTGGCATTTCATTCAGTGTGCAACTTTTGTTTACAACTGATTTACTCTTATTTGCACCCTTGAAACGATGACTATTGTAAATATATAAAAGATGTTCTAAGAGTTACAAAAAATAGCTTTAAATTTAATCAAAGTAACTAATAATAACTCCAGTAATATAGTTTTGATTATACCAAATATTTTTTAAAAGAACCATCAGCTTAGTCAAAGCCTTGAGAAACCAAGTTAGTTAAAGCACATGACTGATCAATCATCATTTGGTTCTATGTTAGTAAACATGCGACCACAACCTTTTCTTCAACATATGCTTACTGACACGAACATCAAACAAATCAGCATTCTTATTTACATTTATACCCTCATCCGAATAAAGGGTTGAAAAAAGTTATAGTTATTTTTACATAGACTATAGTGAGCAGAAGCGGCACCACCCTAAGATTGCGCTCATTCTCTTTAAGATTGAAATTACTTTTAAGAAGCGTTGAGTCTACCTTACCAGTTACTAATTGATGAACAAATACAATATCAGAAATCTCCCGACGTTTGTGCGGAGAATGCACATCAAGGAGTCTCAGCCGACCATTGTAAGGAGGAAGGATAACCGAATTACTCCGTGGCAAGTCCTTGAGGGCGAACCTGACAAATTTCCTTTGTACGGATTCGACACAGTCAATACGGACTTGATAATATGGTGACCAGACTTGACCCACGAGTTCAAGGATTGGTCTGACAAAAGAAAAATAAAGCTGTTTAAAACCGAATCTTTTGGAAAATTGTTTCTATCATTTGATTAAATTTAAGTTCCTTACGTTTAAGGAACACGATCCCTAATATTTATAAGCGATTATTTTATAAATTTAATGATGTACCTCTTTATTATATTAACATATAAATGTAGATAAAAACATTGATTTCAATTTAGAGCAATTAATTCTTGATACGGAGTGCATCTTACCTCATTAAAGCAATTTCTTCATTATTGTCGTTTATGAGTTATTGATTCACCGCGAATATTTATTTCGTTAATACTAAGACGATTTCTCCTTTTATAAATATATATAAGATATCACCCATACTTAAGAATCTGTTTTCTTGCGATTAGAAGATTAATTTAATGATTTAAAGCGATAAGTTCTTATTTTGTTGATATGATTATAAACGATGGCTCTTGAAAATTGTGTGTGAACATTTAATAAAATTATTTCCTGCTGTACACATTAACACATAAAATTTCATACACGATGGATATGTATTTTGAAATTACCGAATTTACTTAGATTTTAGCTTCTATGGTTTTCATATAATAATTTTTTTCATGGATTCGTTTACTACTCTATACTTATCCTTAATTATTAGAGAATTTGTGTTCGTTTTACCTTACCGCGATATAAAGTTAATTTAAAAGCATTCTTAAACGTAAATTCAATTTTCGTTGATTTGGGAAACATTTTATATAGAATTAATAAAATTTGTTTTTACATATGTATAACAAAAATCAGACAATCAGACAAGTATGTGTTTTTTTGAGTGTATAGTCCTAGAGTTTTCTGAAGTGAAACGTTGCAACTGCATATCACATTTAAATAAATGTTGTGCCTATGACTTTTGAATTTATAATTTCTCCAGAATATATGTAGTATATGTATGTACATTCATACTACATTTTAATAAATTAGCATTAATTAGCATTTCATCGAAATTTGAACCCATTATGCGCTTCTCTACAAAAGAGAGAAATTAACAAAAACTTTATTATAAAATTCGGTACTATATGAAAAAACAAATAAATAATATGAAATTGATGTTACTTGGAAAATCTATAAAAATTCAGTTGAATTTTACAATTATAAATAATTGGATGTTATTATAGATTATGAAACTGCTGCTTTCAGAAAATAGCGATCGTGATGGGAAAAGTGGTAAGTAATTGCAACTTTAAATATAACGTTCGAAATTATAAAGTGTGTGACAAGCGCAACAATAGCAGAAGATCAGGATTTATCTGTCGCAAGAGGTTTATAGGAGGATCATTTAAGAAATATGGAGCACTTTTGCTTTGGCCTACGTCGCTTTTTGCCGGCCGATTTTACCCTTGTCAAGTGACTTGTTTTCGCGAGATAACAGGCGGAGGAAAATTGTCACTGGACCCGATCGCGAAAGCCACAGCCCGGGCTCGGGAGCCGCGCAAAAAGATCTCGTTGGCTTCGCGGCTGCCGCAATAAATCTCTTTACTTCTTTATGCAGCCTCGGCAGAGCCCGTCAGATTGATGTGATGCGTGCACCTCCTAGTTTCGATTTTTATCGGTTTTTGCGGCTGCGAATGAGAATGGCATGGCCGCTGCGCGAGGAAGGAAAAAGTTTTCATTGACAAGAATTCAATTACTCAGGCCCATGTAGAAACAGATTAAAGAGCGGTGTTTACGGGAGCGACGCGGCCGCGGCCGCGGGCTGCCTCCTCCTGTCCTTTACATAACACCTTTCGATAAGGAATGTTCCACATAGCGCTCCCGCCTTTTAGCGCTACTGGCCGGCTGGTGGCGGCCATCTAGAGCGCGCCAGGTTTTTATTAGGAAATTGCTCTATAACGCGACCGCCATACACATATTCGCTAAATTAGCAATTTCAAGTGATTAATTTCTATTCTCAGCAGCTCCTACTCATACCGCACGCATGTTTACACGCGGCGACGTCGGCCGGGCGGGCAGGGGCCGTCCTTAATTGCGGCCAGTGTCTTACAGTGCGTCTGGTCCAGTGCGCAGCAGCATTGCCCAAGTCTAGCCCGAGATCGAAATGGGCTCGCTGTGGCAAGTGTTGAAATGAATAATTGAAATTTGCCCTTTTTTGTACAGCGCCGACATTTAAATTTATTAAATCACGTTCCACAGGAACATTCACTTTTTTGCGTTTAATCAGACGTTTTCACATTTCCATCGGGGCATCGGATTTCTTTCCCCGATGCGATGAAGATAGATTGCCGCTGGGACGCCATATCCGCCGATAATGACGAAATTTGAAATGTGTACCGCGCGTCAAGACTGACGCGCGGTATTTGTTTACATTTTCTTACATTTGTGTCTGCGGTATCGAAATGCCTCCGAGTAAGGTTGGACCCGGGGGTCCGCGGCGGGTTTGGGAAACCTGCGCAATTTGCAAGTGATTGGGAAAGCTGCCTTCTGGGACCTCAAGCGATTTGGAAGTGCTTCGCTGCATGGACTGCAACTGCAGCAGGATCGTGGAAAATCAGCCGTCTTTTTTTTATGCAACATGCTCTGCCTAAAGCTGCATGATGTCGCTGGGGATTTCCCAAGAGTCGAGGCACGCCATCGAAAAGGCAATGCAGCAGCATTCGAAGCCAATTTGATAAACAAAATTCCTTTCGACAGCCCGCACTTCCGCCCAATTTGGAAATACTGCACAGATCATCGAAATAAGGTTCGAAGTGCCTTTTGTCTACTTTTCCTTAATACTCTCTAAGAGCGATAAGAGTATTCCCACTTCTTAAAACATAAGTACCCATCACTTAAATTCATAAAAGCCATTTAGCACTATACCAAATTTATTTTATTGGCTCTCAAAACCGAATGGAAAATAACTATATTACAAATATTTAAAAGTATAATGCTGGAATATACACATCTATATAATGCTATTTATACACATAGAATTGAATTATAAGTAATTTTTAATTTGTTTGTGAGTTTTAAACTATCTTGACATTTAAACACATAAGATTAATTACTATATATGTACATACTGTAAAAGAGGAAAATAATAATTTCCGAAATTATTTTCTTCTTTATAAATAAACTGGTTATCATTCTTGCTAATTGCAAAAATTTTCTGCTGCTTTTGTAGGTACATGCCATACGTTTAGCGTAGGGGTTTTTTTTATTTTTTGTAAATTAAAATTATTTCAACTAGAAAAAGAATTTAATACCTTAACGAAATTTTGTATTGTAATAGCATGGATAAAATACTCGTATTTCATATTGAAACATAACATGCATAATACAGCAATTTTGTTTTAGTGTCGAAAGGATTATTTTAAGTTTTTTAGAAAAATATCGTAAATGTTCATTAAGTAATTATCAGGCGTTTAAATTATAATTAATTTTAAAGATAACTTTAGTTTAAAACACAGATTTTTACTTTGTTTTACTACATAATAAGATTTTAGTTTTACGGTTAAATGCTTTACTCTTATTTAAGAGCCACATACTTGAAGAGTATAACAAAACCATCTGATTAGAAATTCGATACTTCAAGTGGTATTGAAATTAATGTACATTTTTAATATAAAGTACCTATAATTTAAATCCAAATTTCAAAACTTGTCCTACTTTAGAAAAGGGACTGAATTGGATAAGTTCACTCCTCTGAGCCCGGTGGTACATTGAAAAATATTTTTTTTCGCAAACAAAGATGTCAGCACGCACAATAACAACTGAAGATGAAAGAAAGTAGCAGCGTAAGGCGTCGAAAGGTCTTGATCCGGCCCTAAGTATGATAAATGAGGTCCGAATGATCTCGGAAATTAAGGTGACTCGAGTAAGCCCGCGCCGCTGAATGCGCTTTAATACGGCGCGCTGTTGATTTGATTGATTCATTGTGTCCACAACACCTCTATCGGGTGACACCTATGTAAACTCGAAACACCTCTGAATAAGTAGTTTTGTAAACATTTACAAGTCATCGCCGGAAAATATCGTCAAAGCGGACTCGCGGCGATGCCGGTCCGCAGCGGGCTATTCAGCGTTAATCAAAAACGTCAATGGCCAGGGAAAAAAGAAAACAGCGCGCATATGTCGGACTGACGCGGCTCCCACACCGCTTACCTGGCGAGGAGCTCGTTACCGGGCCGCGGACACCCGGGGCTTGACGGGTATGAGACATGACATTAGTCAAAATCATGACCTGCCACCACCCGGCCGATACCATCTACCCTTCTGCAAATAATGGCCGGCCACTCGGGTGCTCATTGATTAAGATGTTTATCGGACTAACCAAAATATTGTCGACACATGTATCCGTTTACTTCCTGATGGCCTTTGTTCGCGCCCGTAATGATTTCTGCAAACGGAACCAGCCCTCCGAGCGGAAGAGGGTTCCGCCGAGGACGGGAATTTGTCAAAACGCCCTCATAGTTCAAACGCCTCGTCCCCGTTCGGGGCCATATGCCACAAATTGTTGAGTAGCGCTCGTCAACTAATCGAGAAAATTATTTTTGATCGCTTTATTAATTTAATTGCAATCACAATTTCGATAAGGTCGGCCGTGGCGCTATGGAGATAAACTATAGTGCTTAAATTTTAATGTGATCTGAAAATTTGATAGTCAATTATGAAAAACTAAATATGAATGCATTATTTTATTAAATGGTAAAGTTCACTTTATAATTACAAATTGTCACATACATACATATGTACATATTATGTTCATATGCAGTCCTCATACGAATACGTTTAGATTTCACTGGCGAAATACCACTATATGTATTTAAAATGAATATATTTAAACTTTAGGCTTACCAAGTCACAATTTGTAAAGCAACTATAAACAATCTGAGTCAAGCTGAAGGAAACGCTACAAGGATACTGTCACATATGTATGAGGGACCATTCTCATATTTTAAGTTAAACCAATTGTAACTTACGCGTAATCCTTAAACAATAAAAGCAAAACGTTCACTAGCCTCATTGTGTACGTATTGTGCTCTACTTAAAACACTTTATAAATATTGTAACATTGCCTTTAATATCGCAAGCTTTGTTGTTTTGTTTATTGAAGGAATATCGATAGAAAAAAAAAATATTAAGTATATTCTTCATCCAGTTAAAACAAGTTGGATTTCTTGCCCAACTTTATATAATCTTGGATGTTATAATGTCTGGTTAATGTTGTAAAGTATAGTGCAAAAATAGTATGAATAAAATATTAGGTAAATGGGAATATACCTAACAAGAACTTGAATAAAATGGGAAATAATAAGGCTTCTATTATCCCTCATATAGTATGTAAAAGGTATGAAAAGGTGAAAAGGTTCCCAAATCATCCTTACGCATTGAATCTAAGTATAAAATAAGAAGTAAGAAATAAAAATTGAGATATCATCTTACTAAAAGTGTACATTCGCTTATTTCATTATACCCGGAAATCCGGATTTTCTGAATTTTTATTTTCGTTCGGTCCCAGAATTTTATTAGTTAATCAATCGAATTTAATAATTTAATATAATATTGATGCAAAGCAGCATTCTACCTAGTATACATAAAATTTGAACAATGTTCGAGCAAGCGGACACCAATAGTGATCTTATAAAAGTTGCTCTTATTACATAGTAAGGGTGGTCTTCTAAATTATAACATAAAATTATATATTTTTTAAGTACCTTTGTGAGCCTAATTTATCTCTTATTTATAACTCAATACCCAATGACAATATCCAAATTTTTATCTTCTCAGAGCATGTCTTTATAACCAATTAACGAAAATGTTAAGGATTTTTAACATAAAAGTTACATTTATATCCCCAACTATTGAAATATCCCACTGTTCCGCTCGCCTTCTAATCTGCCCTATTTTAAAGATGAATATCCTCGTGTCATTGACAAAAGCTAACCACTTCTAAGACGAGTCGTAGAAGTAGCATGAAAGATCGGAGCAGGAAATAAAACTCGATGAGGGATTAAAACTAAGTTTCCTGTTGACTTGATGCGGAACATACGCACTCACGCAATAATTGGGATAATCTGCTGAAATCTTGTTCCCTTCTGGTCGTTGGATCGACGTTCAACGCTCAACCCTCACGTCGTGTAATTCGTCAATATGCTTCCTTGGCAGTTGCAAGGGGCGAACACCCTTCGGGGTGCATTCAGGCAAACCAGCCCTTGCGCAGGGACCGGGAAGCCCTTGCCAGGAGGGATGAATTTGACCGCGAATCGACGACGGCTCATGTTTTTAACAAACAGGTACCAATTGCTCCTATGGCCGTGCGCAAACAAATCGCTCTTCGTAATCCCTTCTTTCCCAACTGAGCATTTTGAGTCAACAAAGGACTTCTGAGTTTAAGGGCAGCACTGTTTAAGGGAACGCACTGACATCATTCAAAATTTTTGATCTCCGTTGCAAACTGAGCCCATATTTATCCACGCTCATTAATTCCGAACCCGAGACCGATTCCCTTGGCAGTAGAACATAAATCTGAAATATGAGTTGCAAAAAAGGCGAGGCGGCGACTCCTCCTGTGCCTACCTCGGCTGGTCCTGGTCGGACTTTGACGGGCAGGATGCTCTGGGTTTTGATCTCAGAAAGTAGGGTTGATGCGACTACCCCCGGCTACCTCTGGCTTCAAACTCCAAGGGGTAGCCGGGGGTAGCCGGGTTAGGCGGCGCTAATTTGGGCGCCGGAACCCTTTGTCAATAGTGCGGTTACCGTGACAATGTGAAACAATTGTCCTCCTTAGGGACGTGACATTATTGTGCGATTACGATGACATCCAACAAAACAGGCCCTAACGATTATTTATGACGCAATCAAGTTGTCGTGATGACTGCATTAAGGACCCTGCAGTATTATACTATTTATATGGGATGCAGTGGGTTTTGGCATTTTTCTGTGTCAGGGTAATCAAGGAAACTGTGAAATCGTCAATTAACACATTATATGTACACTTAAATTTAATAGGGGTATATCCATGAAATCGGATGGCGATTAAATTGAAAACCAAAAATGAGATGTTATCCAAATCACCACTGACAAAAGAAACCATTATCGTTGTAGGTACTCGCGGACTATGAGATCGAATCGAATCGCTTTTCAGTTTTCTGCAATTATTTTTTATTCGCATATTCTGTACCTATTTCTCTAAAGAAATATAAGTAAATTCCCATATGAAATAATGATAAAATAAAACTAAACTTTGATAAAAATATGTCTTTGTCGGTTGACCGCAACATGCCTATAGAATTTCTTTCTCGTTTCGAAAATTAGCCCGGGCAGACACAAAAAGAGTATAAGCCTATGTCACCACTGATAACCCTCTTTTGATATTTGGGAATTTTCAGGGTCGTTAGCATAACATATAACCATCGTCTAGATAAAACAAATATATTGTGGGAATATGACCCCAATCGTTCAGAAGTTACACGATCACAAGTAGAGTCTAAGTTTAGCGATGAATGAAAATCAGTACAGCCTGAATCAGTCGAAATTGTGAATTTAAGTGATAGATTAGCAATTTGTTGCAATTGTTGCATAGTGTAATAAGGAAAATTAAATAATGCTATAACAACAATAGGAGAACGGAGTCCAAAGCGGGCATCTAGCAAATCTAGCATCTTGCTAATTACAAACTACTAAATGTTTAATCATACGTGCGATTCGATTGATTATGACAAATTTAGTGAAATAGGCTCAATATAGTAATCAATATTGATGTTAACACAAAATCAATTTTTATTTATTTATCCTACCGTTCTTCAAAAATCTCTAATTCACTTTAAGTTATATAATACTTATTGTCTTATTTTATAATTAGAAACCAAACGTATAAATACAGAACGATTATAACAGATGAATTCTTTAATTGTTTATTCACATGTAAGAAATTTGGTTATTCTTAAAGCTTGAACGCAGGTCTATTGTTATGTATAAAAAGTAAGCAAACAATTGAACAAAATCAAACAGAGCAAAGCATTGGCTTTAATTTTTACCGTCATCCACAACCACTTTTATTTATTTAATTTCTGAGAGGACCCCCATTTTTCTGGATTTTTCAAGACATTATTTACATTATAGTATTATAAAGAAGAATATTTGGGAGTTTTCTAATCTTGAACGAAATGTTCAATTGAATGAAAATAATTTTAGGATTAATGAACAAGAAGTGCTTACATTAATTATGAAGATGAAGAAATTATGTTAAAAGAGTTAACCGCTGAGGTGTTCTTTCTAACAGTAACAAGATTTTTATGTGAAGCGGATATCCCATTGAAATTCGGAGAAAGAAAACTAAATTTCGGTTTTTGCCCTTATTACGAAAACTAGCCATCCGTGCGCGATTAAATGTTGCGGAAAGTTTGAGAAGCCGCCACTGCGAAATGGATGAATAAGTGTTTAATGTTCTTGTAGTTACTCGGCTCATTAAATCTCTGCAGCATCGCGAAAGAGCTACTGGAACGCACCATATAACTTTTGGCTGCTGCAAATCCGCGTAACGCACCGCTTGAGCCTGGGACCCAGCCGAACTCATCAGTATTTATGAATTAATTAATAAAGTGCGAATTTCGGTCAGTGGGCGCAAATAGGTAAAATTCATAATTATTTTATATCACCCCATCTAAAAATATACATTTTCTTTTAACACACTAATGTAAAATTATTTTCTTGAAAATATTGCG
Organism: Tolmerus cingulatus; assembly: GCA_959613345.1. Lineage (NCBI taxonomy): Eukaryota > Metazoa > Arthropoda > Insecta > Diptera > Asilidae > Tolmerus > Tolmerus cingulatus. The sequence goes on along the minus strand of OY390708.1, from coordinate 19,465,548 downwards.
GGAAAAAAGACTTAAAATGTGTAAGTGCCATAAAAATAATCAATGTTTGAATAGATTTGTGAACATTTTTATTTGCATTTCATATTTTCAATCCCACCCATTTTTTGGCCAAGCTTATCCATAATAACACATATTTACATAATTTTTTTCTTTTTTCAGGATTAGGTATGAATAAAAGTTATAAAAAAACTATCGCTTTAAAAAATTATTATTTGTATTCCCGATTTTTATTTGTTTTTTGTTTTTGTTTTTTTGTATTTTCAAAAACAATTTTGAATTGCGACAAAAAGATTCGGATAACTGAATAACAACGTCGGTGTTCGCAAGAAAATTGGAATATCACGGATCTTGTATAAAAGGCCCGAATTCGAAATGTTTTACACAAATACTTATATGTATGTTTTAGTTGTTGAAATATTCGTAGTAACACATACATATTTTATGTGGATACTTTTAAACTATTTGTTTTAAAACAACATTGTTCTTGACAACAGCTCTAATGATTTTGATGAAATTTACAGAATATAATTTTAAATAGACTACATAGAAATTCAGTTCATCTCGAAGAAAATTTAATTTTTAACCATTTTTTCTCAAAATTATTTTTCTCGACTGGCAGGAATCAGTAGGTATTCTATTTATAATTGTCCGATTTTTAATTTAAAAGAAAGAGAACCAAAATGTTCGTAATTATTATATATTAGCTATATATTAGTTTTCACACAACCGTTTCGTTTTTTAATTTAGCAAATTTTTTCGAAAAATGGCTTGTAGCGAGAACACTTTTATATAAATTGTAGGTACATTTAAATTTTCATTTTTCATGCCAACCATTTTGAAATTATTTATTCGGCTGTTGCATTTTTATAGCAGAGTTTGACTCTATTGCCTATATCTAAGTCTTTAATTATTTTTTAATAAATGCTAACATACCCTTTTTAAATTCCAAATAATACATCATAGATAAAAAATAAATTTGTAAATTTCCTTGTTATGCCCGTCACAGTGGTGTCTTCCCTTAAACAAGGTTTGAAGTTGACAAAGTTGTATTTACCAAGGAAGTTTAAGGCAGACTAGTTATTCCAAAGCCCTCGTTTGGTTAGCCATTGAACTTTTCAGACACCAGTTATTAAATGGACTTTATTAGGAATTATTCGAAAACTGGCGGTTTTTCCTCTTTGAGCAAAATCTGACTAATAAATAACCGTCCTTAAAGAACAATTGTTCTAAAATGCTGGAGTTTGTGAAAATTTGAATAATTTCTCCGGTTTTAGCAGTGCGCCGCGGCCATTCTCAAAGACGCTAAATTCGCGGGTTCCCACTTAAATAAGGCGATCACAGAAGCATGTAACGAGGGCGCGTATCTGCGATCTGGGCTACCTGAGCGCAAATACGCCATTGTTTGGAGGTGCCACTATTAACTGGTCACTGGTTTTGTACGCCTCTTGGCGGCGCGGTGCTCCAGCAGGCCGCTGGGACCGCGGATCCCTCGATTGTTATGCAAATTCGAGCATCGTCGCCGCGGCCGCGACACCAAACGGCCCACCGGAGGGCCGCTCCTTCGACGTCTTCTGGCGGCCATTTGGTCCAGGAGGCGCAGGACAGGCCCTAAAAAGGCTCGACAGGACCATGTCTTGTCCGAACCGCGCCACATGTGTTGGCGAGGAAACCGTACACCGAGACGAAGACAAGACAAGCCGCAGAGGTCACACGAAATCTCGGCCTTTCGGGCGACGACTATTAATTTTAATTTAAACGTCTTTTTGACGGAAATTTGAGACTCGACTTACGCCATAAATCATGCGCGCGTACACTCGATTTGAGTGTATTTTGGAACGGGGAGTCCCGGCGACGGACGACGCATCCATAAAACCTGGTAAAATATTGCCATTGCACATGTAACCAGTCACAGATAATTTAGAGGGTAGGCTCGTCGCCGGATAGACGCTTCGAAGGAATCATGGGAAATCAAAAATCCATTTTTTGTCAACTTGTTAGCTCCTCCGGGCCTTCGCAGCTCCAGCGGCGGCGGCGGCTGTGGGGCACCCCGGGCTCGATGGAGTCTGGGGCCCCGGCCGACGACGGCGGCGCTGCTAAATCCGGAAAGAGGAACTAATGAGCAGGAACAGGGACCAAGGGACTTCGCCCCGTGGTGACACTCGGGTGAAAAATTTCTATGGGGCCGCTGCGTCGATGAGTGAAATGACGGAGAGCGGCGCTTGTAACCAGACACCCAAAGAGCCGCTGCCGAATGAGTGATCCCGAGGAGGCTGACCGGGCGGCTCCGGTTTCCACATTTGCGGTTCCGATCCAAATGAGCGTTTTATGTAATTTCCTCAGATCATTTATAAAAAAGAGACACTTGTCCAACCGCCAAAATTCGACACATTTGTCCATATCATCCTAACCAAGCTCAAAAAATATCTACATATAAATGTATGTATGTGTGTATATACCTACATACATATATAAATTGTATAAATTGATTTTAACATTTTGTAAAAAAATTGGGTTTGTATTACTGTAGTAATGAAAATTAAAAAGTCCAGATAAATGTACCTATTTAATAGAACAGAATTCCAATAAAAACAATTTCATAAATATAATTTCTGGAATATACGCATATGTAGATACTATTAGTATATTCAAAATCAAAGGCAATCAATAGATATTATGTGTATAAAACAAAAGTATTCGCTCACTTAACCGTAGTTAAAGAGACATTTGTAAAGTAACTCATATCATAAAATCGCAAAGGAACCATTAATATGCAGTTTCACATACAGGATACATTATTAAAAATCCCAAATGTTTAGTCGATTGCCGGTTGTATGTTCTTTTTTAATATAAATCAGTCTCTTTTGAACCTTGTAGGTACTTAGATACGATCGTACGTATAATTGTTGCTATTGGTGTTGTCGTTCTATTTCAAATGTCAATTATAGCAGGAAATTGTCCCGTCATTTTACAAAATAGAACAAAATGGTAGAATGACTCTTTCAAATATAAATCACATTTGGAAATAGTAACGATCGTTACTAGCGTACATAATTACGATCCTTCTAACAGCAAAGCAACAGTCGAATACGTCAGCCGTCAAGAGCATTTAACCGGAGATTTACAAGTTAAATTAAATATGACAACATTCGTTCACACTCAGTGCCCTTATGTGGGCGCATTTCCTGAAAATAAATTAACAAATAAATCAGCAACCCCGACAGTGTGATATTTCAGGCGTTCCACCTTCTTTTTGCGGTATTGCAGCACGCATATCGATAGTGCGCACCCAGGAATTCGCGAGTGCTATTTCCTGTTCTTGGGAGCAATAATTTCCTCATTACAAGCAAGAAGGCCGGCCGCGTCGTGATAGTGCGTCTTAAGGAGTTTCGCCCGCAGATTCCCATAAATTTCGCTGGCAAGACAATATTGAAACTCAGAAAACCAATATTCATATACAACTTTCAAGCCTCGTTCTGACAGGTCATTATATCAATTCATTTCCATCGATCCAAACAAAATAAATAACGCGGCCTGGTGTCCGCCGAACGCCTTGTTCGCGGCATGAATTATGGTCCTGCACCACACTCGAAATTGATTCCTATAGAGGGCGATTGAGATGAACTTGGAGCACCTGCCCCGGGGCACCAATACTCATCAGCGCGGGGAAATCGATAAGGCGTTCAGGTGTGTTTGTTTTATTACGGGCAGCGCCTTCAAGTGTTCGGAAGAATTATTTCGGGGCAGCAATTCGATAGGCCTCTTTGCGGATCCGCTGCACGGGTCGCGGGGCTCTGCCCGGCCGAATTCACCGCAGTCGATGAAAGCAATAAATAATCCGAATTGATCGGCAACGAAGCTACAATCACAAGGACATCCTTATCTGCATACATAGGTATCTTTCATCGTTTCAACCTGCAGCTCCTTCTTTTATCAAAAGACGGACATAACCGGGCCCAAAATCTGTGATTTTAAGTTATTTTGATCAGGTCTATGTGAACGAAATTCTAAATACACCCCCAATTCTACATAAAACTTAATCGCCCTTCACCCCCTACCTAACTGCTAAAAATCACTTTTATTCAGAACAAGGGAATCTATTTACAGAAATATTTACAAATTACATATAGCAAATTAAAGTATGGGTACTATTTATTTCCCATTTTCTAAACCATAAACAATATCCAATAGCATTTGTTTATTAAACAAATTAGTAAAAAGTTTAAAATTTCCATTTTCAATCGAATACGGCGAAATTCAAAGGAAATGCTTACGTTCGAATGAATCCGACTACGACAATATAGTAAAAATTGGAATTCTCAGTAAAATAAATTAAATGGTATTAAATTTTGCCTTCCTATTTTTCCTATTAATTTCTGAGGCTATTCTCGTTTTCTCTATTTCTTTATTTTTCTATAATTGAAATGAAATTTTCAAATTGTTTGCACAATTGAATTCTTTTTATATATTGTTATTTATATGTATTAAATTTAAATAAGTGTTAGTTCCAGGACTCCATTCTAATTTTCCTGTGAAATGAATCAAAAGAATTTAAAAACCCCTTTTTAGACAGAAATTCCTTAACAAAGTTCCTAAAATCTCTTGCCTTTGATTTTCTTTTAGTTTTTCAGAATGTAACGACAAAATAATCCGAATTTTCTGTAGAATTACATGCTTTAACTACTTTGACTGAAAAGAAGTAAATTGAAGTCAAATGTAATTGAAATAAAAGTTAATAAAAACATTGGTGTAATAGCATCTTCTGTCCACACATAGAACTAACTTCTCAGATGTAATTTGCGTTAGAAAAGGTATTTTTCATTAGCCATTGTTCTCAACTTATATGTACATAATTATTAAATCAAATAGCAGCTAATTTATGTAATTTATACGTCATCGTACTTCTTTTGGATATCATTTTGACCTCTCATAATGGACTGTCTATAATATGTAATGAATTAATTGTGCTAATAATAAAACAATTGAATTAAATCGAGAAACATATTCTTGGATGCCATGCTGCGTATTCGAATTATAAATTTCTTTTCTTCGGGCTAAAAAAAACCATTTTACGTTATAAGTTTATAAGTTTATAATTCGAAATCAATTTAGGGTACAATCATGTCCTTTTAACAAAAGGAATGTAGAATATGGAAATCGAAAAATCTTAAATTTCCTTTGAAAGGAATAAAGAACAGGGTTTGAAATGTGTATATATGTATGTTTGTAGATCCTACTGGGATTTTATATAATATAATATATACACAGTTATATGAAGATGGAAACGTGGTATTTATGTTGAAGAAAAACCTACCATTGGAGTAACTTTTCCGTTCGTGTCGTCGGTGGGACACAGTGCGGAATTCGCAGCAGCAGCGCAGAAAAGTGCCCGCTGACTTCCTGATTTATACGGGAGCGCTAGGAGGCCCCAGGTTCCCGGGAGCCAAGCGCGACTTCTAATTTTAATGATTGACTATTGAATTTCAGAGCGATCCGCGGAAGAGCCGGCCAGAAACCGCTAGCAGCGGCAGCATGGCGGCACGTTTGAAATTTTGCACCTGAGACAAGAAGACAGTTTGCGCTGAGTGAGAGTGACACGTACAAAGTTATCGATTTTAAGTGCAGACGGAGCCGGGTCCAAGGAGCAGGGTTGCGCCCGTCGGGAACGCACGGCACGGCGGCACGGTGACGCACACAGCCGCGATGCGATGGTGTGCCTGTCCAATTGTGCGCTCGAAATCTGCAGACAATTTGCATGAAAATCCAGAGTCGGAGGAGTGCGCCCCATTCCGGGAGGACGGAGCCCCAGCCTGGATTGGACCCTTTTCGACGTCAAAGGGAGATGAATTCCCTGTCACCCGGCCGGCTCCCAAGATGGCAGGAGCAGTTCAGGGCTCGTCATCCGAAGACAGGCTCTGAATTCAGAATTGAAAATGCAAATAAATCAGGCGTCCTCGGCTCGAATCGAATGGTCCCCTTGGCAACGACATGAAATATTTATTGATGTCGCCTGATCGTCCCTGCCCGATTTGCGGAGCCCGAGCCCGGCGTGGCCGGGAAGAGCCCCGTCGCGGCCGCACCACGCCCCGGACGAGTGTGCGTCGGCTGGGGCCCACTGCACGGAGCCCCGGGCGGCTGCGGTTAAATAGGTGCCATATGTGCGCACATTATGTACTCCGGCGAAAACCAGTGGAATTTTGGGACAGAAGTCAAACGTGGCACTTTTCGGGCGGCGAGGAATGTTCCCGGTTCTTCCCGGTTCTTCCCGGTTCTTCCCGGGTGCTTTCCCCGAACATCTGCCCCAACCACTTGCCGCATTCCGCGCTGCTGGGCGTGAAATTTTCTTTTGAATTAGGAGGAAAAATGCTGATTGACAGAACCCAGGCTCCTCGTCTTTGCGAGCCCCGGGCCCCGGAGGTGCCCCGGCGGTGCTCCGGTACCCGCCGTGTGTGGTCCCTGTGGGACTTAATTTATGAGACTCCCGGCCGGCGAATTCAATCAATAAATATCTTTAATTAATCGCCGCTTCTGATCCGCGACTGATATATTTCCTTGAATTGAGTGCCGCGGGCAAATAGGGACCATCATTTCATTCATGATTTGCGGCGCTTCTCATAAACCCAGAATTTTATTCTTTGAGCACATTATTTATTTCTCCGAGGTATTTTCGCAAAGCTTCGCCTTGAGGCCGTTGGTAACTTTCGCTTCATTAACTTTTAAATTCACTTCGAATGTCCCATGGCTGCTCTGCTCAGTTCCATATAGCAAATAATCTCATGTAGGAAAGAGCTCCTATATATATTTTTAACTTTTACACCAGATTTATCCTCTGTTAAAAAAATACAAGTTGCTAAAAAACCGTACTTAACCGGCGCATGAAAATATTAAAAAAATTTATCAATAACCAACGAGATCTTTTTAATACCGAATAAGGGAAGGGCGAACAACAAAATACACATAATTAAAAAGATTTTACTTATTATACAGACCAACAAAAAGACTCATTGCAATAACAAACATTGACAATCTGGTAGGTAATTTCAAAATTATTTTGGAAAAAAATTAGTGTAAATAATCACCATAAAGAAAATAATTAAGAGAACTAGTAGATTTCATTAAAAAGTAATAATAATTGGAATAAAATCTGTCCGCCGATCAAATCAAAAAATAACGTAATGATGTAATAAGTTTTCACAAGTTCTCACTTTACACCAAAATATTAATTAATTATGTTATGCAGTTATAAATTTGAAATTTAGATGGTTAACATTCAATTCAATTAGGTACCTTAAAATAGTATAATAATATTTTAAAAAAGAAGTAACATTATTTTGAGCACTTCCATTCAAGAATGTTAAAATCCTAATTTTGAAAATAACTCGTTAGTGTACACACATATACATAGGTATAGCTTTATTAAGAAAACACAAATTAAAATTGTAGTTTTCGTCGAACTAACAAATTGGGAATAAGTTTCAGCATTAGATGTTTATGGTTAAGTTCTCTTAGTTCTCAATAAAATAGACTGCTTAAGATTCTGTGGTTCTAACTTAAAAGGGTTTCAATTTTCTAGTAATTAATGATTCGTAATGACAATAGTAAAGTCGAATTTACATATATTAAAAGAGACGTTGCTGTCTCGCCCCCATAAATTTTGAACCTGATGACACGGATCATGCTAAACTTTCATTAAAATCAACTGCAAAGTGGAATTTACTTTGTGACGGCAGCTTAGTAACTATATTATAGTCTTAAAATTCCTTTATTTTACACACAGTTTTACATAAAATTTATCTCAAAGTAGATATTAACTATATTAATAAATAAAAAAAAAGAAGTATTAAACTACTGTTGCTTTTTATTTGTATTGCAAAATATAAACGTATTAATTTTGCTTCTTAATAAGTTAAGCTTCACTTTCAATGTTTATTTAAATTTGAGATTATGTTACTTTGGAAAGAAGGTGCCACGGACATAAACAGAAATACATAAAATATATGTAACTCCGAACCGAACCTCTGAAGCCATTTAGAGCAACATTTATGCAAAAGATCAACCTTGTCTGAATCATTCTGACGTAAGTGCATAAAGGATATGTAAATCGCTTATACTAACATAAATATTATTTATGTAATATATGTTAAAATAAATTCCTCAAAGCTTCTCCTAAGGACGTGTTTACTGCTTGCTTTGCTCGTGGTAAAATTTTCGTAGTTAATGACTACTTTGTATGTGAAATTGAAAAGTATAAGACTTTGATACCGTGTTTTACTTTTAGCATTAAAAGAAATGTTTTTAATCGTAATATCCGCTTACAAAATAGAAAAAACTTCTAGAAATGAAATGCGCTTAAATTCTTAAAATTTTTTCTGAAGGACGAAGTCGTCCTTTTGTCTTTTGTCATACATCGTGCTCAAAGGACTTGCACCTCTTTGTAGTTTTGATGAAATTAATTTTGTGAGAGCAGCTGCTGACGCAGGCATTTCCTTTGAAATATTTTTACCTTTAGTCGGCTACACCTCGTCGCATTACGCCGGTTTCGGTGCTTTGTCGTCTTGGCAGGCCGGCGGACAATTTGTCTTTTGCGTTTAATAACGTTCGCTGCGCAACATCGCAACAGTCGGGAGCGCGTGATTGAGGCCAGCATTCCCGGGAGTTTCCAAATGAGCAGCCGGGGAAATGAAACGGAACCACACATCAATTCCTTTGAGGTCCCCAGAAAGGCGAAGTCCCGCCAAAGACACGGGAGAGGCCGCGTGCAAAAACGCGACACGGCTGCCCCTCCTTGGTCCAGGGCTCCACTTGACTGGGAGAGGCTCACATTTCACACTAATGAGGAGGTCACGTGACACTGGAAGAAATCTCCACCACCCTCAGCAGGACTGATTCTGAAATCCAACCCGACCTGAATAAAGAACGACCAGGCGGGGGGTGGCCGGGCGGATTTACACCCGCGCCCGGCTCTCCCAGGGGCTCCGCGGTCGTGTCCTATTAGTTCGACATGATGACGCGGTAATGACGGAGTCATACGCCGCCGACGTCGGCTCGAAGCAGCATTGTGCAAGTGCAACTCACCCCGCGATGGTGGGCTGGTCCCGGGGATAAAATTCAATCGCCGAGATTCTTTTTAGGCACCCTCGGATTAGCGGAAGTCAAATTGATTCGTTCACCTCCGGGAACTCGCCCGCTCGCACGCTTCATTTGCGCAAAATACGTAAAAAAGCGGGCCACGTGCGCCAAACAAAGTTTTCGCTGGGAACAAGTTGCACGTGCAGGCTCTTAGCTGCTAGCCCGCCGGATTCTGAGCCCAAGGTGCGCTCTGCCCGCGGGTGGTGCTCCGGCTCCGAGGGGTGGAAAATGGCTTGTGGCGTGTCACGCATACAATTCCGACCGAAAGGTGGTTGCGCGGAATCTTTCATTCAGCCAGCTTTTGCACCCTTTTTCTCATGTTTAAGAGCTTCCCCCGATTCGATTTTATAGCATATAATATAAAAGAAATCATGCTTCGAATTGAAAATGATAGATTATTTCAATAGGTAGGGTAAGAGGCCCAGTAATGAGCTCCCTGTGGCTTGTTCATGCTTACTAAGATTACAGGTGAGCTGGGAATGCCAGGAAATCATTTTCACGTTAAGCTGTCACCCTTATTTCTAGAAAAATCAATGGTTTCAATTTATGGTATACATATACAGGGTATAGAAATACTTTTCTACCAGCGCCATATTTCGCCTCAAAACGTGTTACACAATAAAAAAATCTGAAAGTGCGCGAAACCGCAACAGCACTGAAATTTGCACAATAAGAGTTCGATAAATTTGTATCTTTAAATTATAAAATAATAATCCGGACTTGATTTTCACTGCTTCATTTTTTAAAGAAATTTACTTACAAAGCGATCATTTTGTAATATTTACCTGAATTACTGCTTTTTAACAACATTCAGTACACATTTATTATTAAGGAAGTTAAAAGTAGTAAATCTTTTGGAGACAGGAAGTCGTCGACTTGAAATAAATATATGCTAACGATGGTAAAACAATTCCAGAACACAGTTTTATCATTATATATATGAAACACCATTTAATTTAAGAACATTCCTCGAGAAAATTGAACTAGGTTATTTCTTAATCATCGTCCAGAGAAAGCCCTCTCAATAAATTTTACAAATTTTGAAAAGCGTTTATGTTTTTAAAGATTAAATTTCGAAAAGACAGAGCTAGTTACCCGCATATATAAGTACATTATGTGGGATGCTCACTACTGGTTTAAAAGTTAGAACATGTTACTGAGCATAAAAATGTTTTGCATAATTATTAAGCATTTGTTATTCTCCTTTTAAATAATAACTACTATTTTTATGTGAATACCTACTTTGAAAAAATAGTTGTAAGAATATGCACTTTCAATTAGTTGTCATTTTAAGTGATTGATTTTTGGGAACAATTTTATTATAAATTATTTAGTTTTATATAGAGTCCTTTCGTTATAACATCCCAAATAACGAGCTTCTTTTTATAACTAACAATTTGTCGGTGAATAAAAAGTAATAGTTTCCTAAAACGAATTATTTAAAATGTGTTACGCTGAATATTATTTTTCTTATTATCTACCTTATTATTACAAATTAAAGGAAGTTTTTTATTAAAAATAATCGAACAACTTGTAATTGTTATTTAAGTTTGGATGTTTTAAAGTTTCCGTTTAGTTTATTTCTTATCTATCATACACACAATTTTCCGTACAACGAAAGTAACATTATTTTATATTATTAATTATTTTATACAGATTCGACTTCTCTATCTATAATAATTAAATTAAATAGATCTTTGATTTCGTAAGCAAAACGCTTAGTATGGTAATATCAAATCTCCTTGGATACAATATTTCAAACGTCTGCACTACGACTGCCACACCATAACCATACACTTGAATGGTTTAATCTCTAGTTCTGTCATCATTAATTTCTAAGTTAAATAAAGAATTAGAAACAAATGTCAACTTTCATTTTGGAAGCCAACTAAGGAAGAGTACATATATGTATGTTCGTATATTATGTCAAGTTTCAGTAAAATTGGTCCAGTTCCAGTACCATGAGCAGATAACGATAGTACAAGTTTCTTCTTAAATCTTTTTCAATTCTTTCCAAAATAAGTCTAGCTGAAAATAATTCTATGTATTTCTTCCTAGGGGGTCAATTAGCCCATTCCGCCCGGAAGATTACAAAAAACAGAGAGCAGAAACTTCAAGCTATACGCAGAGTCCAAACACACTTTTACTATAATGCCTCACAATAGGCGTTCCCACTGCTCTGCATTTGCTTATTTAAATTCTCGTATATTTTAAAAGTACGCGCAATTATGAAGATTTAATTACACCTGAAATGAATTTTTCAGGTCGTCTTAATTACAAAACGCCATGGAGAAAAGCTTGTCTCGCAAGGCTCAATCTCTTGAAAACATTTCGCGCCCAAGAGGCTTTTACTGCCAGGGGTGCGCACTGTAACTAGAGAAAATCCTCCAATGATTAAATTTCCCAAAGTCTACCATTTTTCTACTATTTTGTTCAGGAAATAGACCTGGAAAGAACAATTTCCTTTCAAGTTTGCAACTTCAGTCGCAATTAAATTTTTACGCATGAGACCGTCACGATGGTGGGGGTGGGGGGCTGAGAAAAAAACTTCACAAACTGTCGGAATACTGCCGGAAACTGTGCTGAGGCTGAACATTAAACGAAAATTCGGCAGCATAATTAGAATTAAACCGCCGACGCCCCGCATCTCTTCGGCGATGCGGCCGCCCCCGTCACGTAAATAAGACACGGATCATACATAATTTTTGTTTAACTTTAAAGTCGTTGCCTGTCCGCCGTGACATCTTTATTTCTGTAGCAAGACAAACATCGCTAGGAATTCAATATTTTATGCTGGAGGATGCCTGCCCCGACTGACGTGTGCACTTCCCGGCCTCGTGAGCGGGGATTCCCCGTGCGGCGGCGAGTCATTAAGAAAAATGACGGAAAAATTCGTTCAATAAATCACTCTAATTGAACTCAGCCAGCAGAAGTCATACGAGGCATCCAGAGGCGGCTATTTTTAGGAGCGATCAAACATTTTACAAGCCCTCAAATCAGAGCCAAGGGACAAGTACACGGGAAGATGTCAGGCTAACAAAAGAAGGAGGCTCCCGACGCGACTCCGAACCAAGAGGGTCCTCCGCTGCGCCCCTGTAGATTTCGAAGCTGGCTCCACGGACGCATACACCTGTTTCCCTGACAACGCCAATAACTGTAACTGATCTACTACAAATGGGGTAATTACTCACGTGGTTGCTCCTCTCAGTAGTAAGTGGTCCTACAAAGTCGCGTTGATTGCCACGGGTTTTAAAGTCTTTTCTACTTTTCAACGGAGTCACACTTTTCGCCCCGTAGTACGAACTAGATTTGGACTTTGAAGACTTTCGGAAACCACTTGAGTAAAGCGTCAAAAAAGGGTGTTTGGAAATTGTTTGATAGTTATTTTTATTACATATACATAAATATTATTTTATTTGAAGTTCGACCACTATCATACAATATAATAAACGATTTTAGTGCTAGCAGCATAAACTTCAATCATCTATAATATTTTAATATATACCTACATATTTATGATATATTATTGTTATTAAAAAAATCTAAAACTTAGTCCTGCGTAGGCTAAGCATTAGGTATATTACTTACTAACTACCTTACTAAACTATCGTGGAATAGTGAAATTTAAATCCATTACATATGTAAATATAAATAGAATTAAATAGTTATTGTAACTAATTCCACATACTATATAATTATCTTTATAAAAATGTAGTGTAATAGGTAATGCATAAATACGAACTAATTAGTTGCTGACGGTAATGTCAATGTGTGTGTTTTACTACTGAGGTGTGCTCTAGATCAGGAACAGTTTACCTTGTTAAGGACTTGCAGAATTTCTCAAGTATTGCATTTTCACCACTGGGAATTCGCAGCCTTCAAAAAACTAAATATGTAGCTTAGCAAATATATTAATTCTTTATTGAGAACATTTTAGTGCAAAAAGTTTCAAAATCGGACAACTAGTCTCAGAGGTAGGGAATTCATTAAAATGTTGAAACTAAATTTACTAAGTCCTAGCCTAATCTAACTATTCCAAGTCTTTTATCGCAGTTAATGTCATCTAACACTTTTTCACAAATTTATTGGTTACAAGTCAAAAATTTCTAATAGAGTTCGAAGCTTAATTTTGGCACGCAAATGAAATAGGTATAGATACTAAATATTAGAGTCCTTTTCATTTTATTATAAACATGGTGGATATCGCTAGAAAGTTGGTAGAATATTTCAGACTTCAACCTTCGACGGGATTATTTCAAAAGAGAAGTGGGTGTGAAAGAAAATATTTTTCAAGGTTTTTGATGAAATCGATCGAAAATCCATTATAATTAATCTCCTACCCTTTTTTACTCATAAGTAAGTCATAACTTCGTAATTTTGCAGAATATTATCATCAAATTTTTTCTCACATCTTCTGATAAAAATTAGTTTTATGTACTTAGTTTGTAAAAATTAGAAAAGAAAAAGATAACATCTTTAAATGCTCTTGTGGAAGTCCTCTTTTATAAAGCAATCGCGTATGTAAACGCATATAAATATAAAAAGTGGGGAGGTGAACTTGAACTTTTTAATTTTCCTATAAATCAAAATCTTCATTTACACATCATAAACTGTTAACAAACTCGTTATAAATCGTTCACCCGAACACTTCCCGAACTGAAGATCAAAAGCGAATGATTTTGTGCCCGCATATGTAAATATAACGAACTATAAAAGTGTGATTTCATCTCAACTCCAACTCAGCATCGATGGCGAATTAATAAAATAATGAGTATTTGCTTTATTTCATTATTTTTATTTAGATCTTCGAAGATGTTACCATGGAAATAATAGCATCCAAATTTGATGCAAATTTGAGCCTTTTATGGTATTTCCCATAATTTTTCTCATTTTTGTGGGACAATGCAAATTGCATAATTCATACTTATAAAAAATATATAAAGTAAATGATTCAAATTTGGCAAACTTCTAATGCCATTAATTATATTACAGCCTTGCCTTCTTCACAGAAAAAAAAACATAAATAAGAAATCATAAATATGTATGTATATTTGAAATTATTATTAAATCGGGGTAAATTTATTTAGCAGAATAATTATTTGAGGTCCAGGAGTACCCACATAGGTACGAATCATATGAAAAACATGTAGGCGTTCATCATTTGTAAAGACATTCATTTGGTCTATTTGTGTATCTAAAGTAAAGCTATTCTCGGTGTCAAATTTAAAGGGAGGCGGTTATAGTATAAATAGCGCAAATATCTTTAGACGAAAAAATTAATAACACACATATGTCATAAAGAACTAAAAAAAAAATACTCGTGTAACTTTTGCATAACAATAGAACGATGTCAATTATTACGACAGATTTAAGCCCCACTTGAAACGTAAGTATTCATTTGAAGGTTATTTAGGGTTCTTTAGAATTACTATAGAATCTCAAAGTAACAATCTCTTGTCGTGTTTGCAATATTCTATAGAGAAAATGTCAGATATATCAAGAAATTGAATACTGAACTGGTAGTAGTTGATTTGATTCTAATTAGAATATTTGCATACATATGTAGAAGAACACCTTCCTAAAGACAAAGAAACGATCCAAGTTGGGACTATAAATTTGAATTAAGGATACAAGACAGTCACAATAAATTAACAGAGTTAAGATTATGAGTCGGAAGAGTTTATTCCTTCCGATTTTTTAATGAACTTAACTATTAGATTCAAATTGAATTGCAAGCTGCTATAAAATATATTGACAAAGTATGCTATCGACGAACTTACGGCAATTTCCAACTAGTTATTATTTTATTCAAATGAGACTTTATATCTCTTCGTTATTTGTTCGTACCTTACAATGCTAATTGCTACAGAAGGATAAAAAATAAAAATAAAACACATGTAATACCTCTGTAATTGTTATCTTTTTGTCAAAAGTTATAACTATTCGAATTTGAGTAGAAATAAATAATGTTAATTCAAAAATGGGATGTTAACAGTACGGGCAGTATTTCTTTATACATCGATTGGTTTTAAATCAAAATCGAGGAAATCCCTCGACCCGCGTAAGTGTTCTAGTAATTAATTCTTATTTCAAATTTATTTCATTAATTTCTTGCTATGAAAATTGTAAATATTTTATTGTTTCTAGAGAGTCGAAATGTAATAACTATCATAATTACTTACTTTTTGTCTTTATATCTATATAAATTACCGTGTAACGCGAAAATACAGTATAAAATGTGTAACAACAAAATCTCACACTTCCCAATAGGACAAAGGTCAATATGCCCATAACTTTTCGTTGAGGCTCGCAGTATTTTATTTAATACGACTGTAATAAGCCAAACGAACAGACGCACTGTGTGTCAGGCGACGTTTTATTACACTCGAAAAGAGATTGTCCGTCGAACAGCATCCGGACACGAACTTTGACGGACAGAGATGACCAGATGCCAATAAAAGTGGTACTTACCTCCTACTTGCCATCACTGAGATCTGGCTGCCGGTGCTAGCTGACGAATCATGAGTCCCAATAAAAAACTTAAAGACCCGATCAATACTGCTGCAATTGTGCTCCGGGATTTGTCGGGCCTTCCTGGAATGCCGGGAACGACGACGTTTAACGGCGTCAACCTCTAGTAACTCTTCCTGGGGACAGGTACAAGAGCCCCAATAAACAAGACATAAAACTTTATTGGTTCCGATGAAAGTAATCACGTGAGAACGACTTCAAATTTTGGCTGTCAACGACAAATCACAATGGTCCTGCGAATGGAAGAGGGCCGGGGTAAGAGAGACACCGAGTTACTTGTCTTTCAAATTATTTTCTAATTTAAGTTTATATAAATAATACATAAGTACAAATGTCGGTACAACTAATATAAATAACTTAGCGAACTAAAGGAATCAATGGAGGAAAAGTGTGGAAAGTCTGTCGGGCAAGTTTCTTGCGAGCAGCAACGGGACAGAGGTACCTTAACACTACGCTAGAAGAAACTCAAACTTAAAATTAGTAGGATGACGTTATGGAGGCTGTTAGTCGCTTCATTTTCCGCTTTATTATCTACAACAGTAAGAAAAAATTTTCGAAGAACTTCTACGTTTTCGATAGAATCCGTGACAGGGGAGGTGCCACTCCCTACGCTCAGTCGGTGCCAGTTGCGAGTGCGATCTCCGCTGATCTGCACTTCCTCTACGGAATTATTCTATGGAGTGCGGGCTGGGGGGTCCTCCGAGCATGAAAGGCGGGCTGTGGGCGCTGTAGGTGTCGAGGTCGAGTGGGCCCTCGCTTTTATCACTGCCACTCTTGCCGTCCTGCTTCATCATCATCCGCCGCCACTTCGCCCGGGCGTTTTGAAACCACACCTGATATAAGACAATTCGGGATTTTGGTGAGTAATAGTCTTTAAAATCAAACCTAAACAAATTGGGCCTTTTGTGATAAAATTTAATAACATTTAGAGGTCCTATTCTGATGTTTCAAATGCGAATATTCCCGGTTATGCAGGTGACTTACTCACGTTACTCTTTTAAGTGAAAGGTCATTTTGTAGGGAATGTGTGAATAATCAGGATGCAAAATGGGAGGGGAAAATAATGCAAAATCGATTTGTAGTCAAACAAATGAAATATTTTCATTCGAGTCACGTGAATTTTGAGTGAAAGTTAGGTGGAAATAATTTGTTCATTTCAAATTTCAGAAAATAGACTGCTATAGTTAACACCAACTTACTTTAGAAAAGTATCGCTTAAATAGCTAAGATATTATCTTCGTATTATTTTAGAATTTGTCTACAAAAGCCTTAAAACTCATTGCATATTTTGGAATAGTTCAACAAAAGGTCATCTCACCTTTTTATGTAACATACGTATGTTATATGTCACACGATCGACGAACAATGCTCGGTTATGTTCTACATAAAAATTACCAAAATAAAAGATTTTTATGATCTCGAACAAGAATGTTTTGTGGGTGGAAACGTAATTATGATAGGCCTACAGAACCAAGTATTTAGAAATATTTAAGGTTTTTGGGAAGTGTATGGAAGTTTTACGAAGGCATTTAGGAATTAATTGAAACACAGTTTGTGTAGGATGATGACTCAGTTTTTAAAGAGCTATTTAACAAAAATCTATCAAAAATCAATCAAATAAAAAAATATTAGATTTACTAGAAGTATAAAAAACGATATTCCACCGAAATTGAAATTAATCCAGTTTGTTAGCATTTAAAATTTTCCAAATAAAAATCTTATCAGGAATTCAAACGCAAACAAATTTATTTAACCAATATTATGGACTTTACGTGGAGTACTAATGATGGAAAGTCTTCACTTGATAAACTTCACCCCGCCAACAATTACCTTGGCATACTAAGCAGATGGAAAATCTGAGCTAAAAAACATTTTTAGTTTGAGGTCTTTCTTCCCTTGTATTTATTTAAAAGAAACCTTGGGAGAATGTTCATTTGGAGTCAACTCAACAGCGACGAGTATGCTAAACAAACAACGACTCAGAAGAAAAAGGTTAGCAAACATAGATTTCAGAAGTATAAAAGGTCCAAATAATCAAAACTGACCCACGAAGCACAACTAGTTGAAATGATAATTTAACTCAATGTAAAGATATTAATCAAAAACTGAATTAAAAAACAAAATTTTGTAAACTAGTATTTTCGTATAAGGTGGTCGTTATGGTATTTATATCTCTGAAAGCTTCCTAATACACTATTTAAAATTTTCTTTTATACTTATGATCCACAAAGGATAAACTTTACCGGATATTTATTTGCGAATAATTGTTACCCACTTATTTTGTACTCGCTGGCACACATAAGCGGAGCAATCTTTGACATTTTGTACAAATTTTTACACCATTCGCGTTTGAAATAAGTAGGTACCAGTAGGATTTTTAATAAAAGGGTAATTTAAATTATTCAGCAATTTTTGGGGGTTTTCGATTACTTCGAAATTACTCGCTTGTGTTGTTGGGTATTTTCAAAATTACTGGGGTATTCTAGTGACATATATGGAGTAAAAAACGGGTAATGTAAATAGCCGATAATGTTGACTCTATATGTGTATCATAAGTATAATGAATCATTATACAGTATCAAGTCATATTTGGCTACTTTTGTTTTTTTATATTTGTCATTTTTGACCTCAAACCTCCCCGAGGATACTTTAAACTCAAACTGTGCAAAAATATATTAAATGGGAATGCGACGCTTTTTTACAACAAGCAAAATTCTTAAAACCCCTATAGTTTTTGCTTTCTTCGCTACAAAGTTCGCTAGAAATAATCCCCAATTAATGCACCTGGCCAGGTCTGACTTAAGATCTTGTTTACTCCAAACCGCGACTCTTAAAGAACAGAGCAACGAAAAATTGGCAATTCAAGTTCAGCGCGGCGCCACGCAATCGCCAGAAAGTGTCAGCCGGCCCCACGCAGGAAGGCGGAAACGGCGACGGACTCGAGTCTTTCTCAAGATCGCGGACGCGGAGCACTCACCTGCAGCACTCTCTTTGGCAGACCGGTCTTCTGCGACAACTGCTTCAGATCCTTGGCGTCCGGATTGTGGTTGATGGCAAAGTACGACTTCATTGTTCTAAGTTGGTGGTGCTTGAAGGACGTCCGCATCCTTTTCGTCCTAGACGAGGCACTCAGGTGGCCGCCGCGGCCAAAATCCAGATACTCCGCGTTGAGGTCTGCAAGTACAAACAGGAAAAAGTAAGCAAGCTTAATGACTATCTCCTTCAGTGGGCTTATTTTTTATTTTTACTTTTCCACATCTTTTTACGGCCGCGATAAGAAAATCATCAGGGGCATTTCTGGTCGTTTGTTTTATTTTATAGTTTTTTATTTTTCTCACGACCACCGAACCGCAAAAAATTTTTTATTATTCCATAAAAGCGCGAACCGTGGTCCTCGAGTGGCCCAGTGGAGTCGCGGCGATGACCGACGGCGCGATGGTCCGAGATGGGAAGCAGCCGCATCGCGACGACTTCCTTGTGCGCCCCAAAAGCCACGACGGGGTTTTTTACGAGCCCCATCGATTAACTTCTTCTTGTAAATGTCCCAAGGTAACGGCTTTCGATTTATCTAAATGGCCGCTCTCACCGGAGCGATATGGTCGTTGACCAAAGCCCGCGGAATTACGCATGTGCCCGGATGCTGCAATCTGCAGCCAGGGCAACCGAATTTCATTTTGGCCAGCCGCGCGCCGCTTTATCGCCTCACCGCGAGTAGAGGACGCGGGAAAATCCGCGGCGTTTCAGAGGCCGGCGCGGAACCGACCCAAGGCGGCCGCGGCTGCGGTCGCGGCTCAATTCCCACGAGTCACGATATATCGACTCTGGAGCGGCCGGGTTCGCCTTCGGGAGGACCGGGATCCGCATGTGAACCTGCAGTTAGCACTGACCTGATAATAAGGCACAAGTGTAGAAGTCATAAAGTCGTGCTAAGCAGAAAAGGGCACAGACCATAAACACAGCGCGGAGCGGCGGCGCAGCGGGTTTATTGTTTTCTGTGGGCATCGCATTAAGGCGCCACCTCTTCTTACCTGGCCGAAAAACCAGGACTACTCCGGCCAGGCCCATAAAACGAAGGTACCGCGGGGGATAGCCTCCTCCAGACCGCGGCGGTACCGCTTGCGTTTGCTGACGCGGAATTCATGTTTATTGCTGTAGGTCAAATCAATGGATCACTCCTGCGGCACGATGGCCTTCTCCTTGCTCGTAAAGATCCACGGTCGGTTTATGACTTTAACAAACATTTTTTTGTTATACCCAAATTTCACCTTTATGTTTATATGCCCCTTCGCAGGCACCGCTGCAGGGTCCAGCGGGCTCAGCATCCAGCCTCTAATCTTTTGAGGAGCAAAACGCTCGCTCCCACAGCTCAGGAGCATTAAATTCGTACTTGCGTCTTGGACAAACTCTCAAGTTTATGCCTTTATGACTTAATTATATTCACAAAAAATAGACATCTGCCGGCGCTGACCGCGTCCGGTCCAGCTTGGTCCAGCCAGACAAGATGAGGCTCGGCGTGATCAACTCGAATGATCGGTGGACCAAGCAAGGTATTTATAATTCCGATTACAGGTAAATTAATGGAATTTTGAACGGGCCTGTAGGGAGGAAGCTCAGCAATTAATTCCGGCCACAAAAACTGTTTAGTAACAGAAAACAACAAACCTAAGCACGGTGAGAACAGGGGAAGTTCAAGTTTCTAAAACACTTTTTCACTTGCATGTAATCTTCAGAGAGCCAATCTCCGGAAGCAATAAAATTTCTAAACTTCATAATAAACATGCTTACAAGCGATAGCAGCATTTTTAAGACTTCACTTTAAAAATGTCTGCGAAAAATGCAAATTTGTGTAAAGTTATAAGGGCATTCACGATTGTCGTATTTATAAATTATGTGTAGAAACAACTATAAAAACATAAAATTTTTCATTTGTTAAATCAAAACAGTAGGAAATAGGTATAATGTAGACATATGCAATTATCTGTGTGCAACAATCCGTAAATACCTCTATAATTTTGTTTTATCATAGTTTAGGTGCATATGGCGTATGGCGGATAATATATTATTATATTTTATAAACATACGCCAAAGTACAACAAAAAAATTATAAAATGCGTTCACTTTAAGATAATAATATCATACACATATTTATTTATGCAGAAAGGAGCTACTTCTTATAATATATAAAATTTGATGAATGTGGTTAAGAAGAAATTAACTATACCTACAAATATTTCAAGAAGATTTTGAGCTATCGATAGTTTTTTTATTTCAAGAAGATGATCAAGTACCATCTCCATCTAGTTTAAACTTACGTTTTACGGTGAATAGCTTCGTATTTCCTTTGCATATTTTATAATAATTTTTTGTTGTGTAAAATAGGCTAACATATAAAATAAAACCCCAGGACATTTTGAATTTTAAAAACTTCCACGCATATTATAATAAAATTTTAAAGTTGTGAAAAGTGCATCAAATTGCCATCATATTTACCCATAAAAGTTTCTAATCTTGAACCAGAAAAATGCTTTGATTAAGATTTTGATGCAAAGTGGGTATAATTCTAAACAATTTGATTTTATTTCCGCGATTTAAGAAATCGTTATATATTTCAAAGCAAAATTTCCTGCAAAACCTGAAACCGGATCCGATGTGAAAAGAACGAAGCTATTGAAAATCCTCTTTGAAACATTCCTGATTTCTATTCTACATACTTTTAATCTGTGATCAATTTGGCTTTCATTTAGGAAAAATTGAGATGTTCATGGGTAATTTGATATGTTGTAATATATTTTCTTTTAATATGCAAAATACACAGAAAAGTCCCTACTTCAGGTTGTTTCATTTGAAAGTATTAAAACAAGTACAATTCAACGTTTCTTATCCCTTAAATGAATTGCAGTGAATTGTTATTGAATTCTTCGAGATTTAATTCGCTTATTCAAAATTCCAGTATAATTATAAATATAAAACCAAAAAATATGCTATAACTTACCAATATTCGCCGTTAACGCCTCAATGTCTTTGGGCTTTCTTTTCCTAGGCCGGCCTTTCTGGCGCGGCGGCTGCGGCAGGCCCGCGATCACATGGGCCGGAGGTACGTAGAACCCGCTGGGGACAATTTTCGACGGGTCTGCCGGACTCGACGGGTCGTTGGGCGACGACGCAAACTGCGTCGCGTACGAGCAAGAATTTGGTAGAGGTGTTGTGGGCGTTGTTTGAGCTTCTAACGAGATTTCGTAGTGCAGTCTGGAAGTAGAAGAAAGTTACGAGTTTATAAGTTTATCCCATCGATATTGAGATATTAAGATATTAAGTCGTTACCTGCAGAAGACGGCAGAGTCCCTAATACCGAATTGGTCGCCCTTCGTTAGTGGAGAGTTACAGACTGTACAGGAAAAACAACCTACGTGGAAAACTAAGTGCCGCGCACGCATAACTAATTCGGAGGAACTTATTGAAGCCAGACATCTTGAGCATCTCCTGGTGCCAAAAACTCTGGAAGAAGAAAAAAGGGAGTAATTAAACTGTGTCAGGCACGTCTTAATTGAGTTGCAGGCCATCCCTCCTGTTTTATGGGGTCCCGACTCGAGGGCTTGGGAGTGCTCCGCGACGAGTGCTGAGAAGTGCATTTCCGTAATCCATAAACCGCGTTTACGGCAAATAAATCATAAGCTAACAAGCCAGGCCTGGATGATTTATTCCCGGGCAAATCTAGCTCCTACAGTCTGGAGAGAAGTGGTTCCCATCGGTCAATTAAGCGCGGATCGCGGGACCGGGAGCGCAGGTACCTGAACCCGCGTCTTCAATTCTTCAATCGCATTCCTCGCGATGAAAAGGAGCCTCAATTTGGGCAGATCCGAGCGCACAATGCGCACCGGTAGCCGGCAATTTAATTTTTTTTTAAAATCAAGATAAGGAGAACCGAACGAATTCGAAGACGGTCCAGTGCGCCTCGGTAGCGCAAAGAAATGTTGGTCATTCACCGAAGGTGTCTTGACCCGTCTTGGCCCAGAACTGCACGTCAAGTGGCGCATGTTGCGCGCCGCGCCCTCGGTGAGGCCAATCAAATCGAATGATTTTTGCAGAACCCGAACAGGTAATTACAATAATTTCCCGGGGCACGGCGGCGATTGGGCTGGTCTCGTTTTGGTCCATGTGAAGCTGCCAGCGGAGCCCTAATGTGAGAGGAGCCCCTTTCCATTGGCTTCGGTTATTTGATTAATGCACCACCAGATGCAAACCGAAACGGTGAAATTCGCACGAAAAAATTCAAAATTTCATTGAGTACAAAAAATTGCAAAGTCATTTTGAAGACCTTTACAATGCCGTGCTCATGAATGCTTTTTACATTTTTTTCAAAACCAGTTGAAAATCAATGTGGAAGAGCTTAAAGATAAACGATTTATAAAGACTACTTTTCTGCGTAATGATACCATACAGGAATACTCGGAACGGAAAGCCTAATTAAAACGTAATGCTACATGTGTTATGTTATCATCCTTCTTCTGAAAGTTTCATAATTCTCTATACTGCGCCATTACGGTATTCAACATAGATTTAAATCATTTTATGTAGAACAAAGGAATTACAGATAATAATAAAAAATTTCCAATAACGTATAAATATGTAAATAAACATAATCTGCAGTGCATTCTTCCAAAAATGGTTCACATAGTTCATTTGAAGTCCTCTCTCCTCAAATGCAGTTTTATGAGTACGCGTATTTTTCTCGCTACGCAGCTTTTCATAATTTCTGAATAGAATCTATTAAATCAAAAATCTTTAATAAATATAATTTCATATTTATCTCTTTTAATATGAAACAATTATTAAAAAAATTATGGACCTCTTTTAAATCTGGATTTTTAACAACACTACATCGAAGACACCTTTTCAAAACGAAAGTCTCTTTCGGCACTCACAATAAAGTTCATAAATAATATATAGTTATGTATTTTCATTCTGACCATAAATAAATAAAATAATAAAATTTCGGTAGGTTTTCGCCTATTTTAAAAAAGTACGGACTATTGTTGATGTGCATGTTAACAATTTTCTCTGGAACCACACCGACTGGTATAAAACTGTCTGTGTAAGACTATCCTTGAGGAAGATCTTAGATCTAGTAAAATAAATTCTAAAATTTTTATATGAATAAAGTTGACAAGCGACTTATATTGATTTCGTATTATTCTTGATCTTTAGATTTAGATGAATCTGCAAAGTAATTTTAATAATACGAGAATGTGTTAACAATTAACTATGGCAGACACTCTTAATATATTTTTAAATAATATCAAAAGATTTATAGGTGTGCAGTCGAAAATACTTACACGTGATTCAAGAGCTTGACTTTCCTGAACTACAAAAATCTAACTATTTTATTTTGTCATTTGCGCTTAAATGAATTTTTATATAATTTAAATGATACTGCTTTTAAACCAATTTAAATTTTTCAATTGTTTGTGACTATTACTTTTGGCTTAATCTCACAACCATTAAAATATGCTATAGTCATCGGCAGTAAGTTAGTTCATAAATTATTTCTTAATTTTACCAGTATTTTTAAAACTTAAGTTTTGGGTTGAAAAATACCTCGTCTTACTTCATAAGAGAGAGTAAATATAATACATTTATTACCAGTCTAATATTGATTCTTTATAATTTTATGGCAGAATTATTGGAGTATGAAAAGTTATCGACAAATTTATGCATATTAATATAAAGGAACATTTTAAAAACCTCATAAAGGAGTCAAGAATGAGTAATACTTAGGCTACAAATAAATATTACCTACCTACTTGACAATCAAGCAATGTACTATGTTAAATTATTTTATTATCTACATATTCATATTTATAGTGCCGTTTTCGTCATCTATTTAATTGTTAGTCTAATCGTGCAGTAGTGTTTTCGAGGAGTACCAGTGGAGATAATTTTTAATAATTTGTTCTAGAGTATTAACAGTTTCTTTGTTTTGTAATTGAATTAAAAGATGATTTTATAAATTATGGATACAAAGTTTTTATTAGTGCATTTCCTTGTTTCTATGGATCTTTTCACTTTATTTTTATCCAAATAAACTACCACATGGTTTATTTCTCTGAATGAGGGGAATTTTTTGGTGATGAAAATTGTATTACAAATATGAAAATAACAATCTCAAATATCATACTTTTACATATGTATTTTAACCAAAACGTCGCCCGATTGTTGGTCCTTTTCTTGAACCTAAACCCGGTGCACAGAATCTTCCTTCAAGCATCTTTAAGCTGATCAAGGTGATCGACTGAAGCAGTCAATAAACTTGAAACGGACAGCGGGACTCAATCGGATTTTGCATACGCTTCAAGGAAAGCGGCGTTTCCCATAGAGCAGGGGTCCCGGGGTTTTCGAGTGAGGACAATGAGTCTCAAAACAAACTCATTTCAGGCTCGACTGAGCGGCAGGGGCGTCCCGCTGGGACGCACCGGGTCCGCTCGGGAAGGAAGTGCCCGCTTGCGACGGATCCTCGGCGCGCATCCGGGGCCGCTGCATCGGGGACAATGCCGGCAAATTCACACGTCACAAACACGCCGCAGCGCAGCCCAGTTCGGTTAATTGCAGGATTGGGTAAATAGAAAAACTCTCTAACCGCGAATTATCCCAGCGGGACGCTGTGGGAATCATCCGGGGAGGCTGAGTTTGTTTGCCCTCAATACGTCCAAATCTTTGGCCAAATCCGAATCCGAATCCGAGTCCGCATCCGAGTCCGCATTCGAATCCGCATCCGAATCCGCATCTCATAATCAGACGTCAGACACCGAGATACATGGGCTCGATTGTGTCGGAACGGAGCCGGCTGCCGGGGCATATTGCTCCTGAGGTCAGATGGAAAAATTGCTGATAGAATTGTAAGTAATGCTGCCATAAATTAGCGGTCCTCTCCCTCTTGTGACACTCGGGGCCGTGTTTTAGCCGGGCTCTTACACGGTCCCCAGGTGAGTCGCGCAGTTCGCGAGGTAACGGAATTGCTGCCTATAAATTTCGCGGCTGGCAAGTGTCACGTTTACCCTCTCGCTGTTTACTCTTATTATTATTACGTTTTTAGTTTTTACGCCCCTCGTCCGGTGCAGGGGCTCCTCCGGGCAGCAGAAGCCGGGAAGCATTCCTGCATGCCCCGCACAAAAATTATAATTTACAAGGAGTCTTGATCTTGAGAGAATCCACGCATCATAGAATTTGACGTTGCGGGCATGACCGGGCGACGCGAAAATGAAATACACGCTCACCGGTACAAGCGCGCAGCGCGATGCTATGACACATCTGATAAGAGATATAAACCTCGGACGGATATCAGATTTCAAGCCCTCGGGAACATTATCATATATTAAAACATGTCGCTGGTATTTTGCTTGCTCTCTACAAGGCAATAATCGTAACTCATATTTTTTGTGGACAGCGCGCAATTACTGCGCAGGGCTGCGCGACGCAGCGCGACCGCAGCGACGCTGCGAACATGGCCCAGCCTCTGGAGAGATCTCTCCTGACCGTTAGAGGCTGCACTTGCTGTGATTAACTGCCGGGATCAATGCCTGGATCTACGGGGAATTGGGCAATCCGACCCTGGCGCAGAACCCGAAAATCTCAAAATCTCAATCCGCCGACATTTAACGCCGCCGACGAGAAGTCAATAAAACGACACACGCAGTGAGCGATCGTTTAACGAGTGTTTTAACGACGTCTAAGACATTTTTTAAATTATTAGCATATGTTATAACGGAGCATTTACATATATTAGATGGCGGCGATAACAGGACCCAGCTATAAATATGGACCTGGAAGGTCGTTGTCGCTCTCCCAGCTAAATTACTGGAATCACCTGAACTTGTTCTTGTCGAGTTTCATTTCCATTGCAATTAAAATGAACGACAGTATTAAAACAAAGGAAGGAATTTAAATAGCCCGCCAACTTTAATACCAGTCAGCTCCAACAGAGTTGATTCCTGTAAAAGGAAGGCTGATGCAAAATTAACTAACATCTTTTAAATTTATTTCCACCTGTTTTGCACAAAACATTTTATATTTTCTGCAAAAATTCTTGAGCATGCATATAAATAAGGCATTTATACCTAATGTGTATATGTTATGCAAAAACTACCTATACCTAACTTACGAATCAATTAACATTACTCAAATAATTACTCTAACTAAGAAGGGACAAAAAGGCTACGAACTCTATATTGCACAGTAGACAAATTGAGTTTAACAACTGTCTTATCACCTTGTTTTTAGTAACAAACAAGTCTTACAGAACTTTTTTAAGTTTCATTTCCGTAAATGAGAAGGCATGATTAAGAAAAAGAAATTGTTAAGCAACAATTTGTATAACTTTGCCATATTTGAAGTTGATAATTTAGTTTCGTAGCAAAATGTCTCAAAACTCTGAAATTGTCATCTCAAAAATTAAAATTTCCTCTGCTTACGGAGGCACTTTTGTCTAGTTCCTTAACAAATATTAAATAGTAGGTACTTACTTATAACAGTTAAATTAAAATGAAATACCTACTTTCTGTAAAAGGAAAAAGGTCTTTACAAATTATTTTTTTGAGACAATTTTCAAATTTTTCATTCGTTTAAATAGAATGACTTTGATATTTATGTTGTTAAGACATTACATGTAGATATTTTCGTTCACTTAATTGGCTTAGAGAAATATTAAACAAATGCGTTATAAAATGTGTATAAACGCTTTATTGGATAAAATTACAAAGTGAGGGTAGCATTACACAAACCGCAACATTTCATTTTCTGTCCATGTTT
Organism: Tolmerus cingulatus; assembly: GCA_959613345.1. Classification (NCBI taxonomy): domain Eukaryota; kingdom Metazoa; phylum Arthropoda; class Insecta; order Diptera; family Asilidae; genus Tolmerus; species Tolmerus cingulatus. The sequence goes on along the minus strand of OY390708.1, from coordinate 19,438,089 downwards.
ATAGTAATATTAGACAAACAAAACTTGCATATTCTTGTTTAAGACGCTATTCCCAAAATGTCGAAATACAACCACAATCTAGTCTAGGGCATACGTATTTTGTATTTTTGGCGGATAAATAGCCTCCCAAAATAAATAGTAAAATTTCAAGTGCAAAGTGTTTTTTTATACCATTACAATTTTCGAAAATGTAAAATAAAAAGCTACGACGCTTCCTTTTACAACTTAGAGGTGTGATTTTGCTTCTTTGATGAAAAAAGGAACAAAAATTGCAAATGTGAAGTAAATGAACCAAACAAAATATGAGTCTTAATTTTGCTTTAACTGTTTCACTATAAGATTCATATTGATAAATATAATATTTACTTCAAATCTATCATCAATGAGAAGTTAAGTATACTTGCAGCTACATTTCCCTATAATTAGGAAGGTCCTTATAATTTTTAATCGGGTATTATCAAAATTATTGAAAACAGAAAGTTACTCTATCTCAGTCTAAATCCGTAATGTAAACAAGTAGGTAGTAAATTATATTTTCTAACAAAATTATCCAAAACGCAATCACTATTCTTAAACAAAATAACATGTAGTTCACATCAAATGGTTATGTTGAAAAATAATTGTTTTTAATGGTTACTTATGTAATTAATTGAACTTTTAAATTTAAAACGACAGTGTTAGTATAACGTTTACTATTATTGCCAAAAATAAAGGAATTTGTTGGATTTCAATGTTCCTAGTTTAAAATATAGTACATGCATTTTTCGTCCAACATAGAAAGTAGACTTTATTAAAATCGTGGTTTTGTTAATGAGATCCAAATAATTTTTATAATGTAGATATTAATTAAAGTGGATATACATTTAAAATGAGGGTTTTAAAAAAGTAATTTCACACATATCTTATACTGTTTAGGAATCGTTTCCCTATATTTCTAAATATTATTTTCTTTTAGTTCTTCACATTGCATACATACATACATTAGATACAAAGAAAGTATGAGTCTTTTTGTGGAGTTTGTTTATTAATTGTTATAATAATAACAACAAACCATAAGTAAAACATATAAAATGGTTACTCAGTCAAAATGGTGAATGATATAATAGAATACCACTTTATTACCTTAAAAAACCATAAATGAAAAACGGTAGACTTATGTAGATATGTTATTTCTTAATTTTACCCCTTTGTAACCAAAGTTAAAAAAATCATAAAACTGAACAGATTTGGATCTGTTGATTTGCACGACGAAGTGAATGACTGCATTTTAATACTGAGAAACTTCAAAAATTAAAAAGACTGACGGCAGCGAGGCAGGTAAAAATGCAAAATTATACGGGAGCTGAAATCGGTTCGTTCCGATGGCTCCGCGGCCCAAAACTCATACCTCGCATATTCCGCGATGACGGCGGTTATTTTGATTTTTACGAGCTCGCAATCACACATGACATTTGCATGAAGTGTATCTCCGTCGCGAAAGGAGTTTCGAAATGTCCAGCGCGGCGGCGGACTCTTAGTTTTCGCCGTCCCTGGGAACGGGTCCCGCCCGGAGCTAGCCTCCGTCGCGAAGGTGAGTCGCGGCGGTCCGCGGCGGCGGCGGCGGCGTTATCGACCTCTATGCAGTCCGACGCACAGAGCCGCGGCGGCCGCCGTCGCCGAAGACGGCGAGTGCAGCGAGCAGGCTTCTTAAAAAATGTTACAGTAACATAATTTAACACTTAGCCTTAGCATCAGCTGTCAGATGTTAATCTAGCGGAAAGCATGCCATCTGAGGAAATGTGCACATTCAATTACAAGCGGTGGCCGCCGGGGGAGGGTCGGGGCCGCTCGCTCCCAGGCATTTCCTCGCGGGCCTAGCGTGCGAGTTTGCGCGAATGACGTAGGCAACCGCGGCGAGCAGGCGCATTTAATGTTTATCAGTGCACAATTTATGTTTTCACTTCGATAAATATTTTGACTGTTATGCTGGTTGTTAGCGGGAACGGAATCGGCGCGGGGCGGGTAATTAAAATCTCGGGATAGTCATGCTTCCGGTGAGGCGGCAAGGTGTACAAGAACATGATTTCTCGCTATTTTGGAAAAGACATTAAACATTTGCATTCCACACCTTCCTCCAGGTAAAATGCAGTGGCACGTACTCTTGGCCACTGACATTCATGAGCACCCCTGGCTGCCTCTAAAAACGCGAGGTTTCGTGACGCAGATTGCACAACCACAACTTCGAAAGAGTTGGAAAATAACTTCATCGCAAGGATTTGGAATTGAGCCGAGGCCCCATTTTTTTCTAGTTAATTTTCTTTTCTGACTGGGTATAACGCCTTAAGAAAAACCAGCAAGACGTTTTAGCCGCCGTAAAATGCGCCATGCCATGGATCACAATCTAAATTGTTGTGCACAGACCGTCGATGGCAAGGATATTATTTTCCGGTTCTGCGACGCCGATTAAATTGAGACCCCAATTGGAGTCGCGTTTGTAAAAGACGGCATTCTCGACGACATAATTTCAACGACATAATTTCGACATGGCACCGGAACATATAGCGCAATCGTCGCGAGAAAGTTACTTCAGCAGCGCGGGGCGGCGCGTTGCAACGCGTCCCGACTTTTCCGAATTGGCCACGGTCAGTGATCAACCACGGCGTTTCTTCCTCTGTATAATTACAAGAGCAAATTGCTTTATCACCGGTAATCATAGAGAAGAGGTGTCGCTGCTGCGCGAGGAGGTTGCAACTCGGTCGCGTATCAATTACAATTATTCCTCTAATGAGTGACACCGGGAATTATGCCACCTCGAAATTCAGTTAACTTGTTCCGCCTATGACACATATTTGAAAGAGCCTATTATTAAAAACGAGTTAGGCGCAACGATCTGCCCACACCTCCGAGACTTTTTTTAGGTCTCCGAGGGTAATTTCTTAATTAAAAGCGATTCAAAGTAAATTAGCTGCAAATTACGGGTTACAAGCGATTGCTCCTCCCCCAAGAGCCACTAATTTTTTTTAGAGGCCTTTTGTTAGCAATAATTGCCACCGAACAACACTACCGTCTATTTTTGTGGTGGGTTTTATGACCCACTCTTTCTGGAAGATAAAGTTTGCCAGTTCTTGTAAAGCAACTTTTTTCAGGGGTTTCAGGGGTTATTAGTTACACATCTGCGATTCGAACCAACAAACGTAATAACTCCAACAGGGTTTCATTAATAATGCACAAGCGAATTAATCTTGTGAAAATTCCTTCATTTCAACTTCAATTGTTTAGGGGCAGTTTTAATGTAATTCTTATGATCACCGATATGCCTTGGGGCGGTCAGATCTTACCATCTGAGAAATCTTCATTAAATTTAAATTGCTGAAGTAAGTACTTTATTATGACGTAAATATCTGCATTTTGTTAGGGCGATCTAATGAATACCTGCTGTTATAAAAAAAAGTTATTACTACTTAAAGTACCTACAAATAGTATACACATCCGGACAAATTTGCATACTTTTGTCTTTAATCTAGCCGACAAGTGGGCAACAAATCGCTTAATAATATTTTTCACTATGGACGTCAACACAAAATATATGTATATACCTATTAATAAATCTTCATATCGAACTCGAAATCAGAGTTTATATAATACTGTGCATCCTATAAGCGGAGCCCTGATGGGTACGAGATAGAAAATCAAATAATGACATTAAGAAAAATCGAGTATGGGTACCCATTACTAAAATTGCTATGTAGAAAGAATGTACATTTATTAGCCTTTAGTTCAAATATAAAACTTCAATTCACAAAGCCGTGTTTAAAAATATAATATATGATTTTGCCTTTTTAAATAATAAATTTTAAAGGTCATTGCTTACCAATAGTAAGGTATATTTTACAGTAATTAAACAAATATTCATATATTACCACAAATGCCTAAAATCACTAAGTTATAATGTGGTGAAATATAGTGCTTTTAAGTTCTATAAAAAAAAGTCGTAAGGTGCAACATCTTTCTAAAAAGTCATGTTCTGAGTGACCGGTAAAATTAAATCGATCACTCCTATTTTTGAAAGACACTTTTCTAGAAACCAAGTCATAAAACATGTCATTTAATAGTTATGTTATGTATGCATCTTCTTAATTAAATTGGATCGTTCAGAGTGCACCTTTAACTGCGACATCAGGCATTTAACAAAGGAAGGGCTGAACCTTGAGTAGCGCGTATGCAAAGAACGTTAACAACTAAAAAAACACTAGGCCGTTTCCTAGCATCTGACCTTAGACTGATCGGACGCTATCAATTCCCAGCGCATAAAAATGACAGGAATTTACAAAATCTTCTAATAGAAGCCATCAGTTGTGACAAGATCAGCGAAGGAGCCAAAACCTGACAAAAGGAAGATAAAGGCGAAGCCTCGTAAAATACGAAATATTGAGCCATAACCGGAGAAATACGATCTGGGAGAGCTGATCCCGTGTATCGATAGCCGTAATTCCCGGCCGGGGATTCAAAATAGAGATATAAACCATCGGAGGGAACTGACAGCCGAAGGGAAAAACAAAGACGGGTCCGTAAACGTCAGGAAAGTGTGCCGGCTGTCCTAAATTCAGAACTTTACGAGCGGACTCCTCGGCCGGCCTGTCCCGGGCTAGACTCCAGATATCGGAGTCGGGCCAATAAACGGTAGGAGGTATCCGTCTTCCCGGAGGATCCCGGCCCGGCTGAGTGCGTACTCGAGGGACTAATCGCCGATCCGCACCAAAGGCCAGGTTTCCTCAAAAGCAGTAAGATTTTTAGCACCTCAGCATGGTCCGCGGATTCCTTACAAAATTTCCGCGGCCGCGTCACTTCTCCGGCTATTGTGGCGAATGCGCGCCGAAAGAGGTGAACGCGCACAAAAAGCCGTCCTCGCTGTCGCCCAGGTACGCTCTGACACCTGTGGTTTTATGAAAATAAATGTTATGATCAGACTGACAGATGGCCCATAAAGTGATTATTTTATATTTTTCCGTTTTATTGGCGGAGGCCCCGTACACGCTCGCTTAATAGTTGGCCCGATAAACCGAACGGCCAGCGCTGATGATGCCCGGGCCGCGGACCCGGCTTGATTGCTCCACAAGAAGTCAGAGGCAAGATCGGCCGATAAGACACGACTAAATGTTTTTTATTTCCTGGAGATAAATATCCAATCCACGGAGGCATACGAGTTCGTTTATTGCCACGGTCTGCCCATTTGCCTCTCCGGGGACATTTTTTACTGACAGAGCCTACTTATCACCATCTAAATGGAATTCCCGAAAAAAGTAGGACCCGCGAGACTGATCGCGGCCCCGGAGCCCGAGGCGGCCCAAGGTCCGGGCCCGCTGGACAAAGTGCCGGCACCCGAAACTTTATTCATCAAAAATGAAATGCTATCTCGAAAGCAGGTCAGCCCTGATAAAAATGATTTACGTACTTCGCGATGTGATTGCGTTCCCACTCATTCATCATGCACCAGCGAGATTATTTCGGCGGAGAATTTTTGAACTCTTGATTTATAGCCAAAACCACAAAATGTGATGTCGCCTTTTTGCTTGCAACCAACTCGCGCTAAGTTCTGGGACTGTATCCAAGTCGCGAAACAAATTTTTTAGCAAATTCAAAGCGACAACATCGCCCACTGCCGCTGACATTTTTTCACAGACACGTTTTCGGTCTACTGAATCCGCTATCATTACGCTTCATCAAAAGATTAAATGAAATAAGTATGATATAGTATATATAATAATGCCCCAGACTACAAGATAATCAATTTTCTCAAAATTATTCTAAACGAAAACGAGAATTGTCGAAAAACACATACCTACTACAAACATTACAAAATGTTAGTTTAATTATGAGTAAGTTTAATGTTAATGAGGTCATTTTGCACCCACCGCAGAATTCGAAAGAACGAATTTGGTTAGAAACATCAAATCAAGATTACCTACCTACTACATATTAACCATTTTATTTTCCTAAGACTCAATTCTTCGGTAAAAGAACAACTCCACAAATAGGCGACACTAAATTTAAGCTATAAAATTTATTTTATTTGATTATGAAACTCAATTTCAAAACGAGCAGACAGTGACTGGTCAAAATCTTAACGACACCAACTTTCATTATGGAAATGTCAATTACTCGAAGGATATTTTACACTAATTCCAATATTTTAATAAATTGTCAACTTCGTTAGTATAAAATGGCAGTTTTATACCAAATCGATGTTTTTCTTTACATAACTAAATGCATTAACTATCTACATTCATAAAATTTGATGAATATTTACTATTTAGAAGTGCACATATTAAAAAACAACTTTAGTAGGGTTAGTTCAATTTAAAACATTTTTTTTTGTAATATGCTCTTTTAACCCCAAATTAAAAAAATAAAAACATCATTTTCATTATAAATTGTTGTCTTAAAAATGTATCAACAAACTTAATATGCGAATGCGTTGACAATAAAAAAATAAAAGTAAACAAACTGAAGAATGCTAACATTGATTTCTATTCATTTTGAAATGGACGCAAGCCCCCATTTCGTTTTCAAAAACGTTGTCTATGTCGCTGCATATTGTGTTACTTGCGGGCTTTAACTCATTTTAAAGCCCTGTAAAGTCATATACAATAGTTTCGAAAAAAACAAACTATAATTTTTCCATCGACTTGTAAAATTATTTATTGATTTGAATAATAATAATTTTGATAGGTTTACCTTTAAAAGATGTTGGACTTACATCTTAAGCTATATGGTACTCTGGTTGCATCTATTCAGTAAAACGAAATTAGGCGCCAGTTGGTGTTAAAACCTTTTTAAAAATGTCAAAATTGGTTCTTCATCTCTTATTACTAACATTCAACTATAGATTTCATAACGGCTTCGTAAAAGTAATAGGTTCTTTGATCACCGCTATAAAAGCAATCTAATAACCAACTAAAAAGTCGCATTTAGTGCTACCTGAGGACCGACCAATGCAGTAGACCTCGCCTCGCATGAATGGAGCATTCCAATAAATGCATAATCGCAGTGAGAAATATTGCAGAAAACTTTACATAAGAAAACTATTAGAGCGCTGGCAATAAAGCGATAAAGTTATTAACAAAATAATCGAGCAAAACTGTTTACAGCTCAAAAGTGAAAATAGGAAATAAAGAAAATAACACTGTCCATGTGCACGACGCTTTAGAAAAAATTTAAAGCTAAGAGCTGCATCAATAAAAAGACGCTTAAAAAACCTGAAGAAATGGCCAAGCCACGACCCGGCGTTCGCCTTAGGTCCGTAATTTTCGCAAGACACGCACAAGCGTCTTAAGAAGTTTTTTCTCAAAGACTCTCGCCTGTCTTGTCTGTTGGCGGAAATCGTAATTGGTGTCATTTTCAGCAGACGACTTCTACGCTTTGAATTATGTGTTTTGAGTTTTGAGGTAAAATGTCCATGGCCCGTCCCGGCGTCCGTCGCCGCGCCGCCGTCCAAGACACACGAAAGTGTTGAAGGCAAAATTCACATGTGAGAGAATCTCTCGATCGCGATGACGAAGATAAACTTTTCTTTTGGGCTGTCGCGGCCGTCGCGGCCGTCGCATCGGCGTGTTGCTTTCTTTCGACGGGGCTATGATTTATGCTGTGATATGTAATAACTCCCCTATGACGCCACATGTTCCGTTAGACCGCTAAAAGGCATGGGCATTGAACAGGGACTGCCGCGAGGTCTCCTCCTTAAACTCGCGTAACAGAGCCCACCCACAGGAAGTTCGTGATTCTGCCCGGCGACTTGCACTTTCCTGCCCGATGGAGCCTATCTGGGCTCTTACATCTCACTCAGCGCGCACTGCCTTACCGACCGATCGTCTTAGCTTGGATTGGGGCCCCCGGTCTCGGGCATTTCTTGGCTTCTTCGGTCGGGAGAACCCGCGCCGTGCCGGGGCCCCTGGTGCAGCCATCGCGGCCTTATTAGGGCTCCTGCGCCGGAGAGGCAGAGCCCCGGCACGCCACGGAATCGATTTAAAGAAATGGATTATTCCTCGGCCGCCGACTTATTCTAACAATTGAGCGGACCGTTCCCCGGGTGATAAGCACCGGGTCCGGGACTGGGAGCATAACTGCCCGGGACGATGTTTATTGGCTTTTATGCGATATTCCCTTTAAATTGCATTTCCCGCAGCCATCAGTATTTCGCATGGACTAAAATTGCGCATCGTCCCTCCGGAGGAGCATCGCCGGTCCGACTGTCGGAGTCTGCCCTGCTGCCATTGTCGGTGTGGCCGGGCCGGGCCGGGCCGCCCCCCGCGCAAAAAGTCGCCTAAGACGTTCGCTGAGAACGTCTTAAGACTGAAGACGAGTGCGCGGGGCACTCTTGTGTGCTGCACTCGAACTTCTCGTGGCGTGCACTCGGGCTGCACATAAGTGCTATTCCGCAGTTGCCTTAATGCAGAACCGAAGCTCACCTATTCAGTCCGTGCATAAATTATTTAAAAACAATGTTGATACATGAAAATTCAGCGCACTGTTATTTGATGCTCTCACGCGAATGTCTTCGAGTCATAAGGGAACGAGAACCGGCGCGTCTTAGTCTTCGGAATTGCTATTGCCATTGCAAAAGTGGGATAAGCGTTGCTCAAATCAGCGCAATTCACTTTAAACTGCTGCGCCACTGTTTTTGCCGTGCATATTGTTCTGTCATAATAGCGTGATATAAATGCGAGATTGCGGCCCCAAGACGCTCTGTGTGAGAAACCCCGCGAAAGTAACTGGATAGAGGCGCTCCGGCTCCTTGCCTTAACTGTGGTTTAAAAAATCCATCGCCTCCAAGGAAAATCGCTGCCATCGGCAGACACAATAATCCAAGGCAGCGGATGGATGTTGGTCACAAAGACACATTTATTCCGATGAATAGTCATTTAGACGAGATTGCACTCGCTATTAGGGAAGCGGCGCAATATCTCACATTTAAATAATGCTACGGATGGAATTACGAATGCGCATACGTGAAGTTCCCCAGGGATCGTGGTAGGTTCGTCGTAACGGCCGCAGCTGTTACCGGTCTACATAAAATGAAATCTGTAGATGTAGGGACTGCATGAATGAAAATAAAATGGAAATTAGCGCCCGTTTACGTACCTCTTTATATGCAAGGTGATTCAAAAACGTATCTAGCGAAGCCATTTCAGCAATGCCATAAAGAAATATGTCCATAGGATTCTTCAATAATTAACCATTCCTGACTCTTTGCAAAATATTGTGCAAATAACTTTAATCGAAATAACAACTTTATCTTTTTTAACTTTTTGGGGTTACTTGAAAGAAATGACTCAATCAATGCGTTAAATTTCTGTCCTACAATGGAATTTTAAAATACGTATGTAGGTACTTATATAAATTTATTTTTATACCCCTTCGACTTTTTTGGAACAATAGTGGTTTAGTAGAATTCCTTAATTTACACCCTGTTTATAATGCTTAACATTTATAGTGTTAATACAACTGAAGACGCTATTAAAACAAAATATTAAAATTATCATATTACACTAGAACGATAAAATTCATATTGGTCTCCTTCAGTTTTACTGGTAAAATGATTTGAATTTTACCATTGTCCCAGTTAATTAGCGATCTTCTCAGTGATTGCAAAAAATCGTTTTCACGATTACACTCAAAAAAAATGTGTGCGCAATTTAACTATCTTTTTAAATAAAACCTTTCATAGTATGTAATCGTAAAATGAGACAGCACAGCTCGATAAAGTAAAACATTTTGCTTAGTTACCCCAAAAGTACATATACATATGCATATTTCTGATAAAAATGTGGCAATACACCTAGTTTTTACTAAGCGGCAACCGTTTTTTTCGAACATGTTTTCGAAATTCTACTCTGTTTGTGAAATTATTATAAACTATTTAAAAAACTTCGTTCATTATAAAATGTCCTATACCAATTAATTTGCCTGAGATTTAATGCAATAAATTTTAAAGAGTTGCGCTTAAAAAGCAATAAAATTAACACTTTCGGTATCACGAAATTTGTATTTCTGTCGTAAACTTTTATAAAACATTTGCGGGATTGTATAATTTTATTAATTTTTGGAAACAGCCCATTATACCAATTCTTCACTTGTATCCCTATTATTCATATTATAGTCGTATAACTTTTCATATATGTATCTATCTTCCAACAATAAAATGAAAACCAAATTTGCTTTTTCTATACCTTATTTCTTTGGGAGTTAGGACAATAAATTGTACACTTATAACTTTTGTAAATAATAAAGAAAATTAAATTATTTGATGCGTATTGCCACATTAAGGTTTAAAAATTCGTAGTATAAGTGTAGTGTCTCTTGTTAAGTAGGTATAATTGGAGAAAAAGGTACCATACAGTAGGTAGTAGAGTATTGATACAGTAGTAGGTAGCAAATAGACTTTGGATTTAAAAACAATTATACATTACCAGTAAAGTCGTATATAAAACATTCGAAAATACGAATTCCGAAAATTCGATATTAGTTTAAATGTGTATGTAGGTATAATTAGATATCTATATAGCTTCAGGCAGCATGAAAATCAAGGTTGCGTTAAAAATCCCAGTTATTCTGATTCTCAGTATCCCTAACAATGTAAGAAGCATAGTGAAACTGGACTGCATTTATTAAATATTGAAATCGACTAACTGTTTACGGATTAAGCCTTTCGTTGGCACAACAAAGACGTGCAAGTGCAGGCTCGGCCGCTTTTTAATAATTCATGGGCTACCGGAGAGGAAGCGACCTGTTCGGACGGCAATTATATTCGAATGGTAATTTCGAACAATTAAAATTGCATAAAAATTTTGCTCTAGCGTGCACCAAGTACATTCTCGGTGTAAGAAGAAGACAATTTCGCGGTAGTCGATTGCGTGCAACCGGGCTATTTTCCCGTCTTGTTGTTCCAGAGGTGCGCACATATCGCTTCAGATCAGTTCAAGAAAATAATTAGTACGACATGAACTGAATGAAAGTGATTTCGTAGTTGGCGGTTTGCGTGGCGAAAATTAATCAGTTTACCTGTATGCGGGGGAAACGCGGGAGACCTAGGCTTACCTGTAGTAGTCGCTCTTGCAGTAGATGTTCCCATCCCTGGAAAAGCAAGACGTTTCCCTATCTAATGGTTGTCGGCACACGCAGCACTGGAGGCAGCCCGCATGCCAACGCTTTTCCACCGCGGAGAGGTAGAATCGGTCCTGAAAAGATTTGATTCAGTTAGAGTCTAATTTTTAGGCAGGTTGGCGAAAAATTAGCCGTCGAATAGATTGCCTACCTGGATGAGTCTGCCGCACCCGGCGCAGTCGTCCGGGCCGGGGAGAGTCTCCGCCGACGACTCTGGACTACTTGGGGGCCCGCACGGCTCCGTCTTGAGGGGGATCCCCGAACTGATGGTCCCCACCAGTTCGGAGCACTCGTTCCGGCTGACGTCAGAGTAGTTGATGGAAGACTCATCGAAGACCGCCCGCTCGGAAGTGTCGAAACTGCAATTGTGAGACGAGTCAATCCGTGGCGGGTCATTAGCGTAATTGCAGTTCGCGTTTTCGACAAACGTCTTGATGTACCTTCGGCAGGAGTCACTGAAAATGGGACTCGCGCCAAACGGTTTGCTCGTGTGCTCGCATACGTCCGGGCACGATGAACACATTCGGTGGAGGGGGTGGTTGTTGTTGGCACCAGCGCATTGGTTGCTCAGAGTGCCCGGAAGCGTAGGACTCCGTTCCCTTGCAGGACCTAAGAATCTTGCGCTCTGCTGCTGTAATTACAAATTTAAAAGTAGGATGAGTCCCTTATCCTCTTCACATGCATTTTTATGTAAATCAAAAATACAACGTACACAAACCCTTATTTTTAAAAAGTCTACTATCGTCTTAAACACTTTCTATTCAAATATTGGCTTCACAACCAATTAAACGTCCATAAACATCCATGCAACATCCATTCTAGCGCTCATCTATCCCAACCATCAAAGAACTTTAGAACCTCATACAAAGTTATACTAATTTATAAGTCATTCGAATCAATTGCTTTCTTTTCTATAGTGCAATAACCAATAATTTATTTCACCATTATGAACTAATCATTATTAACTCTTAACAATCAAAACTCTCTAAAATTCAAAAACCACGATGAACGTTTTCCGCAGATGCTATTGTCTTGTAAGAAGTTTATTATAATTGTTAACTATTGTATTCATTTTTAAAAATTCAAATTTAATTAATTAGTTACAATAATCTAACGGGCAGGCATTATATAACGACTTTAAAATTGAGTTGTAGCAAATATTATTCGAATAACGGATGACTATTACGAATAAACAAATGATCGTTATTCGCGAATAACGAATATCTTAAGTTAATTCGTTAAATTTATTCAAATAAACAAATAAATTTAATCGTATTCGTACGTTGCTCGTGGAACGAAGGTTATTTTAAACTTCAAAGGATTGCCATGAAAATCGACGTTGGGTAGCTTTTTGCGATTTTCATTTCAAATCTGATAGCATTTTAATATAATATAGCATCTTTAATATGACTACCGACGTTCTTTGACTTTAAACAATTTAAAAATAAAAATATTAATATTCAACTTATTGGTCCACGGATTTCAAATCTATCGATTCTAACGATGGTGAAGCCAAGATGTTTATCGAAATATTTAACTTTCAATTTATTACCAAAAAGTTATGATTTCCGGATCCGAACATTTTCAAATTCGAAATGTCGGTATCTAAAAGTTTACTTGATTTCGAGCATTTCTCACTGTTGTGTATGAAAAGAGTTGTTCGATCGGCGTAGATAGCGTCACCAAAATACTGGTGATATGAGAAAATCAAATTTTTTACTATGTAGGGCTTCTAGTCGCCTAGTAATGGTGATATTACATCCTGTGTCCGAGTCAAAAACAAAAACTACGACAGCAATTATTGTACCTACGGAAATTCGCATAGTAAAGTCGACCAAAATAGACTTCACTGAAAAAACAAAAGTTAGAAATTCCAACTAATGTTTTCGTTGATTTCCAGCCAACGGATTGAATTAGTTGTCATTTAAAGTACATATAGTAGGTACATCTGTATGTAGACAATAATCAGTCTCACGAATTATTAATAATTTTCTATTTGTTATAAAATTCCTTTTTAGTTTTAAAAACTACTGGTTCTGAAAAAAATATGAAAAGTTTTTGCAGACACTATCCCATTAACAACAAAGTGTGCTAAAAGCGCTGGGAGGAAAACCAACCGCTTGCGAGTAAACGCAGGTAATGTTCTATGAAACGCTCCCACATCAATTTTCCGAATCAATTTGCCAACGGACCATATTTCAGTCGGAATTTCCCCCGGAGCACGAGACATTTTCCTGTGATGAAATTAATTAGAGTTTTCCTTGCAATTTTTCATGGGAGCTGTGAGTGAACAGCCGGAGCGAAAGGGCGGCAAGGGCCCGCCAAAGCCGACGCATTCCCACTAATTGAAGAGGCCACGTTTGTGCCGCGGGGCGCAACCTACTAAATCTGTTTTGGGGCGCTCCTGTTGCTCGTGCTGCCGCGACGTCCTGAGTTGCGAGTCCCGCCAAATCCTATGCTACAAGAGTCATTACGCACGCGTAATTCATGACCGCGGCGGCGATAAATCAGCGACGCACCAGGAACGGCCCCGGCCAAGGAGCAAGTGCCGCGCACTTTTTCCACGGCGTCGAGTTTTGTTCTTTGGAGGCCGCGAAAATTTACGGCCAGTCGCTGCCGGGAAAGTCGATAAGTGTGACCTATAAATAAAATTCCAGGATCGTCCTCAGACAAGCCTAAAACATATATGCGCGTAGAACTGGGCTCCTTAATTAATCGCGGCATTCCTGAATAATTGCTCTTCTATTCCACGGTTTCAGCTCTTCCAGGAAATTGCCATTGTCTACATCAGTAGTACTGTGCTATATTGTGCATAAACATTCTATTCGGAAAATTAGCCCCTCTAAAGTATGTTTTTGCGAGTTTTATTATACCTAATTTAAAGCCTAAATATTTTCGTTTTCCTTTTCTTCCTTTTTTCCTGCTCTTGTTAAAGGAGATATTGGGTAATCATATTTCGATTCCTATACACACATAGGTATATTTTTAAAAATACACCTATTCTATGAAAATTGCATTGCAAAATTCATGTTACGTCATGAATAAGTTATTCCCAACACTTTCAGCTCAAATTTCAACACTTAACTCTGCAGTAGACTACATACTTATATTTACTAGCGTATCTATCACGATTATATTCTACACCAATTATTTTGAATACTTTATTTTTATTTTTTAATACAAATTGATATTATTGATAAAATATAAATTTCAGAATTCCAAGTTTGGAATAAAATAATATTTTCAATTTTCGCTGAAACTATATAATAATTTATTTTAGTTATACAGATGTTAGCAAAATTTTTACTGCTAAATAGTATATTTGAACTTATTTTCCAACAAAAACAATTAGAGATAAAACCTGCCCCACCTTATAGAAGTCAAGGTAATTCCAGCTTCCTCGTAAATTCAAATATTTTTTCAATAAAATTATAAACAAAAATAGCTTGATGATAAACTTTCCCGGCACTTTACCGATTTTTTTCCTTTAACTCTGTATTACGACAAAAACAGGCTTCCGTATCAAAAATCAAGAAGAAGTTCCGAGAGCTTCGAACGTTTTCGCAAAATTTCGATAAAGGTATTTTAGGCAAATGATTTCGTAAGTCCATTTTGTTTACCGGTATTATAAAATAAATTGTGGACACCGCTAAATATTATAAAATAAATCGATGTCGATTTTATAAAATATATTTAATATAGAAATAAACGAGTGTACAATTATTTCTCTATTCATTTCTATTCATTCGTGTTAATACACACACTTCAATGATGGATTTAAATAGGACATCAACAAAAACTAAAACACAATTCGATTAGTACGTCAAACTTCCCCACGAAAAGACTTAAAAAGTTAAATGATATCATTAAAAATGCATCAGCACTTTAAAAGGATTTTAATCCGGAATTTTAAAAGCGTTGAATGACTTGAATGACACTTCCAACTAATGGATTTTTTTCGAAGTTTAAACATTTCAGATTCATACAAAACATGTTTACTGTCATACATAGATATACTCGAAATTAGTCAAAACAAAAATGTGTTTCTATTAGTTGTTTAATAGGTAATTTAATTTATTTTTTCAAATTAAATTTGCCGTGTTTTGTTGTCGATTCAAAAACATAAACAATATTTGCAAATGCAAAAAACTTGTATCATAGAAATCTAAATATAGCACTAAAAGCAGAAAAGCTAATTTTAATTGTCTGTTACATTAATCAGACTACTTAAGCAAAATTAGCCAATTTGTATACCGAAAACTATTAATTAATTTAAGTTTTATGGTGGTATAAAATCGATTTAAAGTGATGTTTATGGAAAACCAGAAAATTCTTCCACTATCATTGCACTAACACAACATTTTTTAGATTATGTATTAAACTATCTGCAGCAACTACATACATATGTAGAAGTGGATCCACATGCTCAGTGTTTCAAGAAATTGCAATCAAAATAGTTATAGTATAAAGGTTAATGGAAGTGAATTACAATTTTTGCTGATTTATCTTAAGTCTTTTCTAAAACAAAGTAATCTATTAAAGAAATTGCATTTTCGTTGCTCTAGAAAAATAGCTATAACTTAAATTTGCTGATTAGTGAAAATTTTTTTAAAACATAATTGTAAACAAGTTTTTTTGAAATGGTATTATATAGAAATTAATAGAAATTGTATAACTTTTATATATGTGTGACCATAGAGTCTTTTACTAGATCGTACAAAATAAGATCATAATAGTCCTTATCTTGAAAATCATAATCACAACCATTTTCAGGGCAAACATTAACCACTCTTATCTTCACTCTTTTTTGTTGTATATACAAAATTAATTTATATTTTAAATATTTCATCATACTCAAAACCAGGTATGAAGGTTTATAAACTAAAAAACAGCAGTTTACAATGCTAAGAATTGTTTATTTCTAAACCATTTCCTAAATCTTAAATCTATCAAACCTATCTTAGACAGCTTCTCCTAGTATCTACTTTTAAATTATAAATTAAATTATAAATTTTTGAATCTGTTTTACTTAAACTTTGGGCAAGGAGTTTTAAGTTTTACAAATGGTAAGGCGTATTATGAAAGTTTCCCATAAATCAATATAAACTTCTAGTACGAAATGAAATCGAATGCTTCTAATCTAACTCGCATTCACTAACATTTTAATGAAAATGAAAAGATTGCCGACTAGGTTTAAAAGCAGTACGGAAATAATGGAACCTCGTTGCGAAACCGTGGAAATAACAAAGATTTGGCCAGAGCATTACCGCGAAATTGGAAGCGGACTCATTTCCCTAGTTAACTGCCGCGAGGATAAAAGTGGACAGGTGACTCCTACAAAATCTGTGGCCATTATTCACCGTCAGCCATTGGCCACTGTCGAGCGACAGGTTTTTGCCCCGATCAGAAAATTCCCGGCGGGCCGACCGCGTTTTTTGCCGCTGGCTGGGACCGCGGGTATTTGTTCTACTATCGCGACTCTAATCTACATTATATGAAAACCGGTAGACAACAGACGCTAATATTATATAATTAACGAATTAAAACATCATTTACACGGCCCGTAGAAAGGCCGCGATCGGTCCGCGGTGCCGGCCATCGCGCGACGTCGCGGCGCGCGGAGAACCAGTTATTGCTTTTCCCCGCGAAAGGTATTTAATCGCGGCGATTCGATACTCGGACGTGTCGTGGCACCGCAATTGCACTCCGGGTCCGGGACGCGGGGTCCTCGGGCCCTCTTCGGCCCTACAGAAACTAGTTAACAGCCGTCAGCCATTCCAGCCCTGGAGCACTCTAAACGCGAAAAATGTCGCCGTCGACCTTGTCGAGCCGCTGTCCCAGCATCGCGTCGCGCTCGACACTCGGCACAGATGCGGCCACTCCCAAGGTAAGACGCGTTTCGTCCAGTTGCCTTTATTAATAATTGCTAACTGCGCCGCACTTGACACGATCGCGAAATTTTCAGCTTCTCCATCTCGGCGATCTCGAGATCCAGATCGCCGGAGGCTCAGCAGCTCGGCGCAGAGATGACGAGGTTGCGACCTCTGAAAACGAAATTTGTTTCTAGAACGGGGCCCGGCAGCCTCTCAGTGGAGCACTAGCTTTCGTCAGAGACACTAAAACTACCTGTCGCTGATGAATCTGCCCCACCTCTGTGGAAACACGCGGTCCACGAGACGACAACTGCAGGTGTAATGACTTTATGCGCTTATGCTCCACTGAGAAATTTACGGGGCCAACTCCGGGTCAGTTTCAATGGCAGTTTCAGACATTCTAGCAGAGCGGGAAAATTATGAAAGAAAACCTTAAAAGCAACACAGCCTCCTTAAGAAAATCATCTAAGATGTTGCTATCTGACAAACTACTTGTCAATGATATTTTATAACAAGGAATTCACGTTTTAAGTTTAACTTATGGTACTTTGACTAAATTAAATTTTACTTTTTGTTAGCTTGTGATGTTAGTAACGTTAAAAGACTGTTATTCTGAATTTATCTCTAATTAAAAAACTTTATCTCATACCACTTTTCAAGATGCCTTTTTTTCACATCGGATCCGGTTCTGGGATTTGCAGGACATTTTACATCGAATTGAAATTTTATAAACTGTCACACATATAAAGAATTTTTATTTTGAGAAAATAAAATCATAGTTGCCTGAAATTATACCCACTTTGTGTCAAAACCTTAACCCAAGAATTTGTCTGGTTCAAGATTTGAAGTTTGGATGGGTAAGTATCACGGCAATATACATAGATGCATTTTTCGCAAATTTTAAAATCTTAATATACGTGACGATTTAAAAATTTCAATTCAATGCAAAATTTCCTGCAAAACCCAGAACCGGATCCGTTGTGAAAAAAACACAGCTATAATAAAGTTTAGTACCAAAAAGGGAAAAGTGACGTCCGTCCATATTTCCTTAGACTTTAAAATTCGAAAAGTGATAATTTTCCGCCACAAATTCTCCATATATTTTCACAATTTTGTGGTTAATTTATGGAGAAACCTCAAGTCAAACGTGTCTGCATTGGACTTCTTTAAAAACTTTACACGAATTCCGAAAACAAGAACACTTTTACTTTACTTTCATTTCTCATTTTTTAACACAAATACATACCGGTTACCGTCGATAAATTGCAAAATTCTCGAAATGTTTTTTAGAACGGATAGATGCAAATCTCGTTAATTTAAGGTATTTATACAATTCACACTGAAACATGGCAGCAAAATGTAAATTTTGGGAAGTTTCAAAGTTATATTACTCCGGTACCTAAGTACAATTGACCGACAAATTTTCTCACTTTTGACACCAAAAATTAACACTCCTACAGCTACACAGTTTTAACAAAATTCGTAAGAACTCAAACGCAACTTGTTCCCAAAATGGTAGATACTATTTTATATTCAACATTTCGATTTTTTTAAATATAGTAGAAACTGTGTCGCTTGCTAAAACCGTCTGCTTTTCTAAAATTATTATAGGTACTTTTCGAGGAACCTAAATTAAGTATTCAATAAAAACTAATCTAAATCTCTAAATTGCTGCACGTTTTATGCGCTACAAAAAAAAAATAGAAAGATAACACATACATATACAGGTCGAATTGATAACCTCCTCTTTTTAAATCGGTTAAATATTTAAGCTCACGCTCGCATCATTCAATAAGTATAGTTAATAATCTAAAAATCATTTTTTCGATAGATATACACTCTCGCATATTTTAAATATTATATCAATATTTTTTTGAATATCAATATCCGTAGAATTTTTAAGTCGTGTAAACTTTGATTTAACTATTTTATTCTCAGAATATCTACGCACCTAAAAGTAATAAATTTACTTTTTGACTGAATAAAGGCACTCAGATTAATTAAACTCCCAAACTCTTACAAGTCCTAATTTCTAGGTTTGTTATAAATCCAATTTTAACCCATAAAATTAATATTAAATAAAACTATATACATGCATGTAAAACAACTTTATCGGACCTCGGAGTTCCCAAGAATAAAATGAAATAAGTTAGAGAAATCAAAAACCCTAGGGAATGCGGTTAAAATTCTTGGATTATTTTCGTCTTATTTCATTTGCCAAGCCTCTGTGCGTTACGACTGAGTCACCAATTGGTTTGGCATGCTTAACTCTCAAATACCACGCTAAATTCGCATAACTTATATACACCACGACTGGTACAAATTTAGATTTCACGTTTTTGACAGATCGTATTTACTTTACAATAAGAGGAAAACGAAACGGAACCATCCGGAAGAAATATGCTTAAGGAAAATATGACTTCCCTCCCAATTACCTTCACCAGTTTGCCCAGATTTTGACGAAAGTATTATGAAGGCAAGGTTTTTTGTACCCAAGATGACGTGACATATTCGCAATCTACAGACAATATCATAAATGAATCATTTGGGAAACATATTTTAAAAACTATAATTTGTAACAGATATAATCACATTTTTCTCATCCTATTACATATTACATTAATTATATTTGTCGGAGAAATTATGGTTATAATTCCTATTAAATTTAAAAACTCTTGAAGGTACTAATTACTGTTATGGCAATTAGACTTTTAGTGCAAATCAAAATTAAATTTATTTTGTAAACTGTAATTACTTTACACCTTACAAAATAATATTTTTAAAGAGAGGGAAAATAAAGATAGGTCCTTCTGAATTTCTTGTTGTACTTCCTATTGTGTCGTTAGACTGAATTTGGATAAATCGTTTGCAATAGAAACAACTATGAAAATGTCAACATTATACACTTATAGAACACAAAGATACAATGAAATTGTGACTACCCATGAAATAAACTTAAAAGATTTAAAAATATGAAAACACTATTATTAAATTGTCAAAATGAAAGAACGAAACCCTTGTAGGATTACTTTATTGTCCGTCAAAAACATTTTTCTCAAGAAAGGCTACAGATATCCAGTTAAAATTAATATCAAATATTAAGGTCTGTAATTTTAAATTTCTGACCCGGTTCAATTATAAAATACGGCCTTTTAAAGATTATTTTGATACTGATAGACTGACCAAAATCGTACCTATTTTCCAAGTAAAGGAAACAATCTACAAATTATTTCTTTCATTATTACATGACACAAACTGGACGGAATTTTGAAGGAGCAACACATTTTTTTGCTTTTTGTGGGGTCTGAACTTTCAAGCAAGCAAAAGCGATTTTTAAATTTATTATACTTTTAATTTAATTTATAATTTGTGTTATTCAAGATACTTTATTTAATTCTAAAATATGTTTGTTAGACGTCTAAAATCAGAGTATATGTGTGAATAATATAAAATTAACCGATTTGCATAAAACTACTTATAAGTTTGGAAGTAACTAGTTTTATTTTCCAACTTCTTGAGCAAAAAGGCTACACGTACAAAACTAAATCAGGTTGGTGCAGCAACAGTGGAACGCAAGTCTCCCACAAAACAAACTCGAAGCATTCCACATAATCAACAACTCAGGACCTCCTGAACGGCAACAAGAGCCAGAGCGAGCTGCTCGAGCGAGGTTCAGCGAGCCGGAAAGGTACCATCAAGCACCAAGTATACCAAGTATACCAAGTTTCACGCATTCCGCACGCAACTGAAAATAGCTTCAAAACAATTACCTGAATTTGGCAAATGTTGCAGCGGTACATGGAAAAATGGGGGGCACCGTGCCGCGAGCGCCCAGAGCCAAGTAGCCACCCACAAAACATTCCACTGCTATTATTATTAACAAAGGTGTCAGAACCAAGTGTCCCTTTCCCCGAGGGCTCTTTCGCCGCAAAAGTTGTTGCGTTCCCACGAGCTAGCAACTGCTCGGGAGCCCCAGAGGGCCCCAGTCGGACTCGGGGCAGAACGCGCCACGCATCCACGTAAAATCAACGTGTAATCAATTTAGCAGCTGCTGACGCGATAAAATCAAAATTAGGCACACATAAGTATGTATGCTCGTTTTGCATACGTGGACCACATCTCTGGCGTTCTCCGCGATTTCTAGCACTGCCCACGCCGCGCACTCGTTTGAATCGGAAAATATTGCTGCACTCGACGCGGCATATTTCTCCCCTGGCAGCGAATTGACATGAGCAAATAGGTCAAAAGTGAGCCGCGCATTTATTAATTTAATCGTTTTTACTTTTAATATCTTTTGCACTCCGCTACCTTGATGGTTTACTTTTATCACTTGCACGATCACTCGAGCGGGATGCTGCAAATTCCTCCACTATGCTAGTAGCATCTTTCACAATTACGAAAATAGAATTATGTTAGTTGCAGTATGAAGTAAAAATTACAAAATATCTTTTTATTAAAATCTAATTCGAAACGGATTGTAAAATGATGACAATTTTAATTTAAAATACGCTTTATTGCATTTTAATCGTTTTTCTGAATGGACCCTCACATGTATTACCTTAAAATAAAACGAGTGCGTTTGCAACATGTTGAAATAACATATGATGTGTTTTAAATGTTTCTTTGTGAAATAAAATTCATGAATTTTCGATTTACTTGGTAAATTAAATCAAAACTTTTGTGATTCGCTTAATAATATGTAAAAAAAACACGATAGACATTATTATAGGAACTAATAATTTCTACATCCAACAGCATTTTTCAATGGCAACATATTTGAGTGTGATGATTGAAAATTATTAAGGTTCAAATACCATTGCGCTTATATTTGATTCCAATATAATGTAACTTTTCTTTTACATACAATTTGTCAAGACCTTTCATTAAACATAATAAGACATAGCAATAAACTAATTATGTAAGTCAAAAGTGCTCATTCTCTTCGGTAATAAAAAGTTAAATTAATGATTTCACCAAATCTTACGAACTCTAATATTTTTCTCTTCTAAACTTCCTTAAATTTCTAACCGACTTCAAAAATATGTTTTATTCGCATATTCGTCTTTGCATGTATATGTAACTAATAACACCATAGATGCGGGTAATTTAACTACTTTTCTCCGATTTTTTTAGAAATCCTCTTCAAGAAGGTTTTACGGTAGACTTCTTAGTGTTTTAATAAAGTTTTATTTGATAGATAAGTATAGTAGATAATTAGTAACAATGCCTTTTACTCATCAAAGAATGTCCAACATATTTTTTATTATAACTTTGAGCTAAAATTGTTCTATAAAAAGGGTTTCTTTGTCTGTAAATTTTTTCAATCCAAAAACCGTACTTATGACAGTGCAGAGCCTATGTACGTTTTATAAAACAATGGACAATATAAACACACTTAGGCAATGCATTAAAGAAGGTTAATTTTCAAAGAAATTTAATTAAATTTTTGTTCTTTTTATGGTGACCTAAAGCCAACGTGCTAAAATTAATATTCATTTCTATTCAACTTTTCTTCATCTTGAGCCATAGTCCCCGCCTAGAACTAAACTAACCCGCATCTACGGTACCTACCGACTTGAATGCTTTAAAACTTTAGTGACTAATTTTAAGAATTTAAAATTGGAACTGCCTCTCAATACAAAATTTCACTAAAATCTTACTAAAATTAAGAAAGAAATTTCTAAGGCCACTGACAAACTTAATACGTCATTAAAAAAGCATCGATATATAATAACAAATCCAAAACTGCGTTATTGTGTATCCGCTTTTATTTAATTTTGGCAAAATAAAAAAATTAATTTATTTGTTTTAAAGAGTTTTTGGAAAAAAAAACTTTTAAAGTCGGATCCAGCACCATAAGCAGCATAAATATCAAAACAAGTTGATATCTCGTTCTTTGAAACTGATTACAAAACATATTAAACCGCTTTTGAAAAATCAGTAACCCTTGAAGGTTTACAACTTCAATATGGAATTGTTTGCTGTTTGCTATGATTTTAGTAAATATTTGAAATTTATGTAAAGGTCGCATTGAAAAACTGCCTTGTAGGTAATGGTCGAAAACTTTTCGTTTAAAACACAATTTATTCTTCCGAACTATCAACTTCACACATTTTCCCCATCCGATCTGATAATTCTGTTGAGTTTTCTTTCACAGAAAGAACTATCTTTTATATAAATATATAAAGTTAACAAGAAACCAACTTAATAGCCTACATTGGCATTAAAAATAAAGTTCTAAACTTAGAACACTTCACGACTTAATTCATGCATCTGATTATAATGTTAATGCAAATAAATATTGCGGATAAGATCACAGGTCAAAAACCAATAAAGAATACCCTGAATTTATTGCAGCGCTGTTATTTTAGTTAATATACAAATTTATTGACATTAACATAAAAGGCGTTGAAATCGAATTCATGCGATCAACGATCGGCAAATATCGGAGATATTGACAGACCAAACAAAAGATTATTTTAAAGATCAAGGAAATAGCTCATTTATGTTGCCATTTATTTATGTTATTTTATGTTATGTTATTTCTTAACCAACTTTGAACCTTGTGAAAGATATTAATTTGCATATGCATGATATCAGAAATTGCATATTCTTAAGCCCAGAATACTGTAAAGTTTTCACCAGGTTATGAATACTTTAATTATTACACCTGTTTAGATAACATCAGAGAAAACTTTAATGATAAGGATTTTTTGTCACGCTTCATATAGTATCAAAACTCACTATTTTAGCTTAAAGATTTAAAATTTGATGTGCAGATAGCGTTTCTATATGAAATTAGGTGAAAGCAGAGAAATAGAAAGAAATCTTTTAACCGCGCGAGATTATAATAAATCATCACATCAAATTATTTCATACATTACCAGCAAAGTAGTTTGATCCTTCAGAAAGTAACAGAGAACATTTTATATTTTAGTATCGAGTCGTCATACATGTAAGCATAATCTATTCAAAACTTGTATTCTATATATCTATACCTACATGCATACATTTGTTTTATTTAAGAAAAACTATACTTTTATCTATGAATTAATTGTTCAATTACATAATTATAGCACTTAATTGCTCTAAAACGTGATGAAAAAATGTAATCTTTCGAAAGTTTATATTCAAATATCTAAGGAATAAAAAGAGACCGACCAAAATGTGCTATATATATTCCTTACTTATTAATGTTTCTGAAGATTTCATTAAAATCGGTGAAAATATCTCAAGCTCAATGATTAGGTTTACTTATTTTATATTGACAGCAATTCATAAACAACAAAACATTTTAAAAATTAAAAGTAGATATGTATTTAACAAAAATAGAATTCAAAAACTTTACTATTAAGTCCAATTATTAAATAATTAAATGGTATATTTTATTCAAATAGTCTTCCAATGAAATTTAAGAAAACGTTTCAATATTTAAATATCTTGTTGTTTAATATTCCCAGGTATAATGTTTAGTTTAAGATTTTAACCTTTTTTAGTTTTTTATTGTTATTTAATGAAATAGTAATTTAGTTTAAAAAAAATCTGAGTTCCTTCTTATCTTGACGGGTGACAGTATGATCAGCAAAAACGTCAAAATGCAAAATTGCGAGAAAATATGTATATTTAATTCAACATTAACTAGTCGCCGTCAGTAGGAATCCATTGAAGGAATCAAAAAACTAATGTTCGAATGTTAATCAGACAAAGTTAAAATTCCGGCTACGGCCGACGTCGTAGGTCGGCCAATAAATTAATTAAAGGAAAACTGCTTATGAATTCAATAAATTCAAAAATTTATATCTTTTTTCCGCTGTTTTCAATCACATCGAGCCGGAAAATCACCGCTCTCTGCCCACATTCTGGTACCTGGTGGTTTAAGGCGCTCGAATCAGAAACAAAAAAATAGTTAAAAGCAAGAGAACGCGACTATCAAGCCGCGGCGGCGAACTATTAAATCGGTGATTTATACTACGAGCCCGCCTTGATCCGTTGTTAGATCGCAGCAGGGAGCGCTTGTCATTTTTATTAAGTAATCCCCGCGTCAGCATAAATCGTCCGAGTTATTTTAGTCATTCAAAACTTTTGAGGCACTACATAAATCGGTACATCAGCGGATTGACCGTTGCCCATAGTTGTCACAATTTTGTCGCGAACGCGTCCATTCATCAGCCGCGAGGGCAATTTTCGTCAGCGCGAGATTTACGAGCGCCCGCTCTACGGCGCTCTATGCGCGCCTATTGGAGCGCGTTCGCGTTTCGACTCCCGCCATTTATCAAAGTGGACCGCCGAATTTCAACAGACTTGTCAAAAAACCAGCCAAATTGTAAATTACCGACTGTTTATAGCTACGGACGCTGTGAAAAATAGTCGTAACTCTGAAACTTTGCAATAAACTGAAAATTTATTAGATTACCGCAGCTTGAGAGAAGTGTCGCGAAACTTAGTCTCAGTCTAGTGAGAGAAAAAAACGCTCTAAGTTAGCTGTTTCTGCGCTAGGCGTTGTGATTGATGACCCTATCGGATTTTCCGCGGCCGAGGTGTTCGGCAATAACTTAATAAAACGATAACTCCACCAATCAATATGCAAAATCGGGCTCAAAATGTTTTATTATCTATCGGCGTCTCATGTGGGTAGCGCTAATAAGTGGAAATTGCGTTAAATAAATTGCCGGATCATGTTTCATTCAGAGTGGGAAATGATACAAAATCTGTCTTGTCGCCTAGCCCAACCCACCTTCGAATGTAATACAATACTTTAAGCTCATAGTTAGATAAAATGTCAGCGTGTGACGAGTATCCGTATAGGTATAACCTATTCGGATTTTTGAAAACCACTTTACTATACTTATCAGATACTCTTTTAATTATATAAATTTCTAACGTTCGATAAAATTAAGAAAAAACAATTGCAATCATTGCAATTTAGTAGGTATAAACTTTTGTGACGCTCGATCTGAACGGCCTTTTAAAGTGTTGTTAAAAATAACAGGAACGATTGCGCTATTTATTTTACAATTCCAATAGATTTATTAAAAATGGTTAAATTCGATTTTTTAACGTACATAATTTTAAAATATATGAACAATTAAAAAACGAATTTTTCTAGCAGGCAATCCATAAAAGGAAAAAGGATTGTAATGAGCTATAAAAATCTTTTGGTCGATAGACGCAACTTCATCACTTACCTACTCATTCACGAACATTGTAAGGCATAAAATGCCAAAAATCTACGAATCCAAATACAAAGCCTGCAACTACAACTATTTTGTATACTAGACCTTTATTACTGAGTCAGAGTTTTTAATTTCCTGTATAATATCTTAAGTTTTTTTCAGTTTTTGCACAGCCAGGCTTTAGTTTTTAAACTTTTATAAACTACGTCTATTTTCAAATACAACCAAAAATGAGTCGATATCTTATTTCAAAAAAATTACGGTTAAATTTTCAGTACGCCATGGTTTTGGTATTGAAAGCTTGTACATACATAAACATTTGTATGTATAAACCCGCAGAATTTGCCCCTTTTCAAAATTTTTGCACAGATTTCTTTGCTAGAAATTATTCAGGAAGGTTCATATAACAAAATATTTCAAAAACGTGGTTTTTTTACAATTTGTGATGAGAATACTTCCTTAAACCAATCTATTCTTGAAAAGGACACGCTACGCGCCACGCCATAGTAAGTCAAGTAGTTATTTTGAGCTAAGTCGCCGTTGCGACAACGCCAAGTAAACGTATGTTTAATAAATTAGTATCTACTAAATGAGTAAAAGCACAATTATATTTCGTTTAATTACTCAACAACAAGAAACTCCTTTGGCTTGGAATAAGATAAACGATTTGAACAAATATATGAAAAATGAAAAATTTTGTCCTATATGCAATGTTTCTACCTGACGTTATAAGTGTGTATAATACGAGTACAACAAGTTAACAGCTACGGTGCCACAAATGTTGGTTAAGGTGACAATCATGAAAACAAGGAAAACTCAAATGCAATTTGTTGATTATGCAACCAATTCCTCTTGATTTTAGTTGCCTCTGATTAGAATTTTAGATGAAGGAGTAAAGTTCTTATTGTCATAGTCCAAAAGTTCGAATTCTAACTGTAGTATGTAGTTTATTTTAATTGATTTGATGATACTCAATAATAATATTGAAAACTTTAAAAAACCTAACTCTTTTTAAGTTCCTCAAAAGTAAAAAAATGAAGGAAGAAGAAAATGTATGCGGTATACTATCATTTATTTAAAGAGAGTTGTTTGAAATTAGTAATTATCAATTACATATTCATTAGTATTTCATTAAAATTCAGCAAGCTAATATATTTGTCTAAGCCCTAAAGGGTGTCATTTCCAACGAATATATTTAAAATAACCAGTTTAGTAGACCTGTTCCTCTTTAAATTAACATAAAAACGATTCTATCAATCAAACATAATCGATCGTTGTTTCTTGTTTAAATTTAAATACCAGAAGCAAAAGCTTATCTGGGAAAAAATAACTTTCCGCGTTGCCAGCCACTTCGGTGCACATAAAAACCTCACAAAAATATGTCCCATAAACTAACCGAATACCAGCCTACCATTAGTGTCATCGGCTGTGCGTTTGACTATCTTTCAGATCAAATCCGTATTACTTCGAGTTCGAGATGGAAGAACTGGATGGAGGACGAGTTCCGAAAAAACTACAAAATCTGCATAAAACGGCGAGAATTTGTAGATAAAATCGTGCTACCTATTCTCAACTGCCTTGTAGAAAGAGTTTTTAGGAAATATCAAACGATCTTAAGAGGAGTTAAATCCCGTGGATGCCTATGTAGATAGTTAGATCACTAATCCTAGAAATTGCACCAGGCAGGTGACGAGTTCCGAAGAAAGTCAAATGGCGGGAAAAGTTATCGTAACCGCGGCCGAGATTTGTTTTGCTGTAGAGCGATCCTCCTCGATTTATTCGAACGAACTTTAATCTGTCGCTTATCGTAGACATGACGGGTGATAACCCTGCCGTGCACGCACCGACGGACTGCATGTCGAACAGAAATCATGATCCCGCCGGAGCACGGAGGGGGAAATCAAAACAGAGGACTTGTAACTTGACACCGCGCGATCACCGCAAGATCCCGGAAAGGGCGACATGACAAGCGTCAAAAACAAACGCTCCGCAGCGGCAGGCGGCTAGGCAGCGAGGGACCTCGTCGTCGTCGTCGTCGTCGTCGCCGCCGCCGCGCCGCCGCAGACACGATGCCCGTCAAGCGGAGCCTCCTAGACCCCAGCCATTCCGCCAGTGGAGCGAAAGTAGAAAAAGCGGCGACAGATCAAATCAAGGCAAGATAACTTATGAGACATTTTGATCCCGGGTTTTTTGCCGGGTGACGGGAAGATAAGTGCCCGCTGATAGCCCCGTCGGAGCGATCGCGTCCTCTTCGTCTTCTCGTCCTCCTCGCCGCCGCCGCACTTACCCAATGCATCACAGGGCGCTCCTCAGTACAGACGCCCATGTGCGTCTGTTGTACTCGCACACAGACACTCGCCAACGGCCGTTCCTCTATCGCAGAAGCAGTGGTGCACGCAGGAATTCTGCTGCCGGTCGGTCCCCTGGCACTTTTCGGCCACCAAAAGTCGCTTTTATTTTTCCGCGGGGACACACCAAAAAAGGGGGCCAACAAATCACTCGTCGTCGGCGCAGCGCGGCTCTTCGGCCGACCACTTCACTGGACCTCGCGCGCTGTGCGTCACCGTGATCTCGTCTGCGTCGCGGTGCGGTCCGAACCTGTGATCGTCACAACTTTATTCGAATTTTATCTTCTTCGGGCAGGACATGCCCCCCCCTCCCGTCCCGCGGGGCACTGATGTCGGCTGTATCCTGTTATCGCGCGACCGAATCCCAATCGAAAAGTCTCAATTCGGTCCACAGTCTTGGGACCTATCCGTCTACCGGGCAAATTAATTTATGACGCGACGTGCAAACGGGTCCCGTTCAGCTGAGATCGTCCCGCAAGATAACGGCCAATTTAGGGATTCTCGTGTCCTTTTAAGATCCCGGCAGGCGA
Source organism: Tolmerus cingulatus (assembly GCA_959613345.1). Classification (NCBI taxonomy): domain Eukaryota; kingdom Metazoa; phylum Arthropoda; class Insecta; order Diptera; family Asilidae; genus Tolmerus; species Tolmerus cingulatus. The sequence goes on along the minus strand of OY390708.1, from coordinate 19,409,026 downwards.
TTAACTTTTATTTATGTCCTCGATCCTCGATCCAGAGTTGGACTCTCACAAGTCCCGCACTTTGTGTCAGCTCAGCACAGGCGGCCGATCGAGCGTTCACGTATCACCGTCGTTTTTGACCACTCCACATACGAAATGAAATTCACTTATTTTGCAACAAAAAAAGATTATGAAAAAACATGATTTTAATAATTAAAAATTTTTTCCACTCACGCCACGCCACACTATCCCTTTTTCGGGGCTTTTACAGTCGAACCTTTTTCCTGGATCGTAATTCGTGTCACAAGCACCGAAACGTCAATCCGACAGCCCGGGCTTACCACACATCGGGGAAAACTTTTTTACAAACAACAAAATCGAAAGACGTGAAGAAGAAAAATTCACCGATTCGATTTTCCTGCACGCGAGCCGACTGCCTTGGGAGCTGCTATCCACCGCTTACCGCTCACGAGCGTGACTGCCTGACGCATGCGCGCCACTCCACCACATCAGCGGCAAACTCGGCCCGCAAAGAGCCCTGCACCGTTACCCTCCCCCCGACACGACAAGCCCACACACACACCGACGCCGACCAGCGGAGGAGGACTGGCTCGCCTGCGTGCGATTGGGCCTCGGCGGCTCGGCTAGCGGACACCGGTGGTCGCCTTGGAAACAAGGGCGGGACTTAGGCGTAGCCGGTGCGCTGCGCAGACGCAACAGAGCGAGACGGCCTGCTGTCGCTACCTCCCTCTCGCTCTAAGTCCGGCTGGGGAAGTGGCAGTCCGCACGAAATTTGTATATAAGCAGTATATATGTGGTAACGGTAAATAAGCCTTAATGACAGCTTCTCCAGCCCCAGAACGAAAGGAAAATGGGGAAGCCGCGCTGACAGTTGCCCAGAACGAGGCGAACGCCCTGCGAGGGAAGGAGACCCGCGACGGGAATGGAGGCAGCGTCCCCTGGTTGGGTCGCGGCGCGTCGTCCAAACAACGCGTGGCTGTGGAGGCTCGCACTTGGCGGCGGCGTTGGGAGCGGGCGAACTGTTTGCCAAGTGTCGGTGTGTGCGTCACCGTTCCCGCGGATGTCCAGTTCGGCGCATGCGTGCAGCGCAGGGGTCTCGTGGTGCGTGCGACAAGATGCTGGGGCTTTTCTTCAAGACGTTCCACGGCCGCCTCGGGAGGGGGAGACCGCGACGCAAACAAGGAGCAGCAGCGCTTTGGGCCCAACTCGAGACGCGCGCTGCATCCAGGCAGCTGCGACGCGAAGCGGTTCTGCCCGGTTGACGGGGGTGCCCGATGACAGAGGCGATGAGCGATTGATTCGTTCGTCGCCGGTGTTTAATTAGTCCTTTGCCACACTCGTCGGGGGAGGCTGTTACAAATTGTGCGACATCTCGTAAGATATCAATGTCGAGTGGCGTGGCACAGCATCGGGGCTATTTTTGGGCAGAACGTGCACTTCAAAGTCGCTTAAGTATTTTCTAAAATATCACCTAACTTATTTCCATATTTATCAAATGGCTAATAATTCTGCAATGTAAAATCAAATTCCTCTAGGAAATTGTTAAAATCAAAATATGAACAGCAAAATTGTGAATTCGTAAAACTTTGTCTGGTCCAGCTTCTAAACGAAATTAACTATTAACTTGAAATTAACAGATAAAAAAATATCGTACTTAAAAGATATTAAAACCCTTATTTTGAGGAGTGTCATACATGCAAACAGGAGACAGATGGCAGTTACTTAAATTAATGCTTTGGGGACCATGAAATTCATGACATTTAGGCATATTTTACTTCCAGATTTATCATAAAAACAGATTTATTTGAGAAGTTGTGTGTTATGTAAACTACTAGGATTACCCCGAGACAAACATTTTCAGTCTCCCCCGGGTCTCTCAGGGTCTTTCAGTTATTACCTGGGTTTCCTTAGGGATCTCCTACAGTCTCTGTATGAGAGTCTCAAATGATAAAATTCTCAATTCAGGGACTCGAATGTCTCAAAGAGAAACTGAATGAATAAAACTGAAAAATCGAAAAACTTAAGTCTATCGTAGAAAGACTGAATCTGAAATTTTTGTCGACTTGGAATGTCTTTTGAAATGTTTTCGTACTTGAAGACTATTTTTTGCTTTGTTGACCTGTTAATTTCACCTGCTTCGTTACGTAACCCTCTAGTTTTGAACTATTTGAAAGAAATAGTCCTTTATCGAAAAAACATTTATTAACACCTATATATGAACCTCTGTCAGTTCGTTTCGAATCTTCCTTCGAGAGTGTTGTGAAATAATCGAATAGTATTCTAGTTTTCATAGAATTCGTGAAAATATGTTTTAATTTTTGCTTGGAACATGTAATATGTATATGTGTGTAACAATATTGTGGATACTAATCCAGAAAACATTATAGGTAATGTATTCTTAATAATGAAAATGTTTATAATAATGACAATAATGTTTTAGCTAATAGCATTCTTATAAATTTGTAGAGTATATTACGTTTTTTTTAAAAAATAATTACAATAATTTTGTTAATATTGTTAATTTTTTATAATTAAGTTTTTAATCATGGTGTCTGGATAATAATTGAGGAATAAATGATAAGTTTTCACAGAATATGTTGGTTTTTTAAATTAAAAATACCTAATAACTCGTCATATAATTTTAAAATATGGTTTTTCCAGATGAAAAAACGAGATTTTTTGGGCAAGGCAGAAGAAAGGAATCTCTCTACGAAAGACACGAGTCTCTCGTTCATAAACCCTAAACGATTTTCCTGACAGTCTATCGACAGTCTCGCTCAACGACACCAGAAAGACTGAAAATTGTTATCTCTTCAAAAAACAAATTTAAACTATTTGCTTATAGCGTAGAGTGAATACCCTGTAGTCAAATATTGATGTATCCTTGCAAATTTTCGACCAGCTGGTTAAATGACATCTTTTATTAATAGGTACCCTGTACTTAACAAATATTAAAGTAGTTTATTATAATATATTTAAATAAAACGTTCTAAATAACTTACGAACGCAACTAAACAAAAAAACATTTAAAAAACTGGCAAGCCTAAGTAAAATACGAATCATTTTCATAATTTAAAAAAAATCATTTTCTCCTATTGCTTAATGTTTGACTGATCATGACAATTCGTTTGAATCCTCCTGATGACTCATCATGCTATTGAAAATGTTTAGTGCATAAGTTTTAATCTCAGTAGACTATATGGATAATATAGAAATTAAAATAATCAGTTCTTGAAAAAGAAAATATAAGACATGATATAGAGTAAAACTATTTTATTTTATTTATAGACACTCTTCTACGAATTCATTTCTTCTCAACTAATACAGCTTGAACTTAAAAGACAGGTATTTCCGCCAGAATTTGCGTAAAAAATGTTATGATAGAAATAAAAAATGGAATAACGAACAATTTAATTAGCTATCAAAATTCACCATAATCTTGAGTGAATTAACTGCTTTAAAAGTCAATTAAAATCCAAACAACTTCAAAATCTAACACGACAGTGAATTTAATAAGTGATCTAATGCGATAGGCGAGCAGAAGGTTAAGATAGCTGCCAAGGGTGTCAAGCGGAACGTTTCACACTTCAGGTGAGTACAGACGTCATTTTTAATTTCCGGTTTGGTTGTTTGAAAATGCGTGAATACAAGAAAACGTAAAATTGTAACATATGGCAAATTTAAAATGACACGAAATTGTTTCAGATTCTATGCTTTAATTTCCTATACATCATATATCACATAAGTATCTTTTTTCAAAATATATGTAATAATGAAATTCAGAATAGGTAAAAATGAAATCGAATCTAAAATCAGTAATAAAATTCAACTAAGTTCATAAAATGGTGGAATGCGTTCTAGCCGCCATATTTATGAAAGTTAAACGTTAATACCTCGCGATCATATAGTGATAGGAAAAAAGATCATAATATAAATTTGCATACCAGTGATTTTGATGATCAATGCCTCAGTCTAGCAAGATAATAAAATGAGGGTTGAGAAGCCGTATCTATGTACATATTGCATTGATTTATTTTGCTGAGAAGAAGAGTTATTGACAAGCAGAAAGACAGACGGATACCATATATATATATATATATTCTAAGAATAATAGAATAATAAGAAACAACGACTATTGCCGCATGTTTATCTTTTCTGTATCTTTGTTACACTATAGCTTTGATATTTGAGAGCATGACCTTATTAAGTGCTATTTGCTAAATATACATTTTATATATACAATTACAATAATGCATATGTACCTTTTTAATACCAGATCTTATTATTGGCGCTCATAGATCTATCTTCTTATCCATGGGAAAAGAGTTTAATCGGGAGTGAATTCGAGTCCATTTGTATTACAACCATTATATATAAAATTAATTATGGCAAGCTTGGACCTTCACCGACTTCTGCGTCTGCGCATATGATTAATTTAAAAATATACCTAAAAAGATAAATATACGAATATGCAAAGGTGCAAATAATTTGTAACACATTTTTGAATGTGACGTAATAAGACAAAAAGCTGATCCAAATAAGATTTTTCTGCTCGTGACCCCACTTCTTTAAAAACATAACGCGATTCAAATATGATGTGAAGATATAGAAAACACGTCTTTATACCCGTATTCTAAATGAAACATGTAGCTTGTATAAGAAATTATTTCAAAGACAACTCTCGAATACATATTATGTATAGGTACGTATTCACGGAAAAAAATAATGGCTATCAAGACCTAAGTTTATATACCTTTCTTACTATAATTATAGGCGAAATCGTGACTGCAATAATTTATAGGAGCAAGTACTAAAATATATAGTTAAAATAATTTTGTAGGATATACTACAAAATATGGTAATATCTATAATAATTATAGCTTCAAAAACAGACCTACATGTATAGCTTTCTTTATGTGTAGCCATATACGCCTTTAACATTGTACCTTTCCTTATCTTTGTGGTAACCTACGCTTTTTATTATTGTAATGTAATTTAGCTACATTTATAGGAGTATTAGCTAAATTCAATTGTCTTTGGTTTAATAATTCTCACAAAATATATGATTGGCTCCCATAATGATCGTACAATATTTATTGTACTTTGTTCAACACAAATTTTTTTCCGTGTTTTACGAAAGTTTTTTCACTTTATTAAATGAGCGTCGAAATGTCTAAAATCTAGATCTTGGGATTTACGTATTTTCTGCTTTTGAGTCCTTAAACTCCGCCCACAGCGATTAACTTCCTTTGAACTTAAGCCCACCACCGAGAGCAACTCGAAGGAAGAAACAGGCTCAAAAGGGATTGATTTCGGGAATAATTCCTGCAACAGACACCCCTCTGGTGTGAATATCCTCAATCAAAGCAAGCCTGCAATTACCAACCCCAGTCGCATTCAATTTTCGAAATGGCAAAACTTTGCCCAAACATCCCTCGGGCTCCGGCTATCATCGCTCCCGGTCCCTGGGAACGAAACCCGTTTCCTGTCGCGCAGTCGATCTGATTATGCGATGCGTGTCTGATCAGTCATCGCTTCTGTTGAAGTCCCCCGTGCCTTTCAGTTTTTATGAATGGGGCCCCGCGATCCGGCTGGGGTCCACGAAATTTTTGGTGGTATTTTTTATTTTGTTGGGCTTTTGTAAAAAATGGCCAAACGTGGATAATATTAATGAATGGACCTGGAATTTGTGCTCTCGAAGAGATAAAGATACACATTGGAACACAAAATTGATCGTCTCCGAATTAACTCTGCGGCGAACAGATATGCTGATGACAGGGGACCTCTGATAGATTTTTCAGCAAGATAGTGCGCCCGAGAGGCCACTAGGACACGTCGGGCTTTGTGTAAAGATTATGTCTCAGCTCTTGGGAACTAATCTGTAGTTGTCAGGTAACAGAGACCCTGTCAGTGGATAATTAACTTAGCCAGATAGTCCACAAGATAACGAGCATGATCGGTTATTGGTCTTGAGGTGATGCACAACCGAACGATCACAGTTGGTGCTTTTCGAACAATTCAAAAATTTTGAGACCTGTTATGACACCTTGTCGTATCTTAATCTATTCTAGATCAATATTTACCACTTCCTTTGGTGAAGAGTGTCAAACCGATTTCAAGGAAAAGTCAATTATTTTGAAAGTTACAGCAAAAAATATTAGTTTCATTTTTAACATTTTTCTTACTACTATTCAGAAGACCAGATATAATCTAAACTGCTGGCGCTTAGGACGTTAAGCCAGATTTTCCTTCCTTGATCGTTGTCTATAAAGCAAACTACCACAAAAACATCCCCAAAAATATATTTATAACTAACTAACATCAACGTAAAACGTTCCACACTATGTATATAAATATCATTTTTGAAGTATAAGTACACTCGCCAAAAGTCAAAAACTCTTACTTTGCACATTCAATACCATATGATTATGTTTCAAAAATGCCATGTATTTCCAAAAAAATGAAAATGTTTTTAGAGCTCCAAAAAAAAAAATTTTAAATTAGGATGGGTGAAGCAATCAGCTTCGGCTTTTAAAACTTTAACCCCGATTTTCTCAAAATGGTTTTTTTTTTTAACTTAAGCTTTGTATTTTTGATAGACAGACAGGGGGTGAAATCTAAATATTTCAAATTTTCTTGAATATCTTATATTATACGTATTAGAATTATTGTGCCTTTACAAAAACTTAACTTTAATTTGCATGAGGAAAGCAGTCAGTAAAAAGACCTCTAGTGGTTAAGTATAGTATATAGTAAGTAACAAACTTCAGGAATAAATTTTTCGAATAAGCAGTGGACTGGTTACTTTCGGTTGTTTTGATAAAAACTGAACCAAAATAATTGCCCGCATTCGTAATTTACTAACTCAAAACAAGGGGAAGGGCTATAGTGTTATCATACCATCATTAAAGCACAACTTAAGTTGCGATTAAAGTAACAATTCGTTTTAAATTATTCGTATTTGGAAAATAAAAATTAAACTAAAGGTTATTGCAATTTCAATCTTATCTTATTCATTTTTATTGGAAATTTTCTGTTTCAAGAATTTGATTACAATTTTTTTAAACGTTTTAGCCACCGCCGCTCAATAGTTTACCAATGTTCGCAATGATTCCCTCTTTCGCTGTGCATTTTTTGCTGTCGTCACAGTTCAAAGGAATGCAACAATCATTAAATGTCTCGCACTATAAAAAGTTGAATTTTATGAAATTATTTTGAAAAGATAAATTTGGAAATATTTACGCTGTCTCCTATTCGTCCCAGGTGATTATCACAGCTGTCGTATTTTTGCCACTCCCCCCCTTGTCCTGTTACTACTGTCAAACCTTCCTGTGAGATTGATTATTCGGGGACTTTTTCGTGGCACTCACCATGGACCCAACAGACGTTAGGGCAGCAGCAAGAATGACTCTTTGAACACTGTTTAAGTACTATTACTAAATAGTTTCTTCAAAGATAAACTGTGAACTTACACTTCCTCCTTTCGCTGCTTGACAATTCGAGACACCACAAGGGCTCCCAACCGGCACAGACCAATAGTCTGGATCTTCCCATTGTGCCTTTGTACACAAAACCATCAAGGTAACAAAACATAAGAACGTTAACTTCATCATTGCACTAAGGTTCGATAGAGACTCTGTAGAAATTGATATTACTTTGGCATTTTATATATGTACTCCATATAATCCAAATTCTTAAGCACTTACGACAGCAAAGTGAAATTAAAACTGTTTTTATGTACGAGTATTTTGTGAGTTCTCATAAACAAGTTACAAGTATTGTATAACTCTATTATCTTCCAAAGACAATGTATTTGTTTTTGTGCCAGATGTGGCAAGCTTTGTTCAACTTCGTAATCTAAATAGATCCAAATTTTGTTGTTTTTAAACAGATTATTTGATATTCATCAAACGAATATTTTTTGTTTATTTTGCGTCGCAAGTGTTGAACTTTGGATTTCCGCATAGTTAAATTTGAAGTCAGGTTGGCAATAATTTATTAACTTGTTGTCAAAGCAAGCCGGTTCGTTATTTAACGAAAAATAATTAAAGAAAAGGTATTTTAAACATCATTTACAAGCATATAATTTTGAAAGTGCTTACAAATTTGTTTAGGTGCATGGGAATCAATTGACTGTTTTTTAGGGTTTCGTAACTTTGTCCCTTTTTTAATCTCTTATTCATATGACTCCAGTTAGGTTTCCTAAAGTACAAAAAAAAATTGTTTAAGACCTTCATACTTTAACCATTCGGCCTTCGACCCGCAATATTTGCTTTCAAATTCGCTATCAAATGAAAACGTCTTCTCCCCGAATCTAATTTCTAAATTTTGGGTATCTCAAAAGTTGTTTGTGTATCTAGCCTATAGTTAATATTTACTTTCAATAAAAATTATATCGAAAATATTGTAAAAACAATTAGAACTTTCTCAGAAACACGGAAAAAAATTTGTGTTGGACAAAGTACAATAAATATTGTACTATCATTATGGGAGCCAATCATATATTTTGTGAGAATTATTAAACCAAAGACAATTGAATTTAGCTAATACTCCTATAAATGTAGCTAAATTAAATTACAATAATAAAAAGCGTAGGTTACCACAAAGATAAGGAAAGGTACAATGTTAAAGGCGTATATGGCTACACATAAAGAAAGCTATACATGTAGGTTTGTTTTTGAAGCTATAATTATTATTATTATTATATTACCATATTTTGTAGTATATCCTACAAAATTATTTTAACTATATATTTTAGTACTTGCTCCTATAAATTATTGCAGTCACGATTTCGCCTATAATTATAGGAAGAAACGTATATAAACTTAGGTCTTGATAGCCATTATTTTTTTCCGTGAACAAGCAAAGAACCCTATTAGGTGCGTACCCAATGGGAAAAAATGTTATTTTGTGACAATTGTTGAAAGAAGAGATTGCCTCAATTTGATAAGAACAAATTTTATTATCATACAAATCAGTTCCCCGCCCAAAGTTACGAGTAGCATATTCACAAAATTAATGTAGACAAGATTCCCACAATAAAAGATTATCTTCGCACTTTCCGTAAATGAGCGAGGGCATTTAGTGTTTAGTGCGTTACGCCCTACTAAAATTCGCGGCCGTCGCGCCGCTCCGGCAGGCCGCCCCCTTTGTGCGAATTTAACGCAACATGCGTGCGGCTCCCTCCCGTCTGCCGGCCGCATTCAAATCCATTTACGCGGAAGGAAAACGACACCAGCACGTGGCGCCGCCATAGTCGCACGCCCTTCATTTGTTTACAAATCACTTCAGATCTTTTGAGCGCGCTCGAGTGCTCTATGATGCCGAGCAGACGTCGAAATGCGGAGGACAATACGTTTTTAGCGGACTCGTGCTAGATCCCGGAGGATTTCCAGATTACGCAGGTAATAAGCCAGGAGCTCATTTCGATCCGCTTCCGCAAATAGTCCTTTGAGCCAAACTGACCGCGACGAATTTCCGACCAAATCAATTCATTACTGATATGTTCCGTCCCGGATTGGAATCACAAATAAAGTCCAATTTTAAATTAACATTATGGCTTAGATATTAAATGTACTTAACGAAAATATGTTTAGTCTACTTCTGCATGGTCCTAATACACAATAAAGAAGCTTAAGTTATATTCTGGAATTGTTTGCACAAATGTTTTATGCAAACAGTATCCTCCAAAAGTCGCGGGTTTTGGTATATTCAACGCGAAACCTAAGTACAATCAAAGAAAATCGATCAAAATTCTAAGGCCAAAGTAAATGATTTCATGATTAATTTCAAAGTATCTCTCATAAAAATGCATACATCATAATTCGTAACTAGTTCTCTACGATTTTATCACCGATACCAGTATGTTTTTCAAAACAATTATAATCCAAAATATGTACATACATAGATACGTTTCAGACTCATCAGAGTTGTTAAAGAACACAATGATCGTCACACGATTTTAAAACAAAGCATTTTTACCTTTAAGTCCGTATTTGTACACATTTTTTAAACAAAAAGCGTGACACAGTTGAACACTTATTTGTTATTAAATAGAAAAATGTATCTCTTCTATGTTACATATGTAGCTCTTATAAAGAAAATGTTAATTTGTAAGGGTTTACAATTTTTACGATTATTTCGTACAGCTTAAAAATGTAAGCCAAACATTATGCGTACTTGTATGTATATGTATGCATATATATATTATTCTATACATATATAGAGATTTCAATTCTACACATGTAAAGAATAAAAAAGAATTTACTCTATTACTGTAATATTACTACTATAAGCTAATTATGAAATCTACTATCTAAGAGGGTATTTCCCAATCTGTGGAATAAGTGATAATACACGACAAGTTAGTACAAAATTATGCATAAATTTGTCTCAGTCTTTATTGCGGATTGTATGTACAAAAGTAATTACATATTTTCACTTTATGCTCATTAAAAGTTTTTTTACTACTAATCTAAAATTCTATCTAAACCACTGTGTTTACTTTTGTTCAAAACTGCCTAGTTTATTAGAAATATTAATCCATTTTTATAGTTTCATAAGTGTTATTTTTGCACGTGGAATAATTCTGAATAAATATTAATTAAAATATAGTAAATCATTATTAGTTTAAATCTGTTTCTAACACATACCATATACTATTGCCGCTTTAATGACAGATTTTTAAAAAAATGTTTATATGTGTATATGTACTTATGAAAGATTTTATGTATAGTATACTAGATGGGTTACCCGGTTTCACCCGGTGTTTAAATATTTTGTACGCCGTATTGGGTCCGAAATTTTGCATTTCTAAAATTTGATAGTAAATTCGAAATTACCTCAAAATACCCATATTATTAATTTTCATTTAAATTCGTAGAAGTTCGAAACTCATTAGACGCCATATTGAATCCGCAACCTCTAACTACAAATTTCGAACATGGATTCGTAATAACGACATTCAAAAACCCTTAAATACCAATTTTCATGTCAATCCGTTGATATTTTCAATTTTTGGCAGCCATCTTGGGCCCGCCGTTTTTAAATTCGCGTATAAAAATTAGCCCACATGTTGGGCTGGAGTATGTAGTACCATCATCCAAAAAATGAAACTAATCGGATCCAGCGTTTAGGCGTGATTGAGCAACAAACAAACAAACTTTCGATCTAAATTAAACACTGCCACCAACTAAGTAGAATACAAATTGAAGATGATTTACGATTTTTCACAATATTGCAAATTCGGTTATGCTCATTAAGTGAACGAAAATTACCTATGCATGACTTTAATTGAATTTAAGGGTGTGAAACTAATTGGGAACTGGGGGGCCATTGACTTAAGATACTCGTACAATGTATGTTAGGTAAAATTGGTGAATTAGGGGTTGGGAGTATCCTCACACTTCATTCAAAAGGTTTTAGTCAAAATTTCTAATATAACTTCGACCAGATCAATGTCGGCCTGTTTGAATAGCGCCATGGGAGATTGCATACCATCTTAAATATTTTATGTTGCGTATAGTATAGTTCCTTTGTACATGCGTTCGCACAACCAAACCTTTTATCCTACAATAATCATAAAATGTTGTCCAGCATTGGCGATTTGAGTTTTCAGCATCTGCGAGGACAGACAGAGGTCCTTGAAAAGTCCGCCGGGGAAAGTGTGACAATTCGTGTCGTCAGAGGATTACGCACCCAGCTGGCCGCGTGTCCCTTGTCCCCTCGCGCCCCGCTGCGAGCGCACGAACCACCTTGGCTCAGGTGACCGCGCCGACGGAGCCCCGATCCAGTTTTTCGCACTCTGACGAAAATATCTCGGAAGGAGGCTCTCCAGCAGCCGGACGTTTGCATGATTAATGGCTCGATAATGAGATATCAATCCGCTTGACCCAGGGACGCGGCCGTCGCGACCGCGGCGGCTCGGGCGCGCCGGGAAGGAGTCCGGGGCTGATTTTCGTCGCGAGACGCCTGCCGTCGCACTGCGCTGATTTATGGCCTTCCAAGTGCGGCCGGCTGAGACGCTGCAGCCGCGGTCCCCGCAATATCGCATGACATAGTTGTCGTCGGCCCGAACCGCTAAAAATAGCCCCGCACTGGCCCTGTCCGCGCGCAAAAATTTAATTAGAGTGAAATGTGAAATTAAATTCATCATGTGATTGACAATGGCAAACAGTCGCGGCCCGGACCCGCCCCGGGGCCCCCGGGCTGCGCCGCGCCGCCGCCCGTCGCTGGCATGTAATTCAGGGCCTGAGGAATTTAGCCCGGCTCAAGTGGCACCTTCGAGGCCTGTAATTTCGCATCTGCGTCCCTCTTCAGATGGCGGGCCCGGGCTGTCGCTCCTCCGGCCGGTCCAAGGAGCCGCTCTCGAGGGGCTCTTCTTGGGCCCGTCGCGGCGCCCGCCGCACAGAAGTCAAGACGTCTATTGTTAAGTAATTACAGCGCCCGGCTGTGACTTCAGCACTTTTCATCATAATTTCGTATTTCCGAATTTACCGCTGCCGCTCGGCTGGGACTAGGGGAAAAAATATGATTTTAATAATCATCAGGTGCCCGATCGCACCTATCCGCAGACCCGACAGGTAGGTGCTCCGCGGCCGGGCGAGGAGGCGCAGAACCCGTTCCGACCCGAGCCTTTTGTCAGTGACAGAAGTCAAACTGCTCTTATCTGTGAAATCCATCCGCAGTTATCGGGGGCTTATCTCGAGTGAGCATTGTGCCTGCTCCTATTCTGGGGCCCCGGGGCCGGCTCCGGCGCCTAAATCCAGTTTTGCAAGTCATCTTCGAACGGTGCAAAAAGATACCTGCGCCCAGGTAATTGATGAGCACCGCTGGCCGGGGAACGGGGGCAGGCTCTCCGGCAGGCGGACGAACACGATATGCTCCGGCCGCCGCGCCGTGTTTACACCGGTCCAGCGGTGTCCGGGCTCCCCTGCAAAATATCCAGGCTTGAAATTATTTTGTCACATATTGTGACACGTCCGGGGAACGGGGCCCCAGTTGTCGCACTATCGGCCGCGGCTCATGTTCACCGCGGTAATCGTCGATTGAGTGTCATCGCGCTGATAACAACACTCCCCGAGGATTGATGACGGGCCCGCGATAAATAATGAGCCGCCGCGGCCCCTGGGAGCTGCTTCCCACCGAAAACTGTTTCGGATCAAAATCAAACCCATTTCCCTGGAAATGCCCTCCCTGGCCGGCGGCGATCGCGGCAGTGGGATAGAATCGTCATGTCTCCTGGCTTCCGTGTGATCCCGCCATAAATTATGCTGCCGGGGACGCATCCCAAATAGTTCGACATTCAGATTTCAAGAGGACCGCAGACCCAATTAGGTGAAATTGAGGAATCTCCCGGTCATGCAATCCAAGGGCCTAGGTCTGGGCGGTTGAGTTTTGAACAGTAGCTAGGAATTTCGCGGGCTACCGGAATACAAAATTGTTAGGGTCTCATGGGAGCCAACCGGTCATTCACGGTCACCCCGAGGGAAGTAAAAAATATTGCTGCAAATTTCATTCATTTAAACTGAGAACGTCCGTTTTTCGAAGACGGTTAAAAGATTATATCTATTTCCATGAATTCTTGATCATCTACCTTCTATAGTACAATCCATTCAGCAGTTAAAGAGATTCCCAAGCCCTTTACATCTCGTACATAGGTAACCAACTCAAAATCCGTAGAATCATTAAAAGTTGGTTTATATGGACTTAAAATACAACAGTCCAACAGTACATAACTCCTTGTTAAAAGTTATTTTACCGACTTACAGTGATTGAGAAAAAATAAATGAGATGATGAACAAGTATGATTTGATTCCTGGTCTGTAGTATCTACCTATTTCCAGCTTCTTGGAAGCTCACTCATCAAATAACATAATTCAGTCCTTTCACATTATTCTGAGAAAAATCAGAATTAAAATGTTGTTTATATAATGTGTACACATAACATTGCATGAGTTTTATAGGAAAACAAACTATTATAAAAGAAAACCTACTTTATAATATTATATTTAACAGAAAACCGATACAAAATAATTTATTGAGCAATTCTACTAATATATAAACCATTTTGTCGAAAATTAAATATAACTTACCGCGCCATCCTAAAACAGGGCAATTTATTGAATGCTTCCAGGATGAATTTTTTGAAGATGAAGAAAATTGTTTCAAAATTAATTTTTTTTTATCAAATTTATGAACTTCACTCACTTTAGATTAAAGCGATATTAGTAAAACAACTTTAAAGCCAAACTTGGTAAATTTCGTTTTTAAAAGAAAGATCTCATTAAAACTAAACAAACTTTATACATTTGGTAACCTTTTATTATCGAAAATGAATGATATTTCTTTGATCGACCATTCTATGTCATTCTTTAAAAACTTTTTGTAAGCAGTGGATAGGTTATTATTATTTTATACAGTATAAAAATAAAATCCTATTTTGAGAAATAATGGAAGGTGAGATTCCGCTATACCCTCAACTGCTATTATTATACTTAATTTGCAGTTTTGTGAAACTACAGAGACTGGAAGCATAATTAAATTATATCTGTGTATAAATTAAGCAGTCGATCTACACGAAGAGTTTATGTAACGATAATTGTGTAGTACTTCATAGTTTCTTCCATCATAAATTATTATTATTCTAAACTTGCTGATAAAGTACAGTGAATCGGATTAAAATTATCTTCAGTATATACACTTAATAATAATTTTTTTAAAAATTACGAAGGAAAATTTTATATCATTTATTTTATGATACATATGTTTATTTTGCCAACATTTTAAAGGTTTAAAACACAGTGGCTTTTGAATTGTAATACAATTATTACAGATTATGTGAGACTTATAAAAAGATGTTTTCTCATTTCATGAAAATAATTAATTACTTACTAATTTTATATTAATTGTTAAGCAACTTAGAGCTTCTTCACAAATGTAATCAAATGGAAATGAATGTAAAAGAATTTGAAGTTAATCAAATGAATTCAAGTGAATGCAATCATTAATATTTTTTTATAGAATTGGTATTCATTTCTTAAACTCACAATCCTTAGCCCTTTAAAGGTATTGAAAACGTGAATTCTCTATTATTGTTATAAAATTTAAAATGAACTGCGCGTACGAATTACTTTTAATTGCGTACTTTGTGGGATTCTGATTTTGTTTTTGTAAGGCAAGTTCCACATTCCACAATTTTAAATTTATGGATCAGCATTGCATATGAACAGGCGCCAAGACCAACTGCTGCCAAGTTCACGATCGTCAAAATTGTCGAACTGTCAAAATCATATGGCAACCGCTGTCCGTCCCCCGCCTTTCGTAAACACAAACTCTGAGAGTGGCGAGTCGAACTGATAAGAGGAGCGCTAGCAGGCCGGCTTCCGCCCCAAGACGCAGGAAATGCGGTAGAGGTAGGTTCAGATAGCGGCGGGAATTCAGTCACCTCGAATCGGAATGAGCACTCTCAAGTGGCAACATCTCCTGTGAAGTGGCACGTCTGTGATAACCGCGTATCTGTGACAAATTTAATTTGAAATGTTCAGCTAGCGCCTCGGAGGTGCTCCCTAAAGTGCGTGCAAACCGGAAATCGAAAAAAAATCAAATGGCGAATTACGCCAACGGCTACACCCAGTTGGACGCGGCCCCCGAGACGGAGGGCGAAGCCGAGGACTTGGACATTCCGCTCATTTCGGTAGGTCGAATCGAAGAACAAAATATTTTTTATTTTGCAAGCCGGAAACCCCCACAATCGCTACGCGGGCGATGAGTAGTTGATGCTATTTTATTTTAACAACTTCGCAATTCATGGTAATTGGTAACAATGTAGCAAAAACTCAGAACCCAGTTATTAAAGTAAAACTTGTTATTACTCTCGTCCGGTTATATCACCTGCAGGCATTTTCGAAGGTCTGGCGCTTTTTGACTTCTGCTATAAAGTAAAAATAAGTTCCCCTTGCTCCCTGCCCTTTGTGTAATCAATAGCGTTCTTATCAAAAGTAGCACCACGATCTCAAGATTGCTTTGTTGAGCGGTTGATTAGCTTAATGGACACTTTAAGAGTTAAATTGAGTCAACGGTCGCGTTAAAAAAGTTTCTATGCATCAAGTCCAGGTGTTCTTCCGACGCGTCACACTATCTGCAAGTTAATAAAGATAACAGAAAAATGTATGACCTTAATTCACTTTTTAGCAATCTTTATTAACCAAAACTTATAGACATCTCATTTCCATGGTCGCTCTATTTGAAGATGGTTTTTCAACTTGGTGAAAATAAATAAAATTTAATAATAAAATATGACGCCAGATATAGAAGTGGTTGTGACTATAAATTTTCCTTCACAAAGGTATTTTTAAAAGGTTTGAAAGTCTTATCTAGCGTATCCACAGTTTAGTCCCATTCCCATAAATATATACTAGTGCCGACGAAAAAGGAAGGACATTTTAGGACGTTTATTCCTAAAATCTTGATGTATAAAATCGAAAATGCTTTTGTTTATTGCTCAATCACGCCTAAACGCTGGATTCGATTATTTTCATTTTTTAGGTGAAGGTATTACATATAATTGTACACCGGGTGAAACCGGGTAATCCAACTAGTCATATATAATATTTGAAAATTATTTCCGTAACCCTCTAAGTATGTTGCTAGGTCATTATAATAATAACTTGGCCCTCCTTTAAAACACAATTGTTGAAAATTATTTGTTAATTCGCTTACTCACATTATGCGAAATATCACTGGCATTAGCAAAATTTTAAATACAGTTAATCAACAAAGGATTGAATTTATTGAGGTCATTTTATTTCACGCAAATATGAATTGTTATCTTTGCTATGTTAAAAAATAAAGCTTTAAAATTGTGCGGGTTATTGCCACCATATTAGTAACAGTTGATCAAAACCTACCGTAAGAAATATGAACAAGCAAATTACTCCCCATTTTTCATTATATCACAATATCAAATTTTTGAGAAAATTAGGACCAAAACTTGATACACGCGTATTTTGACCATTTAAAAATTTATTAAACATCATGGAGCATCAAAAAAAATAAAACGAAATTGAAAATAAAATTTGTTACCCTCAGCTATTGTTCTAAAACGTGATCGTCGTTGGAATTTTTGTTTTACGAAATATGTATGTATAACATATGTATGTATGTATTATATGTAGTAGATGAAGATCCGAACTTTTTTCTAACATTTCTTAATTATTTAAAAGTAAATTGGTAACATAATATTCTATATGAGGCCTACTAATTGCGACGTTCTGTTCCAATTAAATAATTTTAATAATTCTCTCAACTTTATCAGTAGTCAATTCAAGTAGAAATGGCAAAACATTGAGATTAATCGATTTATCAGTTATTTGACTAATAGTGGCTGAATAATAGTTGCTACGTAATGTGTAATGTTTTTACTTATTCTTACAAACGCATTATTTTTATAATTTTAAGACTGCGCATGATAAACTAACTAAAACCACTAAAACTAAGTGCTTGTATCAACAACCCGGTGATGGATTTACATGTATAAGTAATGATGCTAACGAGGCTAAACGAAAGATCATCGTAACTACAGTGCTCTGCGTTATTTTTATGGTGCGTACTGAACTAACCAGCTTCGTTGTGAATAACTCTAATACATTATATAAAAACCGCTTTAATTTAGGCCACAGAATGCATTGGTGGATACCTTTCAGGGAGCCTGGCCATAATGACGGATGCAGCGCACCTGCTTTCGGACTGCATCAGTTTTATAGTTGGTCTAATGGCAATTTGGGTTTCGAACAAGCCACCGGACAAAAGATTGTCCTTCGGGTACAAAAGAATAGGTGAAAAGGGAGCTAGTGCAGCGAAATCTTAAAATTGATCTATTCTTGTTTCTACAATTTGCAGAAGTTCTGGGTGCAATTATCTCGGTCCTTGGAATCTGGCTGCTGACTGTGATACTCTTTTACGTGGCGATTAAGCGTATTATAACCAGGGATTTCACGATCGACGCCGACTCGATGATGGTGATCGCTGGGATCGGTATTGCTATAAATATAACGTGGGTACAAATTATTTGGTTGCACTTAAAAGAGTCGTTTTTAATACTATCACTGTAGGATGGTCCTGGTGTTGCACGGATCCTTCGATTTGTTAAAAATAGGGTCTCATACGCATTCGCACTGTGATAAACATAATAAACACTCAAACGGTGGAAATTCTTTGCATTTAGATGTTAGTCCAAATCATGATAATGCACGGTTCAACTCCAGTTCTTCTCTTCAGAGGAATTTACAAAAGCAACCTGATCAAAGTATAGAAGTTCAGTAAGTTTATGGTAATTAATAGAATAAAATAAATTTCATACTTCTTAATTTTTAGAAATGCCATACTTATAACGTCTAATGGATCAATTAGTTCTGAAGATACTCGACATAAGGAACAAAATATTAATTTACGCGCTGCTATTATTCACGTTTTAGGAGACCTGATACAAAGTATAGGCGTTTTTATTGCCTCGATTATTATTAAGACCAATGTTAGAAAATTAGTTGCTCGTTTCAACTTTCCAGACTTACAATAACTTTTTTTTAGCCGAATGCTAAGTTAGCTGATCCAGTGTGCACCTTGCTGTTTTCGTTCATCGTCATACTTACCACCTACCAAGTTATACGACAGTCTTTGCTTGTGATATTGGATGCAGTTCCTGATGGTATTTCTTTGGTGCAAATCAAACGAGATTTAATTAGCCTTGAAGGAGTTAGGTAAGACAATTTAAATAATTGTTAATTGTCCCCGTTAAAGTTGATTTTGTTTAAACTCTTATATCCCGTGAAATTAGTTATTTTTAGTTCTACTATGTTTTATTTAAAAAATGCCGACCCCCGATTAAAATTAACAATCCTAAAAATTACTAGCATCAATTTTTATTGCTATTTTAAATATTTCACTCTGTTTTAAAAAAAGTGGTAGACATGTAATTTGGTATTTATACTATAGGTTTGAAATTAAGTATCCATGTTTAAGGATTTTAGTAAAGTAAACCCTTAACTAATATCAATTTTCATGATTTTAAGTTCACTACCATAATAAGGGAATATCCAAATATAAACTTTTATCCCTTATATTACCCCTTAAAGAAAAAATTTCCAAAAATCCTAAAACACTTCTTTCTTAATTTCTAACTTATAGCCAAATACCAATTTTCATGAATTTATCTACAAAAGTAAGGCTTTTCCTACAAACTTATGTACATCTCCTATTTTAGTGCCTTAAGAGCATATCGTAAAATCTTTTCTTATGTCAGAAATCAAATCTGCTCTCTAAATTTTATGTAACTAGGTTCGGCGGTTTTAAATTGACATTGGTGAATCAGTCAGCGTATGTTATTTTATACGTATAGGTGAACAAACACGTTTAGATTGGGCTTGATAGAGTCTATTTGAGGATTTATCGTACGCAAAATTATAATTAGCAATTTTAGTTATTTTAGTATTAGTCAAACTGCTTGATCTGATGCTTCGTCGTTTTAAGGATTTGATACAAGGATCATATTAATTTAACTTACGTTCTTATCTTCAAGCGTTAATACAATATTTATTTCTCCAGGGAGGTGCACAATCTTAATGTCTGGAGTCATTCGGTGGATTTTCATATCATGATGGCACACTTAACAATAGGTGTGTACATTTGTCCCCTTTAAGAATTTATCTTGCTAAAAGTGGTTGTTTACAGATCCGTCAATTGATTATGGTAAGATTTTGAAAAGTGCTACGATGCTAGCTCGAAATAAATATAACATTAAACATGCGACGTTTCAAATAGAGCCATCCGGGGCTGAAGAAAGATGACCATGTGAGCGACAGTATTTTTATACCATTGTTATGTACATATCCGAATTTATTTTATTTTGATCAAAATACACCTTTTTAAGTACTAGTATTTCAACTTTTCAACTGCATTGTTGTTTTTTTGATTTGCTTAACATTTGAACACGTAGAAAATAGCTTTGAAATGACATAATCTGAAAAATGTTTTCACTTACCTCTGCATTTACTAAAGTACTCGATTTCACCCGATGCCTTTGATACTACTTAATCGACCAACTTGAAATTTCGAACGTAGCTACTACTATTTAGAAAGTGAGGATAATTGAAAAGCTTCTTAGAATAGCGATTAGTAAAATTCATGGGGACAGACTGAGTAAATAAGTGTAAACTATTTGAGTGGATGAGAATGTCCTCTTAACTGCTTCACTTTCAAACGTTTTTGGTCCAATAACTCGAAGACGATTTGCACTAATAGTTCAATTTGTGGGTATTTAAAAAATGCCTGAAAGTAAATGATCTAAAATAAAGTCTAATCTGAAAGTGTACCTCTAAGAATATTAACACAGCATTGTGCTTTAAGGTAAATGTCTTTTAACACTGCTTTATTTTCGATTCGGTTAACAACAGCTTGAGGAATAGAGTAACATTGTGTTTGATCTATCATATAGTGACATGTTTTAAAAAATAAATTAGCTTGCTTCCATAAATAATATATTCTAGAAAATAGTAAATCAGTTATTTTTATTTGCGTAACATCATATTTTAACATTGCTTCATTAGCTAGGTAATTTCAGTGTTGGTTCGTAATGCCAAACACGATCTTTAGTAAAAATAAAAAAAAAAATATTATATTAAGGTTGTCTTTCCAAGATTTTGAGTACAATAAAATAGATAAGTCTTAAATCACTTTTATAAATATTTGTTAAAAAGAAGTATAAAAATACAAATTACAATGGAGAATTTAAACAATCAAACTTAACGCGTCTAGTGAATGAGGGGAAGTGAATTTGCATGAAAATCAACAAAATACTGCTAAATCAACTACAGTGCTCACTAACGAATATTTCTACCGGGTTTGAGTTCTGCTGCTGCTGTTGTTCGGCGGATATCGCCATCTTATTCTTCCTCTTCAATTCCAAGAGTTGCTTTCGTTGCGCCTCCCGTTTCTGCGCCGCCAGGGTTGCAGCCGAAGACTTTTTAAGACTAGCACCGTTCGCTGTGACTGATTTTGTGGCCGCTGCGTTGGGTCTTTTTGTGAGTTTAGATCCAGAAGGAGGAGGAATTGCTACTTCCGGTTTCTGCAAAGATACAAGAAAATTTAAGATGCCTAACAAATTTCGAAGAAATTAAAAAGTCATATGTACTTAGGATGAAAATAAACCAAATGTAATTTTCAAAATTTTAATAAACGAGCTCCCAAAAGAAAAATCATAGAAGGTATACTCGCATAAAACTTTGGATTGGTGTTACATTTTTTTAATTTAGGGGAACAACTGTTATTTGCGGAATTTCTCTTACTTCGTTATAATACTACATATTACCTTCTTGATAAAATTAATAATTAAAAAAATTATTGCAAAAAATAAGAAGCAAACACGGAAAATATTAACGTTTTTTTTAAAATACCGTATTGGATATCATATACATATTTGCGGTTTTTCCATGAGATACAGTCCCTATTTTATTTATGTTTGAATTCCTACGAAGCGATGATGAAACAATTTCAATTAAGATTATTGTTGCATTTAATTAATAATTGTCTTTCTCCCTATCGACGCGAAAATTTCAAATTTGTTTGAAGGGGTCTTTATTTGACCTATTGTTGCATCACTTCTATAAGAAACTAAAAGTAACTGATTTCCGAGTCAAAATCGGTTTAGAAAGAGTAATATAATTCGATAGGATCCGAATTATTTTATTTTGTTCAATTAGTCATTCGCCATTACACACTACAAATTATAAAAACAAATCAGGAATTGACATTCAGGCAACGAAAATGGACTATCGAATCACTGCAATGCTCTAGATGGCAAAGCATTTATTGCGTCACGTTTTATTCTACGCAGAATTGAATTGATCCAAAATTCTAATTTTATTATTTGACGTAATCCTTAATTCAACCTTTAACGAGCACCATGAATTTATCTCAAAACAATTATCTTTTCATAAAGCATTAAAAACATTACCTTTATCATTTTACATTCAGAAAACAAATAATCTTTATGCCAAGAACTGATTGGTTATCAATTTGAACCCGCAATCAAATGGAAGTAATGCAAAAAAATTTCACAATTGATTAAACAATGAACTTCTTACCTTCCAGCCACTTGCTTTCAGATTTTCTATTTCATTGAAAAGTGAATCGACGTTGTTGACTTGTAATTTAACCATATCCCAGAATCCCTGCAGATCCTCATTCGTCGTGGGGAACTTCTCGTCTGGAGTGCGATTCAAGTTGTTCTTACACAAACCTTGAAAAAAGTGCGGAAGTGAGTACCGGTGATATCTTGCAATCGAAAAATACGCTTCAAGTACCTTCGAACTGCTTCATTTTTTGCGAAACCAGTAGACGCGCCTTGCCAGCGGCGGATCTAAGATATCCCAGGATTTCATCAGACGCATTCGATTTCTAGTGGTGATAGAAGAAAAGTTTGGTTGATGCCAAATTTGAATTTAGTTGAATTAAGTGAAGATTACTTACAGCTAGGATTTCCATTTCTTTTTCGGTTCCATCGGCTAGAAGAAGGAGTCTGTCTTGTTCAGTCTTTAGTAGTTGAAGAAAGTAATTTCCATCTTTTTCGGTTACGATTTTTACTTGGGGTGCAGTAATAATTTCTTCCACACTTCTCGGTCTTTCTTCCATGGTAATTTTGCTACTCGCCACTACTTTCTGAGATTGAGATTCTGGTGGAGGAGGTGTTATCTTGATATCAGCTATCGATTTCACTGTGTCCGCTACAATCGTGTTGCTATCACCCACATTTTCGGAGTTTAATCCATTTTTCTTATCTACACAAATTGTCTTTTCGACCTGCTTCAGCTCCGCGACAGTCTTTCCAGTCCCATTCAAGTGGTGCGTGCCGACACCGTTTGGAACGGTACTCGATTCGACTACGCACATTTTGGCCAGGCCCTTTTTCGGCGACAGTATCGGAAGCTGTGCCCGAAACTCCGGCCTCAGATGTCGGAGGACAGGTAGATCGTTGCTCTTGATATTTTCGAAATTGTCCTCGACTTCGTGCATGTTCCTCGACTTACCATTCAAATCGTACTGGACGCCAAAGTTTGAGAATTGGTTCTGGTTATTCGCGGACCGCTCGCACAAAACTGAAACGGAGCTCTCCTGCGGTCTTGTCTTTTTGGGGCTGTAGAACCCCTGGGCCAGCGCCCCGGGCCCGTAGAGCCGCTCGACCCGCTGCTGAATGAAGCTCTTTGTTTTTGTTTCGCTCTGCTGGAACTCGGTCGATGACGTAATTATTGTCGATGACATGAACTTTGTCGACTTGTAGAACGCCCCGTTCGCAACATTGTCTGTTGTATCGATGGTGCGTTCGTTTGCGTGCTGCTGCACAAGGATATTTTTATCCTGGGAGGAGTAGCTTCGGTTATCCATCGCAGCGGCGGGAGCCGTGTCCTTCCCGGGCGACCTTTGCGAAACTGGCATAGGCACAGGCGGGGCCAGGAGGTTTCCTAGGGTTCTACAGTACTGCAGCGCGTTCGCCGAGGGCCTAATAGGAGATACTTCGCGTGATTTGTTGATGTTCTGCCTGAGTTTCGAGTCATATGTGGTTAGATTTGAGTATCCATTTACGCAGCACGCTAAATTAAGGTAACTCGGTTTTTTAGCTGGACTCACGTCTGGAGATTCGATCGTTGTTATTATTGTGTTTATTTTTCCAGAGCACGGGTCCAAAACAGTCGTTGTTTGTTGACAATTTATCTGATTTATTTGGCACCGTTCTCTTATTCGCGACGTAAACTCCCTGGTGATATCTTTAGCTGAGCACGGAGTCGCTAAATTCAAACTTCCGCTTGTATCTGTGGGAGAGGCAATGTAATTCTTATAATTGTAAATCTAACCACATACAAAATAAAATAACAGTTATAAATATATAATTTTGAAAAAAAGTAAATTCCAACTGGTATAATATCCAAAAATTAAAACTTTTATTTCTGACGTTATCGATTTCTCCATAGACAAACTCTTGGCCTCCTTTTTGAGGGAGGAGCAAGTAGGAAAAATATTATTATAAAACGACCTTGAGTGTCACGCTACATTTGGCGCATATAATTCAATATGCGCGGCAAAATACTCAAGACTGGGAAAATCGGTTAATATTCTTAATTGTGTAATTTCTATAAACAGAACAATGACAAGGCTGGTTCAATTTCAGCGCTCAAAATCAAAATCAAACAACAGTCTGAACTGAGAAGAAGAGAGCTCTAAATCTCGAGTATCGATCTTACTGCAAAAATAAGAAAAATAAATATAAAGCGCAAATCAATCTTGTCTTCGAATTAGTTCTTTTTATTTTGTTATTATATTATACTCAAAATTCTCGTGACATAAAATTCAGTGCGTGCCTTTATTTCAAAAAGTTAATACCTGAAAAGTCTGTCGAGTCTGCGTCCACATCAAGTGAACAACTTCCGATGGAGTCCACACTTCTGTCCATAATATTTATACAACCCGCTTTGAAGAAATTAAATCAATTTTAATTATATAATTATTTTTATATGGCGTGTTAATCAAGTAAAAATTTTCTGTGCG
The DNA here is from genome assembly GCA_959613345.1 of Tolmerus cingulatus. Classification (NCBI taxonomy): domain Eukaryota; kingdom Metazoa; phylum Arthropoda; class Insecta; order Diptera; family Asilidae; genus Tolmerus; species Tolmerus cingulatus. The sequence goes on along the minus strand of OY390708.1, from coordinate 19,384,435 downwards.
CAATTTAGTCAAAAAGATATCACGGAAAAACCAAGTCCACAGAATAAAGGAAAAAACACTTAGTAACACATGGAACCTGTGCAAGCAAAAAATAGAAAAATAGTTTCGATCGCATTCCGAAAAAGTAACTTCTATGCCAACCAACAATTTACAAACCAAATATTTACAAAAATTCTTAAATTTTTTCCGCGGGTTAATATCTGCACCGAACATGCTCCAATATTAATTTAAAATCTGTGGCTCCCAAAATATAGGCGGATGTGGAAGTGTGTCGAGCCTAAAATATTTCTACGATTATTACAAGATTCTACTTAATCGTGAAAATGCATAAATACTTAATGAAAAGACACCACCGAAGAACCTATTCTATTTCTTCCCAGAATGGTTCTTATACATATATGTAGAGAAATAAGAAAATGAGAAGATTTGTTATTTGTAAATATATACATCGAATAAAAGGTTTAATGTGCCACCAGTAACCGGAAATGTAAATCCAAAACAATTGAATCTTTCTTCCAATAGTTAAGGAACCAAAAAGTGACTATTATGGAGATATAAACGCAGTTAAACTTATAGTAGATAATAATTAAATAATTTCTGTATTTTTAATGCTAAAACCTTTTCTTGTTATACTTTTGTATTAAGGAATCAACCTGATTTAACAGTAAAAAAAATCTACTTCAATTAAATGTCAACTTCAATACAAAAAACAATATTATTGACATCATGTGGAATGAAGACCTCTTAAATGTCATTTGTTTTTGGAAGCATAAATACAGAACGAAAAGAAGACCAATATTAATTAACCTGTTTTGGATATGCACTCTATTCCCACACCTAAGCTCTTCGAAATTCACCTGAAAGTTCTTTTGTTTGGTTACACACCGAAACTAATAATATATACTTTGAAAATAAGGGTATTCCTCTCTTATCTCGTTCCTCAGGAAAATAATCGATCATGTACAAAGTTTTTACACGTTGTAATAGTTCCTTAATTATTTCATAGTGCAAGGATTAACCTAATATTATGAAGAACTATTTGTGTAAAATTTGAAATACACTATTTTTTTAAATTGATAACACACTTTTCTCTATTTCGGTTTCAGGACATACATAAGTCTATAAATAATGAAATATGGAGGTAAATTGCACAATGAAAATTTTAAACAACACATTTTCTGTTATTTTCATATTGAAACTGAAAGCTGAGCTTGGTTGATCATATTTTTGATTCAATTTCAAAATTGTATTGAAGGTAATTTTTGAAATCGTTATTAAAATAAAAAGTGTATAAAAATCGATTGCAATAGTAACAACTGTGAAAGCATAATTTATTTCTATGTAATTGGAAATATCGTTGCAATATTTAATACTTATTTAATAAGTAACAAAATATTTATCAAAAACCCTTTTAAGTTTTCTTGCAAAGATCAACTTATTTGGTCGCACTGAAGATATTTGGTGCAAGAAAACTAGAAGTGTAACCAAATGTACGCTTAAAAGCATAGTCAATCAAACCTACGCAACTATCTAGTGCTTGGTGAAAATGTAGTTTACGTTTTGGTTTGCCGGTGAATTGATTTTTTATTCTTGAATTGCCCGCGCTTTTTTCTTCTTACCGCGCAATGGCAATGATAGAGCGTCAGATAGAAATTGGTAACATGCTGCGATCAAACATGCGAACTTCATTCTTGAAGCCCCCGCAATACGTTCATTGTTGCTAGCTCTGCGATCGAAAGGAGCCGGTTTACTTATTAGATCATAGATTATATTTGAAAAACCTTACAACTAAAATGTATTTATCTTATAAGGACAAGACAAGAAAAGTAATGAAACGAAAGCATATTTCAACATCAGTAGTTAGTATAAAAACTTTAAAAATTGTTTTCCAATTCGCAAATGGCAAGCGAATGAAGAATGTTTCTTCTATAAAGATTCAATATGTATAATTAAAGCTTATATTTTTCTTAGAGAGTAGAGAGAATACCTATTTTCTATAATCTACATATTTATTGAATTACATTACAAATCCTACTTTTAGGTTATTACGTTTACCTTTGCAAAAACTAAAACAACAAAAGTATTAAGCACGAACTATGTAGTGTGAAACGTATAAGGTACCAATCAAAATGCTATAAAATTAGAAGCAATCACTATTCATTTAGCAGCCATTTAAACGGTGATCGTGGCAATGAATTAAACTAAAGCCTTGTTCACAACTTACTTCCTTATACAAACTTTTGTGGGGCTTTCCAGAAGGTTTTTGTGATGCGCTTATTGAAAAAATACATGTTGTGACAGTCAAAATTGAATCGATTATAAAAGCTTATTGCAATCACACTAAAAACAGCAATCAAAATTTAAAGCTTTAGTTGATATATAAAAATGGAAGCGAAAAGTAACGCTCATACGGGTATCAATAAAAATGCAAATCATACGAGTTTTCGAACTCACAAATAACAATCAAAGGCTATTAAAACAACAAGATACATGTATCTGTGTAAGACGGTAATATAAAAACTTGTTTATACGACAAAGTAACGTAAACAATAGAAGTAATTTATCATAAAAGCATAAAAATGAAAGAAAAACCGTTCACAACATCTCACTTCGTAAAGCGAAAAGAAAACCGCTTCCAGACATTCGATCACGTCACAGCGTGCGAGTGAAAACTGTAGCCGGAGCCGCACGTTAATCTAAAAAAGATCGATCTGCGCGAGAGCTCGTATTTCTCCTCTTCAATTATCTTACCCCAGCGAAGCGACTCGTAAATATTAACTCATTTATCCAGCAGGTCCGCAATAATTAAACAATTAAAACATTGAGATAAAAAGGCACTTCCCTTAATTTAGTAAAACATTTAGAACAACACAGACAAAGTGCTCGCTTTTGATTGCAACGGGGGTTAGAAGAAGCCAAAAGCTAGAGTTTCTTTCTTTTCGAACTTACAATTGAGAACCTTCGGTTTATCATTTTTCGAACATTTCTTTAGACATCTCGGCACCCGTCCGAGAAGAATACATTCCATTTTAAGAGTAATTTTGCCAATAAGCTTGTATGTATTGCTAAAAATGAAACAAATTTATATCAGAAGTATTCAAAAACTGAAAATTACGTTCATCTAATCTTAGCCTATTAAAACAATTAGAAGATGTCACATTTAGAAAAATAATTCTATAACACATTTTTAAACAAAAAGTATTTCAAACATACAATATTTCATCTTAAATATATAATTTTAATTATTTTTAAAAACAAAATAGTTTCAATTAATCAGTAAGTAGAAATTGCCAGACACAAAAGAATGCAAAATATTGCTGAAGAATCGCAAAACTTTTATCCATGATAGTGCGCCAATTCACACATCTAAACTTCATTCCTTAGCCAGGTCAGTAGAAATTTCTTCACATAAATAAAGAATCGAAAGTTTAGCAACATTTATGTTGAGTCTATACCTATGTACTCTTATTATGCATTTTGTAAAATGTTATTTTTTGAAGAGATTGAATCCATAAACAAATTAAAAACCAAACAACTCCACTGCACTAATCACTTTCGGTTTTGGCTCTTCTGTCTGATAACTTTCTTGAAGACAATTTCTCATGCCTTATGAAATACTTCCTTATTTCCGTTTTGAATCGGTCGTACCTACCAAATAAAACTGTTGCATAAGTTGAGAATATTTTAGGTCTAGTCAAGATGCCAAATAAGGATCCAATTCGTTACACGGAATGTTGCTTGACGTGGAAATTATAAACTTACGACGACATGAACATAAAAGTAATTCCAGTCTTCGACGTGCATTACTTAGTGATACTTACTGTTACTAATAATGTAAATTTATATCTTTTAGCGAATATCAATGCATTGAACGCGATTAACAAAACGAAAAAAAAACGCAAAATCCAATAATTGAATGAATCTTACATCACATATTCTTAGTACCTGTTATTTAAGTTTAGAAAAATAGTTAAAATAAATCTAAATATTCATATTTATCATTCAATTGTTCCCATTTTGGAGTAGGAAACAAGCTTTTTGCAAAAATCTTTTATTACGCAAAATTATAACAAATTCCACTTTTAAGCTTTTACAAAATTAAAACAGGTAGCAATCAGACAAACACAAAATTCAAATTATAGGTAGGTTACCTGATCATAACGTGTTTTAAAGACACTTATTTATATGTGTGATGTTCGCCTATTTATGGAGCTATTGGCTACTATAAAATAATTCGCAAATCAATGTTTAGTACTTGAGAATGTAAAAACTTAAGTTATAGATATTATGTTATTTTTCATTATTATTTAATTTTGATATTAAAGTTTTGAGGGTAATAAAATGTGTCTTATTGTTAGAAAAGAAAACGATCAGACAGAAATTTTCAATAAAGGCCACACTTTTAATAAGGTGAGGAGAAAGTTACAATAAAAAAATTACAAAATTTCATATAATTGAACTAAGACCCGCCAAATGTTCATCGAATAAGTAAAAAGCGAGTTCTGGTTTTGAGTTTTTGGCAAGTTGTGCCATGTCGTTCATATATCCTGAAACTTTCCGAATGATTTCGGGCTGATATTTCAGGAATCTTTGCTCAATGAAGAAAGCCGTCGATGGATCGTAACTGGAGCGCCTGTCGTGGCGGGAAACCCGCTGGTGAATGTGATGAGCAGTTGCCAGCAGTTCCTTTTCGGAGTCCAGGACTAACGACAGGGCACTTATCGCATCCAACTCCAGACGGCGTCCCATTTTCCTCCCGCCGTCAAGCTCACTGAAGATAACCTTGCCACCGCGCTGGGTGATATGCTTGATCACCTCGATCCCCTTATTCCACGCGTGATCGGCGAGCTCCAAAAACAGCTTCTTAAATCCAGGTTGATTGTTGTCGAAGGAGTTAAAGCCGGTTGCAAGAAGTTGGTAGTCCAGCGAGGATCCAAGGAGAAAATTGGCGAATTTTTGCAACTCAGGTTGAGCCATCGCGAACCCTTCCATGGAAGCGCTGCATTTCACAGTTTCGAAGTCCGATCTCGTGCTGCACGCCTCAATAACACTGTCATGACACGTGCTATATTCTTTTCCTACTACCACGCCCAAGAGGAGCACTAAACAGACAAGGAAGTTCATTTCGTATGCAATATGCACCGCGGCTTTTTTCTTCAAATTCCTTTCTTCACTTTCGCAACTCAAGACGTTCCTCAGAACCTACTGTGCCTACTGCCGTTACTTCTTATGCTAAAAGGCAGTTTTAGACTGATTGACCCATTACTTAATTGGACACTTATGCTTTATCTTCAAGAACGCAAGCTGATTCGTATCGTTCTTTATATCATGAATACGTGCCGGTTACTAGCGACCGCATTGCGTTATCGAAAATTGCGATTTTTTTCCCCCAATGAACAAATCGCATCGTGCGTAAGGAGATTTTCAGTCAATCGCAATGAAAAATAAATATTAAAGCCACTATGCTATAACCAATTGTTTCCTTCAGTTATAGTATTTTTTTTTAGCACATTCGCTAAATGTTATCATAACGTTTATTAAACTGATTAAAGAGAAGTGTTCTAGACCATTAAAGAAATTCATCAAAATTAATTATACAATATCATTAATTTGAAATTCAACGTCAGTTTTAGGTAAAGTATCTAGAAAATCACGTCAAAACGAACCAATTATGAATTTTTTGAATTTCTTCAAGATGTTTGGAAAGCTATGATTGGAAATCCCTCTATTTAAATATTTTGTTATGTTCATATGCTACGAAGGATTTGTTATGTACCTAATTCATTAAATTTTTAAATCTTTTTAAGAGACATTTTTAAACTTTTAATTTGAGAGTTCAATGGAAAATATCAGCGAACAACTTTTTTTATATCACCGAAAATAATTTAATAATATTTAATTGAACAAAAATAAACGAATTATAATTTGGAAGCCAATTTAAGTAATTGACTCTTTATACCACTTTGATTTTAAGCAATAAATTGTTGAACTCTGACAAAAGCGTTGCGTTCCCAAAAAACCGTGTTAAGTTCAGAATTAAAAATTAAGTTTTTTCTTATCCTGAGATGAGATAAAATAAATATATTGTGTGATTATTATATAAAAAACTTTATAAACTTTAAAATCATTCATATTGTTAATGTAAGAAAAGTTTATTAATTCGTCGATCTGCAGCTCAAACGATTTCATCAAGTAAATATCCTAACAAATTTTCAAACACTGCTATTACAACTTATGTATCTGATTCTTACAGAAAAAGTGATATTTTTAATTGCTTCCATTACTTTGTTATTGGTTTGGAATCTAAGTATATTTAATGTATGTTAATTTAAAAATTACTAAGAGAAAATTGAACCTCCGCAAGCACTTTAGAGTTCTCGACAATTGTGTCTACTTGAAGATTTACCATTAGTCAAGCTTTCTACAACGATTCAGCAATTTAGCTAATATGATTTCTTTTCTCAAGTTGATGCAGCAAATTGCACACAAATGATAACTTGCAACAGCAAAACGCTTTAATCGAGTTGTGAATGCAATTAAGGTAAAAATTTGCACTTTTGAGGAAACAAGTGCATTAAAATTAAACAGAGCCATGAGAAGATAACGTAATCAAGTAAAACACATTTCGCAAACAAGAATAAGAGAATAAGAGGACTCCATAATGTTCAACCGATTTTTTATTCCTATCTAGTCTAGACCTTTCAAATTGCATTTATTGAATTTTTACATAACAATCCATATTTGAACTACGAATCTCAACAATCTTATGCTAAGGAAACACTTCTTAATGACCAACTCGCAAGCAATAAAAACATTGTAAACTAACTCCGAGTGTTTACATTAGCGCATAACGCTGAATAAACATTTGGTGCATCAAATTACCGAAGACTTCTGTTCAAATTTAACGTAGCAGATAAAGCTTCCTTTTTTTAATTAAGAAAATAGATTCCTCGAAGTTGTTGGAAATAACACGCCAGATAACGCAAGTCATTATTGATTCGATCTCACAATTTTCTCAATTAGTTAAGTGAAATATCCGTTTGTGGAGTACTTAATTTGGAAAGAAGGTATGTGGTTCAAATCTATTTTTAAGTTGTTTTTATTTAAAATACCAGAAGTTAAAAGGTGATGACCCATGGAGTTTAGATAGAAATAACCATTAGTCTAAAGCTTTAAGAACTAGTCATTAATATGTTAGCTGTACGTTTTCAACTTAAATAAAACTAAGAATTGAGCTTTTAATATTGATATAATATAATCAACTGCTTAAACAGGTTTGTTAGGAATAAAACTTGCTTTGTTAACATGAAAGACTTTACTACCGAAACATCAATAATTTGTTCATCGAGGTTTAGAAATTTTTCTTATTTGCAAAATAACATCAAAGTCTGCTCAATGATGCAATTTCACAACTTTGGGGAACGTTTACCCATTATAAATCCAAATTATAATGTCACAGTTAATTTATTGTCATCTTGATATCTATTATTTTTAATTATTTTTGAGTAATTGCGCGTGAATAATTTTCGAATTATCGGTTGTCTGCCACAGAAGATGATATAATTGAATTTTCGGATTTCCCTAAAACATAGAGGATTTATAATATTTAGTGCTCGTAACCTGTTGGTTGGAACTAGGAATTCCTGATAGATTTTGACTTGTACCACTTCGGCTTAATTTAATTTGATTTTGCTTTGCATAAAATAACTTTATAAGAATAAGTATAATAAGGACATAATTAAAATTGAAAGGTTATTTTTCTAAATATTATAGTCTTATTGTAACTACAACAAAATGAAACTTATGATAAAAGACGAAGACTTGCATTTTATTTCAAGAACCCTATTTTCCGTACTGGTTTCTATTTGTTTTAGTTGTAGTACAATTTTCCGCAAGTTCACAACTTTATTTTTATTTCGTGGAGAAAATCTATTCAGACACTATAGAGCATTTTAGCAGATCCGCTGATATTTCACCTCCATTTAGATTCGGAAGGCTATTTTCATTTCGCTTTTTAATAATATTAATAACGTTGGATGGATTTAAACAGATGTTTTAAATATTAGTTGCTTTTTCTGATATTCTAACATTCCTATATTTTTATTTACAAGAGCTTATAAGCTTATATGTAATTTTTTTAAAATATGATCACTAATTTATATCAGTTGGTCCTTATTGTGTGTATTGTATAAGATTTTATTTGAATGACGTAATTTGCGTCCGTCATAATTCTTTTTATTGGAAGTCATTAGTCATGTGTTATTATTAACACTTATTTTTTTATGATTCTCTTTTTTTTACCTTTTATAGTTTTTAATTTATTATTTTGCCATATATTTGGCATGGCAATAAATTCATGATTTGTCGTAATTTTAGTGATTTGGAATATGATTTTTTTAAATAACTAAGTAAATATATAAAACCACAGGTAAGTGAAAAAGTAAATTATATGAGCCGTACACATGAAATACCTAAGTAATTAATACTTGTATATAGATTTTGCTTTCGTTAGAATATACATAACATTCATTTATAAGATTCAAGTGGGGACTATCTCAACCAAATTTCCTTTATATCTTGAATATGGTCTTCATTTTTAAGACGAATAGGAATAGTTTGGAGGCTATGCACCCTCCTGGGCTAAAATTAGACTATTGAGAGGAGGGCCTCCGAAGGGTCTGTTAAGTAATATCAATTGGCCTTCGAACCCTTGAAAGAAATCTTAAATAGTACGCCTGCAGTCTGCTCAAGAAGGGTTTTTTCCCATTAATTAGATCACGATGACTCGCCCCGAACATTTTTATTCTGAAATCACAAATGGGCCATCGAGATGCCGACATCATTCATCATATTACGAGAAGAGGCTCCAAAAAAGGTATAGAAACCATTTTGGCAAGTGCAACCAGATTACATGTCTCGAAAAGGCGAACTCGGCGCAATCAATTCCCAAAAGTTTTGACAACAGCCGGAAAAAGCTAAGCAAATCGCCGGCTGAATGAGGAGACATTAGCACCAAAAAAACGCCTGAACAAAGACGGCGGCGCTGCAGCGCGGGCTGAATTCGTTCCAATTTATTCGAAATAAATCGATGCAAGATGCAGCAGCAGCATCTTTGGCAGAAACCTTTCTCGCTCCTCCAAGGTCTCGGCGCGGCTTAGAAGACGGAGGGGCGCGCCCGAAATGGCCCGGGCGGCATTGGAATACAAATTAATTGGCGATAACTCCCCCGCCCGCTCTCCGCAGTGGACCGCGGGCCGGCGGTGTTGATGAGCCTCCGCTATCAGTGGACGTCGCCCTGGTTCTGCTCGCGGGCGGCGCTCGAATTCAAAACGAAACGCACTTTGAAGGAGCGCCAAGACGTCTTTGAGACGATGGACCATTCTAGTTCTAGTCGCGGCGGGGCGAGGGGACCGCAGAGCCCTACAGAATCAGAACTCACAGCGAAACGCTCTGAAATTGTCGCAATGTCGAAAATATCTTTGGTGACAAAACAAAAACACGTGAAGTGCACGCATTAAGCCGCCTGCGTTTATAAATAGAAAATATGTTACTCCCTTCGGACGAGTTCCTGCATCAACCGACCAATGCTCCCTTAGCAGTTACGGCTAAAAATACGGCGCCAGAGTGCAGCTACCATTTTATTTTCAGATGGGTCGCGAATGCACGCGGGTGCTCCGAGCCGCCCGTGAGCCCCAGCACCTCAGCCCGGTGCGGTGCGGCCGCTCGACCGCCTGTCATCGCGTTCGCTAAAATAGGAGTTGCGATTGCTGGTTGCGATTTGCAAGAAATTCGCCCCCTTTTTTTTTTTTCTTTAGCCAGTGAAGGCATTTAGCCCCGGCGGAAAATATAAATTAAAAAAAAAAAAGTACAATCTCATTACCATTTTTCCAGCCGCGAGCGAGTGTCTCCCACGTACTTCCGACTTTCGTCTAAATGGTAATAAAAACTAGAAAAATGTAACTAGCATTTTACTGTACAAGAAACCCATGCCAATTGAATGAATGCAGCAATGAAATATAATTACAAACAAGTGCAAAAATATGTTAGAACGGAACTCGCCTGAGCTGGGGGAATGGGCTGAATGCAAATTACTTACCAATTTCCGAGCAACAATTGCACAAAATACCGAATTGCGCTGGTGTTATCACTCATACGTTGTACGGCGGACAAAAACAAGGCGGACACTCTGAATCTGGGTACACTGATTCACTGAACTAGCAATTTGAGGACACCTCACCACTGAAACTGAAACGACTCTGTTGGTCTCTTCACGCGCTGGACTCCAAAATAAGAAGGTAAAAATACAATAAATCAAGAAGCCGATGTACAAAACTTAAGAAAACCTCACTCAGAAGGCAAACGTCATCACCGCGAATGACAAAATCGCTCAACTGGCCGACGAGTGCTAGGAACGTCCGCCGACTGCCACTGAGCGCTGAGCTTAAACGTAAGTTCTCCTTTTTTTATTTTGAGATCCCCGTGAATATCTAGATAGCGACACTGCAAAATGGAAACATCAAGAAAAGTAATCAATTTACCACTTATTTTTCAAAACTAACTCCGCATTTACCTCTTCTATGCACATGAAATTTTTTAAGCATATTTAAATCAAGCAGTAAAGTTACATCCAAAACAAAAAGCAATTGGATAAAAACCCTTTGCAGACTCCTGGCGCCATCTGATAAATCAGTAGAAAAGGTCTCAATACTTTTAAGCGGTTATTTGTCCCTTAAGCTTTTAACTGTTCGTGGAATTTAAAAACTCATTACATATTAATCGTTCTTTGAGAAATAAGTAAAATTATAATTGTTTCTCTTACAGGAAAGTAAATATTGAAGCAAATTGTACTGGTTTTTCATTTACTCCGTTCAGCAAATTGTTTTTATTTATATACAACAATTATTTTGCCCTTGAAAACATTTGTTCATTAAAAGAGTTTCCAAAAAATGTCATTCCATCTAAATTAACTGTGAAGATCAATAAAAAATAATTTTTTTAAAATGTTATGTACCAAGTCAGCTATAAAAAAGAATTTGGGTTTAGTTCTAATTTTTTCATTTTATACAGTCAAATTGACTGGTACTCAATTTCTTGTTTGAGTGATTTATAATTTTTAAAGTTATAGGTTAAGATTTATGCCAACATTAACTTAGATTCATTATTACAACATATTCAGAAATCGTTTTTAATTTATGATTATTAATCCAACTTTAAAGGTACATTATATTAAAGGCGCGAAAAATGAGTGAAATTACACGTTTGAGTCATGGTAGTTCTAATGTTAAAACTGACAAACATATTTTTGAGTACATTTTTCAGTTTTTACTTAAAGAGTTTCATAATCTTTTGAGCCCTTTTATTTGAAAGAGGTATATAAAGGTCTATTTTTTAAACATCTCACTTTAACGTGCAATTATTCCTTGTACCAAGTCTTCAAAAAGTGCACTGATCTTGATCGATAAATTTTATCTTAAGAAGGGTCCAGGGTAGAAGATCGTTTTCTGTAGTTATTTGCGCTAGTAGCTTCAGTACCACTAAGTGGGATGCGGGAGCCTCGACTTAGCCGTGTTGAGTTGACTAGGCAAAGATCCCATAGTTATCACGTATTATTTATTTTTATTGTGAAATGCGGTGCATGAGCTTGACCCAGAGGACTTCGTGTGAATTAGGGATTTTTCTCTATCCGAACAAACGTTGATCAGGCGACCATGTAGAATCGATTGGCATATTCTTCTTCAGACCTTAAAAAACACCCCGTGCAACTCCAGATCTAAACAAACTAGGACTATTCCAAGCAGAAAAAATGCATACTTAAATGACTCTAGTAACAAAACTGCGTTCCTTTTTTTGTTGCATACTGATTTTTAACAAAAATAAATTAAATTGTTAAATAATATTTCGGAAAGAACTAGCCGTTATGATACCACAAATATGTTCTTGAAATTTAAAACCCAAATTAATGTCTGCAAATTGGTGATAATGTTTCTAACTTAAAATTCATTGCAACGCCGAAATGATGATTAATTCATTAAACATGCAATCTTATTATGGCTACAAAGTTTTAGTGAAATTACTTAAATTTCGTTATAAGGAATCCGAATGTTTTCAATCACCTAAAAAAATTTAAATTATTCTATAAAATAATTTAGGTAATGCTATTTCCGTTTAGAGGTTTTCTCCAATTTCTTTTTTTTATTAATTTTATCAAGTTTTATAACAGAGGATGAAATAAATTTGAATGGGACATATGTTATTTTATTATGTATATCTTTTTTTTAAGTAAGAATTTTTGTAGAAATGTGTATCACTTGCATCATCCAAAATATTTAATATTAATTTTTAAAAGCTAGTACAATTGAAGTGATAATTCCCAATGGATAAACAATTTAAAAACGTAAACTTAGAACATCCAACCCAACTTACAAACAAGATTTGTGTGGATCCAAAAAAAGAATATAGTTCTGCAAGTACATTTTATATTTACGATATACAATATATATTGGATTTATAGTTAATTACCACTATGTGTGAATATGTAATATTCTTACTTATGCACTATACACTTTCATCTGAAAAGGGTTAAAATGGTAATATTGAAGTGCGGCTTTGAGCCAGTTCCCGATTTAGACCTTACACTGATGATATTAAAATTTCATATTTACATTATACAAAACTACATTTTCAGAAAACTTTAACAGAACGTCCAAAATGTCGTGGCCAATTGCACTATGTATTTGTAAAAAATACTTAGAAAATTATAAAAATATTTAGCTTTCCGATTACATGAATTTTGAGAAATTTTTGTTTTTAAAGCCCAAGTTTCCGATCACAATTTGTAAAAGATTTACAAAACAAGGATATTCCAATAAACGCTCTGCTGTTCAACTAAGGTAGACGATAAGGTTACTGTAATTAAAAATAAGGCTCATTCTCTTCCTTACAGCTAGATACTTATCTAATTATTGGCATTGTTCCACCTCGATAATCGCTGCATGGATATCTTCACACAATTATTTTGGTATGTGCTTAAAACTTAAAAAATTGTCCGGCTGTGTTCACATCTCCAGCATAAACTGGAGCAGCTCGTATAAGAAAATTTTAAAAAATTATTCACAAATAACAAACCACCAATTATTATAAGCCCTCATTCGTTGCAGTGCGCTCATATTTCTTCCTATTATTAAGGAATAAATTTGCGCTTAAATTCTGTTTTCAAATCGATTTAAAATGTTTGATTCGCCAGCGTATCGAACCTGCAGCAAACAATAAAGCATACCATAAAAACAGAGTATATACAAAAAGAACAAAAATAGACATATTAAGGTTGACCGCGATATTTCGAAACAATAACACATATCTCATCGTTACCCTTAATCCCTCTGAACAATAAAAATAAAAAATAATCGTCTCTCTCTTTAGATTTTTAACAGCCACTGCTTCGATCGCTAAATGTTTTGAGCTGCAGTGCCGAAATTTAAAATTTTGGCCGTTTAAAAAAAAAATCATTTAGTCTCACAGACTTGTGGGTGCATATGGCCTGGTTGTATTACAGTTCTTAATATTTATGGACATAGTCGCATTAAAATGCATAATCAATGCAGCCAGTTGCACGCGATTTGCCTTAATGCTAGCGAGCAGTCAATCTTATGACATTGAACTACAAGGGAGTCGCGGTGAGCCCATTTGCGTTAAGACCCGATCGAGCCATTGTAGGGGTCCGTTCAGATGCAGTTCTATCCAACACGGCGTAGAGGTCACCGTTTGTCGCCTGCAAAGAAATTAGGATTTAATGCAATAGTTTGCTTACTAAATCATTTTTACAAAAAAACGCCATGATTATCAATCAACGCTAACTAATATTTTTGAAACTTTGCATATTGGAATGCACATTCATGAGAAAAGGAATAGTGTAAATTATGTTTAATCCCTTAAAAGTACTTATGAAGCTTGGAAAATTTTAAAATTACACATTAGGTATACCGTAAATTTTAGATTTATTGCATACAATTTCACTTCTATGCAAATTGCCAAATTTAAATTAAAAGTAAAGGTCAAAAGTAAAAAAGCGGTTTTCGTTTTCATACTTAAAAATAGCATGTAAAAAAAAAACAAATGAAAATGTTGCACGACTACACAATTTTTGTATCTACTTTAGCTGCTTTATCTAGAACCGAAACCGGATTTGAAAAAAAACGAAGCTCTTAATTTTGTTTATGCTATGCCAAAAAATATGGTGACAAATTGAAGAGGCTAAATTTGGGCGATTTATTACAGAATGATCCAAATTTAATGAAGCACTCACCTATATTCCGCTCCCCATCCTTTCACAAACGACATGCGTATAGTACACATACGCGTCAACTGATAAACTGCCTCAAATCCTTGAGATACAGATTGGGAGAGCAATGCAGCAAACTCTTGATTATTAAATATTTTCAAATTGCAACCTAGACAAGAAAGAAAATAAGAAAGAGAAAAAAGCTTAAAGCCTGAATATACCTGGAGGAATTTTGCATACAGTGGCAGGATGCCAACCGTAGCGTTGGTTGCAATTTGGACTTTGAACAAATATACTAGAATCACTTAAGCATTCTGCGAAGACCTCCCCGCCAATGTAGTACAAGCGCACACCTTTGCCAATATGTCTTCTAGTTTGTTCTACTACTTCGTTGCGGTTTACATTAGATAAAAGACCCAAACAGAATCTGTAAGAAAAGAACTTTAAGAAACCATAATAAGCATTAGCCAATTTCCTTGCCGTTCTGAATTAGAAGGATCTGTAAAGCCGTCGACTGTTATAGATGGCTGGGAAGCGTGAAATGTTTCTCCAACTCTCGTATTCAACTCATAGTAACTTATCGAACACCAAAACGCTGGCTCGTGGTACATAACTGGCTGTGCATCAACAGGAGGACTAGGTGTGAGCCTTGTCATACCTGGAATGAGCCAACATAACATTTATCGTAAAAACAATGCCCCAAAAAGATGAATTTGTAGAAAACTTGTTTCGTTCATCTGATACCAACAACCACTCACTCAAATTATCATTTTGATCCATTGGGTCTCCATCTTCCGACATGTACCCGGGAGGAGGTGTTTCCGTATTTGGTATGCTGCCCACACTCAAGCCACTAGAGTCCATGATCGTCGTATTGCTAGGTATCTGCTGTCCCAGTGTTGCTTCCATGTATGGAGGACTATTTGGTACACTAAAAGGGTTTCTAATTACAAATGTATGGTGAACTGAATTTTTGAAAGCACCATACTTTAAAGCATTATTGAACTGAATGTTGTTGGGTATCTGGTTACTGTGATCGTCAAGCGGATAGTCTGCAATCGAATCGGGCGGACTTGGCAACGACTTTGGAACCAGAATCGAAAGTTCAACTTTCTTATAGTGGTATGGGTTTATACAAATTTCGTCCTTTTTCAGTTGATAGGCGTATTCGCAATGATCCAATGGTTTTAATTCATTTTGACTCTGAAATTACACAAAACCGATTTTGCTATAGAATAAGAATGATATTTTATTGCTCTTAAACATTTGTACTATTTTAATTTCGAACGGAGATATTTCTGAAAACATTTACAATTACAGACCTCGTAATATGTATATATTTTATATTCAAATATTTTTATATCAAGCTATACTTTTATCTTGCATTATTTTGTGCAAATTTTAATCATTATTAAGCATAATAATAAAAGTGTAAAAGCACACTTAAAAAAATATCGATGCAT
This sequence comes from Tolmerus cingulatus, assembly GCA_959613345.1. Classification (NCBI taxonomy): domain Eukaryota; kingdom Metazoa; phylum Arthropoda; class Insecta; order Diptera; family Asilidae; genus Tolmerus; species Tolmerus cingulatus. Next base: position 19,368,694 of record OY390708.1, on the reverse strand, counting down.
TCAAGAACTTCATGAAATGCGTAGAATATCAAATTGAATTATTAAAATACCGCTGCATTATGATTCTATTATTTTTGAATAACTTTACATATTAACTTCATGTACCATTCAGAAGCATAACTATTTATGTAACAAGAAAATGAATCGATTTAAATTGTGTTAAAAGTTAGTATATGCATTTCTAACGCATGTTCAAAACTACATATTTAACGAGAATATTAGTAAAACTAAAACAAAAAATTAATGTTACATATGTATACATTAGAAATAAATAAAATAATTTGGTATCACTTTGTTAAACTAATGCAAATTATATATGAAGTTTATTTGCTAATTTATACAAGTAATGCAATTTCGTAAAAGTTATCTCTTTAGTAGCGATTTTTACTTACTAAAACATGTAATCAAATATTCCGGTAATCCCCTACAGGAAAAGTAAAACCTAAAATTTTGTCTACTAATCATGTTCAAATTCGTGAATGATAAATTTTGAGGAAAGAAGGTATGTGTATTTTGAACATGCCAACGTTTTATTTACGGTTCACGAACTTCCTAATTAAATTAGCATCATGTATAACTTTGATTTGGTAGAATTACTGAATGGAAAAGTGAAATTATTTTAGGATTATCTATTCTCATTTTATTTACTACATACTAGGAAATATTTAACATACCTGCAGACTACACCTACAATATATGTAACATAAGTGATTTTATTTAATTTGAAGTTATGCGGATTTAGAGAGTTAAGCTGTTATTAACTTGTGCTTGTTCATTGTACTTTCAACTAAGACCATTACAGCAGCGCAAAAATATTTATATTATAGATAAATACATAACGAATAACTATATTTATTATGGGCTGAGCCCTAATTACAGGTAATTGATTTAAAATAGCTCAGTAAAATTTCAAAAAAATAACAAGATTTTCCTAAAAATATGCTAAATGGCAAACAATTTAGTCAAATTGAATCTAGGTACTATTAGACTTGATTTTTGCCAACCCATTGTTTGGGGTATCAAATGAAAATTCGATATCACACACTTTTTTATAGAATTGGGTAATCTAAATTGAGTGTCTGATTATTATCGGGTTAAAATTGTGAGCTGGCGAAATAACACTCGGATCAAGTGTGATTTTATTTGAATTATAATTAAATTATAAATTGCTTTTATGATCTTGTGATTTAGTTTGTGCGTATTTAGACTACTGCTTTTTTTTTGATATATTAAATGAGTGTTTTCGTCTATCCAAATGAAATATTTTATTTAAATTATTACGAATAACTTACATATTTTAAATTTTCTAACAGCGCAAAACTGCTAAGTTTTTATAACTAGTTGAGAATACAATAAAAATTATTCGTTACTCCGGACCAATAACCTCAGACCAATATTTTCTGAATCTATTTTTATCTCTTACTTTCGGCCTTCCATACAGCATTAGTTTTACAAACAATTTAATTAAATTAGCATTACATCCAGCTTTAAACTTATGGAACTGAATGAAAATGAATGAATATTTGGTTTAAATGAGGATATTGCTTCATTAAACTTTTGTAATAAACATTGTATTGAGAAAGTCCTTTATAAAAGAAGTTCAAGTTAATTTGGATTTTAATTTTCTATTTACGCATTTTACTCTAGTTTTCTCTTTTTTTACACTAGCTAGTCGTTGATAGAAATTTAAACGCATTATAAGGGAGGCAAACCTAAGCACCTTAAAATAGTAAAGTAGTGTTAAAGAAAGAAGCGGGCTCGCAAGTCAAATTATTTTGAGCACTTAAGGTTTTCCTTCCAGAGCAGCCGGGTGCAATGGGGCAACATAACAATGACCTGCTGCGGGTCAAACGAATTGCGACAGAATTCCCGGGGGGTTCCTTTGCTGTTCGGGGTACAGCGAGGGCGGGGGTTGGGGACTACGGTCTACGACTTACTTGCAAATCGGGCCAGCGCCATAATCTGCAGTAAATAACGTGGGGCAGACCCTTGCGGAGGGCGGCTCCGTTCTCTCCGTTCACCGGTTTGCTTCTGGAACCAAAAGAAATACAAAAAAAGTCATGTTAATGTCTTGTCTGGAGCAGAGTGCGGACGAAAGGCGAAATGAAAACGAGAGTATCGATCTTTCCCCACGTACTCCTGCCCATATGCCGCGATAAGAAGCTTTCAATTGGCCGGGAATGTATGCAAATTAATAAGGGCAATTTCGGGAGTATCGGAATCGCACGAAATCACAGCTCCGCGCGCCCGCTCCCGGCTTTTGTGCCCCCTTCTGTGGGGCGACAGCGGTCAGCGCGGTCCCGACGCACCTCTCACGGACGAATCGAAATCACATCACAGGCCCGCATAATTGTAAACAGGAAAACGGACTCGACCGGGAACGCAGCTCGGAAAACGCGAAATTCGGCATCCGCCAGACAGGAGTTGCTCGTCGCCGTCACTTATGTGCGGAGCATGATTTCAGCGAAGACTGCGCGCACACATCGACAGCGGCGCCGATTCCGATTTCGCCTCTTTTACAAAGGCAAATGTTCAAAAGTCGGACGGCCGTCGGGAATACAAAAGCCAATTCTCACTCGACTTCGACTCGGCACGTAAGCTTCCACTTGCGTTCGAAAAGTTCTCAAGTTCAGGGCAGCAGTTTTGGCGAGGAGATCGGCGATTCCGGGCGAGGATAAAACACCGAAAAACCTGCCCCCGAATGCAGAGGCACCACTCATTTACCTGGGTATCGTAACGCACTTGGTGTTGTAGTTTTGTGTGGATATGGCCTTCTCCAACTCCTCGAGAGCGCCGGACTTCTTTAGCTTCTTGACCAGACTCTTGACAGCTTTTTCAGACCACTTCCCTTCCACAGAGTCTTCGTTTCCCTTCTTCAGCGCTAGCAATCTTTTAACAATTTGCGGTGTGAACGGCAACATTATAATACGAGGCCAGGCGGAAAAGGAAAATTTCTTTCGGCAAAACGACGGCACAGCACTCCCAAAGAAAGCAGCTAATCGCGATTTCTCGCAGCCATAAGCTACTCAGGCAATCAAGTTCACCCCCAACTTCCCCTGGTAATGCCACAAGCACGAAACTATTATACAAACAAACGTCAGGAGGTGCGTGGATCTCTCGCATCCAATCTACACAATTCCCGTGACCGGAACGACCCGGAATGCGGGCCGCTAAATTGGTGAAGATACACTAGGCCCTGACGCCATCTGCGAATTCCTCCTAACTTTTCAAGCTTCTTTTTCGAAGATGCAATTCGGACTTTCGTTTCCAACCGATTTTCATGAACTTTTGTGCACCCATAAATAATCATTTTAATCGATTGAAAACTTTGAAGAACTAAACCATTTCTTCTTCAATTCATTTACGAATCATTTGAGCAGAACAAGCAAAATTTCTTCTTTTTTCTCGCTTAAGAAATTTGACTTACAAAAATGCGGATAATCCAATAGTTTACTGGTTATTAGTGTGTTTCTTTAAAAATATCTTTTATTGGTATGATGTATATCTCTTAAATTGCTTTCCTTTCAATTATTTGATCCCAGGGAGCAAACAAAGATATCAAAAACTTTATTTTTAATAACTATGTATATGAAACCTCAACAAATCGATCACACAAATTTGTATTTTAAGATGGTTTAAAACGCATGTGCATACTAATTATTTCTGCAGTTATTTTCAAGAGTATATCAACTTCGAATTGTAAATAATCGTTTCTTTAAATCTCTTTAAAATACAAAAATGAAGGTCTACACAAAAATACAATTAGGAAATAAGTTGTCTTATCAAGAACCTTTGAAACTGAAAAAGACGATAGACTTAAAAGACTCTTTTAGGCTCAAATTAATAAATATCATAAGTTACAAATCATGAGGTTTTATTTGAAAGATCACTCTGTTAGTACTAGAATTTGCAATATCGAATTCTAATCTTTTCGATAAATTAAAATTTGTCTAGTTCTATGTATGTATAAATAACAAAGAAAAAATGTGTAATTGTTTTTCACTTACTTTTCCTTTTTTGTTTGCACCCATAGTCGCCCATTTGTTAAAAATCAAATTTCAAATTTTTATCAAATTTACCAAACTTTCGAAATCATAGCTGTGAAAACAGCTTTAAATCTTGATTCCTCTCAATTTCGAATGTCCCCTTGGACTGGTTTCAAATTTCCCGATTGGTCCGACTTTCCACAAGCCCGTCATTCCCTTCCTCATTCCAGTGGGGTTCCAGTTTGAGATTAACTAGCTAGCTGTTTTCTCCTAATGTCAAAAAGTAATTGTATTTTTTGTGTTTTAAGATTCTTCTTAGCTGGCCTTAAATAAAATTAAAAATTATTTTCTATCTATATACCAAAGCGTGTACCTCAAGCTGAAGTTTCTCCTGTCAAAAGAATTTTGCCACGTTCGGGAGGAGAGACAAAAGATTTCATTTGTAACGTTACATGAGACCAAATTAAAACGCTGAGGGACGTTTTTTCTTAGCCCAAAAGAGCAGTTAAATCACAAATTTCCCCAAAATAAATGACAAGTATCGGAAATTTCGAAGCAAACGTAAACGCAAAACTACAATAAATACCCTTGGGGAGCAGCTGACTGACGATGTCTAGGCAAAATTCCTATGGATCATCGACTGGTCTCAAACACATCAACCTAGAGGAAGTGCGTAGCCCCAGCGCCCCATTTAGACGCTCGGCCACTAATCGGGACTATTCCGTTTCAGATATGGACTGACCTTGAGAAGGGTATCAACCAAATCTACCAAAGGGAGCGCAGCTTGTCCCGTCCACGCTACATGGAGCTGTACACGTAAGGCGCTCTTGGCTTTTGTTGTGTGCCCCAATGACTTTGCTCGATTCCTCGCTCTAGGTATGTCTACAATTACTGTACAAGTGTGCATCAGCCAACCAGTTCCAGGGCCGCGGTCGCCCTTAAGCTTCCGAAGAAGAGTGCTTCCCTGGCCCAAATGGGTAAGTCCCGTTGGAAAAAACCTTTTAACTTATCTCTTTATCATACAAGTGAAAGTTTTTGATAAGGAATTCATGTGCTACGAGAGCAATTTTCGATTTTATCCAATACTGCCCAGGCTTTTGCAAGTCTTTCCCCCATAAGGTGGGTGGAATCCATGCCCACAAATTCCGCAATTGTTTATTTTTATTATTCATATAACAGACTCTTTAAGCGGAAATTACTTAGTCGTTTATGGTGAAAAGGTTCAATGTTTTGAAAATATTTGCCTTTTTGTTATGAGTCATTTTAATGATTCAGAAGAGTATCAAAATATAAATATTGAGCAAATGGATACTTTACGCCAGCGGAAAATAAATCACATAGGATTCATTTATTTCCATTATTATGATTTATTCAAGTGCATTTAATACCTATTCAGCAGAAAATGTTAACTACAATTCTTCTCGGATATAAACTCCGATATAATCATAATTAAGATAAATTTTCTGAATTGAAGTGAATTTACTCATGCAGATGTACATCAAGACAGCAGCATAGCCTGTACGTTTTTTAAGAACGTTAAAATTGTGGTGTTTAAGTATAAATATTAAAAATATGCAGTAAACGTGTTCAAACATATGCCAATCGATTTTCTGAACTGTCTTTATCAAGGTTTACATCACTTCTAAGACCACTTTTTGAATCGTCCTAATTTTCATTGGAGAAATTCGGGGTATCATAAAAAAAGTTCGGAAATTATTAAAATATATTTAATAAAATTTATACACCCTAATTTTACTGAAGGTTAGATTTGTTGTTCTTACAAGACGTAGAGATTTGAAAATTCCCCTTAGTTATGGCATTGGCGAAGCACCATTATATTTTATGAAACATGATAATTTGTTTATTAGAATCATTGCGTTGGTCAAATGAACATAAAGTTAAAATTGATTTTTTTTGGTGAAATATAACTCTCAGCATTTACTAAATAAATTTTTTATTTTGAAAAATTATTCTCATTTGGAAAAAATTAAGTTACTGAAAATAAAATGTAGGATGTGCCTCTACAGGATATTTATGAGTCTTAATAAAGAATTAAGTGTTAATTAAGCTGCAGTCTAAAGATATCAAATACAAAAAAGTATCCGGGAAGCAAAAAATAATTTTTTTACTCGATTGGTTTGAAATCAAACTAATTTTGAACCAACTATTTAAGAATTCCCGCAAATATTTGAAAAAACAGAATTAAAACACCTCTCTGTGATTTCTACGACGAGCTTATAATGTTCGATTGGAAAACTCAACGAAAATGCGAACTTCCTTGAAACTTCTATCGATATAATGCCTTTTGCCTTCTGAGAATTTTGTTTGCGCGTTTAATGTATACACCTTATATTTAATTAAATGGAATGTTTTGAACATAAACTGAAAACTTATGCTGAACAGGTGCGAAAGTAACATAATAAATAGGTTTTTCAATTGATTAACAGATTTATATTTTATATTTTCAGTTTTATTTATCTACCTTCGTTTATCTTTTCTACGTTAAAATTCTTGATATACCAAAAATTGTGTTCGATTCAACAGATTAGTGAATGAAAATATTTATTCCACCACCTGTTTTACTGTTAACGTATTTTTTATGGTCTTATATAAACCGTTGGTTTTTTAGGTCACATAGTTTTAAATAATTTTCAAATATTTTATATCTACATTTGAAAAATTAATTTATAAAGCAAATCGAAAACAGAAAGTTCGACAGCCATAAAATGTTCGCTCTTAATTTTTATCAGTATCGGGAAATTCTTTCTCACAGCTTAGGAAGCTAAAAATTATTATTTTTAATATTTTACCGAAGTTGTTTCATTATAAAGGGAAGAACTAAAAAATAATTTCTTTCAAAATGTAGTATAAAAGTACGTCGAAGGTACGCTTCAACCTCGCTAATTTCCAAAACTACTAGAAAAGTTGTGAAAGGACCTGTGTTACATTTATATACAAGTTCACCTTTCCTTACAGGAAAATAGGTTTTTTAAAAATATTCGCAATATAATGTGCAGTATGATACGGAACTTTTGTTGCGCAAGTTACACGAATAAATATATTTGAATTGCAATTACATACAATTCTTTCTTATTTTTCGTTATCCCCAATATGACCTAAGCTTATTTTAGCTAATAATGTGTCGCTTGTCCGAACTCATGGCTTTAACAAAGCTCAAGATTTTAACAAAATGTGTGCTAACAAACAAGCTTCTTTCGTAATGATTTAGCTAGCCCAATTGTTACCGGTAAGCTGCTGTGGTGTAGTTATTCTGTGTTCAATACGGCGTAAAATCAGTTAAATCTGTTGCTGAATAGCGTCCCTATTTACTCTTGCCGCCTGTAAACAAACATTGCCATCTAACGCAGGTATGTATTGTTTATACATAGTTCATTTCGCATCTGTAACCGGATCAAAGGATCTTCAAATGCTTGATAATCATAACAGAACTTGTCAACAAACCTGTAAATAAATTCATTTATTCAACAAAATCTCTAGCTTTCAAATCGGTGTCAAAATGTTTATAGAAAATAATTCCTTTTCCAGGGGGGGCTTGGTTGGCCAAGAGCTATATAAAAGACTCAAAGAATTTTTAGAGAATTATTTAATTAAACTTCTGAACGTAAGTACTGCTAGCATATGCAATTTTAAGTTTACTAAAAATTCTCCAATTATTAGAGCGGTGTTGACTTGATTGACGAAGAAGTCTTAACCTTCTACACCAAACAATGGGAGGAGTATCAGTTCTCTAGCAAAGTTTTGAACGGGGTGTGCGCATATCTAAACAGGCATTGGGTGAAACGTGAATGTGAGGAAGGGCGAAAGGACATTTATGAGATATATCAGTTAGCTCTTGTTACCTGGAGAGGGCATCTCTTTAAGCATCTTAATAAACAGGCGAGTTGGATAATTAGAAGTCAAGGGCAGCGTTATAAAGAATTTAAATTTTAGGTAACAAATGCAGTTCTCAAACTCATTGAACGAGAGAGAAATGGCGAACCTATCAACTCTCGCCTTGTATCTGGGGTAAGTTTGTCGTAAATTATACTTATAATAAGATTAAGAATAAATTATTTTTTCTTTTAAGGTTATTAATTGCTACGTTGAATTGGGATTAAATGAGGAAGATCCGAATGCTAAGGGCCAAAATTTATCTGTTTATAAAGATAGTTTTGAGAATATATTTTTAGAAGACACAGAAAGGTTGGTAAACTCTTAAATGTTTGTGCCTAAGTTAATTTATAATGAATCTCTGTCCAAATAGGTTTTACACTAGGGAAAGTGCTGAATTTTTGCGAGAGAATCCTGTGACCGAATATATGAAACGTGTTGAACAACGCTTAAATGAAGAGCAAAAGCGTGTTCAAGTAATTTTGTTAAGTTAAAAAAAAAACAAAACCACTTATATAATTTTCCATAGGTGTATCTCCATGAGAGTACTCTTGAACGGTTAGCAAGAACATGCGAACGAGTTTTAATCCAAAAGCACTTGGAAATCTTCCGTTCCGAATTTCAAGTAATTCTGCAGCTTATATATTTATGGTGCGATTAATAGAAACATTTCCTATCGTGTTTCAGAGTTTACTTAACGCTGATAAAAATGCTGACTTAGGCAGAATGTTCTCCTTAGTTGCAAGAATATCAGAGGGTTTGGGAGAGTTGCGCACTATCCTGGAGGAGCACATACACAATCAGGGAATGGCTGCTATTGAGAAATGCGGTGACGCTGAAGCTAATGTATTTATACGACAAATAATCCTCGAATACAGTCTTAAAAGAAAATATGTTTTTAGGATCCTAAAATTTACGTCCAAACCATTCTGGAGGTTCATAAGAAGTATAATGCCTTAGTCTTGACAGCTTTTAATAACGACAAAGGATTTGTTGCTGCTTTGGATAAGGCATGCGGTAAATTTATTAACACAAATGCAGTCACCATTGCAAGTAAAAGTGCCAGCAAGAGTCCTGAGTTGTTGGCTAAGTATTGTGACTTACTTCTTAAAAAATCTAGCAAAAATCCCGAAGAAGCTGAATTGGAGGATACTTTGAATCAAGTTGTAAGTTTAAAGTTTTCATAAACTTTATATGAGTTTTATCGAAAATTTAAATTTTTAGATGGTTGTGTTCAAATACATTGAAGACAAGGATGTGTTCCAGAAGTTCTACAGCAAAATGTTAGCTAAGAGGTTGGTTCATCACACTTCCGCTAGTGATGATGCTGAAGCGTCAATGATATCAAAACTGAAACAAGCATGCGGTTATGAGTACACAATAAAATTACAAAGAATGTTTCAGGTATGAATTATTGGGTGATAATTTAGCATTCACAATTTTAACTTTAAATATTATAGGACATTGGGGTCTCCAAGGATCTTAATGAGAAGTTTAGGGAGCATATGAAAACTACGAATACGCCAATAGAAATAGACTTCAGTATTCAAGTCCTGTCGAGTGGTTCTTGGCCGTTCAATCAGAGTTTTACATTTTCACTGCCATCTGAGGTAGATGCAACTACATAATTATTTCATTTCCCATTAACTGCAATTTCTTTCGTAGTTGGAGAGATCTGTACAGCGGTTTAGTAATTTCTACACCGCTTTGCATTCAGGTCGTAAATTAAATTGGCTCTATAATATGTGCAAGGGTGAATTAGTTACAAATTGCTTCAAAAATCGTTACACACTTCAAGTGAGTTTTGTGCGAATTACTTTGTTGTATTTTTTTAGAGTTTTCTGGACACGTGATTTACGACGTTAAATATTTTTTCAGGCTAGCACTTTTCAAATGGCTGTGCTGTTGCAATTCAATGATCAAACTAGTTTATCAGTTCAGCAATTGGGGGACAATACAGGTTTGTTTCTTTGGCATGAAGAAATTAAATTTCTTAGTTTGTAATGGTTTTGCAGGTATTAATCAAGAGAGCTTAGTGCAAGTACTCCAGATTCTTTTAAAAGCTAAACTATTAACAAGCACTGACGATGAAGCCAACTTGACTTCAAATTCTATTATGGAACTTTATATAGGTTACAAAAAGTGAGTATCATTTCTTATGTTTCATATTTTGACTCTAAGAAAGTACTTTTACTCAAGAGCCCGCTGGCAGTTTTTTTCAAAATAGTTCGAACAGACATTCAATTGTTTTTTCCTTTCCAGTAAAAAATTACGTATAAACATCAATATACCACTAAAAACGGAATTAAAAGTTGAACAAGAAGCAACTCACAAGCATATTGAGGAAGATAGGAAGCTTCTGATTCAGGCAGCTATTGTTCGCATTATGAAAATGCGTAAAATGCTGAACCACACTCAGCTAGTTGGTGAAGTCCTAAACCAATTATCAACAAGATTTAAGCCTAAAGTTCCAGTTATTAAGGTAAATAGAAAATCCTTGCCTATGTGAAACAAATACAAACTTATTTCCTTGCAGAAATGTATCGACATATTAATAGAAAAGGAATACTTAGAAAGGATGGAAGGGCAAAAGGATACATACAGCTATTTGGCGTGATTAAAAAACTAGGTCTATTTAAATTAGGTATATCCTCATGACATATTGATTTGTACTACGTTCATGCAACTATAATTATTGCTTAATATTTGGATTACAACTCACATGCAATTTAAATCAAATGTATCATTTAAATTCCGGATCAATTGATTTTCTTTGTAAATAAAGAAGTAGGATCACATATGTTCAGACATGTGCGGTTTCCCTTTCTAAACATCGTTTACCCGTTGTTAATTTATTTTATCATTATTGCTACGAAATTCCAGATGTAGATTGGTAAAATAATTGGAATATTTAGATTTAGATGCCTATAGAATTGTTAAAGAAATTTTATAGTCAGATTGAATGAGGCAGAAAGTTAAGATTTATAACTTCAAATCGGTACAAGAATCAATATTAATATACAGGGTATTTGTCGGTATTTATTTATTTAATTGGGCACTTGGGTCCTCAATTAATTAAAATAATAGTTTGACCATTCGAAAGTATTCAATTAGTTGAGCATTGCAGTCTTATGACACGCATGCATAATTAATCCCTAATTTATCTACCCTTAGCAGGATCCTAAAAATCTTTTAAAAACACACAAAATCTATTTAATTTTTATGCTTATGCCGGAAGCTCTTATTTATTGATTTGTACAATAGAATTAAAAGGCACTCTGATCTCTTAATTCAATAATTCTAAAGATTCAAAATTACGTGCATAAACCCTAATACATGCTACCAAGTACCAAATTCTCCTTTACTCAATATCAGATCGTTAAATTCAAGTGAATTCAGAAGTATTTGAGTAGTAATCCTTGTTGGTTAACTTAGCATAATAGCAGTTAGTGTAAGTAGAATAAAAAGGAAAAAGGGAGTCTCTTAATAATCGCAAATATGTATAATATAATGTTGAAAACTCTCAAAAAAGGTGGGGCAATTGCCTTGGGATGGGATATATATATGCGTTTTTAAGTAACTTGAGCCAAAATCAACTATGTTATGCCAATTGTGTTTTTGTCCCAGCAGTCTTCAATTGAAATAGATAAGTAAATCTATGTCTAAATTCTAATATGAAGTTAATATCGCGTCTTCGCACTAATCCAGCCAGATCTCTCGAAATCGAACTAACAATATTGTAGTACAAAAATGGGTTTTAAAATATGTTAAATTTAGTTTTGGAATGTTTCACACGATTTCCCTAACTAATTAAATGATTGCAGTCCCTTTCTAATTTTTAATAGTCACTTGGGGATTAATTCACAAGTTGGACGTCATAGACAAAATTGGAAGTGTACCAAAAAATTTAATGACATGGGAAAAGGTTAAAGACACGTGTGTCGTCTCAGCACAAACACGATTTTTTGGGTGTTCCTTGTTGCCCTAAAACACCGAAGCCCCAGTGCTCCCACTTAATAAAAATCAGATTCGTTTTAAAATTAGAAAAATTTATTCACCTAAATAGAAACATGCCTATTTCTTGCCAGACTTTTTAATTCCGCCACCAACGAGGGGTCCTTTCTGGGAAGCCTTCTGTTTCGCAGCCTCCAGCGCCTTCTGAGCCTCCTTCTGCTTCTGTTTGAATTCCACGTCGTTCTCGTCCATGTCCTTGCCAGCCTTTTTGGGGGCCTTAAGGGGCTTCTTTTTTCCACCTTCCCTGCCGGACATTGTTCTGAGACGGAGCAGCAACGGTCAATTTAATTTGCAAATCTTTTAAAACGGACTGCGCCTCAGCCACACCAAAGATGCTCGATCCAAAATTTATCACTCAGCCTCGCAAATCCTCGTGCATGGATACCGTCACGTCAAATTGCGCGGTCGTTCACATTCTGCGCTGCAAGCTGCACAGCAAGATACAACTTCAAGACTTTATTTTTATATTTATGAATTTTAAAAATATAAAATCTTGTGGATATTTTGAAGAATTGTAAGAAGATTTTAAAGTATTTTGATGTTTTTTGACATAAATTCTCCTAAAAATCTAAGTTTTGCTGCTTGGGGTTCTCGATGTAAATTCGAATTTACACTTTGCGTGCAGTTTTGTGGATCGAAATGTTTTGTGATTTCGTTAATTGAACGTTGGCAACAAAACTAGCTCAGTAGTCCATGAATAATTGTGACAGTTTTTCTATTAAGAAATAAACGCAGAACGGCTTATTCGGGTTTTATGTGACAATAAAATATCGTGCAATTGTTTTATTAGCTAAATTTGTAAAATTAATGCTGCCGCCACATACCTCAGCCCAAGAATTAGCTCTAAAAACCCTAAATTCCTCAAAGTTCGCCTTGACATTCGGGATGTAAACAAACATGGAAAATGTTTGTCACTGGCCATGGATCTTCCCGCCACCTGTTTATGTTATGATATGAAGGTAAAGGAAGGCAAATTGAGTTTTACTAATGGGAATTTTGCATTGTTTCCGTTAACTGTATTTTGCAGACCAATTTTTGCTAACGTAACAAAAAACAAATATGAGCACTGCAACGATTTACCACGAAAAGCAGATGAGGGAGCTCTGCGCCTTACATGCCCTCAACAATTTGTTTCAAGGTACGTTCGTACAGGTCCCGAGGAATAATCGGTGTAAAAAAGCACATTTCAGCCAAAGGGGCCTACTCCAAACCTCAACTGGATGAAATTTGCAAGCAGCTGAGCCCCGACGAATGGATAAACCCCCACAGGTCTGTTTTGGGCCTCGGTAACTACGACATTAACGTGATTATGACCGCCCTGCAGAAGAGGAATTGCGAGGCGGTGTGGTTCGACAAGCGGAAGTAAGCTAAATCGTAATGCGGGAAAGTGTTTACCTAATTATTGTCCGAATTACAGAGATCCGTCGTGTATAAACACCGCTGAAATAGTTGGGTTCATCCTAAATGTGCCTACCGATTACAGGTTTGGATTTATAGTACTCCCGCTGAAGCGGAGGCACTGGATCGCGGTGCGAAAAATCAGTGATATATACTACAACTTAGACTCGAAATTAGATAGTCCCCAGCTTATCGGTGGAGAGGAAGCGTTGCTGGTGTACCTACGGACTCAATTACAAAGTAAGGACAAGGAGCTCTTCATCGTGGTGCGAAGCGAAGTCGAGCGGGCAAAAAATTGGTTGCGGCGAAATATACCGGACAAAGGCACGTGAACAATCTCGTGTATGCCTCAAATTTTTTATTACTAATTCTAGTCTCGTTAAGAATTATTTATCTTTTATTGTGTATTTAAAATTTAAATACAAACTTGTTTGCGATTGACGAAATTTCTTGTTTTCCCTGCCTGGCAATGCCATCCACTTCTACGTTTGGCTGTCAGTAGTTCGATTACAGTGCAATGGAGGTGTTGTGCAACCACCACGGAAAATTTCTGTTCGACTTCGTGTTCTTATACGATCCAAAATTTTAGTTGTGTTGGTGGCCGAGCCAGGGAAGAATGGCGTCGACAGAGATTCAGATTGTAAATATTTCGAATTTAGACAAAATTCAGAGTTTTTTAAATGATTCAGCTTATAAAGAGCTGCTCGAAAACAGTGAAAACTTCAATACGCGATTGTGCATCGAGAGGCGGCTCCGGATGCCGTTCCTGGATCCGCAAACGGGCGTTGCACAAAACCACTGTGCTTTGTTTATGAAACAAAAACAACGAATGCCTGGTTTTCGGGAAGGACAAATTTACACATATCCTGCTAGCAGATGGCGGAAGCCAAAGCGGCAATACCTCCTGCATCACCAGAGCTACAAGGCGTTCAGCTTCCGGGAAACCCAGGGCGATTTGCCAGGTTTGTGGGGCGCACTTTGTTTACATTGGGCTGGTTCTTACACGTGAACCAGCGAATGGCGTACGCATTTCGGGTGACACCACGGGCCCCGCACGGAAAAGTGCTTTCCCCATGAGTAAAAGGACTGAGTCATGGCTCGGAAATACCACGGGATTACGTCACGGGGCGCCGCGACGAGGTCCGCGTCGGGCATTTTCACATTTTCTCGATTTTTCCTTGATTTTCATTTCCGTACATTCACTTTCGTCTCAGATGCCTGCCGTGGTGGCGAAAAGCCTTCGGTCTGGCGATCCAAAAAAAGCTCACGAAATGGCCTTGTGGGTCCAAACAGGTCGGCTGACGGTTTTTTTCCCAGCCGTTGAGCGGGTTTTGGCGCGAAAATAGCGAAATACGAACGATTTGCCCACTGTGTCTAGACCGGTGCGATCAGTTTTCGCTTGCTAAACGGAAAACTTGGTTAACTTTGGTCGATTCAACTGTTTTGTTTTACTCTTCCAGTGATTCCGGTTGTTGACGGAAGCTCCATCAGTGGGTCCGCCGACAACGACAGCAAGGACAGCCACCGCAATGAGGAGAAGACCGAGTGGTACATCGACGAGATGGAGCTAAACCACGTCGAGGATTTTGAGGAAGAAATCGAGTCTGATTTCGATTACGACGAGACGTACAACAACCGACGGAGAAAGAGAAAGTACGCAGCCCGAAAAGTTCCAGTAGCAATGGACGGAATTCCAGCTAAAAGGGGACGAAGAGGTTTGATCAGCTTTCTTGCTTTTCCTTTTATTATAAATTCCTTAGCATTAAAGAGTCTGAACGTACTTCCGTGTCCAACAATTGTTTAATTGATTTTAAGCCCGAAATCTTAAGCACAGTTTCATTGCAATTGGAAGCAATGCTGTGGAAATTAATGGGTTCTCTAAGTACGCAGGCGTTTTTGAAAATCAAAAGATTCGCATTTGCCTTAAACCGGAAAATGTATTTGTCTTGGTCTCGGGCGGCAGATTTGAGGAGGTACGTTCGACGCATGAGCCAACAGGCGCTGGGCCTTGATGGAGCCAAGTGCGGCAGTCGAACAAATCGTATCCAAGAAATGTAGTCGTATTTTATCATTTAACATTCTCGAGATAGTTCCACAATAATTTCTGAGAGCATGTTTATATCTAGTCCTATATAAAGTCACACTAGAAGTAAAATTAATTCCTATGGTTTATAGACTATCAAAATCGATTCGATAATGGGTAAGAAAAGATTTTATACTAAATAAAAAACGTTAGAATTTTCTTGGCAAATTTTTGTTTGCGAAATTTCCGAGGCAAAGAAAGAGATTTTCTAAACGAAATCAGTATGCGCAGTTGGTCACAATTTTGGACTGGAATATCTGTCCAGAGACTAAATTGATAAAATAAGAGTAATTCGAAAGGGCCCGCACGAAAACGTCGTGCTCGAATTTGTTCAAATGACTTCAGGAATTGTCTTTATTGTGGTAGCTTCAAAAGTGAACAAAAATTGTTACCCGCATAGTCTCTGCGGCTGTTTATAGGATTTTCTTCCATATAAGATACCTCTAATGAAAATGTATTGATTTTAATTTTTTTTTCTTTAAATCTCATCTTAATATGGGCTTTTTTATTTATTGATTGTTGTGACAATGGGTTGAGTAGTGTTATATCCTAAACTCTATGCCATTATAAATGAAGAGTGTCTGTTCTAAAGGGTGTATTTCTATTTTTGTTTTTCCTTTACTAATTTAAAACCTCACGTAAAAAAGTTCCAATTTGTAATTTCTTAGTATGGAAATAGCTCGTTTGGAACAGACACTCCTTCTGATCATACAGATTCTTATTTTATATTTCACAGTTTTCTGCGTCGTTTGATTTTCAGTAATAAAATGCACTTTAATTAACTTACCTTACTTTATCTAAAAAATGTAGTTGCGTATTATGCGTACCTATTATTTAGGATCTCTCAACATTATCCCAACGCTATCTTAATAAGACCTTTGTTTGAGGGATTACACCCAGCTACGAAATCTAAAAAATTGCGGTAGTGTTTTCTTAATTTTTATAAGTTACAACTATTGGAAAGTAAGATTTTGTTTTAGTCAAACGTGTAAACTTTTTACTCCAACAGTCGTTACTTATACGCATTTGGAAGTCACAAGAGAAGAATACAGGACATTTTTCCCCATGTGTAAAATGTCTTATTTTGTTCTCGAGGTGGAATTGCTTATTTTTAATATATCACCACCGAAAGTTTGGATTTTCTCCCTATTTTAAGAGAGCAAAGTGGGACTTTTCTTCTCAACGGAACAATATATAGCATTTTTACCTGGTTTCCGGGGTAAAAAAGTACTAATTTGCTCCCATAAAACAGGTGGGGAAAAAATCATTCCATGCAATAGTGTCATATTCCTTGAGGAGTTATTAAATTCTGTACAAATTAATTAATTTAGTGATAATAATTTGGTGTTACGATTTCTTTGCTTGTGAGTAGGCTTCAGCTTAATTTAAACATAAAAAAATGTTGGCTCCGGCTTTTTTCAGGGATAATTAGCTAGATTGCACTGTGTTCAACCATTCAATCAACCAAAACTCAGTTAGAATAGTCGGGGAAAATGAAGTTTTAACAAACCAGAGTGTTTCTTATTCTAAAGCTATTTAATATGCGTTCTTTTTTACAACTGTAAGGACTGTGAACAAGATTCCAGAGAGAGTTAAATTGATCCAATATTTAACGTTTCAATGAAAATTAGAAATCTTGCCAGAACCAGTCGTCTTCTGTTGGTTCCTGTAGCGCTGCTATTTGATGGATTTTCTAGGAGTTTCCTCTATTAAAATTAGACACAACAATACCACATACAAAATATGAAAATTCAAGTTAAACATAGTCATTTAACAGAGGTCTTATAGATAGCTTCTATAGTTTCTAATAATGATTTTTTAAATAATCTCCTTCGTTCCCTGTAGGTAGAAAGAAGAATGAGGGTGGAGAGAATCGGCGACGTCCAGGGCCACCGTCGTTGCCGCCAAACACAAGCTCTTCGCCATTGAATAACACAGAGGAACCGCCAATGCCTATTTTAACGCCTGAACAGAAATTCCCGACAGAGGAGCCCGAGACCGAAAAGCGTAAGCCAAAACCACGAGCAGCTGATCGCGTTAAGGCCCCACCATCTCCGTACTGTGATTTTTGTCTGGGCGATTCCCGGGAGAACAAGAAGACATTTCTTCCCGAAGAGCTTGTCTCCTGCTCGGACTGCGGACGGTCTGGACATCCGTCCTGTCTCCAATTCACCCCCAACATGATAATATCGGTCAAGCGATACCACTGGCAGTGCATAGAGTGTAAATATTGTTCGATATGCGGCACCTCCGACAATGACGATCAGTTGCTCTTCTGTGATGACTGCGACAGGGGGTATCACATGTATTGCTTGTCTCCGCCACTGGACGACCCTCCCGAAGGATCCTGGAGCTGCAACCTCTGTATTGAAGAATTTTATAGTGCGAAAAAGTAAGCTAAATGTTTCCTTTTTTAAAAAAAATAATGACATAATTGCAATCGACGTTACTACCGAAAGTACACGCAGGCGATTACCAAGAGCAAAGCTTAGCGTTAATTCGTGTTGTAGTGCTGACGACAGACACATTCAGTAGAATTTTATTTAAGACTTAGCACCTTAAGGAGAGACTACATAATAGAAATATGAAAAAAAAACATGTATACATTCTGCTGTGTACTTCTGAATGTCTAATATGTAAGAGCTACACGCATAAATCTAAAGTATTCTTAGGCTAGGATCACGAGGTATTAACTGAAATTGTTGTAAAGGTTGAACGGTCATTATGTCAGTTTTTACTTAACTGAGTAAGATATGCCCTAGCGTTAATTTCCTATTAAGTAGGTTTGTTGTGTTTTTAATATTTACTTTTTTTTTATTTCCTCTTCCTTTTTTTTTATAAAACCTTTTATTATTCTTGGAGTATAGAGTGCACTTTGAAACTGGGCTTAATCAATATACAAAATCCACACAGCTTCTGTATTTCTCGTTCTAGTCGCCTTCTGTTCAGCAGATACAAAACATTTATCAGCTTAGTGAGCCTGGATCGAAAAATATTGTTATAGGGACCATATTACGTTTTGTCTTTTTAATGTGTGATATTTGCAAAGAGCAGAGTAGTGGCTCCAAATGAAAAGTTGAGTGCATCGCCATATTTTAACTAGTTTTCAAATATCATTTAATGTGAATAAATTGGGGCTTTTATCCTACATATTTACAGTAATTAGTCTTGCTTGAAAGCGAATACCGGTGATTGATGAAGATAAATTTCAGTCATTCATAACCGCACCCGTATAATAAAGCTATTTTTATTTGTTATATTAATTAAATTCAGAAGATTTAAAAGAATGTTGTTGATAAGATTTTAAGGGTAGAAAAATTGCAGTATGTTTTAGTATTTGAAATTTGAATTTAAATTCCGTATTTGGGGCCAATTGAATTTTCTCCGGACTTTTTGATTGTCGTTTTGTGATTTTATTTTTTAAATACAACTACTGAGTCAAATTCTCCAGTTGAATTCTACGCCGCGCGTAGAAGTTATATGCGCAATTTTCGCTTTAAGAGGCCTACATTTTAACACATTTGTTTCTTCGTTTTATCTGTGAAATTACTTGTGACTCACGTATTTATTTCAGAAAGTTACCTGATATGTCTCACAGATGTTATTAGACACTTTAAGTAATATTCTTTTCTCCTTTAAAATGCGTAATCAAACCTGGTAAATTTAATGCTTAGGAGTCGCTCCGTGATGTTCTAAAAAAAATATTTAGTCAACCAGTCATGCCTGAAAGGTGTATGGTTTTTTGTTTTATTTTGCGATATCACAAGTTTTAGGCATAAACATTGTCTATTATTACGAAGTTGTGACAAAAACTTTGCATTTCTTATAGTACATCTTTTTTAAAATTGCCATTCATTTGATGTATACAGTTCTAACACCACTTTCGATTATGAAAGCAACAATTGCTGAGTTTCTGAGATTTGTTTTACAATAAAGTGATTTAATTAAAATATATTTTAGAGTGAATGAAGCTCATTTTTTTATTACTATTCCGCATGTGCTTAATTCTTTTGATGTGTGCATGCTGTTTGATGCTTTTCGTGTACTGAAGTGTTCAAAATAATTAAATAGTAATAATTGAAGGAGAAATGATTTAAAAACTTTATCCAATCATCTATTTTATTATGGCGATTGCCTTAAATTTAATTCCAAAAAAAAGGAGCAACAAATCTTTTGATTATATAAAATTTCATGACATTTCTTTAATATAAAAAAATAAAGCAAACCTAGCTTTGTGAGCCCAAAATCATCAATTTATTTATTTTTTTGTCTTTGTTTCGTTTATACGCGGATACGTTTAACTCAATAAGGTTATCGTTTTTTCCGAATTCGAAAAGTACGCTTATTCGTATTCTAATTAGGCGTTTGTTTCATCAAATATTACATTTGGTTTGATGTTGTTGTCGACCATTTCTTAATTTTTGGACAATTTTGAGAATTGGGTCACTGTAATTTTTTAGTTCGAGGTTTAATTTATTGAGTTGAACAATTTTAATTTTAATCATGATTTCATATTATTTAACGTCGAACAAAAGTGACTTGTTAGCCATTATTTAAATTGTCTTGTATTTTAGTTAGTTCTTTTGCAAGACATTTAGAGTAATTTTTATCAATTCTCAAATATAAGCCATTTATTTTTCGATCTAGTGCAATTACTATAGTAAGCCACAAAACCCAAAATAAGCAAAACCAGTGCAACAAAAGACTTTTAATTAATCAGGTAAAACGGTGAAAGAATTTATTTCTACAGAATACTCTAAAGCCTAGTCTTACACAATGCGAGAGCCAACAATGTAAATAAAATGAAGAAAGAATGTAAAAAATACATTTATTTTTGTAAATTCCCACAGAAGCTTGAGCATTATTTAAAGCTGTAACATTAATGGAATTCGGTTTTTTTTTAAAAGGACATTTTTAATTAGTTAAGGTCGTTGTTCTTAAGTGTTTTTTACAATGCAAAAGAAAAATTACTTACGTCCGTGAAAGAATCTTTTCTCTTCAAGATAATAAAAAGTACTTATTTCATTCGGTATGTCTTATTTAATCCTGCATTTGTCTTTTTCAGAAAAAGGGGAAGGAAACGCAAAAATCCTATTGTTCCAGAACAAGCTAATCCAGCTCTGATGCATTTGAGTTCATTTTTCTAATGTAAGGGAACTTCTTTCAAACTAATTTTCTAATTTTATTGATGGACGTAATGGTAATGGACGTGGAAATGTTCGTATTTTAAAAAAAATGCATTTCGATTTTAAATTAAGTACCTCGTTGAAGCATTTGTGTTTTTTGATTGTAATAAATTTTTTCCAAAAATCGTTATTTTTTCGTTGGTTTCGTCCAATCATTTTTCAGATTTTTTATAGTTAATGTGAAATAAAATGTATTCATTCCGGTTTAATCGGCACTAATTTTACTCATGCTCATTTACTTCATGGAGTTAGTCTTACCTTTTGTATTGAAACACTCTATTCCTTCACCAAAAATACAACTAAAAGAACTAAGTGAGAAAAATTCATTTAAAAAAATAATTTATTTATAACATTACAAAATAAAGTTTTTATCACAGACTTAGATCTACTCCCCATCACTTAGATCGCTCACAAAAGATGGATAAAGCACGATTGATCAATTGTTACAATGTGTTTGGGCAGTTTTTATTTTTACTTATAATTAAACGATCTGGATCTAAGCTCAGTTTCTTGAGTGCATCGTAAATTTTTCCACGAAGTTCGGCTGAAAAATCTCTGTCACGCCCAAATACCCAAAATTGATCAGCATGACCAATTGGTCCAAGACTCGAACATGACCATAAAATTGCAAAATTTTCATAGTCTGTGTATAAAACTTGATATTTTCCAGAGCCAGGCAATAGTCGGGCAATTATTTCCGGAAGTCTGGAATTAAACTGAAATGGGGAAACAATTTTCATAACTTCTTTCAATTACATATATTTATGTCTTTGCGATTAATTTCTATAACAAAATTTTACATATTTGAGTTTTCGTAAGGTCATGTTACGTTTCACTTACTTTGAAGTCCATTATCGATGATCTATTGGACTCTGGAGTTGCATATCCTATATTTATAGATGGGTTTCCGGTCCTAGAAGCATATGAGCAAAAGAACAGTGTTTAGTTTCGGTTTTACAAGCTTCTTCCATAAGCAATAGAAAGTTATATTATATATCAGATTGTTTCAGACTGTTAAAGCCAGTCAAGCGCACAGAAAGTAAATTGCGTAAGACTGAATTGCAAGAAGTAACATTTGACTACCAGAACGGGGATTACGCTTCAATGGGGCTCTTGTGGGTATACTATTATAATTTTCTTGTTTTTGCTTGTTTATGTGTTGCGTGCTTCTTCATTTTTTCTTCAGGTGTTTTTTAGTGGAATTGAAATTTTTGCATTGGGAAACTTACAGTCGGTTTACTGTTTTAATTGCAACTTCTAGGCGAAAGGCGTCATGGAATCGTCCTTCTGAATCGTCAAGTTGGAAAGCTAAAGTTGTACATCCTGAAGCTATTTCAGGTAAGTAGAACGATCTCTCTACTTCGTACCATCTTCCAAGTACCTGCAAAAGGACATAAATTTTATAAATAAAGTGTTGTTTTAAGTCGAAAAACAAATTCCTTTTACATGTTATTAAATTTTACTTTATGAAAATACAATTTAAAACATGTTTTTATAAAAATTTTCGTAATTTTGAACTTTGGAAAAGTTGTTTTGTATTACACTTAAACCCATTGTTTTTCGAAAATTGAAGAATAACCATTAATTGTGAATAAAACGATATAATAATAATAAAATAAATACTAAGAATTTTTTGAATTTCCATATACAATTTTTTATGCATCAGTTAAAGAAAACAAATGACTATATAATACATATATAAGATTTAAAATTTATGGCATTTGACAAGTAATCTAATTATTTTGATAACTAAAATTTGGTTGCCTAATAGCCAGATTTTTAGGGCATTTTCATTGTACGGTTTTTCCTTAAGTCAAGCGCGGTCTGGCTGCCTCTAGCAATGTTACACTCCGGTATTAAAGTGGTTGCTGATGCAATAGCTAGAGGAAGTTTATAATCTCTTTAGCAAGGTTTCGAACTCTACTTCCAATATTGGTTGGCCATCGACCAGAACTGTGTTAGAGAAAATAAAGGGGAATCAGCGAACCCTTTACTGGAAAAATTGTCAGACTAAAGAAACATTTTAACCCCATGCATACAAATTACAAATCAATTGACACCACGATTTTAAACAGAGCGGATCTGGGTCGCAGCTGGTGGTATCTAGAACACACTGCTCATATTTTGTACAATTGTCCTACTCTAGCACGGACAAGTAAATTTAAGGACCTTCAGTAGGAACATTTTGAGTTCAGCTGACGTCCGCGAATTTTTTGTGAGAGACCTTGTATCCCTTTCATTCACTGGAATTTAAGAGAGCTTAAAAAACCATTTTTGGATACAAATTTCTTAATAGATTTCCTTACATTCTTATTAAGACATTTTAGTTACCTTTGACTTCATTAAGTTTTTCCAGGTCAATAACATCAAAATAATTCTATTAGATTTTCCTACTGGAATTATTTTAACACTTTGATTGAAAAAAAATATGGGAAGTCGAAGGTTAATGAAATGAAAATTTTGGAGACATTATAAAATTTTTCTTTCAAAACGAGTTTTTCTAAGCTGCTTTCGGTTCTGTGCCAATGGAAATCATGATAGGGGTTTTAAATGCAATCAATATTGTTAACCTAAGTCTTAGTTCATGGATAAAACTGA
This sequence comes from Tolmerus cingulatus, assembly GCA_959613345.1. Taxonomy (NCBI): domain Eukaryota; kingdom Metazoa; phylum Arthropoda; class Insecta; order Diptera; family Asilidae; genus Tolmerus; species Tolmerus cingulatus. The sequence goes on along the minus strand of OY390708.1, from coordinate 19,345,538 downwards.
AATTTTAAAATTGACTACTGAAAATGTTCACAAATACAAGAATTGTAGTATACAGAACATGTAGTATACGGACTGCATATTTAGTCTTCAATTATTGTGTATTTATATACATACTTACGATAGTACGATACGATAGAATAAATTACAAAAAATCCTAGACTTCAGTATTGGATTGACGGTTAACCCACATATCGCTACTTTTTAGGAAAATCATTTATTATTATGATACCTGCAATGAAAAACTTCAAAAACTTATTTCAAAGGCAATTGTTAACTCGTTTTGTTTCAATCGTAAGTCCAAATTGATTTAAACCCTATTCCGGAAATATTTAGTCTGCAAGCTGTGCTGATTGGCAGACGATGAACTTTCCTATATTAGTATGAAAATGGTGCAGTTTACTTGTCACGGTCGAATTCATATACATATTTTATTCATCAGCAACATCAGACTCAAACTTAAAAATCCTTGACATAGAGACGAAACGACGACGTCCAAATACATAACAGTAGGTGATGCATCAACCCGTGGCGGAGATGTTTCCCACCTCGCTGCACCTGCGGAGTGGCGGTTGGTTTGGTGCCTCAACGTGAAACGTGAAACGTGAGACGTAAAACGTGAAAGCACCCGACGCGCAACACCAAGAGGCGGAATACCCAGGAAAAGCACATGCAGCGCGATTACGTCTCGAGTGCATTGCGTAAAAGAAAGCGAATCCAACTCGAAGTCGGAAAAATTACTTTTGAATTGCTGTTCGACGTGGAATTTCATGAAGACGGTTGGTGCTAAGCTACTACCAATCCATAATTATGAGTCTAATGACAAATGCCGAGGTTGTTTGTCCATCCACTTTGCATTGTTAATTTTCTACTTAAACTTTCTGTTTATGTTGGCTACGCGACGCAGAGTCTGGGACATTAACCGGCCAAAGATGAGGTGAACTCGCGTTTTCCAGTCGCGGGGCATTGTGTCGCTTAATGAGACTTTTGGTATTCAAAAATCGTCTTAAATTGTTATACCAAGACCACGTCGTTGATGAAAAGAAATTAAGTTTAGGAGGTGTGTCTCCTCATTTTAAATGGGCATATTCTTTAAATAAATATTCATTTGTAGTACCTTTTATTCTGTTATGCGAAAACACTTTTTGCGATAATGTCTTTTTCTACTATATATGTAAACAATTACTTGCTAGTCATAATGCTTTGAAAATAATCCTCTATTCTCTATTAAATCTTATATTCCATTAACAACTCATAATTTTTACTTTCCTCATTACTATTGAACGTTATAATTTTACACGTTTGTTGCGTTTATGAGATTAAAAATGAATTAAAAATTTTTTGTATGACAAACCTCATTTTCAAAACTTAAAGAATTGATTTTTTATCTAAAAAATTATTTAAAGAGTAATTCTATGAACAATGAATCCTTTATACATGACAATTTTGTTCTTTTGAGTTGGAAGTTAAACCTACGTACAAAAATCCAAAGAGGCATACAATTACACGAAAGCCATACTTATTATAAAACACACTTTATTTAACGTATTTTCTAAACAAATTTTTATTGTCATTGTGAAAGAAATGGTAAATTATAAAATTAATACATTGTATTAGAATAAAAACGATTTTTATAGTGATGCTAGAAAAAATGCCTGATGAGTTTTAAAATAATATTACATGCATTCTTCTCTACAATTGGGTTTTCACTTAAAGCCTATTTCTTACCATGTTATGTACTTTATCTTAACTGCCAAACATTTTCGACGATGCTCACATCATGGGAGAAAATGGGTTAAACAAATTTTTCAAGATTTTAGGTTTTAGAAATCGGACCTCGCGTGTCGAATCTTCGGCCCTAAAAAGCTCCTGAAGACAACCATTACATACTAGAATAACATTGCTTGCGGGTTTCTTTTTCGTTTTATCACTAAAATATAAATTATCCTTGGTAGTTAATAAATATCAAAATCTGATTGACAGCTACTATTCTCAATAATTAATAACTCAATCTTACTCCAACTGTTATTATTAGAATGTACAAAAATTTACAATATTACACCATAAATATTTTATAATAAGTTTAAAGAACTATTTAGTTTTTCATAACATTGAAGTTTATTTGGATGAACTGGCAGACAGCCTGTAAACCCGAGACTAATAGGGTTTAAAGCATAAAAACCTGGTATCTGAAAAAAAGCGGTATCTATAGAAATATCACGTTCAAGTTTTTTCTTTTAAAAAATCTATGTACATCAACGTGCTCTGAGAAAAAACGTTCAAATCTGTTTTTTTTCCCATGTTCTAAGGGTTCAAACCTTATGATGAAGAGATAACCTTTTCATTCTTTAAGATTTCAAGCAGTGTTGATCGACATGAGTGATGTCTGTTATTGTTAAGAAAAACATATAACCATGTTCATAAGAAAGGACGAGAACCTTACAGAAGAATTTTTACCTGGTCAGTTTATTTTTCAATTAAGATTGTGTAAAGGTGATTTTTGAGATTCTGAATATTTCCAAAAATGAAATACCATTGCAAAAAAGTATTTTCTCATAGGGGTTCAATTAGGAAAAAAACATAAAATAAATTGTTGACTTGATAATGACTTTAACCATTGACACCGCAGCACGATGAATTACCTTGTTTATTCATGAGGTGCCAATTAACGTAAATTTACTCTAACCTAAATAAAAGTGTTTACGTTGCAGTGCGTAATCACCTGCTTCAGCGATCTTGTTTGATCTGAACTTGGTACCTATGGTACCGTCAGAATTTTATTCTGAAAACTGCGTCTTGTGATATGAAAGTCTCATAACATGCAAAATAAAGTTGAATTGAAAAATGTCCATCGCATTGACCTGTTGCGGGCTCGATTGCTCAATTGAGGGAGGCGAAGTAGTTAACTAGCTTTGATCTCTGCGTTTGCTGAACGGCTTGAAAGCAAAAGCCGCATATTGGGAGCAATGACGAATGCAATTAACCTATTCGGGCTAAGGACCACATGAACAAGAGTGGTAAATTGCCCGACTCGATGGCGTTGTTTTGTTACTGGCTTTAGCTAGTTACTTTGCTCTCACGGGCCTTGAGAATGGAAAAAATAAGCCTATGAACAAAAACTCTGCTCCGAGCGAAATCAATTAGGGTAATCGTGCATGCAGCTTCATCCTCATTGGAACGTTTGCTTATTGCAAAAGGTACACTTTTGCTTTATGCACCTTTGTTTTTGTTTACCTTCCATTCCATTCTTCACAATACAGCTGTATTCTCTTGGTAATAGGTTTGTTTAATAACTGGTTAATTGCAAAATGTTGCGTTCTCTTCAACGTTTTTTACGATTTCAAATATTTACAAACTGATTTGTAATTATATACTATGTACATTTACTCTATAATAAAACAAAAATGCTGCTCTGATTCCGACAATTTACAAGCGCGATGTGTGCAATGCGTTGAGTCATTATAAATAAATTGTGTTTTATTGATATTAAATTTAACTCTAAATTTAGAAATTTCGTGTTTAACTCTTTAATTGCACTGTGGTAAGTATTCGCATCATTTTACCTTTTTTCCTTTAAAGTCTTACTGATGGTTTTTTATTTTACGTAGATGTCAGACTTTTTTCATTTTATTATAATGGTGAAATAATTAGAACACTTGTTTGATGCACCTTTTGTTAAATTTTTGTAAATAAACAAAATGGCAAAATTAAGCATTTTCTAGAAAGAATTAATTTTTTAATGACTAATTCAATATTATTGATGTCTTATCATTGCAGAAATTAAAAGTACATATCTATATCATTTTTATATACAACATTATAATATTAAACGATCTAGTATTATTGGTATTTGAAATCCGAAAACGTGCTTTTCTTAGAGGACCAATGAGAACTTGAAGATGAATTGTTTTACTAGACAAAATATATTTTCCTAGTAGTGAATCAGGGAAACGTTTCGTATTTATGTGTTATATTTCTCCAAAAAGGCAAAAGTTTTTTCACCCCTTCAAAGAGACTTATCAGTTTCTGAAATAACGCTTATATTATAGAAGACTAAAACCAAGTGAGAACTAGACAGGAAAAAATTTGTTGAAATAAATCATTTTAAAGCTACATAATCTAATTGTTAGGATTACAGATTATTTTAAAATAAGATGATTCATTTAAGAAAATTAGAAAACGGAAACCGATGCCAGCATTCCGGAAATTCCACAGCTGCGACAATTTAGTGACTACCTGTTTTCTCCAAAAAGTGAATGAAGCTTATTCAAACTCTTTTTGAAAATATAGTTCTACAGACTGTTTGCACTTTGCAGAAGTGAGTTTATTTAGCGTCATTGATATTTATGAAAGTAGTCATAGGTACATATTATGTCTTGTTCGGCGTACCTGCGATTTTAAGGCTTGAAAAAAAAAAATATCGTTACTACTAATGCATAAGTGAAAGTTTTGACAAGATTCATGTATGATCTATTATCAACAACAATTTTTTGGAGTTGGCACCTGAACCGATTGACAAAACACAAAATATCGAAATGCAGAATTAGCTCATTTAAGTATTAGTATTACTTTTTAGAGAAGATAGTTCTTGTATGCATGTACCTACAAAAAGGTGGCTAACAATAATATGAATGAAATTAATTTAAATAACGTGCGAAAAACGCAAACATTAACCTGTTTCTAAACATCATTAAAATTTTGTTACGCGACCAATTCGTTAATTCAATTAGATGCTAGGTGTCTTCGAGGAAGAGAAAGCGGTTAAACTGTCACGAAACATTGACTCTAAAGTGCAAAACGTAGTTACTAAATGCATACCGCCGCTGAACCACCAGGAAACGCCCAGCGTGCAGCACCGGCCGTACGTGCATAAAATCGTTAGTGGTTTGATTACAGAAGTAAGCCAAAAGATCTTCGGGAAATGCTGTCAATTTCGTCAATGGTTATGTCATGGTTAATTCAGATGCATTGTGGACGAGGAAAAAACATCAAATTGGGTTACTGAATCAGCACCAACTTATGCATGCATGCGGCGAAGATTATGAAAATTTCGCGATCAATCGGAGATCAGTGACACGGAATGGAGTAAAAACGTCTACGATGTAATGGAAGGCGAAGATGCATAATGTGCGTAAAAACTCTCACCTTCGTCATGTTGAATTTGGGCATTGATGGGTACTTCGGACACCTCCCGAATCCATAGCCACTCGCAAAACTCGCGAGCAGTAGCACAATGATTGACTGCGCAAATGCCGTAAAGAGCAGGTGAAATTTCATTTCTCCGAATAATCACTAGATCGGGTGAATTTGCATCGATTTGCAACTGTCGAGCTCAATTTTTCTCACTTTGGAGCAACTCACGAACAGAACTGGTCTACGGCACTTGCACTTGTTACGTAAGATGCAAAGAAAAAAGGAAATCTAGGTAAACATACTACGTAGAAGATCGCGGATTGCTCTATCGATCGTTTCTTCCTAACTTCCTCGCACAGGCACAGGTTGTTTTCGTCAGTTATTTCAACATGCACAGCGTCTTCGAACGAACCGATAGTCTTGAGAAATTCGTGCGGCTTCTTCGGCGTCTTACCATCAACTGACCTTCTGAGCTAGCATTTATCTTTTGTTTACCTGCGATCGCTGAAATGCATCAAGCCCTCGATGAACGAATTGCAATTGCCTTGGATCAAAAAGCTCACTTGAAGTACCTGACTTAATTAAAAGATACGACTATTAGCGCGATAATCCTCATAGATGTCGGCATCTTTGGTTCAGGTATTCGATAATTTAGTTTAGTCAAACGATCGTGTATCTGCTTTTGGTTTTTATTGGCGGTTTTGATTTGAAAATTTGAACAAAACATCGGTGGTTTACATTTTCAACGATGTCCTTTCCAACCATCTCCTAAATTATATTTTTAGAAAAACTTCCTTTGTTGACTGAAAATTCCCAATAATATAAATATGAGCGGTCGACTTTAAAATATCTATGTTTAATCACTTTTCCCTGTGCACAGTTTTATCGCCATTAAAAAATGGAAACATAATTGTAACATTTTTTAACCTAAAAAGACATCACCCTTATACATTAAATCATAAAATTGGTATTTAGGGGTTTTTAAATATTGTTATTGCGAATATATATTTGAAATTTAGCAATTTAACGCTGGATCCGATAATATTCATTTTTTGGGTGAAGATTCTACATATTCTATCCCAACATATAGACTACTTTTTATTTCTTAATTAAAAAGTGGCGGACTCAAGCAAACAATTGAAAATATAAAATTGGTATTTGGCTCTTGGATGTCCTTATAACGAATTCGTGTCCGAAATTTACCGTTAAAGATGGCGGATTCAATATGGCGTACAATGATTTTCGAACTTCAACGAATTTAAATGAAAATTAGTACTTTGGATATTTTGAGGTAGTTTCGAATTTACTATAAAATGTTGGAATTTCATAATGATGGACCCAATACGGCGGCCAAAATATTTCTTCATCGGGTGAAACCGAGCAATCCCGCTAGTAAAAAAATAATTTTGACAGTTTTGAAAAATTTTCTTATACTCTAGTAATTAATTGAAAATATTTTCAGAGGGTCTTTTAACATTAGAAATGTATTTCAAAACTAGTTCTCTACTGTTTTATGGGGTGGCAATAAAATTTAATTTTCAACAAAAATGATGAAAAATGCTTATAAAAAAACTTTGTTTAATTTAATATTTTATTTATCTATTGTTGTTTGGATACACAAATGTTACAATTGTTGAATGTATGCGGTTTTTGATTTATTTCTTAAATAACCTATTAACAAGTTTTTGTTTAGAAAAAAGGTTTTAATGTCGTTGTTGCGTTATACATTTGTTATTTTAAATTGTAAAAGTTAAGAAATTTATTCGTATAAAATTATAAAAGTTTACCAAATTTCGAAACAACCGTAAGGTGGTTGTTATTTCATCTTTTACAATATGTATGCACGCTGCTTAAATTCGATCACAAGTTTCAAAGAAATAAGGATTTGCACTTGAAAAAAGATGACGTTCACACACTATTATATCTAATAATAAGGTCAAATGAATCGTATGCACAAACTAGCGAAATTGCTTATATTAAAAGTAGATTACAACATATTTTTGCATTATACTTAATATTATCTTAATCGTCGTTTTTCGCCTTCATTTCAATACAAAGCCTTAGTTCGAGAAATGTGTTTCCCTATTTTTTAAATACCATTGTCGTGTGTGGTCAAATTTGAAGAATTGTTTTTAGAGAGTGGAACTAAATGTTATAATAACTTAATTTACTATTTTAAATACGATATAAAATTTGTTTTTTAATCGATATTTATTTTATAACAATTTGCTGTTTAATTTAATACGTACTTGGCAGTGAAATATAGCCCTTACATACATACATAATAGGATTTTTAATTATCATTTTTATCATATAAACGAGCACGAACACTTATCAGAAATATTTGAGCTTTAATGTGTTTTTTACTGGTTTAAAATTTTGATTACAATATCGTATTGAGCAACTTATCGATAGCCCTCCAGTAATTGCTTAATATGTCATAATTAAGGAGGGTCTTTAAAACAACACCTATTAAAAAATCATTAATTGGAGTTAAAATTTGTTATACAAAATTATTTTAATAACAGCTTAACTAAATAAATAACATCGATGTCTAAACAAAAATGTGAAGACAATTTTAATGACTAACATAACATGTATGTAGTGTTTAAACCAACAAAATAGAACTATAATTAATTAATATATGTATATGATCTTTATATGTTTCATAAAAAGCAATAATATTATACTTTATGTGTTTTATGTTGGTGTTCGTGTTTTATTAGCGATCAATAAATTGGCCCTTAATGTAAACCTTTGAATAGAGGTAGTATTACTTATTCGGAATAACATGTACGTATTTCAGCACTATGATTTATGAAAAATGATAGTCTTGTCGGTGAGTTTTCTTTCATGGGATTAATAAAAATTTCTAAATATGTTTAAGGTTTGGAAAATGGAGTATTTATGATCCTTGTCCTGTCTGTGTGTCGCACACAGATGGTCTTCTCCCATTCACCAAATTAAAAATTACATTGCAACACAATTTTGTTTAGAAAATACGTCGCTTCTAAAATTAATGTATATAATCTACGTGTGGAAAGTATTAATACATTAAATATTGAAATATTTCAACCTACATGAAGAAATTTGTTTTCCTTGCAGTTTAAAACCAAAATATTTGGAGCACATTTTGATTTTGCGTTTGTATTATAAATATTATATGCATTGTTGTATTATGAAAATTTTATAAGTCCACGTTTTGAAAAATTCATATGGGGGCTATCTACACGTTGAAATTAAAAAAGTGTACTTATACTTCAAAAACAACAGCTCATATATATATTTACCTCACAGTAAAGTTTCCAGCCAATGTTATTTTTGTAATTTTCGTGTCTATAAAAACTGGTTTATTTTGTTATATCAATTGATTTGGAGTTGAAAATGTTTGTTGTAATTTAATTATTTTTCCCTAAAAGGATTTTATTATTGGTGGAGAGGAAGATTATATTTAGGGATATCGAATGGAAATTCAAATCTAGGTATGATGCATGAAAAAAATTAGTTGTATCTATTTTTTCAAAAACTGAAATGATCGCTGTGCCAACCAAAATAATTATTTACTTTTTCTTTATCAGTTGTATTGACTTTTATATACTATTATTGTATATGCTGATGTTAAAAGAAATTTAATTTTTAATTCCAAATAGGTGCTTTTAGTTAAAATGCAGCTTATCGCACGAAAGTATTTCCAAACACTTCAAAATTTAAAATAGTATAAATATGATTTCTGGAAACTAAATAACTTTAATTAAACTTTTATTAGACTAACAATTAACTAATCAATACGAAAGTTATTAGAAACAAGTAATATTAAAAGAAGTTTTGCTTATATGGTTTTTCTTTAATTATATATGTATATTTTGCTTTATTATATATTCATATATATTTTGTTTTTAATTTCTGTCCGGAGTCATGTTCATAACGATATATAATATTATCTATTGCTCTTCGAATAAAATCTAGAAATGTTTCTACTTCCGAAATACAACTAATTGGACAAACGCGATCTATAATATAACGATCTTTAGAGTATCAACGATAATATAAACAATAAAATACTACTAAAACAGAATTACACTACCCGATATGAAATTTGGATAAAAGGTCGGTGGTTCTTACTTCGTAGAGAATATCGCTATAAAAGTTTTGGTCGCTTTGCATCCCTTCAAGTACTTTAAAAAAAATAGCATTTTTATGTATTGGCTACTTCGTGTTCATTATGGCCGGGAGAACGAAAACAAGTGAAAGGCGAAATAAAAAGTAATAAAATTTATTTATTGTTACAAGTTTTAATAACTGTGTTAAACTTTAAAATATTTGTTCAACTCGACTTAAAAGTAGTAGAAATATACAAATATGTTGTGTTGCAGATGCATGCTCACTTTGAGTTGTAAAAAACAATAATTGTGTACTTGATCGTTTAATTTAAACTATTTTTACAGTTCAATACTTCTTATATACGCTCGGTTACGTAAACTTTGGCGGTTGCAGGAGCATTCGACCTTCGAACAGCGAACGACACTACGATACCTATGGCGACTAGAACTATACCGATGGAATTGATAATGATCTTCTCGAGGTCATCGTGTATCGTGCTGAAATGAAAATGATTTTAATGTAGAAACAAATTTCAAATCAATTGCAATAAGGGTAACATCAAAAATTTTATTTTAGTATTAAAAATTTAGCTTATTTTTCTCACTTTGAGATTTATAGACCTATTTTAATGGCGTCTCCAAAAGCTAAAGACGGATTTTCGGTACATATCGTTGCCTCAAATCAAAACTTCGCCATTTAATTAAATATTGATATTATTGAAAGTTGGTATAGTGCACTTAAGATAAATACATACAAACTTAATTTATATTTTTAACGAAATTACATTTGGTAATGTGTTTTAACTGTTTTTAAAGCGGTCTGTTGCAATGTATATTTTTGGGTACGAAAACCTCAATTTAATTTTTCCAATAGTTTTTCGAAAAAAATTCTGAGTAATAATCTTCTCAATGTTCCCGTATTAAATACTATATTGGAAGAAATGAAATACTAATTTTTTTTTTCATGTCATTGAAAGCTTGTAACATCACGAGATCAAAAATACATATACATATGTATATGACGTAATTCTTGCATAAGGCTTTCTTTCTTGATATTATTTTTAAAAAAATCACTAAACATCATTGCCTCCACCCAATCTCCAAAATTCTGGGAATATTGAATAAGTAAATATTATTACGAGTAGATTACCTCCAATAAGTATACTATATAGTCGATATATACATATGCACATTATGTAACAAAAACAAAGAATAAATTGGTTCCAAATAATTAATTTTTAAAGCTCATCTTTATTTCAAAAACAATCGCGATAGGGAACGCTACTTACGAATTTTAGGTATATACGACACTTTAATAAGAAAGTAATGTATAAAATGTTGGTTCATTATTAAATTCAGAAAAAAGGCAATTATGACTAGATCTTGGCTTTGATATAGTACCATCATTGGTCCAGGACCTTTGCTCTAATTTTGGTCCAGCATAAATGACCAGGATGGGGCCTAAGTTGTTATTCACATTTTTATAATGTGCCATTACGGGGTGAATTGTCACATCCTACGTGGGATAACGCGATTTAATTAAGATACCTACCCCAGGGACTTCTCCGTGAGTCCCGTGACGCAGGTGGCAATCGCGAGCATGAAGTTGACCAGGCCGAAGCTGGCGTGAATCGGGACCATCGCGGCGCGGCATCCGTAGGTGGCGTTCTCGCAGCAGAGCAGGACGAGGAAGCTGGAAGACAACGGCGATTAGATTGCATTATAATTAATTAATCAATTAATTAATTAATTAATTAATGCTAATTGTGGGGCTCACCTGAAAAATCCAATGATGAACTGGAGGGCGAACAGACCCATCGTTACGAATCCGAGCCACGAGTGGAGGGACGAGAAGTTGGGGAGCGCCGGGTCCGCGAGGTTGTGGGAGTCGAAGACGGCGAGGAACGCGACCACGACGCAGGGAATCGCGCAGGCATGGAAGAACATGTGGGCCAGCTTCACGTAGATGTGCTTCAGGCATCTGCAGAGTCGATAGAGGAGAATCGCTGCAAGGACATTGTTTAGTTATGCAAATTTAGGTAAATGGCCCTGTTGGCCCGTAGCAGGCGCTTACAAAATCCTGAGAATGTAATAAAGCCGGCTATCATCAGGACTGGATGCAAATTAAATTGCAGTTTCGGATTTTCTGACCAAGCGAACCCCCCTCGGTAGTAGATGATCCAGAACAGGGTGAGAACCAGCACTCCAATCAGCAGGATTGTGGACAGGATTACTATCAACAGATATTCAAACCACGAGCCGCAGTTCCATGCATTTTCCGAGTCCTCCTCGTACCGTCTGGAAAAAATTAAATAGAAAATTACATGCAGCATTTGTTTCCATTTGGTTACCCTTAAAATTGCTTTTGGGGTTTTATTTCTATTTAACTAAAATTGAAATTCAGAGGGAACTGTGAAAACGTGCACGTCGACGAAACTATTATATAGCTGATGAGGTGGCGGTTCTGTAGTCTGCGAAAAGTGGATATATTAGGTGCAAATAGTACTCTTTGGGTTATATTTGCCTCACCACCACTACCATAAAGACTTTTAATTTTTAATTATAATTTTAAATTTTTATTTGATTTATCGCCAGGTGTTTTTTAAAGTTGAACTTCGTATTTACCCTAAAGCACAATTTAATGAAATTTAGGAAACTTTTATGATTCAGAATGAAAATGCGGGATAAGATAGGAAAAGATAGTTTTGACTTGAAAATCATAAAATTTTAAAAATACCTACTTAATTCACAAGAATTCAAGTTCAAATTTAATATCCTGGAAAGATTATGGACAAAATTTAAATCGTGTGTTTACGTAATAAGTTTTAAAGGAACTTGAATTTTGTAATTTGCTGAATAAATGAAGCGTACTTCCATTTCAAATAGCGGTTGAAAAAAGCTATTAATCAAGTCAATTAGATAAACGTACATATTTATATAGGTCTGCCTATTTGTGTTTTTAGGGTCGTAAACGTAGATGGAAAGTAGTCGCTTATATGTAAGTACGCATAAATTTCAGTTAAATGACGTTAATTGTCCATTTTTCATAAGTTTATGGCCCTATGGGGTTGTTATGTTTTCAATAAAATTCATTTCTGGAATTATTTTTTACCTAGATTGAAGGAGTGGAAATAGAGAATATCGACAGTAGCAAGACGCATATCGTTCAACATGTTTTCGGAAAATAGCTCCACTATTTTCATTGTTGTTGCGCTAAAAAAGCGTCTATCCATTTTGTGCAAGGTCTAAACAAAGAGTCACTAAATTTAAATATGCATTATGTCTTAATCCAGATAAAAATACTGCGATCTTTGGAGAATCGGATAATGTAAGACATGCAATATAAGAAATGCGAATACATTTTAATTATTTGCATTTAAAGTTTTAAATGCCCTTAACTTGCTCCACTTCGGGCCACTACAGAAGAAAAGGCAGATTAAGGAAACGACCTTAAAACTAAAATAAAAAAGAGGGTCATTAACTCTGTTGAGCGTATAATTATCATGAAAAAAGCACTGTGTCCTCATTTGTTCGTTCTAATTACGAAAAGACGAAATGACGAAAATTGTTCTTTCATCTCCGGTGCACAGAGCGGGAACACATCTGGGCGAATTTTTCATATCGTGGGAACTGCATCGAGATGTTAATTAAACCCAGCCGCATATTGTTGCATTGGAGCGCCCTGCGTGCTCTATGGGAAAAAGCTGATAAATAATCAGAGGGCGGAAGGGGGAGGCGTCACGACGCGGGCGGTCCCCACAGCAAAACTAGTAATGAGGGTCGTTGTGACATCGTTAGACCCCATGAAAATGCGACATGTTTCCAAGTAATTGATCCCGGCTTTATCCAGTCTTTTTCCGGGGATGTAGCAAGCCGGAGGCCCCCATGTGACGCCATCACCATTACGAGTGTACTTCTTTCATTTTCTTAATCTCCCCTTAGATTCGCAGGATCTGTTGGTCCTGGAAAATGTGAGCCCAGGTGAAGAGTGCTAGATTACTTTCACTTAACATTTCTTATTTTCTGTAGGGAATTGAAAGCAGCACTTCAATGAAACTCTAATGGATTTTTGGCTCTTGATAGTTTTCAAGATTCCGAAGTAGATGCAAATGTTTTCAAAACATTTCTTGGATAATATCCAAAAAATCATCCTTTTAAAGTATCCCTGAAAGTGTAAAGAGACAGTTCTTAAAATTAATATTTCGTAATGTGACCTGCGACTATTACAGCTATTGCTTTTAATAGTCATTTTCAGGATAGAAATTGAAACAAAATGAATAGCTTTGTTTTGAGAAACTGAGTTTATTTATTACAAGTAAGCAAATAGAACGATAAAATTAGTTCAACATTTTCTTCATCTTAAAAGGGGGAGTGCTTTCATTCAAATTACTTTCAGTAATGAATCGTACTTAAAAGCATATCGTTTGACTCAGAAGAAAAGTTTTTAATTCGGTTCACAATCACAATTCAATCGACGCAACACTACACACCCTCCTAGTAAAATACTTGTGAAATTGCAGCACGTATGGCATATGCCACATCAATTCAAATACACGTTTAATCGATTTATGAACATAATCAAATTTTGCAAACAGTTTAAATGTATGAACACTAGGAGTATACTTGTAAACTTGCTTTGGTTTAATCGTGCTTGTGATGCACTTTATTGAAAACTTTCATAATTACAAAAGTACTTCATATTTTGCTACAATTTATGATTTATTAAGTGTGCAATTCAATTAAAATTGCATAAAAGTTATAAATAGTTTTGAAGAAAATATCTTTTCACTTTTCAGATCTTAATAGCGAAAGGGATTTAAAATTGAGTGAAAGCATAAAATTAAGTAGCATGGAGGAGCAGGATTGACTTGCTGAATTTTGAAAAAAGATTTTTTGTAAACTATAATTTCAAAATATTTCATTATAGGACATAGCCTTATATTGAAATTTCCACAATAACATGTTTGAGTTATCACAAATTGTCGATTTTGTGGTGAATTCTTTTTCATCCTTGGTGTAATTTCAATACGAATTATGTGTTCGCACAATATGTAGCTCTTAAAAATAAAGTGTAACCACGAAGTAGCAGCTGATTAAACAACTTGAACTTTTTAATGAAACACAATGTGTATCGCTGCGTTAACAGGTTGTGTTTTGAGGAATATTCAAAATATTTTTTTAAAATACTATACTATAATACTACGGTTTTTTTAATATGATAAAATTGTTATTATTTTGTAATATTTGTATTTATTTAACGTTGTTCTTAAAACATTTATGAACTATAATTGCAGTAATAAATTTAAGGGCAAATTTGAAAGAAAACTTATATTAAAAATAGCAAAAATATTTCATGCTGATGCGATTAATTTTACATAATTATTTTTTTTATACATCTAATTATAGAGATAGTAAACAATTAATTTTATTTTTCCGCAGTCATTAATTGTTTGTCAAACTCTTCGTCCAGTTTTTGGATTTTTAAATATGCAATGCAAAATAGTTATCCGTTATAGAATACTTCTAAAACCTGAACGACGCATTAAGATAATTAGTAGCAATTAACTTATTATGTAATACATATTAAATGAATTGAATTAAAATGTGACGCTTCCATAATCGATTTAGTCGTTGAATTCTATTTGATGTATACCAGTAACGTGCAGATGTATGAACAAGGTAAATAATATTGTTTGGTCACAGTCAAGTTGAAATGTCGGTTTTCGTAATGCAATATGTAGTTATAATTGAATGTTCGTCTATTGCATTAAATGTGGGGTGTTGTGGCATATCTAATTGCATACAGCGCAAAGCTAATACATAGTTTTCAAGCGTAAAACTGAAGCAATTTTTCGGTCGACATAAATTCCGTGCTGCATGAATGCCAATTTCAGCTGCATATGTGAGAATGGTCGCCCTATAACTCTAAAATCGTAATGAAGTGCACGCTGCGAGCATAATCCAGACTCAGGGCCAGGAACTCTGAATACATCGGGTTCAAACGAATTGAAGAGTAATTGTGCAGAAGTAACAGCGCTTAACGCCATGTGTGTCCCATGGACCAAATGGCGGTTTTGTATTTCAATATCCGGAATGATAACGCGGCTTCAAGTTTAAATTAAAATTATTAATCTCGGGCTAGGGGCGGCGGCTGAACGCGGTCCACGTTAGCACATTAAATAACAAGCGCCGCCACGTGCGCGTTCCATCCGGGGCTGCATTAAATAAAAGTCGCCTTTGGCAGGGTAACATAATTTAACATTTAACTAGACCCGAGTGTCTGAATGGAGTCACACTCAAAGTGGGCCAGCGACGAGTAGGGAGTTCTGAGTTATGAATAATGTGGTCCAGCATAATGCTGAGCACACTTGCCGAGTCCGACCATCAGAGGAAGTTTTCTCTGGTTCAAAGTTGAGATATGACCCAAATCTGCGCGGTTGAATGTCCTCCAGCGAGACTGGGAGCGTTTTGTCGAAGAACCAACGAACCAACGAAGATGAGTAGAAGCAGAAGAGGCCACTTTCACAGCCCTTTGTGGGCTAACGAGCAGAGCAGAGTGAATGACGTCGGTGGGCTGCCCGAACAAACACGCCCTTTGCCTTTTTGACCAGAGTTGATGAGGACTCCTCGATCCAGCAATCTTCAAAGGAAACTTCGAACCGAAGGAAGTACTCAATTTCCAGCATCCGCGGGGAAATGCAACCACGACAACGACCGGTGTGGTGTAAAACATGTTTTTCTTGATTACATTTAATTACTATGGTAATCTAGGCCTGTTAGCCAAAGTCAGGGCTATGGGAAGATACAGCGATAGAATACATCGCTATTATTCTATTAATTAAAGAAAACTCAGAGTTGTAATTGGAGCACAAGCACATGTTTACTGGGAAAAGCACAATTTCTTAGGATTGTTATGAAGCAACGAAATCAAATAAACCGTGGGCTTCACTTAAACGATCGGGTCTTGAATGGATAACAAAACTCAGGAGGTCTTTGCAGACAGGAAATTCAATTGCTAAGTAGTAATTTATTTAATCAATTTTAAGCACACTCGTAGGTATGGAAAATTAGTGAGAATAGAAATGATTATAATATGTTGGGAAAATGAATAAATAACAAGGAGAAAGAAAGAGCTGCTGGTAAATTACACTTGGGATGTATGCATAATTGTTTCTGTAGGAGGAGCAATCAAATTTTGCATAGGCGGCATCTACATATGTAATTTGCAAAACCAACAGAAGACTCTACTTAATATGCACGATCAAAAATAAACACAAAACAGACAGAAAGGAGACGCCTTATTTCGTAAAGTTTCATTCCTGAATAAAGTTATGAGGTTTACATACTCTTCATGCTAAGGGGACTTTTTCTTTAAACATAAAATGTTTGATGTGTTGTTGTGTGCATACATATATACCTACTATATTAAACAATTAATATTGTAATTTTTTAATAACTCGCTCTTTATATAAACTTAATTGATGAGTTATAAAAGAATAAAACTGTGAGGTTTTCTCTAATTACTAACCAAACGACTTTACATTCCCATTTTGCAATATACATATAATGGGAAGACTTAAAAATTACAAAATAATATTTATTTTGGAATTCTTCTTTTCAAATTTCATTAGATATTTAGAGTGATTTAATAAATTTTGAATTTTGTTTGTTAAAAGCAAACATCTTCATTTATGAAACAAAAATTTATACTAAATTTCATCTAAGTTAAAAAGTGATCTCGTAAGATTATTTCTACACTTATAGCAATGACGCAGTTTACGAACCTAATTGATGATTTACATACATAAAAACATTTCATTTTCTGTTAATACAATTTAAATTACATTGGCAATATTAAGAAGCATGATGATTATTTCAATGAGCTGAGGCGAATGCCGGCTAAACAGAAGCACAAATACGCCAATTTTCCGACTAATAATTATAATTGGATAATTGGTCACTCCTTAAGACCCTCATCTAGCCACGTTTGAAGAAGTCAGAGACACCATGTGTAACGTTGTCAATTTCTATTAAGCCACTTAGCTTGCCAATGCCCCCAGTTAATAACCGTCCAACGAGAAGATTATGCATGCGCCTTGAGCAAGCAGCATTAGCGAAAATCGCTAGTCTTACAGCCTCGGAATGGTACTTCATCCGTATTGTTAATGAGTCACTTTACACGATATTTTAATATTATGAAGTTCTGCGAGATCATTTGTTATAACTCTCTAGAGAATAGAGATGAAGTAGAGTATAATTCAAAAAGTCCCAACGAGGGAATTCTAACGATTTAAGTTTCGAATAATTAAAATGTTGCATATAATAAAGTAAAGAATTTTGAAAGTTCTTTGTGTTACATACACTTTTATACATTTTCAAACAATTTAAAAATCATTAATAAATTACTAGTCAAGTTCGACGTAATTTTCTAGTAAATGATTAGATACATATTAAAATATATGATAATTGATAGCTTAATACCTTTCAATTCGACCGTGAAAAAGACAGACAACGCGTTATCCAATAAGGTTTTTGATGAAAGATTCCAAATTCGCCGAATTTAAGAAGGTTACCTACTTTTTAAAACAAGTATTACATAGTGTTTAGAACAAAACGTAAACGCATCCTGTATAAAATTATAAACTGCGTCAAAATAAAACGTTTTTAATCGTATCTCAAAATCATGGTGTTCTCCAATAAGAGGTAGAATAACGTTGAATTTTAGGTCAATCGGCTTTACATCGATATCATGGTTTAATTATAGGTATGTTGTTTTTCTATACTTATATGAAATACCATCAACATCATTAACACTCAAATCAAACGGCTTAAACAAGAACTATCGAATTTGGACAGAAATTGCGTCCTACTAAGAAAGATTTTTAGAAATTCAATCTCTAATAGGGGAAAAAGTGAGTGTACAAATTTGAATGTAACGAGGCTTTTAATCTGAAATATTTAATAAATACTCCTCCAAAAAAAAAAGATAATCAAACTCGTATTCATAAATACTGAATCAATCTTAAAAGAAAACTTACATAATTAGGCGTGGGCGAAGTCGTGGGAAAAATAGTATCTATAATATAAATAGATCAGCAACGTTGTTAATTAGAATGAACTTCAGGTGGTGAACCTTAGTAGGGTTTTTCTTTTTATTTCCAATATTAATGGGAAAAAACTTCGAAATTTTCGTAAAAACCCATTAAATATGGCTTACCTACTTCCTACAAAGTTTTTCTTGATGATAAAGCTTTTAATATCTTAATTTCTTTCTGCTAATTACATTATATCTCGAAAGTAAGATGGGCACGTTTTTATTCGACTTATGTTTTTGTTTTAATTAAAGTGATTGATGACTGTCTTAACCTCAAAACTGGCTTGCAGAATAAGAATATTGTTTTGGTTTTAAAAATATGGTAGCTTTTTTATGAAGAAGAATTGGAAAAATTTGTTACTTAATTTACAATGACGTGATATAATTTAGGTACTTCCTTGGTTTTTTATCGCATTAGAAAATTAGAGTCAACGGTTGGTTTTGATAGATTTTTTGTCAATTTGAAACATAATTTTATAGGAAAGAATTATAAATATTTTAGTATTTTAAAAATGTATTTTTGTTGATAAGGAAGCTTTCTTCGTACTGATACTAATATTGTACATTTTTATGATATGTTTTAGCAAATATCAGTGGGCTGAACTTAGTAATTTAGTAATAGTAGGTATAAATATTTAGTTTACTATTTCTTAACATTTTAGTAATTTTAATATTTCAAAATAATATTCCTTGATAATTTGGTGATGTTAAAATGTTGACTTAAGATATTTGTTCGAAGAAAGAATATTTACTAGTTATATTCTATAATAAAAATGTATTAATGTTAATGTTAAAAACAAATTTGTAATATGCCTAAATTGAATAAGTAAACGTAAACCACTTAACGTCTACAAAAGTGAGTAACGCGAATCGTAGTAGAACTGCCTACACGAATACCTGTAATCAATAGGAGTCAGGTGCGAATTGGAGCAGTGGAAATGAGTCGAATCAATGAGCTATTTTTTGTTTTTGTCCGCGCAGGTAACACGCTCTGCGAAAGGCGGCTTGCAATTACCTTGAAAGTTTTTAGCGCATTTTTTTTTTAAAGCTCCACTCCCGTTCGAAGCCTCAAAATCCAGTTTTACCGTTGCTCACACGTGCATGCCCACATGCCTGAAAAGACATTCCTCTCGAGGAAATCCGGCGCAGGCTGGCTGCGGCTGAGGCTGGAGCTGAGGCTGAGGCTGAGGCTGAGGCTGAGGCTGAGGCTGATGCTGGAGCTGGAGCTGGAGCCGCGCCTCGTCTATCCCAGGGGCACCCGTTCCGAAAACATGTAAATTACCTGCTAGGTGCAATCCCAATTTCTTTGGCCCGCTCGAATAATTTAAAAATGTTTCCGAGGTAGACGTGCTCGCCCGGTGGCACTTATCTCATGTACCTCGTCGAGTTCGCCACAGTACGTGCCGAAAATAAATCCTCTGTTTGCGAACAAGTTCTGCTCACACTTCGGGTGCGGGCGGCCGGGGGGCGGCAGTTATGCAACGGCGGATGTCAGAGGAGTCGAACGAAATTGTACAGGTAGCGAATAATTGCACGCACCGCGACCGCTTCGCTAATCACGAAATGCCCTCTATAAAACTCGCGTACGCGACGCGCTTCTCTATTAAATTGAAGCGAACACCCCTAGGCAAACCAGAGATAGAAAATCTCAAAACACGGTTATATTGAACGATTTTTACGAACATTTTATATCATTTCCAATAAAACATGTTTAAAAACTTAAACTTTGTTTTTACCCTATATACATACCCGCGAGGTCTGATTTGTATTCTCTTTAACATCAGTTTACCAGTAATAAAATTTGAATCAAAATAGAGTTAAAAGTAAAACAAATAGCATATTGACAGTTTTTGAAAATTGGCTTTCTACGTCTAAAATAACATATTTTGTAGGTATCTACTATCTATTCAAATCTCTTTTGAGCTAATGACACATTTTCGATCGTGAATTCATAATTTACGGACAAAATTCTATTAAAATGATATGTACCCATTCGTTCAAGCAAAATTATTTTAAACCAGTAGACTAAAAAGTTTAAAATGATTTATTGTTAAAGTTATCCTCTATATAATAATTTTTCAACCTACTTGTATGCAATAAAGTTTAAAGGTCGATAATTGAACGAAAATATTCAGGCTCAACATTTGGATTAGGGTGCATTTTATTCTGTAATTTTGTATTATTATAAATATTATTTTATTGTCATAATTTTCTGATCAATTTTCGGTACAAACATAACACATTTTCCTTTGATTCCAGAGACATTGAATTCAAAGTTTAATGGTGTTTTTTCTTTAAGTATAAATTTCTTCTATACTGTATTTCTAAAGTCAACTTTTTTTATTAACATATGTATGTATACTTTGAAAACTTGTTCCGAATTTTTTCCGGTACTACCCGACGAATTAAAATGTCTTCCAAATTGCCTATGGTTTCAATGCGGTTATTTTGATTTGAGGTAAAATTTGGAGTATTTTCATCATGTTTGAATCAATAAAAATAAATCTGCTGAAGGGAAAGATATTTCAGAAATATGAACAATTTAGCAGATATAAGAAATTCAGATCAGCTCCCCTACATTTAATTTTCAATATTAGTAAAATTTGAAAGCCCAAATTCCAAGTAAAAATATATAAGCCCAAAACAAAACATTTAAAATTCGGGTGATATCAAATCTGTCTTTATTTAAGAGGGTATGAAGAATTAGTACTCAAATAATATTTTAGAAAAATTATTTACATTTATTTTCAAAGCACGTGCGTGGGTGTGTGTACGTAGATGAAGGTAATAGGCGTATTTTAGAGAAATGTGGGCTTGTTGCAAGGACTATGCAGGTGTGATAACTTGACAACCGTGCCTGTTGCGGGCTTGAAAAATAGAAAATGTTTGGGTGTACATTGGGCGCGTTACGGGTGTGTTATAAAAAGACCTGCGTTCTCATTTTAATTTAAATTTAACAATTTAGTCATATTTAAATTGAAAGCATAAGCTAATTGTAAATTATTTCAACTTACTATATAGTTGAAGTGTTCATTTTCGCTGAACTTGTTAATTGGTTACAACATTTTGGGTATCTTGATCTCTCAGTAATGAATTCACCAAAATCTAGGGTAAGATGTTTGAATAATTAAATTTCCAATTTGTAAAGGTAAACAGGAAGGTTTATACAGATTAAAAATCGGGTTAACAGAACCGGGTACTTCACTACCAGAATTCTACGGGAAGTGCGTTGTGGTCGGAAGATGTGACAACGCCGGGGCCCCGTTGGTGCATCATAGGCTATAATTTTTGCAGGAGCACGGCACAGCAGGGCTCCCGGGTGTGTCTGCCTGCGCCACCGATTTACGAGTTCAATTGAGCAAATTAGTCGCTTCGGCATCATGCACGGGTGTATTGAACCGGGGCCCCAGTTCCACTTCGACTCGGGGGGCGTTCAGAAAACCGAGTGGTGCGAGAGGCGCAAGGCGGCCCCTGAAAGGCTCGGCGGAGCGACTTTTAATGGAACAAAATTGAAAGTAGCCTCCTCCGCGCCGGCAGATGCTCCAACGACATAACATACATATATGCAAAACTCGCAGTCGCTTCCTACAGATGTCAGACACTCTGACTTATTCGAATTTTTTGCCAAGTGCGTTTCTGGTGCTAATGAAAAGATTAAGAACGCTCGAAGCTGGAGCTGCAGTCCCCATGCACGTAAGTAGTTATTTTGGAGAGCTCTGTGCGGCGGCGGCTTATGTAATTAATAATTTGTTCGCGTACTGCGGCTCAAGAATTAATTAAGTGATCAATTCGCGAGCGCAGCGAGACAATAGGTGCTGCAACCCAGCCTCTGATATCTGAGCTCACAATTAATATTGCAATTAAGATGGTTTTAGTCATTGCCTCAAACTTCAATAACTCCATTGCGCAACTCAACAACTCGCTGCTACTGAGGTGGCTGGAAAACCAACGAAAGAATTTCCATCTGATCTAACGATGATTTAGTGAAGCATAAGAATTATGCAAATTCCTCCTCTCAAATTGCGGTCACACTTCTGGCAAGTGTCCCCATATTTTTCACAGCTGATAAGTGGTCGCATGATGGTCATGTGCCACATTGCTCTGCCATTTCGATGAAATCATAGAAAAAATCTTCCGAAGTTATTTCGGCGCATGACCAATTTACAGCTATTATGTAGTTACTAGTAGTAAAAAATTAGCCCCTAAAAAAGCATAAGCATAATGAAGGTCATTGGGAAGAGATTTGGATGAAAATGAGTGTAAAGTGAGAACTTCCTGCTTTTGTTTGGCGTGGATGATCAGCACCATCAAAACTCACTTAGTGTGCAATGAACTAAAGGTTACGGAAAGCTCTGAGTTCTGAAACTGGTTATTTTGGGACAAATTATACAATTGTCGTAATATTTCACATAAACAGTCAGTTTTGAATCCGAAATGCATTGGAATGACGCGCTATCTCAAATAAAAAATAAAAAAGGACAAGTGCGAGTAGAACTTATGCTTTTATAATTATCTATTAAATTTCAATTATAAATAAAATGAATAATATTATAATAAGGCTGTCATTTTGATTTAAATAGAAAATTTCACATATGTAGTACTAAAAATTAATGATTTTTAGATTTATTCTTTCAGTTGCCAAAAGATCTTCCTTTGTTCCAAATTGTATGTAGATCACCCGGAAGTACCCTATAGATTCTAATGATCAGTTAGTGAGTGACTCTTTTAGTATGAAAATACGCTTTGAGGGGCGGTACCATTTATGTATGTAATTGCATTAAACTGGAAACTCAAATTTTTTACAGCCGTTTGAAGCTATAGATTAGACCTTAATATTCGATAATAATTTCAACTAAGGCCAAGCTGTTTTTAAAGAAAAAACCTTAACAAACAGGTAGACAGATGGACAAAAAAGTGGTCTTATGAGGTTTCCTCCCCTTTTTCCATTATGAGGTACGAACGCCCTAAACCGATAAAATAAATATTTTAATGGATTATTTTGAGGGCACATCCACTGTTGTTATAAACACAGATAATAATTGTTTAATCAAAAGATATTATATAAGCCAGTTATTTGAAACTTGTAGATTTTTTATAACGTATACTAAAATGGCTGGTGATGTTTTATTGGTACCTACTTATTCATCAGATAATTGTAACTTTTCCCTTAAAATAAGCAGCGCACTTAAAATCATTAATTTTGTAAACCTTATTCAGCCCATTGTTATTGCAGTTCTGTGGAGATTTCGTTATATTTTTAGGCAACCTTCTCTTTTTTTATATAATAAATTCATTTTGCAGTTACGAGTATCATTAAATTAAACCAGACGAATGTTTCACAATGAGGAACTACTGCAAAAGCGGTTCTGTAAGTCTTTATTTCATTTCTGAAGTTGAGCGATGCTAAACGAAATGCAATCCTGAGTGAAAAATTATGACGGAAAATGCACGGCAATTTTGGAACTCTTCGATTATGGGTTTTCTTCGATCTAGCAAAATTTTTCAAATACACATTAGACTTAACAAGTCCAGCCCGGATTAAGAAATAATACTAAAAAGAGATCGACAACTTTATCTATTTATTCTGAGTTAAAGGGCAGGTGGAAAACTATCGGAAGTGATACTGAATTCCGGAGCAAAAGATACGGAAGTCAGGCAGAAATCCGGATTTCCGTCCCTTGTTTGCTAAGTCTACCTTTCGAACGCTTTGGCATACAATTTCACAAATTTTTTAATTATCGGAAGAAAGGAAGCCCAGCTATAATATGTGAATATATCTACTACCAATATTTCAAAATTTAAAGAGTAATTTATTTTTAAGAAGTTTTAGTAAAATGAAATTAACTACTTAATCGCAGATTAGAAAAATTAGTGTTTATAAAGCTTCATCATAAAGTATTAATTTTTGGCATGGCATTTACTAATTGAATTGCTTCTGTCCATTTATCTGTGCATGCATAAAATCTATAAGCATTAATTAAGGAAAGAAAGTTCAAATAATAACTAATAATTTGTTCATCTGGGGATCTTAAATATAATTGGTAATAATAGATCATCTGGCATCACATGCATTAGATTCGCATGAAAGCTGAAATGAGTAGATAATTTATGAGTAGTGTCAACAATTCTCACTATCGAATTATATTTTTGCCTGTTGATTGATTGTACGAATTTAAAATTAATAATCAATGTACCAACAGAGTTGCACGCCATTCTTTTATACAACTCCTTGGATAAATTGTCACAAGGGAGTTTAGCTTCGTCTGACCTTCCGTGGATAATTGGTTCGATTAAAGATAAATTGACAATATATCATAGGTACTTTATATTATATAGGTCTTGATTAATTGTCTTAATTATAAGTAAGATTAAAATCCTGTCGCCCAGCCAAGCAGTTAATCTTAAGGCCAAGACTGCACGTCGCTCTAGGAAGAGTGGTTTTTCCAATCTCGGCAGATTGTTCAAGCTCTACTAAATAGCATTTGTTCACTTTCGTGAAAATAATGGACCTGCACGAATTGAAGAACGGCGGAGAAATGAAAATCGATTTGATACAACCGACAGCCAAAAATTACCATTTTCACTGCAAAATCTTTTGAAGCAGCAATTATGTGAAGGCGCGCGATCGCCAGCAAAGACGTGCAGGCGCACAAAGCATCTTTAACTTTCTAGCGATTAGAGTGCATGCTTTTGAGCAGCTGCACGCTGTTAGGCAACAATCTATGAGAAGAAAATCACTGAAAATTTCACCCAACTCGAAGAATTCTTCGTTGTAAGCCACAAAAAACTTGTTCGTCGGTCTTCGAGTGAGGGAAAAGTACACGAGGCTCATAAAGCCGGCTCTTGAGCCAATCAGGCGGTCCTTCAAGTGGATGCTGGAGGCTGACACATTTTCCCTATTGATCACTATACTAAAGACGAGCTCATCTGCATCAGCGCGGATTAAGATAATCAGTAAAAGTGCATCGCCATTAGATAGACTATAGCGTCTTTTGCGTTCGCGAAGTCTTCTTGGGCGAAGAAAAGAAGCACCGTGCGGTAACAGCGATTGCTTCTTAGGGAACAGTCGTCGGACAGAATTTCTTTTCCAAGTCGCAGGAGTCCAACGTGCAATTAAGATTCAAGAAAGAAGCAGTGCAGCGGTCGCCGTTGCAGCAGAGAAAACTGGGCCGAGGGAAAATGCATTAATTTAACTTCAGACCTATTAATTGGCATGCCGCTCATGCAACGAATGAAACAATTAACAGAATTTTGCATGCCGGTCATTGTATTCACTTTTATTTGAGTCCGAAAAAATAAATTGAGCGGGGCGCAGTGCCAGCTGATTCCAAGAAAATGAAAATTTTTGGGTTAATGACATTAAGTAATTGAATATCGTGTCACGACTACGTAGACCTTATTATTTGTACCAACCATTTTTGGCTCAGCTCTTAGAGAAGAATACCAAAAGGCGCAATGTCGTAACGAGTTTCATACAAATCCAACTATCGAGTCCAAATAGAAAAAGAAATCTCCAATTACTCTAGAAAACACGACAAAGGGCTCCTTTTATTGAGCCCGCATCGTTTTCTCAATATTTCATTTGCCTGCTTTTGCCCTTCTTAAGGCTCCAGAAATGCCATGAATTCGAACCAAAATTGTACAAGTCAGCGCAAACTGAAACTGGAGAGGAAACCACAGTCCACAGGACACCCTCTCTTCCTTGAAAGCAGTTTTATATGCGATTCGACGCCAAATCCTGGGGAAAGTTGCCCAACTCTAGTCCTAGAGCTAAACAAATTAGCGTCATTACATCCCTCAGTGCTTGTAGCCTTATGAGGACCATGAATATCAAGTAATATTTTATTTCAAGGAAACGTTCCCGCTAACATTCCTATTGGTTGGGCAGGGTAGATCGCGGCATATTACGGTCATATTTCATACTTTACTACATATAGGATGACTCGTTAACTTTTCCAGATAGAACATAAAAGTTAGCCCAAAATGAGAATTATCTTAAACATCTTAATCACTCAGCAACTTCGCAAGTCTTAAAAGATTGAAACCCTACATGTTTTTGTGCACGAGTTTCCATCAGCTACACATAAACATTTTATTGTGCATTACTAGATTGTAGCTCATTTTAGAATTAAGATCTGCGGGAATTGTGACTAATCACTAGCTAATTGTTGCCAATCCTGGGAAAGGCAAATTAGTCATACCTTACTAACTATTTTCTACTTTTTATTTAACTTAATATTAAAATTGCACATTTTAAAAATTTCATGCAACCTTC
This sequence comes from Tolmerus cingulatus, assembly GCA_959613345.1. Lineage (NCBI taxonomy): Eukaryota > Metazoa > Arthropoda > Insecta > Diptera > Asilidae > Tolmerus > Tolmerus cingulatus. The sequence continues at coordinate 19,318,939 of OY390708.1, read as the reverse complement.
GAAAGCAAAACTTTTGATCTGGTTCCAAACCAGATCAAGTAAAATCTTTTGATCAAATCAAATTTTTCGGTTGAAAATTTAACGGTTTTAGGAAATTTAGAGTTCGAAAGTTTGTTTTAATCAAGTGAATGAAATCATTTTAAAATTATCAACAAAGGAGCTTATTTAAATGGCCCAAAAGGTAATATGCAAATAAAATCTATCATTTAATGTGATTATATTTTTACTTACTGTGATAGCAACATAAAAATGTAAGCGCGGTAATTCACACTTAAAATATGAAAAGTACCAGTAGATACTAAAAGTTTACCACATAAAATTTTGTTCAATATATGTATGTAGGTACAAATTTATTTTGCTGTTGACATCGATCTATAGCTGTAATAAATTCCCAATTTGTTCCCAAAATACTTCACTACTCATCCCCTACTGAAAAAAGTTAATACAAACATAAAAGGAGAGATCTTGAATCATCGATAAACATTGAATTCCGTGTATCTAAATCATTTGACGTAAAAATTTGGTTTTGGAGGTACATATATACGAAAAATGTAGATCTTTATTTACAACGTGGTCTTTTAGCAAATTTCTTCAAAAAATAAGGTATTAGAATACCCAATATCTGAAACTGTGCATCGTGGCATTTCTGAGTTTTTAGAACTAATTGTAAAGATTGGGCGCTGATTAAACATAACCTTTCTGTTCAGTCTAATAATTTTTATTTCAAATAGATTTTTATAACAATTAGGTATTTTAGAATGGAGTAGCACTACAATTTGAGATTTGCCACACCCTATCAGATGATCTTAAAAAGTAAATGAAGACATTTTTCCTCTATCTTATCAGAGACTCCAAAAATATGGCAGTTTCTCACAAATGTATGAGACCTTCAAGCAAAACTGCCTCTGTACACTGAGCGAACAATTGTGGAGTGGTTCTAAAAATACCGCTTTATTAAATAATTTACAAATCAAATTTCTATTAGATGGCAGACGACTGCCTCAAGATCACAATAAAACATTCAATTAGCTTGGAAAGCTCCGATGGCGATTTTTCACATCGTGGTCACTGAAATGCAAATAACGTCCAAAGTACGGATCAAATCGGACTTACGCTGCTGCCGAACCTCGGGGCATTCTGTGGTTTCTTTCTCGCATTTATCGAGGGGCTCCAAATGAGATCTATCCAAACTTTTATTTTCGGGGGCGAAGCGGGTTGGGCCTTTTTGTTGCGCGGCGCTTTGCGCAGTCACAGTTCCGAAACAATTCTGAAAACGTTTCCGATTAGGAGAACAAATACGCGACACAGCCACCCTCAACCTTGACCACAATCACGACGCTTCTGTTTACTATACTACGATAATTCGAATTTCGCGCCAAACCAAGAATATTCATCGGTAGATCTCCGCTAATCCGCGAGAACAAGTGCTTCCGATTGGAGATCTTCTCAATAACTGCCAGCCGCTGGTAAGTGATAAAAGTTTCAGCAATTCAAAATGATCGCGGATCATTGTGAGCGCGACGGTCGGCGCAAGGTCTGCTGGAGTGCTCCGTCGCGATCGCGTCGCGCACTCGCACCACCTTAACGGAGCGCTCGCGCATCTTAAGATAAGCGCGGATACTCCGGAGTCTGGATATTCACATCTTTCCAGTTTTCCAATTATCTTGGAGAGAGCTCGACGGTATCAATGGAGCCGATGCTGACCTTACTCGCAGGCGTTTGTTTGTCTGTTCGCTCTGCATCAGTTGTCGCGTTTAATCGAACCTCGCCGCCGGCGATAATTTTATTGAACAGAAGATGCTCGCACATCTTAAGGAATGCAGGGAGAAACGACTTGGACCAGAAGATGCTGCCGTTTGCCTTACTCGTCGAACTCGCACGCTTCGACGCCTTTAAGACGCCCTGCCCCAGGCAACCGATTTTATCTAAGAGTCTAAGGTAATTGAAGTAGTCGTTCAAGCAGTAGGAAGCTGTAGACCAGTTTAGTTCTGTGACAGTCCTCGGATCGAAAACTGGATGGAAAATAGCAAATAAGTAAAAATAGCAAAGGGAAATTGTAGTTCAAGCGCCACCTTGCAACAGGTATTGGGTTTTCTTTGCGGAAGTCAAAGACAATTTTCTTGTCTTGCGAACTCCTTGAGACGATACTGGCCAAACTGGAAATGATGCTTTTCAATGTTAGGTGCGATTCCCAATCGATAATGACTTTCTTTTTGTAAAACTTTACTTAATTTATAATCTCGATTATCGAGGACTATAAAATTACACTGAAATTAAAATATATCAGGATCAATTTTATTGGTTATCGCAATCGTGAAACCCGTATATACAAAACGAATTAATTATTTAAGTACTTGCTGTTTTAGTAGCTTAATGACGGTGTTTCGATAAAACAGTCTTAAAGTTGCAAATTGGAAAATATGTTGCAAGTGTTTTCAGAAGGAAGTTTTTTTCTTTTTTTTTGCTTTTGCCATAGGCACTTTTATATATTTCCTGGAAAATGATAATAACACGTTCACACTTTTATCTATTCCATTTTTTTTTTTAAACTTGTTTGAATCAAATATCGCCTGCAAAATATACTTTAGAAAGGGGGAAACGATAAGTAAAACGAATGGTACAAGGAAAAAACTATTCTTTTTATAAAAGCAAATTTTATCAATTTTTAAATTCAATATATGTAAATTCTAAAACTTGGCCAGGAAATTGATATTTTTAATAACAACACGAAATTTCCTAAAACCCTATGAAGTCCTTCAAAATTTATAGTCAACCAAGATACAAAAAATCTCCCAAATTTTATTTAATATAATATGTACAAAAAATGTGAAGCAACTGAATTTGTAAGGAATTTATGAAAACTGAAATTTTTAATTATGTGTTTCTTTTATTCTAAAGTGTCATATACCTTTATGCATGTATCTTCTTTAGAAACCCCGAGTCAGTTTATCGCGAATATGTATCTCGAACATAAATATATTATTCGAAGCTTTTTGTTACAGACCATACAAATCTTTAATCGTAATTACAAAAATAGGTACTTTACTTCATGGGAGAAATCGTGTTTAGTTGCCGTCGTTAGCACTTAGATTGTGTATTGGTTTTGCTAAATGATGCTACAAATTCGAAAATACATTTAATATGGTAGTGAAAAGAAGAACAATATATAAAAATTTAAAAACGTGTTTATCTATCTGTGAACCTAACCATGCCTACTACAAAAAATGTGAAAATACATAGAAAATGCTTGGATTGCATTATATTCAAAAATTACTCATCTTGTTTTTAAAAATTTAATGTGATAATAAGTATTCGTCTCTAAGCAGCTGGACAGGGACTTGACGAAGGTGACGACCATTAAAATTTTTTACATACCTGCAAAGTGCAAAATTATTAAAATGAATTCAAATATTATATTAAGTAATTTGGTTTCTTTCTCATTTTTTCACAGTATTCAGACAATAACATGAAGAAAAAATAGCCACTTTTCAGAGATAACTTCAAAAGAGTGAAAACATCCCGAGAGATAAGAAAAATTTATGCTTTCAGGAGGATTTACGATGGGATGGGAAAGATAATTATATTTCTCCATTATAAGTTTTTCGTTTTTATCATATTTGCTCCACCTCGACGTGAACAAAGTGAGTAATTCGCTTTAAACTTTCTTCAGATGAAAGCACTGCAAAATCCCCTTTTATGTGATTATCGTGAAAAATATTCTTGAAAAAATTGTCTATTCTGCACAAATTTGAGAACAGATATACGAACATTCATGTTAGCATTTTTTAATGCAAGAATATGAGGTGCAAGTTCCAAAAAAATTGCGTGGATAAGTTAATCGGATATGTAACTCGATCGACCTTGTATAGGTATTTCGATTCCTCAAAAATTATAAACAAATGTGAGGGAAATGTGTATTAGAATCAAACAAAACTTGCTTCCTAAGCACCAAACAATCTAAGAAGTATTTCCTAATTAAGAATGGATGAGTCGGCCGAATTTACTGACTGACAGTCTTCTCTTCGAGTTCCAATATTACTCACACGTGATAAATTGTTTGCTCGGGGTCAGCACAATCGTTGCGGCCCGTCTACTCAACATGACATGAATATTTTATGAGTCCTGGCACTTAATGCTATCTGAAAGACTCCGTAGTCCGCGGCTAAGCCCTTAATGCTCAAAAGTCCAGCGAGGACTTCAGGAAGGAAGTTCGAAGAACTCTACAACACCTGAATCTGATATTGAACGTGGTAGCAAATAAAAAGGGGTTGCTCGCGATTCAGAGGGCGGTGACGGAGGTTTTTTGTTGAAACATGCGATGGCAACGAGAAAGGCACATAAAAATAATCGGAACTTGATGAGATACTTGTGCCCTTAGCATGTGAAGCAAACTGTTGCGCCGCGTCGATTTATTGCCCTAATTTGATGGCTGCGTGACTGAACGGCATGAGAATGGAAACAAGACGTTTATTAATTTACCGCCTTTTTTATTGCTTCGCACACACCCTTCTGGGGTCTTAGACCGGATGTGTACACGAAGAAACTGGGATCGAAATCGAAATGGATCATCCCTTCAGTAGCAATTCACTTAAACGAGCGCTACCCTTAAATTTGCATATAAATTTTGGTGTGAACAGTTTGAATTTTGATAATGATGAGTGTAGTACGAAATGCTTATTCGGTAAAGATTCCGAAACTTTAAAAATGTTATATAAGATATTTATAAATCATATATTAGAAGAACTTAAGAAGTTTGCTAACCTTTTTCATCGTAAGGACTATAACTACAGTCAGTAGCAAAATATTTTTGCTGAAGTCTCGATTGTTTTCCCAATTTAAACGATTCTATTTAAACTATTTCTGAAAATGAGAGTAATTGAATTTGACCAATATTGTAATAGCACATTCCATGATAATCTGTAAGGAAACTAAAAGTCGTTGTTATATGTGCATGTCACTATACATATGTTGGGCTCTTTTGATAGAACCACACACAACATTCAACAACATACTTAGCGACAACGCAATTACACGATAATTTTGAGTAGAAATTAGTATAAATTTAAAGAAATTAAAGTAGAAAAATTCATACAAAAGTTCAGTAGCGTATCTACGTATCAAGTTTAAACTTTTGTTTATGATTTTCTAAATTTTGTACAACGATAATATAGTGAAATCAACAATGTCTAACTACTGTTTTTATGTTCAATATATGTATATTTTCGACTGCAATATAGATTTCGGTAATACGATAAAGTAAAACAATAGCGTCAAAAGGAATAATAAATCAGTTAAATTGGGTAATATTAATTGAACATAATAATCTAAATAGTGATCAATTATAGTTTTAAGATCTTATTCAAATTACTGCTTACATTTTTGGCGCCTACAAAGTAAGAGTAACTCGTATTACTGTATTTTGAGCATGTAAAATTCTTTACGCAAAAAATTCATCCAAATTAGTCGTCTTAATAAATATCTTTGTCACATGTTCTATCAGTTTATCTTAAATGCATTTGTTGGATTTAAAATGGCAATACTCAATTACCATCAATAAAATGTGTATGTCGTACATCTGGCAAATTTAAGGTTTTATTTAAGGTTACATAACCTCAGGTTTTAATTTGAAAATTCTGCATTTACGAGTATTTATTTAAACTTTGCTGTGCAAGGAAGTCTCAAAAGCCAGTAAACATTTATAGAAACATTAAGTAATTACTTCTGAATAAATACGAACAAATTAAAACACTAAGCTTCAGGAACTACAAAACAATATAAACACCAGGCGAAACTACCCACAACAAACTCTGGGAAGCTAGCTCTTAATTTCTTCAAGGAATTATTCATAAGGGATGAAATGCTTATCTCCTGTAAGCAATTGGGTAAACTTTGATCCCTGGGCACAGCTGGACTAAAAGTCAGCTTAGGAACATCCTTTTTAGGCTTTTGGGACCCTAGTCCCTTGATGACAATTTAACTTCTGGTTAATAAATATGAAATCCCTAGCATCGTCATACGTGCCACCCCTTACATAGCCTCCCTAAAAATAAAACCCTTAATTTTCTGCTCCCCTGGGCCGTGTTAAAGTTTAGGTATTTAGGTAAAATTTGCAATGTTAAAATCTGCATTCCTTAAATTTTAGGTATACCTACGTACATACCTATAATGAAGAATTTTCATAGTGGTTATTTATGTACTTATATGTATATTTTATCCTTCGCGTTAGTGCAGAAATTTCATGCTCACCTCTCATTCGCATAATAAGAATAATAATTAATATTTAATTTGTGCATAATGGGGTAATAATTTGAAAATGAGCTCTGTTTAACTTAATCAAGTCACACGCTGATGTTATTTAGAATTGGGTAATCGTTTAATTAGTTTTCTATTAACAGATTACATCGGAATTAACTCGTTCGATTTCCTTTTCATTGAAAATTGGTACATGGAGTCATTGTGCCGTCGGCACAGATGGTGGCATTAGGATTACAAGACCGGAAGGTAGATCACACTGGAATTAGCAGCAAGCTCATTAATTTAATGACTACTTAAAGCACATTATTAATTTGCAGCCCTTCAGGGGATCGTAATCTTCACAGCTGGCAAAGCCGCCGCGTCGTCACGATAAATAACGCAAATTTTTCATGGAGTGTTCTAACCTTCGTCGCGAATTGAAGACTAAAAGATACACTCGACGATTTCTCAAATTTTCTCAGAGTAAATCAAACCGTACGCAGTGCATTTGCATTTCGGTTCCGGATGCCTCCAAGCGGCTAGATTGTCACTAATGTCTCTATCTCAAATCGGGATGTGAACAATTTTCTGGTTTAAAGCAATCAAAAAATTAAACAATACGCAGCTAATATTATATGGCTGCCATTAAAGTGGGTGCGTTGCGTGTGCTCGTCTCCGCGAGTTCGCGCTCTTATCTTTGATAACAGCCCCCGAGGTATTTGCATGCCTTGATACCGCGAGATGAGCAGTTTTGTGTCTGCAATTTCGTTTACAAAGTGCCACGCCAAATGGGTTTTATACCTTTTGCAGATAACAATGTCAGAGTAGGACATCTTAGCAATTAAACCGACTTTTTCGTTAACTTTTTGGCATTTTCTAGGTTTCAATTTTAATTAAATCGTCTGTTGTCAACAGAGTAGGTTGCTCATTCGTTTTCCTATTAAAGGGTAATGAAAAAATCTTTAAATAAAATGAAAAAAGGTTCTGAGACTTAAAACCTGATTCGTAAATCCCTTGAATAATTGACTGACAATTTCGATTATAATATATGTTTAAGACTAACTGAGCTGAACTACGCTCCGCCCTCTATCTAGGGTGGAAAGAATCAAGCATCTTTGCGAGAAATTATATTCTTTTAAATACATAAATTAATTAACAACATAATGTGTTTGTAGGGTTGATACACCATTTATTTTCTAGAAATTGTCCATTAATTACTAAGTTTTGAACTATACTTCTCTATTTCTTTTCCTGTTTGCGGAAATTATAGAGTATAAGTATAAGCGATGGACTGATTTAAAAAGTTGCAATCAATTTAACCAAAAGTAATTTAAATAAAAGATTAATATTAAACAATTTTTTTAAGTTTCAAAACGCTGTCAAATACTCACATAAAAAAATTACACTGATGTAGATGCATAAGAAAAACTAATTCATTCATTCTCTGCAAAAACTTACAAAACACAAATACATAAATAAATAAATACACTATTTTAACATACAAATTTTGTCGGCACACTATGTTTTTATTTGTTTTTTTTTACGAAGATAAGTAACAAGTTGTACAAAATTGGACTTTATTTGGCAAGATTAAAGTTGAAATGTAATCGAAGTAACAGAAAAATTATGCGAAACTCCTACTACGAAATTATTCTTTGTACATCGTGTTATTCATACTTCGCAAATTGTTATGAAGCTAAATCGTTTTTGGAGTCATTGCTGCCATACTTGGTACAACATTTTAAAAATTCAGCATTTTGGGTTCAAAATGAATACCTTATAAATTGCTACATATAAATATCCAGACTTATTTAAAAATACTAAAAATGGTTTTTTTAAATGGATTTTAATAACTTTCACTTTGGAACTCTTTGTTGCTTTTCCTTAGGATTGCATTCGATGCTTGAAATCAATGCCGAAAATCAATTTGAACAACGGCCAACAAGTTGAGAATTTCCAAGATTAAATTAATTCTACACTTCATAGTTTGCGAATTTTTTGATAGCAGTTGTACATATGTATTTCCTTTAAGTCTCTTTTGCTGTTAAGATTAAAAAATTGACTTTAAGCATCGAATTTTAAAAACCCTCGTCTAATATCTTTATTATTAAAAGGTTATGGGAATGGAATTACCTTCTAAGCAATAGGCAGAATAATTAAATCTATAAATATTATAGCTAAGTCGAAATGAATTTTTGTTTTATGATCTACCTGTTTTGCTACTTTAAACGTTCAAAGTGCATACTTGCAAAATTTTAATGGAGTATAAAAATGGGCTCTTAAAGTTAGGCGGATTTTTTCCTAAAAATGTACAGCAGTCCCAAGTGAGTATACTCGTTTTTATCTCTGGTAAACCCCAGAACCGCACAGTTAGCACTTTCATAAATTGCTTCCATAGAACGGCTAAATCAATCGCAAAAAGCTCAAATAAATCTGTCACGAGCATCAGGAATTGTGCAACAATAAAAAGGCACTAGGAAAAATGGTTTTTACTTACTTTTCGTCCGGAGGTGGCGGCATATCGTTCCCCGAAGGACTCCTCGGAGGAGTCTTTTCCACTTCCATCATCGCCAGCGGTGCTTCTGGAGGTGGTAGTGGACTGACACTATTATTATCCATTTTTATTCCGAAAATTTTGAAAAGGTTGTTATCGCACCGAGGACGAAAATATTCAGTGGCTGTCTTTTTGCCGTAACTGAAGAAAGACTCACAAAAAATACCACAGACCACTTACACTTCCTTTGGCACTTTTGGCTTGTGTTTTATTCTACTAATTCTTCACCTGTCTTCTTTGTGCGCGTCTTAAGGTGGAAGTGGAAGGTAAATTGCACCTGTAAGAAAAAAATAAGAAAAAGTGACATTATGTGCTAGTTTCAATGATAGCGGAATGTTGAGCTGAAGAAAAGTGGAAAAACCAGGCTAAAAACCCTTGCCTCAAATGGCTGTGCTGATATCCTTTTGAGGGGGGTATCAAATATCATTGTAACAATTTTATAATAAGAAACGCCACAAGAACCCCTTCGCAGGTAAGCACTGCTTCTGCGGGCGCTTTACCTCCTTCCCGATATTTCTTTGCGACCAATATTTTACGTAAAACGCTGATTGTGGAGTGGGTCCTCGTGTCTTGCACATGCAGCGGGCGGGTGTGGGACAACTTTCCCATATAAGTCAACTTATATCATCGCCTCATAAAATATTTTACAAGTTGCACATCCTTTGTTTACCGAGATCCTCCCACGAAATCATGCTATGTGAAAAATTGAAAAGTCGAAGAAAGAATTTTTCTCGCGGGGAATCTGCTGCCGTTCACAACTGACTGATTAATCATGCGCTCGGAGAAGGTACCCAGCGGATGGCTGCCTTAAGGTCGGTCGTATAATTAGATTTTTGTAATGTACACAGCCCGCGGGATCGCATGTCTTGAAACTAATACGATCTGTCTTTAAGCAAGCTGAAGACTGCAAGAAAACATCGCCGGCGAAGGGTAATTCAATACAGCCTCTTCGAAAATGGAGAAAACTCAAGTGAAGCTAGAAGGAAAGTTGTGACTACTTTTTCTCAAAGTTACATGACAGACTATCATGTTATTGGTGTGACTTTTTTATTTTACACAACAAACTGCAAATTGTTTGAAAAGCAATTTAACGAAAACTCCTGGTTGTGTGAATCTGAATCTTCCCTAAGAAATGTTTCTTTAGCCGCTTAGACATAACTTTCGTGTTTTGTAAAAGTTAATGTCGATTACAAAAAAATCTATTACATATAACAACTATTGGGTCTAATTGTAAGATAGAAATCTTACCTTCGTTAAGTTCAGACCTACTCACATTTCCTTCATTAGACACATTTAATCTCTCCTACAACTTCCCTCTGGATGGAAACTGCTGCTCCATGATTATCTTTGGATAGAATATTATAACGACAACGACATTAGGATTCCAAGAAAGACAACTCCTTTAGGGCCTTACTTGCTCGCTTATCATCAAATATCAATCAGGGAGATTCTTAATGACCCTAACTTATGTACTCGAATATGTATTATAGGGACATACTTACACAAGTATGTCTATTGAAAAGCATTCAAACATTTGTATTAACTCAGTTAAAATTTTACGTACTTCTTAAGATGACAATTAGTATTAAATTTTTGTTGTAACATTGAATTTATCTTCAAGAGAATTTGTGAAGGAGGGGGAGGACTTTTACCTCGCTGTATTTAATTCATTTACATATATATGTACTTTATATTTCTTAGTCGACTTAAATTAAATTTGGCTGACATATTCTCCATCGCAATATCTTCGCTATTTTCGCAAATGGGGTGAATTGGTCAAGGGAATGGGGAGTTGAGCATTACATTCTTTTATGCAAAATCGTGTTTACCACATTGAAATCTACCCCTTCCTTCTGGTTGCCACCAAAAGGTCTTTTCTACTTTGGAAATGAAGTAGTCTATAAATAATTGTATATAAACTTTTGTTTAACAATCAACTTTTTGCTGAAATAGAAGACGATATATACCTTGGAAAACATTTATTATATATATTTTACAAAGTTGTTGTTCCGCCGGGAGGTAAGAAGTCGACATAATTCAAGATTTCTTCGTACTTTCCTTGATCTTAATGAGCTCGGGATTTCGGACGTAGATTTTATATTCTAAATTCTCCCTTCAACTTTAGAAATTAGAAACCTGTGAAAGGTAAAGCAATCCAATTTTAGAATTTGTTGCCTTCTTTGAGGCAAGGAGGTAAAAATCATCCCCAAGAAGAGATAAACTCCGCTTTGGTATTTTCTATTCGCAAGTATTTAAATAGGTACTTATCTATATATGTATGTATGTATTCGTTCGTACGAAAAAGGTCCTTATTCGAGCGGAATATTGCAATTGCAAACGGTGCAGATGCAGGTAATGAATGCAAAATAGATGCATTGGAAACCCTGCAATCCAGCCCACTGAGCATAAATGGTGCATGGGGCGTGACCCTACATCTTAATTCAACTGGCGTCAACAGGGGTTTTGGTCATCTGCAAGTCGGATAGCCTCAACCAAATACGGCTTTTATGGTCACTCACTCTGGACACGAAGCTAAAAATTTGCATTTAGCAACTGATATTGAGCAGATCGATAAAATAAACAATTTTCACATTTTGGCCATATCTCGAGTGAAATTTCCATGGATTCTCACATAATTACCTTTGGCACGCGGATTCGTCGAGAACCACGCACTGTCGTCATCGACGCCGCCATTCGTGACCTTAGTAATGCTTACCATGTAATTATAACTTTTATCCGAGTGAAATGAAAATTTCAATGCTCCATTAATATGTCTGTTGCCGAGTTGTTTATGTTTGGAGAGGTGATTGACTCCTGCATTATTGTCGTGGACGGTGTGCGCTATTTTTAGTGCTGAAGCAGCAGCCGCGCAGCCGGCTAAGTGTTTCTAATTTTTAGCAATAATTTTCAAATAAAGCACTTTTCGGTCAGCATATTCCGCGGGGGGAAAATAGCACTTCGTCAAATTATGCTGAAGTGTTTTTGCTTTTTAAAGCCACTAAGCCGGATGTAATTGGAGGAATTTGAGGACAAGTGGCCTTCATTGCTACGATCTTCTAATTTTGAGTTATTTTAATTTAATAATGAGTCTTGAGGTAATTTGGCTGTCAAAGAGAAGGAAACGAACAATGGGACAGAGCACAAGTTTTCATCTTAAATACACTCAGATGATTCCAACTTAAGTCCTAGCTTGATGAGCTCTTTTTATGCGAAATTGAATTTACATTTTTAATATTGTGGCAGGTCAGTTCGCAGATGAATTTACAATTAGATTAAAAACTTGGAGTTGTCTTGGGTGACTGATTGCTTTTACATTTTAAAACACTTCAAAGTTTTTACTTTACTTTCAGTTGCTATTTGAATTAAATTACTTGACTTTTACCCTATTTGAAACTTTTTTATATTTCGTTTTTCTATAAGAATTTCATAGTGACTTCCAAAAGCTATATTGATTTTTATTTTGGAAATTAAAACTTCATTGCGTTTACTTTGGAAATAATTTTCTTTTACTGCACCACTAACTACAAGTGGGTAAGATTTTAATTTTTGTTACTTAGATAGGTACCTTTAAAGTAATATTTTTTCAAATTTGAAAAAGTTTTTCAATAAGTCATAGTTTAGTAGCTTCATAAGTTTTCGTCTCTTCTTACAAAATCTTATTTTATCAAGTTAAAGAGAACGGGTAATGAGAAGAGATTCTAATATGAAATAATTAAATCTTCAATTTTTAAATGATTATAGAGTTTTAAAAAAAGTGTTTTGAATTTATCAAAATAAACAATTATATACCTAATTCTCGTTTTACACGATATGCAGATACGTTCCCGAAAATTTCATGTAAAAAGAGATATTGGCTAAATGGAAAAATAGTAGAAGGGTTCCAGATCTAAAACGCAACTGAAAAGTACACAATATTCAAAAATTCTTGTTAGGAATTTATTTCGCGCATACACATTTTAATTCACTAAATATAGTATTATACAAAGCAAACTATACTTTAAATACAAATATTATAACCCAAAAATAATACTTTCACAACCAAATTGAATTGCATAAAAGATACATTACGTCTTTACTCTATGCATAATTCGGCGAGTCCCACTCATATACGCTTATAAACGACATAATCGAACTGAATTGTGAAAAATATAAGACGACGTTACAATGCATAGTTATGAGGAGTGAGAATGCAACATTTCATAGAAAAATAACCAAAAAACAAAATCATAAGAAAAATCATAGGTCAATAATTCCTTAACAAAACTTCATAGAATATTTAACATCTTGTTAAAATGAAACAACCCCTGTAAAAGAACAATTTTGTTTTCCTTTTTAACTCGTGCTAAATCAAATTCGTATAAAAAAATTCGAGTAAAAAGAGAAATAGGTGTATTTGTAAATTGTTTCATGCATATCTCCAATTACTGAGCAATTTCAAAATAAATGTTATGCTAAGTATATGAAGAAATTAGAGTTTCCGCGATTGAATTTTTCAGTTGATTTTTCTTTTTTGATTTGAATCGATGGTAATAGATTTACAGTATTAAACTTTTAGTGAGTCTAGCCATATATTTTGAACGCGAAGACTGATTTTCTTTGGAGGATATTCGTTACATGTAATTGGTTCTTTTGAACTGGGTAAAATTTGTTTGAGAATTGGTTCTTTGTTTCCCAGTGAACCAGCATCCATCCACCAAGTGATTTCACAGTTGTTAGGGAAGTACTTGAAATTCTAAGAGAAATACATTTCCAATGAATGTGTTCATTTTGTTGAATGCTTCATAAATTCTTTGTTGCACGGAGTGTATCTAATCTAGTGCTCGATTTAAATGGTAATAAATTAATTAAAATTAAAATAATATTCTCCGTACTATGTTTCAGCATTATTTGCAAATATTCATCATTACTGTCATGAAAATCTTTCGATGAATTCTTTGTTACAATTTATTTCCGCTGGATATTATTATTTATAAGTGAGCTATGTAGTATACTTACGAATGTATATTGATATAATCGATGTTTTCTGCCTGCACGTTAAATATCAACAACTCGTTATTAATTCAATTATGCAAATGATTTTGCTTTAACTTTTTATTGATAAATTTGAATATCGTTTAATCATCATAATAATAAATAAATTTCGGGAAAAATGTACTACTATATATGCTACGTTAATACTATATGCATTTATTATGATTTAACGTTTAATAAAACCAATCATTCCCTATCGAACACATCTACCGTGTTAATAAAGGAATTGGAGTATAAAGCTTAATTAAATTTTAAATATTCCGCAAGCGGTGGTTTCGTTTTACAGCAAACATAATAAGAAAGAAAATTAAACATTCAGGTGTATATTAAAATTGGTATTCTCGGTTTTATATGTATACCATCTCTCTCTGGATACGGATTAGCTCGAAATCCCAGAAAAGGTCGTCATTTCAAGTCAAAGATCCTGCAAAAGATAGGTTCGTACAAGGAGATTAAATACACCCACAAAGTTTGAAGCATCGTACACGAGCGATTTTTATTTTTTACTGAAAAGCCGACAGTCTTCCCGGCAGATACATTCCGTATTATAAAATTTCATCTATAGAAGAAGCACTTCCGCGCCAAATACCCAGATCCCAGATATGTAATCATCTTTCTTTGAAGGGCGTAGCACATTTTTCTTCCCGCAGGCAGGGCAGCATCCACCGAGGGAGCAAAAACAAAATGTCTAACAGATTGCCCCAAGGGTTTCTCATAACTCCCGCGTTTCAAGGAGGGCTGTGGCGGGTGCACTCCATCATTAATTATTTCTAAAAGAGGTTAACCACATTCCAGGGAAAATTGAGTTTTTCAATTTGAGTGGAAAATTGATAATGGATTTGATGTAAAGTAAAAGTCCCTAATAAGATACTTTTGCAGCGTGATGGAGGGATCAAATCCATGCCATTGTAAGGATTATAACAAACTTAAATGGAAAAGTATCCAACATTTTGGAATACTGAAATGATGCAGCCGCCCTTATCCGACCTCCTTGGGGCTATCGATTCAAATCTTAATAATAAAATTGCAAACTTGTACACTCCTTGTGAAGCGAGCTCGACACACTTCCGTGCGATGCCCAACTTTTCCAGTATCTCAGATAAAATCCGAAAGCTTCGGCGTTGGCACATCTTCGTCCTCAGCCTCGAGTTGAAAATCAAAGACCGAAGGGCAGTAACCTTCAGTGCTCTGGGGAGAAATTGTCTAGGAAAGGATAATGGACGTGTAAATTTGCGTCCCAAGTGATACTTCAAAGTTAATTAAATGTAGGGCAAACAATTGCTTGTAAATAGAAATTGTTAGGGGTGCAAATACACCCTTAAAATGACCCAGGACCGGGTAAACATTGCGACAGTTCTTTTATTTCTCATTTTATAAAACTTTTTCACTTACCGGGGAGGAAAACTTTTTTATTCGCCGCTCCAGGCACCAAGCAAATTTTAACTTTCACAAAACTCGAGCCACAAAGTTTCACAAAAAAACTATTATTTTGTAATTGAATTTTGTTACCAATTAATAAACCACTAAAACTTCCCGCCAAAAATTGTTGGAAGAAAATTTTTATTTATAAAAGGAAACCACTGCTGAGAAAATGCGTTTTGATTCCTTTCACCTACACATGGAGGGCGTCGCACTCGGCGTTTGGTACGTGCGAGCTGCTGGGGCCGGTAACGCACACAAAACGATTGCACAAATCTTAAGAAAAAGATATGAGCCCGATGGTGAAGATGCAGAGCGAGTTGTACCCAAACACGCGAAATGAATCAACCGAGCAAACTTTGATAACTGCCTTCCTACGGCAAGGAGAGTTTTCCCTGTGGCCGTGGAGCACCCCCGGATCTTCTCTTCTTTTGTCCCGGCGCGGCCTGGAATGGGAAAAGCCACCTTCACCCTGCCGCCCACCACATGCGCCCAATTTTCAGGCGGGAAAACCGTCATTTGCTCTCACTCGGCCGTCTTTTTGTTATCTTTGCTCGCGAAACGCACGCATGCTCCGGTCTTCGTATTCAGATTTAAAAGGCAAAGCTTCGCGGTGCTAGATTTAAAGCTGCGCTAATCCCAGCTTAGCATTGCCAGATCTGCCCGTGACCGTTGGAAAAGCCAGAAAGCACTCTCCGGCACATGAATCCTAAGCTATCGTCTTTTTGACTCTTAAGGGGTAAATGTACAAAAAGTTTTTGCAAAGTAACAAAAAATTAAATCTTTTCGCAGATGGAAGCTTAATTTAAAAATATGTAATGTTTTGGTTTCGCAATGTGAAACAAATAACTTTCTGTTTCTCTTGCTTTTCTCGCTTCGAGAAGGTGAATATTGCATTACGTTTTATAAGAGTCCACTACAATGGCACAAACAAGAAATCATTCAGTTTTACAACATCTCATAACATCTTCTCATCCAATTAACGTTTACGTAGATGTGGATCCATATACATATACTTTGCATAAATACACATGCAACAAAGGTATTTATTTTAAGATACAACATATTTTATTATATTTTGGAACAAATTTTCATTACATATTATTTGCGTGATCCACACACTACACATACGATCTCGGAAAAACTTCATTTATGTATGTATGTACATATTTATTTATATCGTCAAAAGCACAAGAGAATCTGATTGCCTTAATTATTTAGTATTGAGTCAATATACGTAAGTCAGGTTTTCACACCGACTTCAAACATTTAGGAGAGTCTTGTATTTAATGTTCAAAGTAGTAGCAGCGGTTTTATTTTTTTTTAGAAAATTTTTGTTTATAGTCGAATTGTTTTTAAGCATTATGTTATTATCAATTTATGATCCATTATACATTTTAGACCTGCTATTTTAAATGTTCAAGTTTGAGCACCGAAGTGAAAATGAACCTTCTTAAGAACATTTCTAATGCACTAGGCACATAGCGCACGTAAATTACTTATTAGTACTAGTTATTCATTTAGATGATGTGTACCATGGGTTCGGTCCGTAAAATCAAGAAAACGTTAATGACCAGATCCTTTTCATTATTTATAACTAAATGAGCAATAATGTACTAAAACTCGGCTAATTTTGTCCTGCGCGCTACTCATTACAATATAAGAAACACAGTACATTATGTTTGTTACAACTGTATGTTGACCGTTCATAGTCATTTTTTGTTAATGAATTCCGGGACATTTATCAATTTAATTTTGATTTACCTTTCTGTTGTGGCGCCCCTTGGCCCCTCCGGATATACATATCATTGTACCCTCGGCGAATCTTAGTCTATCCATCAAAAAAATAATCATCAAAACCGACTCAAGCATTCAAAAGTTATGGGCTAACCGACATAAAAAAAACAACATACGGGTCGAAATTATCCAAATTTGTTTATAAAATATATCCATACAGTATATTTTGTATATGTAGTGATGAAAGGCAATATTTACTGAACTTTTGTTACTATTCTATAATACTTTTAGTGTATGGCATTTATTAGCTCTGATTTACATACATATGTATTTCACCACTCAATAAGTTTTTTTTATTAAAAAAACAATTTTTAATGACTTCCTGCTTTGCCCTACATTTCATATGTATGTATGATATTCAGGCGATCAAATAGTTCAGTCACTTGCAAGGTGACACTTTCCCACGTTAATTGTGTTCTCCATTTTCTAAGAAATTCATGAAACGAATTGTGTTATTTCTTACTCTCTACATGTGCCGATAAAGTTTGAACAACCTAACTAACTTATCTGGGAAAACTACATAAATACATATTTGTTGCAATATTTTGCACTATTCAGCCCCAGAAGCGACACATTGAATCCTAAAATTATTCCCTTCTTTGGCAGTTATTGCATTAACAACTTAGAGCACTGTTTCAAAAGTCTTCTGAGTAAGTTTGTGTACTCAGAGCTCCACTTTCCTAATTAAGTTTTCTTTTTCGATCCACGGAGGCAAACAGCGTCCAACAGGAACATAGAAACTTTCCTCCTACAATTCCCAACTAACTCGATTCTGCCGCTTTTGCACTTTATCCATGGACTCGACTGAGCTCTAAATTTCGAAAGTTTGTCACTCGAATATGTACCTTACATAAAAGTGAAACGAGTCCTAAAAAAAGTGATGTGTTTACCATAAATCCGTATTGTTCTCAGCGCCCGTATCCATGTTTGTAACAATTCAGTTTATCCGAAAGATCTACTCAAAATTGTGGGGAAAAGCAGGACCCAAGCCAAATAACGCTCCAGAAATAAAGAAAAATGAGCACCTTTGTGAAACAAATGGTCCTCGCTTGGAACTTTGTGCCCCAGATTCGGGGATGTGAAGCCCGTTCGATTTATGTTCAGCAGCATGCAAAAGAGGCCACTGTGGGGGACTCCCTTTTACAACATAATTGACGCGATATACCTACATAGCATTAAATGGCACAGCTGCTGCCTTTCTGAGGAAATAGAGCAAATCTCCTATCGCCCATCAATGCACAACCGCAGCAGCGGGACAATTATTGATTTATAATCATGTGCCTTAGGGGAGATTGAACGAGTACCTATTTATAATTGCACTTAATTTACCTCATCTAGAAATATCAGCCTTGATTTGCAAATAGACTCCCTTTGGCTTTGCATTAGCAATCAAAGAAATGAAACCCTGCATGGAGCGTTCAGGCAATTAAAACTAATGATCCTATTAATGGGATTACATATTATTTTCTTTTTTATATACATAAATAAGCCTTTAGCAAATTAATAAATAAAAAGAAAAACATTAAATGAAAATGTTTTTTCCACCACTACGTAAGATTTTATAATTAAATGCTACAGTTTTATGTCCTTAAAACGATTTTTACTCGGTTCAAGTCAGAGAAGTGGAGCTTAATTTCATATAATCCTAATTTAAGCCGGATTTTATCTTACAAAATAGAAATTTCCAAATTTCTAAACAGTATGTACATTTTAAATATATTATGTGTAACTTAAGCTGGACAATAATACTATATGCCTGTAATTTATATTATAACCAGTAATCCGCTATGTCTTAACAATTTTATTAAAATCGATTAAGGGCCATAAAACTTATGGCGTAAAAAACCGAAAAACACCTCTATACATATACATATATGTATGTTGTTTAAATTAGTAAAAATTATGTTCGAAGCCACCTCAAAGAAATTAACAGAACCTTTTTCGCAAAATCATAGGATTTCGTCTTAATATGATAGAAGCGCTTTTGTTTTTTCTGTAGTCTTAACGTTTAACGATGTTGCTCAGCCTTTATTTTCAGAAATATAGATATGTGTTTAGTTTGGAGTATCTAGTTTTCTATTTTTGGAAGTAACAAAATGTGCTAATTTTCATTTTCATTGACATCAAATATTTTTATTTGAAAAATGATTGGAGTAAAAATAAATATTTCCTCATCCAGACAGTTTCTTATGAGTAAATTCGAAAATAAACTTTCGAGACTTGATCAAGTTGAGAAAGTTATTTGATTTATTTTTGAATATAATAAATACATATGTAAACAATTGTAAATAATTAATTATTTGACGCATGTATATCAAGACCTCTTTGGATTTTACGATAACTTACAATTTCGATGGTGAACCACGATTATATTATTTTATTATTTATATGTACAGGCCAATGAATATTCCTCAAATAAAGATGTTTTGAAACGCTTAGAAAAACCGGCTTGATACATGGCTCAAATAATTCTTCAAATCTTATTATTTTTCCAGTTTCATATATCAGCTTGATATTTAAATGTCATAATCGTATTTGTTAAAAGTTCTTTAAAATTATAATGTAAAAATTAAATTATTCATTGTTTTTTTCGATTCCTATTGGTAGCTTATTTTTATAAATGTTTGTCACTTCTCTAATGTTTGTCTAAAATGTTTTAACGTTCTGATCTTTATCTGATATTCAAAATACAATTAAGCAAATTACTGCTAATGCAATTACATTCAAATTGCTTACAGAACTCTTACCCATCAATTATTTCCATGAAAATATGCAGTTTAAAATAGTTTTCAAAAATGTCAAGAGGTGTTTCAGGTTTTTATATAAATTCATTCGTATTTCTTTACCTCTGTATTACGGAAATCCAAAACTTGTTTGAAAAAATTGTATCGGACTGTTTTTGTCGATTTCTGATCGATATGAATTTCATAACGATTTCGAGATTCAACTTTTGCTTCGCTTTTAACAAATATTATTTTCGCAGATTTTAACAGACAAATAACATTTAAACTGCACTAGTGACACCTTCAATTTCATGTAGGAAATTCAAGCGAATATAATTTGACATTTTAGTCAAACCTCACACAACGCAGGCCGCAGTCATAAACTGTCAAACTTCTCGCAACGCAACACGTGCTATTTACTCTCATCTGAGTATTCTTTTGCACGTTTCCCCGGAAATTTCTATGCGAATTGATTTCGCAGGATAACTAAAAGTTAAAAGACATATTTACAGCCATTAATAGTAATGGGAAGAAAGGCAGAGTTCTCGGAGAAACCAAAAAAGGGCCCCGGAAAGAAAGCAAAAAAGCAAGGGCCTCCTGTTTTTATTAAGAAAACATTTGGTAAGTTCGCAATACCTTTTACATGCTTGAATTTGTGAATAATTCGATATTTTAGCACCTGCTGAAGACACTGATAAGAAATTGTCACATCGACAAAAGCAGCGTCTCTTAAAACGGGTAGCTAAGAAGGCAGTGAAGCAAATAAAAAACGCGAAAAAGCCGGAAAAGAAGAAGTACACCAGTGACTCTGAACAGGAGGCAAATGGTCACGATTCCAGCGATGCGGAAGGACCAGTAGTCAAAGGATTTTCTGATGAAAACAAATCTTGGCTGACTCCAAAGCAGCTTGCGAAAGGGAAGGCAAAAAAGGCAGTTGTCCAGCAAAGGAGCGATGGTGAGGAGGATGAGGAAACTGATGAAGATTTCTCGGCTTCTGAAGAAGCGGAGGAAAGTCCAGAGAATAGTGACGATGAAGAGCAATCTGAAGAAGATGAGGATGATTCCGATGAGGAAGAAACTAATCAGAAGTTAAAGGTAGGAAAGCTGGATGACCTGTCTGATGAAGATGAAGATGATAGTGACGGATCAATGGAAAAAGACGACTTTAGTGGGTCAGATTCTGATGATGATGACGACGATGACAGCGACGATAAGCTGCCCATTGAAAAAGCCAACAAGCTGCTGAAGAAAAAGCAGAAAAAGGACGCTAAACTTGCTGAGGAGGAGCTTCAGATGAATGTGGATAACCAGGAAGTGTTTCGTTTCCCGGATGAAGCGGGCGAAGAAGAGCCCGCCACACTTCAGGAAGTTCAGCAGAGAATTAAGGACGTTACTCTTGTGTTATCCGATTTTAAAAAATATCGACAGCCGGACAGACCTCGTGAAGATTACATAAATCTGCTCAAAAGGGATTTATGCACGTACTACAGTTATAACGAATTTCTCATGGGCAAGCTGATGGACATGTTTAACCTGAGTGAGCTGATGGAGTATTTGGAAGCGTCTGAGGTAAGTTTTGCATCTTTCATGTATCATAACTATTGTTCGTTGGTCAGGAGACCATGTAGAATTGATTGGTATAATCCATGTCTTTTTATTATTTCTCTAGTGTTACATACTTTCGACAGTCCGTAGCTTTAATAAATTCGTTTCCCATAAAATGTTAAAGAAATAAATCCAAATTTGTTAAATTAAACTAAAATTTTTTAGGTGCAAAGACCCCTCACCATCCGAACGAACACCCTAAAAACACGACGACGCGATCTTGCAGGGGCTCTCATTAATCGTGGGGTAAACCTCGATCCTTTGGGCAATTGGACAAAGGTGGGTCTGGTTGTGTATAACTCTCAGGTGCCCCTAGGAGCGACTCCGGAATATTTAGCAGGGCATTATATGATCCAGGGAGCATCTAGCTTACTTCCGGTTATGTCATTGGCTCCACAAGAAAACGAGAGAATTCTCGACATGTGTGCGGCTCCTGGTGGGAAGAGTTCCCACATTGCCTCCATAATGAAGAACACGGGAGTGCTGTTCGCAAACGACGCGAATGCAGACCGCATTAAGGCCGTCGTAGCCAATCTCCACAGACTTGGTGTAAACAATGCAATCGTAAGCGTCGAGGACGGATGCAAGTTTAAGAACATCATTACGGGCTTTGACAGAGTTCTTCTCGATGCTCCTTGCACCGGGACGGGCGTCGTTGCGAAGGATCCTAGCGTGAAGATATCAAAGGCCCCAGTCGACGTTCAGAGGTGTTACAATCTCCAGAGGAGGCTGCTCTTAAATGCTATCGACTGTCTTAATGCAAAATCCTCGACGGGAGGATATTTGGTGTATTCCACCTGCTCCGTGCTTCCTGAGGAGAACGAGTGGGTCATTGATTATGCTCTGAAGAAAAGAAATGTTAAACTCGTTCCTACCGGTTTAGATTTTGGAACTGAGGGTTTCGTGAATTACAGGACTTACCGCTTCCATCCCAGCATGAATTTAACCAGGCGGTACTATCCTCACACGCATAACATGGACGGATTCTTTGTGGCTAAGCTTAAGAAATTTTCAAATTTGATTCCAGAGAACAAAGATGGAGATGACGAGGAGAAAGAGATTAATTTGGATCAAGAAAGCGAAGACGTAGAAGATGAAAACCAGGATGAGAAAAATTCTAGGAAATTGAAGAGGTCAGCTCCCCCGAGTGAAGTGGAACAAGAACTTAAGAAAAAGAAGAAAGAAGAAGATTCGAAAAAATACGTTGCTAAGGTTTTCGAGCAACCCAAGAAAGACAAAAACATGAAGGAGGTTAGTAAAGCGACTGGTGGGAAAACTGAGAAGGAAGTTAAAACTGATACCGAGAAAAAAAGTAAAACCAACTTAGAGAAAGGCAAAAATAGCATAGAAGCAAATAAAAGTAAAGTGGGAAATCAAAAAAAGGGTAAAAACAGTAACGTGGAGCTAGCAGTTAAAGATAACATTCAAACTAAGAAAAAAGGTAATAGAAATGCGGAAGCCGAGAAGAAAACTAAAACATCTAAAGAAGATCTTACCAAAAAAATAGAAAGACCATTGCAACAGAAATCCATTAAAAGTAAGAAGAACGGCATAGAAAAGTCCTCACAAAAGGAAGTAAAAAGCGAAATGCAGGTGGACAAGAAATCTTTAGGAAAGAAATTAAAGAAGAAGAAAGTAACGAAATAAAACATTTTATTGTAAAGAGTTCAATAAATAAATAAAAAAAACAGTTTTAAGTAATAAGTGATTATTTTTAAATAAAATTTGTTTATTTCTTCCCACTTAAGTCAGTTTTAAGTATCTATTTCATTTCATTTCTAGTTTCGAGGAATTAAAATTAAGAAATACTTATTCTACAAATAGTAGTAGCAACTTCTTAATCTTTATAATTCATATGGTAATACTTACTTTTGCTATAAAAATAATTTAACGCAAAATAGAAAACATCAAATTGCTAAATGTTCGATTTTGCTTATAAAACGACGTTTTCAAAACGTTTTCCTTTCGTTGTGCATTTTTATTAAACAAAAGGAATACCTTTGAAATATATCTTTTGGGCAAAACATTTGATAAATAATTTCTTTTAAATTTACACAAAGAACATTTTACCTAAAAAAAAAGAATTTTTATTGTAAAATCCTTAAATGTAAATGTTTTACTGGGTAAGTGTTAAAATTGTAAACTTAATCGAGTCGATTTTACAGCCTTTTAAATTATGAGCTACTAATTTCTAAAGTAAAACTGGAGTTTTAGTTTAGTAGAGTTTTATTAAAAATCATTCTTCACTAAATTTGCTTTTTCTCTTAGAGCCAGGAGTTTTCGATCGTGCTCTGCAATCATTCGTTCACCTTTTGATTTCTTGCCAATGCCCAGCTTCGGGAGTCCCCGATTTAGTCCCTCCAGCAGGACGCAAGCCTTGCAGGGCTGCTGGGAGGATACAAACCCGCACCTGGAGCAAGAGCCCCGCTGAGGTCTCTTTACCTTGTCCTTGAACGCTAACTGCTCGCCCGAGTGGATGATGTCCATGATAACGGAGGGCCGCACCTTCTCAAGGTCCTTCAGGAAGGCCCTCGCATGGCCCCGGTAGGCGTTGGGGGCGAACACGCACTCCGTGGAGAAGTAGACGAGCTTCTTGTAGTAGGCGTACATCACGATCTCCTTCTCGTAGGTGTACTTCAGGGGTTTCACCCGAGGAATCGTGTCCTCCCCGCCGCCAGTCTTGATGTCCGTGCACCTCCTCAGTCGGGCTGTGTCGCCCCGGAGGATGTTCATGAGGACCGTTTCCGCGATGTCGTCCGCATTGTGCCCCGTGGCTATTGAGTCGACCTTGAGCATCTTCGCCCCTCGGTCCAGTGCTTGGCGGCGGAACACCCCGCAGAAGGTGCAGTTGTTACTCCTTCCGATTTGGGCGACAATCTTGTCCATGGTCCACCCGTAGAGGTCTTCGTACGATAAGATCTTGAGGCTCATTTCGTAGTCGTCGCGGTTTCTTTTGACCGTCTCCAGGCTGTCGTCCCGGTATCCAGTGATGCCTTCGTCGATGGACAGGAGCACCAGGTTCAGGCCGTAGTCGTACCGCTCGTTGAGGAGCTTAAGGACGTACGCGAGGACCGTGGAGTCCTTGCCCCCACTGGCGGCAACCGCGACTTTGTCTCCGCTTTTGAAAAGATTGTTTTGTTTAATCGTCTGGTGGATTTCCAATTCGAACGCTCGGAAGAAGCACTCCTTGCAGAGGGCATCCCCGGTTTTGGGGCGCTGCAATTTAATTTATTTTCAGTTCTGTTTCTTTCAATAGAAGCATTTACCTTCAGGAGCGCCTTGTTGCCGCAACTAGCCTTGCACGGGACGGGCATCTTTCATCACGGTGTGCAAACGAACTCCGTTTGTTTACAAATTTTTCGTCGAGTGGCGAAATGACTTTTGACAGCGGCACACGTGCGAGGATTTCTACGTAAAATACGCGCAGGGTTGACTTTTCTTTGGGTCAGCTGATAGCACTTTCATCTTTTACTGTACGTAGAAACGTCATTTTTGACACCAATCAGCTGATTTTGATTTGCAAACTTCTTATGAAATGTTTGGCTTTCCGCCTCTTGTTTGAGAATTTGTTGTGATTTTCTGGAGTTCTCGTTAATATCTGGTTTGTCCCTTCCGGTTAATGCAGAGCGTTAATTCCCGTGGCCCCTAAGAAGTATGGACAGTCAGGTAATGTAGACCCACGGCGTATAGACGATATTCTGGGTTTTCCTAACTTATTTTGTAATATTCAGCCTCCGCCTGATGGTTATTTGCTCGATTTCGTGGACAAAGAGTGGCGCGAGGATCAATTGCCGTTTGATCAAATTATAGTTCCAGCCGACAAACTCCCGGACCCCGAAGCAGACAGCGGCGACTCCCATCTCACACTCACGGAGCAGGTGAGAAAATGCCCCCGATGCGGCGGCACTTGTATTTTAGAAAATTAAGGTAATTCACCGCAGTGAATGGATTGTTTCGACTAATTTGAGTGCTTCGTTGATTTAAACTTTGCTTGACTTCGATGGTTACCAGGATAGTTGAATAAGCATTTTATTTCCTGCGGTGTATTCCTTTACATTATATGGTGTCATTTTAAAAAAGATTTTCATTCACCTAGAAAACTCAAGGTTGCCGTTTTATTGCGTTTTTATCATTAAAAAATAGCCATGGTATAAATATTTCAAAGAATTATTCAGCAAAACATTGTAGAAATTGATATCTTTAATAATCAAGGTCTTGCTTAGTCATTAAACTGAGTCGAAGATTTCCAATTGCTGCACGTAACCAAATCGATTTTAGCGAGATAAGTAAAGATTCAAATCGAATGTAATAAATTTGTATTTTTTAAAACGTTCTAGAAATTCTAAACTCAATAATTTTAGTTTAATTTAAGAGAGATTTTGCGTGTTTGAACTAAATTTGAAAGCTGGTTTTATATTACTTTTAGTGGCAGCAGAGATTCCAAATATAATTTTGTTTACCCAAAACCTCCAAATTTCAAACTAGCAATATTAAAATTCTCTTAATACTAATTTTTGCTAAATTTTTGATAAAGCTTAACATTAATCTATGCTACTAAAGTTTTGATTGTGGAGTTAAGAGATTTACGTTGTGGGAACAGGGAAATAATAAAACAGCTTTATTTTGAAATGGGAGAAATTGAATGATTTTTTTTTATTTTCGGCTTTTACATTTGTAGGCATGCACGTTCTTTAACTACGTAAAATTTCAAGTTAATAGTTTCGAATATGTTCGATGGGTTTGTCTATTTCGTTCTTTCATTTAATTTTCTTAACTGATTTTAATTAATTTGGGCACAAATATATACTCGTACGTATGTACGTCCTTAGTGGACTTCTGGTCAAATGATAGACTAGTGCAGTATTTTTCATCCTTTATGCTCCTTGTACCGCTTGCAATCCGAATGTAATATGCGCATCGCTTGAATCTGTGGAGGATAGGATTGCCATTAGTGACTTTTCCGGATAATCTCTGGAATTTCCGAAAGAATCAATTTTATTAACAGAGTTGGGACATAGTGTAGCTGTAGAGCGTTACTGAAACACAACTTAACCATTTTTCTCGAAGTTATATCGCTTCGCTCAGGAGAAAGCATGAAAAATACATGTTTTTGGTTTTATAATAAATAATTATATAATTCAAACTCAGTAATTGTCATTATTCAACAAAAACGCCTATTTTAAGCTTTAATAGAAACATCAGCACACGATCTGAAATGCTCCTGCGGCCCACAGCCGGTTCTTCCTGTTCCATTAGGACATTTTCCCCAAGTATTAGCTTTAAAATAAGAAAATAGTTCTGTGATATTTACTTATAAAATAAAACATTTCTCACCTGTACTATAGGTCCATCTTAAGACGCAGTGTTTACAACTTAGCCCTTCGGGGATTTTTACAGCTGTACTGAATTTTCCACTAGTTCCAGTTTTTAAAATGTACTTCTCTTGACCGTCAGCGAGTTTGATCTTTTCGAAGCACTCTTCAGTTTCTTTATTTTCGTCTATGTTACAAATGTCGAAAGTAAACGAGCCCCAGTGGTTTTTAGTCAAGTTAATTACAACAGGGATTGCATCTCCTGATTTGTAAGTTTTAACGATTACACCCTCGCCATAAAGACCTCCAAGTTCATGTGGTCGTGGTGGTTGAATGCCGTAGCTATCTCCGCAAATGCCGCATTTGCCACCGAATCCATTTTGGACCTATGTATATTAAAAGTAAACATAATTTTTAAGGAGCATTTTTCATTTAATCGGAACATTGATTTTAGCTAGAGCTTTCCTGTTCTAAAACATATTTTAACTTACCCCAAGTCCACCGCAGTAGCCCTGGTTGTCGTTCCAATCTTGGGGTGCTGAACTGTTGTATCTCCATCGGGAGGCCCTTCCAACAGGTTCCTCCATCATGCCGTGTCCTTTGCATAATGCAATCACGTACACTGCGATAAAGCCAACGATTAAAAAGGACCTCATCTTAATGGAGATAAACAGTAAAAGAACTGATGTGAAGATCCCCATAAAGAACCCCTCCCTTTTATTGTATTCTCGGCGAAATTAAAGCCATTGTTTATTCACAAACAGTCATGCGAAATTGTTGCGATAGGTGTTTCGTCAAATTTTTGTTTGATTGAAATGTAAATTCAATATTTACTAGTGTGTTTTTGAAGGACACATATTAGCTTGCCAGATGTTTTATTGTTTGGACGATGCATATTATTTGTTTTTGTTGTTTTTTGCTCTTACTTATTAGACCTTATAAAATTCATTGAAGAATTTCCTGATTTTTTTATGACCGACTTTTACAATTCCGAAGTGAATATATACTTATTTTTACCATGCCGTCGAAAGCTCGTATTTTTTCCCTGTTTTAAGTGCACAAAATGTAACTATTTTATCATGAGGGAATAAAATAGGACATTTTTACCTGGTTTCCGATCTAAAAACCAGGATAAAATTCACCGGCGCTGGTATGGGAAAAAAAGAATTTTTGAAATGTAATTCCAGTCATGCATAGAGAAGTCATGTAAATCCAAACAAGATTAATTGACGATTGTTATAATTTAAAATTAATGATTTGATGTGAAAATTCGTAATTCTATTTAAAAAAAAATGCGATGTGAAAGAACCCTCAAAGCTCAAACAAGGTTCTTGTAGGTCTGATGCTGGTAAAGCCTTTCAAATTGAATTATTTGAATTCTTGTGCATTTTATAAAAGTACTAAATCTTAAAAAGTTTTCAAAATATTACTGAAATTAAATGTTTTATACAATATGTAGATGGTGAACGAAGATTGTAATAAACGGACTTAAGAAACCTTGTTCACGAAGATGTTTAAAAAGGGTGAAAAATATAACTGGTATATTATATTTCCAGATTAGGTCTCAGGTTTTCAAATGAGAAACGTTAAAAGCTTCTACCTACGGACTAAAAATTCTGGCTTTTAATGGGACAATTGCTGACCAGTTTTCTGGGTCCCTTATATCAGAAATAAGAAATTTCTTAAGCCGCAAAAATCTAAATTTCCTATATTAGGATATAGAAAACAATTGATTTGATTTGGAAATAGGGCTGGAACTATTTAGTGTTTACATAATATGGGTAAAGAATATTGAAATAATACTGTTATCACTGTAAATTACACTTTCAGGAGCAACGATGGACTGATCTAGCTCTTAGCACTTTGGCGCCTGAGTTGGGAATAACTGATCAAGTCAACATAACAGGAGCATAAGACCTAACTCTTCAAAAATCATTCCCTTAATTTAGTGCTAGTTTTAATTTAAAATTCTTTTTCTAACACAAGTAGAAATATAATTAGTAAATATGAACCGCAACTTGCACTCGCCTACTAAACTTACTGAATTTGCGCGTAACTTTGAGGAGGAGTCGGAAACTCTATTTTCAAAATTTGTTAATAAGCTGACGAACGCTTACAACTCGAGCTATAACTCAGTAAATGAGTTAAACGCGACAGGGTTCCCAGCGAATGTTTCCGATCGAGATGTAGTCAACTCAAACATAAACACAATTTCTCGCACTAGTTCTAGTTCTAGCCTTAATTCTACTAAGCCAACAAGTTTGCAAGTAGCGACTGATAAGTCGAATTCAACTAGCACGTCTTCAACGACAGAGGACACTTCTGAATCTCCAGAGCGAGTGAGTTGGAAACAATTATTTAAAATACTCTGGCATTAGATTATGCTTTAATTAGGTCGACGATATGCCAATCGAAGTTACAGAGGGTCGAAATATGTTAAACGTTCTGAAGAGGATAAGCAATATAGTGGCTGCAAGGAATAATGTGAGTATAGAGTTGTTTTGACTGGTTAAGATATTTACAAGGATTTTATAGAATTTACGAAGCTATAAGGACACCGAACTTCAGCGCTTTTGGATGCCTGATTCAAAGGCAAAGGAGTGCTATGATTGTGGACAAAAATTTTCCACTTTTCGCCGTAAACATCACTGTCGGTTATGTGGTCAAATATTTTGTTCGAAGTGCTGTAACCAAGTTGTTCCAGGCCATTTACTTATGTGCTCTGGTACGGTTCTTTAATATTTTTTAATATCCATTTGTGATTACATGTATTTTACAGGAAGTTTAAAAGTTTGTACATATTGCTCTAAAATAGTTTTAAGTTATATTCAGTCGAATGATATCACGATTGATCTTAGAGCTGATCTTCAAGCATTGCAAGATGATTTATCGAACAAGTTATCGCCAAATCAAGGAGAAGTATCGAAAAATGTTCCAACTTTACAAAGAAAGAAATCTATAGGATACCAAGAGGAGCGATGGGTTGGAAACCAAGTAACGAATCTTTCAAACGCAGATCGAAAGAACATTTTACAGCAGTCGAATTCGCTAAAAATGTTGCATGAAGAGATGATCAGGCAGTTGCCTGAGCAGAGATGCGGGTCTGAGCTTATTGATTTCTTGAAGATCAATCAGAAATCATCGAACAAAGTACAAGCTATTGCAATTTTGAATGCAATGCTTGAAGCTGGTTTTCTTGTACCTATAGTGCCTGATTCAGATAATCTCGAGTTCGATGAGAACTTACATTATAAATTGGTTTGCACGAACGATGTTGTTGGAAGTCCTTTGCAAAGTTGCGAGGACTATGAAATTAGTTCATTACTTGAAAATGGAGTTAAAGAGGATGGATCGCAATTTGACGGTAATTAAAAAATATTTATTTTAGGAAAAGTATATTTGAATAAAGAAATAGCAGTGCATGCTGAATAACACAATTGCTGTTGATTATGGTAAAATACTAAATTTCCTCTTATCTCTCTTAAAACCTAAACCCAGGAAAATAACTTCAATATTACTTAAAAAATTGGGAAAAATCAGCAATTAGGTCTTAACAAAATTTCAAAATTTTTTCTATAAGCGTTTGAAGCTGTTATATTTTTTTTGCTTATGCTTTTTGCTTCCTAAGATAAAGTAATGAAAACTTAGATATGTTTAAACTTTATTTTCCTTCTTCCATTTTTTTTAAAGTCATGAAATCATTGTGGTTATATTTAACATTTCATGTTTTCATAATTTATAGATTCCTTTTTGCCAAAGAGCTTAGACAACAGCATAAGTTTTCAGTCAATTAAGGAAATGGAGTTGGAAAATTCCATACGATCTAAGGCGACAACAACAACCGAATTGGTGAAGGCTTATTGTAATCACGAGGAGCTCTTGCTTGGCCAAGTTTTACGCAATCTCAATTTAGACCAATCCTGGTCGAAAATCCTCATACCTTTATGCGCTCGTGCAGCGAACCAATTTAGACCAGAGTTATGTAGCAACGATTTGATGGATATACGGAATTATATAAATTTCAAAAAAATCCCAGGCGGATTACGATCGGATTCGAATATTGTGGGTGGAGTTGTTTTCACTAAAAATGTCGCTCACAAGGAAATGGCTAATCGAGTTGAAAATCCAAAAATATTGCTTTTGGAGTGTCCTATCGTTTATGAGCGAGTCGAGGGCAAGTTCGTCAGCATCGAGACTTTATTACTACAGGAGAAGGAGTATTTGAGGAATGTTACCGCCCGCATTCTTAGTTGGAAGGCCAAAGTTGTCCTTGTTCATAAAAATGTGGCAGGAATTGCCCAGGATATGCTACGAGCAAAAGGAATTACCCTTGTTTTGGATGTAAAGAGCACTGTTTTGGAACGACTTTCTCGGTGTCTTCAATGTGACGTCGTTACATCCATTGAATCGAATATTGGAAAACCTAAGCTGGGAGCGTGTGATGTATTTTACACAAAAAGTTTCGATGATGGAGCTGGTATTTTCTGAAGTTATTATGTATTATAGTTGTGTTATTTCACATATCTTTACAGGAGGACGGAAAACATTGATGTTCTTTGAGATATTTTCAAGTCCCCCCGGATGCTGTTGTCTTCTAAGAGGAGCAAATAATAATGAACTCGCTAGAGTTAAAAAGGCGGCATCTTTGCTCCTATATGCTAGGTATATATTCGCTTGTATTTGGTATATTGATTTGATGAATTGAATCGCTAACAAATTAAATTTGGCAAACTTGAATTATGTATATCGAGTATTTGCGGTAATAGCTTTTTCGTGTTTTGTGAAGTAATTTTTTTAAAATGCTTATAGAATTTTAGTTTTATATCATTTTAGTTCATTAATAGAATTATACAAATTAATATCGTCGGTTATTTTATCGAATATTAACGCAATATTTTAAGAATTATTTAGTTTTGAATAAAATTCAAAACTCCTCTAAAAATAACCAAGCAACAAAGTAGCCTATGGTAAGTTTGTTCAACGTGCTTGTTTGCTGAATTGACATTTGATTTACAAATAGTATTTTAAAGAGTTCACTTAATATAAGCCAAATGAATTTATCCTCCAATTTTGAAGTGGACGAGCAAACGTGCGATGACAGTGAAGACGTATTTCTAAACAAAACTGCAAATATAAGGCGAAGAAGGCGTCGAGCTGGAAGGAATCAAAAAAATTTAAAGAATTTTTCTAACTCTGAATCACCTACAGAAAGAACGCCTTTAATGCCCGCAATTGACGAAGAGAGAACTAGGCAGAAGTTGGAGTTCTATTTTATGAACCCTTTTAAGAAATGGCAGGAGATGGGTCACTTTCCATACATGCTCATATTACAATTTATAAAAATGATTTTGGTTACTATGCAACTTTACATTTTTGCATACTCTCGCTACAAGCAAGTCGATTACACTTGCGATAATAGAATATCCTTTTCGCATTTGTTTTTGAAAGGATGGCTCACTTCAATGGAATTATATCCAAGTCGTAAACCACCACTGGCGATTTATGAGAAATCTCAATTTTTTGATACTATCGACCATGCATTCACTCAATATGCGTCACTGAATAGCGATGCAGGCCCTTATAGTTATCCTTCAATTGATAACGAAATGTCGCCGATGGAATTATGTTTTTACTCCTATCGTGAAGTCTCAATATTTGGCCACAATAATAGTTATGTTTTTAATCCAGAAATCGATCGGAAATGTTTAAATTTAACAGCAAATATGAGTGGAATGCCAAGCTTTAAATATCTAACAAGTAACAACATTAATGTTAAATTCACAGCTCTAGTTAAAGCCACTTTAAAATTTGTTATCAAGACTGTCAATTTCAAAAAGTATGGACCTCTCTCAGCGCCTGATTGTTTTGAGTTTGATGTCATAATTTTATTCGATAACAGTGACCAAGACGGGCAAATGATACTATCTTTAAATACAGTGGCCATGCGCCATAACTGCAGAGGAATTTTTAAGTATATAATAGATTTAAAATATCATCCAGCATTACGCAGCTTGTTGAACTTGACGGTCATCTTTATTTGTACAGTCACCGCCGTCGGTTGCATTAGAGCAATCTACAAGGATCAGAAACTAAGGAGAGAAACGGCTGAATTGTTTCTGTTTAAATACGAAAGAGAACTAATTTTGGAGGAAAAATTGGAATTTATTAACTTCTGGTATATTATGATCATTTTTAACGATATCTTTATCATCCTTGGATCATTCCTTAAGGAGCAAATAGACCAAGAGTTGTTCGAGACCGATGGCTGGGACTGGGATTTATGCACGATATTTATTGGACTGGGCAATCTTTTAGCTTGGTTTGAAGTTCTGCAGTATTTGCGATTCTTCAAAACTTTTAGAATGGTGATTTTAGCCCTCAAGAAATCTATTTGGAAAATGTTCCGATTATTTTTATCTACCTTCGTCATTTTCACTGGTTTCATGTTTTGTGGGTGGCTAATTTTTGCACCTTATAATACTAAGTTTCGTTCTTTGTCATTGACATCAGAGTGTCTGTTTGCGCTGATCAGTGGAGATGATATATACACAACATTCGCAATTATGTCCCGCAGATCGATGATGCTTTGGTGGTTTAGCAAAATATACTTGTACTCTTTTGTCTGGCTTTTCATCTATGTGGGCATCTTGTTGTTTCTTGCGGTTATGGAGGAATACGAAATTATTAAACAATACTATGAAGAGGAATTACCGAAATCATGCCTTCAGGAATTTATTGGTTTAAAATCAACAATTTCTTCGAGCAGTACGTTTAACTATGATTCAGATAAGAAGAAGCGAACAAGTTTAACAGATTATTTTTGGACTTTGGGACCTAAAAAGAAGACATATGAATCGGCAAACTAAAATCTGGATATAATTTGCAAGGAATTATTAGTTTGAAAAATTTGTTAAACAATTTTCTCGAAGATTTAATTTTTTTACGAGTGGCTACGCTTTTAAACAATGTTAAAATTATGAAATGTTATGAATGTATTATATTATCACCAAATTGGTAGTGAGTAAGATAAAAAACTTTTAAATATATGTATACATATTTAAAGAAAATAAGATATTATTAGAGTTCAATAAAGTTTTATCAATAAGATTTAGTATAAAATTTTACTCCTCTAATGCATTGAAAGTAGTTTTTAACTAATTGAACGAATTTGGTGTTTGGGGTGTTTGGAATAATGAATTTTTTCAGGGGAAAACAGGGTGTTATTAAAACCAGGCATAAAAACTAATTTTATATTTGGGAATATTATATTTATGAAATGATTTTGATACCAGGCTGCTTGTTTGCATCAAATGTTCATCCCTAAACTTCTTGATTGCAAGAGTAAAAAACCTTGTAGAAAAATAGCCAGATTCACAAAAGGTAATTAATGAATTCGACCCATTGAGAAAATAGTCGAAATACCAACTATGAGTATAAATAAGTTTGACTATTTTCCAAATAGTGGAAACATAATAATATCTACAAATTTTTGTATCCATTGAATATTTGGTAAAATAAAAATAAAATTAAACATATTTTAAGACCTTACAAGAAGTTCGGAAATAAATTAAAACGATGGGCAGCCCAAGAAGGGAATCTTATAACTTATCATAACATTTAAACATGGTTTTAAGTCTTCAATGAGGTAATCAAAATGAAATTAGTTTTTTTTCCGTATAAAGATAGAATTATATTTTAAAGATACCTTTTATTTTGTGTCTAAAATTTAGCGCGGCATAAATAAGTAGGTATTATTTGATAGTACGAATTGAAAATTTCCAGAAATAATTATTTCAAGGAATAGAAATGTAAAAACTCAAAAGTTTAAAAAGTTAATCGGAAATTGAGAAGAGGTCTTCATGTCGTTAATTAAAAAATACGAGTCATAAGATGTATCATAAATAAACTAATTTTCGATTAAATTTAAAATAATATAATTTCTAATGAATATTGTTAGGTGAGTGGTAATAATAACAAATGTTGTAACAAGAAAAATCGGAATGTGTGACTAAGTACAAAAACTTATTGAAGCGAGATACCAACTGCTGTTTCAGTTAATAATTCTTTAATTTATAATTTTCTTTAAAGGTATAATTGGCGTTTTGAAATGTCATTTCTACTCGATGAATTTGCACGACCACCATCACCGAAAATGTTAATTTTTGATTCCAAGGAACAAACACCTTCTGATAATGACACTATTGACGATTTAGATAGTGGACAGGAAGATATAAAACAAGAAACTGAAGAAAATTCGGAACAAGTGAGCAAATGTGCAGATGGTACAGAGAACACAGAGATAGTTTTACATAAAAGACTTGTGGAACGACGATCTGAGGATAAAATAGTCACAATAGAAAATGTAAATGATTTCACTGATCCTCTGAGGGCTCCAGAATTGTCCCCTACCAAATATGAACCAGAAAATTCTGTAGAATTTGCTGTACAAACACCATATGATAATCGGTTTAGAACGGCGTTGAGCTCGACTGTACTCTCAGTGAGCCCTTTTGTATCATTTCCTCTGCCTTACCTGGAAACTGAACAAGGAAGAAAATGCGCTTTAAGATCGCATTTTCCTAATGAATTATATTTTTCCAAGCAATGGTCAAATTTCCCAGTTAAAACGCAATCATCTGAAAACAATTCAAGGAAAGATGATGCTACTAATGTGAAATTGAAACCGCCGCACAATTTTGTTACTCATGAAATTACAACTTCCATCGACAATCGGGAACTACAAACCCTGTTAGCAGAATTTCGAGCTTTTGGTGGCCGATATCCCAAAACTAATAAAAGTAAAGTTTCTTGACCTATTATTTCTATTAAATAATATTAAATATAATTTTAAGTGGTGAAAATAAAAAGGCAGGACTCCTATCAAAAGCCGCAGAAAGTCCAGGACGACTTTATTTATAAAGATGCTTTAGATCTGGAAAATCACCAGCGATTCTCGGTGCTGTTTTGCAGTTTTTATTACAATCCAAAGTCGCCTTCCTCATTTTGTGCGCAGCCCACGCTTTTAGACATGAAATTTTATGGCCAGCAGGACATAATGCTTGGACAATTTCTTCAGAAGTATTGTTTTCGGAGCTCTTATATCTGCCACTCTTGCAGTTTGCCGATGATGGGTCATGTACGAAGGTAAAGTTAAATAAAAATATTATCTTAATCAAGTAAGATTTTATACCAAATATAATTTATCTAAATTTAATCGTTTTTTTTAGAATTAAAATTTCTTTGTATGGTTGTCAGCAAAATCGCGCCAGATATTTGCTGACAAGCACGCTTTATTTGTGATTTAGTAATGTTCGTATTTTTAAATCACTTTCAGATATGTACACTCAATGGGTTGTGTCCAGATTTTTCTTACGGAGGATGCGAATAAGAACGACAGTGATCAAATCTTCTTAACTTCATGGTGTCAACATTGCAATGAAATGACTCCAAGCGTGCCTCTATCGGCCGACTCTGTCTGTTTATCTTTTGCAAAATACTTAGAACTACGATTTCATGGTCATGTCTATCAGAAGAGGATTGTTGAAAATTTTAAAAGCGAAGTAGATGTGAATTCAGATTCAATTAGCAACAATTGCCCGCATTCCTTGCATAAAGATTATATTCATTATTTTTCCCACAAAGGCATTGGAGCTAAAATTAGTTACACTCCAATCGAAGTTTGGGAAATTAGTCTTCCACCACTCACTTTACACTTGAAGAAACCAAAGCCGTTTGATAATGCACAAGTTCAGGAGGATATTAAAAATTTTTCCGTAAAAGGTCATGAGGTGTATTCAAAAATTCATGAAAAAATTGCAGAATTGGCAACAGAGGAAGAGTGCCCAATGCTTACAAGTTTCAAAACAAGTTTGAATCAAAATCAGTTTAAATTTCGACAGCATATTGAAATTGTGCAAACATTGCTGACGGAGAAAGACGTTCATTCCTATGATATAAACGATGCGATGCTAATGGCTAAAAGGACGTTGGCTGAAAGTATTGAATGGTGGGGTCCTCGCCTTCACGAAGCTACTGTTCAAGCAAAAGTAATGCAAAAACAGGAGTCTAATCCTCAAATCGATCCAGGCACTATATGTACAGAGGATCTGAAGACTGAACTTGATTCGCCTGTGGTGGAGAGTAAACAAATTACAGATACAGATGAATCGATGAAAAGCGAAGTGCTTGAAACTTCGGCGGATAATTCACGAACAGAGAATTCACCGGCCCCAGGAAAAAGCCGAGATAGTATACCGAAGGGTCATCATGAAGATAAGAAATCTATTAAACAACTGCTTAGTCAATTGCTACCTTCTACAAATCAAGTTAATATCCTGCAATCTCCTCTTTCTACAAATGAGCACCTGACTTTGCCTTTGGGAGTTTTTCCAATTCTTGTTCATGATCAAGATCTCAGTTCGATCATAGCTTACAGTCTTGTATCGGCGGACTATAAAAAAGCGATAGAGAACTTGAATTCAACATCTGGTTACAACAGCGATCCAAATAGTAGTCCGAATGTTAAAAGGAAGTCTCAGGATGGGTAAGCAACTTAAACTTGGCTAAAATAATTATTAGTCTATATTTTGTCTTCTTTAATACTAATAGATCAATAGACAATAGTGAGAAAGACTCTGCTAAAGCTGAGGAAGATAAGAAATGTAAATCGAACTCCCACATTGAGTTTAACTTCCAGGTACTTATATTAATTTCTAAAGCTTAATGTGTTTTGTTGAACACTATAACATTAGGACCCCACTACCTCATTTACGTGCAAAATTTATTTTGCTAAAGAGTTTGATTTGATACGTTCAAATGTTCTAAAACCTCCAAAGCTTGAAAAAAGCATTTACAAAGAGTTAGAAAATAAAAAGAAGGAAGAGTTAAGGCAGTCCCAGCAAAGAACGTCTTCGCAAAGTGATCCGGATTTGCAGAGAAGGATTAGTTCAAATAATTTGACCCCATCAAAGTCTGTTGAGCCTCCGAAAGAAGTGCCTACAGTGCAAACTGAAGCAGATGAGGCGCGGCTATTTTTTGCGCGCTCCCTCTGCAGAAGTGCGCAGTGGGAGGCTAGGGGCGGAAAGAGTGGCTCAAAATTTAGCAAAACTTTGGGTGAGTGCCTTTTAGAAATTAACAATATTATTAAGGAAGTTCCAGAATTTGATTAAAATAGTTACTTTCATTTATTTTAATATGCTTATAAAACGCTTTTCAGACGATCGCTTTGTGCTAAAGGACATGAGCAAAACAGACATTTCTATATTTGAAAATTTTGCATCAAATTATTTCGATTATTTAAACAAATGTTTGCAGCAAAATCAACCCACTCTTCTTGCAAAAATATTGGGAGTTTATCGCGTAACAATAAAAAAGAAAGAGTAATTGAGAAAATAATAAATTGTAAAGTTCGTAATTATTAGCATTCCTCTTATAATTACAGCTCTATGCAAGAGAAAACTATCCTCGTAATGGAAAATTTGTTTTACGAATGCGACATCAAAAAGAAATTTGACCTTAAGGGGTCTGAGAGAAATCGATTAGTAGATCCTACTAATCAGAGCGGAGAAATCGTGCTGTTAGACGAAAATCTCATTCAAAGTAAGGAAAACCAAATAATAGAAGTAATTGATGATTGTATATAATAGAAACGTTTTTCCAGTGTCTTGGTTTAAGCCTCTATACATATTATCGCACAGCAAAACGATTTTGAGAGAAGCTATCAATCGGGACTCAACTTTTCTGGAGAAGAATGGAGTCATGGATTATTCTTTACTCGTCGGATTAGACAATAATGACAAAGTTTTAGTTTTGGGAATAATTGGTAAGAATCGAACAATGGCTCACTTTTATATAATTTACTCGATTTCGATGTCTGTAACACGGCAAGTTAAAATAAAATTTTAATTTTTCAAGATTATATTCGCACCTATACTTTTGATAAGCGTTTGGAGTCTATTGTTAAACAATCAGGATTATTGGGCGGCCAAGGGAAACTTCCAACGGTCATATCTCCTCAGCGATATAAGAGTCGATTTTTCGAAGCTATGGATCGATATTTTTATTCAGTCCCTGATAGATGGGAGAAGTTAGCGAAGAAATAAATAACAAAGTCATTGGAATTTAAAAAATTGATTGAACATTATATCTTCCGAAACAACTGCATAGTTAATCACCAATTTAATAAATCGATTAAAGAAATAAATACATAAATATGTAACCAATTGTTTTTATCATCTTCCTTACATCAAAGCCCACCAGCAATATTAAAAAGCTAAGTAGCTTAAAATATTTGAATCTTTGGCATGGAACTCTAACGGTATGATATTAAATATCGCAAAAAGCAAATAATAACTATTAATTATTACTTTATGGCTTTTAATTTGAGAGTATTTATTTACAACTTGTCGATTGATGGTTTTAATTACCAATCGTGATATAAATCGAAGGAGTGTCACTCGTGAGGTATCAACTGTCGGTTGACGCTTAATCATAAAATAAATCATTATCATTACCCTAAATTAAAATATCTCTATTTTTACACTTTTTAAGCAGACAACCATTTTCTCAACTGATGGGAATTTAATTGCAGTCAACGAAATTGCATGAATTAATATTTGCTCAGTTTCAGTAGCAGATTAATGATTTTGGAGGCTCCACGCAGAGAAGTTTCGTTGACTGTGTCTACCACAACAATGTTTTCAAAACGTTTATCAAACGATTATGGAACATGCTTCAAAAATCGTTGTATTCGACTCGAGAAAGGAAAGGATTAAGGAGAGACATTAAAAAAGTTGAAAAGTTGCGTTAAACACTTCTCACCCATGTAAATAGTACCTAAGAATATCGCAGCACATTTAAACAAGCTTATTTTAATATATTTTATAGGTTTTTATGCAAGATGGTAACTACGGCAAAATGTTTATATATGTATGTACCAAATGCGAAATAAGATATCATTAAAACACCGAATGTAATATTCATGAAATTTAGTTAGAATTCGAGAAATTTTGGTTTTCCATTTGAATTCGCCGTCCTGAATTTCTAGTTCGAAAGTAGAAATCAGTTTTCTCTATGTCATCTCAATATCAATTTTCTAGCCATCCTTTGGTGTTTAGTATCGTTTTTCGATGGTGTTAAACTGAAAAATGTTTAAATGTTTAAAATGTTTAGATATAAAAAAGCCTCTAGAAGTTCGCTAGAGAGTTTAATAGCTCGTACCAATGGAACTAAGTGACAACTACTTGCTTATCATGCTTTGGTGGCATTTTGAGTGTTGTTGTTTTACAGAAAACTGTTTTTAGGCGAGTTACTGGTGATAATAATGTATCACCTTAAAATCTAGATTTTTTTACAATTTGGATTCTTTGAATGGCCCAAGTACATGTTCTAAAATTCATCAAGGTCATAATCTACTCTTACGCTTGGTGGACATACTCCATGGAGTAAAACCAATAATGCAAATTAAGGTGCCGGCATTTGGAAGTCAACGCCCGATAAAAGTACACCTTAAATCGGGTCCAAGGGCGCGTACCTACCGCTACGTGATGAATATGACTATGCAAAGTGTAACAGTCACAAACACACGTAATGTCAGCCAGAAGTGCTATATCCTCCGATTTGCGGTAGAAGCCTAGTAACATTTTATTTGATGATTTTATTTTTTGACTAAAATATAGGTCAGTGGTACCAGGACGATAGTGAGCTTTACCAAAACCACTGTTTGAATGGGCGAAACTCCCAACTATCGCTCCTACGCAATCCCCCATTCAGGAGCCAGGTGGATAGCCCTG
This sequence comes from Tolmerus cingulatus, assembly GCA_959613345.1. Classification (NCBI taxonomy): domain Eukaryota; kingdom Metazoa; phylum Arthropoda; class Insecta; order Diptera; family Asilidae; genus Tolmerus; species Tolmerus cingulatus. The sequence goes on along the minus strand of OY390708.1, from coordinate 19,278,474 downwards.
CCCAAGTCATGTAATTGCTTCCTGAATACTTTAACTTGCTTCTTGGGCCGTGGGTTCAAGGAGCAAGGAGTTGAGCAGGTCTTAGTATAACGTGTTTACTAGGAAAGCTTTCTACTTCGGGTAGGGCCGTGTAGAAGTAGTTATATTTGAGGCTCCGTACAAAGCACGAAAGTTTTCCAGTTTATAGCTGGTGCCGCGATAACCTTAACTCAGTTAGGAGCAATGTTATATCGGTTCGGGCGGCTCCTTTTAATTAGTCCGACATTGAAACTCGTTTGAAACTCATTTACCCTGCTTAGTTGAAAAGTGCCCATTGCCGTTCGCTTCAATGGTCTTCTGACCATAGCACGATGACAAAGTCCTGGAATACCAAAGGACAGGAAGGAAGGTACTGGTAACAACTTTATACTTGTTGTTTTCAAAACTCAAATCTTATTTCCGTGTTATGGATATGCAAAAGTACCTTGGTGACATCTCATATCTATTTCTGCCAGTGTCTTGCCACTTTGGCATTTATTCGTCGTTTCTGGTTGTAGAATTTAAATTTAGAAAAGCTTCGGGGTTAAACGTTTTCCAGTGCACATGCAAAGTTAGAGTTTTTTCGTTTTTTATTGTACTCCAGTTTAAAACCATTAATTTTCTTGTTTCCTTTGAGTCACCGCATTACAAAAACTTGTTATTTTCTTATCTGAGACATCAGTGTGATTGAACCTAATTTTCGTGCTTATCACGAATTAATTCAAGAACGACTTCAGTCTAGGAAAATTTAAGCCACAAATTAAAGTCGCTTGTAATGGACTTTTCATTAAAATTAAAATTTTTATTAAGTGGTTTCATGTGGAACGATTCGGAAAATGCTAATAAGAATAACTTTATTTGTCCGTTTTCGTGTTATATCAAAAAAGGTTTTAATTTTAGACCTAATTTAGGATCAGAGGATTTTATGGAGATTTAAGTTGCATTTTGACAATCGTCTAGTTGTAACTTATATTAAAATATAAAAAGAAAATATAAAAGAACTGTATATGTATTTGATATTCTAGGGAAAAGGAAATGAATTTTTTATACAAATACATATTTATGATTATGGCAAAATGAATGTAGCATTAAAATTTTGTTACACATTATCTCATCTTAGTAAAAAAGTAACTTTTTACATATATTCATAGTTTTAAACTCGGAAAATGATTTTTAGTGTTGAAATAAGAAACAAAATTCAATAAATGATTTTTATTTTTGACAACAAAAATAAAAGTCAGGAAATAATTTTAGTTTGTAAATAAAAAATTTATTTATTTATTATTTATTTATTTATTATGAAGCAAAAATACAATAAATTGTGATGCATCTGCGTTAACATTTACTGCTTTTAGTAATATGAGTTTGTAACGAACTTTATGTAACCCCTAAATCAAAAATTTGAGTGAAAATTATTCGAAAGATTTTTGTTTTCCAATCGATAAATAATCGCTCGGCTTAGAATCTAAAAGTCAACTCTTTAAGATGTAACATATGCCTGTCCATTGATATTCCGACTTGGAAAATTAATTTAGGTTGAAATGTATTTCGATGTAATGTGAAGGACATGGTGAAATTTACTATACACACCTATATCGGACGGTATTCTGGTTGGTATAAGAAGTGTCTTATAATTTTAAATATTCATATTGACCGCAGTGTAGTTTTGGGAAGATTGTGCTTCATTGTCAAAGCAACAGATTCGGGAAATGTTAGGGAAGGAAAAAAACTAAACCAAGGGTCCTTCTGTTGTAATTGGAAATTAAAACAACAGACTGAATTTTGTAACTTCCGGTCCTTAAATCACATGCTTTCGTTTTAGTGGGGATGTGGCGACTGGTTGTTATCCCTTAATACCTAAGCGTATAATAAAAGGCTTATTTAGTGAATATAAATATTTAACTGATTTCACTTAAACTTTCCAAGAATAACAAGAAGTCTGTTATCTAAGGGCTCATCCCATTTATACATTATAAATCTAAAGTAACATTGTCCTTTGCATTTTAAGCAGAATTCTCGAAGAGCTTAAGCTTAACGTAAACGAGACTTGTTATCGTTTGAGAGTATGATTTTTGGCTATTTTCCGGTCACGCAATTTAGGGGTAAGGACCTTGTTTGTTATGTAAGGCACCGTCTGGATCGAAAAGAACTTGACCTGATTTTAGTCAACCGAAATCTAAACATTAAAACACTTCTCAACCCACCCAGTCATCGAAATAGCGCCAACAGCACTTTAATAAAATTATATCACCAGGAGGTCTGGAGATGTATTGTATTATAACGAAAAAGGAGCCGAATTTAACCAATTAAAGTTGCGTGAGGGCTTCAAGTTTACGTCTCATCCCCAAATTGATTCAGATTCAAGGATTGCATTTGTAAGCAAGGTAATAAGACCTTATGTGACCCACATTCTTGAGCTCATTTGAAATTTCCCTCTCCAACGAAAATAATAAATTTATTCGGTGCACGATTTTCGAAGCGTTGAATAAAAATAATCTCATTTTGTCGTTTCGTGACCATCTGAGGGGTGGAATTCGCGTATTTTTTTAGTAAGACCACATTAGGGCTTTTCAGCAACAACCATAGACCACGACAAACAAGCCACAGGGAAATATAATAAAAGACATCAACCACCACAAAAAATTTATTTGCAGATATTCGCCACTCTGAAAATTCATTGTTGCATTTTAATTACCGGCAGCTGTTTTAAAATCTGGCCATTGTACCTGCTATGTGTTTCAAATTGCATGTGTTATTTATCGTAATTTTTCCTGCAGGAAATACATTTTGTAATTTATGATTATTTTTTGAGTAAAAAATGTTTGGTTTTGGTAATTTCAATCTTATGAAAATGGAGTGTAATAGGCATTGCCTTTTGTAAAAATATCGGAGCATAATTTTAAACGTTATAAATACTTTATATTATAGTTAAAAGAAGAGATTAAACTATAAAAAACTTATTTACTTTTTTCGGGTCTCTGTGGGTGGACACAGGTTTCGGTGCTATTTGGATTTTTGGAGGCTCTATCGACTGGAAATTAAATAACTAGAATGTTTTAACCAAAAAGAAGCAGGTTCAAGAAAACTAATGTTCATTCGGCATTATAATGTGCATGTAAATTTAAAAACTAGAAGTTTATAAATACTTCCGGGGCGATTTTTGGGGCTCAGTTGACTGGAAAGTAAAAAAGCAGACTATTTAAATATTTGTTTTCAAACGTACGTACATACATGTGTAGATATTAATGAAATTATCACCTCAAATATCTAACAGATGCGAAGGAGTTAGTTTATCTCTAAGTGTAATTTATTTGTATTGATTGAAGGTAATTGATAATATTTTATCTAAGTAGATTTGTATTAAACACTTATCTCATATTTATGTCACTGAATTATTTATATATATTTTTAATTAAGTAGGTAAGTAATTTTAGATAGATTTTGTTTGTACTAGAAAATGTAGAATTTAACTAAAATGATGAATAATTATGAAACTCGAGAAGTACAAAAAGGGCCAAATTACCACTTTGGTTTACTTTATACGTTGATGTAAAAAGCCACAAAACCATTTCAAAGTACATAATTTAATTTCCAATTGATGAAAGAATAATTGAATCGTCTCGGCACGTGAGTAAACAATTTTGAAATAATGGGTCGTTTTCATTTGAACAGAAATTCCAACTAATTGAGCTGCCTGTTGCCTATAAATATTGTATATTGTATGCACACGATGACAATTTTATTGAGCGAACAAAATGAGGCATTAAATAGAAAATTAACTCTATTTAGTCGGATAAAGTTCTGTCAAGAACCAATTTTTCTTGTCGGGTTATTTAAAAGTTAAGGAATTTATTTAATATAAAGGAATTTGATTTACAAATAAAGAGCGTAAAAGTACTCGTATTTTTGGAACCCTTATTTTGAGTAAATTAAATTGCAACATCAATTTTCGCGATGAGTGGTAAATATATCATAATTAAAATACTTTTCAGAGCATTTGTAATGCAACATCGTTCCACTGGTTGAAATCGCGTGATTAAAGAACATATGCAAATGAAGCTCTGTATTTAATGAGCAATTTTCTGGTTGTGTATTCACATATCCAACCCAACCATATTCTACTTTTACTTTTCGTGGGAGGGTAGCTCTAACTTTGCCCAGCAGTGATTTGGCTTGAAAGAAAATAAAAACCTGAAAATAGGTTTTATGTTGCCGCCGGAAGGTAATTTAATTTATTGGTCAGGACGATTCCATTTGACATGATTTCGCGTGGTCACAGGAGTGTGTGTGCTTCCGGCCGTGCATAAAATTAGGTGCAAGGGTACGAAAACACCGGCCCCAATAAATTGCAAGTTCATCGATTAGAGGCTCATACCGCGGAATTTTTATGATTTCCCGAACAACATGTAGAGCATATACTGGCAATGTATCGACCAGGGTGATCGGTGGGGCTTGGCTTTATGAATTAAACGAATTCCTTGCATACCTGCGGGATTACTTTTGCCAATGGTATCCCTCGTGTCCTGGTACGTCCTGGTGCAGACATGTAATTTAAGCTCCTTTCGGCTTCACTTCATTCATTCTTCCTGTTATTTTTCAGGGAGAAAATGGATTTTCATGCGGCCCAAGGGAATCCGAGGCCTTTTGGTTACCTCTTTTGTATTTTAACCGCGAGCGTGTGAAACACTCAAAAGTTTTTTTGTAATATCGTACTTAATATGCTTTCATTAACGATTTAACAAATACATGCTGCTGAAATTTATAATAACAATCCATTAGCTTCATGCCGAAATTTATACTAAAAATCCATTAGCTTCGTACCGAAATTTATTAGCTTCGTGGAATATTCCAGAAAGTTAATTAATTTACGGCAAACCAAACATTAAAACTTTGATGAGTTATTTTTACATTGCATTTACATAAATATAATCTTTACATAGGTACCTGCAATTTAGTGAAAGAGTTAGCGAAGCAGAATAACGCTAACCATACAAATAATGTTGTTAATAGTCGATACCTTTATAATAATTATTATTATTTTATTAATTATAATTATAAGATTAAAGATATAATAAATTGTTTAATATTTAAACATTTAATAAATTTTGATTTTCGAGTCCAGTTTTGAAGATCTTTACTTTCAAATGTTGCATGAACGTGTAACAGAGTTCAAGTCCATTTGATAATATTAAGTAATTTAAAACCAGGCTGGAATATTTCGAAATACCAGCAACAGTTGAGTACTTTTAAAAAATCACTACACTACTTCTCCATGAAACTATAAGAACTCGTTTGTGTAGTTAGAAAATTGATTGATTTTAGTGAATTATTCGTTTAATATATTTAAATTTCATCTAATATGTATTTACGTAAATCGATGAGTAGTTTTATTTATTTGTTGTCATACTTAAAGATATTTTGTTATGGGTATATACTGATATTTTTTTTAGATTATGTAGTCATGGCGGTTATCTTTATTCACTTTAATTCTACTCATAACCCATTCCTAGTGTATTGGCCTTGCTGATGTGAAATCAAATCGTTAGACATTGCCATTCTGTTTTGGAATTGGCTACGCTTCAAATATATTTTCGCTCCGATGACAACAATAGAGGTGATTATTTACATATAACAATCTCAACTCTGATTGTTCACATAGAATAACTGAAACCATTGATTTTGTTAGAGACCAAATTGAGTAATAATTATATAATATTTAAAACGTTTAAACAGTAACATTAAATTAAGAAACGTTTTACTGATTAAAATGTGCACGTCAATGTTCAAACATAGAGCAAAATATTAAAATGTCCAAAAGATTTTTACATTTCAAAAACAGTGCTAATTGGAACAAATTGGATTCTAGCCCCTAATTTATTAATTACCAAAATAGTTGATGTTAACCGAATTCACCACTCCATTACGTGTAATATGGTAAAGGCATGACTGTGGAGCGGTCATCACATAAAACTCTTGCGTAATGACTGTATGCAACAAGTACACAAATTATGTAAGCTGTTCAAAAATTCGTATTTGAGAATGTTTACATGAGTGTGCCACATTAGCTGGCATTCTGCTCTCATTGTCGCTAGTCCTTCCGAATTTTGAGCCAAAAGTTATTTAGCAGATAGTTCCATCCAATGGAGGGTTAATGCGTTTTGCTAATGCATTGAAACTGAGATTTATTGTGATTGATTTGTGAAAATCAAAGATAGCGAATTATGATGAAACATTAATATACATATTTTAGGGCTTATTAGCTGTTGGCACGGGCACGCAACTATCGCCGTAGTTACTGGAGTTTGTTTATGGCTTTTGCCGATGCATTTAATCTCTTTCCTCGCAGTCAGTTCAATCGCGGTTTCAGCGTTTGGAGGATTAATTTGCCAGTGGTAAATTTTGGTTTATTGCTTACAGAACTGAATGCATATTGTGAATAAACTGCGAATTAAAGCATATATTGATTTGAGTTGTATTTAATCATAAACTTTACTCGTGTTTATATTATATCTAATATAATAGGAATAACATACATAGTTTTGTTTGTGGTACAAAGTTTTGTTCGGTAAAAACAGAAACACGATTTACTAAGTTAGCGTGGATTAGAAGCAGTCGTTCTGAGATATAGTAAGTAAGTTTACATGAAGTAACTACATGAAAAATCAAGGAAAGTGCATAAAAGTGAATGCTATATCACATTAACATATCTCTTTCTCAGGAATTAGATACATTTAATTTTTCAATAAACTCTATTTTTGCTAACGAATTATTATTAATTTTTATGATTGATTTTTTGCAAATAACAAATACAAAAATATTTAGTATTGTTATTACTGTTAAGTTATATTTTACTTGCTTTGTACTTATATATAATCGGAATTCACCATTTTACATTGAAAAAATTAAAAATTTGATAACTCTGATAATTTCAATTAAAAATATTTTTGCACCAAAATATATCTTTTATTATTAGATACTATTTCTATTACTCGAAAGTGATTTATCTAATATTTAATCGAATTTGTTGGTTTTTGCTATTGCTCGTGTATATTTAAATAGAAAATAAGCTTGTAAATATCGAACTGACAAATTGTAACGATGATTATTACTAAATATGGAATTCAGAATAAACAAAACTTTTAGTTTGGTTTGAAACTGATATAAAAATTAAATTAACTAAGCTGCACATTTATGCAAAAGTGCATCAGATTGGTTGGTTATTGTTTTGGTGATGCGGCAAATTTCTTTCAATATAAAGTTTTTTCATTTTCTTTAAAGTTGTTAGCTTCATTAAAGATATGATTAAATATTCGGTTGCTGAATAATGCTATATAAAAAATCACGTTGACATTAGTGGAGTCCCTACTTAAAATTTAATTAGATACGGATAGAGGGTTTAAAATCAGTTCTCTCTCTATTATTGTTTTTTGTGTAATAGAAAGTTTCACCAAAATTTAAATTTACCATTATAGTGAATTAGAAATCTGAACCTTATTTCTTTCAACATATGTATATATAAAATAAAAGCTGGCGAACGATTTTTTTAAAGTCTTTTATACCGCTTTTTTGTCTCAATTACACTTTGCATCTTTATAAACTATGTACAAATATGCCAATAATCTGGCAGATTAACATCGGTGATTTATATATTTTTGAATTGTAAAAAAAGAATATCAAACAAATAGATAGGATTATTTTAATCATTTGGATTGCAATACTATTTATACATATTGTTATTTCTAAAATAGTGTGTAATTTTATGTGGCATACTTTAATTTAACTTCGCTATTTTATTTTTACTATTTGAAAAAAATATAGGGGTAAATTTAGGTACAAATTATTTTTGAGAAAAATATGAAGCGGTAGTTCTTTGACCAAATCGTTCTTAGTTCGTAGTTTGACTGTAACTGAAAGTCATTAAATTAAGCTATCTAAATAACCACTCTCTAAACATTTTACTTTATAGATACAACACAGAAAGATATCGCGAGGATTACATATGGGATAGAAGATCAGCGTCGGAGCCGAATTTAGCAGGTAAAAGTAAATAGGTTAAAAGCAACTCTACCAAAAATTTTCGTATACAGTACCACCTCAGATACACGGTAGATGGCCGAACAAATTTCCTCACGAATATATATCCGTTGATGAATTAAAATACTTTCGGAGAAAAAAGCCTCCTCACGGGTTTGCTGGTAATTTAAAAAAAGGGCTATCAGCGAAATTTAAGTAACACAATTTATTTTCGAGAATTCCACACAAAGAGTAGTATTAACCTCAGCAACAAATATGCACCACCTCTCCCATTTTCCGCGGTGAAATCGGAGTACTGCAGAAGGTACCGGGACCCTTTTCGCTTTGATCGGCCAGGACTAACACGAAAATCGACAACACTAAAGCTAGATGGCCCAATGGACATAGGAACTGAGTTCAAAGAAAAGTATTTACACTATCCAGAAGAAGAAGCAATAAAGTTTGTGCTTGTTTATTTTCTTGCAACTTTATTTATTAATGTTTTATAATTTGAAGGTGTCGAGCATCGCCCACCAGGGTTCCAACAAATCTAGAACTTTCCGGTGATCTACACTTGGACCCTGAGTACAAATCTTCCTACATAGCTCATCCATTGTCGGTTCGTTCAACCAAGGTCACGCCCAAGGAGTCATTGAAAATTGAGGGTTTGTTGGATGTTTCCAAGAAAAATATCCACATGCCGTCCCAGGAACCCGTCAGAGGTTTACCTGCTGTTAAAGTCGATCCGCCAAAATGTCACCTAAAACTGGAGGGCGAAATGAGTTGCATGCCGGAGTACCGAAGTCAATATATTTCCTTCCCAATTGAAAAGTCCCACTCAATACCTCAGCTAAGTAATATTAAGTTCCAAGGTGATTTTATCGGTGTTCCTGAGTACACAGAAAGTTTCAAGTTCTACGATAGCTACTCGAAAAGCGCTCCTATAAAGAAGGCGGATCACATAAGTTTTAAAGGTAAAATTGACGCCGTACCTGAGTACAAAGAAAAGTACAAGGAGCCGAACATGTCTTCCATGGAAAAAACTGTCTCTCTAAAAACTGAGGATCACCTGCATGCAGGTGGTGAATTTTCAAAAGATTTACCTGAGTATTACGAAAGCTACAAAGATCATCATATAACAAAAGTGCCTGAAAAAGGGCGATGCAGGGAGCCATATTTGCGACTTAAAGGCAAAATAGAATTTAATCCGGAATACAGGAGCACATACCTCGATCATCCCCGTTCGAGGCCAGTAGTTAAAAAATCGGTTTCATCCCTAAGACTGTCAAATAGTTCAAAGAGCCCCTTTGGTACGCCTAGAAGAAAGTTTAAATCGACGTCACCGAAGCGGTTCCATGATCCTGATCACGATTTGCCAATTGCTTCACGGCCCGAATATCGCAAGGCTCGGCACGACTACCAAATCAGGGAACGTCCTTTAGCTCCTAAGATCACTGAACAAGATCCAAAGACAAAGTCGAAGGAGAACCGAAGACGTGGCTCGGTTAGAAAGAGCAATGTTAGTCCTAGTCGACGGGACTCTTCGCCTAGGTTTAAGGTAACTGTGGAAAATTTCGATGACGTTGGGGTTGCTAAGAAAACTCCTAAATTTGGAAGAAGGGCTTCTATATCACGACACGCACAAAATACTCGGGAAAGGACTTCGATCATAGAAGGAAATAAAAAGTACGTTAAAGGCAACGCCAGGCACGGTGGAGGTGATCAGTCCTTTTTAGTTTTGGATGAGCCATGTAAAAAAAGTAGCTGGATGGAAAAGTCTTGGTACGAAACTTAAATACGTATATTAATGTTTGTTAATTCAACTGGCTGTTTTATTACAGGATTTAAACACTCAATTCATATTTCTCATTTATATGTTTTATGTAAAAATAAAAATCTGACATTTTATAGGAGTTTTACTTGTAGGGGAGAGTACAGGGTAAAACATCAACGTTGCTGGAGTTTTAATTGATAAAAATAAAAATTAATAAGATAAATATGTATATATTTTTGCATCTTTTATTCTTAAATGAAATTGGTGATTGCAATCTATCGTCTCCCAAAGTCCCTAATGGGCTTGGGCATTATTTACCTTGACATCATTTTGAATTTTTCAGCTCTAGTATAAGCACCACTGAGATTGCTTTTTATTTAGTTTCCGCTGTTAGCTGAAGGAATCAATCAATTTGTATTTTCATTTGTTTCAATTTAGCTACAAAACTCTAGTTGGAACACTTTCCAGAAATAAATAAAAGGGCACAAAAAATTTCATTCGTTTTAAAAATGTTTCTGTAAAACAAGAAAAGGCAACAAAATTACGTAATTAATTTGCACAGCTCGAGGAATTTTCTAAATACAAGGGTAGGACTTCTAATTTAATTTATTACTATTCTTTGCTTAACATGAAAACAGTGCATTTCACATATCCACCTTGAATTTCTTTTTATAAATTCGAAAAATGCTTTAATCTGATGACGTTGAGGGATTACTGGAATAAAACCAATCATTTCCACTTATGGTGGAGTTGGATAACCTAAAATACGATTCATCATCGGGGATGAAGTCTCGACCTATGACGTCCGCACTTGGTCTTTATTAGTGAAATATATTGCTCAGCTGTTTTAGTGCAATTGAAAATTATTTTTGTCTTGCATCCGAACAAGATGAACCCAGATCTGTTACTGACGTTGTATTTTCTAGTTGCAGCCCAATTGAAAATCTTGTCACCTTCACCGTCAGAGTCGTTTTTGGGATGGGGCTGGACAACACACTATAACCTTTCTGGGTTAGAATGTCTTCCCTCATAGGGTATCTTTTAAGGAACTAACAAATAATTACTTAGAATAAAAGAATTTAGATCTGTGAAGTATACTTATTCAAAAAATATTGTGTGTGGATCATTAAACCTATATAGTTGGTAACCGAACCCTCTTGATAGAATAAAAAAAACATTTAGTATTTAAAGTTTTTTTTACTGCATTTATTATCAAAGTTAGTATTTAATTTTTATTATTATTTACATTAATCTGTTGAAAATTTTGCCAGCATTTCAACCTTGTTCCAATTCGGTACTTTTCCCTTTAAACACATTTCCTACTGTGATTTGAACATTCTTAAACATGAATATAAGGAGTAGGAAGTGCTGAAACATGTAAAATTAGTGTACGTGCTCGTACTATTTTTTAGGGTTCTCTAAAAGAAGAACACAAAACTTGAGCAAGCAAAATAAAATGAGGAAAAGTGGAGCATCCTGGAATACTGTCGAATTGTGCCCCTTTGGTTAACTTTGATTAATTTTGAAGTGCTCTTGTTCATAGACTGCGTTCAATAGAAACTTTAGTGAAGTCCATACACTAAGTATTTTAGTGTTATTCAAATATGAAATAAATTACTAATACAGTTCTGTACGAATTATAGGAAGTCTGATTAGAGATAGTACAAGAATAATCAAGTGATTATAAAATACATACATTATAAAAATTGTACTATATCCCAGTAAAAATACCCTCTTTTTACGCGTGTGCTGATGTTTAATTTGCGAACGCTCGACAATTCTTTTTGCACTTTCTTACGTTCATCTTTCCAGTCAGAAAAGTTATTAAGGTAGTTATTATTATTAACCAATTAGTAAATTGCTAAGAACGAAAGTAGTTAGGACTAAATCATATAATTCATTGCAACTGTTACCAATTCCTTTTTGTTGTTTTGTTAATTATATGAACTTTTAATAAGACAGTTATAAGAAATAATGAAAATTACAATATCCTACTTGTATGTTAATAAATTTTAATGAACGTTTACGACATCGCATAAATAAAACCTTGTTAAAGCTTCTACAAATATTTGTGCAAAGAAGATTTTCTTAATACAGTCGTCTAAGGAAAGCTTGAAAGCTTTCTTGTGTCCTTGATAAGAAAGATTTCTGTTATAAATTTTCGACAAGTTAATTTCATTTCTAGGGTTGAAATGAGTTTGTAAATTTTGGAAGCTATTTGTGATGCAATATGTATGTTATTTAGTGACCAATACGGGGGTAAATTTATATATTTATATGTATGTAATTAACAACCTTTCTAAAATATTGTTTACTACATATCATCTTCTCTGGCGACTAGAAATTTAATCTTTTTTATAAAAAGTACAAAGGCATTACACTAAATAGAAATTTTAATTTCTTTCCAAGCACTTGTAGTAAATTTCACACCGTTCTTCCACATATTTCAATAAAGTTTTAAACGTTGATATGGTTGTCAAAAAGCAATGGAAGAAAAAAAAAATATAGTAAATTAAGACGCAAAGTCCTTCCTACATTATAAATTGCTTTTTAATATGGTTCTGCTGAATTGAGCAGTATTACTGCAACGTTATATTTAGCCGTATGTACTACAATATTATATAACACTTACCACACAATTTTAAAGTAGGTACACGATTTAATTCGGATTATCTATGCAAATCCAACATGTGTATCTGCAACCTCAAAAGGAAGAAACTATCAAAAATGCATGCACACACTCAGCTGTCGTCTTACTTTGCTCTTCTCACAGAATACACAATATTCATGTAAATTTTACATTAAAAATTCAATTTCCGTTGAAAGTCTTGTCGAAGCAAAATTGCATTTATGCCAATAACTTCGCATCATTAGAGAGTCAAACGAGCACGTTAAATCGCTGGATATAAAATTAGTTAACAGATGGATGATATGTAGTACATTTGAAAAGCTGAATACAAGGCCTTTACTAGCTACCATAAATAATTCATATTATTATTTAGACAATTTGGCAAAATGCACATTTGCGACACTGCGAGGATAAAATTTAAAGTGCAAAGTGGGCTGAGGTTTTGTACATTACTTATGCCGACTATTGAGTAAGTAAAATTGGTTCAGTGGCTGAAGTTCGTCTAAATATCATAGCAAGAAGGTTTTCGAATTTCAAGGTTTATTTAATTTGTATTTTGAAATTCATATTATATTCGAAAAAAATTAGCTTCTTCATTGAAAAGGTGCTTAATAAAAATGGATCTACCAATTTTATTATAAAATATTCAATTTGTTATATTTAATGAAAATCATGGATGTTTTTCATCATTTGAGATCATTTATATTATTTTATGCAGTGTCACATATTTACAAACTACAAAATAGTGAAATAATATTTTAATAAATTTTATTTTAGATTTAATTTAAATCACCTGCAAAATGCTTTCAAATTTAAAATTGATATTATAAATTAAAAAAGGTTTTTGTACATATATTGTAATGTAACATTTTGGCATAAATTAAAGTCAATTGGACTGGCCTTGGTAGTTACGTTGTTAATTACAAATTTAAACTAATTGTATATGATGGACATATTCTTATATATATGCATTAATTATTGATTTGCAATCCTTTGGTGTGTTAATTTGTACACATATTTATAAGGCAAAGCTGTAAATTATTTAAAACATACATAGCTTCCTTTTTTAAAACAAGAAGGGAAAAGAAGCGTAACAGTTTTTTAAAGTAAAGCCAAGATAGTTAGGTAGTGTTGTATTCAAATTTTTTAAAATAGTTAAAACTCTTCTCGGTTTATATTACATACTACCTGGATGTTAGTTTCAGCTTGGTGAATAAATAGTTTAATTTAATTCCCAATGCTGTCAAGTCTTGTTTAATAAATTCCATGCATATCTAAAGTCCAGCCTTGCTCCAACATCTTATTGATAGTGAATTTAGTGAATCATATTCACTGGGCGTGCTTTGTTTGTCTCGTTCGAAAGACGTGCGAGGAGTTGTGGGGGTCAATTTCGCACGTTTGGCGTGTTTGTGTTTCAGGACTTGTTATTGTTTTACCTGAAACGCATTGAGTCGATATTGATCGTATGTTTTCAAAAGAGTTTATCCTGCATAAGAATTCAGTCTTTTGCCTTCTTTGATTTATGGCTTCGGGGTAGTCAATTTCATTCATTTTAAACGCATTGCTTTTCATGGTGTCTTCCATTACGTTCAGGTGATACGCTTGGCAAAATGTACATACACCCTATCATTGTCTGGAACCTTTATAAATGGAAAACCTTGGTACTTGTCAGTGTGTCATCCAATAAAACCTAATGTATTTGATTTAACCTGATGTATCGTTATGTCGGATTTTTGTGAAAAGAGCGATGAGGGGGATTAGTTTTATTTCGTGCAATTCTCAAAGGAACTATTAAATATGCCTAACACTTTCAATTGATTTGTATATATATAATACAAGGGTGCATCAAGATATATTTTGAAAACAATATAAACCGACTTAAAACTTAAACTATTATAAAAAGTTAAAAATTATCGTTTTTATCACTTTAAAAGAGAGATCATTAAAGGACAGTATACAAAATTATTGACGTTTAAATATTTACAATATCTAATCAGCTATCTTTGGAGTTGGTGGCAGCATAAGGTTTTTTTTTATTTTTTCTTGCCGGCAAGCACCTGAGGAAAACTGATGAAAGGGACTATTGTTAAAAAAAGCATAGGCACCTAATTTTTTTCAAATTAAAATGGAGACCACCCTTGAAAAATAGCATATTCAATACAAAAAGAATTATTGAAATCGGTTTATAATTAGCGAAGAAAGCTTTCCACATAATGTACAGACACACATTCACATACGAATTGAGAATCATTTCTTGTTTTTAAGTCGTTTAAAAATCAGTGTTTTATTAAATATGAGGGTTAAAACAAAAAAAATTTATCCTGAAATATTATTTTGACACATGACCTTGAAATACCACTTTCATTAACTATTAAATTTCTTCTCAATTGTACTAGAAATGGATTTTTCCTTAAATTTAAAAGTAAGAGAGTTTTTTGCAATTAAATTTGAATTAAACCTTAATTGCCATTTCCTAAATCACTCGAATTCGTGATTAAGTTAAATATCAGCCACCTGTGCGTAAAGAGATGCCTACTTTGTGGAGAGGAGATTAATTAATTTGCTCTTACCTCTCTATTTATTTAAGAAATTTAGAGGAAAATGCATTTAGAAATTGCCTATTTAGATAAATTACTCTGAATCCATTTATAAAAGTTTTATGGAAGTAGCTCCCTCGGTAAACGGATGCTTTTATTGCTGTCAATTCAATTTAAAAGGTACGCAAATATTTGTGTACTGAGTTAGCTACTTTAAGCTGTAGCATTTAAAGTATAGGGATTTGAATTTACATTAATTTATATTTGCCCGTTGTATTTATTTTAAAAATATTATTTATTAATATTAATTATTAAAAAAGTATTTTTCGACTATTCACCTTTATTTACACTCTTGGAACTCCCGAGGAATTGAAATTTGGGAAACGCTAAGAGAAGTGTATTATCTGCTAAAAAAATATTTTAAGGATTAGATAAAATAAAAAGTGTTAAAACATAATAACTTGTAAAAAATAGATACGCCCATTATTATCACGATCCTACGCCTGAAGTTTTAGTCAACGACTAGCATAAGCCAAATAGAAGCAAAATATAAGTTATCTATTTCGAACATTTAGATGCTATATACTTTTTCTACTTAAAACTACGTTTATTTTGTAATAGTTTAAAGTTTTCAAATATTTTATGCATGTAGATTATAAGAGGGCAAAAGTATAATTAAAAAATGATAATTGCTTAGTCCGGATCCATCTTTTTTGATTTTCTACGAGTACAGGAGCAATATAAAAAGTAATTAACCACAACCGCCTGTTGTATACTTTTGGATAAGTTTCCATCCACCGTGTATTCCAATTATGCAACTTGCTCCTATGTTCAAAAATCACGATTTATGGTAAAGAATAAATTTGCATCGATATTTCTCGAATGGTTAGCTCATGTTAACGAGCAGAGAATATTTATGTTGGCTTAGCACTAACCGGACCAATTAAATCAGTGAATAAATGCATATGTGAAAATGTGTATGCTTAAAATTGCCATTTTCGATAATTCTTCCAGTCATAAGCATAAGCAAAATAGTCTAGGACAGATTGATTAGGATTATTTAAATTTTAGGATTATGAATTCCAATATAAGTTGCTAAATTTGCCATCATTTAAATTTATAAATATTATATTTTTTAAGTTTTATGAGAATTCTTTACAGAATTAGGGACTTCACTATTCGTCATCATGATTTCATAAATTATCTGAGTCCCAAATGAAACAATTGAAAAAGTTTCAAACTTTAAGCATTTCATTTAACTTTAAACAACTTGCTCCTCCTGAATTGAGGATATATCCTTTTCTCTGTTGGAATATTAATTACAATAAAATAGTGTGATAGCATGAAATGTTTTTCTTTAATCCCTTAAACACAGTTTAATCATCCTTTGTAATAATTAAATCCTCGTACTTGAAAATTCGATGCTCACACATTCCAACCGCAAGCAGACACGAAGACATGCATATAAAGTGGAAAGTTTGCAGGCGGTTGCCGTCGGTTATCCTGATGAAGTCTGCAAAATGCTAATTTGGGATTCATTGTAATTTGCATTTTCTTTTGCTGCGCGACGTTGTAAAATTCATCGAATATCTTGACACCCCTTAATCCAAAAAGTGGTGACAGTCAAATGATACAGTTTAGAAGTTGTCTCATAATTCAAGGTTAATCTGCTTCGAACACCATGAATATTTGATTAGTTTCTCAATTTTTCAGTTCATCTCACTACTTCTAGCAGTGCCAAAAAAATGCTGTGCGATCCCAGTTTGATATGCTTTTAAAAGTGGAAAAGTAATATTGTAAGACTAAAGTTTGTAGCACTATATCAAAGCAAAATAATTTAAAAAAACGTGAAAATATAACACATATTCAACGACCATAGAATAGTATCTTCCTTTTTATGAGTCGGTTAAAAACCTGTTGAAATGGGAATTTTGAATGAATTCATTCACTCACAAAAGCCCTCGCGGACAAAACTCTCTTGACGACGGACAAACTCCAGAGCAAATATAAAAATTGCCAACAGTCCACTCAAAGATTGGCAACAATTCTGGGTATTAGCACAACAATAAAATAAATATAAATTTCTAAAAGACTTCTTTCTTTGTTCAATTTAATTATGTTTTTATATTGGCATCTTTTTTTTTCTAGTGTTTATTTTAAAGAATTTGAATGCATCGAGAATTTTCAAAAAAATGTTGTAGGTATAAATAAATGAACATTTCCAAATCTACAAACAATACAAATAGTGTGGGCTTGAGTTCATTTACCTTTGGAAATAATAAATTAAATTAAGATAAAACTCGTTAAAATGTATAAATCAAACTTGTATGCCAATTAAAGTCCACTCGGCGCGATATTGAACTAAATGCAAATCGAAATATTATTATTTTTATTAAGTGTTAATGTTTACAAATATTCAGACACTATGTTAAGGAAAACGAATTTTTAGGTTTTAGTAATTGAAAAGCATGTTTAAATTTTTTTACTAAACCCAACCCATGAACAGCAAATATTTTTAACAAAAACAAGTGAATTAACAATCCATATAATTTAGGGGGCAACTAACATTACCAAAGTGGTAATGTTGATTATCCTCAATTATAAAGCTAAACAATATCTACCAATATTTACAATATGACAAAATAAGTTGGGTTCCTGCTTATTTCAGAAATAATTAAGTATGTACAATATTAATTTAGAAAAGACCTTGTTCATTCGAATTTAAAACTTTAACTTTATTTTTATTCAATTTATTCTGTTATTCTTTGGTTCCATTTTAGTTTATCAATTTATGAAAAATACTACATATTATGCAATGTCTGAAGAAGTTACGAGGATTTATGAAAAGATAAATTATTCAACAGTTCACAACCAAAAATTCACCCTACACAAGAATGTAACAATGTTTTAATTGTAGTCATCCTGCATTCATGCAGATAAGAACATGAGTTCAACTATCTTATCTAATAGGTAATGGACAATTTAAAGATGTTCAACGTTACATAACTCTTGGAATCTTATTTCGCAAACGCATTACAATTATTTATGAACATATTAAATTTACATATTTTGACATTCAAATCGTTTTAGGAACTATAAATACAATTTAATATTTTCGCTTTCATGTCGTATCTGTTGCACGGATGTAATCGGAATGAATTTGACTGCTAGCTTAAGTTACCAAAAAACCCACAACTTTCAATAAAGTTTCACCCTTTTCTAAAAATAACAGCCCATTCTTTTAACAACCCACTTGTGATAACATGAAAATTGTACATATTCGCAAACGAGATTTTCTATGCTAATAACGCAAGCAATATTCATAATTAAATTCTACTTTCTTCAAACGTGAGGGCAAGTTAAGTGTGTAAATGGGTAAGTACGCACTGATATTATCTAACCACCCATTTGAGCTAAAATAGTTTCCACACAATATTGAAGAGTGTTTTTACTTCTATTCATAGAGATTTTAAGTATTGGAAATTACCTACATACATTGAAAATGTTGTGGTTTGTTTAGATTCCACGATTAAACTATTTGCCAAAATCAATTTTGAATGCTAAAAATATATCCACCTGCGTTTGCACTCCTGCAGCTTAATTGCATTATAAAATACTCTGAATTTATGGAAGGTGGAAATTCTTGAATTATGCAAGAATTCGAAACAATCAACATAAGTTAGTCTGTAATAAAAGTTTCGGAAGTACGTATAGATAGGAACGAAAAGTGCAACCATTAATTATAATTAACTGGCATTTAAAATATTGTTGTTGAATTTTCTCGAATTTAAGTCGATACCAGGAATAAGAAAGCACAAAAATTTGAGTGGTTTTAAAATAATCTGGTTTAAAGGCGCAAGTAAACATAATAAAAAACGACTTAAATTCACATGCAGCGTCCTCATTTTTTAAAACATGTTCACGAAAGTGAGGAAGCCAACTGATTTTGCAATTTTCCCTTCCTGCTGAAATATCATGGGAGAAGTGTTCACAAATAAGAAAATATTTCCCTCTGGCTTTGACTCGATTTGATTGTTTACGACTGCACCTACTTTCTGCCGGGAAATGAAAATCTTTAAGAAAGTTTGTTTGAGCGGATGAAGCGCGAAGTGATTCGATTTCTCCGCTAATTGGAATTTTTTAATGAAACGAAAAATGTCTAGTACCTGATGACGGATTACTTTTTCCAGAAGCACTAAGTTCAAGTAGCGAAACAACGTCTCAAGCAACAACTCAAAATAAGGTAAATATCTTCAAGTTGAAAATACAATGTGATCGAGCTGAGATGCCTGTTTTTATTTTTTGATTTTAAAATGAAGCCCATAATAATAAAGATGTATCGCCTATGCATATTTCCCTTTCCGCCAAATTCCCATTAGAATACTCGAGAATTTTTTATCGATTTCTATGATGGATTTTCTGATTGAGAACTTCACTTTCTCATATGCATAAATATTGAATGCTTTATAGCGTCTTTGTAACGTAATGATATTCCGAGAGATCCGATTTATTCGCCATTTCATAAAAATGTATAAACTGCTTTTGAAGTTAAAAAAAATCAGCCAAAAGCGTTTTAGACACGCGCGTTATAGGATATACTTTCTAAAAAAGGGGTGTTCCTAAATTTGTAAATTGCTTCAACAGTATACTAACTAAAGCGACTAGGTCAAAATTTGGATAATGCACTTTAATGCTAACCATACGACGTTTTAATCCAGAATATAACCAAATTTGTAGTTATTCTTTCAATGGTGTGGCATGGACCATTGTCCTGTTGAACAATAAACTTAATGGCTCTTTAAAGCATACAGGGCTCTTCGAGTTTGTTGTATTCACCCCCTTTCTTCATCAAAAAATTATCCCCATATTCTTCTACATCCAAAAAAGTTCCAGGTTGAATGTGGGTTCTTCCAAAAAGATAACCTATGTAGTTATATAGCAACAAATATAAAATAATATTTTAATCAATTTGTTTTCATAACCTCCATAAACACATGTATATTAATGCCCAAACAATTTATCTAGGCAATGAGTAAGTAGAAAAGGAATGTACAGAGGGTACATATAATATATATATGTAGAGTTGAAATAGCTGAATAAAATAATATATGTATGATAAAAATAAATGAAATTTTAAAACATCCAAAATGCCGATAAATCTATCTTATTACTAGATGTGTACACTTTATAATTAAAATACACACTTAATATAATTTCTCCTTATATAACCTGTTAAATAATAAGGCCAATTATGTACATATCTTATTTTGGAATTTTCTTGATTTTTTACATCCAATGAAGCTCAAATTTTATAATAAAATTTTTCCTAGATTAGAATATACAGCTTAGATTCTTGTGACACGACCCGAACGAGTTTCCAAGAGCAGAGTTCACTGCCCTTGAAGTCGTTTTATGGTATCCAAGTAATGCAAAGTCTCCCCAAAACGAAGTCATATTTATTAAACAACTCCTTCCAGATATTCCCAATTTGATACGTACACGCCTCTGTAAATGGCAGGAAATAAGTAACCAACCCTATTTTGTTGCTATAGTTACACGTCTATTCGTCAGTCAATAAAATATTTCAACAACAGTTATTTATATATTTCGTCGGCTTAAGATTTCAGTATTTTTGAGATGTGTGAAAATAATCAAAGTATTCCCTACAGCGTCCGCTGTCCTGAAAACATAATTCCGGCTAGAAAACGTGCTGCTGATGAGGAAAGAGAATTTAAATGTCCGGAGTTCCCTAAAACAGTGCACCAGGAAATGTTTAAGTCTCCAAGAAGGAGGAAAGCCATAAGTAATTTATGAATCTGGTTTCGCATTTCAGTGCTCATCTTTCAATAATAATAATATGCTTATAGTAACTCGGCAAAGTCGTTATGAGCAATTTTTGTGGCATCAGTTTTATCAGGAATACCTGCAGCAGATGCAGAAACCACTTCATGCGGAACATGAGGAGGCTTCCAGCGAGTACATTGACAAGTTTTCTCAAATAAAAATTCCGGAACAAAGTGAAGAAGAAATGCTTGATTTAATTGAAAAGTATCCCATTTATTCATCTGGTGTTATTTCTTTCTATAATCCGGAAGGACGTAAGAAAGGAGTTTTTAATCGTGCAATGAATATAAGTAGACCTGTTGCCCAGCAGTATACTCAGTTTGGATAAAATTCTAATTTATTATATTTTATTTTTTGTATGGACTTAACTATAAAAAACTAAAATATTTTTGGATACCGATTTTCATAAAAATAAATGTTTGTCTTTTTGAGGTAAAAAACAGCAAGAACATTTTAAATTAATATTTAGCATTAGTATAATACTCCTGCATTCCCAGAGGAATTAAATCGAAAACAGCTTACAATTCAATTAGTTTCTCTAAAAAAAAGTCTCAATCAAACTAATTCGAGGATTTTTCTATGGAATTATTGTAATTATTTTGGCAAAATTAATTTAATTCAAATTCAAAAGTAGCTGAAGTTTAAAGCTCATTGCGGTTTAATTTCACTTGGAATGCAAAACAGGGGCGCTGGATATTTAATTCATCGATTTCATTGAACACTGAAAAATGAATATACCGACTGAAATTATAAGTGGAATTTTCAAATAAAATACTTATATTTTGAAAAGAAATAATTTTTTTTGGCTTTCTATATGTGTTTTTAAAAGTTTAAATAAATTTGTGAAGAGATTAAAGACTCAATTGTTTGTGAGTGGGTTAAATATATTTGTATTTTGATTAAATCTCCCCTTCACATGGTTTAAATACATATATTTGCGCTGCGCTCGGGTTAAATTTATTTGCGTTTAATTTAAACTCATATTGCAAAGGATCAAATTGATTTGCTTTTTTTTTAAGTCAATGTGCGAAAACTATACACGCAGGTAGAGTCGAAAAAATGTTCCCGATTCGACTACCATCATACAAAGTTTCGAGAAATTCCAACAAGATGTTTTAAACTCAATTCAATTTATGCTTTACGCTGTATTGAAAATATTATGTATAATTTCTTTATTTATTTTTTAAGTTTTTTTTTCAAAATGAAAATAATATGTTTTTCTCTAGTTATTAAGAATTCGATATTTATAAATTAGATTAAAGGTATATACATAAACCTTGAGCTGCAAAACTTAAATATTTAGCATGACATCCTTTTAAAAATCCTATAACTTTCATTTTGATTACTATTTTTAACAAATCATCATAACATTTCAAATTTGTTGATTCATGTACTCGTAATTCAAGAATATCTGTGTCGATCGTAAATTGCTGGAAATGAAAAGCTTCTTCAAAGAGTATAGAAAAAAAGTCAAGCAGATGCATTTTGTGTGCGAGTATAAATCGCATGAAAACGTATGATTTGCACGACCAATTCCTACAGAGAAAACTCGAAAAATTCGTGGGAGTACGTCTACATAAAGAATGATTTCCTGATTGATTGGTTGAATGACTGATTCTTTATCGGCAAGTCAAAGCCGCTGAAGTCACACATATGAAATATGGTCAACAGTGTATCGTTTTATGGCGGAAGGGATCTACCAACGAATTTGGAAAAAATCCTAAATGCGTATTTCAGCATTTCATAAAATTCAACCACGGCTACCAGAGCTTGTAAATAGGTGGCTAAGTTTATACAATATATAGTATGCCAAAAAGTGGTTTGTATTCATTCGAATGGGAATTGGTAGAATAATCATGTCTATGCGGGAGAAATTGGGGGTTCTAATTACAAGTGATTAATCTGAAAACTGCCAAAAAATAATTATGGGATCAAAGTGATTTTATGTAATTATTACGTACTGACTGATAACCATAGAACATCCATTTAATTGCACAAAATCCATCAATACGTGATGAAATTCATTGTTGTCTTTTTCGAATTAATTTTCTTCATGCACATACATATGTCCTACTTTATGTATCGCGTTGTAGTAAGTACATGAGACCTACTATAGTATTATAACAGAGAGTTCATTGACTAAAATTTTTCAAAATAATGAAAACTGCGAACAGTGAATAATTGTTCTAAACAAAACAGCTTTCAAAATATGTAACTTACTGGTACCATTTACAATATATGTATAATACCAATTTTAGCTAAAACGTTTATACACTTTTCTAAGCGCGGTTGTTTTTGTTTTAAGAAAAGTTTTTATTCAAAAACACTTTCGAGCTTTAAATTATTTGAACTTTTTAATAATCCTACTGATTTTCTTGCTTTTATTTTAAACTACATATGTAGTATTTTGGTTAATTAGTTAGAGACTCATAATTCAAACCAATAGCTTTAGGTTTAAGCATGTTTTAGGGTTTTAGAAAAATTCACTCTTAACCGACACCAATTTCCATGGTTTTAATTTTGAAACGAAAGGATTATGAAACATATTCGAATTTTTGTTTGGAAGAAAAAGCAAAAATTGCCCCTTAAGACAGAAAATTGATATCTTTGCTTCACACTCCAAAAATTGATACTCTTACCTTCGAGGGGTGCTATATTTTAATGGTGCACAATTTTTTGAAATTCGATCTTTCACTGTTACCTTAAACTGTTGCGAAATTTTATCCAATCTGTAATAAAATTCTTTAGGCTTCTTGCCAATTTACAATTTTTTATTATCTAAATCGGGAATTTACGTTTTATTATAAAATGTTTAGTTGTTTTATAAACGACTTATCCGCATACGGTAGTAATCTTGCCTGAAACCCGTAACTGTTTTAATTCATTAAGCGGTACACAAACGAGGACATTCCGCATTCCTCAAGGTTAAGGGCTGCTGTCCTGTTCTTCATCTCAAACGAAAAGGTTTGGCTGAAAGAGGGTTACAGAGCCATGATTTTTAGCCGAAGGTATGCAACCATCTGTCCTTACATGTTGGGTTTTGGCATCCAGAAAGAGGCTGTTGATTTCCACCACGTGGACCGAACAAAAGCCCCAACTCGAATTCTCTCTGCGCATTTATTGAAGAATGAATGGAGCCAACGCTGCTCCAGACGGTTGTTTTTAGCTTTTCCGCAAAGCTTCTTCCCGTCAGAGTTGGTATATTTTACTGAAACTGGTATCCCTTATTCCAGTTCTGATGCCACACTTGGTCCGTGCGGTTGGAAACATTCAGAAATATTGTTAACTCTGTCGGGATACGAAAATAAATCGGTCCTTACAAAAGGTTTGCAACAGAGTGGATTTGGAGTTAAACGCGGTCGTGTCCTTGGCTCCTTGGGAGTATGTTAGAAGAACTGCTTCACTGAGTACGATTTATGGGAATTTAAGTTTCTTCATCCTGGACGAAGGGTCTGAAAAATGTTTGCCGGAAATTAGTGTATGGTTGCCAAAATGTGTTAGATTTGCGGTGGCACATGTTGCAGTGTCCTGTTGATTTTGTTAAAACTCTTGCAAAAGTTGGATGCGGTTTAAATCAATTTCCACGTGCGGACGACCACATTCGATGGTATAAACAGGATTTTCATTTAAGTTTATTGCAATGGTGTAATTCCTCCGTTAGAAGCTTATTAAATTAATGAAGCAGTAACTTGGACCGCAGAGTGTAGTGCTGGTGAGTCGTAAATTCTCTTTTATTGCCCACTATCATAATTCTTTAGCACATTCTTCACTTTGAACGTGACCTCTGTGCCCCTTCCTCGGGCTACATTACCTCATGAGCTGTTTCATCTTAACGACACTAATATATTGTATATTGTAAGAAAGTTTAGCTAAGTTTGCGATTTATACCAGGATTTTCTACGTAAAGGCACCTGAGGTTGTCGTGTAAGAATAAATTCTTCTTACGAATGGACATTTCTAATCCACAGGATTCGTGGAATATCTTTTTGCACAGAAATTTGTGTTGTATATGTCTAACAGATTAATATATATAGAATAATTTCTACAAATTATATAGCCACCTTCTTATTTTGCGATAAGTGGTCATTCCCTACTTTCATGTCAGCACATGCTCAACATCTGGGCAGCATATTTCGGATTAAAGGACAACGTATTAATATTTAACAAGGAAATGTTTCACGGTTTAACAACATATGGGGGATAACATGAACAAGGTTCGCTTTGTGAATTAGGACGGACAAGTATGCAACACATTGTTGAGGCATACCTAGAGATAGACGAGGGATCAGTTACATATATCATACCACTTATATGTACCCCGCACGTCTTATGATCCTGAGGTAGTAATATTCAATATGTCCAATTAGATGATGTAATTATCATTTTGTATGTGTTACTGGAGCAAAACAAGGCGAAAATCCTTTTGCATAATTTTGCTAAAAGAATACATTTACATTTTATTTATTAAAGGGTCTAACCTTACCATCCATACGTGACATGTGTAATATTTTATTTAAAATACCTTTTTCTAATACTTTCTGTACATATATCTTTGTAATATATGCATATGGAAAATTTATCTGAAATATGTTTTCTATAGAAATATTCTGTAGGTAATCACATTTTGTTATCTTAAACGATACGTTAAAATTTCCTTTTTTCGAAATTTTACAACTTTATATTTTCCGTTTTTTATGAACAGTAAAATTTCATCCTTTTTTTGCGCATTTGCAGCTTTTGTATTTTATTATTATTGTTATTAAAAGTGGATTTATATTTCAATAACTGAGTAATCCCGATAATAATAATTTCCGGGAAACCTTTTCAGTTCCGCATAAAGTTTTTCGGGTCAAATCAATCTGATTAGTTCGAAAGCAGGCAATCGTGGTCAGGAAAATATTATCGTTCCACATCAGGCATTTATGATTAGTTCCTGAGTATTCCTCTGTGTTACATGCCTTACATTAATATGCTGGACTTGTTCCTATTTATATGGAGGCAAATTGTTTTAGTCGAATATTATTAAGCCCAATTTGAATTAAGACCGTCTTTTGTGATGATTTCTTGGATATACATATTTATGTTCCTCTATAAATGTTTATAAATTAAAAAGGTTAATTTTAATGCAATTATCAATTTACTTACATATTTTACATTGTAATTTACAAGCAACTAATTCTAGGTGTCTTTTAATCAAATGAAAAATACAAATTTCTTCAATTAAATTCATTTTTATTAGTGTTAGGTGTTTTATACAACTCGTAAGAGATTTGGTGTTTCATTTTTGAAAATGTCTTTGTTGCTAAAATCAATAAACTTTTCAATTAATATTTTTTTATTACAATGAATAAATAGTAGTTCTTTACTAAAATTCAGTTGTAATCCAGAAAGGGTAAAAAGTTTAAAAACACGTTCATATGCATTAATATTTTTTGCAAAAGTGTTAATAACTATAGACCCAGCAACCTTAGTCTAAAAAGTTTCTTAAAATGTTTGTAGTTCTGTTCAACAGCTTTAATAAAATAATAGTTTAAAATAATTTTCAAACTCAAATTACGTAAATTGGTTGATTTAGCTTTTTTCATATACATACGTACATACGTAAGTAATATTTTGAACACTATTCATACCTATATATTACTTACAATAAAGTCGCAATTAGACATTTTCTGTAATATATAAGATTAAGACGTTCCCCATTTCTAGTTGCCTAGGCAATGCTAATCATTCTTCCGGATTTAATAGAATTAAGTATTTTTTGTACATTTTCGACGCATATTTCATAATTATAGATTTGATGAAGCAAACACAAAGCAGTCGTGGAAAGAGGCAACTAGAGCTGGGTCTAGGAAGAGCAACGCTAACTAGCGAAAATAATTAAGCACTTAATTATAGTTTGAGCTCTAATAAATTATAAGTTAGTTATGAGCTTGAACGATTTGATCTGCTTCTTTTTTTCAACAACATGGCAAGAAAAGTTTGGCAAAGTGTTTTATAAAATTGTAGAAAACTTAATATCAGATATCGCACTTTAATTTGTCACATACTTTTTCCAGACTAAATATAATGGTTTTATGTTACGATACATATATGTACTACATACATATGTATGTATTACCCGCAAGTGTTAATGCAAATGTCTTCGTTATTAACACTGAAAAGTTAAAGATTGTTAGATTAAGACTGACAAAGGAAAAGTGACACTTTTATTGATGGGTCATAAACTGAGATAATTTCAACATCATTTTTGCACAGCGACGTATGATTTTACTAATACGATCTTTTCCAGACCCTTGTCGTCATTTACGATGAAGCTATCTACCAAAAATGACCACAAATAAAACCTGTCTGGCAAATCAAACAATGCCAAAAGCAATTACTTTTGGTTTGATGCTTTGAGTTTAATCAGACTTTTTGAAGCTATTAATATATTTTTCATTGTTATTTGTTGAATTGATTTTCATTTATTGTTTTTCTTGAAGTTGCAACATTTTCTCACATCGAATTTCGTTCGCTACCACGTCGTTTTTCTTTCTAGAAATTGAATATCCTGTAAATTATAATCTGAAAGTTTAAAGGGATATTGTTGCTGGGAAACTAATTACATGAAATGAGGTTTACTTGCAGTGCACACGTGGAAACCAAACGCTCTTATTTGCGTCATTCACACCTACGATTTTATGACATTACATGCGCATATGTACGGAGCAGGGAAACCTACGTGTAAATTTTGTAATTTAATCCTCCATAAATTATTAAAATTCAATTATCTTAAAAATTCGAAAAGGTGTAAATACTCAAAGATGGGTGATGTGATAATCCTTGAAATATATAAATATAATATTTATGCAGCTTTTCACACTTTCCTCATACAATTAATTAAGCCCTGTTTCCACTGCCCTTAGTGCGAGTGCAGGTATTTAATGATTTAATGATTGTTGATAGTGGTTAGTTCAAGCGTTTAGTGCGAGTAGTGTCCAAAATTGTTTAGTTGTTGCGTTTAGTAAAATTTGTTAATTGGCGGACGTCGAACAAACAAACACTTTAAAAATGTACATGTAAGTAGTTCTGAAATTTCTTATTTTGTTATGCAGGCATTTATACTTTCAAAACCAGGAATATTCATAGTGCCACTTATTTTAGCAGTTCTACATCTCGTGTTCATTTGTATTTAAGATCTTTAAAATTGTAAAGACATTCATGCTTTAGATATACTTACTTATTTGCACCAATTTATAGGTTGTATCTCTTAAACGAATTAATCGCAATCCAAACGTGTTTAGCACTAAGCACCTGCATTAATCAATCGCAATAATCACTAATCAAAGAGTAATTATTATAATTGAATAAGTTAAGATGGTGTTGTGAGGCGTGAGCAGATATGAAGAACGAATAAGCAGTTTATAGTTTAGCACTTCTGCCACGATATTTAAACTATTATTAAAAATTGTCAGAATGTGAATAGACTTCGATTTCAATCTATATGAACAATTCTTACAGTATCTTGATATTCTTTACCTTTCAGTTTTTAAAAAATTGTGCTTGTTTTTGTCGCTTTCTACGCGTGGATAAAACAATATAAATTCAACTATATGGATACCCTAAAAATTGTTCCCCAAATTTCAAATTTAAATACTTTTGGGCCATTTTCTGAAATATAAGGCTTGTTCGTGGAGCGATCCAGATCGATCAAAATCTGAAAACATAAGGAGATTCCCATTCATTAAGAGATGTCACCTTATTGATCTTCTATGTAGATCACTCAACGAACAGGCTTGCTATATAAAATATAACACCCACCGACATTTGACTGATTATTGTTGAAGTAGGTGCTTAATATTTGTCTTTCCGTCTGTGCGTACATTTTGTTTAGGGTTTCGTAGAGTTTAGAAGAAGTCTTTAAAAAACTTCCGTTCGTAACTAAAATGTAACTACACATTCTGAACACAACTGGCACGTTTCTTTAGTTTATTAAAAGTAAATAAAATTCAATAATTGATTACATTTAAAGAGATAAGCGTTAAAATCCTGTTTTCTAGTAAATTTATGCAAATTAAAAAGGTTGTCTCTTTGGTGTCAAATCTATTTAATATACATACACATACATATGTATACATACAAAAGGTATTAAACATTCCCTTTTGCCTTGTTATGCTTCAGTTTTATAATAATATGCCATTTTATCTCTCCACACATTTCAAGCAATTAAATGTAATAAACGTATTACATATTTTAAATCATTTTTGAAATATTTTGATATTGGTTATTCCCATTTATTGATGTTTTCGCATGAAATTTAATTGTGGAAATCAAACATTATTTTACATGATATTATTCGTTAATATTGTAAACTCCATTAAACAACGGAACGTTTTGGCAGTTAATTTATATAATGTGTTTGTTAATTAAAATTTGAGTATTACATTAATTAATTCATTTATTTAAAGGTATCAGTTACAAATGTACCAAATGGAAGTTTTTCGAGAAATTATTTCGAAAGCCAATCATAGTAACATTACAAAATATTTTACAGAGATTTAAACGCATAGGATTAAAACCCGGAGAGCAAATTATATAATTTAAAACTGAAATATCGGCAGTAGAGAATAAAACTTGTAAAATGTATAAATGTGAACGTGCTAATTTGTGAGACGAAAACCTAATATTTTTTAGACTTATATCGATAGGTTGCTTGCAAAAGGCCACGTCTTAGTTTTCAGCACATATCCAAATAATTAAACAGATAATATAATTCTTTATTTAATCAATATACTTTGCAAAATCATGTTTTTAATTACAAATTATGTATAACGATTTAAAAATACTCGAGATAATTTATGCTGTTGTATGGCTTCAGTATATAGTCAAGTATTATAATAGGCAATTGCCCTAGTTGTTAACAACAATTCAAAAAATTATAATTAATTAATTATATAAAGTTTAACCTTAATAATATTGCTATGTTCGGATGATAACAAAAACAATATAAATTATTAACAATAGGTCTGTTCCCTTACTTCTGCAGCTAAAATGTTCCTGCATTTTCCTTATTCATGTGGTGGGGGTTGATATGTAGGAGTTAGGGAACGACTTTCTGTAAGTTTCTGAAACGCGTAAATTTACACAATTCACATTTGTATTTGATAATCAGGAAATTTAAGGCAACTCAGACCTACTGCAAAATTCTGAATTTTCCTGCAGGAGGGGAAGTTG
This sequence comes from Tolmerus cingulatus, assembly GCA_959613345.1. Classification (NCBI taxonomy): domain Eukaryota; kingdom Metazoa; phylum Arthropoda; class Insecta; order Diptera; family Asilidae; genus Tolmerus; species Tolmerus cingulatus. The sequence continues at coordinate 19,248,446 of OY390708.1, read as the reverse complement.
TGACGTCAGCAAGAATTAAACATGAATTCGAGTTAAGGAACGACTTTCTGCAGTTTTCTGATAAGGAATTATAATTCCTGCAAGTAAGGGAACAGACCTAATATTATAAAATCGGTACGAATTCTGCAAGTAAGTAAATCAACAAAAAATTGTTCCTTTGTTTTTTAAAATCCAGAAAACTTTAAAGTTCCACGTCTTAAATTAACAGCTTTACCCAATTTATTTTTGCATCCATTGAATTAAATTTTTATACTTTAATTAAGATGTCGGAGAAATTATACCGGAAACATTATCTTAACCTTGATAATCGTCGATAATCTGCGTAGAATAATTTCCGAGAAGCGGAAGACGGCCGGGACTCAAAGTAAATGACATTTTTCACAAAATTAAAGCACTCTGGACGTTGAAGCATAATGTGGTAATTAGGTCTTAAATGGCACGGAGCGCCAAAATGGCGCTTAAGATATAATTCAGCAATTAGTATTTTAAAATTCAGGTTAATGATTAAGCTTAATCATTTGGTTATTTTCGGAGTAAAATTATATTTGCCTTGGCGATACTTTTGGTTATAGTTAATTTAATGCTCCTAAAAATTCATTAATCTTATTGTTTGACAACAAATGCTACCAAATTGAGTAATTACGTATATATTATTCTTAATTATGATATTTTGCTTTTTAAGGAAATCAGTGCAGCATGCAGATTGGAAATATGATCGAATTTATCCCTGAATTAGCCTAACTAAGTATAAAGAGGTGCTAAAAATAAATTACAGGATATACTCTCAGCAAACGAAATTATTGATTTGAATGAATTTTAATCACCCTTTCATAATAAATATAGGCATCAGATTTTATCGATATAATTTAGCGTTTTATCTTATAGTGGTTAAGTGGGACCGCCGCGTTCATGGAAGTACCTAATTACCTCTTACGTGTTTTATGAAGCTGAGTAAGAGCTTAATAGCTGATTTAGGATATGAATCAAACGATTAATATAAGGACTGGAGGTTACTGTTCCATACGATGTTATCTATATTATATTAGAAATAAAAAGGCCTTGTTAGGGGTGGTGATTACTATTTTAAGCCATGTACATACATACATATATACGACGAAAACTTTCTATTTGCTGCCGAGCCAATATAATTAATTTTTCGAAAATATAAGTGAACAAAAAGTTAGGATTGCAAATGGAGCTGTAGGAGACTAGTATGGAGATGTTTTATATACATACATATATACCTGAGCTCATACTTCAAGAAATGTATTATGTATACTAATATTATAAAGCTGGAGAGTTTGATTGGTTGAACGCGCTAATATCAGGAACTACTGGTTTGAATTGAAAAAATCTTTTTGTGTTGGATAGTTCATTTATCGAGGAAGGCTTTAGGTTTTATAATATCACGCTGCGACCAATAGGAGCGAAGGATCAATAGAAAATGTTGCAAAAACGGGAAGCGACGCTTAGGCTAGGGAGAAAAAAAAAATCAAAGCAACCAAAGTGATTGCTGAAAGTCAAAATAAGTAGACTTCATAGGTTTAATTTAAAATTAATCAGAATAAACACAAATTAGGTAATTAGTTATTAAGAATCTGACATGCGAAGGCGTGTAGAAGAACCGGGAAAAATAATTCCATGAACAGGATCAGTTCGAAAAACAAGCAGCGAGTGGCCGCCGCGTGAGATTTGAACAAATCAGGACTGGGACTGGGACCGGTGGTCTCGAACACTCAGGAGCTGGACTGGAACCACTACAGCCAGAGGGACCTCTCCTCACCCCATCCTGTTTGGGGCAGCTCTCCCCAGCTGGGAGCAGGGTGGTAGTACAGCAGCCGTCCGTCTCCAGGCCTCGGGAGATTTGAATTTGCTCCCCCGGGAAGGAGTTAAGCCGAGCCTGGAGTGGGACTCTGTCCTGGCTGTGAGCGGTCAGCTTATAAATAGAGGAGCAAGCCAGCTTCTGCCTTCATTCTTTTCAGGGACGCCGTCGGGTAAGGATGGCTTGGCTGAGCTCCCCACGGACAGCAGTTGAGCCGAGCCTGGAAGGATCAGTCGGATGCCGGCATCGGTAAGTGGCAAGCTTCAGCTGCAAGCATGAGCGGCAAGCATCAACAGCAAGCTTCAGCTGCAATCTTTAGCGGCAAGCTTCAGCAGCAAGCTTCAGCTACAATCTTTAGCGGCAAGCATCAGCGGCAAGCTTCAGCTGCAAGCCTCAGCTACAATCTTCAGCTACATGCGTCAGCGGCAAGCTTCAGCTACAATCTTTAGCGGCAAGCATCAGCTGCAAGCGTCAGCGGCAAGCTTCAGCTGCAAGCCTCAGCTACAATCTTCAGCTACATGCGTCAGCGGCAAGCTTCAGCTGCAATCGTCAGCTGCAAGCGTCAGCGGCAAGCTTCAGCTGGAAGCGGCATTAGATGCTGCATCGAATGTCGGCATCGGCATTCTTCAAAATGTTTGTACACCGGGTGAAACCAGGTAGCCCGTCACACCTCAAGAAAAAAATTAAAACTGTAATAATGCTTTTTATATATTAAAAAATATACATATGTACATATGTATATTGAACTAAATGAAATCCTTTTCGTCATACTATCTGATTGGTATCATTGCATTGGTATCATGTTTATACATATAATATTTCAGCTAAATTGGGAAGTGGGTCAAAATCATTTTGCAAGGTTTTGCAACACTCAGACAAGTTAAGTTAAGGAGAAGCTTAAAAAAAGAAGGATATTAATCAAATTTTTTTTTAAGTACTTTAAGTAAACAATGTTTTAGCGTAGAAAACTGACATTGAAAATGTCAATAAAATTGTTAATTCAGTTTATACTTGCAGAGCAGATTGATACTTTGAAAGTGAAATATATAGAATGGCATTTAATCTCAATGTTTAAACTTTCAATTTGTTCTCAATATAAATTTAACATATGTGTACCTACTATGTTCATTGAGATGAAGGTACAGCAATATTCATAGCGCAATTTCCGGTTTGCCCAATTTTTTTACCCGCCCATTTTCTCCATTTTTAAGTTTTCAAACTTTCTTATATGCAATGGCAGAAGTAAGGAATAATTATCAGGATCCTCAACAAAGACTTTTAATACTTTTAAAATTAACATTTAGTTAATTCTTTCTTTATTTGGCAAACTATTAAAAAGCTTTAGTTAAATATAACATTTTGTATTGCTCTGGATACAGTTAATGTTTTATTTTCCTTGAAATGTCCATTCCTAGTCTCTCATTTAATTTAAGTCAGAAAGTTATACCAAAATATAATACTAAACATTATTGCAAGAATGGTTGAAGGAGCATGCGGACTCGAAAAGGCAAACATTTTTAATATCTCATTAAGTCGGTTATTTATATATTTCTTAATTTAAGGAAGGATAAATGAACTTAAAGAAATTGTCATTTGTCCCTAAGGGTCTCATTAACACACGGAATGTTATATCATATCCTGAATTTATATGGAAATTATTTTCTTAAATCTCCCCTGGGATATTAAAACAGTGTTTACGAGCGCCGAAACAACTCGTAACTACTAAACAAGGTGCTTGTACCTGAAGAACTTAGTTTTTATAGCAATATTTTTTTCTACATCTGGTCGTCATTTTAGTACGCCTCAGTAAACTCACTTAGTAACAGTTCAGGAACATATTTTTTAATCAAAGCAAAATTCCTCAACCTTCTGATGGCACTAAGGGAATTCGTGCGATGGTCAAAGGTTGTAACTCTGGGCAAAAGGTACTTCCGCATATTTTCTTTTTTTCATCTTACACCATTCCAGTGCATGTTTCCGGTTCCAGATATTTGTCTCTAGAGGTTAATTATTTCCAGAAAAAGGACTGGGTAGGAAAATATTGTCTATACTCATCTAACTAATTTCTAACATAACTTCCTTAATTATAGGGATATTACAACGAGTAGTTGTCACACTTTGTCGCAAATTTACTTTTGGTCAATATATGTATGTACTTACTTTTGCAACTTTACCTCTTCGTTGAATAAAGTTAAATTTATTCGAAACTACATCTGCAGAGTGTCTGATGTTTTCATGCTATAAAAAGCATGAAATTATAATTTGATATCACGAACAAGTTTAATATCAAAAGATTTTGTTTATTTGCCTTAGTATTCGTTGTTTTTCCATGCTTTTAAATAAATTCTAATTTCATAATATTTATAATAACACATTTTATAACAGAACATCCAAATTAAAGAAAATGTGTTTTTTAAACATTCAGCCCTCGAATTACCATGTAAATTAATATACGGTGAGCATGGGGAAGATAGAAATCTTGATTACGAATTTGCTATCAATATATGGATATATCAAATCATTATTTCTCATGTGATAACATAAAATTCAAATCGAAATGTTACTTCGAATGTAAAATCTACTATTATTATTAAAACTCGTGAGTTTAAATTAACACTCGACATGTTCAAAATGATAAAAACAATATTGATTTAAATCAAAATTAGTAATATTTTCCGAAATGAACAATAAAAGAGAGTGGCGTTAAAATCCAGGAAACTAAATTTGAATACGCCAATTAAATTTCTTCTGTTCCAAAAAATAAACATTTTTTAGTTTTTTTTAATAGTTGCATGAACATGCACAAAATTGGAATGGGATTTGGCATTTTCAAATTTTACTAGTGCAATTCAGATTTTCGCAGGGTTCCATTTCATTTTATGCACAGCGAAAAGTTTTAATTGCCTTTGAATGGTTTGCCTGTTTCATTCGTTATTTTGAGTAATGGTATATTCGACTGAATAGTGAAAGTGAATATATGGAACTATGAATTAAAATGATTTTTGAATTTAGGTTACTTGAATTATATTTATTTATAATAGTTTACTACGTCCGGCAGTGCAGTACTTCCACACAAAGAGGGGATTTTTGACTAGTATTTAAGCCAACACAGTTATTGATGTTTTGTAAGCAATAAAATGCTTTTGCCGGCAAATATAATCAATTAAGTGGTTTATTAATTGGCAAATGTGAAAGTGCGTGTAGTGAAAAGGAGTCTCGACTACTAGCTATTCCGGCGCTCTACAGATTTTAATTACGATACTGTTTGGGGTTAGTGGGTTTCTAATAAACAATTTATTTGATATGAGAAATAAATGAATTTTGTTGGGAATCAAAAATTAAAACTGTTCATTGTCAATATTCTTAAAAATTGGTTTACATATATAAACATTTCATAGGCATGGGGATTATTCATTCTATTTAGGATGCAAAGCACGCGCTCCAATGTTTTCTAGTTAATGCGTATCTACATGACCCGGAACTCAATAAATTTTAATATTTGTGATCAATACGTTTTCGGTTGACGTTTCAATTTTACAGTCTAAAAGCAGTGAGTTCACAATCTTTAAGTGAAGTAAACCCCATAGGGCCACCCCGCAAACAAATCGCCTTAATTTTAAAACCATTAAACTCTCCGAAACGCGAATCTCTATAAAGATTCTTCCTTGGAGCTTTTTGAGTTGTTCCCTTCAATTTGTCGGAACTGATTTATTGACGCCCCACCCTAAATTTTTTTGCTGTTGCGTAAAAAATGCCTTTTGAAATATGGATATGTATGAGTTTCCGCTTTGGGGGGCTTGTTGCGGAATTTCATATCAATGCTTAACATAATATATATTTAGGAATCATTTACAGCAAAAACAGCCGAAAGAAAAATTATATTTCACGACGGAATGAAGAAGAGAAGTATCTGCTTTGAAGACAATTTTTTACGAGTTTAAAGCTGTCTCATATATTTATTTTTTTCAACTTCGACATTTCTTTCCTTGCGTAATATAAAACAAATAACATGTTAAAAGACTTTGCTCAAATATTGCGATTTTATGAAAAATTCCCAATTCCGAAATTACTTAAATATTTTAAATTTTATAAGAGGTATAAATTCATGTTTGTCTATAAACGTGTCTAATAAACGAGTATTCTAAAATAAGTTTTTTAGAGGCTTAATTAAGAAAACAGTCAACTTAAGTTCTCATTCGGGCCAAACTTAAGTGACGACTTAAGTTTTTTCGATTTTTAATCCTTTTTTCTGAGTGAAGGCTTATGTATTTATTTTGGATAAAAGTTCCTCAAGAAGTTTCCTAAATTCTCCCAAAATCATTTCTACATATAAAGCTAAAGAAATTCTGTAAACGTCAATTTGCCCCACAACAATTAAATATGTTCATTTTGTAAAATGCCTGCACTCTAAACTGTTATATTAGAAAGAAGTAAAAGCAATTAAGACCTACAAATTAAGGTGATGGAAAGTGGTGATAAGTTTATAACAACCAGCGCATTATTACGTTTGTTACGCTTAGAATGTTATATTTTCCAACAAATCTTAATAACAACTTTGTTACAAAATTTTAACTTGAAATCATTGTAAGATTTTAAAAATACACATATTACCACATAAGTACTTCACCTGATTCTGCTACCATCATTCTAATTAGAGTAGGAATAAGGCATTAATTTTAAAAATTTCCTTATGTTTTCCATAAAAATAAATATGCAAGGATTAGAAAATAAATTCTATGAAGACAACATTAATGAAAATTGCCTATTTTTAACAATTTTTTAATATGCAGAGGTATTGAAATGAATAAACATTTAAAAGCAGTGAATCTGAAAATACATTTGTAGTCAAAATAACAACAAATCTCCTTCATGGTTTCTTAAATTCTTAAGTTTTAGAATTGTTCTAATATATTCAAAATTAGTGATCTGAAAGCCATCGAATCTCTATTTTCATGAAAATATATTGATTTTTTATTTTAAGTACCCATTGTTAATTCAAAGGGAAATATTAATCACTCTATTGGATTTGTAATACAGCTAATTTTAGTACGAGTTTTCATATTTACAAATTTTTGTGGTAAGTAAACTCAAAGCAATTGGCCGACGTTTGTAGGAACTTTTTTTAATTATAAATTCAAGAGATTTTGAGAACTAATATTTCGTTTGTCATTCTAATTTTACAAATTTTGATTGTGAATTTAAAGTTGGTGACCGTACAACAGATTTAAAATATTAAATTTCATTCCAAAAATGTTTGCCACTTCAATTAAATAATAAATTCGAAATTCATATAAAAATAGATACTAGTTGATATATGTAAATTTAAGTAAGTAGGTATGTACTATATACTTATGTTTTGAATGTCGAAACAAATAAAACAAATAATTAATACTTTTTAAAAACAAAAATTGTAAATATTTTCGAGTAGGCAAGTCATTTGTGTAAAAAACGGGAAAGAAATATTTTTTTATTTTACTTTTCAAGGTGGACAAGGTGGATTCGGTTTTATAATATGGGTGGGGCTTTTCATTTTGCTGCTACAAGGGATCCACAAAGACCCCACATAGCATAGTCGTCCTTTAAAAATAATAAAAATCCACGTGTAAATACCCTGACTATGTGTCCTGTCGTTGGATTCGGTATCTCACTAGTATTTAGACTATATATAGATCCTCCTCCTCGTTGCATAGCTTTTTGAAAAGAGACTTTTTATAAAAAAAAAAAGGAGAAAACGAAATAATAAATTCAGTCCCTGAGGGTAGAATTGGGTATCAAGTCTGGACTGAATATGATAATGAAATTCACAACAAAATTCTACAATAAAACTAATCTTTGTGTTTAACGCTTTTCTTTTTGTATGTTAACATGTTCTACTACAATTGTATGCAAAGTATAGTTGATATTTTATGTGTTATATTCGTAGCTTAGTTCTTTGGTCATGATATTCGGTTAATTTTGGAAGGAAATGAACTTGGTACAGAATAAATAAAGCGGTTATTTATAGACTACACTGGGAAAATCGCAAAATTCTCTAAATTAATGGCTAAAATGGAGCTCAGTATTTTGAACTAATTCGAGATCAAATATCTTTTCTTAAAATTGAAAAGCATAACATTTGCATTTGAACGACCGACAGCTTATTCATTTCATTTCGTTTTTGATATTTCTCTTCCCTCTGTGATTTTTTATGCTTGCTCCAACAGCTAGAACTGATGAAAAGAAGCTTAAGTTGAAGCTGACATTAAATTAGTCGTTACTGGGATACCATCTTCCTGTCAGGATATTCAACGGTGGAAGCTCTCTGATTGTTTTTATGACAAACGAGTTCCGTTTCCCTTGGCTGATTTACGAGATCCTTAACACTCATCTGCAAGTACTTTGTGTATGCCTTAAGGTTTTTATTGCCACCAACGCACCAAACATTTTATTTAAATATTTGGCCGATAATCCAAGCAATTAAGAGCAAAGTCACGTCATTCTTAAATATAAATACTTGAATATTCAGAGGACTATGGCACAGGTATTTATTTCTTTGTGGGCGAGATTACCCATTTGGGTTTCTCTATTCATCGCACATGGGAACAAAATGGTACTTTCTTTATTCACCCTAATTTAGCAAGAATATTCAAAGGTATAATTTGTGACTTTTGTATGCGAATAAAGGTAACTGCGATAAAGCATAAAGGGACGCTTACTTCCGATTAATACGTAAAGTAGACAACCTTAGCAGGTGACCTGTTTTAATTACTTCATGAAGGTAGGGAAGCTAAATTATGTTCCTGTAGTGTTAACGACCTGGAAATTTAAAACCATTAGAGGTAGATTAATAAATTTGCATTTCGCTGCTCAGACACGCTTTCGCGAATGATTTGAAACTCCCATTCATCTTTTTCGAAACGTACGCATACATGCATGTGAACCTAGGTACATCAGCAGAAACAGGAGTGACTTTTATTAAGATAATAAGACAGCGAAAGGAAAAATAATCTCCAGGGAATCATAATGTGTAAAATTACGTTCTTTATATATACCGAAGAGAAAATAGTAAGTATATAAAAATTTGCTTAAGTTATTGCTCCCAGAAGGTATTTCTAGCCACATACAAGTCTAGTGGGAAATTTTACATGTGAACTCCACAAAAGGTTAACAGGTGAGATCATTGAACGCGTTAAAACGCCTTAAACTCAATTAATAGTAAACATGAGAAGTCACCACAACCACTTACAATTTACCTAACAATTTAGGTGGCTAGTGCACCTGATGCTTCGTAATTTTTCATTAAAACCCTCCTACCTTGTTCGGTTTTGACATGACATAAATTAATTTCACGCCATAAAGGCTCTAATTAACTAATAATGTGTTGTAAAGGATGACTAAATAAATTAAAAAACCAAGCACCAGTAGGAGCAATTAATTCTGCTTAAAATTCTTTCGATTTTTCTGTTGGTTAAGAATGAGTTGGAGTAAATAGTATGACGGAGCTATTTTTATTTACTCGAAACTTTGAAGTCGAATGGGAAAGTTTAGTTTCTGTATTTACCTACTTATAACAGCTTAAATATTTTGAATGTGAATTTTCGCATAATTTGACGACTTTTTTATAAAATGAAATGCATAAGACTCGGTGGTTAGATTTGATTGTATTTAGGTATTTATGCAATTTTAAATCATCACCTTTATTCTGTTTCTTTTAGAGGTCTTCCTCAATTGAATATTATTGAATCAAAATCCATGTTGAGCATCTGATTATTATAAGTGATTCGTTATGATATTTCTGAAATATGTACTTTATACGAAAATTTATAATTTAATACCTACTTTAATAAGTGAATGACAATGCTCGCCATGACCTTTTGGGTTTTTTTTTATGTATAAGATATGCATACATAGTACACAAATATTGCAAAGGATTATTGGCAAATGTTATATTTATATGTATATCCTATTGCAAAGTTTTTCTAAACAACAAATTGCGCCAATTTAATATTGTCATTAACTCTTGCGGATTTGCATTTATGCTAAGTTATGTAAGTACGAGTCTATAGCATGATAATCAATTCCTCTTACATAAACGGAAATTCATTCCGACTATGTGGAAATAGTAATTAATTGCGCGAAAAGTAAAGCGAATAGGGTGTAATCAACCAAGTGATACCAATTTGCATTAATTATACGGCTGAAAAACTTCGTGATGAAAGAATTCTTTTTAATTATGTGTGCCTTTTCTTGAACATCATAGTGATTTTGTCGGGTGTTATTAAATTTCATTTATTATTTCAATTCTTATCTTTTCTTCTAGAATTCCTAATTTAAAGATATTAGACAATTAAGGTGATAATTGGAAGTTAATTAATAATGTTTGTTTATAATTAAATATATCGGTCGTGCGTGAGTCCTTTTGAACCCAGTTCACATAATATTTTCATGAAAAGCAATAAAGACGAAATTTACAGAAAATCTGTACGAGTGCCCTCATTCATTTAAGCTTAAGTCTTTTTTAAAATCGAATTCCTTCGAGGGAAAACTTAAATGTTTCTATAAAATCCTGAAACTTCTCCTCATGGCCTGACAGAGAAACATCAGGATGTCAGAGGCAAACATCACTTAGAGAATTCCGTTCCAGGTAATTTCCGAATAAATGTTTTTGTCCGAAGGATGAGAAATTGCAGAACCCTTTAGAAAAACGTGTCAGAGGCAAAAGACATTTCCTGGCGTACTCTCGATTCTGTAGGAATGTTTGATATACTTCGATTCTCTAAAAGAATGATGCTAATACTGCTCAAGCTGGCAGCTGGCAATCTAAGCCTATTCCATCTCGAATCCCCAAGAAAGAGGCCAAGTTCGAAACCCGTGACGAAATGTGGTTTCTGCAGTGACACCACATCACAGAAACTGGCAGCCAATTGGTCCCACAGGAGAAACCCAACCAACAAGGACTCTTTTTATGTAAGAAGCTCAAGAACTATCATTCAATGACTTGTCACGAAGTCGGGGAATTATTTTCGAATGTTTGCAATGTGACCCATTTCTAGTATCACGTACATATCACAAAACTGTGTCAAGATATTTGCAATTTTTCAGTTGAGGTCGCTTTTCTATAATACCACCCATTTATGTACGTACCTATTTGTTTATCATAGGTAGATCGAATTAATGCGGTTAGCTTTTCATTAAGTGGAATTTTTAACAAGGGTAAACATATGTAAAATTCTCGCATACCACACAGACAAATAGTTGCTGGAATTATGCATGCATATGTTTGAATATGCATATGTGCATGTGTAGCTAAGTATAATAAAAATGAAAATTTATCGTAGTTGGTTGCGAGATTCTAGGGGTTCGTACTATCTCGTTTCCTTTTGAAATAAAATGGACCCTTTTGAATACGTTCATAAAGTTTTAGTGTTTATTTAGAACATGTCACCCAAGTGATTTCGCAGAGCTTCCTTGAAGGAGAAAGATATTTGAATTTTGAATGCTCAACCTTCATATTTTACCCCAATCGTTTCTGATGATTTTTCAATGGACCGTAAACCCAACTGCGAGTTGAATTTTATCAAAATTTTCTAAATGGCGTTGTTTGGGGTTAGCGTCATGATTTCGTAAAAGAACACGCAGTAAAACATGGAATAAAAAGACATCATAATCATTTTGCTTTGTTTCAATTTAATCCAATTTTATTTTTGTTAGAACAAAAGAAATTATTATTAATCATAGATAAATTTAGAAAATACGATCCGTTTTAAAATGAATTTCTTTAGCTATTTGGTTACAAAAACTATACTGCTTTGAAAGATTTTGGTAAAGGAGGTTGATCTTAATCACTCACATTTTCTTAACTGAAACTCCATAAAATCTTATTGCTCTCCATGAAAGAGAGCTTTAATCGTGTGCAAGATATCGATTTGATTTTGTAATTAAGACAAACAAAGAAACCCTTTATTCCCAAATTACTGATGGCTGGTATAAGTTCATTGCCCTTTGTACTCGACTTGCAAGAAGTAATTTGTTTGGTTACCAAACCTCTGTTGAAAGTTCGCTTTACATAGCCATACACAAATATTAAATAGTCAAATAAGGTACTTGTAAACATAAAATGAATGTTAGTTTAATTGAGTTCATACATATTTGCTTTCTTTTATGAATTTGATGAGCAATCAAATAAATACAAATAAAAAGTCTCATATGGAAAGAAAATTCTGAGAAACATTTCCCAAAAATGTATATTGTTTCTATTAATACCAACGCATTTTAAAGATAAAGGCAACCAAAGAAATGAAGAATATATGGCTCCAAGTTTATTCTTGAGTTATATAGTCTTACTTAAAATCATCGCCTTGCTATTTCAAATTTATAAGTAAATAAAGAAATAATAATAACTACATAAATGTTTAAATTTATTTTATTTAATTTTCACTGAATTTTTATGAATGAGTATTTTCACTTATACATACATTTATAAATATTTTATTAAAATAATTATACCAAAAACAATTAATTGCTTAAAGCTCTTATGAAATCTTTTTACGGTATTAAAGTTTGGCTTACTTGAATAATACAAATCTCCCTAATTTCTTATATTCAATTTGGTAAAGTGCCATTAAAGCATATTTGTTATGTTAAATTAATCTGAAAGAGATTTGAAATAGTAATGACACACTGTTGCTCCACACATATATTTGTGTATGTATCTTACTATTATTTTAATGTTGTTAATTTCTTTCCATGAAATTCAAAAAAAAATAAGACACCTATTAAATTAAGTAAAAGTCTTTCTGCCTTCAGACACTTGGTAAAATAAAATAGTTTAGATGTGCTTAATTCCATGAGCGTAAGTTAAGAAAAACTGATATTAAAAAGCTTAATTAAAGTGAACAAGAAATCTTCTAACAAATAAAAAAGTTTATCCCAGTGTGCAATGGAAAAGTTGGTGGAAATTATTGTTTATTTAGCAACTAAAGTTTTAATTTCTTTCTAGCTTCTCAAGGATTCTACTGTAATTTCACTGTCTATGCAGGGTTACATTTTTTCTGCATTAGTAATAAGTCCACATCCTTCCTTTTAAAGGATAACTTTTTGAATTATAGTTTGCGGACAGCATTAAAAGTTTTGTTAATTTTAAAAAATCACAAAATCAACCTCCAAATTGTGTTTATTAGAATCTTTTAATAATTTGAACACTTATTCCCATATATTGTGTTAGGTATTAATTAATTCGACATGAATAGTAACCAACCTGTGTGCTAATTTTTGTTCTTCAAAGGCAGTTACCACAACCCTAAGTAGTTATATTTTTAAATGTACCATGAAATGTTTGCGAGTAAATATTTGTGTGAGGGTGTGGTTATAGCGGAGCACGTGTATTCTTTGTTAGATCGTTAACAACAAAATAGTTTACACTTTCCTTGAGAGCACAAGGCTTCCTTAATTAATCTCAAGGAAGCTTTATATAAAGCGCTTTGACAAGTGTTTTTTTGAAAATTCATCCACTTTAGACTTTAATTTATAGAAATGCTACGTGAAGCACGGGCCTTTGGTGTGGCTGCACCGCACCCACTTCATGACATGTAGACAAAGAAGTGAAAATTTGTAACTTCCAGGCAGACGGAAAGATTTTGAAGCCAATAAACCCTTTCGGAAATATTCCAAAAGTTTATGTAGAGAATTTCCGAGAATCGCATGTATCTGCGTTAAGTGGAGTATCATGGGAAAACTTTCTTGCGTTGACCATTTTTGGGGAAGAAAGTTTCTATTGGGATAATATTGTTCCAAGCTAGGCCGTAATTCAGTTATTGAGTTATGAATCAATTCGGAAAGGCGTTGCGTCTTAATTTCAAATTAACAGGCTAAGGCTCTTTTATTTCATTACTTAAAATTGGTTTTTTGTATAAGTACAATTTTAAATACATATTTAATCCAAACATCATCATTGTCTCCATTTCTCTTTTAATTCAATTTATAAAAGACATTTCTGCTCTAACTTGAAAGAAAGTACTTTATTTGTTACGGAAGGATTCCCACAGCAATGGAAACTAAAAAGTTAAAATTTAGGATACGGTGGACGAGCCTCGACTGAAGTTCTAAAATTGTAATTTTATTTTCAGCTTTTGCGGAGTTCTAAACAATTACTGCGATATTTGAAACGTCGCTGTTAATTAAAATTAAGTGCAGGTTGGACTCATTCGTTAAAGTGTCCTGTAGAAAAACAAAATAAAAATTGTTTTAATAATTATTATATAATAGGTATACTTGACTCAAACGATTTGTTAATTGGATGCGTTGAAAATTTAATGATAGAAAAATATTTTTTTTTAATGCGAATTTCAAAAATTATATCAATATTCAATAAACCCAAAAGCCGACCGAGATAATGACATTGTGAAAATTGATACCGCAAATAAGATAAATGTGTCTCTAAGGAGCACGTACGACATACATATGTATAATGGATAAGTTAAAACGTAGTAGGTATACCATCTTCTTATAGGTAATCATGATGTTGCTTCGAAAGTAAATGAAAATCCTCACTACGCGTCCTTTACCAAACAAGCTTTGTTTGTTTTAACAATCCTATTTCCATCTGCCTATATCTTGTTTTAATAGTTTAGTTTTTAGAATGTGTACAAACTTACATTACCTATATGGCACAAAATCACGAAGGCAGTGAATTTCAAGTATGAGATTTTCGTGAAAATAAACTGCTGCAAAACTGCTGAAATTATTGCTACATTATAATTATTAAACATTATTCACAAGTTGCAAGTTAACAAATAATAAATTGTTTAAATAAGAATAATATAGAAGCAAATTTGTTGCTATTTATCATCATTAAGGGAACGTTCTGTAAAATTTAATAAGTATCTTATTATTAGTTAACAAGACTGCTTTAAATTTTAATAAATGTTTACGCGTAAATAATAACATATATTGTTCAGAAGGCATAATTTTTAGAACAAGAAGTAGTAATCTATAAAGAAAAGCGGCTTATTTTAAACTTAAAAGTATTCCTTGGGACAAAATTGAAAGTATTCGTTTAATTACGTTTACAAATAATGAGACAGTCACGTATTTCAACATTTCCAAAATTGTTGGTAAGAAACCCTAAGAAATTCATTAATTGTTTTGGGTTATTTGTCTCTTTCCGATGTTCCATTAATGACGTGGCGTTCAATGAGTAATCGTCTAAATGTCGTACAAGTCACAGTAATGGTGTTAAAAGCTAATAAATGTTAAAGTAGTCTTTATTAATTAAACTTACTCGTGTTGCTTAAAACAAATCAACATTGGATCAGAAAAAGATTAAAGATGACAAAAATTAACAGAAGCGCTTAATTATGAGCTTACTCCTATATTAAAGAGTAACGAAATTTCATTTTGTCTCAAGTATATGTAGTTAAAGTTTCTTTGCAAGAATAAAGTCAGAGTGCAAGAAATTCAGAAAGTTTGAGTGTAGCAAAGCTTCTATATCCAAAACTTCGATTGCTTCAACTTTCTTTGCTCAACTTCAAATAACTTACGAAGTATGGATTTTAAGTTGCACAAATTATGCATGAGTTGTTACGTCATCAAAGAACGAAATTTAAATTAAAAATGAACGAAACTCTTACATAAATGAAATTATAATTTAACAGACATATATACTACTATATTAGCTATAATAGATGAAAGAATAGCGTATCTTTTACAAATGGTTTTAATAATTGTAAATTAAATTTGTTATTTAGGACTTTCTTTTGCAAAAATACAAAAATTCAGCAAAAGCCGCTTTGTAGTTATTACGAAGTGATAAGTTCTTTGATTTGCTTTTTAATCTAAACATTTAATAATAACCGAATATTACTTCTACGAAGTTCTGTTATAATTATAATAAATTGTAATATTTAATGCCTATAATGAAAATGAGCTTGGCAACAATTTAAGACAAAGTTGTGAAATTGCAATACGCAACTCGGACATGCGATCATATACCTATGTCTCGAATTTCAGTTAAGAGACAATTTTAGCAAATATTGCGGCTAAGAGGACAACTAGGAATTAATAAAATAGAAATTATTAAATTATTAGACCATGTGCTAGAAGTAAAATTTTAACAAAAAATTTGTCCGATATTTTCTGACAGAATTATTGGAAGAGTTAGCTAAATTTCATAGCGTGCACAATCTTTTGCATACTTATTTATCAGATTTTTTAATAAAACGCCTTAAACTTTTAATTGAAATTTCATAAACATGTTGTTGCAAATTAAATTAGTTCAAAGTTGTATTTTATTCATGAAAAGCACAGTTATGTTGACTAATAAGAAGTATGTAGAGCTGCAGCACCTAGATTGTGGAAAAACTAATTTCCTGCGAGACTTTTCTTAGATAAACACCTGAAAAAACTGAGATATCAGAATTTCATTTGGCAGCAAGTAAATATTTTCTCATTTTATTGACGACGATGAAGCTGGGTTGTGATTGGAGTTTTTTCATTAAAAGTATAAATTCCATCGTTGTCAAGCAGGTATAACATAAATATATATCGAAAGTATCTAAAGGCTTCAAATAAAATACGAAATTATTTATGTGTAAATGTAAGAACCCCAATCTGTTTGTCGAAAATTGGTAAAATGTTTTAAGTAATTGCAATTACTAAACTGAAAAAATGTCTATTGGTCAATGTCAATGGAAAAATATTTAGAATATTTTGAATTCGATAAGAAAATTAGAAGATAATCGATTTCAAGTAAATTTCGTTTTAAATTACAAATATTATTTGTTTACGACAAAAATATGTTTGTTTCGAAATTATTTTAATGTCCATTAAAAAAATTTATATGACAATCTGTGTCATTAATATTCAATTAAGGAGACTCGTTTAAGTCAGTTGAAGACAAGTTAAAGTGCAAATTAATACATATATTCCGGGAGCACAAAGAACTTGGACGGATTAAATATATCTTTGGGAAATAAATGTAATTCAATTAATAAATTAATCTTTACATAATCCAATAATATTTAGTATAAAAAAATATTAATAATTTTCCAGACTTCGAAATTTTATTGTACCTTTAATTGTCTTCAATAGGCTTACTAAACCGAATGCGCAATAAAAAAAAGGCAGTGTCATTCAGTTTAATAAATGCACGTTAAAACCGAAATTTATGATTAAACAATTTTTGTTAATCAGGACTCTGACGATTTGAGTTTAATTTTCAGAGTAGAAAAACTGATGGGATTTCGAAGTAGAATTCACCTTAAAATAAATAAAATTTGTTTTTTCTATATACTGGAACTATTTTGCGCATTTCACAGCCTCATCCATCGAGACACAGGATACAAAACTAAAATATCTATGCTTAAACTTCAATTGCACTCCCAAGTTTTTCAGCATGGATAAAGTTTAGTTAACCTGCCAAAGCCAGAGGAGCTTAGCTACCAGAACTTCTGAATTACAAAGAAACCCTTCAAGGTTGCCCTTTCGACCCCATTTATTGTTTAATACGTTATTTACCGGCGAAATCGACGAGATATTTCATAATAAAAACCAATCTCGAAATTTGTATTCCCATAAAGAAGATGGTTGAGTTTAACACATTTGCATCTTAAAATAATTTAAATACTGAATAATAATTAATAATAATAATTATTTATTCATTGTCACTCTAGTCAAAAAAGTAAGGTATCATTATATAATGAATTTTTCTGTCCCGAACTCTTTAATTGTTGAATATAGACCTGATATTTTTCTGCACAAACAAATTTTAATCGAATTTATTTAATAAATTAATACCGATCAAGAAAGCATAAAATTTGCCAATTAAGAAATATATTTGCTGCAATGAAACATCTATCGCATATCACAAAATTCAAAAGTATCTCCAACCCAAACCCGGTAATGTCTTAGTATGGCCTTAATATCGACTTCAGTAAATGTATTAGCAGAGTTTGATCTGAATTAATTAATTATGTAATCTATCGTCATAAAAAATGATTTTTAGAAATAGATGTAGCCTCTTAACCTCTTGGTCAGCCCTTACTACTTTTATACACGACTTATAAATAAATGCTGCGAATATAAAATTATATATGGTAGACCAAGTCTTATTATTATCTATTAGCTATTTTTTTACTATATTTTTAATTTCTCGTTATTTGATACCTTATTAAAAATGTATTCGATATAATGTTACAGGCAGAAGTTGGGATGCTGTAAGTAAGAGTGACTCGGGCCTTATTATTTACTCTATCTCTTTTCAATCTAAGTCTAGCAATGTATGTACATATATTTAAATCTTTATATACTTTGAAAATCTGAAATTGATTGACTACTTAAATTATTTTTTATAAATCAAGTTCACAACAGTGCTTGTAGAGTCTTGAAAAATTTAGCCTCTGTAATTTATGATATAAATGTTTAATTCCCTGCTAATTTTAATTTCTTTGGCAAACACAAAAAAATACTGATCATACTTTAATATTTAGATTCACTCAACATTGTTTTGTTAGTATCTTTATTTTAGAAAATCTCACAGTTAGCACTCCCGGTGGACCATTTATCTGGCTTGACTTCAGAGTTGTATTATCATTTTTCTGGGAATGTCTTAGCCTAAAAGTAATATCAAGTTTTCTTATAGCAGTGTTCCTTTTTCCAAAAGACATATTATAAAGATTGATTCACCTCCATTAATTTATGGGTAAAGTTTTCCAAAAGCATACATCACATCTGGAAAAAAAGAAGCATTTGATGCAATAAATATCGACACAAAAAATATATTTGCTCACAATTTTAGTCGACAAAAACGAAATAACAGCCAGACGCCTTACAGAAAAATTATGACAAGAAAGTCGTTCGAAGAATCACCCATAAGAAAATAAGCTGTTCCTTTTCCGCGAATTCATCTTTCTTCAGCAGAAATTAATTTGCCTTCAAGAAACATTTTCCAACACTCAGTATATGCGTATTTACCTTCGTCTCTGTCTAGAATTGAATGTTAAATGTTATAAACCAGGGTGGCAGACAACATAAATGCTTTTTCTTGTCCACATACACCTAAGATATTTTTAAGGAGCTTGGCTGTTTAGACAACCTGCTGAGGGCAATTTGTTATATTGTGATGAGTCATAAAACGATAAATGTTTGCTATTTTCTTTCAGATTTTGTCTTGTCTTGGCATGGAATTAGTTATTTTGGCTATTTTTATTTCGCTGCGACGAATATTCCTCCACGTATGTGGACTTTTGAAATAAAAACAAAAAATCCTACAACATTCGGATATGGTACAGATGGGTAATTTGCGTAGAAAGAGAACCTGTCAAACACAAAACAAATGACTATAATTAGGGATTTAAAACAAGGTCTATTTATTTGTTGATACATCTAATGTTATTTTGTAAAGAATAATTCATATACTTTTTACAGACGGTCTGCGCGAGAAAAATTCACTCATTTTTCAAACAGTGGTGAAAGGAGTATATCCCAGTTCTATGTAAATACCAAGATTTTGTATGATTAATTGCTCAAAAACAAAATGAAATTTTTTAACGGAACCACGATTCGCCATGATTTATGTGATGTTAAGCTTATACCGGTTTAAGATCCTCGAAAAAACCAAATTATTCTATCAAGTATTATTATACCTAAGTATACGACTTCTTGAAAATTTCCAGTTCCAACAAATTCATCTGCTGCGAAATCGTTAGCCTATGGAAAAACGAATTCTATTAAGGCTAACCAAAAAAGATTATAAATGAAATATATGTATGCAAATATTTCGAACATTATCAATTAATTATTGTAAACTACAAATTTCGCACAAGGGTTAAAAGAATATTAGGATAACCAATTACACATTAAGTGGTTGTTTCGGAAGTAAACAAATTGTTCAAACATAAAATTAATTATTAAACCTATTGCTAAATAATTACGCGTGATTTACGACTTTATGGTTGACAGATATTGATTAAGGTTTTCTTGATTCATGCGTGAGTGATAGATGACCACTAATGAAAATATTCTGATTAATGTTTATGGGATAAGTTTCCCTCGCTGTTGACGAACATACTATGTACTTACAAAAGGAAAATTAAATCGATGTTTTGATGCCATGTTCTTTTATTATGATTATAATTGTGACATCTATGAATTTTTTTAATGCTAATTGTTAATAAAATTTATTATTTTCTAACAGGATAATATTTATTTATTTATTTATTTATTTATTTTATTATCACTATCCAAAGGTTATTTCTGCATAACAATGAGGACGTCCGATTACCACGACATTATACCCTATTAGAATCATATAAAGTTTCTTTGCATTTTTACTATTTAGCCACATGTTATAAAAAATAGAACATCCCTACAATTGTGTTTTTAGTTTGCTTCTTATAGAAATCCCTGTGATGTATTAGGTACCATGCAAATGATGATAGAAATGTTAGTTTCGGGGTTATATTTTCGGATACAGTATGTACATAGTACTTGTAGGCTTGTTCTAGAAATTTCAATTATTGCACTAACTACCCTAAGTACATACATTATATGTATGTATTGTGCAAAAATATCTCAGCTATAAATTTTTGTTTTGCCTCTAACATTATTAGCAATTAAGCTTTTTTCTATGAACGAAACGTACATATACATCGGTATATAGAAAGTTATATAAGTGTAGAGGTTCTCGTGGCCAATACTTGTTTCCGCCTAAGAAATAAAATATGAGAAACATTTCAGTTACAGGTTAACTATTTTTTGTACTTAACATAAACCCCCTGGAATACCTACTTGTTTGTATTCATTGAGAAAAATAAGGTGTTAAAATTGATAGATCGATAAATAATGTATTCCTTCATAAGGCATAGATCCTAATTGGAAAGGTTGAAAAGTGACACAATTGATCCTTTTCCCCAACACCGGTTCGCACATTTCCCATTTTGAAAATGGATAAATTCAATACTGTCCTTTAGTACTTGAGAAGGGTAGAGATAATAGCAATTTATGAACCCATGAACCCGCCACACCATCGGTCGGGACAATTGTGCTGCCAAAGGGAGAAATTTCAGCAAAAGGTAAATTATGGAGTTATGGGAGCTCAGCAAATATTTAGAGTCCATTTCATAACTTCGAGAGGAGGCAACCGTTGGTATCTGGAGTGGAGATTTGCACTACGATGTGCGATATGCTGAGGGTAAGAACATAAGATGAGTGGAAAATATTGTAAACTAAGAAACATTTTAAGATGTAAGTACTTATTGCATACAGTATCAACTCGTTAGTTTAAAATGTAAGCAATAATTTCCACATAAGTGACACAGGAACCGATATTAAGTTACTTCTAACAAAATTGCTCAGTGAATCAGTTGCTATCAGCTGGAAAAGTTCGTAATGCCAAGATATCTTCTGGGGACGAACTCGCTATCTGAAACGCACCTCAGCAGCGAAGAATTTCGATGAAAAACTCACTCTGCGCTTAACAAATCTCATTCTATGGATGAAATCACGACTTCGCTTAACTTTGAAGTGCCTATCTTTGGCCTCCCTTGTTCCCGGAACATGTATATATGTATATAAATCCAAAAGAAGGCTCACTATCAGAAAATTGGGCAAAGCAAGTTAATTGATGGCCTTTGTCTTTGATCCTTCCCTTTCTGTCTCCCTTAAGATCTTAATCTATGAAAATCCTTCAGATTTCAAATCAATAAACATTTTAATTACAATTAAAGGAAACTCTACTTGAAAATTAAATACCCTATTACATCAATTATTTCATCATATCCAAAAAATGCCAATTGACTTTGACAAATGTTTTTTTTTCTTACTGTCATTACTTGAATTTTACAGGAATTTCTCTTTTCAATGGATATTGTTATACATTAGATTGTAATCGAAAGCCCCCAATTTTAGCATTCCACGTTTTTTCAATTAGAATTCTTTTAAAATTAATTGAAAAGCTCGGCGCTCTAACGATTCGTAATTACTTTATATTAAAATTCACCACCACCATATAAATTAAAAATTCTTGCAAGGACAACATATTGCCTACTGAGCATCTTCAAGACACGCATCACTCCCAAGGTCACTTTGCCCCAAATAGAGGAGGTAAATCCCTGCGGCTAAGTATTTTGGGCCTCTTTTATAGCCAAAATTTATCGCATGGTCGGCCATTTGTGAAATGTTTTCTGATCTACGCTAGACAATTAAAATTCGATGAGCTTTCGTTTGCAGGTTGAAGTGCTCTTCTGATTTTCTTTTATGTGCTTCCTCCCCATTAAAATCCTTCACCATCATCGTTTTGGAACACCGGATATTGATTCCGCGGTTCCCGAATTAAAAAATAAATAAATTAACATCGCAGTTTATGTTGCTTCATAAATGTTCTCCAGTTTTTCGTGTACAAAAACAATAAATTTTTTAATAAATATGCTGTGAAATCCTACAAATTTATATGAAATAATAAACTAATTTCCTCCATTCAAATGTCTTCTTAAGCAAATCAGCTCAATTTCTTAATTAAATATTTCTAAACTTAGCTATTTAACGCGTACAAAATAATTGTTTCCAAATCAATTATTCCAATAGGAAAATAGGAAATCGATTGCGTCAAGCGCAAAATTTAATTTGCGAGTAGCATTTGTCTGTATTCCCTCATTATGACTATGTTGATCAATAAAATCCAATCATAGAACTATTATGTTTTCTAATTCTAACAAAGTAATGACTTTCTTATAATTCTTCCATTATCGAAATTTTATTAGCTTTTACTTCAAAGGACTGGCTAATCCAAAGATTTTGCAGCTGTGTAGGTACATAGCTACACACTAACAGATTCTTGTTCCATGGTTTTCGATTTTGCACATTTTAGTAAAAATTCACAAAATTTTAAATTGGCATAACTTTCAATATTTAAATCTTGTTAAAATAGCTGGTGCAATTAAAATGCGAAGGTATGTTTCCACTAAAATGTTTTCTTGTTCCCAGCTTGTGTTCACTGTTCGTAGTTTTGTTTCCACCAAAACGATCACATGTCTTTGCTCGCGTGAGTTGCACGTTATTGCACGCATTTCACGCGTATTTTGCATATGAGGTGCTTCCACCGAACTTTCACAGAATTTTTCTGTTCGCGTGCAAAACGAAGCAATACAAATATGTAGGTACACATATTTTTGGTGGAAATTAAATGTAGTTTGTGAGCTTCTGTTTTAGTTGCTTTAGTACTTTCAATTAAAAATGGAAAATAACTCTCAGCACGTGAGTAAATTCGACGGCACAATAGAATGAATACATCAAGAAACTTCAATTAATGAAACGGAATTGAAACAAAGCCATGGATACGATATGTTAATAAAATACAACCTAACCTAGCCTAAACTAAAAAATCCGAAATTATGATTTAACTATAAAAGGACATAAACAACCCCAAAAGACGGTTAGAAAATATTGCGTTTCACATAGTCCTATTTCAGGATTCAGGCTATTAGTGTATCTAGAGATAGAACTCTGTCCAAAGCTTCAAATTTGTCTATATGATTAGAAATCTTAAAATGAATTGCTGATGATATAATATATATAATAGATAATATTGTACATGCATATCTGTCTGTTCTTCCGTTTAAAGAAATTATTATGAAATAAATCTTCAATCATTTAGAAGTTAAGTATAAAATAGTCATTGATATAACAATTATTTTTACTTTGGGATAAAATACAATTTCCTTACTTGCAGGATCATAAAGTATTGCAAATGTAGACAATGGAAGTGTAATCAATGAAAGGTTATTTTATAACATACATAGACTATTTCCAACTTTTCTTAGTTTTTTAAAATATTAAACTATCATTTTAACTTAACTACTTTAATCCTTTGAAACGTTTTTACTATATAAGAAACATGAAGTAAAAAAAGGAACATACCTTTTAAGTAAATTGGAACCGTCTGAAATACGAAAAATAAATATCCAGCCATTTTTTGGCTTTCGTTCTTACTCTTCACTGTAACGTTTGGTCGATACGTAGAGCTAACAATTCTTTAAGATTGTTGGAAAATTTGCAGCAATGAAATTTTAAAATAAATTAATTGCAACTGGATCAGTCCGGCTTATAGTAGCTATATTAATAAAGTTTAGAGTGCATAAGCTTTGGTTGTTTTAAATGGTTTCCACCTGGATAATTTCTTTGCAACATAACCAATTCAAATGTTTAATTTTAACAAAAACAACTTTATTTCTAGCAGTAAACTAAGAAGCATGTCTAAAACTTTCATAATTCATCTGAGATTTGCAGGGGCTAAATTAGCTAGTAGACAATGAATTTCATTCCGTCCACATCTGTGCTTTCTTCCTAAATTCGAGCAGTTTAAGGTTTTCTTCATTCTACGAAAACGGTTTTATTGTGGCTATGCAAAGGAGCATTTAAAAACAACAACCAAATCTTAAATCATAGAAGCATCTTCTAAATCCTTTGTGTGCATTTTATGTTTTTTAAATGTTACGACAAATTACTTGGAATATCTACTGACAGTATGAAATGATGCTTTGCTAAATAGTTACTTGTGCATATTGAGATTGTTTCAATTTTTGCTGCAATGAAATTATATGTATAATAAAATAATTGCAACTGGGCCATTCAGGCTTATATTTAGTAACTATGTCAATAAAGTTTTGAATGCATTTCTACCTATATAATTTCTTTGCAGCAAAAGCAACCAACATTTCTAATTTTACCAAAATAGCTTTATTTGTAGCAGTAACCTAAGAAATATTTGTAAACTTCTATAACTCATCTGAGATTTGTAAGGAGTAAGTTAGCTGGAAGACAATGAATTATTCCGTTCACATCTGAAAAATGTTTCGTAATTTAACTGAAAAAACAACTGACATTGCGAAGATTAAGAGCAAATTTTGAAAATAATTTTATTAAAGAACTTTCCTCAACTTTGGCTTAATTTACCTTTCGTCTAACATCCATAATCATTTTTTTCCTTTTATAGTATATTGCTAAAATGGTTTAGATTAACAGGTTCGTTTTATAATTTTCGTTTGTACAAGCATTTATACCTTTGGGTTTCCAACGTCATAAAACAAAAAACAAAAGTAAATTCAAAAGTTTGTTCTTCTGCATTTAGTGAAGTCATGCTATTTTATGAATTTCATAGACTGTATAAAAGTTGCTGGATATAAGTAAAAACAATAATTACTATATTATCTGGTAAGTGGATGTAATGCAAAATCGTAAAAGGTTTAAAGTATTTTAAAACAATACCTGCTATAATTTCCTCTTGAATCATGTAGCTTGAAAGAATTGTACGTCCCTTGTTGATAATAAAAGCAAAGTACGAACCGATCGAACATAAATTATGCAGAAGGTTATCCTTTCCAATATATATAACAAATTTTATGCGCAATGTACGCAATTTTCATGAATTTAAAATTAATGTCTATTGCAGAGATGTTTTGAGGCAATTTATTTAAAATTTGCCTTGTTGATGCCGATAGGCTTACTTTTTAAATTTTCATAAGGCTTCTTTCGAAATAAATAATTTGTTGGCATTAAGGCAAAGAAAGGTGAAAATAATCTTTGTTATAAACCAATAATTTTGGCCATCGCTATCTACAGTGTGAAGGTTAGGAATCATGATAGTTATGCTGCCTGTTTTCTAAAAATGATTCTTGTTTTTATTTTTTCAAAATTAAAGTCTTCAAAGATTTGTAAAAAAAAACTGACAAAATAAAAATTTAGAAATACTTTTATTGAAAATAAAAAAAGAAAAAATACAAATCTTTTCTAACTGTTCTTCTTTATTTAACAAATAAATGTCCTTAGTAAATAGCAATTTATAACAATATTCAAAAATAATCTTTCATTACAATTTTAAAAGACTTAAAATAATAAAATTATAATCAAAAATAACTTCGAAAAATTTTTTTTAAGCTTAATCGGTAATTTTTGCATTACGACATAGGACTTTCAAAATAGTAATTAATATATGATATTTTTAATATAAGTCGAACAGTTACAACCCCTAGGAAAATTCATTTCCTGCAAAGGTTATCTTTCAGTCTTCCGTTTATAAAGTTCATAAAAGTATTTAAAACTGAAAATTTTCAATTTTATTTGCACCAATTTTAAACATACAGTAAAGGCTTATAAATATATAAGAAAAAACGAAAATCCTCAATAAAATTAAAAATGCATACACCCATAAGCATTAATAGTCTAGGAGATTTTAAGCAAATCTTTTTTTAAATTTAAATTGTTTATGAAAAACGTTTGGCGTAGGATTTTAATGGTAATATATATTACAGATAATTAGCTTTATTAATATTTAAAACAGTTCAGCTCGTAGTTAAGATTGCAATTAAAAAGCAATAAAATTAAGCTGACGATTCATCTTATAAATTTACAACACACCATCGGTATAAATTTCACATAAAAGGTATTTTCGATTTCCATCCTTTAAAAATACCTGTCTTTCTTTAGAATTCATCTTATTTTCAATTAACTCCGAAGAGCTCAGTTACTAATCGATTTGTGGTATGTCTTGTACATTACAGAAAATATATGGGGAATGACTATTTGAGTTTTAAATTTCGATGGTATTTTGCATTTGAAGGCTCATAATGTAAAATTTATTGATTAAAATTAAAAATTCCACAAATGTTAATTTAAAAAAATATGAAATCATTACATTCTTTCCGTACCAGGCGCATTTTTGGAGATATTTTAAAGTCTGAACATGAAAAGATCACGTTGCTTTTAAAACAGAATGTTTAATTGCAAAAACTTTTTATACTACAATCAAGTGAGGGAAACTGAGCTTTTAAATGCAAATATTTCGAAATTCATTTCTCTTTGAATATATGAGAGTTTATAAATGCTTTTACGTGTATTCAATGAACTCTTTTCGTCTTATTTTATTAACAAGAAAACTTGGCATCTTAATTTATTTTATTTTTCCTTTTCAATCATAATTCATTATACTGAGTCATAGCAGCATAGTGATTTATCATGTTTCCTAAAATGTGTGAGCACTGGAAATATTCCTTTCTACTTTATCAATGCTCTCGGTAATAACTTTGTGCATGGGCGTAGCGAGAATTTGTTTTTCGTTTGCACAATAGAACAAATAAATTACACAGAATGTGATTTAAAATAATAATTAAATATATGCATATAATCTTAAAATAACTAGAATATACAACTGAAAATCATTGATTTATTTTGTTTTTGTTGTCATATGATTCACTCGTATCCATTTTTATATAATTGTTGTAATACAGTTTAGTTTACTTTCCCTGTATTCCAATTAACTTCACATTTTTAAAATTTGAGAAGTTCTTTGATAGTTGTGTATTACCAAAGTAAGTAAAATTCTGGTTCTCCCTTTGTTTAATTTTTTGTTCGAATTAAAACAGAAATTGTTTTATTTGTTGTTAACACAACAAGAAACATTTTATTTTCTCAATACATGTAAATTCAATTCTTAGTTGCAAACATGGAAGAGGTAAACCAAGCCTAATTTTAATGGCAAATAAAAAATTCTAAAGAACTACATAAGTATAGGCTCAATGAGGCTCAACTGATTGATGAATTACAATTTTTAATTTCTGGTTATTTTATAAGTCCGTGTATTATATGTGCAATGTACATAATTAATACTAGTAATACAAACAAAACATGCATTAACATGGTTCCACTTCAAGTCGAAAATTATGTAGTTGTACTCATTCCTTTTTAATTGGGATGAAATTTAGTAAACATTTATTATCTAATTAATTAAGTGGAAATTTTATTAGTTGAAGATTATAGTTTAAGAGGATGTCAATGACGCCTCTAGTAGGAAAAATTTTCGCCGTTCTCACTTTTAGCATGTAAATTTTTATAAGCTTTCATATAAATATTGCAGTGCAATATATTTTGTTATTTAACTATTCTTCGATTCCATTCCATGCTATAGCATTGCTTCAGAAAAAAAAAAGAATTACAAATCCAATTATGTAGTTCGCAGATTTATGTTCAATTATCTCAATGAATTTTGTATAGTCACCTAATGCAGTGGAAAAAATACAACATTTTTACTATGTATATATGTACGTACATATACATCATACTTTTTATCATGTATGTTACATTGTACAACTTCATGACAAAGGCTATGTATGTACCAAATTATACGCCGATCGATTGAACATTTTAGTCCTGAAAGTTGAACAAACTGACCCACAAACAAAGCATACATATATTCGTATTTACAATATACGGATTATACCACGAAGAAACGTTGTTCGATATGTTTAATTTGAGGAAGTCTTTAACTGTTTTGCATTAATACTCTAATCGCATTATTTCGTTTTTACTCTGAGCAACAAAATGTGTGCTATACTTCAAAGTCCTTCAGATTCAAGACTTTTGATATCGATAAGGCAAGTCCTTTTTTTTAAAAAAAGCATTACTTTTTTTACTTGATTAAGGAGCAGTATTGGAAATTTTTTATTCGAACCTCGCTCGCTTAAAGGGTTTTTTTCGGCCTTCGCATCCTTCAGGACTTTTAGCATGACTTAGAATGACATTATCTGATTTCTTTTATCCTCGGGCAATGATTCTTAGTGATATACTTATTTTTGAAATTCAATCAATTTAATTTTTTTTTCACTTAGGCATAAAACATTTCCAACTGGCATTTGTATTTATGGATTCGTCAAGCATGGTTTTAACTGTTACTGACGTACGTCCTTCGACTTTTCGAACTATTATCTTGTTACCAACTGTTTAAAAAATTAGAACCTGCGAAATAAAAGTTCTGCCTGGACTGAATTTCAATTATTTGGGTCAATATTTAATCTGCATTTTAAGTATCTCTTAATAATACAAGCACAAAGCAAATTTCTTAAGGCTCTCAAACTTATTGCAAGCGTTTTTCTGTAGATGTCACATCTTCGTTATTTAAGCGTCTAGTTGATAACTTTTCTCGCTGAAGGACTTCCTCAAAAACCTACCTATCAGTCAAAACTTTCGGGTATATTTATAATAAAATTAGCCTCCTTGCCCTAAAATGTCACATTAAAAACATTAGCGGAAGCTGTTTGTACGTCTCAAACCTCCCTTCGGAGAGGGGTAGCCATTAGCATTACGGGCTAATCCTTCTGAGTAGAATTTACATAGAGCATTTTTTCTTCTTATTTTCGTGTTTTAAAAAAATTAAAGTATTAGGGTCAAAAAACCGGGTGCGATGTAATGGGTTTCTAACGCTCAAAAATGCGAGTGCTTATACTTCTGAAAATTTCGTTTAATTCAATGTAATGCTTTTTCTTTTTAATACTTGTCTTGTCCGTACGAGAATTTTAGATCTTAAACCTGTTCATGGAGGTGTTGCATAAGCAACTCGTGTTGGTTTGCTCTCTTCCTACGTGGTATGTCTTTTATTATTTATATATTTCATATTTAAGGACACAAAATTATGTTTTCAAAATTACATTATGATAATAATTAAGAAATGAACAAATTAGTTTAATAAAATGATAATGTGATGTGTTGTTGTTCTGCTTGAGACTGGTCCCAAACCCAATTCTGTTATTATACAAGTTTTCGTTAAATAAACATGATCAAAGAAAAGGATTCGTTACGAACTGAAAGCGATATTCAAACGTGATTTCATTCCAATAATTGCGCTGAATACACACTTAATTTTATAATTTCAATTTCGTCGAGAATATATTCTTTAGATTAAATTCTTACCCTCCGATGATGGATATAATTATTTACTAGTATACAGCATTAACATAAAGAGTGTCAAAAGCAGTCTTGGCTCGCTTGCAAAATATTTTTAATGTCTAACTTTTTAATTTAGAAGAAAAAATAATTCTTTAATGTAATTATATCGTCAGCATCACTCAAAAAGTTGAAAGTGCAGAGTCCTCTTTTAATTATTGAAACCCATAACTTGTGCGACCCTTTTTAATTTTCTGTTTTTTTTTTCTTTTTAATTAACTAATAACGTTTTATAGACCACGAAATTTCTTAAAAATGTTACTATCTAGGCTACAGGACAAGGACAACTCGCTGTAAAAACTCTACCTGGAGATAAGCTAAATCTCTAAGAGTGCAAGGATATTTGTAGAGTTTCGTGTAGTTATTTTCAAAGATGTTGCAATTATTCATTCCAATCTACATATTTACAGACAAAACGTATTGATTTATTATGCAATTAGTTGCTGCCTGAATAGTTTTCTTTCGACTGCCGCCCATGTAAACTCCTAGAGTAAATTATTCAAGATATGAAAACTGCAATATGAGAACAAAGAGAACTCGAGATTATTTGTTGTTATGTAAGCAAAAGCAACGAATATTCATGAACCTACGAACTAAAATCCACAAAGCGTGGCGTAGGTTCGGATATTTTGTTGGACGATTTATAAATTATTTTAAAACGAGGATTCAAACTCTACCCACGAATGGACTCCTGTTTGCATAACACATATGTATGTACATATAAAAGGTTTTACATTAAAAAAGTCAAATAACTGACATAACTTGTTTTTCCATTCATTTTCAAGTTGAACAAATCACATATTTATATTCGTTTTCAATATGGCAAATATATCATAGCAATGAATAAGTAAACGCCAACGCAAAAAAATATATAATCACCTTCACAAAATTAAAATCCCTAGCAAAAGAGTAAAATATATTACACCACACAATAATATAACTAAATATATCTTTAGATTTTATTACTGTTATTATACTTGAAGTATTAATTTCTTAACAATAGTATTTAATCCACACTCTTTATTATTCATCAGATTTTAACTAAATTTGTATAGGACCAACCAAAAACGATTGCATAATCGGTTCACATTTAAAAGAATAGGGAACAGCCTTCTCTGCTTTTGTTTTCTCTTGGTCTTCACTCAAACTACGAGCATAAACAAAATTAAAACTGCTTAGCATTTTGTGGACTGAAATATTTCCAGAAAGTTATTTTCCTTTATATTTGCATAAACATAAGGAACAATGTAATATGCATGGAAATATCACAATTCAGTTGCACTCGAAATTTTCTACCAGATATCTGAGCTTCTTATTAGTTTTCAGCAGCATAACAAAACTTGAGAATCTTATATGGAAAATGTTCGGTACGAATTTTAATTCTTTCATACATATGCGTAGAACAAAGGATTCAACTTGAGTTCGTCCCACTCTAATTCTTCTTCACGGACTCAAAAGGTTTTATAAAATGGTCCAAACATCGGAAAAATACATTAGACATTTGGCGATAGAAGATTGGTAATTTCAATAAATAAATATTAGAAAACATGGAAAACTTCCGCATTATTTAAAAGAATCATTGGTTACTTTTGCGGGAAGCCGGAAGAGTTGTCACACCTTTATTTAAAATAAAATAGTCTTGTGGATATAAGCTTAAAACCAAAATGATGGGTTTATTTAATATATGTATATCTACAGTTGATTAATTTTGCGGAAAGAGTTGGCACACCTTTATACCAAGGTACAAAATGACTTCATCATAGCTAAAGTCGTTTAAAAATTATCTGCGTCTAATAGAGAGCCAAAAACACAGATAATCATAACAATAAAACTTAATAGTATGAAATCTTATATTGTGATATTATTTATTTTTATAGATATTCATCTAATGGTTGGAGGACTATGTATTTGAGGGATTTTGATATGCTAATCTCGAAATAATGATGGGCATCTTAAAGTTGTCGACTCAGAAATTTATAATGGCCTGTAAAAGGCTTAAATGCTAAACATGTACTTTGAATAAGAAAGCTCTTTAAATGAAAAGATAGGAAAATATGTACAAGGTTCTGAAAATAAGAACGCAAATAATATGCATATCACGATTTCCATTTGTAATTAAAATAAAACCACAAAATCTCATAAAAATATTTTCTCTGGAATGAAACCTCATACTAAGTGCCAGAACAGGATGATATCTTTGTTCCCTCATCTCCAGACTTTTCTATTTGATTTGAATGCATGTCATATAAACTCCCATTGCGAGAATCGATTTTATAAAATATTTATATTCATAGAAAAATATTTTACTTTCTAAGAAAAGGAATACAATCATTGGAAAGTTCAGATTTTAACAAGAATTGCAATTGTTCTTTAATAACAATAACAATGATAAAATACATAATTATAAATTCTTCTCCGCGAATTATTTCCGAAACAGCGGTTTTACTTAATAACTCAATTGTACCTCCTCCGAAGATTTGCTGCTCATTTGCAAAAGTTCATATCTTTTATGTATGTAGCACAATAAGGGTGTACTTGAACTCAGTCCTTTCGAAGTACGACTTTAGAATCAGAACACAGTTACCAACTTCATAATGGTATCACTGGCAGAAATTTGTAGATGTGTGTGCTTGTTGTAGAGTAGTAAAATGTGTTATATGGAATGTATGTACATATGTTTATGATAATTTGGCAGTAACATACTTTATGTAATTGCCTCTTTTCCGTCATTCCACCTTTCTTTAGATATCATTTCAAACTGAATATGCATGCTACAGAAAGAAAAAGGCAATAATAAAGTTAAATTAATTTATTTCAAGACTTGATTATGTACGTATAAACCAAACTTTTAAAATTTCTCACGAGTAACGTTTGTAAAAGAGTGAAATGAGGAGAGGAGGATGGTTCCCGTGTAAAAATATATAGTCCTAAAACGAGTCCACTATGAGAAAGCGTCCTATATATGCTCGAAATGGACACTTAGCATTTTCGATTACGAAAACTATCACGCCTTTTTAAAATTAAAATAAAAATTTAAAGTTTGGATGTTAATAAAGCAATAGGTACCAACATGTAGACTCTTTCTAACTATATTACAATCTGATTCATGCACTGCTCTGGGCATTGTTACGAGGATATTTTGAAACAAGTCGGACCAATTCTATATGTACTTTAAACAAATTTCGGTCTGTTACACGCGCATTTCGGACCAGTTGCGGGCGTATTTTAGAAAAATACGGTCTTGTTGCGGGCATGATGTAGGCGTAATGCAGACGTAATCTTTCCGGAAAGTTGCGACCTTCAAATTAATATTTTGCACTTTGAAATAGATAATTTTAATGCTAGCACAAGTTTTACTTATCTGGTAAAGCGAAAAGATTAAGTATGAAATCTGCTGAGGGATTTTGGCCAAAAACTGTAGTAGTATACGTAAGGTTTTTTAATTTTTTTCGTCATGTGTAAGCTCAGTTTTTAAAATCTTAAGGCTAAAAATTCTCAGTGACCGACAGTTTTATTATTAGCCGTCTATCAACATTCCTAAGAATATTAAGTTTCATTAAAATCCGTTAGAAGAGCTTAAATTCAAATTTGTACATACTCGTATATACAATAGGTTTGAAATTAAAATAGAAAGAGTTTTAGAATACGAAAGGATCTTTTATCTATAGAATGAAACAAATTTCTCTCATTAAGACACCTGGGATAGATAATAGATAGATAATATGCTAAATTTCATATCTGGTATATAGAAATATTTTAGAAAATATTGCAAGGGTATATAAAAGAGACAGCGAACTTATGTAAATTGTATAACCATCTGGACGACATTTTGAAGGCAAGAATGATATATACATCTCCTAAAAGAAACTTTACGGCCTATTGCATAATTAGGATAATTTATCACTAGGGGTGGGGTTATTTGAAAAGACGCAATTTCTGCGTAAACGAAGTAATTCTCAAACATTTTACGACACGACTACGGAAGGGATCATTAATATTGATCGGAAAAAGTAATAAAACCGATGCCATGAACAACTAGCAAAATTTAAAGGAGAAAACATTAAAAGTTTTAAATTAAGCTAAATTATAGAACTCTTCTTCTTCGCAGACATGTATTTCTACAATATAATTAATAATAATTAGCTTGACACGAACGTTCTTGTTTCGAAAAGAAAAATATTTATTATACTAATGATTTTTCACCAATATTTCGTCCATTAGATTTAATTTTTCTCTTTTTTAAATGGATTAAAAATCTTGACGTCTTGATATTTTTGGGTCATGGTTTTTAGTTTTAATACCTTGGAAAGGACTCTCATAAGCAAAGTGGCGTACGTGCTACGAAAATTAAATTACATTCAATTTTTAGTTCCAATTTGTAGTACAGTAGGTAAAATCAAGGTGGACTAAAGGAGATTACTGAAGACAAAGCTGGCGAGCAAAATGCACGTATACTACGAGGTCAATTAAATACATGTCTTGTCAATCAATTATGATGTATCCTTGCATTTTGAATAGAACACTGCTTATTTCTATAGATAGAGCTAATACAGGACACATCTGCTAAAAGCTGATTACATCATTGTATTATCAGATTTTGGGCTTCCTCAATTTTGGAAAGAGAAAGAAACTCAATTGAATTCTAGTTTCCTTCTTCTGAGGGAACTAATTTGTAAACGAAAACTTCATTTGATCGACTTTCCTTTTTTCCTTTACCGGATAAGATTGCGTGAGGAACTTTTTTCGATTGGGTGATTTGATTGAAAACACGATAAATTTATATACATACATCTATGTACATATAATTAAAGGCTTTGAGCCTGTTGAACAAAAAGGATATTAGTACGTAGAAACTTGATTAGTTATTTATTTAGATGAAGCGCTAATAAATGAAGAAATCAAATAAGCATACTTGACGCCGACAAAAAAGATGATATTGAGTGTATTCTCGTGAAATAATGTTTCACGACTATAATACAAATTGATATTCCTCGCGGTTTTGAGGAAGTTGAAAGAAGAAAGATTCACATAAAAATGTGTAGTAGCGGCACTGCAATATTGCATTTCCAGATAATTTTTTGAGTGCTACTTTAAAAATTATTTTAGTGATTCTAAGACCGACAGTTTCCAATAAGGAAAAGGTATAATTTTACCAATTTTTCCAATTTTTTCTAATTCAAAACATTAAGAAGAGAATATGAAAATTTAAAGAAAATTGTAATCGTGACGCATCGAACTTAATTAAGAAATTGTGATGTTAGCGGTCCTAATTAAAAATTTATAGTGGCATCAAGTTCAAAAATAGGCCAATTTTTTGGTATCAAAGTGGAAGGAACTTTACTGACTCTAATTCAATACTGTTGTTTTGAAATTGAATAAAAGAGTTCCTTCTTCAAGTTAAGGCTAGTATGTAAAGCAACTTAAATTGCATGCACATACATAGTATATTGGTACGCAAACTTTTCAAATAAAATCCATTAATTTAGTAATTCAAGCAGGTGCTACAACTCGTTTACAAGTCGCATTTCTAAAAATGTTGAAACAATACTACCCTGTAAACAAATATTTACCTATACTATATTTAAAAACTGGTGTAACTTAAGAAACTTTTATTATATTGATATAACAGCGAATTGTTCAGTTATATTTTTTATGGCATAAACCTACGAAAACAATTCTCTCAAAATCGAGTAATAATATAGGAATCATATTTATTGCCCTTTCTGAAAATAAATTATAGCTTATTTTACGACCCCATTAACGTTGAACATTCGAATTCTTTCAAAGTACTACTCCATGTCACCAGATTCAATTTGGAGCAATATTTTCCTGTTTAACCCAAAAAGCGTTATTAGCACTTAATAATATACGAAAATAAAATACGTGACGTGTGTGCACGGCAAGATTCAGAATTTATTACCTCCACGAATTTCTAGGAAATATAGTGCCCCTCATTTGGGATTTACGAAAATATTTTAAAGTCAGGTTCATCTCTGATGTGCCACATTTTCATGTTAACAGCTCGCAGGGGGACACTGTCGATGCAGCAGCGGATTAAAGTGTCTGCAATTTTGTGATATTTATCTTTATGACTATTATAAATTTCCGTGTCCTTTTGGCGTATCTATGCCATCAATTGGAGTTGTACCAGGATCTGATTACGAATGAAATATATAACCGGAATATGTTTAAAAACAAACAGTATAAGTAAGTTCCACGAACATCGATTTTTTTAATCCTTGCTCGTGCTTGGAGAAGCAAATGTAACGAAATACATACTATATATTCCAAATTTTGCATGTCTTGAAAATGAAAATAACGTGCAACTTATTGAAACCGGCAATTCCTTAAAACGAGGAGAGTGCACTTTCTTGTAGCCAGACATCGTTGAAAAACAGGGGGCGGGGAGTCTTGCGTTTACTTTTAATTATTAAGGGACCACTCACCCGCGTTTTGGTTTAGAAAACATGCATTACGAGGATTCAAGCTGAGTAATTTCCATTATTTTAAAGAAACCACTAAAAAACATCTTCCCAAGCTCTTGCCTCGGAACCTCCTTTTAAATGTACATACTTTGACCTTAGCATCTAATTTAGGTAACTTATTGTGGTCATTAGAACAATGTTGGAAAATAGAATGGTTTGTGGTTTATCTCTTCATCACTGTTAACGTGAGTGCAAAGTAAGAGTTAACTTTTCAAAATACATATGGCATGTAAGAATGTAAGCAAGCATGATACTTAATCGCGTCCTAAATACACTCAGAAAAATATTATATTGAATTTCTATGAAAAAGGATAATTTCTCTTACTATTATAAAATTAGTTAATCTAGGTAGGTACCTTCTATAAGTAAACAGTATAGGCTAGATTATTTAAAAATTAATATGATCAGTTTCAACCCAAGCCCAAAATTCAAATAATTTACGTTAATAACGAATAAATAAATAATGAATTAATGAAATTAGGGAACAAAATCTGGAATGAACAATCACCTCGACATGGAAGACTGCAAGAAGCTAATCTAAAGAAAAGACGTTAATTAGCTTCTAACCAATTAACCTGCATCGTGCGAACAGCTTGTTCATAAACTCAAATTGTTAAACGTAATTTTTATTTTTCGATTAGCTGATAACAATCAAGTAATATAAGAAATGATTTTTAATTTACTTGAAAAAAAAAAGTGGGATACCATTTCGAATCGCATCTACATATATCCTTTTTACTTTTCCAATCCTAAATGGAAGGTTAATAATGAAAAGAGGTTTATTTCGAGAATCAAAAAATCAAAATTAATACTTACTTAATTGTTAATTGTTAAAGAGCGATATAAATTAGACGAAAATAATTAAACTTGAAAAGTGTTATTGAATCTCAATAAAAATGTACAAATGAAATATATGATATAATTATTAATAAATCGATGATATTTCTATTTTAAATTAAAGAAATATTGTAGTACCTAAGCGTCTCCTAAACATGAACGAGTTTTATTCATATTATTTCAATATGCATTCTACAAAACAGAAACGACACCGTTGTATATATGTGTGTCTAGAATGTTGATATTCGAATTATCTATATACTTTGTTTTAAAAGGTCTAACAAGGCTTCTTATATTATGAAATATAAAGAGCAGCGAAATTCAACACCATGTGATGCGAACGCATAGAGGTTTGCCCGCAGCCGACAGCAACTGTCCTTCGATATTGGAAAATATTCTCAGTCAACAGCTGAAAGTTGACAACCCTTTGGATAACGAGGTTGTTTGTAGAACGTGCTGTGTTGCATTAATAATAGTGTGGCAGTCGTATTCACAGATTTAATTCAGATGGAAATCATGTTTTAGTGTGCATAGAATATTCAGAAACGTAAACAGGAAGATTATGTTTCAATTTATTATAGAGCCCTTATGGAGAAAACTGTTTTTAATTCTCTGAAAACAGGTAAACTATCAACTCATAACAAATTCGGACACAGCCAGTATTATGGTCAATTAAAAATATTTTGTACATCACAAATAATCACGTATAATCGCACCTTTGACGAAAAATAATGTATTTTATATGTATGTCCTATTCGATCAACTTAATTGGTTACTCGGAATGAAGTACATTTATTGAAAACGAAATCCAATTTTAGTTTTAGTGTTTAATTAAGGACATACTGAAAACTCAATCAGAAGAACCAGTGATAATCCGGCCATATTTTTCAAAAACACTGACCTGCAACTGCCAGGAGGGAACTGTGTAAACTGCAGACAGGACGGTGTAAACAAAATTGGAATAATCGAACGAAGCTAGCTATATATAAACAGGCAAAATTCATTAAATATTTGCATAATTATTTATGTAAATTGTTAGAACATCTTTCTACAATAATATAATTTAGTTAATTTCAACTGGGTAAACGCTGGTTGCTTGCTAATTTACAGCCATCCTCGACCAATCCATAAGTATAGATAGTAAGAAAATTAACTGATTTTATCCGTTGTTAATGAAATAAAAACAATAAACTTCCTACTTATATATTTAGTATACACTCATCAACATTTGTAGGAAATAAAAAGAGAATCTACATTAAAATTAATGAACTTGCATCTTCGAATATTTAGTCTGGAAAGACGATAATATTATCGAGTAGATATCTAGGGCC
Source organism: Tolmerus cingulatus (assembly GCA_959613345.1). Taxonomy (NCBI): domain Eukaryota; kingdom Metazoa; phylum Arthropoda; class Insecta; order Diptera; family Asilidae; genus Tolmerus; species Tolmerus cingulatus. The sequence goes on along the minus strand of OY390708.1, from coordinate 19,210,230 downwards.
ACTGCAGAATTCCAAATTAATTATATAGGAATTCATTGACCTTATAATTTACATATATGTAGGTACTCGGAACTAATTTATTTGCAAAAATTGGATAATATCACATCACACGAGTAAGCAAATAATGAAGGAGTTCAATATTACCTATTAACGGTAATCTGATCTAATCAATGTTAAATACAATTGAATGAATATTGGAATTAACCTCCCGCTGTATTCACTACGATACAAAACAACAATGCATCAAGTTCTGATGGTTCGTTTAATTTAAACTGATATTCGACTACCAAATAAGTATAACTCAAAGGCCGAAATCGTCATTTTGTTATTGAAACGGATATAATTTCAAACCAAAAGGTTAGTGCTCTGTTCTGGTCAGCTAAATTTAGACTTTTATCATAATAAGAGAGATAAGAATTCAAAAGGGTTGTTGTATTTGAAGTCAGTGACTTTGTTAGAAGTAAAAGATAATTAGGTTTAATGACTAAACAATTTATTTCTATTTATGTTGGGATAAATTTCATTTTGATTGTGACCTCAAAGGATAAAATGAGGTGTAGCAACATCTACAGTGTTCTGTCTTTATTTCACGGTTGATGTAATATGTAAGTATCAACAATAATAATTTATAAATATTTAACAAAAAACTGACATAGTCGAGTTATTTTGATGAATAATTTCATCTTATAAGACGCTACTAGAAATTTCAAATGTATAGTTAAGGAATCTTTTTAAAAATTATAGGTATAGGAACATCCACTTGCACATCACGTGTGAAATAATAAATATTTAGTATAATACATACAAATAAAAAACAACAATACGCAAAAATTGTGTAATTTTTATTGAAATTACTGAGTTCTTATACAGAAGCCAGTCGACAACGTTTGAAGGTATAGCTTTAAATATAATGAAAATATAATAATCGCACTTAGAATTAGATAAAGATTAGACAATCATTCCTAAGCAGACTTGTTTAAAAGCCCAACTGGATCCCTCTGCTACAATATACAAATTAATTTAAATTGACAGAAATGATATTTGAACAGAACTTTTCTTTAATTAAAAGCAGTAGAAATTATGGTTCAGTTATAAAAATATATTCATTTGTAGTGATATTATTAAAGGTGAAGAAGTCAATCACGTCGAGACAATAACTGGTCTCTATAGACTACCGGAGCAAAAGTTGCAAAATCAGCGAGCAAATTTTAACGCTTCTTCCTTTGTATAAATTTCTGAAGCCTGACTCCCGCACTCCAAAACTCGCACAACACGCGCTTTTCTACGCTGTTGAAAGGGGCTCCGCGAAGTGGATCTAAATTTTAATCGTATTGAATTAATGCTGGAAGAAATTATTGGATGAATCTTTATAAGTAAGAATTCAAAAGATCGTTCAAATCAACGCCATTGAAATTAAAGAAAGGATGTTCCACGAAGATAAGCATTTTGAAATCAGGTGCGGCTTCAAAGTTATTTCTTGTTATCAATGCTCTCCCCGCTCTGGCAGGTACTTTCCAAACTGATACCAATTATGCAGAAGTGCCTTGTTTTAATAATCCTTGAAAACAAGAAACCCCACCACTTCTTGGGCGTAAAAGTTTAAACAGTAGCATTAATGATATTCCCCGTCAGGTAAATTTTTGATGGTAATTAGCTTCGTTCGCTGACTAGGGCGAAAGGGTTCACCTTGATGAGATTAGGAAGCGCCGATGGTGCCATCACGTCTTCCATATATTATGCAGGACAGAGTTGACAAATTTTGAGTAATTTGTGCATAATAAATATCAAAATATATTCCCATCGTGGCGGTGTGGTGAACTCTTTTCCTTTTGTCTGATTATGGGATAAACTTCGCTCATTTACTTCAATTTGCGGGTATTGAATAAAAGGATTTGGAAGTTTGAGGTTTACGTGCGATGTTGAAATGATGAAATGAAATTCATTCTTTGTTCTCATTGAGATAAGAGAACTACCCATTTCATAATTCCATCCCATTGGGTATCCACAACGTACTTTTCGGCAACAATGGAGCTGATCAAAAACAAAGCAACAATTAAGCCTACAGGAACACGGCTTTTAATTTAATGAAATTCTTTTGTTTTCGATATTTAATTACACATACGCAAAGCAATTCTAGGCAAATTTCCTAAAGAATCTTTAACGAACTAACTAGAAATGATGCTGCATTACCAAATATACTATAACTTTCAGAAATGCTATTTACTTATACTATAACATTCAAAAATTCTATTTATTCAAGTGCCTAAGATAAACTAAGCATATCGCATATAATAAAACAAAAACATTTTTAGTAAGAAAAATTTCCTTAGTACATACATGGGGTAAGCGAAAATTTTAAATATCAAACAAGTAATTTACTCGTGTATATCATTACTTAGCAAAGTTATCTTTATAACCTTGTAGAAAATGTTATCAAAAATACTTTAAACAATTTATCTTAGTATCTTTACAATAAGTTGTGGGAAAAACACAATTTCAAAACAATTTTACAAAGTTATTTTAGATAATTTCACTCAATTGAAAGAATTCTTAGTTTTAATAAGTTTTACCTAAGGATAACCTTTTATATCATATTTGATCCTGTTTAAGTAATTTTTCATGGATTTTATTTTTTTGTTTTGTTGGAATTTACTAATAATGTAAAGTTTCCTCATGCAGAGTAACTATGCTGCAAATTGTTGAGATATTAAAACGTACGCAACTTGTCTATAAAATAATATCATGCTTCAAATGCTTTCCTGCTGGGATGAAGGATATGTGAAAATCGTCATGTTTTTTCGTTTTGCCATAATTCACATGAAAGTTTTTAATTACAAAAATTGAATTTTTTGACGAAATTGGAGTCGCAAAGGAATTTCAGTGACTATAGCCAAGAAAAAATTCAGTCAGACCAGTTGGGTTTTGAATGAAAAAAAAACTATGAGTGAACCATCCGAAGGATAGAATGTGAATGGCGCTTAATTGCTTCATGCCGTTTCAAAACCTTGTCTTACACTGAAATCTATCTTTTGGGACACCATATTTATAACTGTGAGTATTCATAATCGCCTTTCACTTAGGAACATAAAACATATTTGTTTCCAAGAATAATTTGAGTTTCCACAGTTCAGAAGTTCACAACGCAAAGAGAGATTTTCATACATCCTAGGATATAGGAACCGACAAAGCAATCATGAATAGAATTCTGCTTTCATACATATTATAGGATTGTATAAAAAAAGGAAATTCAGATACGAGCTACAGTTTGATTAAATTGCTACTCAATGCTTTGTAGTTGCCCCAATTGGACATGACATTGAACTCTCAATATACCTATCGTGAAATAAAATTGTCAAGAAGGTCCTTATAGGGAATCGTTTCTTTTATGTATGACCCCAGAGTACTTAATAGCATCCTTTTGAAGATTACCCTATACAATTGCGGACATGATGTGCTTAGTCGTATTATACAGAAAAAATGAATCAACTTACTTGGGCTTGTAACATTTATTATTATTATGATCTGGGATTAGTCTGTTATGTACATACCTATTGAGAAGTACGGACCAGTTTAATGTTAATAATTTATCAAAATGCTTCTTAGGCTGCATATGGAAAAATTATCTAAAGCAATCTGGCGAACTGGGAAAAGTTATAAACTATACGATTTATTTTTTGTATGTGTCAGAAATGGAACAAGACCTATAAAAGTGAACGAAAGTAATTATTCTAAAACACACAAGCAATCAGGAGTCTATGAAATAAAAATAAAGGGAAAATTAAAGAAGCTCAGATACTGTTCGGACAGGTAAAGAAGGAAAAAGATCGACAAATTTTCAGTTATCATCCTTCAAAAGACTTATAAATTTTAATGGATCTCCCGGAGCACCAGAGGAAATTATGACTGAGACCTTACATCAATCGAGGAAGTTATATTATTAAAGAAAAAAAAGAATTATATTTCGATTATACTACATATATCTGTGCATTGCTTCTCCTTCGATCCTCGGAATTTTATTCTCCTTTGAGATTACATTTTTAGGTGCTGTGGCTTCGGTCCGATATTGCCTTTAAAGAAATCTTCATGTGTGTTGTAATTTGAATCTTCACCAGACCGATTTATAAAATGTTCCAGAATTCTGTACGATTTTCCGTGTATTTTCTTCTTTCCGAAGAACCAACCCCCTGGCTGTGAAACAAGCCAAAACATTAAAGGGCAAAACTGGACCATACTTGCGTAGGACAAAATCCCCGGATAAGCTTTATTAAGGTTTTCTTCGAAAGGTAACTTTTAACTTTTTTTCAAAAGAAGTTGTTTCCCATTTGTTCTTTTCCAAGAAATAATTCAAATCAGATTACAAATTTTTCAAACTCACAAGTGCTGCCATACAATAGTAAGTTCTGTAGAAATCTTTCCCAACCTATTCTTGGAAATTTTGCTAAATTTCTCATGGATGGGAAAATATTAGGATATTTTTAACACAAATGATGTTAGACGTTGAAAATGTGAACCAATCTTGATTTCTTTCCAATTTTTCTATTTGAAATATTAGCCAGACAAATTTTAGATTATTTATGTTAATTTTAAGAAATACATGCAAAAAAAAGGAAAGGTGTTTGATTATACATCCATATCCTATCATCATTTTCAAGGTTTTTCGTTAGAGATTTCTTCTCATAGTTCATTTGCATATCATTTCATTAAAAAATATAAATAATTTTAAAAATTATTGGTATATGACTAAAATTGTAAAGAATTTTAAAGCAGTATGCAATATCGACAACTTTTAGGGGGAATTTAGTGTGTTTTCAGAACTGATTAATTCTCTTCTTGCATGTTTAAATATGTTTAAGTATTCTGCATTTTATGGGATATTTATAATTAATTTGCAAAAGATTCAAGCTTTACTTCAGAACTATAAATGATGCGAAAATGAGATTTAAAATTCACGAAAGATAGCTGAAATGCTTGAGTATAATTAGTACCTGCCCTTACTAGCTTTCATTATTTTATTAGATACATGAGTGTTTAAAAATCGACTGCAGTCAAAATAAGTAATTAAAACTTGTTCCTGCCACTTGGACTTAGCCTCGATTATTAAATTTAAAAAAATCCACTGAAAGATCCAAAGTACTGGAATAACGTAAGCGTAATAATTGAGAGTTTACATATTAATCCGTTCGTAAAATATATAAAAGAACCAGTTTGTATTTAGTGCAACGCTGTTTGCCAAACATCCCTAAAAAATATAAGAAGATTCTATTATGTATTATAAAGCACCTTTAAAATGCTTTATTTTCATCACCATTTTATAAAAATATTTGCTTTATAACTACAACTAAGAACTTTTAAGGCTTTCATTCAAATATACATATGTATGTAGGGTACATATATAAAAAAGATTTTTAAATATATGAAACTGAATTACTTATGACTCTCATGTTATGTACTCGTACATAGTAATAATACTAGAATGCACAATTCGGCTCACTAGTCGGAAATTTGGACTACTTCTTCGACTTTTGTTGTAAACCAATAAAGGTTATAGCATTTTTAAAACATCTGCAGTCTAATTAAGAGACATATTTTAGTTTCTTTTAAAGCAGACTATATCTATAACATATTTTAAAGTATTTCGACACCATGTGTTTGTCTCTCCAAGAGGTAAACCTAGATCCTAAAAGTATATAAATTAGTGCCAATTGTTTAGAATTTCAACTTGTTGCAAAACTCCGAACTCTGAAGAAAGAAAAATATAATTTTTTAAATAAACATAGATATTTAAATATACTTATACCTACTCCAGTATAATCCTATTAAATAACAACAAATAATAATATATTTTAACACAATCTTTAAAAAAACCTAATTTCACACTTTACTTAGTTTTTGAAATCCAGAACTCGAGAAAATCTCACTCATTTTATTATTCTCATCGACAACATTTTTACTCATTATATGCTGCCCAAGTTTTTATTAATAAACTTGAATGTGTTTTACATATGTATTTAAGCTTCTCTAAAACACATTAATTTCCAATATTACATTTTTATCGACTTTATTTTTAAACTATGGAAAGATTTCAAATGCCCTGTAAAAACACTTCTAGTTTGGGTTTTAAACTTATGAGTTTCGCACGCTTTAAAACATTTAAAAATGTTTCTTATAAGCAATATTCGGTATGGAATTATAAAGGATCTTTTTTGTTCAAAACTAAGACCAAACAGCTATATGAGTTTATAGAAGGTATCAATATTAAATATCCCTTTAGGAATAAATTAAATTAAATGACAATTTGTACTATAATGCGAAAAAGGTTCTTTCCCTCTTTATAAACTTTAAGTCAAAGAAAAAATTGTATCTCGAAAATAAGAGAACAGGGGTTTTCATTAAACTTGAAATTGCAGAGGATTAATTCCAGTGAATCAAGTAACACAAAGAAGGGACATTTTATACGACCAAATTAACAAGAAGAATTTCACTTTGCGGCCAGTCAACCATTACACTCAATAAGCCAAACTACTGCGAACTTTATGACATTGCAAAGATTCATAGATTATAAAAGATTTTCAAAACTTTACAACGCAATGTCCTAATTTTATGCATTTTTGTTGTTATGCTTTAATGGGAGTAAAACTTTTAGGCAATAATTTAACTGCCCGTAAAATACTTAAATGCCCGGAAAATTATAAGCAAAATTTAGCAGAGAGGCTCATAAATTCTTACGTTAAAAAACAGAATTTAATGATTCATTTCTTAATGTGAGCTAACATCTGAATTTAATAGAAAAGTGTAATTATGATTAGTGGGGAAATATATGTTAATATCTAGTCATCGATGGCATTATGTCTTAAGAAGTTTGATGATCATTTTCGGTTGTTAATAAATAATATACTACCAACATATCTTATACCTCGTTAATTTTATTCAATTATGCATGTATTTATGTCTAATTTAGGGCTACTAAATCTTATTTATTAACAAAGCTGTTTCTTCTTCAGACTTTTATTACATAAACTCTATAGTATTATCCGTAAATAAATGAATACTTTGTAGGAGAAACCTATTACAGATATAACAAATTGTCATTGATTTTCGAATAAATTTCACAAGATCACTGTAGACATTTTCAAATAAAATATATGGAAAATCTAAACTAAAGGTTCGTTCCATTCCTTTGTTTTGCCTTTTGCTCTCTTAAAACATTCACAACACCTTTTAATAACTGAATTCAATTAAAACACCAAAAATTATTATGAACCATCATTATTTATACTTAACATTTATCAATTTCAGGAACATCAAACCAAACTTAATCTCCTAAAAACACATACTTTCAAATTTCAAGTGGATTTTACCAGGTATTTAATAATTTATTATACAAATTGCTATTAACCCTTATCAAAGTTACTGCCTCAGCAATAATTCAAAAATCAATAGAATTTTAACGAAGTCCGGCTTTTCGTTTCGCCTGACTGAAAAAAGATAGCAGTGTGAAAGTATTAATTAATTCATTCTTAAAGGGTTTTCAATAAATTTAGTCGCACGATCTCCGTGCAAATTTTTTCAAGATTATTAATCAATAAGAAGGCAATTTTATAAGATTTAGAACTTTTCCCTGCAGTCTTATCTTTCCTTAAACGCAAGTCCTAAGGAAGTAATATTTATGTAAATTCTTTCAAACAAAGCGAGGACAGAATGTTGAATGTATTCGACTAGTACCTTAGACGAGAGGTTTGCAAATTATTTCCGTATTTTGAGCATAAACAATATTTTTCCTGATTTGTGATGCCTTCAATTTCAGTTGACAGAAAAGGGTTTACATGGGTAATTTATTCCGCTTTCCGCCATTGTTTGGTTAGGGAAATTGCAAATTCGTGACTTGTCGAGTACAAATATAATATATGTATAGAAAACAACACAAATCTAACCAAAATACTTAAAAATTACTATTTGCAAAAGCGACTTTAAGCATTTTTTTCTAATACAACATTTTGGATAATATCACATTTTCTGAGAATTGCATAACATATCATAGCTATTTTTTTGGAGTAGTTCTGTTAAATTTTAGATTTTTATATATTAGTAAAAGTATAGGTTTGTTTACACCGAAGTGCAAATGGTTTATCACGCATTCAAATATACTATAGGGCAGACAGCAGTATAATTTTTTTCAAAGTTGTCTTTAATTATTAAAATTTGGCTAATTGTGTTATACAGAACACTTCGGGGTGCGAATATGAACGCATTTCACCAGTTTGACGTTATTAAACTTATATTAATAAACATAATTAAAATTTGTTTTGCCTTGAGCTTCATTCTATCAATATTACAGATTTTTCCATTTTGTTTTTAAAATAACACAAACACGCCAAAAGCTTAATAACCTACATATATAATTTAATAAAGTAATTAACCCAACATATATGTTCATGCTTCAGATATGTCACTCAGTCGCCCCTCATCAACATCAGTAATAAATTACGCAGAGTAGGCCAAAGTAGTCTGACTTTATTATCCCTGAAATTGGTTTAATATAGCTTAATTTACATACATCATCACCTTTTTTGGTAATTGAGTTATATAAAACTTTTACGGAAGTATGTTCTGAAATTTCTGAATTTCGGGAGTAGTAAACAAATTTAAACAGTTATTAAACGTTTTGACGGTTTTCAGTAAACCTCATTAGATAAATACATTTTTTTAGGTCCCTTCTCCCTACTTCTAAATTGCGACATATGCTGAAATATTTTAAGAGCATGTTGAGGTGTTTCGCTGAACATTTCATTTCAGAATTGACTTCCGTTTACATTAAGGAGTTTTGGAAATTGTAAGTTTAAAAATACTATAGATAAAAGTTCCACAAAAATTGTTTAGTAATTGCTAAAGTAATAATTTAGTAAATTACTAACTCATTTTCGGCACATTTAAATTTTACAATTGAAAAATACGAAACTTAGGTAGGTATGCCATTTTCAATCTGCTGCAATAACATAGAGTTCTTAAATTTGTACAATTTCAAATCATAATTGGGTTACTTATACTTAAAGTGTTTGTAGATGCTCATTTTCCAAAATTAAACCTTTAATGAATTTGTGTTAGATTCAGGCGTTTACTTAAATAGACAAAGTTGCAACAAAAAAATTCCAACAAACAACTACCACATTTTGAAGAAATGATTTGTTGGAAGAATCTTTACTTTACCACAAGGATTCCTAAATTTGATATCATTTATCGAACGTGGTATGTATGACCACACTCTTTTACTTTTAAACCTTGGTTTACTAAAAACTAGCCTCGCAACTTTCATCCCTTTAGTTAGGATAATGTAAATACAAATACGTAGTTATCTATAATAAAAACAATAAAATAATTGCCTTCGCTTAGGCAAACTGGGACAATTTAGTTTACGGATTGATTGGCACTTGCATAAATAAATAAAACAATAAAATATCCCTACAGTGCTTTAGGATGAAAATATTTATTTATTATAACAAATCTGACTTTATAATATGGCATTTTAAACAAATAAAAAAAGCCGCAGGCAAAATTTTATATTTGTTTGTATTTTTCATGTAAAACAACTATTAAAAAAAATATATTTCCATAATTATGACAATTATAAGCAAAGGGTACGTCAAATACACGCAAAACATATCTAATTTATAATTTAGCCTATTATAACATTAAAATGTAGTACTTCTACATAAAATATTAATTATAATATTTTAAATATATTTAGAATATGAATCAATATGAATTTTAAATATATTTAGAAACTTAAATACATAATTTTAAGAGGGAATAAAAAGGGGGTTTTCATTTATTCAGTATAGGTAGGTGCTTATTTTGAATTTGAGTTTCCCAATATTTTCGTTTTTATTTTAATTCACGAGAGAGCAAATACAACTTACTGGTTGATTCACCCTACATGGGCACATATTTTAGAACACTTGATTTTTTACTTTTCTGAAAACACCAAAATTTGTTGGATTCGTCTGTCGGCAGATGAGCAATATAACAAAATTTTAAAAACTGTCCTTATATCGGGAAATTCGGTAACAAAATAGTACGGAATATATAAAGGGAAACGTTTATTTGGAAAGTGATCTAAGTTCAAATGCCAAAAGTTTTATTTTATCATAAAAGAATAAGTATGGGAAAGTCAACCTTATGGCATTTAAGCTTATGTATGCTACTTCTAAAATGGCTTATGGATATATTTCATATATTTTAAATGTACAAAGCAGAAAAATTCATATATTTTATGTATAAGTACATGAAAAAAAAAATATAAAAAATTTATTTTAAGACGTATATATTTGTTTTTTATATTTTCGCGTGCATTTTTTTCCGCACGGATATTTAGATATAAGAAAAGGATATTTCACAAAATTGGTAATAAAAGTGAGACGTCAAATCAAATCAATCCTTAGTTATGGAAGGCATACGTGCCACGCCGGCAAACAACCACCTCAATGATTTGTTTAATACAGAGTCAAGTACGACGGAATAAGTAAAGTTAACATTTTTCACATATCTTTCGAATTCTGGGCGCATGTTGCCCTGCGGATTTCATTTAATCCACTTCCTAAATACAACAAACTGAAAACCTCGAATCACATCCCATATCCTTCTTGGATTCGAAATACCATTCCCTTGTTCTTCGCATTTCAAAAGAAGGAGAAGATATTAGCATCAAATATTCAAAGCTCATACCCAAAGACAAAGTAAAATTTCTTACAACGCCAAAAGGAGGAAAATGATAGCATTTGCGGGCGTGCCGTAAAGTATTCCCTTTTTGGAATCGTTTGACAACCGTGTGCGTGAGTGTTTTGGTGGTTAACAAAGGTTAGAGTATATTACTAACGCTTCTATCAAGTTCGTTCCCGTAGGCGAAATACTAATTGCACCAAGAGTTTCAAGATATAAAATCGTTTCTTGAGAACGGGCCTACACACGCTACCCGAGCATATCAATCTTCTGCATACATTTACGAGTATATTTCATTCAAATTTTCGCGCACGTACCTACTTACGCTATCGCGGGATGAGAAATAGCGTCACTTCATGTAGTCCACCACCGCATTATTTTCGGAATCTCTTGGGTTTTCAGTTACGCTGATGGCTTTATCTTGTTATTTTTGGCTTATTTACTACCCTTACTACAGAAGTTCCTGTAGAGAAGGATATAAGTATCTAAAAACTCCAGAATCTCAAAAAGTTATAGACGATGATGTTTCTTCCTCCTGTGCCGACAGAATTATTGAGCATTTCACCCATTGTCCCGATATCACTTATTTACCTTTCTTCGTTTTTGGCTTAGAAGTTAGTACAACATACATATACAGAAATGGTTCATAAATACATATGTGGAGAGTGGTTATAAAAGTTTAGTGTTAAAGCCATTTTAATTAAGAAATATACATACGTATCTAGGTACATAAAGACATTTAAGCTCAAATATGTAATTATATAACTAGAATAGATATTACATGCTGCCCGAGAAAAACAAAATATTTATTAAACCCAAAAAAATTTATCTTAAAACATCTGGCAGTCTCAAATGCACATACAGAATACAACATGCGTAAGATGCATATTTTTATACGAGTAGTTTATGTAAAATTAACAAGGAAAAAAAATATGAAGATAAACTTTTCTACTGATTTTTGGTTACTGCTCTTGCACCAGAGTTTCATTAAGCTTAAATTTAATTGTGCTTTTCACAATGCCCGTATTCGCATGAAATTGTATTTTAATAGGAAATGAAAAAGTTATCGTATTGTTAAAATTAAATTGTTCATGTCATAACAAGAGACACGCGCTGTTAAGATAAATAATAAAACGCATGATGTGTTCAAGTAGATATTTCCAGAATGTCGTTTTTGCTCATTCAGAATATTTATTTAATAACCAGAAAATCGATTTAAAAAATAAAAACTTGGATAAGTGCGGGAAAATCAAGAAAAATGCTCGTAATTTTTATGTATGTAGATTTCGCCAGAATTCAAAATAGGGCCAATGACTTGCCAAGCATCTAGCTGCTATTGAGCGACCAGGACATGGAAACCCATTACTGAGCAAATCATAAATAATTGGATACTTATGAAATTACAACAGTCATTTATTTGTTGCCAAAAACAATGTAAAAAATCATTGTGGCCCGAAATATTTAAGTTTGAAATATCGAAAAGTAAGTTTTTCCTGTTACGACTTTATGTACATATTCCCACAAAGGCTTGTTCCGAATTCGGTTCCATCACTTAAGAAAAAATGAGCGGCGTAATTAACCAATTTTCAAAAACAGAGTTAAGACTAAAATCATATCACACCCAAGACAAGTTGACTTACGCCACTGTGATTCTAATTGAATCATAAACATATTAACACCTTCTTATTAAAAAAGAAAAGGGCTATGTAATTCGCATATTTTCAGAATCCACGCAGAACTTCACAGAAATTAAATGTAAGCATATTTAATCTAATTAAACAGTGCCAGAACATAGAAAAAGTATTGACATTGTTAAAATTGATTTTTTTGTCATATTGGTTGTAGCTCGTAAATTTGAATTTGAGCACGAACCTTGTACCATGAAGTGTTTATGTTTTATCGTTAATTTTAACATCGAATTTCCGCTAGTAAAATAATTAACTGACTCTCTTCTAATAGATTTGACGAAAACTCTTCGAAAATTGATTTTATATTTAGATATTCTTGTTACAACTTATTAATTTTTCGTAGAATTTGTAGGTTGGATATAATGAATGAAGAGTTCTTGGATAAGTTCATTACTTTGGAGTTCCGTAAATAATTTTGCTTAATTAGCGACATTAGTTCATTTAGTATCTAAAAGTGGTGTAAGAATGCGTGAAATTTATGTTCATGAAAATTGTATGCTTCCAGGTGTTACAACACAGCATTGTCGTATGCTTCCATTCCTATCGCGTTATCTCCAAATTAAAGCTTGTCACTTTGAATATTTAGAGTAGAAATAAGACACTGACAATTTTTGGTGACATAATTAACCTTCTTATCAAGTTGTAACCTCGATAACAGAGAAAACACGCAGCCAATTAAATCAATTTGAAGTAGACTATACAGCTAATTATTTCTAACTTTGATTTGTACGAACTAAAAAGTTATGATAACTTTTGACATCCTATATTTATTTTTGTGCTGACATGTTATTATTATACAGGAGGATACAGAAGATAATAGGTTTATGTCATACACTTCAAAACTTTAATATTTTAACTTTGAAATTGTTCAGTGATTGATGACAGCATAACATCTAAATTGCTCGGTGATAAGTAATTATTATGTTGGGATAACTCGTCTAAAACTTCTTAACCATCTTATGTACCTACCTTTATACATATATACGCCCGTCGAAAATGTATGATATACCCAAGGAGAGACGAGCACTTTAACTAATTTTTGGAGTTTTGTGCCCTAAAAAAATAAAAGGAACCTTTATTATAATATCATTCACTAGTACGATATTTACCTATAACTTACTCTAAATATAATAGCAATGATTTTCGATCTATTTGAAAAATGCACACTAATGGTATTACCAAAAATGCCAAATTATTGATATAAAATTAAAATTTACGGAATGTTGTACAGACTTGCACAGGTTTAAAACTGCTTTCGTTAAATTTACTATTTCTGTAAAACAATTTCATATAATAGATAGCGAATAAAAATATTGTTCTCCCTTCTACTCTGCAATCGGACCTGATTAAAAGTTACGGGTAAATTGTGCTTTATAACTACACTAATCTAAATATGCAAAATTTAATTTTTTAATTCTATTTTGAGTTCAATATACGATAAGTAAAGAGTTTATTTTCTCAAATGCAAGACTTATGACTAAGAATATAATGTATTGTACATATATACATATTACGGGAATTGTGGTTAACATAAGCATTTTGTAAAATAGCCGAGCGTTATGTTGAAAAATAAGCCTTTTAACTAAAAGCCTATAAAGACTATGATCTTTTCGCTTGCAGAGAAGCACAATTGCATATTATTAAAATATACATATACTCCTCAAGTTTTTATTAATTTAAATCCCAAATGGGTGCTTATCACTATTTACTCTCTTATGATTAATTATCAACAGTTGGTGGGAAAGGAAATTGCTGCCCAGGACGGTTTTAATTTAATAAATAAATATGTTTCCAGTAAAACTACTTTGGCCTATAAATAAGAAGATTAAAAAGCGTAAAATGTTTTATACGAAAATAAATAAAGAGATTTTTTAAAAGTAAACTCCACGTATATTTATTATGTGTGTATTTTTGAATATGTTTGGGCTTCAATAAAAAACTTAAGAGCAACAAAAGCAACGAAGCTTCTCCAATTAAAAAGTAGGTTTTTCATAATAAATGTATATAATACATATACCATAAATGCATACGTAAAAACCTGAATGAATAGAAGCGCATTTATTATTCAGATTGGCGCAAATTGAATATCGAACACTCGTATTTTATTGCCTGATGCAAAAAATCTCATAAAGTGTTTGAAAACCATTCATTAAAACGTCTACCAATTTTCATGTAAGAGGTAATTTAAGTGGTCTTGTATTGCAAATATCACTCAATAGATATAAAATTTCCCAACTATCATGTACACATACGTGCAAATACTCCAAATGCAGCACAATTGAAAAATGCAGAATAATAAAATGGCATGGAAATTCTCCTCAGCAGGTAGGGAGTAATGTCGTCACATTTAATCGCAGGGCCTTGGAATGTTTAATGCTCTAGACTTGTTAAATGCGTCGATATTTCATTGTTTCGGAACCATTCAATACCTTCACTTCAAATTGAAATATGAATTTATTGATCTCCGGACTCAATTCGAGTAGCAGTTCAAGTATGTTTACTCATCGAATGCAAAGAAAGTATGAAGCTTTCCATAGTACTTCTAGATTTAACTCTTGTATTGTGTTACATAGAATATTAATATTCCTAAAAGTTGTACGGAATCAATTTTGAAAAGCAAATATGGTTTCTAAGGAATCGGTTTGTGTTCAGTTGCAGTTCATAATTCATTAAAACACAAGATAAACTTGGTCCACATACAGGAAATCGTTTTACTTAGTTCGTTCAGCTATCAGGAACAACTTATTTGTAAACAAAATATCTTGGCTAAAATAAATGTAATAATTAAACTTACCTATCGTCGTTAAGCTTTTATAACTAGAGTATATGCAAAACTCACTTAGCAAAAGCACTGTTTTTTTCCTCTCCTTGTGAAGTTTAAGTAAAATGAGAATAATTATTTCTTCGTTATAATAATCGTAAGGCAATTTAGAGGAAAATTGATTATATTTGTTTTTACCTTCAACTATTCTTATACATACATATATAAACCATATGCTATAGCAAACTATGAAGCCAAAGTAATATCTACTGATTTTTTTCGTAAAAAAACTCCTATTATACTACTTAAATTTACCGAAAGCCTTAAATATTTAAGCTCCACATAAATCCTACTTTAAGTTTTTACTTGAAGATCTTGCGATCCCACCAAATTTTAACGTTTTTCAGATAAATCCGAGCCGAAGACTGACTGGCTTTTAAAACCTTTCTCGTATCGTAGAAATTTAACACGCTTATTCTTCCTATTCCTTTAAATGCTAACAAATTGGAAAAAGTCTTGGCTTTAGTACATAAAAAAAGGATACGTGTTCGGCTTATACAATGAAACATTCGGAAAGAACCTCCGTCACTAAATAAGAAAATAAAAAAAGAACAAAACGTGAATTTCGACGCTTTTAGTCCTTCCGAAAAAAATGAGAGGAAATGAATTTCCATTAGTAGAAATTCAGAAACATTTCGAAAGACTTTTTTCGTCGGTTTCGTGATAAAAATAAAATGAAAAACAAAAATGAGCTCAATACAATTAGTAAACAATATCGTGCAATTTAGGGGATGAAATCAATTTGAGGATTTTTCAGAATAAGCACCATTTTTCTACTTGTGTACAAGAAGTCATACCACAGCTACCGTTGGTAACAAAAAGTTAAAATTCTGGTAATTAAATGATCTTTCTAATAAGTTTCAATTTAAATTAATTAAATCCCTTGCTCAGTTGAATGCCCTTCTGTTACCAAGGCGTAAGATGTAGTTGGGGTGGATGGATTTGCTAGATGAGTCCTTAAAATCCCGGAATTAATTTCCGAGCATAACTTCAAAGGATAAGTTGTTACAAAATGTTCTAGCATATGTATAACATTTGACATTGACTGCATGATTATCAACTCGCTTTTACCTGTTATGGTCAACATTAAATTTACAAAAGGTTTAATTAAGCATTAATTAAGAGTACTTGTTGCTTGCTTCCTGGTTCGCTGTGGGATTTTCATCATTTGTAGCTCTAGGAGCTATTTCAACGTCTACAGCTTTGTTGTCTTTTGAATTAAAATGGTCGCAGAAAGGGAAAAATCGCTGTGCTTGCAAACTTTATGCAAGCTTTTCATTAACCTCGAGGTTACTCCAAAAAACGCACGAATGAGAAATTCTAGTTTTGCCAAAAGTGTTAAAACAGTTTAAATAGTTTAAACTTAAAGAAGCTATGTAGTTCTGCTTTCCCTTCCAAAACTTTTAAACTAATCCATTTTTCAAATTTGATACATGGGTGCTTCTTCTCATACAGGAATTTATATTATATAATTTATTAAATTGACAAAAAACACTCACATATAAATTGTTTCAGTATGAGGCTTAAAAAAAGCTATAGTTCGTAAATAATACATAATACATACATATATGTTGTTTAGCTAAGACCTGAGGTCAGGGTTATGCCTATAGATTCTACATGGTGTCCTAATCAACATATGTATGTCCGACGCCCATCCCGCTTAAAATAAGTCCGTCACCCCTAAAATCGTCATTTCATATTTGGAGGAAATTAACCCAGAAAATGCTTTATAAGTCCTTTGAGAGAGAGAGATATCGTACGATCAAAATTCAAAAAAGCCAATTTCAATGCCCAAAATTTGATTCTGACCCTTCATTTTATAGTTTTTTTATAGGAAGATTGAAATCGTTTTCTTATTTTATAATTAGTTTTCGATTGTCTAGATACCAATTAACAGGAATATCAGTCTCAACTTTGAGTAAAAACATATTTATTTTATGTAAGCTATGATCTTCGACATTGACCTTTAGAGCAATTTCCACCTTATACAATCAACAGCATTATTAAAATCGGTGCGAAGAAAATCAGCTACTTAAAATAAAATCCTTGTGCAATATGGACCTCGCTCCGAAGAGCGATGTAATTCATGTCATTAGCTTAAGTCCTGTTCCCATGAATGCTAAATAAATTAATTGATAAATACATAAAAGAAAATCCATGTTTCGTAGTTTTTTTTCAGCCAAAAATGAATTTCATGAGTTCCAGTTCATTGAATGAGGAATTTAATTCTGAAGAAATACCTATAAATTAAAATCAACCGAAAAATTCTTGAATTATTGTGTAAATTGTTCCAAAAACACAGTTTCATGAAAAATGCAGTATGAACAGGAATTAATTTTAAAATTCTATAAAAGCCAAACTAAGTTCTAGAAATAAATATCAAGATGAAATTTTGGAAATATATTTTTGAAAGCATATAGAGCTAAAACATGTAAAAATATAAAAAATCGGCTTTAATTTTAAAATTCATTTTGGGAATACCACTCAAACGAAAATAGAAAACTGTTAAATTATTTAGACTTAACTCAAACATAAAACTGCACTTAGACTAATCAGCTAGCTAAATGTACAAGCGTTAATTTACTTGACCGCAGGATTGTCAACGGTGTCTGCATTAATTAGAAAATGTTTCCCTTATTTTACTACATCGATTTTAGTGATTGCGACCCTCTAAAATGTTTCCGAGGAAAAATAGAAAGCCAATTTAAGTATATATGTAGATCTTGGTTTGCTTTTGTCGATTCAATGTAGAAACATTCTGTTCACTAGCTTTACTTTCAATTTTGAACCGGATTTATTTTCAATTTAAAATTACAAATCAATGAATAAATAATAAAGTACGGAAGAGTTTCTGAAAGTGAAGAATATGAACTAAGTTTGTCGCTAAATATTTAGAAAACTGATTAGTGTAGTTACAATAGTTGCATAAAGTGAGAAAAAATCAACGGGGGTTTTTGATATATTTAATGAAATAAAAGTAGATTTATATGAATACTGCTAACGATTTGTTTTCTTTAATAATCAATTTTTTAATATGAGGCTTTAAGGTTTTTAACATAAATGTATTATTTTCAGAAAAATTATATTTGAATCAATAATACTTTGGCTATTTTAAGCTAATCAAGAATTCATTACATATTACATACACAAATCTCTAATGCCCGATTCCATAGTGAACGCTTAAGCTCTGGCTTAGTTAAGCCTCAAAAATTGATTTAAGCTTCGGCTTAAATTAATACCGTTTAACAGATTATTTTTAAATGCCGCTTAACAAAATTGAACTTAAAAAGCGCGATTATTGTAGGACACTGTACTGTCATTCTTGTTATTTTACCGAAGTGATCCACCTGTGAGTAGATTTTTCTTTGGAAATCTTTTCGAATTAGATAAGGATAATAATAATAACAAAAATTGGATAAGAATAAAAATATCATAAATAAAAAATATTTTATTTGCAAACGTTAATTTTGATTTTTATTTTTCAACAACCAAAGCAATTACTGCTCACAAAAAATTTACATTTCTCGGCGATAAGCCTCACGGCTTAAAGTTAAGCGCTCAAATTTGGCGGCTTATGTTACTGCGATATTTGAGCTCAGTTTAACAGAAAAACTTACACTCAATTTTGAGGTTTAAGCTTTCACTGTGGAATCGGGCATAAAACATAAAAATTTTCTTACCTACTTTAATTTCAGTTCAATTTAAAGCGACTCTTGTTCGCTCCGAATTGGGGAATTCAAATGAAATCGAAACAAGTTTCGTTTTGGCCGCCTCAGAAGCGTTCTAAAGTAGGCACGTTTGAAGCGCATCTTTCTGAAGACATGTTCTCATAAAACAAGAATAAAGTAAAATGAGGAAACGAAGCGCTCCATGCTTCAAAAGCAGCACTTCCGAAGGCCTCTTGAAGCTTTCTTTTCCTCACTGGGATACTTTGTTAAATGAGTATTTTAGTGCCCTTTTATACCATTATATAGAAATATTTAACGGCTTTTCAATACTAAAAATACTACAGTTTTACCTATCAAATGCTCATTCAAACCAATTATCTCCAGAGCTTTAGAATTATTATATTTGATACATCGTCAAAGCTGCGCCACCGTTGGCAAAGAAAAAATGTTCAACTCGCAAATCCGCGGGTTTAATTTCAACAAAAGTCCGTGCGAGGAAGACACTTTTTACTGTGATGCAGTCACAATTGAATCGGAAGCATTTTCAGGTAAACATGTTGAGAACGTGACTTGCCTTAAACATT
Source organism: Tolmerus cingulatus (assembly GCA_959613345.1). NCBI lineage: Eukaryota > Metazoa > Arthropoda > Insecta > Diptera > Asilidae > Tolmerus > Tolmerus cingulatus. The sequence goes on along the minus strand of OY390708.1, from coordinate 19,190,756 downwards.
TTCAACTCAACATTTTCTTGATTATTGTAAACTATCTTTTGTTGTCATTTGGCGTGAACGTGTGGGTTTATCGGAATTGGAAAAGTTCTCACACAACCAAACACCACGCTTTGCATCTCCGTCTCTACACCGAACCCTCTCGCTTGCGCGAAACCGCTGTAATAATACTGTGGTATATCTCTATCCCGCTCCAGCGCACGTGCCGCCTCGGACCGCTGCAAGGTAATTTCTCGCTCGCACCAGTGACGCTAATCCAGTCACAATCTGACAATTTAGAATTATATCCAAAATGGCCGTGAGTCCTGCGGAGTGCTTTTGTCGGGAGAATTTTACAAAAGTCGTGGACGCCAGCCGCTGGGTCAAACTGTCGAAAAAACACAACGCGGTAATCCGTTTTTAGTGCGCCAGTGGAAAACTTTTGTAAGTGCACATAATTGTGAACAGCGACAGTGGCAAATTCCCGGAGTTCACAATCGTTTGTGATAATTGAAAGTTTTCCCAAAAAACTCCGGTCGATTGTCCGACTTTCTTCTCTGGCGCGAGTTTCGCATCGGTAAACAGCTGTAACATGTGCCCCACGCCGCTGGAGTGCTGACCGAGTGCCCGCTGAAGCCCCAAAACGATAAATCAATCGAGGTCCGGCCGCCGAGTAAAAGTTTTCTAATTTCGCAAGTGGCACTGATTGAGAATTCTTGCAATTTGTTGCGCGGCAGAGACATTTGGCGCCATGGATACATCAAAGTTGCCGGACATTGTTGGGAATCATGACGCCTTGGAGGAGAACACGATTTTGCTGCCAGACGTCGAGGGTGTGAAACATGTTGAGTTCGTGATGGTGGAGGAGGCGTTGGCCGAAATGCACGGGGATGAACCCGCGATTGACATCAAGGGGCTGCAGGACGAGTGCCAACAGGTACCCGTCTTCACCTGTCGGTGGCCCTGACTGCGGGCGCCTCTGAATCGAATTCCAGCTGGGCGGAATGTTCCAATGTTTACTAAATTTTGTCCCCGTCTACCGGCAGTTTGCGGGAAAATAGCTCTAACCCAACGTGCCAAAACAACCCCTTTGGTTTTCAGTTTCTCGAACACCCTTGTATCCCTCGTTAAGTAATCATGGAATTTTCAATTTAAGTTTGTGCAGCTGCAATGAGTTTTATAATGGGAAGCAAAAGACCGCTTTTCTTCGCTCCGACTAAATTTCAAGCACATTATGAACCTAAAACACTTAAACGAAAATGTCCTTCCTAGCACAAGACTCGTAAAGCAGTTAAATAAATTTTCTAATCTGCTTTTAAAGAAGAATAAGGAAATATTTATAGAATCTGGTATAAATAGACCGTAAACTGGGTTGATATTTTAAAAACAATAATTATTGGAGAAGTTTTCTTGCAAAAGAAGTGACTATTCTATTAACGAAAACTCTCGGAAAGTACACTCTTTTACTTCAAAACAGTCAACTGCCTTTGTAACTACTGGTAAGAAGAATCAGTGTAGTGAGCTACTTTGTTTTTAGTATGCTTTATTTAATACTTATAAAAAACTACACTTTGTAACTCGACAATTTTGATGCATTCCAAAATAAATAGGCATTTTTGTTCCAAACCAATTTTTTAATAGGATCTTCAATTTGAACTGATTGTAAACGGCTAAGCTACAACTTATTAAAACTTTTATCATAGTATAGTCATATACATAATCTACTAAAAATAGGTAGAAATGTCTATTATATCTGAGGTTTTCTTATTTAAGCATATACATATATTATTTATGCATTTAAACTACTTGTTACTACATATTTACTGCATTTTGTACAAAAGAAAATTGTCAGTTAATAGACATATTTTGTTGTACATGAAACAAAAAAGGTGCACTATTTCATTTTGTTGTTATCTATCTCTTCTTCCACAAAGAAACAGTTCTCAAATCTAGGTTAACGATTCATGAGACAGTATACATTTTTTTGAAATTGCTTTATATTAATAAAAGTCAATTTATAATCAAAGAATTTATTAATAATATCTCATTGCAGAGTAAATAAAACTAAAATAAATTGAAACCAGTTGCAGCTAAGAAAACATATCCTATGTAAGTGGAAAAGTTCTACTTCGAAGGCGGACAACAAAGATGAAAATGAATCCCCTGCGGGACATGTCTCAGTGTTTACATTTCAACTTCCACTGTTTACTTTCCGCAGATGTGCGTAAATCAACAATTATAGCAATGTCTGGAGAAAATTTTTACTTTGCACAAAACTACGAAAAATAAAAGTATTTTTTAAGAAAATCAAAGTTTTGCTTGCAATTATTGCGCTGCACAGATGTTCGCCTTATTTCACTGTCTTTCGCATAAATACGAAATCCGGAATTTTAAAAACTCTTATAAATCACAAATCTCTTCCTTCAAATTGGATCTGTAATCGTGAAATTTAGAGAACGCTATTCACATTGAAATCCTTTAAAATTTAAAAATTCGAGGCTTTAGTTTTCATTGGCCTTTTCACTACGCCATTGTGATGCCATCCAAAAGATGATGGTTTTCAATAGAGAAGTAAAAATTTTATAAATTGGCCCCAGTGAATTCCGATAAAATTCTTGAAATTTAGGTGGAATGAATATACTCCAGTTGGCAGATACGGATTACGGAACTATAAAAATCACTTTTCCGGTCGTTTTGAGGACTTCCGGGAATTTCTGGTATTATTCGAAGTTTGGAGAGCTTATAAATTTATTGAAAAATATGCCTCATGTATAATATCGGTTTTAAATATTTTACAGTAATTGGCTGAATTCTGAGCTTATGCTTCATAACATAAGTCTACAATATTTGGATGGAGCTATTTTTATTTTGGTGTTAATTAACAATGTTTAATACAAAATTTTTTCATCATGCCACATTTGCCAGAAAGTAGGACCAAGACTGAAATGAAAAATTGGGCTTTTTCACATTTATGTTTGAGAAAACCGATATTCTTCAAACTTAATATTAATTCATGAAATTACTCAGTTATAAAAGAATTAATTCCATAGGATATTTTCAAAAACCTTACTCAATGAGAATTTCAGGCTTTGAATAACCTATTACACAAAATTGAAATGTTCAATAATAAACCCATCAAATACGAATATTTGTTATTTACTGCGTTTCTTGTATTAAATAAAATCAAAGCCAACATAAAAAATAAATTCCCTCTTTATTTGAACTTAGTCCTGGTTTATTGCTCTCATTTGGCCAATTATTGCCCTCACTGCAGGGTTTTTTAAAAACTTCTTTAATACGATCTCGTTGAGCCTTATAGCTACTCTAAAAAACCAATTAGCCGCATTTTTCCCGTTTTTTGCAAATCTTTTCTTTAGTCGCATTAGACCTTTCAAATTGACGGTGAGCTACTTTGAGAAAAATTATTCACATTAAAAGCCAGCATAAATTACAGCCACACTCCATTAAATTTAGACTCAGAATAGTGCTCCATTTAAGAGATTTTTCCACCGATTTCTTTTTAGAAGGTAAATGTTGTAAGTATAGCAAAAACCGCCTCTGTAATATTACTGGAATTAATTGGCGTTAAAAACAGATTTTTCCTGCTTCAGAAGCTCAACAATTCGATTCAGCGGTGCCCTACATTAGGAATAATCTCCTCTGGGAGGGAGGATTTTAAACGCATCTAATTGTTTTATGCTTGCAGGAGGATGCCTTAGCAGAACCCCTAGCCGATGCAGAAAAACTGATAGAATCAGAACTAATTGATCTGAAACCCCTGAGGGAGTTTTTAGTAAAGGACGAGCCCAAAATCCCTGAGGTGCCTCCGCGAAAACCAGGCCGCCGAGGCAGAAAGCCGGCATCGGAGAGAGTTGAAAAGCCTAAATCTCCCCTGCCGGAGCCTGTCCGCACTCGAAACAGGAATCTGAATAAATCGCTTAACAAAGAACTAGAACCTTTCAAGAAGTCGGATGTCAAGAAGGAGGAAAAGCTCAAGAAGGTGAAACCTGAGAAAATTGTCGACGACTTCAAGGAGGAGGATGAGACGGAGACCTCGATTAAGGAGGATGAGCCATCAATCGACGAGGAGCAATGTCGCATTTGTCTATCGAAGGACAATTTGACCAGCATCTTTCTTTTCGACAGCATCGCAACGATTGCTGACAAAATCATGACGATCTGCTCATCGATAAAAATTCTGGAGAAGGACTACCTGCCCCAGTTCATCTGTAACGCCTGTCTTCAGAGCGTCAACGTCGCATTCAATCTTAAGGTGCTCTGCGAAACGACCGACAAGCAGCTTCGCAGCAAAATGAAAAGGAGCAAGAAAAAGGTCCGACGTCCTACAGAATTCGTTCTAATTGACTGCAAGGACTTGACAGAAGAATCCGAAGAAGAGGGGAGCAAGTTTAAGGACGACGACGAATTTCAAATTTCGAATGAGTCGGGCAACTCAGAGCCGGATTCTGATTCGGATAGCAGTTTTGGGCTCAACAAAAAGCGAAAGAGGCGCACAATAAGGCGGAGGCGGAGTGCCGGGGTGCGGCGAAGGGGCCGTCTTCCGGGTTCCACAAATTCAAAACGTGCCCGACAAGCCGAGGACGATTTGGAGGAGCCAAACAATCTTGAGCTCAACCCGAAAGGCGAAGAAAGCACGGAGGAGGACTGCTCCCCGCCTAAGAAGAGGCGCCCCCGGAAACCGAAGACGGACGATGGCGGAGACACGACGACGCCGGAAAACAGCAAACGGAAGGAGCACCCGTGCGTCTACTGCAATCAAGTGTTTCCGACCGCGAGCACCCTCCGGGAGCACAAGAAAAGCCACGCCGGCGAAAAACCCTTCACCTGCCACATTTGCAGCAAACCTTTCAAATTGCTCGGGAGCTTTAATTCCCACTTGAGGCGGCACAAGGAGGAGGACGATTTAATGTGCCACGAGTGCGAGAAGCACTTCCCGAACAAGACCGAGTTCCGTAGGCACAAGGTCGACGTGCACGGGGAGGCGGCGGCCCCGTTCGTCTGTGACAAGTGCAAGCGGGCGTTCACGACGAAACCGCGCCTGGACCGCCACCAGGAAAGCAAGTGTCCCGGATTCGAGGTCACGACGTCCTCGAAGAAGGCCAAGCCGGAACTGGACGCGATCACCCTCGGCAGGGACCTCTTTAAGTGTGTCGCCCCCATGACGACCACTTACTGGAGCGACAGCTTCTCCGATTAGAGATGCGGTCGACCCCACAGCTGGCACCAAGTTCTGTAAGAATATAGGCGCATTTTGTAAATACAAATTCTGTAGTCCTGCTAGGCCGAAAGATGTACAAATTCATATTTTTTTAGCTACGACTTCTGTGCTAGTGCTAGAATTGCTTCGTCTTGTATAATCACCCAGGACTGATTTTTTAAAGTAATCGACCCTTTACACCCCTATAGTGTTAAGTAAAAAATGTTTCATATTATAATCAATTAAAATATACGGTTTATAAATTAATTTCAGCAATTTTGTTCCCCTCTCCTTTTCCCTGCAGTTACTCCAATTTGAGGCTAGCAGATAAAGGGCAGTCTAGAACAAAATATTTAATCCTTCAAAATGAAGAAAAAAGTTATGTTTTACCTAACAATTTTTTTGTACAATACATTATATAATGTAATTAAGAAATTTAGAAAAACTGAGTGCCGTATAAAAGTGCTTTTAAAATAAATATTTTATTTAAAAAATATAAAACAAGAAGAAAATTCACAAAACAACCAATATTTAAAACTCGAAAGCAAATTCGTAATTGATAAAAATACTTTCTACAACCTAAGACCGTCTTCATCAGTTACATATATATTAGAATAAAACGGCGTTATATTAATATCCGATAGGGCTAGTTTTAATTTTTTTATATTTGTCACTCAAAAGTCAACCAAAATCAATTCAAATTTTTTCGGAGCATTGGGCTCCGATTTAAAGATAAGCTGCGTGATCACGAAAATGATCTACAGGAAAATATTCGGAACAATCCTTGAAATAAGGAATTTAAAATAAATAGCTTTATTTTATTAAATTTAATTATTTCGAGGATTTCTCCAGGCTTATTTAACGAAACAGAAAATAAACCATTTTTATTTAAGAATTGTGCACAAATCCAGATATTTTAAAATCTGCAACAATTTTTTCATATTCGTTGATGAAAGACCTTAAACTCAATTTAAGGGCTACATTAAGTGTGTAAAAAAATACAGTGTTCCAGAAAACGTGAATTTACTTCATACTATTGGACTTTAAAATCCTAAATAAATTATAAATTTTTGTATTTGAATCGCACTAAACAAAATAATTATGCTCTAAGAAATTTGGATTTATTTTTAACTTATTCGGTGCACATTCCTTACTAATCGGCTTATTAAACACTTTTTTTTACACTAATTCTATTTATGAACATTATCATTAAAACAAGAGGTACCAATTCAAAGGTAAGAATTTTTCGTTGTCACATATGGAGTCCTTAACTTTAAACTTAAAATTGCTGACAAGTATTTTTAAATTATTGATTTCACATGCCTATGCATCACTTTTCGTGGAAAACAAAAAGTTGCTGGAATTATTAGACATCAAATTGGTAGAATATTTTAGAACATTCAGTCTGACAAGCCCACATGATTTATACACGAGGACTTTTAAGCCCCATAAATTCGTATGTTTTGTACAATAAATAACGAAACAGAGAAATGTTTTCATTAATTCGAAGACTCTTTGGCACAGAGCTAAGCAGCTGGCACATTCCCCAAAATGGAGCAAAAATACATATTCCGTGAAATTTACAGAGTGTTAAATTATTCACTCGTGCCGAATGTGCATATTTGAAGTAATTTCGTAAATCAAACTGAGACGAAAATATCTCGAATTCTTTCCAGGATATTTCTTGAAAAATCTCAACCGAGTATTCGGGCAGTCTAAATGTTTGCCAAACAGGATCTTAAATTTAGGATTCAGTCAAATTAACTTCCGTTTGCTCTTCATTAATTAACGACTCAGGAAAATAAAAAGATAGCGCTTATTTCATCCGACAGTAAGAATAAAAGAAACGCTTTTACAGCGTAAGTTTTAAATCTTAAGTACTGACTGCGAGGCATCACTAATTTAAGGAAAAATGTTGGATGATTATTTGTTATCCCGGCAAGGCAACGGCGGAATACGAGAGTGCCTTGTGCGGAAAGAAACGTGGCAAATGGAGAAAAATGCCCCCAAGTGATTGAAGCCTAAGATCTGGCAAGCTAATTTGAAATATTTAGATCATGTCGTTCCACAAGAAATGTACGTCAATATTTAATTTATCCGCAAGATTTTGTATTATGCTCTTCACGCTCTATGAATTTTCAATTAAATGAAAAAAAAGTAAATCAGGCAGAAGCACATACTTATCGCTAGATTTGCCTGGTTACTTTTTACCTTCTTTGCATATTCCTTCTCTTGAAAATTAAGGTTAACATTAACATCTTCAGAGATTCCAAGGAATCTACACATATGCTTCATGTTTTTCATTCAGTACTCATAAAATTCCAAGAACATGTAATGATCCTTAAATTTAAGATAAAGGGGTTTGTTTCCTTTTCAATAACCGCAGAAAATGGCGTAACTTTTTACATAAGAGCCTTCATAAAATAAGGAAGGGTTTAAAAAACAATACGGACATGATATCCGCTTTTTTAAAAATATGTATTTGTAAAATTTGCTGCATACTGAAAAAATTTTCAATTTAATAAAAAATCCTACACATGGAAAATGTATTAAAATTCGTACAAAATTTTGTTAGTTGGTTAAAATAGTTTGATGAACTAGTTTTTCGAAGGTATGGCATTGTTGTTATGTTACCTCTTAAAAAAACGAGAACTTATCCACGCTGGTGCTAGCAAAAATTCTATACATTTTTAAATTCATGATCTTTGGCGCTGGTCACAAAATTATGAGTAAACTTAAATTGCTTTCTATTTTTTCGTAATAAATGTTCGGAGCTCACCTTTTCATATTTAAATTAGGCATAGTAGTTGTATTTTAAAAAACACCTTTATTAACATACTAAAATGTAATATAATTAATATTAGAGGAATCTTGTTTGTTAAGGCCATAGGTTTTATAAAATCTGTTTTATAACAGCAGCTTAAAAATTATAAACGATTTAACTTTAAAGAATAAGTATATTCTTATTAAGGTGTCGTTTATTTAACTCTCTAACTAACAATTGACTCCCAAAATTTTCACGAAATGTTTTTTATATGCGTATTGTTTTTTTTTAAGTTCAACATTTTTCGAAAAACACTCGATCTAATTTTTTAATGAAAAAGAGTAAGAACTTATTTACTCGCTGTATTTTTGTGCATTACACCATATAAAAAAAAAGAATGTAAAAAAAATTAATCACCCACTCCATATGTTAATTTATAATATGAAATATGTATGATGGCATGAGTTAAGAAATTACAACCTGTGGTACATGTTTATTATAGTCAGCACCGAAGTACTACATAAGTTATTTTTTACATTTAATACCCAATTATGAAAATTAATATTTTCCTGAAAAAAACCAATACGATTAAAATCAACATGCAAGTAAACATAATAAAATATATATCCTGCTTTTCACGCTGCGAAATTTGTAATTATGTTGTGCAATGTAATTTAAAAGGTAAATTGAAACAGGTCGTGAAATATTTGTACCCAGTGACGAGGTGTCTGTAAGGTAGTTATTATCTGTTTTTTCGTGCACACGTGTTTTAGCTTACAAATGTTTTTAATAGTTGCGTAATCGGTCTTTAATTTGAAACAGCAAAATTATTCTTTTGATATATAAATATTGTTGCAAAACTGCAACATTTCATCAACATCCGTTTAACAACAGACGTGCCTAATGCTTATTTTCGAAGTTTTAAAACTCAAATTATAGCTAATGGGACTTTGAACAAATGGTATTTTCTCCAAATTAACCCATGATTGTCGTTATTTTTATTTCATGGATCAAATTCAGTAGTAAGTGTTATTTGCCATAAACTATCTAAGTATTAATTAAGTTTTCGTGTAATTAGCCAGGACCAATGCTCCTAATTAAGTTCACATTAGGAGCTCTAATGAAAGGATTTGTCTTTTAGACATGCAAATGAGTGTTCAATTCTAAAAGAACTTTGGGAATAATTAGAAAAACAAGAAATTAAAATTAATTGTTGCTGTTTTCTAAAGTAGGAACATTTGGTCTCTTAAGATTCCGAATCTATTTCACTTTGTCAAAAGCTTTGAGAAAATTAAATCTCAAATTGCTCCTCAGGAGACCAGAAATTGAAAACATGGCTGGGATTATTTCAAGAACATAAAGTACAAGTAAGGTAAATATTTTACCCATTTTAAAGACTTTGAAATTACATCATGCTTATTTGAAACGGATTTTATTAAACTATATGAACTCCATTGTGTCATTATAAAGTCACAATTTACGACTGATTTCAACAATGTTTGATTACAGTATTATCAAGAAGAGCACATTGTTTAAACTCAATTATTAATTCATTGTTTTCTAGAACTTCTGTTTTAATTTGGTTTGGGCTGAAAGGACATACAAGGCGTTTTACAGTTTAAACTTATTAGGTCAAATAATGAGGTTAAGCTTAAGAGTACTCAGTTTCTGTGTAAATCTTGCACAGATTAATTTAAGCTAGAAAATGAAGTTTACTTTCATCATTGTGCATTTCTCTTCTTTATCTTGAAACCAATTTGAGCGGAGTAATTTTAGTTTTATTTGTCTACTTTCCGAGCGCATTTAAACAAAGGCAAAAGTTTTAAACAACTTTTTAGGAAATTGTAAGGAAAGTTGGCAAAATTCAACGAATTGGTTAATGAGCTCCTTAGAAGTATTATACCTATTTCTTTTACATCGGAAATATAGTTGTTCTAACTTTCTTTGAGTTTTATCATAATTGGTAATTTTTTCTTTCGATGCTACAAAACCTTAAATTAAAGAACTAGATTTATTACGCTGCTCAATAGGACTACAATTAAAAATAAATTGGCATAATTGGTATAAAAAATGCAATTTCTAGTTTGTTTTAAAACCTACATATATACATTATGTAATTTATGTATCAGTTTAAAATATTTCTCTGTGTCCATAGCCCAGCAAAGGCCAATTTAAATTGGCAATGCTTTAAAGTCTCATTATATAAAAGCACAAAAGTATTTAATTCGAGGGAAATCCTTTGTCTTAATTTAATACAATTTAATCGAATCATTAAGGATTGCGTTTGACTTTCCGAATTAAAGTAATCTGTTAAAATTAAGGGAAACACGCCGACATGCATTAAATTCCCATGTACCTTCGTTACTGTTAATGAGCAGGTATCAGCATAAAACGTGTTGCATTGTTTAGCCGCCAATAAAATTTTACAAATTGTTGGACTGCTTCCAAATTCCCATTTATCTGTGCAAATTCAAATTATCGTTGTACATGTGAACATGATTTAGATCCATAAATAGATTTATCATGTAATCCAGTAACATAGAGATGGGCTGTGCTGTGTATATGTATGTATGTAGGTAGGCATCAATTTATTTAACTGCAACTCGTTAAACCAAATATTTGCTTTTATCGAATGCAAAAGCATCCAAATGTGTGTTATTAAACAGAATCCACCAAATTTTGAATGATATTATTTTCGCCGATTCTTATTTTTTATTACAAGTACATATACGCAAGTGAAGCTTCTGGAAAATCGCAACAATGTTATAATACAGGGTTTTAGCCATTTTAGTTAATTTTTCGATGATGTTCTTACAGAAATTTGCCTTGAATTACGAATACAGGCATTAAACTAAATTAAAAAGCTCACCTTCTGTGAGCAAAACACAGCAATTTGCATACATGTATGTATGTTAATTCAAAACATAATTAGTTTTGCGTTCATTCAACTTTTACCAATTATTTCGCATATACCAATACATACTTTTATTAAAATAAAATTGTTCCAAAATACTCTTCGGGGGCCAGTGTACGACAATTTTATTTTTGACGCTCGTGGCATCTCTTTACATAAACTTTTTAGCACGTGTCCATTCATTTGGAATGTAATTTTCTCGATTACTTTAACATGGAAGTCAAGTTTACAAATTGAGTTTGTTTCCTTGTAAACAGGACATAGCATAAATTAATTAATTCCAAAATACACTCTTGTTGTCAACCCTTTTAATTTATATAAAAGAATCCTGTTTAAAGATAAATTGCTAAAAATTTAGAGGATTTAGGGGAGAGTAAGTTAAAATCTTCACGGAAGAAGGACCTCCACAAATGCTCTTTTCATTATCCTAAAGTTTTGTCTGTAAAATTTGAGACCACAGTTTAGAAAATTATGAGTAATAATTCTTTATATAATTGTTTTGAAGTCTAAGCTCAATATCACATATTTTAATTAGTAATTGTAATTCAAAAACGTGCAGATAATATGTAATAATTTAATGCTCAAAAGAAAAAATATTGTCTTTTAATTAACGATTTTATCAGGAAATATACGACAAAATAATTTTTTCAATTATTAATTATTTCGAATGATTAGTTAAGACTTCAATTAAACTTTGTTGGCCTTATTTACTGAAAGGCTGAAAATCAGCTATTTCTAGAAGTTCTTATTCACTTACTCTTATCAATTATCACTTTTACTATGATAATGATCACGGAATAAAGTTACATTATTCTGAAGCTAGTAATAATTTATAATTTCCATGTTTATTCATCTAGTGATCACAGAGAAATTCTATGAAAATGATTCACGGGATAATCCGGGACACTCTGAGGTTGAAAATAGCTCTGAATAATAAATAAATTTACCTTATCTGTCTGGGTTTGAAATATTCAGGAAAAAGTTTCTTCGACACGTAGTATTTATCACTTAAAACAAACTTAAAAGGGAGAGTAGAACTTTCGATCCACGTATTTTTTAGTTTTGGCACGTTTGCCAATCCCTTGAGAAATTCAGTATATTTTAAAATGTAATTACAACCCAATTCAACTGTATCTATCTAAGTATTTATTCGAACTTTCTATTTAGTTTTAACTCCGTTTGGATGATCGTATAAGAACTTTATTTTAGGAATTTAGTTACCAAAGTAAAGTACTTTTTCATAATATAATATAGTAGTTTCGGTACCTAGATTTAATTTCGTACAGATGTTAGAATTGTTACAAAGCATTCACTACTTTAGTGTAAATTATTATTTTGATATTTATTATCTACATTAAATTTGAAGTTTTAAAAAACTATATTGAAAATATAATGAGTTTTGAATATAATTATATTGAAAAATATTATTTCACACTTTCATCGGAATTTTTTTACAAACGAGATAAAGGAATTGTAATTTTACATCAATTATTTAATTAAATTATATTGCCACATGTTTAATATTAAATCATTTTACTTTTGGTCATTAATTTCGTCAAATTTATTAACATATTGTTTTCATATTTGATAATGGAATAAGACTGCGAATTAAATCAATTATATGCAATTCGAAAATTAAAAACAAATTTCATTTAACACCGTCCTATTCTTAATTTCTAGATTATGTAGTGTAGTTATTCAGAGTAGTTTTCTTAATGATTTATTTTAATTTTAAGAAATTTACATCTTTCATGTATGAAAATTTAAATATTGAAGCGCTTTGTTCACAAATATTTAAATATTACTTTATACAACTCTTCACATTAATCAAAAAAACATTTGAAGTAAATTTGCATCGATACATCCTACATTTTAAATGCAAACAAGACCAACATTTTACTTTTAAAAACATGTTATCAAGGAATACAAAATATAACCACTCATGTCACGATAGTTAAATATGAAAATGGAATCATGTTTTTGGTGACGGAATACTAAATTTTTTTCCGCGTTGTGAAACACTGCACAAATATTGCCATTTTCAAGGAAAGTGAAAATCCCCGATATAAAAATAATATTCCACGTGTTTAAAGGATCGTATCAAGTGCCAGTTTAAGATTGCTTTAATACGTCCTTGTTGACGAAAATATCTCTTGGTGAAATTGCACAAAGAGGAATACCAAACCCGACAAAGTCAAAAGTACTTCCAGAATTATGATGACGACGATGATTTAAAGTGTACTCGTTGAAAATTATTCAAGTTTGGAACACTTAAAAATAGGATGTAACGACTTGGGTACATTTCACATTATGCATACCAAAAATAAAAAATTTTATGGCTAACCAGGTCCTGAAATTTTTAAGTGATAATTGCGGTTGCGGCTGGACTGGCCCTAAAAGTGTCTGGAATTTGGGTATCCCTTCGAATTCATTAGTGGAAAGTGAAAATTCACAAAAGCTGAGGGGTAATTTTAGAGTTGACTTTAATAAGCACCTTAAAATAAAATCTTTAAGATATTTTAACCAAATGGTCAAAACCATACATGAAGGAATGGACTCTTTGAAGACCGAGGGTTTCTATAAATTACAAAAGAAAAATAAAACCCAATTTGTCTGCATTTATGTAATTTAACGTTGACATTGTTTAACTAAATTGGAAGATGTTCGGAGGTAATAATTCTCCAAAAAAAATATTTCCATCTTTGGAATAAATTGTCTGTCCAATTTGGACATTCTTGAAACGCAAGTTTTTCGCTCAACACAAATCAAAATATAATGACAAATTGAATGTTTCGTGAATTAAGTTCCAATTTATTTAAAAAGGACGATGTCAGCTGGAATGCAAATAAAATTTGTGTACGCTGCCGGAAGAGAACCGAGCCTTGCTATCGGAATATATTTTTACGAAAAACGTAGGGGTAGGGAAGCTACAGAAATGATTGATTAAGGTAGACAGGTATAAATGTTGACGTTCTGAAAAGAGATCTCAAGCATAAAAGGAAAGCAAATACCTTCGAAATAATATCTTGTTATGTAGGCATTCCTTTAACAACTGCTCATGTTCCATTTAATTTGCCCTTATTTCCTTCAGTCAGTTTAAATTAAAAGCATTTCAAAGAGATTCAACTCCCTATTTCTTTCCAGATATAGTATACGATCTGACCGAAATATTCTATGCAAGTGCAACTCGGCATTTGGCAATCAAGCGTAAGATGGAAGCTGACGATTCTGAAATATGTACAGCAAGGATCTGAGACGTAAAGTTCTTAGGTGGCTGGGAGGATTGAAAAATTCATCTCACATATCTTCAACAATGAATAGTGATGCTGTAACAATTACCGACTCAATCGAAATGTACAACGAAATTTATTATGCGGAAAATGTGCCCGAAAATTCGAATTTATTTCCCAAGAATGCCACAAAATACTTAGAATCGAAAAATATCAGCATAGCTGAATTGAATATTACAAGTGATAGCCTCAACGATTTTGTTCACAAGTTGCTACTGCAGTTGAGCACAACGCATCAAAATCTTAGCAAGGATGAATGCAGCGATTATTGTAAAGGAGCAGTGAGGGATGCACTTTTAAAATATAGACTCATTCACGGATATATGTCCTTATTGGTAAGTTTTAGCATTTTTAATTTTTACAATTTCCTGAATAACCCATCCAAATTCTGCGAAAATCTACTTACAAAAATCCAATACAAATATAAATTAATAGATAAAGCACAAAAACTCGTTAACCCATTTTACTTTAATTCTAAAACAAACAAACTTTATTTAAAACTACGAACTGTAATGGCACAGCCCATGACATCGTTCAATTCAAGGAAACTAAATTGATTTTGTTCGAAACCATATTGTCATCGAAATCACATGTTTATGCAAAATTTTAGTAATAGATAAGAGTAATTGGTTAGTTTAATCAATATTGGGCAATTGGAACCAAAGTTATGTGCTTCCCGGATGTGTTCGATAAATACTTAATGTCTATATTCTGTACAGACATAGACCCACATATTTTTCTTCCAACATTGACTTAGGATTAGTTTTGTTTATGGACTGGATCTAGTAAATTTTAAATCAAAACAATCAAATTTTTTTTAAATTTTTTTACTTTTCTACAGATATGTGTATTTGGAACTATAGCTAATGTTCTAAATATAATAGTTTTGACGAGAAAGGATATGTCGAAAACTCCAATTAATAAAATCCTCAAATGGCTTGCTGTAACCGATATGTTCGTCATGATTGAGTACATCCCCTTCACGATATACATGTATCTGTTAACTTCCGGTAAGATATTCAACAAGTTTTCCAAAAATCCGTATTTTTCATTTGAGTGTATTTTCCAGGCGATCACGAATATAAGTATATGTGGGCAGTTTACCTTTTATTCCACATGCATTTTACGCAAATCCTTCATACCATCTCGATTTCTTTAACTGTAACATTAGCTCTATGGCGATTTGTTGCAATAAGGTAAGTTACATTCACATTTATCATTTACTTTTAATGCATATTTCAGTTTTTAAATTCCATTTAAATTTAATGGCTCTGAAATATATCCACCTTCTAAATTTATATACGAAAACGCTCCACAAATTATTCTCTGCATAAAGTACCTATAATCTCTGCCCGACACTTTTCATACCCAATAAAATTATTTCTGCTACATAAACTTAAAAGAGAATTAAAGTTAGGAACAGAAATGATTTTATTGTCAGACAATGAATTTTCAGAATGCTTCGTTGACCTTGAAAGCAATCGTGTTTGTATGATGCTTCTTTTCACATTAAAATTTATTTGAATCATGACATAAAGTGACGAGCGATATAAAATAGAATTGTATTTTGTGAAATATACAATTTCATGCCCGCCTTAAAGTGGTATCTTCGTATACTTTATACCAAAAATTTTTTTTTGCACAGTCAGTTCTAATTAAAGTCCATCAGAGGTAAAACCAGCCTAGTTTTTTATTTACATATTAATAAGAACAACATGCTGCCAAGAATATTTGGATAATTGAACCCATCCGCCGCAGAGCTTTTAATGACAGTAACTCGTCGTATAAATTAAATTTCCGGACGCATGAAGTGAACAAAATGAGGATATATGACGCCACAAAAGTGGGCGAACAGGATACGCTCGTCTGCCCAGTAGACGTCGACTTAAATTAATAATTATAATCAGGGCCACAGGATATTATTAATAGAAAGGACCTAGGCATTCGCTTAATTTACTTTCTAACAAAGTTGGTAGTATAATGAACGTAAAGCTATTTTCGGCTTAAAATACAACGACTTCCTACAAGTTTTGGTAATAATACTTAAGTGTAAAGAACTATAATTCACCAGTAGCAAGAAATTGTATACCACTTCTAGCGGGGAGTTCAAAAAACTTATTTATCTTACTTTTGTTTCTGTCGACACAGATTATAATTAGTCGACTCTAAAAGGGTCATTTAAAATCACTTGTCTACAATTAACTATAATGACTACTCTGGTCTAGACAAATTAAATTAAACAAGGGTTGATATTAAATAGGTCACTTAAAACATGCTAAACTATCCCGATTAAAATACAAAAAGTTACTATTTGCAAATATTATTGTTTTTTAGTTTTCATATTTAATAATACAAAATTATAAAATTAATAAAACAAATTCTTTCAATTAAGGGATATGTAAGTACAGTTCCTAATGTTTTTTAGGTATTAATTAATTATTTAAAACCTATCTAGGTTTGTGATATCAACGCAAAGTAAGCTTTGATTCAATTTTTTTAAATATTGCAAGACCCAAAAAAGCATATCCTTAGAAAGCTTTAACAGAAATACTTCGAAAATGGATAAAATGTATCAAAAGAAATTATAATAAATTTGTATTAAAAATCTTTGTATTAACAAAACTGGTAAAATACACTTAGAGAGTCAAAACCAGAGACTATTAAAGCTTTTGGAAAAATCTTACAAATAAATATCAAAATTAACATTGTTTCTATATGTGCGTAATTTCAGCATCTTTGTTTCTGTTTGCTTCTTCCTCCTCCCTACGATCATTTTCGTCATCAGTTTTTTTCTGTCCCCGTAATAAGTAGTAGGTTACACTAAAATACAAATGATAATAATAATATTGTAGATAAAAATATAAGCAAATCAATTACGCAAAAAGGATAGCATTGGGTATGAAGAAAATTTCTCCAAAGAGGAAGAAAGCTCCTGGAAAACTGTCGATTGTAGACAAGTAAACCGCGCTGTATATCGGCGGAAAGATAAACCCTCCAATTGCGTCCGATATTCCGAGGACTGAATAAACTCGTCCTATTAAATTAATTATATATATATATAAATTAAAATGAGTAAATTTTGCAATTTTACCAATTTCCGCTGAGTCCACCATTGATGAGATTATAGTTTTGATAGCAATCGTCTTAGAACTGACGAACATATCCACAGTTTGTGCAGCATAGAACAAAATTGAATCTTTTGAAAAAGCCTAAAAAAACTTTTGTAATCTAAGGATATATTTATAATAAATTAAGGTCTTACAAACATTGGTCTTGATATGATTGTACAAATTGAAGACAGCAATCCAACCATTGAGTCTGACATTTTCATCACTTTACTGAAGATACTTGTCATTAAAAATGTGCCTAAAAAATTGTACTGTTGTTAAATTTTGTTTGTTAATTGGAGACAGGAACCTAAGAAATTATAATCGTTCTGGTTTGATAGAGCCAGTATATAAGATTTTTTGCTTCAGTGTAATAAAAGGGTTATTCATTTGATAGAATTTTTTCGAGAGTACATTTTCAAAAGATAATAAATGTATGAATTTGTAACGCAATAAATATAAACATAATAAACTCAAAACTATACAAACCAACAGTTACAATAGCGGTGTTATAAGTTCCGTAAAAACTATAAAGTTCACCATCCCACTTTAGTTTGATGAGAGTAAATGGATATATGTAGTCCACCTCACCTATAAATATGGAAATTAAGTTATTTTACGAAAAGTTCTTCTCGCAGATTTACCTAAAGTTGGCCCCAAAAATAACGCATATGCAAATACCAAGATGATCAAGTATAATCGTCGATTCTTTTCTCGTTTTTTTAAAAACACTTGAATGCAAGCATATGCTAAGGTAGGGTCGAAAAATTCAACAAGGAAATTCTTTTTTTTTGGATTTTCTACTTTCTCAATTTCGTCCGTTTTAACCTTTGGTGTGATATTGTTACCATTCACCGTATTATCAGTAGACGCCATTTCAAACGCTAAATTATCCTCTCCAGATTCGTTACTTTTTGATTCGACTGGATTTTTTACTTCTTCAACAAAAAATATTAAGTAAAGAATTCCTAAAAGGAAGAAAACATCACCCAAAATAAACAAATCTGAAAGAAAAATGTAACCATCATGTGCCTGATAAAACTTAATTGCATTAACTTACTAACGTAACCAAGATTTGTTAAGAGAACACCAGCTAAAGGCAACCCTATCAGTGGAACTATATTTGCAAACATTCCGAATATACCAAATCTGGAAATATGAAATTTTATTTAATATTATATATTTAGACATATTGAAATAATATTCCAAATTATTGGTTCAATGATTAAATATTATAATAGTTTTTAGTGATCATAGATTTTAATGGTGGTGGAAAATTATAAAAATATTATATATTTATTTGTAGAACCGGAGACATTGTTTGAGAAAATCATGCTTAATGTATTTTTCTTCGATATATACTACATGCAAATTTTCATCACCAACCAAAGCTCCGTAGCCAAGTTTTTATAAAAAAGCATTGAAAAATAATTAAAGAAAAATGTAAAAGGAGTTAAATTAACCATAACAAAACTGATTATTTGATTTTTAGATTCACTGTAGACTTATTTTGGAAAAACATAACAGGTAGGTTACTAAATTATCGGAGATATTGGTAAAATATATAGTATATATCATATTATATATAAATCGAAGAATTATTTATACTTAAAGGAAATGTTAACATCCAAATAACCGGTTGATGTTTTGCATAAAAAATAAAATAGTTGTGAGAAGAGTAATGTAAGCAAAAGAATAATGCAAAATTTGTGGTTTTAAGCGAGCTTTTTTACCGAAACGTTCTCTCTTCTTCAGGCGTGATCGCGGTTAAGTAACTAAAAATCCCCATGACCATCATAGTTTGACCGCCCAACATCGCAGGCAATACCTTTTCGAGAATATTCCCAAACTCCATTGGGATCGTATCCATAAATATTGATGAAATTAAAAGCGCTAAAATTGAATTAGATATTTGTACAATATTGCAAAGGTACAAACCTGTACATGATAAAAATTCGCCTATCATCGGGAAGATCATGCACGGTTTTCGTCTTCCTGTACGATCACTCCAGCCACCAGCAAACAAAATAACTATGATTGGAAATATGGCAGCTGAAAATTTTAAAAAGCAAAATTTAGAAGACTGTGATATATCAAAATGAATACATATCTGAATAACAAAGTGACTATTCAATTACTTAGATACATATTAGCAAATTTAAAAAAAAATGTTTTTAAAAAAATTGTTCATAAGCAATATGAGGTTGTATCAATTTCATTTCGGTTTCGAATCCGAATTTTGCAAAAAGTTTTCATAAATATGTGCATACATACAATTTTATTGCGAAAAATTAAAATAAAATTGCCTGATTTTACCACACATCCAGTTTGCAAATTTAGAAAATACAAAATTCACGACTCGATAAAGTTCATAATTTGTTGTCACTAATCATGAAACACTTGTTTGGATATAATTTTATTTCCTTTCTTACTCGCGTATTGTACATACATACACACTATACAAAGCGGACTAATTAATCTGAATTTGGTATTGTACTCATAAATTATTATATATTAAAAATTATTATATATTAAATCTATTTATTTTTTGTACAGAAATAATTTGAATTGGCAATTACATACATATTTATTTATTTTTATCATGTTTATTTTTCGTGTGGATAATACAATTTTTAGAAATATGATATCATTATAAATACTACATCTGTCAAGTGTTCGAAAATCATTAGAAAAATAGAACCCACTAACAAGCTTATATAGTATTTTTTTCAAAAACGTTCAGTTATCATATAATTTGAAAATAACTTTTATGCATAGATAAGAGTTATTTTCAAATTTTGAACTCTGTATTTACAAACTAACTTTAATATTTGGTGAAGTTACTAGTCTTGTTAACTTCACATGTATGAATAAAAACAAAAAACATAACTGCCACGGAAGCATATTAGCGTTTTTATTTTGTTAATGCACAATTGCAATTCTTTATTACATATGATAATTCTTTTTCCTACAATTTTATGGATTTTTGTTTGAATGATCTGCGTGTTATTCGTATGGAGTTTGTGAATAAACTTGTTTGGAAGTGTGTATAAAACCGTTT
This sequence comes from Tolmerus cingulatus, assembly GCA_959613345.1. Taxonomy (NCBI): domain Eukaryota; kingdom Metazoa; phylum Arthropoda; class Insecta; order Diptera; family Asilidae; genus Tolmerus; species Tolmerus cingulatus. Next base: position 19,170,426 of record OY390708.1, on the reverse strand, counting down.
GATGTTTCATTTTAAATCAATAAGCATCGTATGGCAAAAATTTAAACGAACATCGGTGCAGGTCATTCCATCAATAAGCTGTAAATCATGCTGTGCTGCTTACACAAAAACATTTGAAACCATGTTTTTCTTATTGTACTGATTTATTTTTAATTAAAATATTTAACTTTTTTACTTTTACTGAAAATATTCATAAAGCAAAGAATATTATAAAAAAGGTGACTTTATCAATATAAACTTCAACTGCAGACATTAATAATAATTAAATTATTACAATAAATGTTTCTTTAAAAATTTTAATGTTGATAAAAATATTCGTTTCTTTTAAAGATATAATATAACATGAAAAAATTTACTATACATAGACACATATGTACATACATATGTATGCGATTTAAATATGGAATTATAATAACTTTGGAAATTGTATGATTTATATACTTACTTATATCTACTTATGAATAATTTTCATACCCGTTCGTCTGTGTATTGAGAGTGATAGAGCAACACATTCAGGACGAAGTTGTAAACATAAAAATCACCATACCATAAATAAATTTCAATCCTTGATATATTCACATTTCTTTAAATTTAATTTATCTCTATCACACCTGTCCACTTCAAAACAGCTCTCTTCGTTGTGGATCTACTAATTTACATTTCAATAACGAAAGTTATATCATCACTTCGCACAATAATTTAATATTAAAATCGAGCCAGTAACCAGTATAATTAAGTTAATCACATATGCAGAAAATTTAAGCATGTTAAAGATAAAATTATTAAAGGAAAATAAATTCACTTACCAATGGGTCCACGGATTCCATTGATATACGTTACTCTCTTCTGTGTTTCTGTTTCAACTTTGCAAACAGTGTAATTAAAATCGAAAGTTCCGACAATCAAATTTTCAAATGGCGTTGTGATGGTAACATTTTCACTTTCTTGTATAGATTCATCGTCACAGTCGATTCCATTGATATCTTTATACAACACATTGTCACATATATCCTTGCTATATCCTAGAGAGATTCGGCAGGCCTAAAATATACGTCACTGAAGATATTCCTATTAATTATCAGTATTTCGGCAAATAACCTTTTCCAATCCAAGATTCTGAATTCCAATTAGAAGGAAGCATGACGGCAAGACCCAACAGAGCACCAAGGGCTCTACTACGATATACTTCCGGTACCTCCATATCTTTCTAAAGAAATTGGTTTCACCTTCATTAGTTTCAACTTCCATTACGCCTTATCATACCTCGCGAACTTTTGCGCGGAAAGAAATGAACCGAACTTGTACAAAAGTAAGAAACGTCCACACTTCAAAATGTGTTATCACTATGGCACACAATTTAATTTTCAATTAAATTCTTTTAAAACACAATTCACCACATTTTCTGCACAAGAATCGCAAAGCTGCAGCATTTGAGCTTGCAAAGTCTACTGGTTTAGATATCTTGATTTTTTGCGCCACGAGCTCAACTCATCCTCGTTTTCTGGTGTGGCAAACCAGTTACAAGTTACCTAGGTAAGCAGTGATAAAATTTACGATAAATGCTGATTCGGGATTCTTGGGAGCGGTGCTCATACTTTTTAGGACTGAATTCTTCTATAATCCTGATCACACTACCGACGAATTTCTTCATATAGAAATTCTCCCTCAATCAATCTCAATAAAGGCAATAAAAACATTTTCAAAGAGTGCCAATTATAAAGCTGCCTCCAAGTGTGTATCGCGCTCAAGCTCGTTATGAAATATAATTTCCGAAATAAAGTTCAAAACAAGTTTGGTGATCATTGAGAAATTTCTGGATTTTCTTGTCGGAATGTGCTATTCGCATCCGTGTTGGCATCAACGAAATATTTCAATTTAGTTAAACGCTTATTCAAGGAGATTCGCTTCTAAGGTTTGCACGAAAACTGGTAATATCACGTGCATATTTTCTATCCGACGTACTTCTCACTTAGATCGTGAAATTAAATGTAAGAAATTGTAGTACATATTATATATTACATTTACTCTAAAATTTTAGTTTTTATACAATATTTTTATATTACATATTTACCCTATATGTATATCTACCATAATTTAGACATCTACACACATATGTAAATGTTGTTAAAAAATATTGTATCTTAAGCCAAATGCGTAATCAATAGCAATCTGTATCTCGAGCCCTATCCACCAATTCAACATAAGTGACAATTAGGCCTAAATTGAACTTGTGTACAAATAAAACTTTTGTATGGCTAAATGGAGCTTTTTTTCTTGGTATCCGTAATTCAATGAAGAACTCTTATAATGCCATGCCGCCTCGCTGGCTGATCCAGTCTTCTACTATTTATAAACAATTCAAATGATTTTTTGCGCATATGTAACGCAACACAATTATAGCCAACCGCAAAACGCCTCACTTATGAAGATAAACAGGAACTCTTAATAACCCGCAAACTATCATAAGCGCAAACAAACTCAAAGACGTTAAGTAGTTGTTTTAATTTTATTTTACAATACACATTAGCTAGAGAAAGCATGTTTTTTATATGAACTATTGGTTATTTATTTATTATAGATTTGTTCATGTTTTTGCAAGTTTTATGATCGATCATTCTAGGATTTTTAACGAAAACTACAAGTGGAATAAATTCATACATATATCAGAAGTTTTAGGATATGCACTGATTAAAGCGAACTTCAATTTTTGGAACTCAAACTTCAATTTTTGGAATCCTTGAAGATTCTGAATCCAGCGAACCGGAAGATTTAACCATTTATTATTTTATGCTTATTGTACAAATAACATTTCAAAATTATGGAGACTTTCTTAAAATATTTCTTTCATCAATATAACATCCTTTCCACTAACACTATACATAACTGTGTTTTTCGCCTATCCAAAACAACATGAATGTTGAATAATAGCGATTATTGTTATTTTCAAGTCAAGAATTAGTCTAAAAAGTGTCCGGTTCTAGATTTAAAGTTTTCATTATTATATATATGTACATTATATGCATATATTGTCCTGTAACTTTGTACCTTTCTGCAAGCGATATATACATATATGTACATAGCACCTGAAAACAGTCAAGTTTACCTCAATACGAAACTACCTGGCAAACATTTGATGTATTTAAGTACTGAAGCAAGTAATGCCACAGCTCTACGGCATTTCGGAATGCAAGGAACGATAAATCAACGACCTCTGAAACCACTACGTATCCTTTATCATGAAATCAGTTGAAGTATAACATTTCAGAGACTCCGATCTTAAAATTCCGACATTTCCCAGAAATGAAACTTTCATAGCTATGTATCTAGCAGCCGAATTCGCACCCTTGAAAATATCTATCTACGCAATTTTGAAATGGTCAGCGAAAGCTAATTTAATAATTAACAGTAAGTATAACGTTAAATAAGAAAATTCTGGAATAAATCTTTGTACAAATAAAATAGTAAAATACATCGTACAAAACTAACGTAAATTATTAATTTTTCTGAACTACTTGAAAGTAGTAATAAAATCATTTTGCCAGTGAAAAAAACTACAAAATTGTTTGCATATATCGAAAAAAATATAAGTATCATCAAATATCATTTAAAAGTATTTATACATCTTCTCCCTAGTTGCCATGAATATTTTGAAACATGGTTAAAGCTTTTAAATATCAAAAAGTTACTATGGATGTTTTCAAAATAAGTGGCTTAATTGCAAAGAAGTGGACATGACAAATAAAAATCGGGCGCTCGTCTCTTTTCGTAAAAATCAAATAAAAATACAACAATCACATGATAAAAAGAGGACATTATACCATGTTACTACACAATGTTGTCTGGACGATTAATTTTATTCATCCTGCCCACTCAAGTGTGGGTTCAGAGCCGCGCCTTTGCAGCGCACCACCACACACTCATGGCGGAAACATGAAGAGGTCTTCTTAAAGGAATGACTCTTCAATTTTTCCTTGTCATAAGCAGAAATTCCAAACATTGTACCAAAAACAGAAGAGTTCCTCCAATCCAACCTAACGAAACCTTTTCGAAGTAAGCATCCCAAAGATGTCCTTCAAAGTTGGTTGTAATTGCCGTCAACCTTAAATACCTCCCTTATAAATTCATTGCGTCCCCTCGCCCACAATGAACTTCAGCAAACAAACCCTTTTCGAAGGAAACAAATGTCGTCATTTATCATTTTTCTCTAATGCGGTGCCGTTTTTTTTTGCTTTTGTACCTTACTCTTAGCGATTTTTTATCATTATTGCCTTTTGTAGATATTAATGCGTAGTTATTTGTTATTACACTTTTCAGACACCCCCATGGGAAATTCGCCACATATTTGCTGTCACACTGCGGGGAGGCCATCCTCTTTTCTTTCATCATTTCTCCGATTCTATGCTTTCCGACATATTTTGTCTTCAAAGTTAAAGAACGAGATTTCTACGGACACGTCATATACCACTTAGACGCTCAGCAGGACACGGCCTTGTACAGGTAGGTCACAGGAAAATAGCCATGTGGGGTTTTTCTCCCCGGAAAAATATTGTGTATAGATTAGCCCTAGATTTAAACCTTCTTTATCAGTATTCAGTATACATATACATCTACAAAGTTGTCTCAAATCAGTGCCAATTTGTCTCAGAGCTACGTATTTTGGGATCGCTTCAATCGCAAAAATGTCTGTAAAATGCCAATTGAAAAGATTAAGTTTAGGGAACTATGTATATACTTTTATACATTCAGTCACGTACGATTCGTATTACAGAGGAAATTCCACTAAATGTTGTCCTCTTTATCTAGTGCATTTCCTCAAACGGCCATACGGCTCTATATTATATAAATCCGCAGAAATATTTTACCAAGTTAGCGGAATAGCTCTCCTGTTTGATGGTACAGATTGACCTCCCTCGAATATTTTGGGCAGATGACTTGAAGGAAGGGATAATTGGAGATTTATTGATAGGGCAAGTTGCTTTTACGTGCTCTTCGCAAAATCTTGTAATTTATACAGAGCACGTGCCTTTGGTAAGTTACCCTTTAGTACTCCCTGCTATCAACAGTCAAATATTTGTATTTAGTAATGAATACTATTTTAACCACAACGTAGCAAAGGATTTGTTTTCAAGCTCTTAAGTTTATTTTCATATTAACGATGAACTTTTTGAAGAATTTGAGTGACCGTCTCGAGAATTTATAGTCTTTGTTGGTTGCATTCTTACTTCACTTTAAACCTAGACCTTTTAGATTTTATCGTACTATAGCAGAGTACCTTAAAGTTCTACTATGTAAATTATTTAATAAATTGAACTTTATGAATTTCATCCTAAGAGTTTTAAATCTGTAGCAGTTTTATTGCAGTGCACTCATGACGTTTTAGATTAAAAATCTTCCAAAAATGAAGAAAAACAGAATATTAGTGAAAAAAAAATTTGCAAAAAAAAAAACAAAACATAATTATTTAAAATGCCCTGATTTATTAACAATGCACTCAGCATAGGCATGCCTACGATAGAAAAGAATAAACATAAATATATTTTGGCAATTAAAAAAATTGCAATTATTAACAATCATACCAAGCATATGTGTAATTCCACCTCAGCTCAACAAAAAATTAAATTCGAACAATATTATTTTTGATTGGTTTTCTTAATGTAGGGAATTAAAATTCCACCGAATGATTATGTGAAACCAAATAGTTTTACATTTTTAACTTTTCAAAGTTCTTTTTCAATATTTCTAGAAGAATAAAGTTATTCTATCTTTCATAATTTCATAAATATGATGTAAAAGCGATGAATATTTCCAGTTTCATGTTCAAATGAATTTTTTTGTTCAATATTTTACATATGTAATTGGTGATTAATTTATTTGAAGTGAGAAATAACTTTTTATATTTTCTATTATTATCGACATATTTAGAAATAAAGAGTACGTAAACAATTTGGTTTTCTACTTCGTTTTTTTCTTCTACCGATCTAGGCAGAACCAAGGTAGTTTTGGTAAAAATGCTTCACATCCCTAATACTATATTTTCTCCACAGACACTCCTTCGAATTCTTAATTATATTTGACAGACATTTTCAGTTCTTTAATACAAATTAGTGAATTCTCAGAAATCATAAGAACTTAAATAATTTTCAAATCTCTGAATTAAGCGACGGGATAAATAGTAGAGATGAAATACAACATAGAAAACAAAATTAAATATGTTATCTGTAATTTGAAAATGTCAGTAAGTTACCTATGTAACAAAATGTCCAAAATAGTGTCTAATAAACGAATTTATTAATAATGCAATATTAATTTATTAAATTGGATGTTTTACAATATTGATTATTTTGGACTTGCAACCCGTAAAAAGCTTTGTCTCTTTATTTCGAAATATCTTGTCAGTATAACAAGAAAACTTCGCGGTTGAATACAATTTTACTATAGATATAAAATCCAACGCCATCATATTGAAGATAAATTTATATTATCAATTTTATTGGTACATGCCAAATTTCAAAGGAAACTTAAGACAGGAAAACAAGTTGAACCGCACGCTTAACTTTTAGGTGATGTTAGCACTTAACTGATGATTCTGACATTTCTTCTAAAATTGAATTTCTCACTTGGAAAATTTTAAACATTCGTGGGTTCGTAACGAACGCAGAAGTGTTATCTCTCCCTCAATTTTCGTTAGGATGCTTTTAACCTACATGTTTGATACACTCCATTTTTCGGAAACCTTCTGAGAATTTGATAAATTGATGAATTTCTAACAATCAAACCTTCAGTAGCTTTGCTGGAAAATGATATCAATTTTACAATTTTAGAAAGTTTGTTCAACCAATATTTCAAACAATAAGAGATAATAGATGTCATATTAAATAAAGAAATTTGATCAATACCTCAGCATTGAAAGACAGGCAAGTAAGGTAACAAAAAACATATTACAATAAATCCTTTCATACGGACTTGTTATTTATAAACAAAATTACTTTAATATCAGCCTTGATATTATATTATATTATCTTTGGACTCGCTAAGATTTTCCTTTCAACGTATTTTTTACAGTCATTTTCCACTCAATATCTGCCTGAATTATTGTCGTGTCATAATATTAGCATAACATAAAAAACCCTCCCCTATTTTTTCCAAATTTCTTCTTGCACGAATATCACACAACGTTTCAATGCCGTCCCGACAAACATATTTTTCTTCCTAATGTTAAATGCAAATTTCCTTGAGCGCAATATTCGCTATTGAATGTTGAAGGGCCAATATTTTCAATTGCAGAGTGCTGACAGACATTCTGAATTAAAGCGTACACCTACACTTTGAAATCCAATTCAAAATCTCAATCAAGAATACATACACCCTTTCAATTTCAATTTCTGTCGAATATTATTATATAAATTTCACTGAATATTATCAGTAAGATTGAAGTTAGTGGGATGGATGCATGGGCGTGATGGTGATGGACTTCGAAAGCAAATCGACCTATGCTTGTTTTAGCTATGTCAGAACTCAGACAACCAGTGAAAATAGACATAGCATTAAGTTTTTTAAAGTTCTGTAGAGGATACAGCAACTCGTCGTGGCTTTATTGTTGCCAAGGGAAAAATTCGCAAAGAAGTTTAAAGTAGTCAAATTTCTCCAAAGGATTACAGAGATTGAAAACTATCAATAATTGTATCTTTGTAATGGGGATTAAGGAAAACAATTTAATAAAACAATTTGGTCACATTTACTTTGCTTATAAATAATAGTTAGTTAAAGGGTTGGTATTATAAAGTATTACCTATTGCTATCAGTATTGGGTGATTAAAACTGATAATTAGATCAATACTATACCTAAATACGTGAAAATCTAATTGGATACTAAAATTAATGAAGGGGAAGTCCATCGAAAATAGTTATTAAATTATATAAACGTAAATTACATAATTATAATCATTGTACATACATACATATGTATATTACTGCAACAATTAATTTACTTACGGCCATAAAAGTTTAATGCTTTCTATATTATTAAAATATTGCCAGTCCATTGTAATCGCCTAAATTGTTAAAGAAAAATACTCTTAAATATAATAAATTCTTATAAATAATAATATATATTAACAACAATAAATAACTGGCTTATTAATTTTAGATATCATTATTTGCCCAGATCCATTCGAAATTTGAGCCTTTTTAACCCACTTAAAAATAGGGAAGGTTCCAATTTATGTACCAACTTAAATCGTTTTTATTTGAAATCGATAAGTTTTATTATAAACAAATTAAATGACTTTCTTCTGCCTTAACAAGAATGAAAAATGAAACCTTCAGAAGTTCACTTTACGAAGAGTTAAAAGCGTATTTCCATTATCTGCAAATTTGAAAATATTGACTCTTTTTCTTTAAATTGTTAAAAACTAGTGAGTGAAAAAAGGTTTCCAAATTTGTAGAAGTTAATGCAGTGTATGTAAATTAAAGAAATATCTGACTGTGTACGTAGATCACCAGGAAATTTTAAAAACTATTTAAATTATTTAGTTTTTTTAAGTCTGTCTTTGGCATCTTTAAAATTATATCAATATTCCTTACAATTTACAGTTTTCAAAGCAAAAAAACATCAATAATTAGATTTTTAAAAAATTGTATTTTGTTTATAAATTTTGTTCACTCAACGAAATTCAAAATTAAAACAAAAATAAAACGGTATTTTTAAGCTCTTAAATAACATGATCTCTCTGAAGAATTAAAATAGTACTACATATTTAAGGTTTTTAAATAACGACAATATTTTGTGGTAAACGTACTGCAAAAATCACAATTATAATTAAAACATTTCAGCTTTAAAAATATGCTGGGTTTAAACTTTTGACTGATTTTGAATTTATAAATAGTTCTTTGAATAAAAGTAAAATTAAAATTTTTTTTTTCAGCTTCAATTTTTGGGTCCATTCAGTTCTAATTAAACTTCTACCATGCTGTATACTAACCATATTCAGTTTCATCTTAATTCGAGTTTTATGCGATGCATCAAAAAGGAGGATGAAATTGAAGGAGTACAACAACCCGAATGGAACCCGCTTGGATAGCAATAGGTGAATTTTTTCTGGACTCAAAGAATCCTTTACTGAACAAATCTTAAACAGATCGTCGAAATGTGATCGCCGCCCAGACAGAACCACGATGCTCTTGGTAGCTGTTTTAATCCTTTTCCTTATAACAGAGTTCCCGCAGGGTATCCTGGGTCTATTGAGTGGAATCTTGGAAAAATGCTTCTTCAGGCGGTGCTACAGTTTATTTGGTGAGGTGATGGATGTCTTAGCCTTAATTAATGCAGCGATCGGTTTCGTTTTGTATGGCCTAATGTCGAAGCAATTTAGGACGAGCTTCAAGTCCCTGTTCTTCAAGACACGCCTTTCGCGAATTGAGATGACTCGAATTACAGGGGTAACGACGACATGTGTTTGACTAAAACCGAAGAAGTGTATTATTCATGTTTAATTTCCGTAGATAAATAATTAAGTGCCGTATTCTGCTATAGATATTCTAATGCTTTTTTACATTTCGTGGAGTTGTTAAAGTACAGCGAATTAAGTAAAGCTCGTATGTGTGTAGTTTAAGATTGGATTTAATAGTAGCTTTTTTTCATTGAAGCGTTATAAAAACAGTTGCTAATTAACTCAGTGTGTTTTCACTAAGGAAAGCCATAAGCCTTTTGTATTTTAGATAGTTTTGGAAGTTGTTTGAAAATTGCGAAGGACTTGAAGGGAATTAATATATAGTATTAAGTAGTTTTACAAACGATATTGGAAAAGTTTACATTCGAAAACGGCTTGGATGCACTTGGTTAACTTAAAATAGATATTGCTAACACGTAAGTAGGTACTATAGATAAAAAACGATATTACATGTAAATATAAAACAATAAAATGTAAAGTGATAATTAGCTTGTGTTTTTAATTCCCATAACGTCACATTTTCCATCAATTAAACTAAATGACTAATGGAAGATGTACTAAGATTTAAATTATCCTTCAAGTTTCCGTACACCTAGTAATGTAATTTTAAAATTATAAGAAAACCATTAAAATTTATTATATTTCTTTCTAAACTTAAAATCTTTTATACACGGTATACTAAACCGATGGCTTATGACTTTTCTTCGTAAGATAATGTAGGTTAGGTAAATGAATAATTTATTGCACGGGGACTAAAAAGGAACAAAATTAGTATTAAAAGAATTATTTAATACACATTTTAGAGAGCCCCTAAAATATGTATTAAATGAGCTCCGCCATCTGTAAGTGATAAAATTGTGAAGTTTGCAATTGCTCAATTAACATAGCATTGGGTAAATTTGATTGATGAAATATATTTTTAATACAAATTTAATTTTTGTATGATTCACCTTGCCTCTATATTTCCATGATTTCTCAAAGTAGCTTGTATTTATAAAACACATAAAGAAGACAACTGAATGCAGTATCACTAACCGATCATCAAAAACACTTTATACTTAATGAAAATGTCTTCGTTATAAAATCGGAACTGAAAGGCTTTATTCTCAGAAATCGGAAAAAAACAAGGTCGAAAAAGACAAAATCCTGAAAATCAAAGATTCTGAGGCCTCACTAATTTTAAGTACCTACGTACACATCCTCCTTGTATTTGCCTTCTTATAAATTTTTAATTTTTCCCTATTTTCTACATTCGGATTGTCGTCGGATAAGGAATTCCAGGATTCTGAGTAAAGAAAGCTCTTTAAGTATTGAAATTACGTAAGTATTTTTGGAGAAAAGGTAATTCATAATTTTCATATTTTTGCTAAATTATGCAGCTCTGAAGACAAATACATGTATCTCTTAACTGAAAGGTAAAAATCAAAAGATACTGCCACAATTTTTGTTAGAGTTTAGGAGGCTTGTATTTATAAAGATACCTTTTTCAGCCTATTCGATTATTTTTGCAAAAATCTCATAACTCTTCTGACTTAACAATCTGAATAAATTCCTAAATTAAAAGAGATGGATATATTTAATTTATGTAAATATCAATAGGTATGTATGTATGAAAGTTAGTTAAAATATAATTTAAACGAAACATATAACTGGAAATATGGTACCATATATGCATAAAGCTCATAGAGAGAAATATTTTATATAAAACTTACAATCTACATAAAATTCAAAGAAACAGAGACCTAAACGCACCTACTCCAGCTTGTTATTTTATTTCCAAAAGACTTTTATGTATGTATTGGCAATAAAAAACCGATTTGTGCTATTCATTTTTATCCGCAACCGTATATTATTTTGTTAAATAGCGCCTGATTGGTAAACGGAACTGCACGTTATACAAAAATCAGGTTGGCCAAAACATATGTGCATATATTAATTAATCATTAATGATATATAATAAAACTGGAAAGTTACGCCCCCACAAGCTCGCACAAATTGCGTATTACTGGTATTACGATCAGTAAAAGTTTAAAAGTTTAATTTTCTACGAAATGGTGATTTTACTAGAATTTCGTTCATCAAATTGGGTAGGTATTAAACTCATATCTTTAATTAATTAAAAAATATTATATTATTGCATCAATGACCTTTAACGTTAAAAAATGGAATACCTATTTTACTACCATTACCAAGATATATTTTTAGAGCATTCTTCAACAAAAAATTTCTTAGGTAGTTATGGAAAACCACGAAAGGTTGTATATGAACTATAAAACAAATCTATTTAATTGTAAAATTTGTTAATTAGATTAAGTAGGTTTAATTTGCAACGATACTATGCTAAGTAGAAAAATTCAGTACCGTTGAAAAAGCTGAAAAATCCAACGAAAATGGAAAGAAAATATCGTGTTTTACTTTATCACTAACAATTATAGCACATTGATTAACTTCGGGAATTCGGTAAGTTTCTTAAAATTTTTTCACATTTCTAATCCGGAATAGCGAAAACTAGTAAATGAATTCAAACGTTATACACGCCAGAATCACTAAATAAATTGATTTAAAAACAATAGCTAAATGTTAGATAAACAGCGAAAATTAACTGATTGTGATTGGTACCTGTACTAGTTCTTGTATAATTAATATATATTAACATTTTATTTTTATGAAAAATTGTATACCTTATTTTGGAATAGCTTAAAACGATTTATCTATTCTACTTTACCCTAAAAGGGTATAGCACTCCTCGTTCTCCGGTGATTCCATAGTTCATTCCACAAATATTTAGGCTCGAAATATTCAGCAGAAGTGGTCGTAAGCCTCTTTAAGGCCGGACTCTCAACTATTCCCGACCAACCAAACCAGGTGTAGTGTACCTTGTTCGGGTAACATAGGATTATCCTGTAAAATTCAGCCTTCATCAAATACTTAAGATAAATCCTTTACCACCTCTCGAACTAAAATTTCAAGGGCATTGTATCCAAGCCATCGAGTTAAGTAAACTTGTTCATTATGTAACCCGAATAATTTGAAAATTTATTTCACTTACCTGCTGAAGCTTCAACTACCCAGTTTCCAGAAAATTCAAGTTTTATTTATGGATTTACATTTTCATGGTAATAGTTATATGAACGAAAAATCAAAAATATTTGTAGTCGAAAGTTAAAGCAGAATTTGTACACCGACTAGGTACCACCTCTTGCTGGTGTGTTATTCAAATTAGATTAACAAAGCAAAACGTAATTTTCGTTTCATCTTTCTTAGATTACATGATTAAGATACACATATAAATTTTTACTATACAGCTGTACTAACCTAACGACACTATAATTACATCTGCAACGAATAGTTAATGAAGAGTAACTATAATATTGATTTAGTTAAATTTAAACCGTAAGGGAAATATCGAGTGTTTGCATAAGGATATTTTTGTTTTATTACTTAGAAGGTTTCTTGGAACCTTTTCCTGGAGCTTCTATCAACTCACTCCTCGTAACCTTTTGTGAGGCATCCCACTGCGTTGAAGCTTTTTATTCTTAGCTTTAAACGTCTAACATATATTAAGTTGCATGAAATTGAAATTTACATTTCCTCGTAAGTCAGCAAACAAACTCTTGCTTACTTTCGCTACTTTTATAGAAACTTGTTTTCGTTCTTCCAGTATTTCGGCTTTCCTTTGTTTTTTTATTGTTGATAATTTTCATTTCAAACGTTTTCGCTCTCCCGGAGTTACTGACGATATTTTGCTTCCCAACTATAAAATCCTTGAGGAAGCTTTTGAAAACTTCAGCAAAGTTTTTCGTTTAACCGATATAAAATCGATTTTCATATTATTCGAATTACGCCATGCCATTGCTAATTATTTTTCTTATGTCATCTGATTAATCCTTTCATTTTAGTTTGTATATATTGTTGGAAGAATACCACAAGCAGTTTGAATTGAAGACTAAATTTGCTGAGTTATTTCAAACATAAATAAGGATTTCCTACGATCTTTTCAAAATAATTCAATTAAATGGTGTGCCGGATGCCAAAACACTATGTTTTATTTAATTGTAGTATTTCTCTCGATGACTAAATTAAAGTTCAATTTTTGATTGTTTCTCTATTCCCAGTGAACGCACTGTTGACGTGTTTTGACCTAACAAGTCTTAAATTAATCAGCTTTTCCAGACTTTTCGCATTTGCTTATGGTCCACACGATTCAAGAAAATGAGCGAAAACTGAAACAAAGAAAACGAAAATTATTCCCTCTGGTCATAGATTCGATTTATCCTGCGAACGTGTTTGATTGGGGCTCCAGTGTTTACTCCTATTTACCTATAACAAAAGATATACGATTTGGAGACCAGAGCAGTAATTGCAAAGGAAAAATAGAGATAAAGATATCCTAGTGTTCTACTTCTTGTTAACCGGAGAAAACCTTCTCTTCAGGGAATGTCGTTTTGTCTAGTTCCTGAGAACGCATCTTTGTGGTTAAGACTTCTGTGAATTATTGCTAAATTAAAGCTGCACGCATATTGTGCTAATATCAATTAAGTCTCGCTGTAGGAAATTTTGTTTCGCTCGAGAAGTTCAGTGGTATGTTGATGCAAATTTAGTTAAATTTAATACAGCAGCATCAATAAAACTCGGATATTACTAGAGAAAATGGATCTAATACCATTTTGATAATCTAAGACATAAAATAGTATTATTTTAAGCTTACCGCTCTTAATATTATTCCGAGAATTGACTGATTTAAATTTAACTTAAATCTGCAAGGGTATTTTTATAACATCATAAAATTGGCAATTTTTATTTCTTTAGAAATGACTCTTTTATTGTGTTATTACCATTTGGGCAACGTTCTAAATTCGTTCTTAAATTCTGAAAAACAATGACTTTGACTCTACATCATTCATATTAAATTAGAGTGTTCACTTTAAAAATGTCCTTTTACTTTTTCCCCATATTATTAGGGGAAAACAAAAGAAAATCAAATGCGGCGTTCTGGAAGTAATCTCTTTATTCTATTTTTTATACGAGTTCGTACGTTAGATATTTTTATAAATCTACCAGTTAAATTAATATTAATAGTTAAGTTAATTTTTAGCTAAATTTTGGTAAACGAAAATTACAAATCATTCAACTGAGCCTGCTTGGCTTTTCTGGTTTATTGGGAAAAATATTGTATATCTTCGAATTGTGATAAAACAAAAACTTAATGCTTAATAATGTTAATCAGATCAGTAGATGTTGAAAAGGTTTTTGTAATTCTTCTCCAATTACTTAAGTTAATAAGATGGTTTATGTAAAAAACGTCAATAAATATTATTTAATTGTAAGATTGCCATAAGTCTACTTTAATAAAATAAATAAGTATAAAAGATAAATCTTTACAACCAAAAAGTTATTTTATTTTTTCAACGTTAAAATGACTAAATCGATTGAAAAATATTTAATACATGGAGAATTGGATTACTTTTAATAGCTATAATGGTCTTGTGAGATATATTTTAGTAATTGTGAATGCCTTGTTAAATATTATATGTATATATTTTCAATAAACATATTTTTGAAATCAATAACTTAATTCTTTTAATCTGAAACCCATTAAGTACTTCTTGATTTCATGAGAAATTTTTGTGCTAAAATACATTTAATTTAAGAGAGAACTTTTATTCGTTCGTGGCGCTGTTTATACCATTGTAAGGCCGACACTTCCTGAATACTAGAATCAATTTTTAGAACTTTCATCTCAATTAAAAATAATGATAAACTGATAGATACCTGGTAATCAAAAATCGAACCAGCACTTATTATTGAGAAGAATTATAAAAGTTGATAGATGTTAATTATCTGATAATAATCAATATAAATTGTGAAATATCCGGTAACGAATACAAATAAGATGAAAAATAACTCTTACTTTAGATGAGAATCAGAAAAGTTAAACGATAAATAGTAAAATTTAAAAAATATCTACTATGCATATACGTAGCTGTTTTTATCCGATATTTATTATAGAACTTCTAATTAATACGGTTATTGCTTTTCGAGTTTTGAATCATTGTCGCGTTAGAAACCCTAGTAACAAGGGCATTTTTTCTTCAGCGTATGGCAACATAACTGTTTATATTTCAATATTACAACAAATTATTAATTATCCTTCGCACATCATGTAAAGAATTTCAACCATTCCCGTAGACCATGACCGAGAAATTCCCATACTTGACCTTTGCTGCCTAAGGCTTTCGTCCATTATAAGCAACTATATTCAAAGTATTTATCAAATTCCTCACAAGAATGTTCTTGAGACTGGAGGCACATACGGCGCACTTTTCTGATTCTATTCCAATAATTCACCCGTATTTTCTGAATTCTCTTAATTCCTCTAAAGTTTAAGATAAGCGTCTCTCGCGCTTAGTGTCGTTCTACCGACCGATAAGTTTTTATTTATTTCTGAAAACAGCAATTCATTGTAAAACCCATTACCTGTTCCGAGGTGCTGAGTGTTGACACCTCGAAAACCCCAGGTAATGCCTAACTGCTAGACCGCGCATATCTCGACATTAGTAATGATAGATTTCCAGGGTTCCCCAAGTTCAGTGGGTACAACTGCGATTACCGCCAACTGTTTTGGCGTGATAAAGGTAAAAATACCGGAGAGGGACTGTTTAAAATGCAGCGCTGCATGACTGATATTAAACCTTTTCTGCCTTTCCGCTGTCGATGCCACTTTAAAATTGACTAAGCGAATGTCAAGATTAAACTACATAGAACCACCAAAATTCATAATTCCATAATCTTGCTGACAAGATTCAAGATTTTAATCGAAAATGCGAAAATCACCCATCAATGAATTATGAGATAATTCTCGTACTTTTGTTAAATTAAATTCTTATCAAAGATAATTTCGCCAGGCGGCTACACCGTACTTAAAGCGAAGAATGAGACTGGCAATGTTCAGTAGTTAATTTGTTCGAATCGCGAAATGGATTTCAAATTAAGTGTTCTTCTACTTGTTGTCTGTGTTACTGCCATTAATGGAATTCCCATTAAAACAGAGGATATTGAGGAGGACGTCGGGGAATATGGGAACTTCTTCCAAGGCGACATGGTCCTCAACGAGGAACAAATGAGCTCCATTTTGTATTCGAACAAAAGAAATGGACGAGTCGAAGAGAAATTCCGATGGCCGGGAAATATCGTGTTTTACGAAATTGCACCTTCCTTTGGTAAATCACACTTAAATTTCATGAAATGTGCAATTCTTTTAAAAATATACTTTTTCTTATAGAGAAAGCGTACGTGCAGCAAATTAAAAATGGATTAAAAGAAATAGAAAAGGTCACTTGCATTCGATTCCATCCAAAGACTGAAACAACGAAAAACTACGTTTACGTCGATGTAAGAACCGTCACTTAGTGTAAAAATAAATTTATTAATAAAATACTTTTTACAGCACTCGAAGAGTGGTTGCTTCTCAGCAGTCGGTAAAAGTGGTGGAAAACAAGTTCTGAACTTGCAAAAATACACAATTGGAGTTGGATGCTTTAAAATTGGAACTATAATTCATGAATTTATTCACGCTCTGGGATTTTACCACCAACAGAGCGCTTCTGATCGTGATGACTTCGTTTCTATCGTCAAGGAAAACATTAAAGAGGGCAAGGAGCACAATTTCATAAAGTACCCTGCTACACTTGTAACTGATTTTGGAGTTAAGTACGATTACGGAAGCATTATGCATTATAGTGCGACTGCCTTTACGAAAAACGGCCAAATGACAATAGTACCCCACGACAAAAACGCAAAAATTGGACAGCGGGTGAAAATGAGTGACAGCGATATTGAAAAAATTAATCTTATGTACAATTGCAACAAATAAAATCTCATCCAAACGATTTAATCTTTTTTGCATCCCTCTCATGCAATTTAACATCTTAGCAATACTTGCAAATAAATAACTCTTTGATTGCACTGATATTTCCTATCTTTATTAAGTCGTTGATAAAGATTTTAAAAAAATTTTCCATCAATTACTTCGCAAAAACCTGTACATTATTACGGATTAAACATGAGTATGTATTTCGTTGACATAAAAATAATATAAATGCAATTTGCAAACATTTTGAACTAACCCAAACAGAAGAATTGGAAATCGTAGAAGTGTGAAATTAAACATAATTACAAAATATTTCTAAAATAATTTAAATTATAGTTGAAAGATCATACATACATAACGATTAATCAAATTTGTCATTTGAATATATATAGAATACATAGTAAATACGACAATTGATGAAAAACCTATTAATTTACTTCTAATTTTCATTTTCTATTTTATTCCAAATCACGGTCGAAAGTAATATTTTTAAAAGCAACCAACTAATGCCACTTGAAAATTTAAATTTAAAAATTCTTCGTAGTTTACAAATGACGCCAGGTCGCATGACGTCATATTAATAGAATTACAAATAGACGAAGAGTTGATTGAAAGATATCTAAATAATCCTATTAGAGATTTTAAAAATAATTAAAAATAAAATTCCGAAGCAATTTATTATTAATATTATATATACGTATGTACAATACATACATTTTTTTAGTTCATGTTCTATCTAGTTCTTCAAATATTTTAAGGCACCTTGAAAGCAAATGGCCCTTATTTATTTATTTAGTCAAACCAAAATCTTAAGCCAGTTAACTGCAAACCTAATAATTATTTAATTTGAGATCATAGCAATATTAGTAGCAGAAAATAACAGAAATCCCAATCGATGTAAAAGAATAAGAATTTGATGAGAAGCAAAAACGCTAAAATATTATTTTCAATTGCATTCCCAAATTTGTCTATTTTAAAATATTTTATCGTACTCAAACTCTCATATTGAATTTACAAATTTATAGTCCTGTGTTAAACAGCGCAGTTAAAACGACTGAAATCAATATCATGAACATATAAACGTAGGGACTTTATTTATTAGTTTTTCCTCTCGAACCGATGGTGTTAACTACTTATTAAAAGCTTGCCACGAAATATAATAACAAAAAGTGCTAATTCACACAATTCAGAAAATCCCTTTCTCAGAAACAACATTTTCGACAAAATATAATTTTATTCTTCAAAATCCTGGGCATTTGTACATGCGATTAATTTTCAAAATGTCACTGTCACTCATTTTTACCCTCTGGCCGATTTGGGCTGTTTTGTCATGAGGAATGATAGTTTTTAGGCCGTTTTTCGAAAAAGCATAGGCGCTGTAGTGCATAACGCTTCCATAGTCATAAGGAACTCCGAATTCTGTTGCAATACTCGGGCCGTACTTTATGAAATTATGAGACATGTTGTCAACAATATTTTCTTTCGCGATTGTCACATAATCGTCACGATCAGGAGCACTTTGCTGATGGAAAAATCCTAGGCCGTGAATAAATTCGTGCATAATTGTTCCAAGTTTAAAGCATCCCATTCCAACAGGATATTTTTCAAGGTTTACGATTTGTCTTCCCCTGATCCTGCCAATGTTTGAGTGGCAACCGCTGGGATCGTGCTAAAATAATTTTGAATTAATAAATATACTATAAAAACTGAAATAGGATGGTATAACTTCTTTTCAAATAACTAAATTAAAATCTTACTTGAACGTGAATGTAGTCCTGGGTAGTTTTAGTTTTTGGATGGAAACGCACACAAGTGTGCATTTCAATCATTTTTAGTGCGCGATGAATTTGTTTTACATGATCATCGTCTACAAAATTAAGGAGATTTTAAAAATTTAATTCGTTGATACAAAGATTAAATTTAAATTACCAAAAGTAGATGCAATTTCATAGTACACAATGTGTGTTGGCCACCGGTATGCCTCCGAAACTCGTCCATTTCTTTTGTCCGAATACAAAATAGAGCTCATTTGCTCCTCGGTGAGGACTATGTCACCTTCAAAAAATCCTCCATATTCAGCATCGTCTCCAGATTTAATTGGGACTCCATTTATGGCGATAGCGCACGCCACGAGTAATAGAAGACTTAGTTTGAGATCCATTTTGTAATTCGTACAAAGAAATACTGAGGATTACGCCAGCCAATGTTCGGCTTAAGTACTTTTCTAAAAGAGGCTTTAGGTCTCTGATAATCCGACGAGAGTTAATTTAATTTAAATTCACATGCTGATGAAAATCTGTGATCTTATCGTAAATCATACGTTGCGTATTTTAGTAATAACCGCCTTATCTTGACGTTGCTTGCGTTAACTTGAAGAGCTCTTGGCCCTGAGTGGTAAAATATCAGACACCATCGGCTGCATTTCAAACTCTCCTCTTCAATAATTATCTACTTCGATTCATGTTGCTTCGGTGGTTAGTAATCGGTATTAATAAAATAAGGAATTTGTTATATCCTGAAAAACCGTAGTTATTAAGATATGGTCTTTGTCGGGTTCTGAATACTTGTAACTACGATCGATAAAATTCAAGGTAAAATATTTTTATATCTTTGTGTCGCAGGATAAGCGATTGCGATTTTCGCAGAATCATAACGATATAACAATATTGGAATCCGGAAAATAAGATTAAATTAAATCTAGAAAAAGATAACCAGCAACGAAATATCGGAATTTTGATAATCTGTATTTAAAAGTCCTTATATTTATCGTAAGAAATAATAAATATGTAATACATAATTAAAATCTTTAACTGTTGAAGTTAGTAAATGCTTCATCATAAAAGCGAGGACGATTCTATTGAACACAATTTACTTCAATAATTTTCACATTCGGAAGAACATCCTCGAATACAAAATATCGAATTTCTGAAATCGTTTACTTAAAATTCTCTCACTATCAAAACTTCCCACACACTAAATTTTGTGTTGCGTTTAATCTTTTTTAAATTAGTTAATTTCTAAATTAAAAATGTATTTCTTTACAACATTACAATTGATTTATAATATTGTATAATGCTTTCAAGGCTAGCCTCATATTTTCAGAAATAATTGTGGCTCATTTTTGCTGTTTCATCATATTTAATACAGGAATTAAAAGGCAGATTTACTTCCATATGCTTTAAAAAAACGAAATAGTTATGTTTATATGTCACCTTATAGCTGCAGATATATACGATAAACTTTCCATTATAAGCTCTGAAAAAAAAACCTCCACTCACCTAATATCCATATTTAAGCGAAACGAAGATTATAATTCAATTTTAATAAATGAATGAAAATCATTCCATTCTGACTTAAAGTAGATCAAGTGATCGATACAATCAGTAAACATCAATTGTTTCCAAAATAAATCGAAGTTATCGCTTCATTTAATTTTTTAACAGATTTAAAATAAAACAAATGTGAAGTACGGGAGATATAATATATGGGAAATCCAGAAAGATTATAATTAAATATTGCAGAGAAGATAGAAGTAGAACATAAAAGACTTAATCTCTCTGATACATTAACAATAAGAAAATCTCAACCATATTACTAAAGAAAATATAAAAAAATAGTTCCGGCACAATTGATTAGAAGAAAAATAAAAAAATGTTATTTTGTGACGTGATTACTTATGGCAAAACTGGTAAATACTAAATTGATTTTTATAAAATAAAGGCATACTCGTAATTATCTATTTAGTAAGACGGCGTCAGGATTAAACAGAATGAATGTAAATATTTAAAAAGCGGTAGACCACATCCAATTCATTAATCTTTAAACTCTTGGATGAACACTTTACCTGGAATAGTTTAGTATAAAATTATAAGTCCGATTTATGAAAACGCAACTTAAAACCTCTTCAAACTACTTTTCATTAAATCTTATTCGGATTTTGCGAAGTAGCACATTTGCGCTTTCAATATCATTGAAGGTGTCAAAATCAGGTGAAGGAAAAACGTTAAGGGAAAATAAAACACAAAATAATTGCAGCAATAAGAAAAGTAAAGGTTTTATTAAATACAGTGATTCATTGCGTATCTTTTAATACTTATCTGACAAAAATATTATAAATATATTTAAAAATCGTAAAAAACGGGAGTGCTCAAAACCATTACACCTTAAAGTAGAATTGTTTAATTGCTTATTTCTCATTCAATTAATCATTAATAATAAAGTAAATTTATACTTAGAAATAAACTAAATATCGGCAACGACTTTATCCTCTCCTAATGTGCGTAATTAACTATTTATACATAATAATGCTTCACGTCTCTCTCTCTTCCTCAATTAAACAATTAATGATACTTTATCGTCGTAATAAAATCAGCCTTGGCCTTTCACGTAAAAAATAGTTTTGAAGAACAATTAAAGTATGGAATTTTTAGCATAATTAGTTACTAAAAATCATAGTAATAAATAATATAAAAACATGGGTAAATGACGGATCGTAATGCACTTGATGATTATGTTATGAATCGTGTTGTGTTTGTTGTGTCGCAATGGCTACGAAGAATGAGTGGATTATGCAATCGAAAGGTCTTTTGTTTGTGAAGCGCCAAACTTGATGTTTTAACGTTCTTACAATTTGTCTCCACTCTTTTCGGATTTAATTCAAAATTAATAATATCTTATTTAACCTAGTTGACGTCATTATCGTTTTCTGTATACGAATGCCATGGTAGTAAAACATAGGAACAAAAGAGTACCATTCAACTAATTTAATTTCATGTTCTGGTGAATGGCATAAAACTAATAATTTTATAGGATATTAAATACCTATCGACGTAATTCGTACCGCGATGGTTAGTTCAACAATAATTTAAAATTAATCTTTTCTAAAATAGCGAATATAATGCCTCTTTCTACAAGGACGGGTTTTAAATATACTCTCAGATATACTACGTTTTAAATATTGAAGAAAAAATTCACTATCTTCATAACTTCGGCACCAATTAAAAAAGACGCAGATACTACAAAGAACACCATCGAGAATGGTCCAGAAAATAATTTAAATATAAATAACTAAATAAAATATTTAGAATTTAGGAAAAAGGTATGTTATTGAGAATACATTTAAACAAGAATTTTTTTAAATTTATTAAAAATAAAAAGTAAAAATTAACAATGGTAATAATTAAAAATGTAGCGAACCTTAACAAAAAATCTCTTCCGACATTGAAATCTCTAAATTATTCGAAGAAAAGAATTCAACGATTTTTTAAATTTATATAAATGTACTTTTTTAATGTTATATTTATTGGCCGTGTTAAAACTTTCCACTTAAAGAGTCATGTCTGTGACCTTTTTGTGAAATTGAACTTAACAATTGGGTCATAGTGGCGTTCCTATCAAACCATCAAAAAAGCATGAACAAATAATTTTAAAAAAACAATATTTAAAAAGGACGTGAACAAAATTAAATTAGGAATTTCAGTATTTCTTTTTAGTTTTACGGTAGGAATTTTGCAAACTCAATATGACAACAAAATCTTGAAAGCTTCGAAACTAATAACAACTTAAAATTCTTCCTCGCTTCTTATTGTGTGTTAGTCACAATTTTTTTAAAATTGTGCTAGTAAAAGAAATCGCTTCAAAGATTTTAAGAAGTTCCGCTCGACTCCTCAAAGAAAGTTATGCCGAACCGAATAAAACAACGAATTAAATTCTCCTTTTAAAAAATTATTGCAATTTCCATAATACCAAATGATGGAAAAAATCTTTCGAAGCTTGGCTTAAAAATACCAGAAATTCGTAGATCCTCAAAAAAACAAAAAAATAGATATTTTGCAAATTATGACAATAATAAATCTTCACTAAACGTCTTTAAGTTACACACAATTTAGTCTTTGTATATCTCATATATGAAATTAATGTAAAAATGTAAAATATATTCCGTAAAAAAAAGTTATATGTACCTTTACCAAATTTTACTTCCATTACATTCGGATTATGTGATCATTCGATGTAATTTAATACTGTTAAATCGATAATGTAGTCAACTAAATTAATTATAAATACATAAAATAAGTTGTTCAAAGTTTTAACGGATATAAGATTCACTCTTGTTTACTTGTAGGTAGTAAAGAAACACATTCCATCTGATCTCTTTAAACTCACTAGAATAGCAGCAATAGAGAATGCTAATCTATATGGCAGTGATGTAATCGCTCAACATACCTGACGCCTAAATAAGTTATTTCTACTCATGTCTAAAATAGATGTTAAATTCAATACCCTTTTAGTGGGTGCACGTGAGTGCGATGACAATTTTGGATTTCTTTGCGCAATGAAATAGAACGAGAATGATAGTATAATTGCTCCCTGGAATATCCCTTGAGAACAAGGTCAACTAAGGGAAAAATGGAAGAGTTATAAAATTGTGTACGTGCATTTAAATAACTAAAAATCTACTTTTGGCATTTTTATATCAAATATACACATTCACGATATTTTTAAGCAGTCAGGGACTCCTCAGAAGCGAGATCAATCTCCAGCTTCTTCACATTACTTTCTCTTAATCATACTCGCACCAATTGAAATTTTCCTTTTCATTTTTCGAATAAATCTCAGTAGTCTTTAACAAATTATATTAATATTAGTGGAAGATGCACATTCTCGGGTCTTGTTATTTTACAATAACACAAAAACGACCAAAATATTGTTACGTGTCTTGATAAAACTGTTCATGTAAGTTCTTAAAATTTTTAAAATACAAAAAGAACATCCGCCGCAAGTGAGTCTACGATAAAAAGGTAAATTCTACAAAATATGTTTAGGGTCAATATTATTTCACTTTTACATCGAAAGAAAAGTCGTCTCAATGCCTATTCGTTTTTTCTTTTTTTTTCTTAACATTTTGTTGGTAAATATTTTCATCTTTTTTTTTTCTTTCTAGTTCTGTCTAAATGCTTTCACTGTCTCAAGGAAACAAATGTGTATTCGTGGATTACAGAAAGCCGCATGGATGTACTTTAAACTTACATTATGTTAGAGATAAATCAGTATTTATCAGTAGGCTTGTGCTTCTTTATAATCACTTTGGTCCAAGGTGTAGAAGTCCTCCAGTTTCCATTGTAATGTCTCAAAGGTTGGTCGCCTCATTGGATCTTTATGCCAACATTCAAGCATTATCTCATAGAGTCTTGGTTCACAATTTTGTGGACATGGCATACGGTAGCCATGCTCAACTTGTGTTAATACTTCGGCATTCGTCATGCCTGAAACAAAAGGGTGCCATAAGAAAAATAGTATATATGTAGGTAGTTTTTAACTTGGGAATAGTTCCTCCTTAATTATTTTTATAAATTAAAGTAAAAAAGTAATATATACCTGGATATGGAATTCGTCCATAAGTTACTAATTCTGTCAGTAAAATACCGAAACTCCACACGTCGGATTTTATTGAGAATTTGCTGTAATTTGCTGCTTCTGGAGCTGTCCATTTGATGGGGAAGCGGGCTCCAACACGAGCTTCGTATTCATCTTCTTTAATAAGTCTGAAAAGAAGTAGCATAATTAATAATTACAAGCTTTCAAAAACAAAACATTTCTTACCTAGCTAAACCAAAGTCAGCAATTTTAACGATATTATTGTCGGCGACTAAAACATTTCTTGCAGCTAAATCTCGGTGAATGTAATTTTGCGATTCTAGATAAGCCATACCGGCTGCTATTTGTGCGGCCATATCGATTAGTACTGGCATTTTTAAGTTGCGTCCTTTACCTGTAAAAACAAAAATAGATTGTGATTTAACCTATTTGTTAAATGTATATATATTAAGGATCCCTCTGGGAACCTTTATTTTAATCATTTAGGAAAATAGTTTGAACAAAAATCGTTTGTATTATTTTATTCTTTTAAATCAAATTATTAATGCGTAATAAATTGCTCTTAAAATTGACTACGTTTCAACGAACATCTGAATCGACAAATTCAAAAAGTGAAAATAAAAAATCTCATCATCACACATACAAAATTCTGCGAATTAAAATCTTAACAAGAAATATATACGTTTGCGAACAATAAGATTTAAATTTATAATAGTTGCCCAACTGAAACATTGATGAGATCAATTTAACTTTAACTCCCACGACCTTAAAATCAATTAACATTCAAATTAAAAATAGAACACACCTTGTAAATATTCTAACAAAGATCCATGCTTCATGAGCTCAGTTATTATGTAAATCGGTTCTTCAACTGTGCAAACAGCGTATAATTGTATAAGTTTGATGTGGCGCAATTTCTTCATGATTTGAGCTTCAGCTAAAAAGTCTTTTGGATCCATTGTTCCTGAAAGTTACAGAGAGCAGCAATAAATAAGTTAGCTTAAACAATTTATTCAATTTAGTAATTGTATTATATTTACCCGATTTCAATGTTTTTATAGCAACTGGAGTCGTATTGTTCCACAGCCCTTCCCATACTTCGCCGAATTGCCCAGAGCCAAGTTTGCGGACAAATTTGAGTGAACTTCTATCAATTTCCCACTGGTCTCGGGTTCTATGCGACAGTCCCTCCGTTACCGGCTTTTCAATCTATTTCATTAGTAAAATAAATATAAAATTTAGTACAAACATAGGGCTTACACAAAATACTCTAAAAATAGGCAAATAACTGCAAATGGCTGACGATTTACAGGAGAATGGTTTCAGATTCGGTTTATCTAGCTTCCACGCAAGAAACGTCTTGTTTACTTACGCGAAATATGATTTTACCCTAAGAAATGTTTTTACGCAGAATGGCCTTAATAAATCCAATTGAACTAAATTAAAAGCGCTTTTTCTGGTGATGTGTAACCGTGAAAATACAACAAAATGTAAGGGAAAGCGTGCAGAATATCTAAGATTTGCTGAATTCAAGATAAATGTCACAAATTTTATCGCATTCTTTTAGCTTTTTACGTAAATAAATATTTCAAGTTAACCAATTGCTCAGTCAAGTGTTTCCGATGACCGGCCCAAGAAAGACGGCTTTCTTAGAAATGTATAGAGTGATTGTGCAACAGGTTACTTTTCAAGGTAATTTAAGACATATGTTTCAGCAGACGTTGAATTTTCATGGTTTCTGATCTTAAAATACTACAGGAAATCAAATGTCGCTGCCAGCCAATTTCTGGAGTTTCCCCAATGTTTGTTTGATTAATTCCTCAGAACTAACTTGGAAGGGCGCAAACATAAACAAAACCTTGATACACTTTGAATGTTTACTTTGACAGCAGTTTTCAATGCCTATCATAACATCTTTCTTGATAAAGAAGAAAATAAAAAACAACTTAACAATTTTGCCTGTATGTACTTAAACTAACAAAACAAAAATAATATTTTTATCACTTGAAAATTGGTTCATAGTTGGTGAAGAGATCGCATACAAAAACAAAAAACAGTCCAATTGAGAACTTCCAATTTATAAGTTTTCCAATTTGTTGTACTTAAACTATCAAACGACATTTATTTATATTCCTTTTGTGTGGTGCCAGAAGTGGGATTCAAACTTACTCCGCAATCCAACAGAAGTATAAATTATTGTTTTATTATTCAAAAAACACAAAGGAAATATGTATAAACAAAAACTAAAAACAACAATCGAAACTGCAAAACGTGGCACGGCAGGGGATAATAAAATTTGGAAGAACAGCTTTTCGAATAAAAAAATTTGCGACATTCATCAGCACTATATAAACATGTAAAGAAATGAATAAAACAAACTATTAAAAATTGAGTCATAAGAAACAAATGAAAGGCATTATGTGAACAAACAGAAAACACCAGAACTTTACATCAAATTTGAGGATCGGTGTGACTCCTACCTCAAACAGAGCCATGAATTGGTTAGACTGAACAAAATGGTTAGAAAAAATTCTAATCAAAATATGTTCATATCGTTTTTTCACCTTTTATTTTTTATTTTTCAATGTATGTAAAATGAGCTTTATTTAAAATTGTCAAAATTAACATTAATAAAAAATGTTTGATGCAAAAATGAATTTGATAACGAAGTTTTTTTTTCTTTTTTATTAAATAAAGCGAACTTACTTGAACACAAGGTTTACACAAATTAACGCAAAGTCCGTCGGAATCTTTCGAGTAATGTTCAACAAGTTCTTGGAGGGTTCTACGGAAAAAAATGTTATTAGAGAAAAATTCGCAGTCAGTTCACAATAACTAATTACCTAAATGTTGTTCGTCTGGCGATGAAAAATCCTCCTTCATCAAGCTGTCTGATCCGGTAATGTTTCACAGTATCTCCATCACGGACTGGAATGGAAATAAATATTAGTAATGATAAACTGTTTTATTAAAACCCGTATTATTAAATTAAATATCTATGAAACGATCAAAATCTGATTTTCATTAGTTTCTTAAGCAATAAACAAATATCCACTAGATAATCCGTTTGCAAACGGATAACAATAAATCTTCCTATTTCTTAATGTTAAAAACAAACGGTGCCAAATATTTAAGATATAAACAAAAAACCAGTTTATTTTTTACAACTTCGTCTGCGAATACAGTTCATCGTTATGTAATATAGTATCAATAAAAATAAATTATTTTCTAATTCAGTCGTAGAAGTCACAGATTGTGGTCAGGTGATAAATGGAGCTTCTATTAAATAGTTGATGAATTAATTATATTAAAAATATTATCTTCATCTCAATTATACTCGTACATTTAGCTTTCACTTTGCATTTAAGCGGTTTTAACAAAAATGCATCTTATAACAAAGCAGGTACATTTGAGCAGTTTTCCTGGCAATAGCACAGCGAATATCAACTAAAGTTAACTATTACGTGATTCAAAGTTTTGCTTGCCAAGAGGAAGATTATAACGCATTTGAAAAAAGGTTCCCACACTGCATTTGTGGCGATATTTCCGCTATTCTCTTTTAATACGACTTTCGTTCAGTTAAAAAAGGGCGGAATTATATCTTTTTTTTTCCCTCCTAAAACCGGCAGATAAAGCCTAAAAACGTGCAGAGATTATTAGGATAAAATTAGGTCACAGATTTTTTAGTTTTGAAACCATTTAGTAAGATGCTAAAAACTGGTTAAGACAAATGATTTCGAGTGAAATGCTTTCTTTTCGATAAATTTTCTTTCTTCTCTATCAGTGGACAGAAATATTTTATCGAGTGGACAGAAATATTTCAATTTGTTATCTTCGACAGCCAGCTTGTAATCATTTTATTTTTCATTTCAGAAAGCATAAAACTGAAGCTTAAAAATGATGTGTGTGAGCATTAGAATTCTTTTCAGGGTAAATCCCAATCGAATTTCCAGTTTTATCCTTTTCATGAAATATTCTTCAATGATCGGATAGTGACAGTTTTCTGACTTATTGTAATTTATCTAAGAATACGAATATATTATTAATTTAATTATTTTCACACTTTATTATGTTAACAACTCTAAGGATTTGGGGAATATTCAAACAGCAGTTTGACCATCATTTGAGATTCCAACTAAAAAAACGGATGAATAAAAATATTCCCTTTGAAGTTTATATTTGGACCACCCTGTACTACATAGAAAGCACGACAGATTAAATTTTTTCCATTTCCTCACTAATAAACAAAAATATTTTGATAGGAAGAAAAAAACAACAAAAATCGGAAAATTTATGTATGCTTTTTCCCCATAAAAAATTGTTCGGGCTTTTATGATGAAAAGAATCGCGTATTATCTACATAATTTATGGGCGCAGGAAAAGAAAAAAATATTTATAGTTACTAGAATACTTTTAAAAATATGAATTGATATTTACTGAAGAAGATCTACTCAAATTCTACATATAAAATTATTTGCCTTAACAAGTGAATGCGTGTTAATAAGGTTGAAAACTGACACGTGTTACATTACGAGACAATATGTACCCATTTCCGCAATATGTGACTTTACCATATGTAGTTTTAAATTACTTAGTTTACTTTAATGTTCACCAGAAACTACAGCTTGACGAATACTTTTATATTCCGCTTCTTTACACAAAACAATAAAATTTCTAATCTACAATACGTTGCTTATACAAACAATTTAAAGGTAACAAAACTTACCTGACAATGAGTAATCGTTGTGTCTGCTCTCAGAATCTCGAATTAAAAATGCTCCGTGCTCGTTCTCCGGCAAAAGTAATTTTTTCTCCGCTTCAATGCGCTTAATTTTACGGAAGTACCATCTGGAAAGAAAGCAACCAACGAACGTTAATTGAATTTCAGTTTCCCAATAACGTAAATAAGAAATTTTATTTACTGACGTAAAAGGAGCTCCTTAACCGACATAATATTTATTTTTCTTAATTTAAACATTCTAAACTGTGAAGTTGTAATTTCTGCGATTTGCGCACATTATCTTAAAAACAAATATTGCATTGGTGATACATGCGTTAAAAATTGAACCAATAAAAAATTAAACCTACATTACCTACTGTTTGGAAATATGGATTTTGAACAATTTAAAAAATTTAAAACGATAATTGATTACCTTGTGCGAAATTGGCAAATTAATAAGTACTGCTTTGTAACCGAGATACAGCAACTGGGCAAATATTGTGCTTTAAGTGCTCGTCTGTTTACCCAGAATTCAAAAAGGGTAAGTTTATTGCGTCATACAAAGTCTGATTAATAAATATATTAACTGATCGGCTCTTTTTTTCTGCAAATGGATGTGGTCTGTTAAGCGTCACGGCGGCGTGGCGATTGCGCGATACATCTCCTGAGTGACATAATACGTTACAAGTCAGGTTGATGGCCTATTACCGAAATTACTACGTGAGATTATGAGTACCCGTTACTATACTTCTTTTATGCTCTTTTTACTGCCCTGGCCGAAGTTCTTTGAAAACGCCCGTTTCGCAAAAGCATAAAACTTTTCAAGAGTGGGGCCGAGGATGAGGCTTGACACAACAAAATAATGAACGTGAGCTTTTTGTCTATGAGCAACGATGACAACGAGGCCTTTAGAGAGTTTTATGGCAACAAGGCGTTCTTGATATGTGTTTCGGGTCAAGTGCTGGAGGAATTTGATTGAGCCCACACCAGAAATTTTTACCATCAAGCAAGAAGGAATACATACTTTTGTAAAGACAATTAATACAAAAGAGATTTGTTAGGTACAATTATATTGAACTGATTGAAATATGTACAACTAACGAATTCTACCAAACTGTAAGCCAGTTTTTCTTAGTAAATTCAAAAAAGAGGCATCAAAATTAGGTTTTTGACGCTCTTGGTGAAATGTTTTTAAACGGTTTAATTTTACCCATGAGTTTTATTTAAACAATGCTAAAACACTCAAAATTATTTTAGATAAAATGATTAATTTAGTGTTTTATTCATCTATCTTAACGTCTCTACTCGACTTACTATAATATGCTGTTCAACAAATATAAAGTCAGTTATTATTTTCTTGATATATTTTTGGAATTTTCTGTCTAGCAGCTGTTTAAATTCTTACCTTATTTTTCTCAACAATACAAATTTAATAAATGAGAGCTCATTCTTCTCAACATAATTTTGTCTACAACTAGAATTAATTTATAACTTCTATTTCATTAAACTGATTATAGTTTTAAAAAAATGTAAAAGGAATAAAACATAAATGTTGTACGATACTATTATTGTTTTACTTTTTAAAAAAATAGTATACAATTACTAAATTCATCGGAATATAAAGATCATCTAAGAGATTTTAAAACCATCTTTCAATTGTGTACAAAGAATTATGGTAATATTCATTCTAATACAAAACAAAATTCTAGATATTTTTTATCTTTCAGTATACTAAATATAAAGGACAATTCCTCATTTATTTGCATCTTCCTAATCGTAGAATGCGTTCACAAAAATTTCAAATATTGTGATGGGCTTTTAATTGAGAATTCTTAAGTAACATCCGATTTCTATGCTCAAGAAAATGATTGTAGACACATACCCCACCCGGCGTTAGCTATCAGCGGTTATTAGACCGAAAGAGCCCTACGCACAGCTGGACGATGCTATCTACTATTATGAGACATTAGTAACGCGAGTAATACCCAGATCAAATTATCATTATGGAAATCGCCTTTGGATGTTACCTGGGCGATTGCATGCCTTCACAACTCTCATGCTCCGAGTAATCTTGGTGAACACGTTGAGCAGACAGGCATTTATTACGATCGCCCAGCTTCCATAGCTCAGCACTCAACTGATCGAGCGTGCCGCAGAAATATGCCACAACATAGCGCCGTTTATGCTGTGATAAACGCAGCGAGCCGCAGAGCGAGAAGATAAATAAAATTTACAAAAAGGAGAAATTAAATGATAAATGCCTCACTGGTCTAGTCACTGCGATGTCCGCTCCTCTAACATAATTCATGCATGTTATGCGGCTCTTTCACGTGATGCCAATATCCCCGGGCTGTTGCTATAGTTAATTTGATCTAAAGTCTTGGCGCCATTTGGCATCCCGCGATACGTCGGCGCAACTGAATTATTTCTGCAGTTCTGCATTACTTATTAAGATGTTGCGCATTATCAAATAACTACGTTTTGTCGCGCTTTTTCGGCTATTCAGATTTATCAATGACACTTTTCATCTCTACCTTCACAAGAAACATCTTCAGAGGCTCTAGGACTGTCGGAATATTCCGCTGATTAACATTTACACATGATCATCTTCGAATCCGCATTGTTAAACTACTGAACTATATTCGGACCGGAGATGTGTGCTGCACATTATGTACAATCTTACAGCCGATGTTGAAGATCGCCATAAAGATGCAGGTTGATCTTACCGGAGAAATCACTCACTCGAATGCTGCTAAGGGTAATGACACACAGACGGCCATTAAAGAAACATGAATACCTGCTGATGGAGTGCACTAATTGGTAATTTAAGCGATGTAACAAAAATAGATTTTTAAAACGTTTACACCTTTAGACAACTTTACCACTCCTCGCATTTTCCCATAAATGGGCAGGCGATGTGCACTCGAAACAAATTAAATCTGAGCCTCCGCGGCCAACTCCCCTGTATATTTGGCGAATTGTTCAACATTGAAGCTGAATATATGAAGTAAAAGTTTTCGCTTTAATTGTGAAATTTGATTTTCTCCGGCTGAGCCATATTTTGAGTTTTAATCTTTATTTATGTACACGAGCTAAGTAATAATGTTAATAAAATTATCTTCCTATTTTCAAATTTATCGACAGGAGGCATCAAAATTTCGATAGTTAAAACTACTATAGTAATACAAATTACGCAAGTGAGTAAATTAGTATGTAATGCAATAGTTAAAATTAATGTTGAAGCTTGAAGGCAGAACCTATTGTATAATTAATTAATTTACAAATTAAAAAGACATGAGCTCGGTTACTACTTAATTTAGTTGGAAAAAACAAAACAATTTTGGTGGTTATTTTTATATAATAGTACATGGTTTATTGTAAACCGAAAACCGTTTTCTATACAATACTACAGTTGAATGAGCAAATAAAATTGCCCAAATAGTAAATAATAAAAAGCCTCCTATTAAACTTTTGTGATAACTAATTTATTTTAACTAAAAAAAAAACGAATTAAAGTAAAAAATAAGATGCCCTCGTTAGTTATGATGATAAGATCCAGCACTGGTGTTCCACTAAAAACTTGCAAATCTTGTAATCATACAATATAAACTCGTACGTAAGTAGTTTTGAACAGTATAAATCAAACAGCGCCGCCATTAGGCTACCGTTTTTGGTGAATTCCTCAACATTTGGTATCGGCAAAAAGTTAATCCCGCGAAAATTTTCCTAAGCGCTGGCGCCGTCTCATTTCCAAAAGCAAAGGCCGTGCAAATTAAATCCGACATTAAAATTCACATCTAACGACCTTCACCCAATCAGACGACTTTCACCAAAATCAAAAATTACTTTTGTTGTTCGTTGCGCATTCCTCGTTTCTGTCTATAAGCACATATTTAGCAGCATGGAACGAAAATGCGCGAAAATTGCAACTTCGAATGGGGAAAATCGCCGATGGAAAATGCACGAATTTGCAAAAAGCCTGGAACCAGTCAGAAAATTGCTTCAGCTTCAACTGGACCGAATGATGTAACTAACTAAAGCGAAATTTCCGCTTTTAAAAGGCGATAGGTTAATTTGCTATCGATAAATCTGTTTCACTAGCCAATTTTAAGAAACAATGACTGTAGCTAAAGTACAAATGCAGTCCCACCTCATGCAAATCTTGCAAATCTTGCAAATCAACATGGCGACTATTATTAGGACGAGATCCAGGACTTTATGCCTTTATTTAATTAGTATCACGAACCTCAGCCGCTCCGGGTAAGTGTTTGTAAATCGAGGATATCGCATTAAATAAATTTCTTGCCTTCAACTCTTACCATCTTAGCAAATCTTATGCGTGCCGTGCCTTGCGCGATGCCGCGACGTTGTCCGTTAAAATGTTGTTGCGCTACCAGTTTAAGAGAGAATTCTTCACTGGCGCCATGAAGAGAATTTATTATGGTATTTCGTTGTCTCCGCAGATTTACCCCCTTCTTGCCAGACAATTTTAATGGTATTTTCCACAATAATTTGAAAATAATCCTAGCGCCAAAGGTAACCGAAGTTAAAAATACCACATGAGGTGAGACTGGCAACATAAACTGATTTTTGAAAAAACGATATAATAAAATTCTCTCTAGGTAATACAAACCGAATACCGTGGTAAAGAATTGAAAATGTTTATGTTCGTTTTCTTGTCTATTTGTAGCTAGGTACGTCTAATTGCTTTTTTCTCCATTGTAGGCTTTCAATTTTATAAAGTGGAATAAATTGTTCAGACCACCAAAACTGAAAATGTGAACAGAGAAGTATAACAGCGCGTAATAACTGGTTTTGCATGAAGGATTTAGTGTGAAAAATTTATAGAAAATTATTTTAAAACAAAATTAGAACCGTGATATAAAAACAAGAAATAAGTGCCAACATTGTATAGTGTCGCCTGAATTTACGGAACCTTCAATCAATAGAAAGATTCCGGGATTAATATTCAAAAAAATGTATAACATAACAAACGCAATTTTCTTTAAAAACAAATATAAGATCAACAAACATTATTTTTATACTTATAATAGAAATAAAACTCGATTTAGCAATCCAAAAATTATAACTTTAAACCAAACATATTGAACAAATTTTGGCGTTTTTGTTTTATTAGTTACATGCATTTTGTTATAGATTATTATTTTTGTTACACTTATAATGCTTTTCGAATTTCTTACTCAAAAGATCTATTAATAATATTAAAACTTGCTGACTTACAATAAAATAATTTTATATATGTGAAAGAAATAGTGAAATATTTGGCTTAGCTTCAACTTTTGTCAAATTTCTGGTCAAAAAAACTGTTGACAAATTTGACTAAACTAATTCCTAATTGATTTTATCTAATCATTCTTGGATGTTTCGCATAATTAGGGATATTTCTTTAATTTGTTAGCTTATTATTTTGAAAATGTCATACATTTCTCATCGTAGAACTGTTTTTTATCGATACAATATTATAATGCCTATAAACGTTACAAACCAAATACTGCGAGAGAAACAGAACACTGAACAAAAGCCCTTTAAACTTTTAAAAAGTTCACAAACATTTTCAGTATATGTATACCTTCTTACCCCTCAATTCAGCTAAGGTAAATTTAAAGGACGTTTTAATTAAAATATGAAGCCGGCTTTAGATCAGAGGTTGAGGATTGCATCCCGCCTGCACTTCATTGCAATTAAAATAAAGCGGAGTTGTCTTTCAGCTTGCGGATGATTGGCGAGCAATCAGGAACTTATTTATATAAATATGTTAGCAGCACATCAGTTTTATGTTTCCGCGAAAGATTTCTATTCAACTATCTCCAAACAATTAATTTGATTTGAGTAATTAAATGCCCGAAGCGGTGTACTTGTTTATCGCTGGCGCCACTCAGAATAGTGCCACATTGCTCCTGGCGAGTAAAGTCTTTGGCCGCTCGTACAAAGTGTGCTAAAATTAGATGTCTTGTTATTATTTTCTCCATAATACGCGTCTATTACAGGACAGTATAACAGGTTCAATTTTCATAATTTACCAGGTCTCGTTGCACATCAGAAAAGTGTACCATTAAGCCGCAAAGAGAAATTGTCGGGCTAATAGTGTTAACGATCCCAGACGGACGTAGCCCTTTCTACTTTTCTGCAGGCTAATCTTAGCTGAGTTGCGGATTTAGAGAGTGCATAATTACACTTTCTTACATAATACTCCATTATATTGAGTACTCGGATTGTGTATATTTTCTGCAAATTGAGCAGTTAATGCTAAAATCTTTGGTTGGAGTAGATAGAGAAATTCACCCAGTTTAGATGCTTCAAGTAATTTTCAACATCTTCATTTCGTTCCTTGTACCATCCAAGGTAAATTTCTCATGTGACCCGTTCAATGATTTAAAAATAAAACAGATCAATAGAACTAAACTCGTGATGAAACGACAGTTAAAATCGTCCTCGAGTTTGGTGATTTGTAAATATCGGATGCGGCGGCGGTACTTTTAAGCAATTTTATTAAGTAATCCAATCAATCAAGGTTTTTTGGCATGATTTTTCGAAAGAATTTTAATTCTACTGCACCCCCGTAACTCATGCTCGTTTATGACTTGAACTTGCAAGGTGACCATTTTACTGCCAACGTTTGTCGCATATTAAATAATCGAAGTGTCTAAATAATTTTTTTTTAAATTCTCAAGGAAATTTGGCTTCTAGTAAATTTTGGGATATTGTCCCTAAGAGAATTTTATGTATAAGACATCATTTCCCGTTTCGGATTTTAAAATTACATCCAGAGCATTTAGTAGTACTTTTATAGAATACTTAAAATGTAAGCGATAAAAAAGGGAGCGTTCGAAACAGTTTTGTTGGCTCTAGAAAATGTTTTCCACCTCTCAAGTGAGTTATGCAAATTGTTTTTCTAGTAATTATTCCATGCACAAACAAGTTCATTAATAAATTCCACGAGTTGTATCGATTTTCCCGCGTTCACCAACATTAACTTAATAATAAAAAGGGACGGCCAAGAAATGCATACTTCGAACAAAACTAGGTGTCATCCTTTTTTAACAAGAATACTTGGTACTAACTATCACTGGATGGTTCTTATAAAATAGGTACCGTTCAGCATTCTTTCTTGTCCATGTCTTATACTTGTGGAAGGCTAGTTACGATCGTAATATATTTGAATTTTTAAGATAAATGAATGTAGTTGGGGTCTAGAATATAACAGGTTTATGCGAAAATAGTTAAGACTGTCGGAGAATGTACCGTTTAAAGTTCAGTTTATTGATCCAGGTTGGCGTCACACGCCATGCATGCAAACTTGAGGACATTTTTTAAAATCTTGAATACGCGTTCTGTACTCGCTTCAAAGTTCAAGCGCGCAGATATGAAGAGGTATTGGCACTTGCGGGCACGCACTGTTTTCAAATTGGCAACAATGTCGGGCTACTCTGCTTATTTTTTATCGCTTTCTACTCCTCCAGGTTTTTAAACACTTTGGAAGCAATTTGTCATTACGATTTTGTAGTCATTTGTTTAATTATTCTTTCCTTAAAGCTTGTCATGGCTTTAGGCTCTTAAAAGGTTCGAACGCTTACTTCACACAAAGTTTGTTCTTCGTTTCGGGCATTGCCTCTATTGTGCAGGGTTTATGCATATGTGATTCACCAAATACCAATAAAGTTACTACCTATACTTTCTGCAATTTTGGTTTAAATATTAAAATGACTAATAGTTGCTTTCGATCAAACATCAATCCTATACATTACTTTACATATTAATTAAACGTTGTATTACAGAAACCATATTGTTTAATTCCAATCTCATGACAAAAAGTTCCATTAACATAACATTTTATTGCGTATTCCACAAATTTTTATATCTATTATACTCGAAACAGCAAAATATTATTTCTGCAACCTAAACTATCATAAACTCCATACATAGTAGAAAGAAATAATGTCTCACCCCAACCTTTCGACTTTGATCCTATTGTAATTTAAGCTTCTGTTGGTCGTGTAACTTTGAAGTCACACATTAATACTATATTTTTTTAAATAATTTCATGATTTTCCATAAGACGGTATACACATCTTATTAGATATCTTTTTATTCACCAGTAATATTCTTGATAACCGCTATTATCTCTAATCTGCAAAATCAATATAAACACTTTTAGAAGTTGCTACAGATATGGGTTAATTTTTATTTTGCTATCGATGTTTACAAAACAAGAAAAAATGTATTATATTATTATTATTATTATACACATATACTAAAATATTTAATTTTTCGTTTCATACTCCTTTGCAAAGTAATTTCACCAACCCATTTTTAAGCGAGTACATACAAAAGCAATATTAAAACAACAATTATTCAACCTTTACAACAAAATTCGTTAAAAGCCAAAACTAAATACAATAAACTTAAAACTGGGCATAGATCATATTGTATTTCTCATTATTCCAGGAAAGACAGTATTTAGCAGTTTTTTTTTAGAAGTACTCAATTCAAAAACGAATAGTCAAAAGTCACAATATAAGTATATTCGTTATCATAAAATAGTTATAATTGTTGAATTCATTTCTCATATGTTTTTATAAGTTAATTTTTCTCGATTTTATTTTACATTCATTTTGCTATAGTCAACATTTACTGTCGTTTCATTGGCATAAACATACGTATTTCGAATCTTAATGACAAAACAACAAATTATATTAAACAAAGTAAATATTTTGTGCAGATATTAATTAAAAGAAAAACTTCAATTTCAATGACTGTCTCCTTTCAAGTGAACAATATGCGATTTATATTCGTGAAGAGAAATTATAAAGAATAACGTATAATTAGTAATTAGAGAACTGCTGTCGGCCTAGCTATTCATTTTCAGATAATTGTTAGCGCACATGCGAAGTAAATTTGTAACAATTGGCCCAATTAATGCTAATTAAAAGTTAGAAGTAACTACCTTTATGAATAAGCTTCTACACAACGCCAATTTTCAGACACATTTCAACTAAATTTGCATATGCTAGCAATGAGTTAAAATGTTTTAATTGAGCTAAAAAAAAACGTCTGATGATAATAAGCTTGCCAATAAAAAATTCTTAATTTGAATTTTTTGACGGCACAAGATGCATTAAGGGGGGCAAGCACAAGGAATATTTTACGATTTAAATTTTAATATAAAAAAAGATCTCGTCAAGATGGGTACGTCAAGCAAAGAAATAATTCGCAAATTGTTTCCTCAAGCCTGAAGGCTACATAGCCATTTTCAAATTTAGGTCACTATTGGCATAGCAACAGAAGAATTCAAAAAATCACTAACTGTATAGTTATTTCTTTTGCAAATAATCAATATAAAAAATAGTTCCTTACTTTCTCTCTTTAAAAAGATCCATCCTTTGCAAATCAGAAGATTACGAAAAAGCGAAGAATAAAAGACTTGAGTAGTTCTCAACTCGACAGGTAGACAGTACATAAAACTTAAGACCGTTATAATGAATGACTGAAATCTTTTCATCTTCAGTTACCAAAGGTTCATAATCTTACTGCTGACCTTGAGTTAAGACATAATAACTTGATTAAAATGTACCGTTTAAGATTGATTATGCCCAGCTCGCCGATTTGATCTAATCATGCTGAAGTGATGATTCTTAAGAATGAAAAATTGTCTCCATTGAGATGATAAACTCGAGGAGTTTTCTATTTTTCTAGAATTCAAAGAGTTCTTAGAATTTCCTTGTAATCGTTTAGCTTGAGCGAGTATTCGAAATATTTTTGAAGTATGCGCGTTAACATTCTTGGATTAATTTGTTGCTTGTAACCTACTTACAAATAAATTTTGAGATAAAAATGCTTGTGAACTGAAAATGCAAAGTCGATATTTACGTCACGTGTTCTTTGTTGTAAGCAACTTTAAGAAACTAAAAAAATTTAAAAAATTCTTTTACTCCTAACAGTTCTGGGTTTGTTAAAAGGGTAAATTCATTTATCAGACAAGAAAAATAAAGAAAAAATAAAAACCATGTTTCTTTCGGAAAAAATATCTATGGTATGGGAATTTTGAATAAAGACAATCAATTTATTTACTAAAACTCTTCAACATTTTGGTAAACTGCTCGATAATTTGTTTACAAAACAACATATGATGGGACACACTTTGTCTGTTTATTAAATATAATAAAGAAAATGTTGTGTAATACCACTGGGGTAGGAAAAATTCATTACTTTTGCTTGAAATTTCTCTAGTGTCAAGTTGTTCTGACCCCTTAAAGAATTGTTAAGATCAATGGGACCAACAATTTGATGTGATATTAGCACGAACCGTACCGATAACATTTGTAAGGTTTTGAATGAAGTTATGAAGACAACAAATTAGCGATAATCAAATGAAGTAAAAAAAACAGAAAAATTATGATTACTTGAAGATATGTACATAGTTACGTACCTGATTAAAACAAATTAAAGTAGAAAACACTAATTAAGTGGAATGCAAAAAGTCTTAGCATATCCTAACACGGCGATACTGTACTAAGGTTAGTGTTAGAGAAATTGATTTTTGCCGAAGGATGATCTTTAATGTTCTATTTGTTTGATAAGTAGTTTTCTTCAAAAAGATTTTTGTTATTTTTGTCAAAATTGAAAAATTTGGTACTTTGTTTGATGTATCCTATCAGTTATGCAACCTAACACTTAACTATAAAAGAAGAGTTCTGTCATTATGACATACCTATGTGTACAACATATTTTAGAAAGAAAACAAGTATCAACGGCGATAACATTTTGGAGATATTTTGCCGACTTAGCGGCCATGAATGG
This sequence comes from Tolmerus cingulatus, assembly GCA_959613345.1. NCBI lineage: Eukaryota > Metazoa > Arthropoda > Insecta > Diptera > Asilidae > Tolmerus > Tolmerus cingulatus. Next base: position 19,130,195 of record OY390708.1, on the reverse strand, counting down.
TTCCTACTCCTATCAATAACCGACGAAAAGGGGAAAAGTAAAATTGCAAAGTGTGATAGAGGTAAGGCAAACAAAGTTCAACTTACGGTTTTTCATTTAAAAATTCACCTCTCGTAAACTCCGAAAGTCGTCTCGATTTGTCTTTCTTCGCTGTTGATGGCGTCTTTTTGGACAGCAGACCCGGTGACAGTTTCTTATCACTGCCATTAGCGGCGCAGCTGTCGGATGGCGCTGCGGTGGCGGTGCCGCCCCCAACACCAGTCGCGTTAACGAGATTAAGATGGTGGTTACCGGCGGTACCTGCGAGTGCGCCGCCAGTACCTCCGGTGCAATTGCAGGCGTTAGATGAGGAAGATGCCGCCATGTTCGCGGAGGACGGAGTCGCCGTCGTGTTGCTTGTAATTCGATCATTGTTGCCGAACGGCGTCGAGCATAAATCACTCGTCTTGATGTTTTCAAACAGCCGCAGCACGCTCAATTGCGAGGCGTTGGGGGTGGTGTTGCTGCCGCTTTTAAAATTGCTGTCATGTTGCGGACGAGGAGGCGAAGAAATTCGCACGTGTCCATCGCAGTGTCGTCGGAGTGGACTGATATCGCTATTATCAATGGAAATTTTTTTCACAGCCGCCGCCGACGTCTTGAGAGTTTCGGTTTCGGTCAACGACGCCGATGAGATCGCGTTGAGGGAGTTCGACTTGAATATCTGCCCACTTTGCATTTGGCTTTTGCTGATTCGCGAGTACATTTCTTCGGCGAAAGGATTACTGCCTTTTGCAAGCGCAGTGGCGCAGTGTGTGGGACAGAGTTGTTCAGGTGAAAAATTGCCGGCCAATTCTTTTGGCTTCACGATATTTTCGGTCTCTGAGCTACTACCTCCAGAGATTTTATGTGAAGTATACGAAAGAATATTCGAAAAGCGTCTAGTTTTCTTCGGCTTCGTTGCCTTGGGAAGTAGATTTTGTTCCCCAGTTACTTGATGCAATTTATCTTCAGCTCCTGTGACTAACTGAGGTGTATGTGTGGAATTCAACGTAAGCCCATCGATTTTTTCCTCAATTTTACTTACGATAAATCTATTCTTTTTGTCCTTGCCAGAACTATTAGCAAGTAAATCGAATTTTTCTGTTTGAATTATATCATATATGGCTCCGTACTTGCACATTTGCTTTCCCTTTTCAATAGTACGGTCTGAATTTGAAGACTCGACTGTTTGCTGGTTTCTTTGTATAATATCGTAAATCGTTCCATTGTATTTAAATGACGAACATTTTGAACTGGATCCAAATTGCCCCTTTTTGTGAAAGCTCTTACGAAATTTGTCAGACAGGGCTCTTTTTCGCTGAAATATATCAGACTGACAAGCTTTCCGATGTAGAATTTCATAAATAGTTCCATATGTCATATATTTATCATATTTCTGATAAGTCATATTATAAATATCATTTTTACGTTGAATAATATCGTAAATTGTGCCATACGATATTAATTTATCGTATATTTTAAAATTTTTCTTATATATTTCCCCTTTTTGCTTTGAATCCATTGAAGCCGGTTGTGGTGACACCGTGTCACCATCAATGGCCTTCAAATCAAATTTAGATGAAGATCTTGCAAACGACTGGCAAATCGTTTTAAGTGCTGATGATTTGTTGCTTGCATTTTCACTTGTTGAAAGGATGCTTTCCTTTATGGAAGACGACTCATAAGATGAAAGAGTAATTTTGGGGATTTGTTTGATAGAGTTTTGTCGTTTCAACGACTTGGATGGTAGATCACAGTCTCTAACCAGTCTTTTGAATTCTTCATACGATTTTCGGCGGAATTTCGCCTTCTCCTTTTCATAATTTGTTATATAATTTATTGCACTACTGCTCTGTGAATGCGCTAGTGGATTCACTTCATCTCTAGATTTATGTGAAAAAACTTCACCAGCAGATGAAATTCGTCTTATCTTTTCGTCAGATTTTGTTACTGATAGAGGCTGAAAATGAGTGTCACAATTGTTGGAGATAATTGTATTTTGATTACTTTCAGAATTCTTTTCCCGACTAGAATCGTTAGATATTTCCTTTCCTTGCTCCGAAATTGCCTCAAGAGGGCCTTTACCATCAAATCCATAAGTCATTCTCATCTCCTGCAAACTTTTAGCTTTAACCTTATCATCGATTTTAATATCTTTGGGTGAGCCTGCCGATAAGAATAAAGCCTTGAATTCCTCATACGATTTTCTCCTATTCCTTGACTGGGTCAGACATTCTTTCAAATTCAGTCTAGCGATCTTTTCGCTTTTGAAATCACAGTCGGGGCTGTTGTCGCGCAATAAATTTGACTCCTTCTTCAAAATAATGGATTCATCTACCTTATTGGTAATATCACAGCTGGGACTTTCGGTTTTAACCGATATATTATCAAACGTCTTCTCATACATGTTAGCTAATGGAAGATATTCGGTTTTATTTTGCATCTCAATAAATCCTGAATCCATCGAGCTTATAGTACAAGTTGAGTCGAAACTTGTTTTTCGGCTCGAACTGTTACTACCTGGAGACGTTGTATCTACTAAATTTGCCTCATTTTGAAATGCAGAGGCTGTGCATTTCGCGGATGCATCATCAAATTTGCTATTGCCGCCGTTTGGAAAAAACGACGACCTTGAAGAGTCGGTTACAACGGCCGGTGTTGTTGCTGTTCTGGTCACCGCATCATCCTTCACCTTTAAATCTCCAGAAGAATGCAAATCACCAATGTTAGTATTTGTTGATTTATCACAGAATTTTACTGTCGTTTCATTTGGTGCGCTTTCTTTTTTGTTGCATGGCACAGTAGAATCTACTATTCCACCTCCGTGGCATCTTTCCTCGCTCTTAACGTGTTTTTTCACCTGGGCATAAACTGGTATTTCCGCTGGTAATTTATGATCTGTTAAATTTTGAATACTCTGAGGCGTTTTCGCGCCACGACACTGTTTTGGTTTTTTTACTGTAAAGACGTTTCGTCGGAGCTTTAAGAAGCTCGTTGATTTTTTAATCCCTTTATTGGCTATCCTGTACACGGGGTCTCTTTCATCGTTACCCTTAAAGCCTGCAATCCGGGTCTCAAGGCACCTTTTGAGGACATTCGAGGTGTTTTTGGTCACTGAGTTTGAACACTTGGAACTTTCATTCATACACTTCGCACAGCACAGAAACTCGTACAAAATTTCGAAATTGTTCGCATCTGGCGGCTTGAAAGTCGAATATTTTGGTTCCAGTTCCAAGTTAGGTGGTTTATTACTTTTATCACTACTATTTGTACTGAGCACGTTTTGAGCCTTCAGGTTCCCCTCGCTCGTAGGCACCAATTCAACTCCCTCACTTGCACCTTGACTAGCGGCGGTCGGCTCGTTTTGCGCAATTATGTTGCTAACTGGCATCAAAATGTACCTTTCCTTACTTTGTACTGGGATCCCTGTCGCTGGCTCGGCATTACTACTAACTTTATTAATTTTACTAAAATTACAATTATCACTTTTATTCTCCTTGCTGAACACATCCTCGGGCACAATTGAGCTCTCGAGACTCAGGTTGCTGTCCAAGAGCATAAATGTCCCATCGGACGGCAGAATTAGACGACCTTCGGCGGCTGCATTAACGAGTTCACGCAAAGCCAAAACTTGTTTCTCGGTAACATTTCCTTGAAGCTGTATACCGTGCAGGGCGAACGCCGTAGGTTTATTGTTCACTGAATTTGGATCTGTGCACCAAACTACCGGCATAGTAGTCATGATTATTTGATACTTAATTAATATCGCGCTTATACATAAAACCGGAATGAATTATTTATGAGTCCGCGGACGTAAGCGGTATATGCGAATGAATCACACCTCAGGGTACGTGCACTGTTTTCTTTTCAAGTTTCTTACGTACTTTTCTCAGTTCTCACTTAAGAACATTAACTACACTGTCCTTTTACGTTTTTGGTGGTTGAGTTAAATAAATAAATAGAAAATAAATAGTTGTATGGCAAGTTCTCCTTAGATAAATCACATTTCAGTTTATGTTATTTTCTATATTCTATCCATTTTCCTGCAAATTACAAAAATCGAGATTTAAGAAAAAAAAACATTTTTCACTTCTTCTACATATCTACTACACTTGGCCTGTCTTTGCATACCCGCGTTCAGTTGACAACTAAAATTTGCATTATTATCGACGAACGGAAATGACGTAGCTATCGCAAGATGTTTGTTAAAATTTTCTACCAGCCCGATCGGAACTTGCTCATTGGAGATGATCAAGTTGATACTCATTTGCAAATGAAAATGATATCGCGTTCATTAACAGCAGCTAAGTGATCTAGCGCTTTTAGCAAGAAGGTAGTCAACAAAGTCTGTTTGTCAAGTAAAAGTTAATTTGCGTCATATTATTTACTTAAGTAACATTTTAAGGTTACTTATAGTTTACTGCACCAAACGCTCATGCAAGGTTTACGATAAAGTGCACTCTGGCTATTTTCAACAGCATTTTAGCATTTCCTTGTCGCTAAAAATACATTGCAAATTTAGCCTCTGAAAACTGAATTCGATTATATAATTGACCTTCTAAACTCTTTCAGTTTTACGTAATGTAGCATATAAGGCAACGGTATGCACTTATAAGGACAATGATGTTGCAAAACCAAGGAGTTATCTGTACAATTATCTTTTGGCAGGCGTGGTATGTTTTATATGACAACTACATATGAGAAATATGTACTAATATGTATTTTGGAATTGTAAAGACATTTTTCTCAATAATATGTTTTTATAATTTATGAATATACCCTGGCATAATTCTAGCAGGAGTTTAGCGAGTTTAATATATTAAAACAGAACCTAATAATTAATCCAAAATACGCCAAAACCGTATCAATGTATTATTAAGATTTAAGAAAAACCATTTAATATTTTTCTGAATATATGGCCATCAAAAATCCATTTATAAAGATACCTAGTTTAGAATTTCAATATCCTGAGATGATCAAAATCGGATCTTTAAGATACTTCCAAAACCTCATGAGTATGCAAAACGTTAGATAGTTCGTTCAAAAACATAAATAATGTAACTCACGTTCAATCTCCCAAAACCCAATATCAACATTAAATAAATAGCAGGTAATTATTATTATTACGAGACTTTTAAATCTTTGTATCATAGCAATAAAAATGTGTATTTTCTAACCAAAGGAGGCTTCATATTTCAACTTTCCTTTTAAAGTCACTGATTAAATGCAGCCCCTTGAAAGTAAAAAATTAAAATTCACCTCTGGATATTAAAATCTGGAGATGTTTCCTGGTACGAGTCCACGCTCCAAATCCTTCATAAGAACACTTAAATCTGAAGAGAGCAAATTAGCAATATTAAAAGTGAAAGCAATATCGTCAGTCCTCTTATGAAACTTTTACCGAACGTTCTTTAGTATGTTCATGCTCTCGTTAAAAACATAAATTACCTCATCATGAATTTCTGAAATGTTTGCGGTGACAATATTATCTATAGTCAATTTGAATTGCTTTTAAGTCGCCCATTTTAAATTCCAAGTGGACAACCGAAAACTGCAAACATTTTCGGAATTCGCGATATATTTATTTATATGATTGGAACATTAGCATAAGTAAACATAGACAAAATCAAACCGTGACGCATACGCTTGTTTCTCTGCTTGACGACTCGGATTGATGTTGGAATGTAAATTAAACTTCACTAATACTGGCCTAAGTGGGCATGGCAACATGCAGCTATAATTATTTTGACTCCAAATTGCTTATTTACAAGAATCAGCTTTTTTTAACATTGCAAACGACTTTGTTATTAACTTTTTCGTGCCAACGATTGCAGTAGAATGAAATTTGAAAACGGCCACGCTGTTGTGAGGGGAAATTCATCACTGTTGGATTAGTTTCGAAATTTACATGAATAGTAGATGTTTGTTTTGAATTTAATTTAGAGAATCTCTTCAAAGGAAATAAGTACTCAGAAAATATAACTTATCAGAAAATATAACCCACGTAAACATATAGGATACAAAGTACAAAAATGAAAGTATTGAGAACACCAAAAATCAAATTCAGAATACCAAACGAGTGGAATGACGTATAAGGCAAATAATTACGTCAGTCTTCCGAAACTGCTATTCACAACAAGAGACACTCTCTGTATTCATTTTGGTTTATTTACCTGTTTTTGCCAGTGCTCTTTTACAGGTACCTACAACTTTCTAACAAAGCGCAGCGTATGCAGTCTTACCTGAATTACAACTAGCCCCTCAATGATCGTGTAGAATAGAATTGGGAACTCTGCTTGTGCGGTTGCAAATTGAATGAAAAGCAAAAGTAGTTCAATTTTATTGTCAAATTAGACAGACTTTTATGCAAGATAAACCTATTTGGAACACCTATGCTCTCGTGACCTAGATTGGTGTTTTACTTACTTAAAACCGATGTTTTTAAGACTAGCACTACTATAAAGTTTTAAAAAATTACATGACTTACAATTCGTAAAAAAGGGTCATCATGAACCAAACGGAAAAAAATGTGAATAAAAACTACTATTCATATTCAAAACAATCTCTAAGATTTAGCCCATTATTTACAATCTCAAGTAAAACTAACCAAAATTTTAACGAACGACAATTATCCACGTATCCAAATAAAAGAATTTCGAAAACTTATAAGAAGAAGAAACTACTTGCTTAGAAAGAGTAAAATATGACGATGACTTTGTGTTTTTTGGACGAGAAACTTCTTATTCTGGACCATCCGCACAATGCTCAAAATCACAAATTGTGCAAAATACCGATAGAGGACATTCCGGAAAGTTATAGAATCATTCCTAAGTTTCAAAGTGCCAGTCTCAGAAACGGTTTGGGAGCAATTTGTAAGTGCAATACATTTCTCCTGGAATTCATCGAAAACAGGTGACAAAATCAGTCCCGACTACTATAAAACAGAAGTTTTGGAGAAAATTGTTGCTCCAAACTTACAACGCATCTGCGGAGTGAATTACAACGTCTTTCAAGAAGATGGAGGACCAACTTATATAGCAAATGTGGTTCAAGGTTATTTTAACTGTTTCTCCTCCCAAAAATGAATGGCCTCTCAGCTCTCCCGATTTAAACCCGCTGGACTCTAAAATTCTAAGGAGTTGTCTTGCACCGGACAAAATGAAAGTCCTAATAGAAAGCATCCGTATTGCTTATGACGAGTTTGAGAAGCGTTAAGGCTGGTTAAGAAGTTAAAGAAGAAGTTATACCGAAATACTTCTTGTAAAGTACCATTAAATTTGTGACTGCATTAAAACTCACTAATTGAAAAATTTAGCAATTTCTATATTTTTTAATTATCGCTTTTAGTGTATCCGAATTTATTGGACACGGTGTAACAGAGAAAGACAACACCTTTGGGATTGACCACTATATGATGAAAATACTCCTTTCAATTTCACATTGTAAAATCGATGCGAAATAAACCAATGCCATTTGAAAGATTTGTATTCCGGTGGAATTGGAAGGTGATATTGATACCTGATCAGTTCGATCTCAAGTCGAAAGTATTGGCACTTTAAAACCAACCCCTTTCTCGTTTGCCATTCCTTCCAAACATTTCGTGGTACCTCAAAATCATAACTTGATGTCATCGATCTTGTGCGGTCGTTTTCTTTGAAACGTGAAAACCGAGAAAGTCAATGTTTTTTCTCATTTGTATTCATGCGACTTAGTCGCTTTTATTACAACTACACTCGCGACTCCGCCTTCCGCACTTGACCAGACCCAGACCAGAATTCTCAGAGTTCTGCTTCTGTGGGCTGACCTGAGTGCGCATTCCCGCCTGAATACACGCGGACATTTATGCTAAACTCGTTACTTTCATACATACACGTCAACTACATATGATTACATATTCCTTCCAGCTGGGCATACATTCCTTCGGGTTTATTAAAGCAGATTAAATTGTAAAATTGAATAATAGTTTGGAATTTTCAGCTTTCAATTTCTTGCCGGCTAACTATTATTTTTATTTTATTTTTATTCGAACTGATATATTTTATCGTTGCACATTAGCTGGTCTTGGTTGACCGCCGACTCTAGTGGTTGAAGTCTGCAGGAGGAAATACATAAGTATCTCTTGATTGTCTGTCATGACCATTGCGCAAATTGAGAAGCAGATTTGGTTTAAAAAAAGGAATAGATTTAAATCATCTATATACATAAATAAAAAAATATATATTAAGACACATATGGTTAACTAAAATTGAGGTTAGACTTCCGCGTTAATCTAAAACCGTATAGTCTTATTTTAACCGACTTGTTTTTTGATAGTACTAATTTAGGTAAGGAATGCTTTCATTCTTTAATTACCATTACAAGTATTTTAACAACATTCAAACATTTCATAAGGTTATGTTTCTTTCAAACTCGAATTTCATTTCCGCAAATACAGTTTCACTAGTTTATGTCCGATTATCTCACGAGCGTAAACGATACGATTTTACAACTTTACAACTAATACGATTAAGAAAAATGATGATTTGGTGATGCATAATCGTCCGAAGATATTTTGAAAATTGATCTTAAATAATCCTTACTAATATAATAAATATGAATGTGATTTATTCCATCTATTACATATGCCTCAATCATTCAAGCGATCGGCTCTGGGCCGGGATATAATTATTTGAATTAAATATCATAGTATGTCCTTCGCCCGCGCAACGTCGGTAAGCAAGTTAGTAAGCATTATAAAGATACATATCTATGATAAAAACTTGCTTGGAAAATAACTCCCAACCTGACTATTGAAAAGAATTTATAAGAAGTTTGTTCCTTGCAGGCTTACCTTTCTTTCTGAGCAACACATTTTCTATATTAACAGAAAAATCAAGATACTTTTTTCCCTTCTAGTTCTACCTAACCAAAGCATTGTCGAGTTCATCCGCATTGCAAATTGCAAGAATCAGAAGCGACTTTGAGTCGCGATTAAAATTTTATAAATGCATGGAACTGTAAAACAACACTACTAAATAAAGAGAATGGTCAGTTGTTCTACGAACATGGACTGTTGTGATACCGCGAAGTCAGTCAACTTGGCAGCCACAATCAGAAGAATCTCAGTGTCTGTCTTGACATCTAATGCGCTCCTTCACTATTTTATCTCGGATTATGTTGCCGGGGGTTCCCCCCAGATCGTGTGCAGCCCACAAGATACATCTAACTAGACTCTAAAATGAGTGATGACCCTACATAGAAAACTCTTCTTGCATTACACTGTGGCACCGGATAAGGATGTCATCACCTAACCTCTTTTGGTTTTGTTTTCTCAATGTTTTTATATTTATTTTTTTGTCATATAGACGCGACAGAAGCAGGTACAAGTCACGCACTTTTCATGCAAATAGATTTTATTTCTACTTCACATCGCCACGGAAAACAACTCAAATAGGCTTTCTAAAGATTATTGCTCTTGATTAGCGCTTATTAGCGAGAACGTTAATATCTATTAGAACGTTTTCTCTCTAACACTTGAAAGTTGCCAATGAAATTGAAATGTTACTGGGAATTTAGCCAAAGAAATTCATGAGATGTCATTTGAAAATAAATTATTTTTGATTTTTCGTTTGAACAATAATTGAATATTGGATAGACGCAACGGAATATTCATGTGACATGACCTTGTGAACGCATAAATTCAACAAATCAAAATACAATTATCTTAGTCAAACAAGTAATATTTTCGAAAAGCCAATAAAATATTTTGGTTAGTAGTTATTTAGAAATGATATTGTAATTTTGAATAAATTCATCAGCAAAATATTTTTGAAAACGTTGAAAAACGGACAAGTTTATGTTTCTTTATCAGAATGGAAAAAGGTCATTTATCATGACCTTCAAAGATCAAAAGTCAATGAAATCTGTTTTATCGGATGTCAGTTAAATTGATATTGTGCTGTAGAGAAACAAGAGTATAGCAAAGACTTAGTCTGCGCAAATATTAGAGGTGTGACATAAGCTCAATCTGTGCAAATAATCACGTAACATATTTTCAATTGTTTTCCTTTTCGTTCAGATCGAACATTGTCCTTTTTACAAATTTTTTCTGAGTACATGCAAGAAAATCTTTAACCTTTGCAATTACGAAGTTCAAGTGAAAATAAAATAATCAATAATTATTTAAAAATAACAGCCAACGAGAATTATATCCAAAAAACATTTTTGTACTTACTAAAAATGAGTTAGAACAATCAATCATTACAATGAATTTGACTTTCATCATGCATTCTATAATGATTTATAGTTATTTTGTTACCTACTTTTCGATATTATGCGCCGTACCTCTAACGCATAATTTTCTTTTTATTTTGTGTGTTAGCCAATAAAATAAATTAAATATCTGCGAACTTTTTGACATACTAACTGAAACAGGACCAAATGAGGGCGAACTAATTATTAAATATTTCGTTTCCTTTTTATGATAACTAATTTCACTGTATACTAGATATAAACACACCATTTTCCTTCTTTTAATGAAATGCGGATTTAAAGAAACATTTTGTATTTAATATTTCTAATGCGCCACAACAACATAAACAATATTTGCTTTTCTTGCCGGTATAGTCTGGTATAGAAGTCATACAGACTGATTTGTTACCGTCGTCAACGAGCGTCGCAAGTAACAAATCTACCGATGTTTGCACAACTGGTGTGTTCTAATAAAAAATAAAATAAAAAGAATGATTCACACTTTGCACAGTTCTCTTCTGACGAAATGTCCTCAACATCATCATCACCAGAATCGTAGTACTTAATCAAGGTTATTTTTTTCAATAATAGTTATTCAATGCCATTTAAAAGGCATTTCAAACAATCATGTATATATATAAAATCGAAAGTTGGTTTGTTTGTTTGTTTGTTTGTTTATTTGTTTGTTTGTTTGTTTGTTTGTTTGTTTGTTTGTTTGTTTGTTGCTCAATCACGCCTAAACGACGAGTCCGATCATTTTCATTTTTTGGGTGAAGGTACTACATAGTCCGGCCCAACATATAGGCTATTTTTTATTCGCGAGTTTCAAAATGGCGAACCCAAGATGGCGGCCAGAAATTGAAAATATCAAGCGATTTCCGTGAAAATTGGTATTTGGGTGCTTTTGGATGTTCTTATTGCGAATCTATGTTCGAAATTTGGAAATTCAAAATGGCGGATTCAATATGGCGACTAAAATGTTTGAACACCAGGTGATCCATCACGTCTAAACGGTGGATCCAATCATTTTAATTTTTTGGATAAAGGTACTACATATTCCGGGCCAACATATAGACTACTTTTATTTGCGAATTTCAAAATGGCGGACTCAAGATGGCGGCCAGAAATTTAAAATATCAAGCGATTTCTGTGAAACTTTGTATTTGGGTGCTTCTGGATGTTCTCATTGCGAATCTACATTCGAAATTTGGAAATTCAAAATGGAGGATTCAATATGGCGACTAAAATGTTTGAACACCAGGTGATCCATCACGCCTAAACGAAGGATCCAATCATTTTCATTTTTTGGGTGAAGGTACTACATATTCCGGCCCAACATATGGGCTTCTTTTTATTCATGATTTTCGAAATGGCGAATCCAAGATGGCGGTTATAAATTTAAAATATCAAGCGATTTCCATGAAACTTGATATTTGGGGGTTTTTAGTCGTCCTTATTGCGAATCTATTTTCTAAATTTGGAAATTCAAGATGGCGGATTCAATATGGCGACCAAAGTTTTGGTAAATCGGGCGAAACTGGGTAGCCCATCACGCCTAGGCGCTGAATCCGAACTTATTCATTTTTTGGGTGAAGGTACCACATATTCCGGCCCAAAATATAGGCTACTTTTGATTCACGAATTTCAAAATGGCGGACCTAAGATGATGGCAAAAATTTGAAAATATGAAGGGATTGCCATAAAATTCGTGTTTGGGGGTTTTTGGATACCCTTATTGCGAGTCCATGTTCGAAATTTGCAGTGAGAGGTGGCGGATTCAATATGGCGTACACTAATTTTCGAACTTCAGGGAATTTAAATGAAAAGTAGTACTATGGATATTTTGACGTAATTTCGGATTTACTATCAAAGTCTGGAAATTCAAAATGGCGGACCCTACACGGTGACGCAAATTTGTGTACACTGGGTGAAACCGGGTAACCCATAACGCCTGAATATTGGATCGGACTATATTTATTTTTGGGGTGAATATCCTTCATACTGCGGCCAAGCATATGTATAGGCTGCATTTTATTCTCTAATTTCAAAATGACGGAACCAAGACGGTGGCCAAAAATGTTAAATAGTAAGGGATTGGCGTGAAAATTGGTATTTAGGGGTTTTTAGATATTCTAATTGCGAATATAATGTTCGAAATTTGGAAATTCAAAATGGCGGAATCAATATAGCACCCAAAATTTTTGTACACGGGATAAAACTGGACAAGCCATAACGCTTAGACGGTGGATTCGATCATATTCATTTTTTAAGTTAGGTACTACATATTCCGGTCCAACATATAGGTTACTATTTTTGCGAGTTTGAAATTTGGCAGATCCAAGATGGCGCCCTAAAATTGAAAATATCAAGGGATTGGCAGGAAAATTGGTGTTTGGGGGTTTTTAGTTGTCCTTATTGCGGATCTATGTACAAAATTTGAGAATAAAGATGACGGACCCAATACGATGCGCGGCCAAAACATTCGTACACCGGGTGAAACCGGGTAACCCAGCTAGTTTAAAATAAAATAGCAATGATACTTCTTGAGTATTGAATTAAATTAATTCAATTATTTAAAGTGACATAAAAGTTTCAGATGAATTTTTGTACAGGTCTACGATCAATTTCTAATGTTCATATGAAGGCGGCGGAAAAATTCTAGTTGGTTGCTAAACTTCAATTGTAAAATACTAACCACATCATAAACATATTTTTAGAAATTATGTAGTTCTCCTGTTATTTTTGCTGAATAGTGATTTTTTGGAATTCAATTGAATTCAATCCAGTTAAGAATTGTACGTTCAAATATATTAGGGAAAAAGAAAAATTTGTTTAGAAGAATCTTAATTTTGATAACAACCGTCTTTTTAATCTCATACTAAGGTAATACAAATTATAGGCGTATTTTAAGGAAACAAAATTCTATAGATATTAAATTGGTTACAAAATCAGAGTTTCTGTAAAAGTTTAGAAAATATGACGCTAATTCATATTTAAAATAATAGTAAATTATTTAGTAAATAGGAAATCTAACTCAATATTTTAATAATAAGCTCACTGAATGGCTGAGGGTGCCAATAATAAAACATTAGTGAAAGGAAAATCCTCCTCAAGCCAATCATTTATAACTTATCGCCTTTTCTTCAGTCTTGAAACCCACTAAAATCAACTCTCATTACCTTTTGCTATTGTTTATAGAGGTGACCACGTAATTAGGCTGATAAACTGCCAGTTAATTTTGACTTAAAACTGGTATAAAAAAACTTCGAATGCCGTAAATAGCAAAACAACTTAAATATGTTTTTAGATGGTATAAACTAAAGCCAGGCCAAGCTACGATTTGCTTAATGAATAACGTAAGAGGTGAAAAATGTTTTCTTGCAATTTTACCATTAATGCTTCACTTTAAATTCGAAAAGCGCCCTTTCTTCTCACTTTGCGCACACTTTTAATGAACGACAATCTAGATCAGCCAGCATCGTTACTTTTATGAAAATAGAAAAATCTTTTGTTTTCTTGTGCGCGCGCTGGATTATGTTGCAACACTTATGTACTTTATGTCACCAAGGCGAAAACCGCTCTTGCGCTACTTAGTCGCAATTTTGTGCAATTTTAACAATAAAGAATAACACCAACACTAGCGCTTTGCCGAGCCGCACACAGCCGAGGATTCAAACACCATTTATGTTTCTGCACTGGATGAGGAAGGCGCAGGCATCTCGCGGTGCCAATCACTTTTCATGGCTTCGCTGTCGAAGCGGCACGAAATCAGTTCGAAATTAGCTGGAGTCGAAGTGAATTTTGTTTGCGAATTTTTATTTTCGAGTGTATTTTGCAAGCGTTTTTCGCGATGTTTCACTAATAACTCGCTTTCCGTCGCTGCACCTAATAACTACGAGAGGGCACCGGTGGCCCGAAGAAGTTTTTGCAGAAGGTAAAAGAGTTAAATCGCAACCAGGCCTCGTCCAAATGTGCATGTTGCGAAAATTCTAGTTCAGTTGCATTTAATCGCTTCTATGTCTAATATTTTTAAATATTCATGTATGAAGTAAGCGGGCGCGATGAACACTACATGACCGATCGGCGGTAAGACGCGGTTTGCACTAAGAAAATGGTTACGGAGCCTTATAAATCACGAGAGAAATTCGAAGCGACGGAATCGATATGAATGCACGTCTGAATAAAACGCGATATCGAAGACGACTGGACTTGCGAAGCATTTTCCAAAGAAATTTCAGCTGGGTCTCGGGTCTGTCTTCGGCGGGTTGTCGCGGCCCGGCAGCGTCTTTAAGACGGCGATCGCGGAGAGCTGGCTGCACCAAAGTACACACATCGACGAGAAGAAAATGAACCCGCGACTCAGAGACAAGTCCGACTTCGGAGATCGTTTTACATATTTCTTGCACTCACCTGAGGCCGGCTTAGGTAAAAGCAGCAGCAGCGAATTGCCAGGTGAAGGAGGCATTAAACCGCCTTCCGATCGCGAAATTTCAGCAGTAAAATAAGGCGCCGATTAAAGTCGAGGCGACAATTTTACACGAAATCCAGGCCCCACGGATTGATAGGAATTAGCAATAATTACGTTTTGAACGTTTCGATAAAAGTGTAAATTGGACCCTCATCGAGCTTCGTATTGGGTGCGAAGGAACTGATTATTTTCTCGGCAGTGATCAATACTTTACCTTGAAAAAATGCTTGTTAGCAGAAATGGCACACCTTTACCTGGGAGTTTCTTTTATTTAAAATTCATTGGCAAAGAAAAGGGTATAATTCCAGTTTTTAGCTTGTAATTGGGTCAATGTCGAATTGTTGCAGTCGCTTTAAAAATAACATTAAAAGACGAGTTCCCATCGCGTTAAATATTTAAATGAATACTTTAAACAACATAACTTCCTTGAACCAACTACTTAAAAACACATTGTAATAAATATATACATCTACAAAAAATTCTTGCAACGTCATCTTGAAATACCTAATCAAATCTAACATATAAAATTGCTTGTATCAAAGGTTCATGAAAGGTCACTTTGATACAATTCATTTTCAAAAAACATATAATAGAGAAATTCTCAGATCCAAATAGGAAAACATTAAAATTTAAACTACATATTACACAATACACTGTATACTATATTCTTAACCAAAAGTCATGTTGGGTTTTATTTTAATTCAATATCTTTAAAATTCTAATTTTTTGAATGTACCTACCACAAAAAGTTTTCCACGAATGAATTGCTACATATTTTTTCTACTTGGACATATTGTATTTTGTTGGAAAAGTAATAAGATAAGCAATTCAATAGATATAAAAGATATTTGTATTTATTATATATGAATTTCAGACAAAACATTGTCGACATTTTTGAAAAGGACATTGAGATAGCAGATTTTCCGCATGAATTCGATGTTGCTGAATGGAACAAAAGATAAAAATAAAATAATAATAAGCATAGATATCATGAAAAACTACCAATATGCTAGACATGCTCTCTCCTCACAAATTTTTGTTTGGCTAGATCAGATCTTTCATCCCACTCATTTTCGCATACGCGCCAAGAAACATTCTGTATATAATTGAATATTACTGATAAATTTGTAGCTCAGAAAAATAAATCAAAAAACGGAACGCTTTAATATTTATATGCAGCTACGATAAGTAGCATAAATTTGTATATAAATATAACGACCCATGTACATATGTATATAAACTTTATGCTACTCTACGGAAATTTTTTATTATCAATTTTAAGAAATATTGCGATTAGAAGAGCAGGAAGCCCTTGTCATATGATTGGGAATAACCCCTATTTATAGCCTGGTTGTTGTGCATTAATAAAGTTTTTTTATTCTTGGAATAATATCAACATGTGTGGGATTTTCTGGTATTGTTTAAGCACTTTCATAGAATTTGTGATACCGCGAAGTGGACTGGAGCTACAGTCGGTAAGCCATAATGTTGCTTAAAATAAAAAAACAAAAACATGAAACATCGAAGCACACCTGTTTTTATGTATATATGCAATATAAATTGCATACAATTTTTTACATAATTCCAATAATACATGAACGATGTCATAGTATGCAAAATGAAAACATCTTTTTAAGAAAAAAATAAATAAATAAATAAATAAATAAAAAAACTTATTTCCTTTGCTTAAAGTCTTAAAACAATTTGCAGAATATCGGAGCAAAACTGTTTACATAATGGCAGATGTTTTCTTAAGCCCTTTTTTATCAACAGCTTTGAAAATTAAAACTGAACTTTTTCATAATATTAAACATACCGCGATACACAACATTGTAATTGTTTATAAAAGCATAAATATACAGGTACAATCATAATTTTTTTTCATTTTAGTTTTCAATATTCTGTAAAACAACTTTTTACGTTTGTTGGATTCTGATAGACACAACCACTTTTTATAGTAGAAGGCTAATTAAAAATTCAATTGAAATAAATTATAGTTTTAGGAGTTTTGAGTCATTTTACCTTTATCTTAATCTTACATATACCACATATACATTTTCCTAACTTTTACTATGTTCTTCAACTCTGGAAACATTTAAAAACATATACAATATCTGCTACTGTGCTAGCTCACGTGTTCGTAAATTTGTTTTTGGAATACTTTCCAGTATATTATGCACACTGTAGTTGCTTTGTTTCTTTTGATATTGTGGCTTGACAAATGATATATTTTAATTTATGTATGTATGTATCTTTGCGAGAAGAGAATGAAATGTACAACTACTTTTTCAACATCTCCAACAGAAAAAGAAAAGAATATTAAATATTTATCTCAACTCGTGATATGTATACCAAATTTGATATACATGTTAGCTGTTCAGCCTCATTCGATATTTTAATAATCCTTATAGAAAAAGCAAGTACAACACGAGAAACCATAACCATATAGGCAACAATAATAATAGAACGCATTTCGCTGGAAAAATTTGCTAAAAATGGTTTCAGAAAGGGGATATTAGAGATCATAAAATTCGTATTAGACTATCTTGTGTCGCCGTTGGATTTATTTGTAAACAAGGCACCTGGACAAGCACATGTCCGCACACACGACAAGATGACTGGCGAATGCCTGTAACAAATTTGAAATCTGATGGGTTTGCTGGAAGAGATAAAACCCGGAGTTGCTAAGCTATGACGCCGATTCAGTATCTGCGGTGCTGATAATCAAGGTTTCTCTAGCTCAGGTAAATGCCTGCAATTTATTGCTTTGTTACCGCCGATAATATTCGCAGGTCTAAGGCACGTTCAAGAATGCGCGACTGGGTGTCATCAATGGCGTTGTTTAGGTCATGCGATATACTTCACGGCGAAAATGTGTGCCATACATCAACAGGATGCCCTCATACTTTTTAAGACCCTGTTGCTAGTAAACCCGAGATATAACCTCCTCGTTTATCCCAGAATGGACCATTGGAATCCAGATGAATTGTAACTCCATCCTGTCTTTGCAAATGTTTACGTCCCGATAAAGATGCTAACTTTGGACGAACTGACGACAATTTCCTTCTTTCACTCCACCAGTTGTTTTTGTCGACACGTGCCCCAAGCGAAAGATGTTCGGATTTTCTTTAAAGTCGACTTGCATACATATACCAGATATGTACAACTGCGCCTCGGTCTACTTGGCTTATTTTCAACTTCTCGCGAATAATGCAAATGCAGTTTTGGCCTTATTTAAATCACCATTTTATGGGAATTTATATCATTCGAGTCTGTGGTAAATCTGAGCAATCTTAAAGCAAAATGATGGTTATGCCTGCAATTTCTGAATTATTTTAGCTTCAACTCTTCCGATAAAACTAAAAATGAAATTGAACTGAAAACTGAGGAAGCGGAGGTGATTACGAATTCTCAAAATTTCCTTCATTCGCCCTGGAGTCGGAGGTCTCTAGATAAAATAAAATTTCTTTCTTAAAAAATAAAATACAACATTATACGGAAATCGGATCGAGGATTTTAATAAAAGTTCATGTTTCGCAACAGCCGATCACGTCTTTCTCTGCATTACACTGCACGTACCTACATACAAATTTTTTTAGCACATCGGCACTTATGTAAAGCATCACCACAGAACGACTGTGGTTTGGCAAGAGATCGAATTGATTGCGTTTGAAATGTGGCTTATCTTTGGATTTTTGTTGCAGAAAAAATAAATCTTGATTTATTCCCATAGATTTGTATTGGATGCATATCTTTGCAACTTTGAAACGATCCCAAAGATCAAATAACTTTGGTGGATGATGTGACAGTGGACTGCAAACTTAGTGCGGGATGTTAACGAAGATGAAATTTATTAAGACGTGGCTATATCATTTGAAATTATTAGCAAAGGTATGGTATATGTATATTTTCTTATATGCCCATCACTTCAAAAATCCTATTGTTTCGATCAAAGTTCGAAGATTACTTTCTATAATGGAACATTATCTCATTCAAATTTAATCATCAGTATTTTTGTATATCCCAACATACCGGCACGTACCTATGTTTATTTTAGATTTTTATCATCATAGCGAAAAGTAATATCGCATTCACTCTATTGATTTCAGCACGTAAACGTAACTCATAAAGAAGAAATCGTAGTTTAAAGATATTATTGATTACTTTTGGACTTCACCTTACGAATTCAATCTAAATACTTTAGGAATAATAGATACGTTTCTGCTTAAGCTTAAACACTAAATAACATAGAATCAGTAATGAAAATATATTATTATCACAATTAATATTAAATTGTACTATATTGGACATATTTTCCTTTGAATGAATTATTGAATCTAATGTACTCGTAACAACATATTTTGCTTCAACATACTCAGCGTTAAAAACTTTTGCTGAAGAATTCAAAAAATATACTTCCTCACCGGAAAGTCCATTGCTTCTTGTTTTCTCGGAAGAATAAAAGCCACATCACTTCTAGGAAGAAATACCTGCATTTCTAAATCCAGTGGCCAGTCAACGCGACAAATTCCGCACTTACACCTTAAATCATCTAAGTCACTTGCGGTCACTCTTGGTACGCAATGAATTAATGCGTGACGCGCATACCGCGCCTTGAGATGGTTCTTAACTTTTTCCTATGTTACTCAGGCAAACAAACATTTCTCTCAATCGCATCTCTGACGTAACGATTTATTAATTTTTCATAAAAGCTTGCCACTTACTAAGAAATCAGTGGAGATAAATTTTGTAATTTAAACTTGTTTTATTTTCTGCTTCGAAGAATTACGATAGTTTGCACACTTTCCATTCCATCTGGTTCATTTTTCAAGGAATTATCTTAATGGAAGTAAACGCCGCCAAGTAGTGAAGAAGTTTCTTTGGGATTAATCCATTCGGGGTTTTTTAAATAGCTAATTCAAAAAGGGAATGAATAATCGTTAATATTTTATCATGAAGGAGGGGTTTTAACCTTTATTTTAAGTTGACCTTTTCTTTTCGATGCGTTTGGTGCATGACGAGTGTTACTTTAACTTTTAAGAAACCGCTTGATAATCAAATTATGTAAATATATGATATTGTGAAATGCAATCATAAGTAGATAAACGGTTATTAAAGAAAACTGTGACTATCAGATATACGTGAATTTAGTGCAAGTTTTGAATTTTTGATTATTCTCTTTGCTTAGAAAATAGCAACTTTTAAAGATCATATGTTCGTATACTAAATAGTGTAAACATTTTTTTCTTTTTGTCAATTGAATTGTTGTACACTCCGCGACAACTGGATAGCACACCCCTTGAAAATCACGATTTAGAGGTATTTTTCTATAGAAAGGCATACAGATTTTTGCAGGTAGGCATCCTCTCCGTTGTTTAAAGGTAATTAGGAATTTTCTAGCTCTCCTACCCCTCTCCCATTCTGAGAATTCCTAATTATCTGGAATTAGGGTGCGACAAGTGGATAGCACATGCTATAAAAACCCACAGTTTTTTGCGATCCGGCACAATTCTAAGTTGCACTTTGTAGTGACATCATTAGTAGAGTGCATTATAGATAATTTTTGGAGAAAAGAGAAGAACATTTTCAAACATGGGCCGCGGAAAAAGTTTAAACGTAACCGAAATTCGGTTAATCGATCGAATGCGGGGTGAGGGGTGTTCCATAAACCAAATAGCGAAACACTTAGGCCGGAGCCGTAATGCCATTCAAAATTATTTGGCTGACCCAGAAAACTACGGCCGGAGGTACAAACCCCGCAAAAAATATGCTCTTTTTCGAATTGAGCGTCAACAACAAGGGAAATTGCTGCAACAGCAGGCATTACGGACGTGCAAAAGAAGCTAAGGACGTGCCAGCGCCGTTTAGCAGAAGCAGAACATCTTCAGAGGAAAAGATTGAAGAGAAAACCTCGTCTTCAACAACGTCATCGTGAAGCTCGACTCGCCTTCGCAAAGAGCCATATGGGTTGGAAGAAACGCTGGAGAAAGTTCATTTTTTCTGATGAAAAGAGGTTTTACCTCGATGGTCCTGATGGCTTGCGACACTATTTTCATGACCTAAGAAAGGACGAATTAATATCAACACGGCGACAGCAAGGCGGAGGTGGAGTTATGGTCTGGGGAGGTATTGGGTATCGTCAATGAACGAATATTCGTTTCGTGAGTGGCCGTATGAACAACGATGAGTACATCAAAGTTGTGGACGAAGAGATCGTCCATTCCACAAACAACCGGTTTGGAAACGACTACATTTTGCAACAGGATAACCCCGCAATTCATACGGCTTGAAAAGTAAAATAATACTTTGAGCGCAACGCAGTTCAGATGCTTGATTGGCCAGCGATTTCTCCTGACTTAAACCAAAGAAAGTATAACCATAAAGAACTTGCAAGCCGCACAAGAAATTTTGTACGAAAATTTTCGACTGGGGTCGCTATATAAGAACCCCAGAGATACAACTCAGCATTCAGCATATCGTGAGCCGACCCCATAGAACCCCAGTCGTGTGTTGCGAGCTGCTTTTCAGCCGTTCTAGTCCTTGACTCAGCAAAGCCTTAAATAATGATCAAAGTAGTTCCTTAAATTATTCGAACTCCAATATCAACGAAATAAATATTGCAGACATTCCAGAAGACACATTCGATGAGATTAATATCCATAGAGATCTCCCATCAATGCGATATTTTATAGGATATGTTATATTTAAAATGTTTCCTAAAATAAAGTGTGATGTCTGTGAAGATATAATGAGAAAATCTGATGAAGTTCTGACATGTCCATCAGAGCTATTTATGTTTTATAAAAATTATAATTCAGCTTCATCAGATTGATATTATTAAGGAAAAATTGTAAATGGAGCGTACAAAAAAGAGACAAGAAAGAATCAGAAAAACTTAACATTATAAATGCCTAAAACTCGTACATATAAGTTTTATAAAACTAATAATTTCTCATAAAACTATTCCTGTAACGGCTTCTTTCAAAATATATTTAAAAATCATAATGTGGAAAAATAATGCTCACAAACTTTCTTTAACAAATGGAGGAAATTGGTGATGAGGATACCTATCTGTAAATTTCGATTATTGACAACGTTACGTGTTTGCAATATTTTTGTACCAGTTTATATCTGTGAAATGGAATTTTCAATGTTTATAAAGAAATAAAGAAATATTTTAATAATTGTTATTGTAGTAATAAGTTTTTTGGTGAAGCTGAAATGAATAAATAAATAAATAAATATATGCCTAAATAAAATACTAGAAACATATGTATGTATGTTATGATATGTAACATTGCAAACATTGTAATAATATCCTAATTTAAAAGCTTACACAATTCATTAATTCAAGATAAAATTCGCGCATAAGGAGCAGCTCGTCACGGAAAAATATTTTATAAAAATAAATTCAGGTTCTAGGAATTCTTGAGGCACAGGGACAACTCAAGTAGTTCAGCTCCTCTCAATGAGCAAAGGCTCAGCTGGGCTGCGTGAATTTTACCCGTCTCATGCACCCGCTCAAACACCGGAGAGAATATTCTCAGCAATCTCACTATCGCAGTCCGCAGAATCTACAGGATTCAGCTGAACACAAGATTTCCCCTGTACAAACCCCCTTGCGCCGACCGCACAAGGCCCTTTGAAGCAAGAATTTCGTAAAGCGTAGACTTGTACTGGATGCAAGTTCTTTATGGTTATACTTTCTTTGCTTAAACATAATAGAGAACGCGTGGGGACATCTTTCACGGATAGTGTACCAAGAAGGAGGCCAATATGCCAATGTTGAACAGCTCAAGGATGCCATAAAGTCTGCATGGAACACGATGCCAAAAAAATATCTCAAAATGCGCTTTAAATCATTAAGATCTAGAATGCTAGAAGTAATTGAAGAGAAGGGTGGTCATACACATTATTGAAATAAAATAATAATATTTTTCGTAAATAATTTGAGTTTATTTTCAAAATTCGTTTCTTTGTGCTATCCACTTGTCGCACTTTAATTCCAGATAATTAGGAATTCTCAGAATGGGAGAGGGGTAGGAGTGATAGAATATTCCTAATTACTTTTAAACAACGGAGAGACTGCCTACCTGCAAAAATTTGTATGACCTTCTATAGAAAAATACCTCTAAATTGTGATTTTCAAGGGGTGTGCTATCCAGTTGTCGCGGAGTGTATGTATGTATACTTAAACTCGAAAGAGGATAGATTATTTTCTGTACAAATTTAAAACGTCAGATAATTTTTTTCAAATCTATTAACTACGCAACGCTCAACTCGCGAACAGACCTCATTTACTTAATTATTAAGCTTCAAGGTGCTATTTTTCAATAGGTGCATTAGAAAATTTAAAAAATCGGGAAATTAAGACTGAGTCAATGTGGCTATTATAAGCTTTTGCTTTTAAATGTGACAATTTTTTTTATTTATTCCTTTAAATTCTAAATACGATTCCGAAATTTGGTATGTTCCATCCTCCATTACGGTTTTTAGAGAAATAATGATGAACAACATAAACGTTTTCACAATTCATGAATCTACTTCTTCCGAAAATGTAGTGTTGAAATTTTTTCAATTATACTGATTGTCCGTCTAGTAAAATGTCTAATCATTGTACATACATGTGTATACGTATGCAAATGAATATATAATAAACCTACTACATATATGTTTACATCATGAAATGTCGGTACCATGAAATACCGACATCTTAAAAATATGGATACTTTTAATTCGATACGGTGTACATCGATAGTTTTGATTTGGTGTCGTCTCTCTAGACGTCATACATAAAACGTTCTACTTGGATTCGTCATCTCTATTTCTATTTCTACTCCATAACACAAATTAGCACAACTTATCAGCACATTACAGAAAATACGTTAAATATCGTTGTTCAGTTGCAATCAACGATTTCTTTAATAACCCTCCAGAAAAGTAATATCAGCATACAAAAAACTTAAAACTAAACACGGCAAAGCAATTTGCAATTGGAAAGACGAGACTCGTCAAGTTTTGCTCGCTATGTGTCATCTTCAGTTACAGCCAGTTAATAATATATCCGCTGTTTACAAACGGATAACCTTGGATGGACCGCAATTCGCTCACATAACTGTTATGTAAACAGTAGCACTCTACTGATAAATAAATTTACCGGGTTTTTCTGAAAAATCATGCTCTATTGGGTAGTAAACCGTAATGCGAGAAGTATTGCGTTACGTTCAATTTCAGGCAAATGTGCCTCAACATGAAAACAATTAACTCCCCGAGCAACCTTTCCCACATAAATCATACAGACCCCCACTTGATAAATAATTACAAATTTGCAGCATGTGAAAAGTTCCAAATGGGAATTATTATCGACTGAATTGTTTTGCATGCGATAATAATGATTAAAATGTTTCAATTTACTTTGATTAGGAGATAAAACAAAGCAATGATGCATCCATGGCCGGAAAAGTGAGATGGTGACGCAAGCAATATATTTATAATATTAGATATGCGATTCTCAGTATGGTACTACTTATTACGGAAGGTCATAGCTCGCGAGGTCAATTATTTGCTATGCTTTATTGTTGAACAAAACATCAATTGAAACCGTACATAATCAATTAAAAAGGGTTGT
This sequence comes from Tolmerus cingulatus, assembly GCA_959613345.1. Lineage (NCBI taxonomy): Eukaryota > Metazoa > Arthropoda > Insecta > Diptera > Asilidae > Tolmerus > Tolmerus cingulatus. Next base: position 19,105,848 of record OY390708.1, on the reverse strand, counting down.
CTGTGGAACCATATGAACATTTATTATAAAAAAAAAAATATAATAGAATCCTTCGAATTCCATTGTGGATAATCAAATAAACAAAGGAAATTATTTTATCAATTTAAATTCCCATGAGTAACCAAACAACTGCAGTCACAAGCTGCACTTTCTATTTCTTTTAAACTATAAAGAGTTCCGTCTGCGTCTGATATGCAAATAATGTGATAACAGTGAGAAAATGCCCTCGTGCTTACGTCACAACAAAACCAAATATGTTTTTGGGAAAACCCTCAAGTGAAAAAGTTCAGCTCCACTGATCACCACAAACTTATTAAGCCGAAAATTTTCCAAGAAATTATTGAGCTGTGGACGAGCATCCAGCGTGCTATCAAATTTATAATGGATAGTTGGATATGTATGCCTACGTCTCTCTAGTGACCCAAATTTCTTGTAGAAAATAGAAGCTATTTTGGGAATTCCTAAAGGGCACTGGAAAATGTTGTTCCTGCTCCAGCAAAATATATCGATTTATGCCCAAATTGTTGGAGGCTGGAATTTTGAACATAAATATTATACGTGCTAGGACAATCGGGAGTTGAATAACGCATGCCGAGGTAATGGAATTCACAAATTACCTGTCATATCATCTCTCAAATTTGATAACTTACTAGCTTTATTTCTCTTAAGACAGACATTATATTTTCCTAATAAAGAATTTTCCTTTTTTAAGAAAAAACTAATGCAACAATTCATTTCAAAGTCAATAGATGATATGAAAACATTTTTAAATTATACAAAAAAATATTCTTTTAATTTTGTCACTACAAAACTGAAAGAAATCTAAAATGTTAACGAATTTACACGGAACATTTCATTTTGATAACAAAAAATTTAAAGTCTTTCGTATTGATATCATTCCTTAAAATACATATAATGTATATTAAAAGTTGGCTCGACGCTTATGCATAAATAAATTTTAAAAATAAGACAAGTTTCTTTTTAAATATATGAGGACTTTCAAAATAAATACATGTTCTAATTAAAAAGACAGTAAAATAACTTAAGAAGGCTAGATCTCTTTATCAAATAAATTTTAAATAGATGCCGTTTAAGGAAGAAAAAAAAATAAGCTAATAAATTTGAATCAAAAAACTTTGTTGTGTCAGTATGCTATAACTCATGATACATGTTCATTACTTCAAATTATTCGATCTTGCGTAAAATATTTTAAAGTTCTTGGCCTGAAAACGACAAAGAGGATTCGATGATTAACAACTTTCAACTATTTTCCCTTCATCATGGAAAATTTCTTGATCTTGAGCGGCCCGTTTAAAATAAAATATTTAACTAAATTACGAAAGGGCAAGGACATTTTTTAAAAATAAATATGACAATCGTTAACAGCATCCATAAAGAATTTTTAATCCCCAAATAAATGTTCGAATGTTGATCTATATATTTACTACAGCACCCACAAGGAGTCGTTTTTTCTTCATTAATAAATTAACCAAGATTAGCACCATTATATTTTCAGTTACTTAACAAAATAAAAAATATTGCACATCTCCGGCACAAAGATAAATATCGTAATAAAAAGCGTAATCCTCGATTTAAATTTACCGCTTGTTATTCGCGTCGCCATGGCAAAGAGCATTAATAAAAAATCTTCTTAATTGTTGAACAGAAAACTTTCTGCGAAAAATCACAGGTAATCATTCAACCTGTGGGACGCAGAGCGCCTTCTTGCAAATTCCACCGCAAAAGCAGTCTGCTGACCCCTAAAATTTCAAGTTTACCCAAAAAACGAACGCAGCACGCTTCCTTCGGGTCCGCAGTCCGCGGCTCAGAATTACGGAGACGGAGTACATCCCGTGTACTTCTTTTAATCGCTTCGATTGCCAGTGAAATCCAGCTGACTGTCGTGTTTTGACCGTGACACAAAAAAGAGCAAATCTCGGTTAAGAGAGTTACCTTTATAAAGAACAGAAGAAAGAACTATCGCTGAAAAATGGTTATCCGATGTTACCGAACCAGTTTTATACAAAGTGATCGGCGAGCCCGCGAGTCCCTGTTTCTTTTCTTGGCTGGCACGATCCGCGAACAATTTATCGAGCAGCTACGTAACTTTTTGTCATAATTTGTGCATCTACCATGGCCATCAGCATCGCGTCCAGATCTCAAGAATAAAAAGACTTCTTAATCGAAGCAGGCTCCGCAGAAGGGCGTTGTACCCTGTGATTTATTGCGGAAAGTTGCGCGTTTCCTTCGGTGCACATATTTTCGTATGTGCGCATAACTCCAGCACAAGAAGGGAATTTAAGACAGAGCCTGTGATATAATGCTCCTTATATCTTTTTATCATTTTCCGCGCTAAGTTTACTTTCTAGAACTATTTTTAGCAGGCTGGTTTTTTGATGAATTGCCTTCAATTTTAAATAACTTTTTTAATAAACATTTTTTTAAAAATCAAGATAAATACTCTATACTATACATTGTAAAGAAATCCAAAAGCCAAACTTTATTGTTTCTTAATTTCCATCACTCAAAACAAATAAAAGAAATGTTGCCACTTTTGCTGTAATAGAAGATCGAGGAATAAAGTTAGTTGAAAAAGGCAAAGTAAACAAAATAGTAAAAAAACTATATATTCTACATATACCTACATAAGTAGGTAATCGTATAACCTAAAGAAGTATGTAGCCATCTTAAAACCTAAATTTACGTTGTTGAACAAAATTCCTACGCATTATACATACATATGTACATATACAAACTAACTCCTCAAGCCAGGTATTGAATTATTAATCATAAATTGTTTATTAATTTATTGAAATGAAATACAATAAAAGTAATAATTTCATATTTTAATAGCTAAACTCTTTTCATAATTAATGCTGCAGTTAAATTTCGCAAAATTTCCATTCATGAGATGTAAATTCATGTTATAAGACTATCTATTACATAAATATCAAAATCAGGTTATAAAACAATCAATCTGTTGATTTAACCCTTAACAGAATAGTTAAGTCTATAAATTTTGCAACTAAAATGTTTAATTTACCAATATTTATCCGCAAATTTGAAAAGGAAGGTAGAAGTAATTAAAATTGTATACACAATTTTCGATTTTTCAACGCTTAAGGGAGATATATTTTACCTTCAATTTCTAATTTGCGTAGATATCTACCATTAGACTCGATTAATTGAAATTAAATTTTCAACTCTTTATTTATCTATTACAAATAGACACATTATTGCACACAAAATAAGATTATTACTTTATTTAATCAACCATGCTAGCTTATTATTTTAAAGAGGCAACATGTTCAGCTTTTCAATAAATAAAATATTTGTGTTCAATCATAATTTTACAAATATCTAGATTTTTCTATAAACAAAAAATAATAATTTAAAATAAAAAAATAAAATGCAAAAGAGATTTGGCTCACCGATGACCTAATGTTAAGTTATTAAAACACAAAAAAGCAGAAATACTAATTAAAATGTAATAAACTAACAAATGAGAAATGAAATGTTTAAATATTATCACGTATTCAGATAACAACAATTACTTTTAACGTTCTTGGAAAATTTCAAATATTGTTTATATTTGAGATAACACTCTTTAATTAGCCATACTTATTGTTTTCTCGTAATCTTTAAAAAAACCAGTAGTAACAAAGAGTTACGAGTACAACTTAAAGTTAACAAAATAAAGAAAAGGCATAAACGTTTTTAAATTCTACTGGAGTGTAGATCCAACAACGTCTACCGCTCTTAGAAAGATTTGTAAAGAAAACATTCTACTAATAGCAAATTACAAGTATAGTCTTTATAATGTATAGCTTGCTAGACAAAAAAATATATTATTGTTTCAGTAAAATACAAATATAGAAAATTGTCCTTCAAATCTATTACGAAACTCTCTAAAAGATAAGTTGCCCTTTAAAAAATAACTACCTTTTGGAAAAGAAAAACATTAGCAACAGACCATAAGACTTGCACGTCTTCACATGCTCATTATTTGAGGGGCTTCATAATTAACCGCCTGAATTCGGTGGTTTCAAAAGAAAATATGTAGCCGCGAAATGTCCCAAAATGACCAACATCAATTGGGCATTCATTGCATGTATAAATTACCAAATATTTAAATGTAAACAATTACATCATTATCGTTAGCCAAGTAGCAAAATGCATAAGTGTCATTTGCGCATGCTTGTTCGACTTAAACCGACTTTTATTCAGGGTTCAGTGTTTGAGGACGACATTGAGGTGATGTGGTCTTTCTTATGTAATAAAGTTTTATAGGGTTTTTCCTACATAGTTTTATGGAGTAATTGAACTCTATTGTACTTAGTAGCGTACAAATTGGTTCGATTATCACATCAATGGAAAACTACTGAAATGATTGTTAATTTAACAATTATAAAAATACTCTCAACAAACAATTTGCTTTTCATTATTAATTGAATTGCTTACTTGAACAAATTTTTAATTACATATAATGTGTGAAAATTAAATCGTTTGCATTGAAAAGTTTAAATCTACTTTTACAATTTTTTTTTTTATTTGTATTTTAAGCCCCAATAATATACAGATAAAGCAGAAACTTAAGAATTGCAACTACAAAAAGTATCAACAAACAAACGCAAACACATTTGCTTGAATACATGTTGAAGAATCATGTTTTAATACATATACCTTGAAAGTGCAAACAAATTTATTTCATAATTCCATGTTCCGCAATATGACGTACGTTTCGTCCTTGCAATTTGAAGAACAAATTGTATAGAAATTTCTAAATAGCGTATAGACTACGTCATAAAGACAAGTTATTCAGAGAGCGTTTGAAATTGTAGTTGGTGTCTGAATCGAAATTATTATCACGTGAAAAGATGGTTTCATGTAAAATGAATAAACTGTTATATTTACTTTAACATACTCATAATTATAATTAAACTTCAAATTTCTACTATAACTTCCAAATCTGTCAACTGAGTAAAATGAAATTTTGTGTAAATATATAAATGAGCACTGTTTATTTTGATACCTGTATTATTTGGCTTTAACATTAACTACGCTTGATATAACTGAACTGAAGAAAAACTAAACAATTGTTACTAAAATAAAAATGGACGCTATTCTATGATTTTCCCTTCCTCTTTTGATCAACATTTCATTTATATGTTTAGTTTATGATACTAATAAGAATTGACTATTGAGAATACATAGCTTACAGCTTATTTTAAACCGTTTACAACTTTCGAGTTATTAAAAACAATGTCATTGTTTACTTTAAAGAATTAGGAAAACTTCTAACAAATTAGTCATTTCTTGCAACTTTACGTAATACCAGTAACAAGTAGATTTAATAGGCGAAAATTTTTCCACTAATCCATTATAAATGATGATTTGTCACGAGCAATAGTAGCCAAGGAAATTATCGAAGCTGTTCGTGTCTTAACAAAAAATACATCCGCCGAGGCGATACATGCAACTAATTATACTGATTAAAATATTTCCTGGGAAAAGCATACTTTAAAAAATCAAGAGATTAGCTGCTTTTTGAGAAATGCACGTCTTTTGCCTTCTAAACAACAAAATTCCTCGATGCAGTAGCTCAAAAACTAGTTTCCAGCTTCCAAAACAAATTACCAACATTTCATTTTCTAGAGTTTTCTAGCCGCTCCAAGATGCCTTGGTCTCGCCTGGAGTCAGACTTTTGAGAGGTTACCTCGATCTAGCCGAAAGTGTCTAAGAAATCGGAACTGCTTGAGATGCAGTCGCCCCTTGGGAGTTAAGACGCAAAATAAAGGCGCGGAACGGTCCGCGTTTTCGAACACTTAACCGCTAAATTATTCAAATGGAGGACGGACCACTCGCGGGTGTCTTAGCCGCAGAATAAGATTGCTCGCGGCCGTCTTTCGGCGGCTAAGCCAAGAAGCGAGCTCACAAAAGCTCTAGCTTAAGGTGAAGAACTTGAGTTTAAGGAACGGCCTTCAGAAGGCGTTGAACTCGATTCACCTGGGCCGTGCAAGCGAACGTGTATGGCTTTTGTTTTGGAAGAAGAAAATGCTGTCTTCGCGACTCAATGCAACAAATCGAAATATGATTTTTTAGCGGGGACTAATTCAATTGCACGTGCATGAGCACCGTGTGACACTGAGAGTAAAAATGGACAGCGCCTTTGGTAGAGTGCCGTAGAGTTTATTGCCTCCGAACCCAATTTTATAAAACGATTTTTAATTAAACTTGCTGGCTTTGTATTGGGAAGGCTATGCACACCATCTTAAGTCGGTAGATATTTAATTAAAATTCTATTTTTTTCCGCACAGCATAATGAACATTTCTTAATTATCGCTACTAGTTTATTGCAATTCATTTGATAGATCCAAAGCTCTGAGCCTTTACCAACTACCCATACGCCAAAAATCCTTTGAAACATTAGTTTACTTTAAAGTTTGAACGCAATCAGAAAATATTAGCTGTGCACTTTTCACATCAGATACGGTTCTAAGTTATGAAGGAAATTTTGCCTTGAATTGAATTTTACAAGCACACACGTATGTACATACATATATTAAGATCTTTTATTGCCCGAAAATAAATTCAAAATTGCATAGAATTAAACCCATTTTGGATCAAAACTTAAACCCAATAATTTATCTGGTTCACGATTTGAAGTTTGGATGGGTAAATATCTTGCATTAGATGCATTTTTTAGAAATTTTGAAATTTTAGTATACGTGAGAGCTTTTAAAATTCAATTCAATGCAAAATTTCCTGGAAAATCTAAAACCGGATCCGATGTGAAAAAACACAGCAATTGATAAGAAAAATTAAAAGTTCGTCATTTCGAAAATGGATGCGATGTTCCAAAAATTGATTAGTTGTAACAGGTTTCTATCAAATTGTCTACATTTTATCTAGAACAAGAACATATTCAGTAATTTTTCCGTAAGTTCTGGAGCAGATTGTATTTAGAATTGAGAATCAAAGTCCCAAACAGAAGCTACAGTATAACCGGCTTCCGAGATGTTCAATTTTTACTAGTATAACTAATAGTATTGCATTATTTATGCTGCAGCCATTTCTATTGAGAGCTTTGATTTCTATTTCGACTGTGATCACATTTCCATCGGAATTACCTTCATCAATTAGCGCTGAATTTACTGAAGCAATAAAAATGTTTTCAAAACGACGACAGGGTGATTGGCGAGAAATTGTGAATCGCGCTCGATTGCTAAGAAAACCGACCGATGAGTGGCATCGCCGCCTCTCCGCCACCGGATGGCTCCGGCCCGCCGGGATGCTTTCTAGTGGTTTAATAATATTGAAAAGTATTTAAGTACCTACTGCTATTAAAGGCTGAAATCGTCGTAATCAAAAATAATCCGGCAATGCAAACGATTCGAATTTACTTTAATGAAAGGTTACGTTATTGGCGCCAGCTGGACGCGAAAACACCAACTTTCATCGTAAATTTTGTCATGATCAATTGATTGGGTCTGCTTACAGTCATGTTAGTGGAATTCAAGAAAGTTACAGCGGAAATTTTTACCCTCAAAATTAGGTTCCTGGCTTTATGTTTATTCGAAATATTAACTTCGACCTCAAATCAGACAACATAATATTGGAGGTTGTTGGAGGTTTTTAATCTTCGCTACCAACTAACTTAATTATAGATACAGCCGCAAACTTCGGTTCTTAAAACTGAACCAATACCATTTGCAATAAACTGACTGAAGCAATTTGATTTGCAATAAACTTTGCAAGAGCTTTATTTTTATAACAATTAAAAATATAGCTTAATTTTATTGAAAATTTTTTATAATATATCTTTGTAGTTCTCTAAATATTCTAGACGAATAATTTACTACGTAAGTTTGGGAAATCCGATCACACACTGAATTCACTATTATGTATGTAGGTATAGAATTGTTCCAATTTAAAAAGCACTTTGTACATTTATTTTAGTTTTTTTAAAAAAATATAATACTAGAATATACATAAATAATAAAGTACTGCACATAAAAGCATATGTTGGTGTACGCTCAAGAAGTATTTCGAGATTTTCCAGGAAGACCTTTAAGATTAAATATTTATTGAATTTCAACTGAAATAATTTAAATATGATTATTTATCAATTACTACTTAAATAATTTTTCCCTTATTTATTTCTCAAAACTATAATTAAAGTCCATTAAAATTGGTAATTTAAATGGATATTTGCAAATTATATTGAAATTAAGAATCTCAACAAAATCCCCGGTTTATAGACTCATACAAACCTTTGATTTGAAAGAAAAAATTGCATAAGATTAAAAAGAATCAATTCTTACTAAAAACTTCTTTTAATCTAACACACACGTTCTGAGGATTGAAACCAAAAAATCATAAAAACTTGCATACCTCTCCATTTATACAGAAATCGATTCACAACCAGTTATGGATCGAAAAATAAATTAATCAGTCTACTTTGCAAATTTCGAGGTTTGTATTACTTCACCAGACTTAAATTCAACCTTATTTAGCTCAATAAAACATTTTTACGACCAATACGAACAGCATTTACTATACGAAGTTCCTTCAACCATGCGAATTATCTGATACCCATTAAGCGCTAGAAAAGTTTCGGCTAAATTGAACAATAAGGTAAACGAAATCATAAAAGTTTATTGCATCAGTGCATAGAAATGTTAGTGCCAGATAATCCTTGCAGCTTGATTCATTACTGAAAAACACCAGCACTCAGTAGCAACCTCGAAGTTATCCACGCGAGTATACCGCTCAATTGGCAGTTTCTTCACCGCGATAATGTGGCGATTCAATAAACAATTTCTGGTGGTGCTCTTACTCTGCGACCTCTGGAAATTTCTGGCATTGGTACACGCGCATTCGCGTCACTTAAGTGCGGTTTTCCTAATTCACTTTGCTTAATCTCAAATCGCATAAGTGTCCATTGCACTGGTCGAGTGAAAGTCGTCGCGGCCATTGCCTACCCTCCAGGCGGATCATTTTCGTTCCCCGACGAGGCGGCATATTTTGCGGAGAGTGCAGTTTCTCACAAACAGTGACTCAAATAAGTAGACGCAATTGTAGAGGTTCATTACACCGATTTTCCACTGCTGTATTAGATTGTAGTTCTTAATTATTTTGAATAAGTATATTATAAGTAAAATGAATTACTCTTATTTCGCATTTAAATTTAGAAACTTTATATTATATTATAATTTATTTATACTTCTTATAAGTATGTAGCTATCAACAAAATTATAGTAATTAGAGTAAGTATTTGTCGAAATGCACTAATAAAATATAAAATATTTGTCAATATTAAGGAATGTTTTTCGCACAAAAAGAATAACTCAATTAAGTAAACATTTGTATATACAGTATCTGGTCATTGAATTAGAAACACCACTCATAATTGCGGAATTTCCTAATGTGTCTGCATTTTTATTACCAAAGAAAGGTTTTATGGCCCTCTTTTTCGGGAATCTGCAATCTCGGGGTAGTTTCTAAGAAAATTCACCATTCGAGAAATTTAGTGGTTACTAAATAAACCGGTACTAATTACAAATATTGTATTCAACCCTTTCTCGACTCATTTCGATTTGGATGAGCAAGAGTGAAGTTATCAAGTATTTTTTGGAAACGTTGTTTTTTCTCAAAAGTGTTTTGGATTAACATTATAAGTAATGGGTAGCACATATTTGTAAAATAAAAATAATGAAAAATAAATTTAATATTGTGTTTCCTTTCATTTTGATTTTTTAAGTATGCTGATTAACGCGTTTTTACAATGGGGCGTAAAAAAGATATAATAGAAACAAAAAGAAGTGCTATTGTGGCTTTATTAAAAACTATGCGGTTCACCTATAGGGAAATTGCTACAAAAGAAAATGTATCTGCCGCTACCGTGCAAAGGGAAGCTACAAAACTTAATGAAAGTGGGTCTCCTAGAAGGAGTCGACGTCATAACTGTCGCCGAATTCGAAAAACTACACTAAGGGATGATAGGAAAATCCGTAATATGGCCTTACAACATCGTAGAGCACCAGCTAAAATAATAGTAGACCACCATAAGGACGAAGGAATCAACATATCCGAGAAAACATTTCGACGAAGGATGTGCGAACAAAATTTAAAATGTAGGCGTCCGGCAAAAAAGCCGAAACTAACAGTGAAAATGAAGCAACAACGATTTATTTGGGCTCAAACGCACCGGCACTATACCGTTGATGATTGGAATAAGGTAATTTAAAATTCCAAAGTTATTCAATATTAACTCTTTGAAGTTTTTGCAATATTTAAAAATATGCTCACAAACCAAAAATTTCAGTCATCTTTAGTGACGAGTGCCGCTTAGAGGCTGTGACAGAAATGTTTCAATATGTGAGGAGAAGGCCAAGAGAGCGGTACAACGAGGATTGCATACTCAGAACTGTTAAACACCCACCCGCTGTAATGGTATGGGGGTGTATCAGTGTGGACGGACCTGGGCCCTTACATTTTGTCGAAGGAACATTACGATAAGAGCAGTATAAACGTATTCTATCGGACGTTTTTTTACCTTATTTAAATTTCCTACCCTACGTACGATCACATTATACGTTTATGCAAGATGGAGCACCTTGTCATTCCTCCAAATTAATAACCGATTACTTAATTGATGAAAATATCGATGTGCTACCATGGCCCGGCAATTCTCCGGATCAAAATCCAATTGAGAATTGCTGGGCATATCTCAAATCCAAGGTGTATAATGTGCCAAATCCAACGGTTGCTATTCTAAAACAAAATATTGAAAATATTTGGTACAATAGTGACGATTTCAAAAACATGATTTCTTCATGTATAAAAAGCATGCCATCGCGCATAAAGAGTTTAATTAAAGACAAAGGAGGTGCAACAAAATATTACAAAATTTGTATGAAATATTGTTAACAATAAATGTAAAAACGGAGTGTAATAAATATTTGTTAAAACAACTTAATTTTAATAGCTTATATTTACTTAACATGCAGCAATTTCCCATAATTTGCTGATGTTTCTAATTCAATGACCAGATACTGTATATATTGTTCTCTTATTCATTTAAGCCTACGAAAACAAATTTTTATTTAAAATTAATCCAAAATAACGCAGCTTCGGTACTCAATTCTGAAAAGGATTGAGCACACACCACACAAAATGGCGTACAGCCTAGCGTTTGTACTGATCCAAAAAAAAAGATTCATGTTCCAATCATAATTCTTTAACCATTAAAAAATTAGAGAAACAAAAAACAATTTTTTGTGCAAATAGCAATCGATCCATAATTTGTTGATTTCTCCTCTTAGTAGATATTTTTTGCTTCAGGGATTCATCCTTTTTGATCAGTTTTAGTTTATCAATCGCTTAAATTATTAACAAAAGAAGGTCCAAATTGACGGAAATAGGAAACTTCACGTTACGTAAAAAAAAGTAAGCGTTTCACCATTCCAATTCCACGAATAGGTATATGCATTTCCTTTAAAGTATGAACAGGTAACATGAAGAAAACCATTTAATATAGTTCAAATTTAAAACGCATATCCATGCTAAAACATTTGAATTCTTCAAGAACGATTAACAAAAAATTAAAAAATTGCTACTTATTACCTTTTTTTTATAAAATTTTGTATATACCATAAGAGTTTGTGGATGATTACAAAGATAACGTCAGATTTTCAAAATTCAGAATAGTTGATCTTAAATTAAATGTATACATAATCAAAATTAAAATGATGTGTTTCAGTTTAGAAATCCACGATTAGATTCGTAATTAGTGACTCAAAAACAAAAAATAGCTTAGAAGCCCCCAGAATTTCAAAAATTGTTCGTTTTGAAATTAGAATATATTTTCTTACGCACACACATAGGTTTAAAAACAAAGCCCATACCAGTTTAGTATTTCATCTGTTTAGTTACGTCCTTTTACGTCATGTATTCAATTAAATATAAATATAATAAAAACTACTCACGGTTCAGCTTCTATAGACTTGAGTTTAGCAACATAGTTGGAGGGTATGTATCCTTCTTGACGTGTTTTTTTGCTCCGTGCTAACCACCAATCACCCTGAAACAAAATTTTCAAATATATTTAAATTTTTTAATTTAAGTTAATAGTGTAAAACTATTATATAAATAGAATAACTTCATTTCAAAATGAATATTACGTAGTGTTCTTTTTGCAAAAATGAAAAAGATTACCAAGTTGAGCTAGCAACCATTCTTTCTACTCTATTTTCTACTTTTGAATCATTGTAAATTTTTTCTGTAAAACCATTTTATAAAAACATTGGCGGGAATTTACATAAGCCGAGTCATTTAAAAACCGCCCGTGATGCCGGTTTCATTCACAAAACTGAATGAAGCGACATTTTCATTAGAAGTCGACTTGCGTAAACCAGCGGTGGTGTCTGAATAAAAGAACAACAAGTTTATATCGTAAACAAAGGCAATTTGTAAAACTAATAACGTTTACGATAAGATATCTAATTTTACAAGAAATCACCTCTTGAATTACCTAAATATTTAATTGTAAAGGTAGAGGCGTGCTGCTCGATAAGAGAATTATCAATTTCATTTAAATCAATAAATTTAAGTCATAGCAAGATTTTAGATAAGTTCATGGGGAATGCACTTGACTGTGTGCTGATTCATCCATTCGAAGTTTTCTCTGCATGCAAAATCTCGGGACCCTTCGCTGGATGTATCCCACAGGAAACTAAGCTGATTGCCGATAGAATTTTAATCGGGCTGCAAACCTAAATTTATTTATGGTCGCATTTCAAACGGCCGTCCGTCTCGAATGAGATATAAGTGATTACACCGACGATATTAAACATATATAAGTAAATATATAATTTTTTTAAACCAGGCGTTCTTTCTTATTCTCTATGTTGCACGGTGAATACAATCAAATCTTTTATGCTTTTATGATTTTTCCATTCATTGGGCTCCCTAGGGAAGACGTCTAAAGCACTTAATGCCCCAAAGCTGTGTCAGTGAACAAATAATTTCCTTTCGTTACGATGCGAGAATATCAAATTACTGCTCGCAGATTGTTTGATATGAGTTGTGATTCAATATTGCTAAGTTTCGGAATTTATGGGAGCGGTACGAAATATCCTATAACAAATAAACAACCCGCCGAATTCGCCGACTACGTTAAAATTAATAAAACTTTCAATTTTACTCTGTTCGTTAAAATTCGAAAACGTAAAAACAAATTATCGGCGAACGACATATTCTCCATGAGATATCGTAATGTGCTTTATTTTTATCATAAAAACGTTTTCAGGTAATTGATAAACCGGTTTAATGTAGGAAATTATATTTTGAATTGCGCTTTTGATATACCCATCTATCAAGAAGTACAAGACTTCTTTTTAACTTAAATTAAACACTTTTATCGCAGTCTCTTTTTATTAAATTTTCGACAGTTATTACCATATTAGTATAGATTCACGAAATTTTATTTTGCTTTATCTAATAGGAATACATCGATAGCACTGTTGGTGCCGCGCGTGCCAAAAACATAAATGAAAGCTTTTATAGAAAATCTAACACGAATCACATTAAGAGGTACATACAGACATGACCTTTCAGTCCAAATGAATTTTCTAACTTATCTTTCGAGCGGCTCTGCATATTTGAAGAAATATTTAAAACATTTTATAAAACATTTCACTGTTAAATGTGAAATATCTACCACTACCACCAGGATTGATTATGCGGCGGTTATCAATATGGTTTTTAAACAGTTGCAATATGACTGTTTAACAGCCATGGATGAAATAATTAATAAAAACTGAAAGAATTTTGTTCAGATTGTAAGAATCCAACTTCTGATTATACAAACTTTCTAGAAAACATTGAAATGTAAGTACATATTTCAAATTGTGGTTAAATTTGATCTTCCTAGGATGAAAATTGGTAGATAAAAGTTTTCAAAATGACTGATTTAATACGTTTAATAGCAAAACCTACATGAATCCAGAATAGGAGTAAATAAAAAAAGGTCTTTAGGGTTTCTGAGACCGACGTTTATAATCAAAGTTAAGTAATGGATTCAGTATCCAGACGAAAATACTCAACCAAAAACATGTTCCGCAAAAATAAATAAATAAAACTTTGGAGGAAGAGTTTAACTCAAATTTTCAAGAATTTAATTTGACAACCATTAAACAAATCGTTTATATTTATGAGTTACAAATTTTAGACCCATAAAAATGTTCTAAAAAAATACATACATATAAACCACCTAAGCAAAAGAAAACAGGTTCATTCTATAAACTAAGAAGTCAAATTGTGAAAGAACATTTTTTTTATATAACATAAAGAAAAAATTTATTACTAACTACTGTTGCGGTGCACTAAATTTTCACAATTCGGTAAGCCGGGTACGGGTTTACAGCAATCAATAACTATTCAATTTTTGTGTAATGAAGAAGTTTTCTTTTGTAGTTAGCACCATATTCTTGTGGTTGCCACTTTTTAATCCATTTGATATTAAGATCCTTATATGTGGTTTTTCGTTATTTATATATAATACCAGCGGTAAGAACCAGTAATTAGAAATTTGTTTTGACTTCTTTAAATAATTATTTAATTAATGCTTGATTTTATTATATAAAGCAATTTATGTATTAGTAAAGTATTCCTCATATCGCATCCCACTTGTTATTTTATAATGTATATAAAGAGGAACAATTTAAATTATAACTTTTCAAAGTTCTCCAACTTACTTTTACATGTGCTTTAAGATTCTTTATACACTTAAACACTGATTCCTTTAAAGTTTTCTTTTAATTAAACGCCCCCTCATGCTCATTTAATTCCTGGCTGGCTTTCTGCCAAATAAATTCTATTTCCTCTCGTTCGTATGTCACTAAACGATGTGACCTATTGACTCCTACTTATTTTGGGCGATATTGATGGAATCCTTATAAACTCTGGCTTTCCCTTGATGAAAAATTGATGGAGTTAATTTAATTTTTATAACTAAAGTTTTTATAACTGCGATGTGAATAGTCAAAAATAAGTTTTTCTTTATTATTAGTTTTGAAAACTAAAAGCTTTAGGTTTTCTTAAGGTGTCCTACATTAGATTACTCCGTCATTAATGAAAGAGATATTGATGCTTCAACTTAAGTCATGAAGATGTTTACAAGCATTGCGAAACCCTTTCTTTATCACTTTCTCCTGAAAAATGTTTCTGTTAAAGGTAGAAATTTTAGTTAAAAAACACAAGAACCGCCCTGCAAAGTTTTTGAAATGTTTCTGTAATTTTAATATTTCTTGTGGTCAGTTGTAAACCAACACGGACCAAGTAAGCTGAAAATTAATGATGCTTTCGGATGCTTTTGACTAAGCTTGTGGTAAACTAAAGAAATTTTTAATCTCTTAGGTTTCTTGGAGAACATCGAAAACTCTGCTCTCTGCTATCGGCTTCCATCGACTTGAAAGCCGATAACAAAGTAACCCAGGTAACGTTGAATTCGGATATGCTTGGGGCGGAAACCTTGGGCATCAGCATAACCCAGTCATTTGAGGTATATTAAGTCTATAGTTATACCTAGAGTTAATTTCCATTAGAGAACAAGAGATATGATATTTGCTTTTTGCTTTCCTAAATTCAAGCCAAATAGCTGAAATTTGCCTCATTTAGAGGGATTGGCATTTTAACCATAAAATAGGCGATGTACCACAAAATTTCAACGTACTCTTTTTGGCTACACACTGCTCTACTTGGCATGGATTAGCGAAATCCTACCCAATTTTTCTCTTATAAGCACATAGGTTTTGATATTTTGCTCGACCACAGTCTGCCCGGCGTGCAAAACCAACTCCCTCTTGTCCTATATATTCCACTTTATTGATTTATTCATCCAATCAGACATGAAATTCCAATTTGAAGACTCT
The DNA here is from genome assembly GCA_959613345.1 of Tolmerus cingulatus. NCBI lineage: Eukaryota > Metazoa > Arthropoda > Insecta > Diptera > Asilidae > Tolmerus > Tolmerus cingulatus. The sequence goes on along the minus strand of OY390708.1, from coordinate 19,089,913 downwards.
ACACTTCTTCTAAGAAATTATCATGCTGGGTTTGACCCCAATCCAGTGAAAGAAGGCCGGAGGATTTAAAATCAACCACCTGTGAAATGGTAACCCACATTCGGTCTCAAGGTTATCATTCGGTTCAGTCGATTCCTTCCGGCAATTATGCTCTCAAATAAGAACACGGTTAATGAGGTATGCTGTGAAATTGGATCACAGGAGCGGCGCCCCTGCGGGAGACGGCGGATTTTCATGAGGGAAAAAAGGAAAATTCATACTCTATAATGAAGTTCTTATCTGCAAATTGGAAGCAATACAAATGACTGGCACCAGCACCACAGAGCTTCAAAAATCCCCCACTTGGCATCGAGCCGAAAACCAGCCCATAAATGGAGGGAACCCGAATCGATAGTCCACTAGACCTGGATCCCGTCCTGGGATTATTGCAATAATCGCATGGACACAACATTAATTCTCATAAGCCGTTCGTATTCCCAGCGAAGCCCAGGTGAAGTGGAGGTGATTAAAACCATACCTCGCCGCAGAAACAACGCACTGCGGGGGCGGGCGGCCAGAAGAGACTCGACTTCGCATTGCATTGTTTTCCCATATTTTAAGGCAATTGGCTGCATGCAAAATTTCAGCGAAGCGAAACAGCAATCACCGCCTCATTGACTCGGACTAAACGAAAACAGCGATTTACCATTTGGAGAACTTTCTACAGTGCCCCGGGACGAAGCCGCACTGGGCCCAGAATATCGCGGATTTGTATGGAAACTGAATGACCGAGCCGAGTGTTACTCAACCTCGACTAGAAGGCGGCTCAAACTGCACAAAAAGAAAACTTTGTTACCTGTGTGTCATTCAGAATTTCCAGGTGTTCGCCCTTCCTGAAGCTGAGGTCCTCGTCGGTCCGGGCGTCGTAGTCGTAGAGGGCGACAAAGATCTTTGCATTCGCGTTGGAGGTCTCATTTTCCGGGATCTGGGGCACGGGTCTGATCTGCTCCTGCGGAGGCGTCTGCTGCATGACACTGGTCAAGACGGGCAGGTCCTCCAGCTGATTGGACCTTTCCATCTTATCTTTGTCCGGGTCCTGTTTTTGGCTCCTCAAGCAGTTCCCCATTGTGACGTGATGCGACTGCCTCGCGGATTTTTTACTGCGAACCGAAAACACCACCGATTAATTTGTCCACAATGTCCAAAATGCACTGGGAATTTTGACAGTTTCGTGTCTGGCACATAAGCCACACGGCACACACACACGCGCCGAATCGTCCATCCACGAACGAAACACCTCCCAATCAGACCATTGGCACTTCCGCAGCTCGCGGCCAGGTGAAAAGGCGATTTTCTTGACCGGCAGACGTTCCTGGGGACGGATGGCGACGCGCACCTAATGCATTTCACTTTTCGGACGCGGGGCAATCGAATTGGGGCGCATTTATTCCCGATTACAATGCGAAAAATGCGACGGGACCCATCCCGAGGTGTATATCCAGGGCGCGTTTCGACAATATGGCGGATGTGACAGTATTTTTATTTTGGTTGATTCCCTCCCGCTCGCGCGGCCCACTAGCACTCGGCGGCTGTCCCGCTCCCACTTAACTTTCCCTTGAGGATTTTTTCGCCTAGTTATGTCAGTTTTATTGCACAAAAACATGGGATAAATGCGGACTAGATCGGAGGGCGAGTGGTCCAGGCTTCGCGTGGGAAAAGGTTCGATTTCCCATTTTCCGATAAGAAGTTGCAATTAAACCGAACGCCAATTGGTTAATTTTTATTTTAATAAGTGCTGCTGTCGAAATGCAGAAGAAATCCCTAATTCCAGACAAAAGGGTCTAATCTCCGCTTACTGTTGTTAAGATTTAAAAACGGTGCAGAGATCCACTAAGGCAATTTCGTTCTCACCTTTCAGTGAATACGCAAACCGTATACACAGGCTGCCGATGAATTTGCTTTGTAGGGAAATAAAAACGGACGAACTTGGCGCATTTTTTAACGGATAAAGGGAGCAGAAGAAGGCTCAGAAAAAATAAATATATTTGTTGTACTAAAAAAAAATAAATACAGAAATAGGGAATATTTAACTTTACAATTTTTTAATACACAAATAAAAATTAAATCAAATTAGGATTTGTAGAATCAGGATTTATCGAGGCAGATACAGAACAATTTAATTACCATTACAATTATTAAACTGGATCTACGCCATTACTTAAAACCATGCAAGCATTACTTACCACTTTTCAGTGTCGGTATAATCTTAATTAATTTGGTCTTAACATTACGAAATCTTTTACTTTTTACTAGAAATTTTGTTATCAAAATTTCCATGTTCTTTCTAAGCTAGTATTTTGAAATTTTGCATACATTTATAAGCTACGGGGACAAAGCAACAATATTTGTTAGTATTAATTTATTTAGTTTTTCCGCGGTATTTAATACAAATGTATCGCATTCAAAACCTATTTGAATTTCGACAGATTGATTCACAAATTTAGGACGATAATCATTAAATTATAATTTTACATCCACACCGTATTTCTCTTAATCAGTTTTCTTTCTTATTTTTTCCGTTAAAATTATAAGGGGTTAATTCCCCGTTATTTCATTTTCTACTTCAATCCTGTTGTTTACTTTTAAAAGGATGGATGAAGTCAGAAACGTTTGGTTGTAATTAATTCTGTGGCATCTACGGTTAATTAAACTTTGAGTATGGATGATTTTACCAATGTATAATTTTATATAGTAAATATTAACAGATTAATGTGCATATGTCTGCCGTACGCTTTTGAGTTTGCGCGTTACTAATTATAAAAATATTCTCACCTAATATCTTATAAGTCGCTGATCAGTAAAAAACATTACCACAAAATCTTAATTGGTTGATTTTACCTTCGCAAAAGAATATGAATTTGGGTCCGTAAATAATAAATTATTCAAACTTGTACGTAACCTTGTTAAGAAATAGTAATTTTACCAAATAAAAATATAATTATTTTATGTACAGATTATTTAGAACACAAACCTGTGAGTTTAAATGAAGAAATAACTGATGACAATTAAAAGAGCTTTCATGTATCACAGAATTTTATTTGAAATTGGTAAAAAATTAATACATCCTCCATATACATTATCTACTTCGTATGTAAAAATGATGCACAATAAAAAATAGTTAACATAAATGCTTAGCCTGCATAATGCGAATTATTCACATTTATATTAAATTTCAGTTAAATCCTAGAGGAAAAGAACACAACAATCTCGTTCCATAAGTGAAAATAAATTATGCAAAAGCAACGTAAAACAACACCTGATCGCTTAAACTTTAAAGTATACTAAACAAAATAGGAATCAGTTCTTTGGCAAAAATTGTGATGTGTTATCTCATTAGTGACTAAGGTAATTGCGATTAGACACCTTACGCACCTGCCGCGCCTCACCGCGACCGCAGAATTAATTTGAGACCAAATGATTGCGTGTGAGAACGCTCGCAAAATTGCGACCAACTATGGCAGATGAGATCGGCCCCACACGCTGCAAATTTCGTTCAGCTAAGAACACTTAAAAAATAGTTACTCGGAATGTAAATCACCCAATTTTTGTCACGTGTTTCAAATTGGAGGTCAAAAAATGATTCATTTGGAGAGACCCCGGTGCATGGGTCAGTAGCTATCGTTTACAAAAATAATTCAAGAACGATCAAATTCATTTGCTCATAATAAATGAAAATGCTACAAATTCATAGAAGTTGCTTTGATTTGTACGATGTATAAAATTCTTTTGGTTATCACTTTGATTGGGCCGCTGAATCTCGCAAGATATCGAACCTTTACTTAGTTTGGAATATTTACTTTTAAATGCAGTAAACAACACAACGAACAAGTACACTATGGAATTTACACGCTTAATTTCTATAGATACAGCGTTTAGTCCTACAAAAAGTGATCTTGTTCTTTAATTTTAAAACAATGAATATTACTTAAAATTAATGATCCCACGAACTGTGGAACTTCTACCAGTTTAATCTGTCTCTAACAATTCCGGAAAAGTTGTTTGCATGTCCGTTTAGTATGCAAATAACACAGCACAGAGGTCTTTGGCGGAATTGGGGGAAATATGCGTAACTCTTTCAGAAATCACAAAGATATCGCAATTTTGTATGAATTATTTTTTTTATCTTCATTCGAACAAACACACTTCTCCACCTTCCGCATAATTCGCGAACCTAAGCCAAGGAATAGAACGACGCAAACAACTTTGTACTTTTACATCGTAGACAAACAAAGACTTCTGTCTCCGCAGTGCATTTTAAAAATAAAATACTACTCGTTGTCAAAACTCTTAATGTAAATATTGAAAAAGCTACAGACTGTATTCAGCGGCCAAACAAATATCTCATACGCTGAGAAACTTAGATTTTCGACATTCAAATGTTTTCTGATCCCTTACTAATACAATCTCGCCCCGGATATGTAGAAAATTTAAAAATCGGTGCTTACTGTTCCAAATTACTGATATTGTTGTTGCCTTATCTTTTTTTATTCGTAATTACTCAATTAGGTTCTGATCACCCATCATTCGCTTTATCTAAATAACTTACCTTACTTTATATACATTGTTTTAAATCAAAAGAGGGTTAACATATATGGCAATCATTTTTCGTTACAATTTTGGATCTTACGTGATTCATCGAGTTTTATCGTCGACGAACTTTAATGCTACCAGATTTTAAATGAGTGGAGGATCGTCATTGTCGTTGCTCATCATTACGTCTTCATAGAATGGTCTACTTCGGCGAGCAGCCATCATATCTCTCACCTGAAATTAAAATAAAATGGAAATTACAACCACAAAAGGTTTACATTGTAAATTCTATGAAATTTTTATTTGACTGTGGTATAACAACAAAAAGCAAAACAGTAAGAAAATCATATTAAAAGTGCATGTAAATCCTTTCAAAACACAAAGAAAACGCCATACATACCTCTTAATTTTTTCATGAGATTTTATAGATCGTGTGATTTTTTCTTTCATTAATTTTTTCTTCTTATAATTTTTTGAATCTTTGCTGACGAATTCCAAAAGGAAAATAATTTGCAAAAACAAATGTTTGTCTATGAATTTAATAAACTCATGTTACATTTTGTTAAAGAGCGATATATAAAAATAGTTTTTAAAATTCTTCTCACAGAGGATCATGCAGGACAAATTATTACATAGGATCGACCAATTATGAAAATTGAGGACCAACGAGTATCTTGGAACTGGCCCCAATATTTTGATTTGCTAAAATTGAAATTTGAAATAATTGTTGTCCGCACATAAAAAATGAATAAAATGTAAAAAACAAATATCGACTAATGCTTCGAATAGGTATAGCACCATTGTGCGAAGCAGTCGGATCAGTACACAACATTTGTTGGTTTTCAATCAGAAATCCAAATTTTGTTTCTCGTATGTATCGACCCAAATATTTGTTCAGCCTGCTCTAGGTAAAAAAAATAAAAGCGATAATAAGAGAATAGTGCCAGACGTTGCTGTGGTATTTTTTGTTTTGTTTTATAAAGTAATATATGCATAACCCGGTAGCGCTACTTTGATTTCCTATTTTAATTTATTGGCCGAAAAAATGTCATTTAAATTGCAAAAGACCTATTTTGATAGCGCTAATCAGATTCATTCAATACATAAACAACTTTTTTAGAAGGCAAACAAAACCCTGGGTTGTTGTCTCATCTGATTAGTTAGTATCAAATTAAATTTTCAATACCAAATTACTACTTAAATTAAGTCTGTGAAGTAGCTTTGTTTGGTTTGAACACAGAATGCAATGGTTTACCAACTAAAATTAAAGTAGTGTATTTTGTTGCTAAAATGTATTTTCAAGCAATTTTTAGCCTCTTGAACTTTAATAATTTTATTCCATTAACGTCAACATAATTGCTTTTTATATTACTCAGTATGTCAGAATTGTATGCATTTGGAGTTAAATATTCAACTCAATTCAATTTAATTGAATCAAAAAGTTTAATCTTCCAATGCTTAGCTATGCATATAAATAAATAAAATATATTTGTCCCACTTTACTAAAGACAATTTCTAAAGGTTTCTCGCGTAATGCAAATAAATATTGGATGCCTAAATTGTGTCCTATGACTTAACACAAAAGTTGTGCTTCAATTCGAAATACCAAGTAGAGGAAAATTGTTCCTAAAATGATTTTTTTTTCGGTAAAATTGTGGAAGCTAGGGGTCTTGCTCGACACGGGTTTAATTTAATAAAAGCAAGTCACCATAAAAAAGAACTCACCCTCTTCACAACATGCAGTCGCTTGACCCCGAACGCGACGCCGACGACAACCAGCACCAAAAAGACCGGAATCAGGATGCCGCCGACTATGTGATGGGAGCCCGGGGGCTGGTTCTGGGCGATCGCGGCGGCCGTTTTGTCGGTGCTCCTCGAGAGGCTGCTCGCGGTCGCCGTGGCCGGCTGGACCACGGGGCGCGGCGTGCAGTAATCGCTGTCGTTGTGGAAGCCAGAGTTGAATTCGTAGCCGTTTATGCAGAAGCAGTCGCCTCCCTCGGTGTTGTTGTTGCGCTCCCGACATGCTGAATTTTCTGGGCAGATGATTTTGTGCATGTTGCAGGGTTTGTCTGGAAGAAAATCGAATGAAACCCGGCTGCTGGAGGGTTAGCCGTCAAAATTTCTTACAACTAGCGGCCCGATTTAACTGTGTGTGGAGCAGAGCACAAAAGAAAATCAGTAAACACTTTCTAAACATTTTTGTTTCGCGTATTCGTCCGACTTTGTGCTAGGCAATCACGAACAATCAATCAATCCGACATTTGCTGATGGGGCGTTAATTTGGGTTCAGTGGATCGCTTGTTTTTTTTTGTTTGACGTTTGCCTTGAGGGGAAATATTTAAAAGTGTTTATCCGTGTGCAGTTTAGAATTGCGATATGCAAATAAAAAATTCTAAGATTATTCATTAATGCAATGAAGAATGTTTTTGCTGCCTGTAAAAAGATCATGGTAATGAAAGATTTCGGCTTGCCCGTCAGTGTGCACCGGCCTTAGCAATGCGCTGAAGGGCGTTGTCCACTGAATCAAAATTTTTATTTATACACAAACGTCAACAAGTGGTTGCAGGGATGTCCAATTACTTGGCAATTTTCAAGTTTTGGTATTTGTCGCAGTTTGCTTGGTCGGCAAATTAATTTGAGTGTGAAATCGCGTTTTTGGAAAGTGTTCTAAATAAAAGTGAAGAATAGTGTTAAACTTAAAAGTAGATTCGATTATATAGTTAAGTGTTAGAAAATGTGAACATGCACCATAAAAGTATAGGCAACGGATGTAAGTCATAAAAATTTAATATTTTATGAATATTTTCCTGCAGTAGTTTTAATATCTCTACACTTGACAAACACTTAGTTTTAAAATTACAGTTTCATCTGTTGTTTTTTTGTTAAATTTTTAAGGACCGTTTCAAAGATTTGAGTATTATTCAAAAGGTAATAAAATAAAATTATTACTCTGAAACTAGATCCTTTTGTCGATAAAAGTGGCTGCCAGTCGGATAAGCCAAATTTAGTTCAATTCAAAAAAAAATGTAACTATTTTAATGTACTGTACTTCATCATTTGGATAAGAAAAAAAGTGCAGGCTTTTATATTTTAATAATATTATTTGTAAGTTTCTTCGGATCGAAATTTATTTTGTAGTATCTCTTTTTTAGATCGTTTGGCAATGAGTTCAAAACGCAAATAAAATATATTTGACTCATCTGTCTCTCGCTAGAAAAAGTTTATCATCTTAATAGTGTACTTATTTGTTCCACCTGTGCAACAAATATCTTCACATAAAAAAACATGAACAACATTACCCAAATGTAAATAGTGTTTTGTTATTTATCAACTCGTTGTTAGATATCATTAGAAATCAAAAATCATACATTTAAATTTCAATTTGTATCTCGGAATAACGCAGTTTTTACAAAATTTGGTTTAATTCCCTTTTCATCCCTAAGCCTAAAAATTAACATAAATATGTATATCATTTAAAATACAATTGTCTATACATATATATATGAACATTCAAATATTTGGGTTAAAACATATAATTTAAATATTTGAAACTTTAAAACCCTAGAACAAAATAGAAAATTTGAGTTAAATAATCAATAGTGTTCAACTCCAAAAGCTTTACGAATCGATAGAAACAAAAATGATAAAATTAGGCTAAGAGTTGTGATCTATAGCCCAACCACCTCCTTTTTTAAAATTAGTATATGGTATCATCTTTTGGAATTTGAGGTGAGGTCTCTTTTTCTCAAGAAGCTGCATTAAAATATGATTTCTTACAAAATTATTCTAGATATTATTCGGTTTATCGTTAAACCTCCAACTTTAATCTTTATAAAGTGTGTGTCTTAAAATAGTTGAGTGAAAACCTATTTAAAATTTATCCTAATTCTAATTTAATTTTGGATTTAAGCTTTGACCAAGCCTATTTGAAATATGCCAACAATCTAGTCTAGATATGGTTTAAATCGATTTAAGTTTGGGTTAAGTCGTTGGCATTATCAAAATTTTAAAACATATTCGTTGTCTAATATTATAGTTAGTAGGCATCTAAAACGAACTTTTAGATAAATTTAACACTTCAAGTTCAAATTTCAAGTACCAAGTACCAGTGGTAGTGTAAATGTTAAGGTAAGTAATACTTTATTTATTGTACCGCGAAAACATTTCTTGGAGTTGAGAAATTGCACAGTTCGGCTCTGTTCCGAATTAGCTTGAGCATTCGGACTGAGCAAAAGTCTAATTTATGCCTACAAACCTCTACAAGCGAAGTAAAAGCAGCTGAACACATCAGGAACCCCACTGTTCTACTGTCATTTTTATTTGCACGGACCATGAATGCTTGCTGACGAGATGTTTAGACGAGAGCTCGCATTATTTTTATTCCAGTGCCTTCTAGTGGTAATCACAGGTAATATTTCGAACATTGGAAGAGTTAAATAAACATCTGCGTTCTTATCAAGCCGAACAATGGAAAGGCAAGTGGTTCCCGCAAAATCCCGAAGAAATTCCAGCTACTCCAGGGCAGCATAACATTCAGATGGGAGTATCTCTAGACAACTGTGATAATGCAAGGGTAGGTTTTTCTTCAGAACTATTGAACCAGTCTAATTAGTAGTTTCCAGGATAACTTGAAGACGGACTTCGATCCCGAGGATGTGCGAGACAGCATGAACTACATATGCCTTGAAATTCGCACTCATTTCAAGCCTAACTACACTGTGCAGCCTATTTTAAGAGAATATCTTGTTCCGAGGAATTACGTGGTAGGAAAGCATTTAAAATTTTTAATAATTAGTTTCGATTGTTAGGCATTAACTTAATCAATCAACAAATCTGAGATAGGCTAAAACAACTCTTCCGGCTCACTAAACTAAATCGAATTACAAAGTGTGACCTTCGAGGTAGAGGAAGCAAGATAGCAAATACGATTGATTTAGTCTCCGTAGATTTATATACATATATTTTCTTGTATTGTAGATAATGTTTAATTATATTATAATTATTATTTAAGATACGATCACATCTCGTTATATCGCAACACTATATTTAATTTTAGCTCACGTAATTTCTTACATCTTCAAGTTCTGTTTCCGGCGTAATATTTTCTATCCAATCGTTCACATTATTTGCTTTTTTAAATCTTTTGCGGCTCAAACTCGCTGCATTACTTTTAACACCACTATATCGCACTCTAGTTAGGAACTATTCCTTTTTTATGTATATTATAAAACTAATGAATTCTTTACCGACGGCCGTAGAAGGGACATGTAGTGCAGCTCAGGTTAACAGGGAAGCGCTTCACATAATAATTTTTGATTATGTTCTTTCAGGCCCTAAAACATCTCACACTTTATTTTCTTATGTGGCTTATATTTAGAAACTATACTAACATTCACTCTATTTTTAGTTCCTAATAACGATTTTTATTATTATTTTCAGCCTTTGCATAAATGCATGAATGAAACGATAGAATATGAGGAGAGATTACCCACCTTGTAAGTTATATTTTATTTCTTAAAATAATATTTATCCTAATTTAATTCCAGTGGTACTCATCGACCGCTATGGGCCAAATTTGGAGAGTACAATTATCTTCCTATCCAACGGTGGCTCCATAACATAGAACATGGCTCTATAATCATGCTGTACCATCCATGCGCTGATCTAAACCAAATCGAAAAATTGAAATTGATCGTGCAGAATTGTTTATATCGCTACGTGATCACTCCGTCCAAGAGGCTTTTGCCGGAAAGGCCTTTAGCTTTAGTCGCATGGGGAAAAAGTATTGAATTCTCGGTTGTTGACAAAGGAGTTATTGTAGATTTTATACGAAAATGTGCACTGAAGGGTCCAGAGAAAACGTCCCGAAATGGGCAGTATGATAAATTGTTGTTAAAACCAGCGAAGTTTGTTTCCAACGAAACTGATACAATTTTATGTCCAAATGATCCATAATAAACTTCAATAAACTATTGTACTATATGTTTTGTCTAGGTATGGTTAAATAAAACTAATTTTACACTAAAATTTGTGACTTTAAAATTTGTCACAAATATTTGGTCTCCAAAGGATCAGTTGTACATCAGCAGAGTAGTCAGTGGAAATAAAATTTGTTAAATTGCTGACTAAATATGTATATACTCGTGAAATTAAATAATTAATTAAAAGCCTAACATATAAAACACTACGCATATTGTCCGAGTCCATCCTAAACGCAAGTGTTACTTTTAGACTTCACCAATAACAAAACTAATGAGAATTATTTATTTAAAGATCTAATTTTAAATTGGACTTCATAACAGACAAACATTATGTTGGCTTTGCTGAACCGTAACACTGAATAAATAGTTGTGCTAGGCATGCCAAATTATCTATTGTGTTTAAATATTGAAGATTTGACCTTTTGGATTCACCTTTCATTTTAAAGCAGTTTCAGTAATACTGAAAAGAAGGCGGGATTGGCGTTTTTATAGCTGAATAAAGATCTGAATTAAAGGCGACCAAGGATATATCCCATCTGTAGAAATTGAGAACTGGTATCATCTTTTCTAATGGTAAACATTTTTTGAATACTGGGGAAACCACAAATTTTGGGTGAGCAATATCATCATAAATTTTTTTTTCATATCAAATAAAATAAAACCGGTGCGATTTAATAGCTTGAATTCGCTCCTCATTGCCTGTTGGCAACGTTCGGAGTAAACAATTCTGAAAACAAATGTGCTTGATTTGGCAGCGAATAGCAGCAACTGGCAGCAATTGACAGCATCGCTCGTGGCAAAGATTAATGTAAATTCGCATAAATTTTGTAAGAACATAAGATCAAACAATTTTTTCTTAGTTTGCAATTGCGCCTAAAAATCGAAATTTAGTAAAGAAACTACCAGCTGTTTTTGTTCCTGTTACGCTGTAGCTTTTAAACCTTTGAAATTTATCAAAATTGTTTACTAGACCAGGCCTTTAAGTAAAAATCCCTTCAGGTTTAATCTGAGCTTAAGCTAGGCTTAGCATTCAAAATTCCATAATGCAGTTTATCAGATTTATGGCATTGTAGGCATTCGTGATTTGAAATAACCAAACTAATCTAAAGCATGCTAAAAAATGTTTACTTCCGGTCTAAAAGTTGCATTTTTCAAAAGTATTTCCTTGCAAAATAAGTTTTTCGAAGTTAAGAAGGTCCGCTTTGTGTTCACCAGTTGAACAAAAAACAACTAGATCTAGATTTTTAGCAATAACAAATTTCTGAATGATACTCAAAATATGTACAAGAAATTCTAATATTATATAAATTTCAATTTAATAAAAATGCCTCAAATGTAGATAGGAATGATTCCCTTATCAAATTGAACGAAAACAGATGTAGAAGTCCTAAAAAAACACACGTTTCCTTAAAATCCATTTATTTACATTTATATATTAATTTTGTGCAAATGTTTATTCTAGTATTTTCACTGAACATATTGTTCGCGGCTGATCTTAGTGGCCAACAATCGTAATCACAGGGTTGTTTCCAGAACTGAATTTCTTATGTTTTCAATAATAAAACATTTGTCTATTTGAAATAGTAAAGTTAATTACTAATAAATCCACTCCACGTGAATTTTATACAGTGTAATCTTAGATATCCGTTCTCGAGAGAAGTAACGAGATGTTGTAATTAATTCAAGGATTCAATAAATGTAGTCTAAGTTATAAACTAACAAAAGTTAAGGTTTAGTCTAGAGACTTTACTGAAGGACGCAATATCGGAAAATATTTAGAATTAAACATAAACAAAACACCCATCTTAAAGGACAAGAAAAATTAAAAAAAATAATAATGCGTAATAAAGAAACTTTTACAATATTCTATTAAAGTCAGCTTCCATAAATAAATAGAAATAATTGGAAAATAAATGTACTAGAATCCAATAGAAAATAATATTATAATACTCTTACTCAAACAGCAGCCGTTGGCGATCTTTGAGGTGGTACGCACTCAACAGCAGCATTTACCATTTGGTAGTCACGGCCTCGGGTACTACAAATATTTTATTTCGTTAAATTTAAGAAGATCATACAAGTCATGAAATATGAGTGAGGGGAGCTGTTACAGGGTGGCTGAATTTCTATTGGATACTGTAGACGGGGATGGTTCCAACTGGTTTTTTTTCGTGGTTTGTTAGTGCTAAAGTCGAGTATTTTTAAAAAGTAAGAAGGAGTATTTTGTGTTATGAATATATCCAATTGTGTGTGGGGATGAATGTCCATTCTGAAATCCCATTGTGGCTTTATCTTAAGCAGGAAACATCTCAAATTAGGGTGATTTGTTTTTGGACACGATGATGCTTCTAGTGGAAATCGGGGTTAACTGTGACGTAAAGATAAAATATTAATTAATATAGGAAATAGACTTGAATGTGTTGCACTAATAATGTAATCGAGGCTTATACTTACTGTGTTAGTTCTACACTCTACATGCAATCACAATTTAAACTTTAAAACCATCCAAAGTCTTCGATTTGGATTTTGTTTGAGTTAATATATCGAATTCAAATATATATATGTATATATTTGTAATAATTAGTTCAAGCACTTGTTCTTATAAAAGTTCAAAAGAAAGCATTGTTATTGTTTTGAAATAATAGTGTCATAGTGTAATTTCTCTATTGTCTTTATTAATGGCTAGACAAACAGTCTAGTTGAAAGGAGACACAATAATCATCTCTTATATAAGTACAAAACATTATGTGGAATCGGGAAGTTGTTTATTTATTTATTTTTTTTTTTTAATTTAGATGTTCCTAAATTATTTTCAATGTAAAAATCACCTAACTATATAAAATACAAAAAACAACAAATATCGGCTGGTGAATCTGCTGTATCCTATTCAACTTCTTATCTGAACCGCTCTAAGAGTTAAACCAATCAAGAATAACACTTTCGTGTAAAATATAGCGCTCCACCTAACGCTCTTTTTTAAATAAATAATGAATAAATACAATTATCGCTATGGTACTGTTTGTTACAAAACGTGTGCATTTCTACAACTTTATTTTTAGACGTTTTGACGACTTCTACATTATTTTTTATTTAATTTACAGTTAAGGCTACTGACACAAACGTGTCAAATTTCCGACAAAACTCTTGAACATAATTCTACATACATCTAAGCAAAAAAGACTAACCATATTTTTTCCCATTTTTTTTAAGTTGTTTTTATTTATAAATTAACTAACGAAAGTCACATGAAAGCTTTAATCACATACTTGAGGTTCTAATAGAAGTCACCAAAAACCTAAATGTTTAAAAAATCTAATCGATATTGTACTTTAATTCTTATCTATAATATACTTTATATACATACGTAGCAAATTGCTTCTAAGTTGTCAGATTTTTATGGAATTTTCGAGTGGAAAACATAATGGAGCAATTTTATTTTTTGTTAGCGATTCTCCTTAAGGGCTTAACGGTAGGTAGGTAGTTTCTATAATTTTAACGAGGACAAGTAGGTTGAAGGAGATGTGTGATAAATGCTGACTGATAGGCCCCCCTAGACTCACTTAAGAATTCTATAGGCATTTATAAATTGTTTTTATAAACTGCAATCTCTCAATTGATCGCTTACTTAATTAGGCCGAATGCATTTTAATAAAATCACAATACACTTAGACTTCTACAAGTATAAAGATATTGCAGATAATTTGGTACATGACGTAGCTGATCACTTAAATGAAATTTTCGACTATAAAGTTATTGCTATTGAATATGTTCATCACATTGTAATTTTCTCGTATAGTAAGAATTTTTTATGCAATTATCGCTTATTAAATGAAAATTCAATCCGCTTTCGTCTAGTGAGATATTCGTTAAAAATATGTGGCGTAGTAACTATCAAACAGACTCGTGAAATTGCACTTATATATTTTTTCCATTAGTTTCAGTTACTAATGGAGTTATTTTTTTAGATTGGCAAGAATTTAAGAGTAATTTAAATGAATATAGCAGAAATTAAAAAATAGAATACTTTAATCTTCATTAGACAACTTTTAGATATTTTGTTCAAGTGGTTGATTATATTGTGTCAAATTAAAATCAAATTCAATTACGGAATATTTCGTTTTCGATCTCTTTACAAATATCAATGGAATAGTTTAATACATCACAGATACTTTTCATTTCTATTTGAAAATAATCGAATTAAAAATTGTTTTACTGTCTTTTCCCTACTATATTTAATTGGTATGCGATTAAATCTGTTTATTTTTTCTTTTTGAACCGCGCACAGTTCGACAACCTGTACAAGGAGAGTTTCAAAATTTTTAAAGATTCCTTAGTTTGAAAGGAAAAACGAAGCAATTCTTATGATTAAATTAAAGACAAAAAGCTCTGGGCTTTTAATCTTTACATTACTTAATTTAATCAAAAGATACAAATTATCTCGTTTTGTTTCAAATAAGATCCTAACTTTCAACCTAGGTAGCAATATCTTAATATTCATAGAAACTTTGCTAATATTTTTTAATTAAATATTTAGCTTACAGAATCGTTAAGATGTGAGAAATTTACTATCAGTCTTTATAAGTAATCGAAGAAACAAGTGCCCTATTTTTTGCAATATAAACTACACATCTCTGTTTTAATAAACTTGTGCAAACGTTGTCTTGGGAATATTTGGAATTCTGATTTTTAAAGTACGTTCTGAGAATCTAAGCATCATCTTAAAGTATGTTTTGTTCATTGATGCAAAAATATTTACAAAAACATTTAAGTCTCTTGAATTATACGCATTTTTAAATTGGTGTTATCGACAAGTAAAACAGTTCCATCGCCATTTTCTTATACCGCTGTTTTCTGCTTCTTAAACATTGTATTTATAGTCCTCTTAAAAGGATATTTAAACTACTATTCGATCTACACCAGAAAACATTACTTTTTATAGTTTAGAGAAAAAAAGAAATTACTATCGGTTATAAAGGCTAATAGCTTATTGAAAAAGTATTAAATACCATTTAAATTATTATGACAAAACATGTTTTTATAATAGAAAGTTTATAGAAAAATTCAAGTGGAAGCAGAGAGAAGAATGTAGTTACAAAATTCCTAAGACAATCTAACAGAATATTAAATGAGAAAACAGATCGTTTCCAAATATATATTGAGAACTTTTATTGCAATTTTGCAGTGAAATCCGACTTTAAGCAATATCGGACCGAAAAAAGTGAGAATTTAAAATTTATCATAATTAAATATAACGAAAAACACAGTTTTAGACTTTTTCGGAAAAATTTCGAGAACACGACAAGAAAAACAAATAAAATTATTACAAATTAAAAATAGTTGGCCTAACCGTATAAAAGGAACTGTTTTACCTTCAGCAATAAACGCAATAAAAATAATTTATCATATAACACATTTAGGCATTTTCATCGCTCGTATTTATAAAAAAGAAACAAATTAAAATGCAACGCCATTAGAATTGGAATGTAGTTTTAGATACAAATTGAATGTTTAAACAAATTGATTGTCCTTGCTGACATTTCCAACTGAACTTTATAGTGCTTAAATAATCTTAGCTGTAAGAATATAATACGCCAAATATGTTTTCTGTATATACGAAATGTCAATTGGTGTTTGTAAAAGCGTTTGTTATATAAAAAGAAAACAATGTAGCAAAAATATGTTTTCTGAACCTGAAGCATCAAAATTCATAACTAAATAGCGAAAACCAAAAGCCTGCAGATTTTGTTAAAGCTTATGTCAAGGGGGAATGTCTTGCAGTATTTCTTGCCATTTTAGTGGGAAATTAGTAGTAAAAATAAGCAAACATTTTTATCTCATATACAAAATCATCTAACCTTTTATTGCATTCCCAAAAAGCGAATCGCATCCAATTCAGAAACGTGTTCTCAAATTTCGAGGAATAACTTTTGCCAGTGCTGAGACTTGTGTAAATTTGAAATTATGATTGCTACGGAAAACTTCTCCAAACATGATTTGTTTTAAATCTTATGTGACTGAAGTTTAAGGCAAAGGATCAAATTTTGTGAACATTTTCAGGTACAGTATGTGTAACAAAATTATTGTGGGAAAACTTTCTGACAAAAGGCATGCCCAAACCTCAGCTTAATCAAAGGCAAAATTTTACACTTTGAGCGGTTAGAATACTGTTCTGTGAAAATACGAGAGATACTTTTCGCGATTGCAAGCAGACTTAGTTGATTTTAAAAATGAGATGAAATTATTTGTTATTTTCTATTTCAACAGTAAACAAAAAAGTATCTTCTCATTCTTTAAATATATGTAAAATAAATCTTTATACATGGGTGTGTGTCCTCGTTATTAAATTATTTTGTTGTAAATTTTAAAATACAGTTACATATAAAAATAACACTAGTTATTTGGACTAAGGAGACTTTTTGAAACGACCTCTTGAATGAGATGTTAATATCTGATTAATTGAATTGAACTTTAAAAAGTTAACAAATAAAGACAGCCAAAAAATACGGCCCACATCAAAACAATTCCGTGCATCGTATAGAGTGGACTCTCACCATCTGCTATTTTTCTCGCAACAAACTTAAGTGTTTCATCAAGAAGCACTACAGGAATAGAGAACTTCATCACAGTCATCCATTCTTCTGGGGATAACGGCGTCACTTGGAAAACAGTCTGAAGGAATAATAAATTTTTGAAATAGAAACCAATTTATAGATCATACAAATTTAAATCGCTTACCGCAAGAACTTCTACGTGAAGGATGACAAAATGGAGTGTAAAGGAAAGAGCCATGGAACCAACAAGCCACATATTTGACCAGGGCGGCATTGTAATTAACGACTGGTTTTCTGACAAACTTTAAACAGAATTAAATTAGTTCTTAAACTGCAAATTAATAATGAGGTATACCTGTTCATTGCATTCAACATTTCAATGGTCACAAGTACGGATAGCGCCATAGTCATTGGATGTGGGTCGCTGAAGATCTTGCAATCTATTCCTTTGAATTCGTCTCCTCCGCCCAAGCAAGCGAGATGGTGGGTAAGATGCCAATAGGACATTTGAGGACCGGTCTCAGCGAACAAGAACCACCATGTAGCAGCTCCTACAGTAGCAGCACCGACATATCCACCAATAGCCATGTATCTATAATATTTTTATTATTGCATTGCATTGATGAAATTTTAAACTTTTATACCGGAAGAACAACCAGCCGGAGATAAGACCTTCATCAGCTTTCCTTGGTGGTTTCTGCATAATGTCCAAGTCAGGGGGATTGAAGCCTAAAGCAGTAGCGGGCAACCCATCAGTAACCTAGGAAAAATGTATGATTAATTTAAAGGTAGAATTATCCTGTATTTGATAATTCAGGGGCACCATTCTAAAAACTAATATTTCGTTACGTTTATCATAGCTGAATGCATGAATATTTTGTTTTAATAAATTTCTTATAAGCCCATGTGTTAAACTTCAGCTTCTACAGTGGGTTGCTCAACTAAGTTTAGGAAAACCAAATCAAATTTTTGAATAAAGAAGTAGCCTAAATTTTTTTAGTCGCACTTTTAATTCTACAATTTATTCAGTGTTGTAGTTAGGCCGTAAATTGGTGTACCCGGGCGATTAAATCTTAAGTCGAATTGAGCAAGTAACTGAAGAAACTTAATTCTTGAATACGAAAATATTTTGCAAAAACTTACCAAGTTGACCCACAAGAGTTGCACGGGAATGAGAGCTTCAGGAAGACCAAGGGCAGCAGTCAAGAAAATGGAAACGACTTCACCAATATTTGAGGAAATCAGATAGCGGATGAATTGTTTCATGTTGTTATAAATAGCGCGACCTTCTTCAACGGCAGATACAATTGATGAGAAGTTATCATCAGCCAAAACCATCTCAGCGGCTGACTTAGCTACAGCTGTACCAGAACCCATAGCAATACCAATTTCAGCTTTTTTAAGAGCAGGAGCATCATTTACACCATCACCAGTCATAGCAGAGATTTCATTCATGCTCTGAAGGTATTCAACGATCTTTGACTTGTGAGCGGGTTCCACACGGGAGAACAATCTTGCACGGGAGCATGCTGACTTCTGTTCGCCAGGTGATAAGTCGTCAAATTCGCGACCAGAGTATGATTTTCCAGTTGTGTCCTCATCTTCACCGAAAACGCCAATCCTTCTGCAAATTGCCTCGGCTGTACTCTTGTTGTCACCAGTAATAACAATAACACGGATACCGGCTGCACGGCAGCGAACAATTGAGTCAAAGACTTCTTTTCTTGGGGGGTCCAACATGCCAACGACACCAGTGAAAGTAAGATTGACTTCATAAGTAAAGAATTTAGTTGAGTCTCCAAGGTCCATTTCTTCGGGTTTCATTGGATTATCTCCAGTGGCCAAAGCCAAGCAGCGAAGGGTATCGCGTCCAGTACCGTATTGGCGAGTAAGGTCCAAAATTTTAGCTTTAAGGCCTGATGTAAGGGGTACTTTGCTGGTTCCAACGCGAGCATGTGTGCAACGTTCCAAGACACCTTCGGGGGCACCCTTAACGTAGAGTTTGGGACCGCTGCCAAGACGAGATGGCTTAAGTGGAGTGCAGTAACTTGACATGGATTTACGATCTCTTGAGAACTCCAGAGTGAATTCCTTCTTCCACTTAGTTTCAATTTCCTGTCGAACTGCAATAGCTGCGGATCGTCGGTCAAGTCCAGACTTATTAACGTTCCACGGATTTAATTTCTCGGCCAAGACAATCAAAGCTGTTTCAGTGGCCTCACCGACCTTTTCGAAGGCCTGTTTGAACTCGTTGTAATCAATAGCAGAGTCATTGCACATAACGCAAGTGGTAGCAATTTCTTGTAGAATATCGTAATCGGCTGCCTTAACTTTTCCGCCGTTAAGATACAAATCACCAATAGGTTCGTATGTTGAACCAGTCAGTTCAAATTCAAGGAAGCTGCTATCGCCACCCTCAACTTTATCGAACACAAACATTCTGGAGACAGACATTTGATTTGTAGTTAGAGTACCAGTTTTATCAGAACAAATTACGGAAGTACAACCCAGGGTTTCTACCGAAGGCAAAGACCTTACAATAGCATTTTTTTTGGCCATACGCCTTGTGCCCAAGGCAAGACAAGTGGTGATTACAGCTGGCAAACCTTCAGGGATGGCAGCGACAGCCAATGCGACGGCAATTTTGAAGTAGTAAATGGCGCCCTTGATCCAAGATCCACCGTGAGCGGGATCGTTAAAGTGACCAATGTTGATAGCCCAGACAGCGACGCAAATAATTGAAATAACCTTAGAAAGTTGCTCACCGAATTCATCCAATTTCTGCTGCAGTGGTGTCTTAATTTCCTCAGTTTCGGACATTTCAGTTCGGATTTTACCAATGGCTGTGTTCAAGCCAGTTCCAATAACAACACCACGAGCTTTTCCAGCAGCTACGTTAGTACCAGAGAACAAAATATTCTTTTTGTCCTGATTTACAGCCCTAGGGTCTGGAATTGCATCTGTATGTTTAATTACAGAAACAGATTCACCAGTCAAGATGGACTGATCAATACGTAGTGTTGTTGAGAAGATTTTTGTGAGGCGAATATCGGCGGGAATTTTGTCACCCACTGACACCTCAACAATATCTCCAGGTACAATTTCTTTGGCTCGTATTTTTTGAACACCAGATTTGTCTTGCCGCACAACCTTACCCATTTCGGGTTCATATTCTTTAAGGGCTTCAATAGCTGATTCTGCATTTCTTTCCTATAGAGCAATTTATTTGTTTTTTGTAAATCTCACAGTATTATTTAGTTTATATAATAAATGCTACTTACTTGCCATACACCAACGACTGCGTTAGCAATCAAAATAAGTAAAATAACTAATGGTTCTACAAAGGCTGTAAATGTATCTTCATGCTCTTCAAAAAGGGCCAATACCTACAACACATTGAAGACAATTTTCACATTAATAACTATCATAATCGGAGCGCGGAAAAAATTTGACATAGTTGAGTAAATTTCTATTTTAACTTTTTGCATTGAAAGGAACTAGAACTAAATTCCTGCTTGAATTTGGACTTCAAAGTATTTTATTTTTAATTTAAAAATACTTAGTCCTTTCTACACTTTTTACAAAATATTTCAAAGACATATTCAGAACAAATTGTGATATTTTTATTAATTTTTTTATTTATGTCTTTTTTTTCAGAGTCGTCAGAAAAATTATTAAGGCTATTTTCAAGGAACTGTTTATTTGCAATTAAATAAAAGTGCCATTTATTTATAATAAATATGTTTCAATCTGATTTGGATGATTTTGTTAAAAGGTACGTATCCAATGTAAATAATATTGTGTAGTCGTTAAACGTAGATTTTATTTCAAGCTGTGATTTTTATGGGACTTTTATTGGTGATTATTTATTGACGATAACTGGTTATCTAGTTTTAAAATAATTGTTTTGATCTAAAACATAAAATTTAATAAAGGTATTTCTTTGTTTTGTATGCCAACATTTTAGCACAGAAGCATTTTTTTACTGACTTAATTAACTACTTGAAAAAGTCTAACCATACATTAAACAATGAATTCATGGGTCTATCTAAAGGTAAACCAAATTAATTTGTGTATATATTTTTATATTTTTTTTTATGTATGTCTAAATTTTATAAATAAGAATGTCATCAAAATTAGATATAGTGATAGAAAATAGCGTGAAAATTTGTGAAGTCGATGGATATCATATTTCACAAACCTCTTCATATGAAATGAAAACGAATCGAATCGAGGAACATTTCAATATACTTTATATATCAAATTATGAGTACTTTCTATCGTTTTTATCAACAATTAAAAATTGTTTAAGGGCGTGCAATTATGTTGTAATTGAAAAAACAAAAATCGTTTGATTTTCTTGAATAATTTTCAAGATAAACAAAGTCTACCTTTTTTTAATATAATAAAACAAGTAACACCTTACATCGGGACTCTATGCTTTATAAAATGTGTTTTATTTCCCTTAAATTGAACTGGATAATGAAATGAAATAATTTATGAGGTGAGGAACTCTAAAAAGGAAATTGAATTCGCAAAAAAATTTGTTCAGTATATCTCCTACCAAAAATAAAAATATTTACCACGCACACATACAAACTTTCAAATTCATATTGCTCTTCGACTCTTTGAAGAACTTTTCAAAAATGAAAATAACTTAAAATAAATAAATATATATATACACTCAGTACACGGGAGAGATCTCATTTTGAACGAGAATAGAACTCAAGTCTTGATGAACAACGTTAGCTGTAAATTTAACAGATATAGCTGGGACAGATGAGCTTGAAATATTTTTACGTAGCTGGGCTAAAAATAATTTTGCGTGTAGTTAAATTATTGGCAAAAGATCTTTACTTATTCTTACATAAGAACAATTATTAGAAAATTTGGTCTGCTTTAGCAATATCACGAAACAGAATTTATAATTGCTAAATTTTATTTTTGAAACTGCAACTATGTCACCTGGGGATAATTCTTTATACTTACAAAGGAAATAATAGCAGCTAACAGCAAGATTTTTACAAGCAGGTCATCGAACTGTTCTAAAACTAGTTGCCATATTGTTTTTCCTGTAATATTAAGTAATATTTAAGTGTTATGTTATACGTTAAATACGTTGTGTGACGCAATAATTACCCTCTTCTGTTGGGAGTTCTGAAATAGAAAAATTTTGAGCAATTAGTAATGTTGATATTTTTTAGAAAAAGTATCGGATCGAATAAGATTAAAGCTTCAAGCAGTTACGTAAAGACTATGTAATATTTTTTTACTATAAAATAGGAGACATTTAAAATTATGTAACGCATATAAATTTTTATAATTTACTTTTAACTTTACTTATCTCAAGTTATAAACTAAAAAATCCTGTCTATTCCTACGATGTTCCATTATCATAATTAAAAGTCCAAAAATTTGTACGTTGTAGTTAATTCTTTTTTCTATCTTGTAAATTTTATTAAAATCTCGATCGAGTAAATTAATATTTCTTTAAATCTTTAAATTTACAAGATATTGCGAATTTGTAAAACTCGTGTGTTCTAAATACGCACACAATAGGTTTTTCTTGATATGTGTTGTAACATTTAAATATTTTATGATAGAAATTACACCCACCCAGCAGCTCATGTTTCACATATGTTATTTAAGATTCTTGCTAAAATTTGTTAACTCCCACCATATTGTAGCGCACAAAAATTATTTGAGACGTGAGAAATCAAAAATTGTATATGAGAGGACAATGACTTTAAGAAGGAAATGTGCGATTTACGTAATATGGTTTAAAACACAATTTTCAGAGGACAGTATACTGAAATTTTCAGCGTCGAAGTGGACTAAAAGGAAATAACGTCACTTTTGCTTTTAAATATTGTTAAGTATACAGTTGCCTCAGCAAAATATTTAACCCTTTTAAAATCTAAACGTGAGATCTAAAAACCAATGACTTTGAAATTACTCCAGGTGGTCAGACTTAACAGTAACATTTCTAATTGTTTTGAAATTTAACTAAATTATTTGATGTATTGAGTTTAAAAACATTTGAATTTTTACGTTTATTTATTTTTTCAAGCAGATTTTTCCTTGCAACACCCCTTGGATTCTTTTTCTCAAATTAAGTAACACAGCTTAAATGCACTCTTAAATTATTAAACAGAAAAACATCTGTTGTTTGCGGCAAATAATCTTATCAAAAACAAAGCAATTCATATTTTGTTTATTTAAGTGGTTCCATCCACCTGGATCGCTGTGAAAATTTACTTATTAAAAAATTATTTAATTTTGGAAGGCTACGGTTATATATAGCACGAATTGACGTAATAGGAATTTCACTGTATAACTTTTCGTTATAATATGGTGCGATATTTTTGCTCCTTTATTTAGGGATTAAATCAACCTAACACCCTTCTAATATAGTTTCCAACTAGCCACCCTTTCCTTCGATATTGATGCGGCGTATATTTTATTATACAGTGATTATTAACGTCCATAGATTTTAAATTCACTTTCTTTCTCGTTGGAATTTTATTTTTAATTGTTTGTTTGTTTTTCATTTAATTGTTGATTGCTTTGTAGTTGTATGTTAAAATGGGACATTTATCTTGTTTTAGAATCTCTCAGTAAACTTATTTATGTAGGTTTGAACTGAGAGCTATTTTAAATCCAAACATAACACCACGAAATTTGGCATTATTACTACTACTTGCTACTAGTAAAGAAAATATTTTTACATGTATACTTCCGCCAATTGATGACCGTTTTGTTTTATTTGAAAACAAATAATCGGTTTAAAACATTTTCATGATGTAGATTTTTCAAATTCAGAAGAACGAACATTTAAATATTAAACCCTGCCTGACATTAAAAAGGTACGATCCAATAAATTTAATCGTTTTAAACGGCAAATTAAAAAGGAAAAACCATAAGTATGTTCCAGATTGAAATCTCTTAGCAATTTTTCATAATCCTTCCAGTTTAATTTTTTGCGTTAAGTATGTAGAACAATGGGAAAGATATGCGTAAATAACAAGAAATATAAATTTAAAAAATTTAATTTTTGGAGATAAGCAATTTTAGCAGATATTGATAATTTTTGATAAAATTTTAAATTGATAAAATTCCTGTTTGCAAGCAATTGCAAAGTGTTTTGTCATTACAAGTAAATAAAAACACAATTTGAATACTTACCATTGGGACCATATTTTGCTTGGTTTTTCTTGATTTGTTCTATTGTTAATCCTTTATCTGAGTCTGTTCCAAAAAAGTTCAGTACTTCTTCGACGGTTTTTGCATGACCGTCCTCCATGTTGCTGACTTTTTGTGATGCTTACCAGCTCTGCAAAAATTCATTGAAATTAGTTAGAATAAGGGGAATAACCTTTTTCGAATAAAGTGCCGAAATTGCGATTTTATATTGTGCAGACGAAGCAATTTAATAAGTGCATTTTTAAATAGTTAAGACAAGGGGACAACTCTGGGGTTCGATACAAATTAAATTCATAAGACCCGCGCTTCCGGCTGCCCAATTCTTAGAATCATTAGAAAAGCAAATCAGTTTGACGAAGGCGGAAGAATTTAAGGAGCCCCTGACCGAAGTCGGTTTGCATAAGCATTGAGCTTGTCCGATTTAAGCCAAGTGGCCTGTACTGTCTTAAGCCGATTAGGCGACTTCTGTAAACATCTGAAGAAAGTAATTCTCGTCAGGTGGTACAAATTGCGATATCGGGTCTTGCTGGGAAAGCGAGTACTGGACGGGGCAACTAGATATTTTGGCGATTACGGGCGACGGTGACTCGCAATTTTCATTACTTTTTGCTACGATAACACTACCCTTCTTGACCAACATGAAATCAACACGTGTCCCAAATATGCGCTGCCAAGGAGAATAAATTATGAAATAACTCGGCCCTGGAGCGATGCCACAGAGTCACGACTGGGGGACTTACAATTTATTGAACTATATCTACAAAAGTGAAATCAGGTCGAATTCGCCCTTCACAGTAAAAAAAAGGAATCTTTAACTACGGCGCCGCGCACATCCACTGGTTAACTTTGACCGCGAATTTAGAAGCATAAATATTTGCTAAACTAAGAGCAAGAAACAACGCGCTAAAAGTACTCAATTCGAATGGGGAATTTTAGTGCGAATTGCGGAAAAATTTCTATTTCACAAACTTCATGTCATGTAAATGACATGCTATCCAGGCAGTAGCGAGGCCTCAAGCTGACAGCAGTCGTCGCTGCAGCAAAAGCAGCCATTTTGATGACGTTTCTGTCGTAAGGGTCGGTTCACAGTGCGTGCATTCGACTCTGCACGTCGTAACGGCTGCGAAATGTGACTCGCAAATTCAAATTCTATTTAATTTGCATTTTAAAAAGTTGCGATTTTTAAGGGCTTTTTTAACTTGTTGTAATGGTATTGAATATATTGTTTGTGAAAACCTCTAAAGGGATCCATAAATTTAATCAAATAACAAATATTGTCTTATTCAAACATTTGTTGTAAAATTATAAATTAAAGTTAGCTAAACTTTTCTTATTTCAACAATTCTTGCTATATTTAATTGAAGTTAAAAACGTAAGCATAGTTAAAGCTAATAAACTAATAAGCTTTCGAAAATAATAATTGACAAATTTAAATGAGCGTAATTGGATAAAATTCGAATACATTCCAGATTGGAAAGTACCTTAATTATGCTTTTATAGCTACAAATTTTTCTTGTTTGTATTTTTTGTATAATAAGAATTTTTAGTCTCTAAAAATAACTTTACTTTTGAAAATTTAGAGCAACAAATAATCCTGGAGATTGTGGTCTAAGTATATAAGTTACGTAAGTTGATTTATTTCTTTGCAAATTTTCCCTTTAAAAAGAAATAGTTTTAAAATTTACTATATAATTTCGCTAAGGGCAACAAATACCAATCAACTGAATATATTAAGATCGATATTGTTTTGGAAACGTATTAAACGATCGCTTTTTATTATACGTTTTTAATAACCTAATAGAATTATCGTAAATGTTCAAATAGTGGAAATTAACCCTTTACACATTTACTAGCCCGATTAATTAAGCTTTAATGATCTTAAATAGTATAATAAAGATTGAGTTTAATACTAAGTAACAAAATCAAAACAGAAATAAAGTACTAATTTTTTTCTTTTTGTGTACACCTTTCTGCCCATTATTTTGACGCGTTTAAAAATAGTCGGTGTATATTTGTATGTATGTACACACGTGCTGGGTGAGTAAAGTACAACGTTTTCTATTTTTATGTCCTCTCTGAAATGCTTTTATATTTATATGTATATGTGAAGAGGAACTTTGGGTGTTTACACAGCTGATGGGCTGATAGATTTAAACGTAATTAATTTACTTTTATTAAGTTTATATGTAAACAACGTTTGACCACTTGAGGTTCTTATGTGCTGCACTATAAAAATGACTTCAATTTATGGTGCTTTCAAATTAATTTTCACCGGCAGATGTAATTACTTTTAATTACCGAAGGTGACATTAATGTTTTTTTTAATTTACTAAATTTAATGTCTTTTCTTTGAAAATTATTTGTTTCTTCAAAAATTTGATGAACAATTTTCTTTTAAAGGAATTGTTTGTGTCCTTCAAGAATTGGTGAAAGACATATGAATATCGCCAATATTTCCGATGTAATTTTTCTCTTCCAAAAATACATAAGTGTGACCTGAAATGCAGAGTTTGACAATTATTAACAAATGGTTCATATTAAGCTTCCGAATAATTTCTTAGTTAAGTAGACAACATGAATTTCTAAAAATACCCAATGTAAAGTTCGTTAGTGTTGAGAACTACGCCAAAAATAAAGGCTGAGCTCGAGCAGAATTAGATAATTAAAATGACGGTTAAAAATATTTTCGTCTATTGGAGACGTTTAGGAATATTTATTTATTTTTTTTTCTCAAAAATACTTCTTCAAAAAGTTTATAATACTTAATACCGAGTATTTGAGCGTTCTGAAAAATCCGATTGGCTGACCGTAGAGAACACGTGATATGTTGCTAGGCCTCCATCTAAATTTACCAATCTCAAAACTCTCACGCTCATGCGCGCTTTTGGCAATTTGCATAAAAACGACAGAACACGAGAGGGCGACTCTGCGCCGTGCATAAATTAGTATTCAATACCTAGATAAGCGGAACTCGTCTGGGAGCACTACCGCCTTGTTAAATAACAACTTGCAGTGTGCAGGCTATTTTTAGCGGCCTCCTGTGAAGTTAGTTCAGCTCGGTGTTTTTTATAAATTATTTTGCTGAAAAGATATCAAAAATTCCGCAGGTTGTGGGAAAATACAGACGACTTCAAAAATTTTCATAGATCTTTTGTTTTTATTTTTAGATTATCCAGATCGCTCTTTCAGACTATGCTATGTTTGACAAAAAAAAATGTATTTCTTTTTGTAATATCTGCTGTATGTTTGATTAATTTGTAAGATTTCCTTCCTAATTTGAAAATGGTATGTTTGCATCAAAATTAAAAAATAACCTCCGATCGCAGAGAGATTCAAAAGTATTGTGTGGATGTATAAAGTGTGGCAAAGTGTCTCTAAATATTGCTATCACAACTTATGAACCAGGTGCTTTACTAAATCAAGTAATCACCAAAAATTTCGTTCCTATTTACGTGATATTATTCACTTATTTTTAGGCACTGGAGCACTTATCAAAAATTTCTGCACCAAAAGATCGATCATGCACCAAAGTATATATTTTTGCACTATTTAGCAAAGATCACTATTTTTTCGAAAATTGTGTAAAAATTTTTTTAAGTTTTGGTTAAAAACTTACAAAAAACGAATTTGCGCCCGTACGACTCGCACTATTTAGTTATTATATAACAGGCCTTGGGCCCAGCCGAAGTTATTAAAGCTAGGCTAAGGATCGCACTATTGAAAAGTTCGATGTCGACTGATCACTAGAAGGAATTACACTCCGCCAGTGTATCGAGCCGATTCATTTACGAACTCTCGGGTTTGGCTTTGGTCCCAGATGGCCTTTTGATTACCCGGGAAAAACAGTTTTAGCACACCACGACCACATCGAAAGCGCTCCTGAATTTTTACTGCATACTCGTCTTTTTAAAAGTTACTCATTATTTTTATTATTCCCAGGGCTACTTTCGACTATATGCAGTTTGGGCTTGCTAATTTTTGAGCTTTGTGGTAACTTTTACTTGGACGGCGCTACACTGTCCATCTTTGGATGTCATAGATTAAAGAAAAAAAAACTAATTAAAAAATAATAATCGTAATAAATAGACAAAAAATTACGGAAAACCAAACATTTTATTGGATCGAGTGTGTGGATTGAATAATTTTTGGAAGTTTTATTTTTGTGAAGAATGATGTTTTCACAATTCGGTATCTCAAATCGGATTGATTTGCAATTTCACCTTTGATGAGGATGGAAATGAAATTTTACCTAGACCCTACAAAATGTGCTTCGAATGCTGTGTCATTTTGTGGTAGCTTAATTATGTGCCCTTTGACTGATTAGAATTCGCTTGTCTGTCGTTTTTGTCCTTGAGCTTTGCTCTATTCAATCACCAGGGATGCGAAAATGCTTTTATTGAATCTCACTAGCATGCTAATGTAGAAAGTTGAGCGAATTGCGGGGGTGAATGAACGAGTGATAACCGTTGGAACTTCCCCATTTTGTATTATTTTATTATATTCAAAAATATTTCCAAGCCCCCTTTAATTCCTTCTCTCTGAAAATACATAGCAGACGAATATAAGAAGAATTCACAGGCGTAGGCTTCAGAAAGCTCGTTAATATATTTAACATTTTTCTTGTTTTTTGCGAGCAATTTCCAGGTTTTCATTTTGGCGAATTTAGAGTGCACTTTATCCCCCGACATTGCAGTCTTAGCAGAAAATAGAATATTATGAAGGATGAACCTGGAACTTTAATTTGATTCCCATGCATGTCGTAAATTATACTAAGTGCTGTGACGAACAACAATGTAAAAACGTTTTGGATATTTGCCAACTAATACATTCAAATAGCCAAATATGAAGATTCGGCCCGTGTTTTCCATTTATATACATATATATATATATTAATTATTGCTTTTCGAGCATTCTATTGTTTATGTTTACGAAGACATAATATCCAGCTTGAAAAAGGATAAACTTTTATTGCCGCGTGCTTAAAAAACCGAGAGTCCCACAATGCCACCACGTGAATTGGCATCGGTTAAAAGAATTCTTTCCTGAAAATTGTAATTACCTCCACATAATTTTTTGAACAACAACTTGTTCAGAGGCTTTTTTCAAACTCGTGCCGATATTTGGAATTCTTACGAGTACAATGTAAATTTTGTACACAATTGAGAGAGATTCTTAAAAATATCTGATGGTGTTTTGGAAACTTTAAGAGTCTAAGCGGTATATTAAGTAATAGTTTATCAACATTATAAATTTCCCCTAAACGACTTACTAAACTTAGTTTTTTTCCTACTATAATAAATGATAGCAGTTATATAATGACATTCTCAAAACCGGCTCTGAAGATTTGGGTGAAACATTCATAATAGCGGATTGTGTGATTTAAGTAATGCTCATCTCTATGAAAATTTTGAAAATTTTCTAGGATGCAAAGATGCTATTAAAGCTTTAATAATTTAATTGCCAAAAAAATTACTCCTTTCTTCTGACTGTCATCGAGATCTCTTAATACCGAAACATATCGGTCACTTCGAACACTTGCAAATGCACATTTTAATGGTAATGGTTGAATGAAGTTTAAAATGCAGGGCTCTCATTTTGAATATATTGAATTAAATTTCCATTTTGTGAATTTTCAATATGTTTTAAAAAAGACTAATCAAAAATATTAGATGTTCTTTTAAAAAGATGGTTGTGGATCAAGCTTTTTTGTAGGTGCTAAAAGTGGTTTCTGTGGCATTCATCGATTGGACTTAATTTTTCATAGAAAATAGCCATGTAAAAGGTGAAATGTAATTTTAAGTGTATCGAAAACACACACACATTCAAATACGGAAATTAAATTGCTCAACGTTTCCTTTGTTAAATGTATTTATTATAAAAATTCAATTCCTTATTACCCTATAATCCAATTTGCTTTGAAAGTCGAACATAAACTTTATTTTTCTATTTTAGCAATTATAAAATCTTTCTTCATCTCCATAAATCATCAATCGAACAAGTGAACAAAAAATCATTTTTATAAAATTTTCCTTTACGAATTTGTAAACGAAATTGATCCATAGCTAAAGTTTTAGAGAAAAATAGAGTTAAAAGTACAAATAACTTAATTTTAGGAGGCTAAAAATATAGCAGGAGTGAAATAAACAGTTTAAATGTGAAGTGAAGCTCAAATGAAAATTATAATCGTTTATTATTGCTAATAATTGTTGACAAATTGTTAGAATACGATTATTTGTGCATTTTAACTATATTTTTCTCATAAACGTAACTTCATGGGATAATTTTGTAAAGAATTTGTAATATGTGAATAATTTTTTTAAAGCTATAATGTACAATTACAAACGTTGAAAATTAGGGAATCTATTTATAAACAAAGTATGTAGTTACCATTTCGTTACTTTGTTTGATTAATATGAAAATATTTCTTTTTATGAATATACATAATTGTTTCGAATAAACTTTTGCAACTAAACCGGCCGGCAAAAACCTCAAATGGTTATATATAACTTTTTATTTCAAAGTTGAGTGCCAAATCTATAGGCTATTTATTCTTTGTCATTCTGTTTGCCGGATTATACAACAAATAATAGTAAAACTAGAATATAAAATAAGTCTAACAATTTTGAATTTATTGCGCAAAGATGAGTGTCAATAAAAACGAGGCATTTTTCGAAAAATTATAGAATAGTGAGGCTTCCTGCGTCAATTGTTTAGACTTTTTTAATTTAAACACTCCGTGACCAATGATTAATCGTCCAACGGCTCCTGCATCCAATTTTAAAGCATTTTCCTAGTTTCGTGTATGCGTGCTTATATTTAAAATTTAAATGTAATAGTACAAAAAATTTTTTCCAAATGCTGAAAGACAATAAAATAAATGCAAAACTTTTGAAGCGACAGCGAGAATTTTCTTTTTTTACACGTGTATCAAAATTCTTTTGTTGGCGGTTTTTTCCAATATTGAAATTTTCTAAGTATGTCCAATGAGCTAAGTGTTTTTGCGAGTTTTAGCTACACGCCACGGGCCTGAAGTTAAAAATTGCCTTACGGCACCACATGGGATTTAAATAAAAGATCTCCTTAACATAATTAGTGATATTATTTCAAAAGCTCATTTATATTACGCTTGTGTATTAAATCGTCAGTATGAGCTTCGTCATGAATATGTGAAACGTGGTGTCTAAAGTATACGCATCTAATAATTGCTTTCTATTTGTAGCAAAACTTCATTGCCACCGCGTGTTTTATTTTTGTTCAAAAGCCAGCTCAAAACGAATTTTCAATACATTTGAATTTTTCTACGTCAGTATTCGACGAGTATTCCTGCGTGCTTATACTTCCTCTACATAAATTTTGGACGGTGAAATTTTTATGTTAATTTAGTTAGAGAGATATTCTAACACAAATGCCTAAATAATTATTTTTGCACAAACATTAATCATTTTCCTTTTAGGGTTAAATTCGAATTTTTTTGGGACTGCAAAATACTAAAGAAATTTTATACTTGACCGTTTCGGGACTTTTATTCCCACTGTTTCATAGGTTCGTAAAAATTTTTTTTAACTTTTAAACTGTTTTAAAATTAATTGATACCCGAAATTGCAAACAATTAGTAATACAGCATTATAATTCAAAGTCACACCATCGTATATAACGATCAAATATTAATTTTCAAAAATTAAAAAATTGTGCAACATTCTGTAAAAGTAGGCAAGCCGTAAAGCATAAAATTTCAAGCTGGGCACAGCATAGTGGATATCGTCGGAAAAAACTCGGAAAAATTTTAAAAGTAAAATGTTTGTCCTTTGTTCACATAAATAGAATTTAATTTGTGCAAACAAAATAAAGGTTACACAGAATTAATTTTATTTTGATACTTCAATATTTAAACCACTATTTCATCTTTCCAATATTTCCGTTTTTTTAAAAATAATATTCGTGCTATTAACACGAATCTGTCGACAACACCTCATTGATCAAAATTCGCATTTTTCACATTATTTATCATTTTGATAGAGATTAAAATAAATTTATATTAACGGTTCTTGACCGCTCGTAATTTATTAATTTAAGAGCATCGGATTTTCGTGTAAATTACTCTCATTTAGCGCTCTTCTTCACCAATTTGTATTTACAATAATAAATTTGTAATATATAAAAGTCTTTATCACGATGAATAAAACGTATTTTCTACTTACTAAGATAATCATAAAAAAACTCATACATATAACAGTAACATAGTTTTGCTTTTTTTTTATAAAATTCAATGACTTTAATGATTTTATAAATTAGAGAAAAAATCAAACCGGTTGAAGAATTATGAGGGAGGAATATTTGAGTCTTTTCTTGTGGTGAATAAAGAGTTTTCAAAGCTAATGCAAGCAGCAATTTCGGTCGTTCAAAAAATAAATTACGTTTGAATTTTTGATTATCCTATCTAAAAATAACTAATATATCGTCAATATAAGTCATACTAACAAATGCTAGATAAACTAACCTTGTTCAAAAAAGATTCGTCGTTGATGAATATAATTAGGAAGGTTATTTCCCATTAAAAAATTAATATACGAAAGTAAACAAGCTAGATAAATTATAGCATTGGCTCACAATTACCTGAATTCTAAAAATAACGCTTTTCATTAAATTCCGTCTATCAGTTTTCATAATTCGCATTTGTAAACAAAATCTGAACGTAAAATTCAATCTTCTGTGATGTTCACCTGTTGCAAAAAAGTGCTCTTATGCTAAGGTTTACCATTTGTTACATGAATAAATAAGATCGGGACAGAAGGCATGAGTTAGAAATTTAGAAAAATTTAAAAATTAGAAATATTACTTGTAGGTGAGGTAAAAAGCTGCAAATTTACCTTTTCACGGTTGTTTAGATTAAGTATTTTCACAAATACAAATATTAAATTAAAAAATTACGATTTTTGGAAGAATTTCAAAATTTATTTAAAATAATATTTTAATTTGAGAATAAATTTCCTGAAAATGCAAAAATGCAATAGTCATTTAATGTTTTAAAGAGCTTAAAATAGTTTTAAATTAAATATTTTTTTTTAATTAAAAACAAAATATTGGTGATTTTTTTACAATCCATATTCACTTCCCCCATTAGTTTCTATCTGTTCCAAAAATAGAAAATTTTACTTCATTTCATTCTTCATATTTAAATGAGATCTGTGGCATAGAGCTTATTTTCAGAGCCAAACATGAAAATTTGCAAAGGAGTCTTAGACAATCCGTCTTGAATTTTTTCTGGGTCTACTTAGCGTACACTTTTTCGGGTTTTATTTAGCGACAAAATTTTTAAGAACATTATTCTTCCCATTTTGAACATTGTAAAAAATGTATTTCACCTTACACAACTTAATCGTCTACAAGTATGAAATGGTTTTATTTTCTCAAAGTATATACATACATAATATATTAAACGAGAAAATGTTGAAAAAAATATGAAATCAAATAGAAGGTTTTCTTAAGGCCAAATAATAATCAAAACATGACTTTGACTGTACCCAACTTTAAAACGCTAATTAGTTATTTTTAACCAAAGTCTGATATAAATAAAAATCATACAAGTCTTACGAAAATTAATAATAAAGAGTTCTTGCGCTAATTGCTATAAGACTTAAAATAACTCAGTCGCGTTCCTTTGTCGAGCGGTTTCTCTTTTGTTTTAATTTACATAATTATTATACGTTGTTATTTTGATACACATATTTGAAGAAATACATATGTATGTACTAAATTCTTTTTGTTTTGTAATTGTACACATTTTAAGAAAATTCTGATAATATAAGATTATTTCTACGAAATTGTATCGATAATGTCACTCATATAGTGTGTTCTAAACAAATAAGTTTGAAAAAAAAATTGACAAAGACCACATCTTCGTAATTTTTAAAACATTATTAATAATTAACGAAAATTTCAAAATATTTTATAGAATTCGCTTTTAGGTTTCACCATCAATCTTCCACGAGTTCTAACAACATTTTAAAATTTATAATGAATACCAACTTGAAACGCAATGTTTCAAAAACAAGCGAATTTGTAATTTAAGTAAATGGTAGATATGTATCACAAATGTTCATTCGCAGAAAAAACAAAAAAATTCTAATTTATAAATTAAAATGCATAATATTTTAATTTATGTCAACATTTATTGAAAAGGTGTTTTCCGCTTCAGAGAAAACGAAATTGATTACAATCTTTTTATAATTTAAAAACATTTCTTTTAAATAAGTTTTGGTGTGACGAAAAATTAAATGTTTCTGTACAGAATTTCAAAATTGAAAATGTATGCACACTAATGGGAATTGATTGAGGATTAATATCTTCAATTGGTGCCACCATTGGGTCAAGATAATTTTTGAGACTTGTGTCTCCGGGGGAAGCTGATTAATGCTAACGGATCTTTTAAAGTACCCATCATTGTAGTAACGAGTGATGCATTTTTTGTCACTTATGATATTAGAGGAAATCAATACAGAAATGTAGTCGAAAAACAACTCCTAATAATTTTCCACTGATGATAAGTGGTAAAGGGTTAGGTCTCATTATCATTATCGTCTATTTAATCGGAAATTGGATCATGGACTCTGTTTGATTTGATATTTGTTAGTATAACAAAAGCATATTTTTAAGGCGATTTGTGTGTTTTATACTTGGTGGGCTTTCTCCACCTTTCAACCAACTTATTTGTTATAGAGTGTTTACAATCACAAAATAATATTGATTCATAAAATTTTCTGCAATCTTTCAATATATTAATTTCTTCTTAGACTTTATAAAGTCAAAAATTATACTATGTTATATTGTTGTACGATTCATTTATTCTTATTTCAATTTAATTAAAAAAACTTCAATACTTTTAAGACTTATCTTCATTTACCTGTTTTAATTTCGTTCAATTATTTATTAGTAATTATAATTTTTATTATATTCAATTTATGATTTCTCTTATGTAATAATCGTTTTGGTTTTTAAATTGACATGTCAACGTCACATTCCAAAAAACAAAATAAAATTAGATTTTAAGGTTGGCTTAATTTCAGAAACCCCTTGAGCTTTTAAAAAGAAATTTATTTCAAACGATTACAAATTGCTTTCATTCATTCCGAGTAAAAAATTTTTAAATATTTGTGCACGTCCAAAACGCACCCGATGTACACCTAAAAATTGTTCATTTCTTAAGCTTGCAATAGGCACGTTTAATGAACAATCACGCTTGTATTGCGTAAAATATTGCCGCAACACTTGTGAATGAAGAAAAGGCGCCTTCGGTACGACCAATATTTTAGTTATATTTTGTTAAAGAAAGGCAGATAGAAAAATTCTATTGCTTTGATAATATAACCCGGAATTGTTTGGGATGAATTACTGATACTAAAACAAACATTTTAAGTGATTTCAAAAAGCTAATCTCAAAACTAAAATCGAACATTTTCCAGTATTTAGTTTAATTGTAACTTTATGAGTAAAATTGCTCTGATTTATAAACTACGGCTCTGCTGATTTTCAAAGCTACCCAGGGCTTGGGCCATGTTTCATTTTCAGCTCGATTAACTTAATCATGATTCCTAACTTCGTGCCATAAACAGATTCTATTAAAAATCCAATGAATATTCATAAGCCATAAAATAGAAAATACTTAAACTTTTTTCTGTCGAATTCCAGTATCAAAACTGGAAGAAGCAAAGATGAGTGAAAAGGTTGAGGAAAAGTATAAAAGTGTGGGTATTCATAAACATTGTGCTAATCTAATTGTATTTCGTCAAGATGCATAAATGATTCAGATAAAATGAAATTGTATACGAAATACGAAAATACTTCCTTTGAGTAAAATTGAAGGGCACTTTTTTTGAAGAACCTATAAAAGAAAGTCGTTTTATTTTCAAAATTACATCAAAATTTTATTGAAGATGTATACTTTTTTAAAAAGTCATCTATGTATTTTTCTCAAAAATATTTTGTTATATAGTCCATGTTATTTAGAGGTGAATTTTTCTGGCTCTACACTTAGCAAACAATTTAAACTGTTGCGCATATTCTTAATGAGTACAAAATACAAATTTAAGATAAATATGAAACCTTCATCTGTATGACGGCTTATTAGTGTTTTAATATTATTTTGAGTTTTCGAATGTATGCTCAATTTACATAATTGAGCAAGGCATGGCACAACAAAGTGGAAGACACACGGGGACTACAGCAGCACCAGACCGAGTTTTGCTTTTCGATCTCGATTCAGCCTCATACTCATATTTTCCTGAGGCGCGTGCATAACCTCCCTGAAAGATACAATTTTAAAAATATTACATTAATGGTAAGAAAAATAATTTTTACTTGAGCTCTATATGCTGCACCACCTTCTTCCTTTCTTACAAACATTTCGTGACCAGGAGGATAGTACACTGGTGGTCCAGCAACATTCTTTGAAGGGATTTTCGCTTCACCTGCAGTTGCAACGGAGGTGTCAATCTCTTTTCTTCGAGACAAGTTGTCATCAAGGGGCATTTGTCTATCGCCAGTTCCCTGTAAGAAAAATTGTTTCTAGATGCATTCCAAAAGACATAAAAAATACAAGTTCACAAAAGAATTGTGTTTTTGTTTAACTCTACTATCCGCAAATATACTGTTGAATTAACAGTTTAACAAATTTTAGGCTGCGTGTACCGAAAACGGCCAACAAATATAA
This sequence comes from Tolmerus cingulatus, assembly GCA_959613345.1. Taxonomy (NCBI): domain Eukaryota; kingdom Metazoa; phylum Arthropoda; class Insecta; order Diptera; family Asilidae; genus Tolmerus; species Tolmerus cingulatus. Next base: position 19,052,903 of record OY390708.1, on the reverse strand, counting down.
GCTCTTTCGTATCAAATGCTTCTTTACATGTAATTTTTTAAAAAAAGCGTTTTTGAATATCGTAAAACGAATGTAATACACACGAAGAAGGTGCTTTTGGTTTATAACAAAAATGATAACTAACTTTGTAGCAAGTTTGGTGTTATACATATCATTAAGCAAATTGTAAAATATTTTGTTTAAAATCCTTAGAGAGAACTAATAAATTAATTATTTTTTCTTTGGGCAAACTGACCCCTTTTTAATCTAAAATATATGTTTTTCCTAATCGTCAAATAGCGGTATACCAAAAACTGTTAACCGGGTGACAAAATTGCCAAATAACTTAATTTTAAGAGCCCCCCATATTTTCAGATTGCTTACTTTACGAATTTTTTTCAGAGTATCCAAAATTTAAAATAATGTTTTGAAAACCTGTGAATGCTTAATTTTTAAGTTTAATTTTAGTGCATGATTATTCAAAAATTTCCTTAGATGCTACTTTTATGGATTTACAATAGCCATTTAACAAGACTGTAGTTTACTTCGAAATGTGGTTTGATATTAAAATCGTTCAAATCATTTTTCAAACTTACATTAAAAGTGGCCATAAGGTCGTCCAGCCGTTTTGGTGGATTTTCACCTGGTCTTGAATGATCTACACCGTCGGTTGGAAACGGTGCGGGTAAAAGGGTTTCCCTCTCGTTGGGCGAACCTGTCGAACTAGACTTTGTGGTGTGAGAAGAGTATTTGTAAGTAACCAATGTTGGGTTTTCGGGCTCCCCTGGGTGATGTCTAGGTCCAGGAGCATTTTGAGGATAAAGTACCCTTTCTTGGGGTGGATAGGGTGATCCTCCTGTAGGCGGATAGGGTGATCCTCCTGTGGGCGGATAGGGTGCTCGATCAGTGGGTGAATAAGGAGGTCCCCCGGGGGGGCCGTGAAGAGTATTTGTGGTATTAGACGACTCGTGTTTATAGTAATAAGTAGTTTTGGGTCCAGGCTGAGGAGCCAATTGCATTGGCTGAGGTGCAGGGTGGTCATGTTTAGCTGGAGGATACTTTGGATCCCAGTCGGGTTCTCCCGGTATAATGTTGGTGTTTGAGGTGTTTGTCACGTCGGTCTTGTAAATAATCGTTGTATTTCCTGGAGGTTGACTTCGATGCGTTGGATAGTTATTTTCTGGTGGATATACATTCGTATTAGTTTCCCTTACATCTCTTTTACTAATTATGGTTTTAGTAGTTTGAGTAGGTGGAGGTGCTCCCTCATTTCGATCAATAGTGCTGTAGCTTTGTGTATTATATACCACACTTGGAGGTAAACTTCTTTCAGGGTAGGGTAGGGTATCTGATGTGTTATAAGATTCATTTTTATAAAGTAGAGTTTTGTTTGTTGATGTTGTTGGTTCGGCAGGAATTTCATAAGTGTATGTCCTAACAGTTGTTGTTACTTTAGTGCCCGGAACTGGCAAAATATCTTCCGATAAAGTAACATCTTTCAATTCCGCTGGCAAAGCACTTGTATCCAAAGTGATTGTTTTTCCTGGGACACTCACGATTTTTTGGTCTTTGATATCGACATCATATACCTTTGCTATTAGTAAATATTAATTAAGTTAGCATTAACTATTTTTTATAGTATTTTAGGTCTTACTAGGATCGTAGGAAATATCTGAGACAGCCTTGGTCTGAACCGATCTCATGTAGTTTGAAGTTAACTTTTGAGGACGACCTGGACTAAAGTCTCCATCTGTAGCATCATACACAAGTTCACGTTGAACGTTAGGTTTAGTGGTGTAAGTTTTATATACGTGAGTTGTTTTTGATACATTGGGCCCATCATCTCTGTATAAATAAATTTATCTTAGTTACTTAATATTAAATTAATTAATTAAGTAACTCACAGGAGGCCTGGAGTCACACTAGAACTGCTTATGTGGCTATAATCTGTTGAATGAGCAAGTTTTCAACAATGTAAAAGTTATTTTCCGAATAGTTTTCAAACCTTTTTCTCTAGTTACATCTCGTTCCGTCTTTAGATCTTGAAGAAGAGCGTCTAGCTGGTTTATATTCTGATCTTGATACAGACCATCATTTGCTGTGGTAGAGTACTGATATGATGCGGTTTTGTACACTTTTCGTTCTTCCTTTAAGTTAAGAATTAAGTACGAATTAATAGTAATTTAAAAAATAATTGAGGGATTTCTTACCGATCCCGGGCTCACGGATCGTTCTCTGACTGTTGTGCTTGTATTTTGAGGTGACAAATATTGCACATTTCTACTCGTATGTGAGTAAGATGTATTTGGAGTAATACTCGATTGGAGATCATCCAAAAGATAATCTACAACAGAAAATTTCAAGATTGTAGTAATTTTATTTAAATAAACCAATTTTAATTCAATAAAAAATAAGACCTTAAAATGTAATTCTTGTCTATAACTTATCTTTGGTAAATCGTGGAGTAAATTCTTTTGACTAGTGAGTTAATCAATTTTCAACGATTACCATGAATATTTTGATCGCTTGAGTTAATACGAAGAAACTTTCATCACATCTTCAATATCCCCTATTATGGTGGCTTTTATTTTTGAAGTAGTTACATCTACGCTAATAATATTGTAATACATATGCAGTACATTCATATAATAAATGTATTAACAAAGGATTTCAATATTCAATATTATGATTTTTTTATTATTATTATTTATTTTATTAAGTATTAATTTATTCCTCAATATTAACAACAAAATTCTGAAATTACTGCATAACAGGAATTTTAAACCTTCGATCTCCCACATTTTTGATAACATTACAAACTTACGAATTGAGTCAATTTAATGTCATTTATTTTTCGAAATAAAACCTCTTTAAAATACTGCATTATCTTTTTCGAACCATTTTTGATAATATTGAATTGAATAGTTTTGTTCTCATGCTTTAAATAATAGTGGAGTTCTACATACTACCAAAGATCGATTTTCGGTTGACTCGACGGACAAGAAACTGCAATGAGTTTCTTACCCCTGTACAAAATGTCACAATTGAATCAATTGAAAGTCAACAACCGGAATAGTCTTCTTGAGAAATGATTTAATTTATATAATTTTATATCTTACTTTTTATGTACAAACAAATTTGTTATATAGTATTATATAATATAATTTTAATTAAATGTAAACTTACCCAAATTGCTGTCCAATTTCGTTACTGCAGGAGAAATAGGTCGTGGTGGATGCAGAACTCGGATCACATTAGACGAGTATTCTTCACGCTTTTCGTGTTTTGTAGTCATTCTAAAACAAATATTAAATGCTAGTTAGTATTATAAATTGTTTACACATTTTTCTAACAAAATCTCAATTCTTTATCTCTTGTTGGTACTTAAAAATGTTTAATGTATTGCGCTTTTCGCCTCTGTTTTTCAAAGTTACCGCACGCACATTAAATGGTTCGTTATCTTAAATTATAACATTGAACAAATACAGTATTTACTTTAGAATAGTTTCAAGATAAGTTTTGATGTAGCAATAGGAGAAGAATATTTGCATGTTATTTCTTTACAGACAAGGGTGTAAAAAAAATTTTAATTTGTAAGTTAAAGACAAATGTTACTATATTAAATAATTCTGTTTTCAAAAACCTACGAAGCCAGTCTGTAGAAAATATTTTTTGATAAATAAACGCATAAAGGACATTGGCATTTAAAACAAGTATAAACAACCTCGGTACCGAGAACCTTGGTAAAAAATGTAATGAATTGTTGAAAATGTGTCTATTTTCTAGCAATCTTTGCATAGCCTCTTAACTATTACCTAATTCTCTTCGTTTTAAATATACTTAGATGGTACCGCTTCTAAATGAAATAAGCGCAAACTGTTATGACTGCTTATTTTTTCATCCTTAAAAGGTGATGTAATTTTTAACGACATTTCAATGCGATTACGTTCGAAAAAGCTCTGCGCTTGCGACTGATTATATCGATCGCTTCAAAAACTACGTAAGACAAATTTCTCCCGAACACATAAAATAATAACTCCAAATCTTGAAGTTAAAGATGCAGCAAAAGCAATGAGCAAATAAAAGTTGTTAAAATGTTTCATATGTTTAGGTGACTATTATTCTTATGAAATTGTTAATTTAAAATCTAAGAAATAACAGTATACACTTTAACTTGTTGATGCTAGGTAGCTACGAACTTGAAAAGAGAAGGACAAATAGGCGTTAGGTTACTGTCGAGGTTTAACTATATTCAGGACATCATTTTTATTTATTGGGATTTTTTATTTTAATTGGTAATGGCGTTGAATTACCCAATTTCAATACTTGTCGGGGTCTCTGGTCTTGAGGAGTACAATTTTATAAACAGTCATAATCGAAAGTACGGTTGATTAAACTCGAAATAACACCGTCAATAACTTATGATTTTATTATCGCAAAATTGCAAAAAGAAATATTCAACAAAAGCATTTCACTTTTTTTCGTTTAACATTAAAAACATGTGGACGGATAAAAAATTGTTTTTATCAAATTTTTTACAGATGTTTTCGTTTGTTTCAGATATTTTTGGAATACTGTTTACAATTTTTTTCATACCCAGAGAAAAAGGAAAATTTTATATTTAGAATGCATTTCCCATAAGAACGAATATCCAATAAAAATCTTTAGAGCATCATCGAAAAAATTTAAAGAGGTTCCTTTAATATGGTCTCATAAACGCTTGGCGTCTAAGGTTTAATTGAAAATTTATTTGTGATTCAGACCCTTGTAAATGTAGGTGGTATCAATACATTTGCTAAAAGTTTTTACGGGAGACAAATGTTAATGATAAGTAAATGAAAATTCAAGCTATCTGCAAAAATTTAAATTTGAATTGTAACAAGTCCTTTTAAAAAAAATTTAAAATATGTATTTCAGCTTATTATTTTATAAATACACAATCCCTTGATTTTGACGAAGAGTGTTGAATATTATCGATGCATTAAAAAAAATTTTCCATAAATTTCAAATTTTTATAAATGTTTAGTAGTGTTGTAAGATGAATTATTATTGTCAACGTTAAATATTGGTAAACAATCGGATTGAAGAGTAATCTGAAGAAGGGTGGAACCGGGTCAAGATACATTATATCTACCAAATGTTTGGTAGATATGACGGGCGATTAAGTCTGAACATTTTTATTATGCACACACAAAACAAACCGGCAAACAGATTCTTTTATGGTAAGATGTGAAAGATAAGGATATCGTTATCATAAATCATAATTCATTATGCTATTTAAAGTCTGATATGCTTATTACTTACATATGTGGTTTGCTTAGATTTTAGTTAATTGAAATAAATGTCAAAAGTTACTTCCTTATAAATATAGTTAACTTTAAAGATGTATAAAATAGCTTTTCTCATAATATGTAATTATAAAATATGAGACAAAATTAATAGCCTCGTTGATAGGCAATTTAAAAATTTAGCTCGTTTTTTGTTTAGCTTGTTGATAAAAAAAGCTATAATTTTTTGCTTCCTAGCATTAATAGAACTGATTATTTAAAAAAAAGTTAATTATTACTATGTCAATAAAAACGTTTAATTAGAATTTTTGTTGACTTAAATGTATAGCGTGAAATTGAGGAGTTCAGCGGAAATGACGAAGTTGCATTAAAATAAACGGTAAGAATTGTTTGTGGCTGATGACTTCAACGATGTCATCATAAAGTTAATAAGTAGAAAAAGGGAAGCTGAAAGCAACAGATGTTTCCATTGGCAGTAAAATGACGCTATACAATAAAAAGCCACCATCTTTTCCCAGAAAACATTTACCTATACCTGTTTTCCTTGAAGGTGGACGTTACATAGCCTACCCACGGAATATTTCGCTAAATGAGTAACTCGTATCTTTTTTATGCATATGTACATACTACTGATCGAGTTGACAAAATTTCATTAATTCAAATTCGAGGCGAAATCTTTTCAGTCGTCTAGCAGCTTGGAGCCCAAAGTGAAACAGGCGTAGCAGGTAGGCACTTACACCTACGAATCTCAAAAAGGGGAACACTGAGATTCCTTTCGGGTTTCGTGCAGATGCCGATCAACATACAGATTTAAATACATACTGAGAATATCCAGACATACAATTTTTGGGTGCAAATGGGGCAGGTTAAATTTAATGGTGGAAATATCCAGCACTTTTCTGAAAATTGTAATTCAGCGAGAATGATCGTCTCATCTCATCGCACGGCACTTCCAAATCTAAATAACTTTGACCTTGTCCCAAAATAAATGTTGAATCAGTAGGCTCCCAAACTGCTTGCAATTTTCTCATATTTTCTTTTGTTTTTTTTTTTCTTGGCGCCATAAAAGATGCGCGATGGATCCAGAGTTTTTTGGAAGTCGGTAATAGTTATTGCAAAAATTTAAAATGCAGCAATACAGAAATAAGTATGACGGCGATCACAAGCCGTACAGCTTCTAAGAATATGTCATATTGGCTGGTATTTTCGTACACAACGCCGTACTATGCTCCGAGCGACTAGATCAGATAGTCGGGTATGTGATGGGTCTGGTTTAGAAGATACACGAACTTTGCGCAACCGCTAGAGGTACACCGCCTTCGGTGAGTAGACAGGTCGGTTTTAAAGGCTACTTTTTGCACCTAGACTGATCGTGATCGAAACTATTCAAACGTTACGATCGTTCCGATCTTTTCGGTAATTTGTTAATAATTTTTTAAACGTAAAATCAACAAAACAAGAAGCACCTGCACTCGTTGGATCACTTGGGTATTATTTTAACTTTTTCGGAATGCGATTATCGCGGCGCGCGGCGAGCTTCAGTGACGCAGACGAAGTGAGAACTCTAACTGAGCTTTAGCTTTGTTTTCCTTGGGTATCTCTGAGTCAATTTTCTTATGTATCCCACACTTTCTTACCGATATAATGCGATCACTTTTCAACTTGATCGGTTCAACAAGCTGTGGAACGATCAGGTTAGTGTGGGCAGGAGGAACGACTGAAGTGTGAAGCGTACGAAGTGATTATGGTAATTTTTTCATTGACCTATGCTGACGTGTGGGTGTTCGGGGGCCTCTATTGATTCAACCGATTTTGTTTTCCTCACAATTACATTATGACGTCGTAGTAGAAACTATTTATAAAGACAAACTATAGGCAATAGCTCACTGATGGGAGCGAATGTGGGCCAATTTCCTGACCTTATTAGAATTTATGCGTACGGATATGATGAAGCATAATGATTAATGTTCTAAGAATAATAACATCATTTTCCACGCTTAACCGAAGGTGTATTACTACCTCAAGTATAGCGTTTTAAGTTTTACCGCCTACAGTTAAATGAACAACAAAATTATCGGTTGAAATCGATATTAGTTGTTTTTAAACTTACCTTTTCTATGAGTCGCGTATTAATGTATTATGATTTCGCATACCACATACAATCTATAAACATTTAGCATATACGGAATTATGTAGTAGAGAACAGGTGAAAAGCTCCGGTAGTGAAGAACTTGCGGACAGGTTATCTTCTATTGACTTCCCCTCCTATCAAATTGATAGTATTGATATTGGCTTATCTTTATTTTAAAGTTGTTTGTGCAATTCTTTCTGATCTAACTAACGAATAGAAAACTAAAACATAGAAGACCTTTCCGTAATAAAGGTGTGACACAGATTTTAGAATATAATATGGTTTTATTAAATTTTAGAAGCACTATAACAAAAACTCTTCATTTCCAACTCGTGAATTTTAGTTTAAAGTTCATATGGAATTTCCCACAACATAAATTATAATAAGTCCTTATTTTAAAAATCAGCTTTTATCGTATTCTACTCGTCGAAACCTTTCATTTGATATCTCTGTCAAAGGGTTGTTTATAGAAATATTACATCACCATTTTTTCACGAAATAATACCACACCATCTTTTTTTGGATTTAGATATAGACCAGGTAAAGTTATATAAGAAATCGTAAAAAATTCGAATATTCAGTAAAAAGTGAACATTTTTTTCAATTTTTCTATAGCTCACAGCAGTGGCATTTTCAAATATGGTACAAAACACTAAAAACTATAATATGGCTTTAAGCATCATAAATTCATTGATATTTTAAAACATTAAGATATTAGGTGACCATTCATCAGTTTTAGTATGTGTACCTACTCCAAAGAAAATTGTTTTGTTCTCAATTTGGTTCATATGTAAATTCGACATGATACATGTCGGGGGTGACCAGATGTGTTTAGGTAGGTTGAATTAATTTATTTTTAAGAATCATTGCGTGGGCAAACTTCAAATAGTTAATATTTATCCAATTCAGTAAGCTGAAGACTTAGATTATATTTTAGAAGTTTAATGTAATTTTTAACTCATGCGCTCTTCTTAGTTTCATAATAGGGTATTTTAAGTTTAATTATGACAGGTGATTTTTAAACAATTTTGTAGAAATGCATATGTAATAATAGTTACAAATTAATTATTAATTATTGCAATTATTAATTACTATATATATTAGAAAAGGTGGAAAATAAAAACCACCAATATAGAGTAAACCATTTTATTGGATAAAAGGGTGTAATACATTTAGAAACATTAATAAAGAATATTTGAGATTCCACTGAAAATATTTCCAACGTTTGCTATATTAGTTCTGTCAACAATGTTGGTTTCACTTAAATTATGAAAATATTTCATGTCCGTCATGTTTTACTATATTTTTACTCAAAATGTTAACTGAACATTTAACTTTTATTGCAAAAAAATTTAAGGAGAGCTAAATTGTGGTTTTTCCAAGTCTCTGACCTTAACTTAGTTATACCTGTTAGCCCTCCTTAAATCTTAAGTTTTAAAGCTATGAAATAAATAACTTTTAATACCTAGTGATATGTCTCGAGGATATGTATTCATTTCCAATAATGTTTTTCATACAATATAATTAATGGCTGACTGCAAAAGCCAAGCTGATATGTCCAAAATGTCTCGCATTTGAAATGATAGCTGGCGAGACCGCTGGGTCTGGTACAAACATCACAAGTCTCACAAACTTAGTTATTGTGTATAAAATTTCGCGTATTTTTTTAATATCAAAGACAATCTACCTACTTAAGCGACCAAAAGGGTGCGCTAGGTATAGTAATTACATCAGTTCATGAACATTCCCTAGAATTACTTGACCTTAATCAGAGTAAAATTGATCTTAAGATAGCGTTCACATTCAATCGTTCCTATTTTTAAACCTAGAAATGCAGACTTATACAAAACTATTGTGATATGATTGCAGCTCACGTTGTTATACACTTAGAAGTACTTTTAAACCTCAATTTCGAGTAGACTTATATGTATCTAATATACTGCATTACAAATCTAAAAATTAGTAATTTACTAGAAAAGAATGTGCTTACGATCTTACCTTGCTTGCTGACACTCAAGCAGGGTAAAAGCAAAGGTTCACACTATCCAAATAGTAGATTTGAAGTTTTTAAGGGTACTAATTCCATTTGCTTAGAATAGGAAGAATAAAAAATGAAACCAACTAAATATTATAAAATTTTTATGCTGTTGCACGGCGTTTGCGTCGCTTGTGGAAGCTGCTCGGCCCAGATTTTTCCCGATGCAATCCATCCTTTCTACGGGCATATTCTGGACGTAGTACTCCCGGTGTTCGTTGACCATAGTACACATAGGGCGCTTTTTCTGGGTCATTTCATCATCCCTGTTCTTGAGGTCATGAAGGAGATTTGGAAACCAAATTAGTTCGCATGAGCAAATGAGTGGATTGTCTACAAGAAATGAGCATTTAACAATTAGCTGAAAATTCACTAATATTTTAATTACCAGTTATATCAACTACACGAAGAGTATCCATCAGAGGCTCCATTATTTCCTCAGGAATCCTGGACAATTTGTTGTTTTGAATACTTAAAGTTTCCAGTGAGTTCAAGTTTTCGAAAGACATAGCTGGCAATGTTTTTATACTGAAACCAATAATTTTATATTAACTTTTGTTAATATTTTTTAACTTTTATGCTAATTGTAAATATAAAAGTTTTCACTTTCTTGTGGTTATTCTAATAATTCTTTATAAATTTAACCTACAATGCTAAAAGTTGTTAATTTCTAACTTCTAATTTTAAAATGCCTTGAGGGTTTTCCGTATACATATATGTAAGTTTTCACTTACACGAACACGTACTGAATTAAATATGGTCTTAATAATTATGGTTTTGTATCAGCTATTGTTGATTTTGTCAAAATTCAACATGAGTTATAAATACTTTCAGCGATTTCAATTTAACACTAAATTGATTTCAACTTTCTATAAATGTCGAAATAAATTTAACATATATATGTAAAAAGCGGTATTTTGACATATTTAAGATAGGCGCAAGTAGATATAAAATATTAGATGGTTTAGTTAACGTCTGAAACAAGAAAAAGCATGATAAAACATTTTAAAGCTGAACCGTTTATATGCTTACTTAAAGGAAGTTGATCAAAATACCTCTTTATGTAATATAACGTATTTGTCAATCTGACTGGGTAACAAAAGTTCTTGCACCGTTTTTAATATTTAGTCAAACCATATACGTATGTATACCTCTCTTATTTGTTTTCCATTTCAATCTATAAAATTCCTTATTTTAAGCAGAATTATATTTATACTTAATCTTTCGTAAATCGCATTTCGTAAAAAGCAAATAGATAGTCGTTATCCATTTCTGAAAAAACTACTTTTTTTTTCTTAAACGCGACAATGAGTTAAAGCACCCTTTTATAAATACTTGAGTCCTTGTTTTTAAAATTTTATAAGTCCACTTTTTAAACATATTATTTCAACACTGTCTTCAGTTAAATCTTCATGTGATTTTTCACAAAGTGAACTTAAACAACTTTCAAAAATAAGGACTCATTTAATACTACCCAAATGTACTTACTCGTTCTTTTGGAGATTTAAGAACGTGATGGAGTCACCGAAACCGCTGAATGCATCTTCTGTTATAACACTTATGTTGTTAGCTCTTAAATCCAAGTGTCGGAGTCTGTGAAGTGGTCGCAATGCTTCACTGGGAATCGCATGGATGTTATTATCTCCCAAACGAAGATACTGTAGATTTTCTAAAGGAACCAGTTAAAAAATCGGAAAACTTCATTTTTACAAAGGTCCGTTTAATTTAATTGAGGTTTATTACCTTCAAGTCCTGCAAACGCATCTTTGTCAATATAGGCGATTTTGTTTCCTTCTAATTCCAAAGAATTCAATTGGGACAAATGACGAAAAACATTTGCGGGCACTCTCGTCAAAGAGTTATGTGCCAAAATTAGGGAATCCAAGTTTTTTAACCCTATAAACAAATATTTTAGCTTAAATGAGTGCTATTTATAAGTAGATGAAAAGTATATAAGATAATCAAATAATAACAAATGCTATGAATGCAATAAGATTTTCACATACCTTCGAAATCGCCTTCATTTATCGACGCTATTCTGTTTTCTTGAATCTCTAACTTCTTCAACGTATCCAATATTGACAAGGCTTTCTGCGGTACCGCTGTTAACATATTTCCTCCTAAGTTAAGTCGCTTCAGTTTTCTAAATTTACAAACATTAAATATAGCATGAATATTTTTAATTGTTTGAACACAGTTAAAAAACTACATACTTGTCCAGTCCTCTGAAGGCCTCAGGTTCAATAAAGCTCAGTTTATTTTCATATAAAGTTAATATTTCCAGCGTATCCAAACCTTCAAATGCCTTGTTATGAATTTGCGATATTTTGTTATGGTTCAAGTTCAAAATAAGCAAGTGATGCAAATTTTTAAGAGCTAACGAAGGAACATTGCTCAGTTGATTCTGAGATACGTCAAGTTGTGTAAGTCCTTTGCCTAAGAAAACGAAACCCAATATTAGTAATTTTTGAAAATTAATATGCAATATAATATCCGTTTAAATTTAACTTAATAACTTAACTGCTTTCCAAATTATTATTTTAGTACATACTTAACTAACAAGAAAACGTTCGCAATTAAAAATCTCTGTTTTTAATAAAATTTTTATAAGTAGCACCATTATCTTTAATGAGAAGTTTAAAAAATCGTTTTCAAGTCGTGCTAAAAATAGGTCCGTGGGGAACAGCTTTCTCCAAAGGTCAACAAATGGTCGTTTTTGAGTGATGCATATATTATCTCACGTTATTTTAATTGTGCCTCACATGTGTCAACATGAGCTTTTTAAGGACAGCTCAGCTCTCAAAAAACTATAAATCCTATTTATGCCTCTTTTGAAAGCGTATAATGCCCACCAACATGTTGAATTTCTTTTAATGAGTTCTCTTTTAGGAAAAAGTAAATATTTACACCTCGTAGCGGATGAAATTTTGAAGTGAACTGAATTCAACAAGCCCATAATGCTCAATTTTAAGCAATTGGTGTATTTTGTATAATTAATTTAATATTCATTATTATATAATTTTACTATACTACAAAAGATAGCCTATGCCTACATATGTATACAGTGCAATCAAATAGTTGTAAAACAGGAAATGTTTAGAAACACTTCAGTTCTAGGCCTCATTAAGAGTTAGATCTACCAAGTTTAATCAAAAATGGAGCTTCAAGTATAGAGACAGATGTTTCCATTAAAATCAAAGATAATGTAGATAACAGATTATAAAATTAGAACCGTATTGCAATTAGCGCTGATTTAAAAAATCTACAGTTTCAATATTTATGCAATGTATATACATATGTAGTTATGGAATAAAATCTCAATAGCAGCTTGTAACTTTATACAACAATTATACATACTCTAAATTTCGAAATATTTTGCTGTAGTTCCCTTTCTAGAGGATTATAATCATGTAAGTGCCGGTTTAAAAAAAGATAAATCCGTAAAAATATTTAAACCGCGTGAATAAAATATGTATATTTTTGTTTCTAATTCTTTCTATAATTTAAATGCAGTACTAATTTAATAAATAACAATAATTTATAATTATAGTAAATAAAACGCGAACAGATTTTGGGAAATTCGTCAAATATACCCTTAATAAATATTAAATCTAAAGATGTAAAGTACCCCGTCATAAATTTAGGAACGCTATGAATTTTCGTCATATTACACATAAATTGGTTGATGCACCACACGTGGGTGGGGGTAGGTGGGCCAACTTACATGCAAAAAGAGCCGTGACATTTTAATTGGATATGAAATCAATAGTTTTCAATGATACGGCAATGCTCCTGATATATGTATGTAAACCCAATAGAAAACTGTTGAGCGTACCTAAAATTGAAAGCATATGCCCGTTCAAATATTGAAGCACAATATTGAACAAAGTCTTCCGAAAAGAATTGACAAATTTATTAAAAGATGCGTTGAAAATGCGCTTTAAAATAGGTTAGTAAAGTGTTTTGAAACATAATATACTCGTAATTTCAAATATGTATGCACACAATGTGCACAATAGTGGTATTGTTTTCCTAAGGTTATCACACATAATTTTTTTTTTAAATTTTTTAAAGTGTTCTCCCTATTTTAATGAAGCAAAATAACATTTTTACCCCAAAGAAACAAAGTCTTACATTTTTACGCGGTTCCCGATGTAAAAAAGGGGCATTTTGTTCTTACAAAAATTTCTACGGGGATGTGCGAAAAACAAAAATGGTTTTTATTTGTAATGTGATAGAAAGAACTGATATTGATTACCTAACTAAATTATTTGTCTAAAAGTTTAAAACGGAAAAGAAAAAAGATATCAAGAAAAATTAGAATTATATAGTATCTATTTGTCTCTTTGAATGATGATAGAAACTAAGAAACGAAATGTTTCATTTTAGAGAACTTAGTCTACTCTCGTTGAATTAATGTTTATTCTTCTTGCGATTTAAGGTTTTATGTTTAAAATTTAATACGAAAAAAAACGTACCCAACGAACTCAATGCGGTTTCCTCAATGGCCGCCAAACTGCTGTTGTGGATCGTAAGATGTCGGATGTCTAAAGCCAGGAAAAGGAATCCCTGGAGCTTAGGAAGATTGTTGTGCCGGAGTTTCAAGTAATAGATGACGGGACTCTTCCCCTTGAGCGTGCCCATCGCCCGCGAGATATGCTGCAAATCCGTCGTTTCGCACAGGATGTCCAAACCATTCTTCTTGACTGTGCAGATGCAAGGAGCAATTTCGGATGCCGGAGGACACGTCTGCTGCTGCTGTGGAGCCTGTTGAGCTGCGACTTTCATATCCAAAAACCCGACTAAGCCCACGAGCACACAGAAAGCTCCGTACCAAACTATACTAAATGACGGCATCTTGGCCGTCGGGACCCAATTTCAGTCCCCTCACGATGGCAAAATGTCTGAAATGAAACAGGGCAAATACAAAACTATGTGCAGATTTATTTCGCGTTTTAATATCCAACATTCGCAAACATAGTGAAGAAGAAATCAATACAGAGAGTAAATCTCGGCTTAAATCTAATCTTAGCTTATGCTTATACCTCCGCCGACCAAAACATTTATATGAAATAAAGCAAATTACATTAAAGTGATTTGGAAGATGATAGCAGGAAATATTCATTTGCGGACAATGTAATAGTCTTAATAGTCGCATACTCTGCTTGCTAGGGTAAACACAAAGAGCCATGAACTTAAATGTGTTTCGCTCGTATCTCACAAATGCGATTTTTAGACTATAAGAAGAGGCTATAAGGCGATAGATACGAACTTCTTTCAATTGGAATTTGTTTTGTACGTTTCATCGTATTACTTACTTTCACTATTCCAAGAATAGTGCGACTTATACATCAGCAAAATTGGTATTAACTATTCGGTTCTTCTTTAATAGAATTTTTAGTAGGACAAATGGCCCCAGAAATCAGATAATTAAAAAATAGTCATAAAACACGCTTGTGTCCAGTTTACAATTAACGCAATAATTAAAATTAATGTTGATGTCTCTAGTAGGAAGTCAATTTATAATAGTTTTATATGGATTTAATTATTTGCTTCCGACTACACGCACCAAATTTGGGTTTCATACCCAGTTAGCAGATAGAGGAAGATTTTTTTAATTAACTTTTAATGAAACAATTTATCTTATTTCATATTAACAAACATATTACTTTGAAACTCTGATATAAAATAGATTATATAACATCTTATTATATGATATGCATTTCGATGGCTTTTATCCACTTTTTAAAAAAATGCATATTTTTAACATTACACCTACTTGTTCTTCTTTACGGTCTACCGAAGTTTGATAAAAGTTAGTGGATGCATAGTTATACTAAAAATATTAGTAAAAGCGATAAACTATTTTTTTCTGTACCTTATCAACACATAGATATAACAGAACTTTAATGTTAATTTTTGTAAAGCTACGGGTTTAAAATTAAGCTACATCTTGTTATAAATATCTTCTTCACTTTTTTGGCGCCAATTTTTCGGTTAGTTTAAATGTTATTAAAATTATTTTACAACAAACTAAATGAGGGTTTTTAGTGGAGACTATACAGATTAGTTACTGTGCATGTCCTTTGCAATATATGATTAAATTAGAAGCAAGAAGGTAAATAACGTGTAAAGTTTATACTTACAAATACTTTTCGTTTTTTTAATTTGGAAACTAAGCACCTACTACACATGCACAAAACATACATTTACATATTTTTGCTTCTTTTTGGCGTGCAAATTGTACTCATAATTAAGATAAATAAGCAATTTACTAATTTCGTAAAGAAAATTATGTTCAATTACCCAAATAATTAGGGCGCTAAAAATGCAATTAATGTTTTCATTTTATTTTATACGATTTTATTATTATGTACGTAAGTAAATGAAGCCGCCAGAAGAGTGCAACAACTGAAAGCTCCGTACTTCGTATACATGCACAAATACCCTTTTAAGATTTTGATGAAAGAAGGGTGTCCTCAGGATAAATTTATGAATGCACTGTTGCTCTTCCTGAAGAAGGAGACAAAGTTTTAGCCCCAGGCATTTTCAAGAGAGGGAGGAATAAGGATGAAATTGGACCTGTTACCTCCCTTCTGAAAAGAAAACAGCACTTAGAAAGGCATGCAATTTACATAACAAACATTTTAGAATATTAAAGTCGGCTAAAAGAAGGGGCCTACCAAAACTTTTACTACAGTTGAGTGGTAGTGTACTACTAAATAGAAAATAAGGTATTCACATGTATATGTATGCAATAATATAATATAATTAATATTAATTTAAATAGTACTCGCACTGAGTTACACGAGATCACAAGTTTAATATATTTAGTATACTTCAATTCACTTACCAATAGTACAAATTCCTATTGCTCTTATTCTCTTGTCCCATTTCCTTACAAATCACGATTTGGGCCGTCACTGGTTTATACTGATTTCACAGCAACACAATTTGCACAAATAAATTACTATACAATTGGAATGAATTCAAACGTTCTTCAAATTGAATTTTGTACCATCAGTCTGGGGGAAATTAAAGCTACAAAGAAAAGCAACACGTTTCAATTTACAAGTTAGCCTACATCTTTCAGCCCTTTGAAAGTGAAATTTTCATAGAGAGAATAATCTGCGCTTTAAATAAGGACAAGGGTATTGATTTTTTTTTCTGCAACGGAGGGAAATATATACGTCTCGGGTGAGGGACTTATTCAAGAAATTTTTATTCAGTATCGTACACAGAAGATGTTGAAGGACCGAAAAATGAAGTTTTAATTAATTTTGGTAAAATTATATAATAAAATATTAAATAAACACTGTAATATTGATTTCGAGGTAAAAAATCAATCAATCATCGAAAAAGTAAGAGAACTGATTTTTAAAACATTTCAAAAAAGCAGTTTTAACGAGCTTTCTGTATGGAGGATATTTGTTGCACTTGTTACTATTTGTGGACTATTTCACAAAAACTAAAAATAAGTGGATTACAAAGAACCCGACACTCACGGAAGCAAACTGGAAACCCTACCACCCAACTAAAAGCTATACACTCCACTAAACGAGTGAATGAGTGAATTAAACGGAGTTCGTAGCTGTGGCACATGCGATTGGGCTTTCGGTAGCCTAACGAGCAAAATGTGGTTGTGTTGCGCAGAAGTGTCAACTTAAAGCTTCGCATCCGTTAGTGAATAAGGGTTGTGGAAAAAAGCCTTATCCATACGGCCTGATATCGTCTACTTTATAAACAAGTTGCATATGTGTGCTAAGAATTGACGATGTGTTGATAATATAACTATACTTCGCAAAATTCAAACAACATATTTCGAAAAGATTCTTACAATTAGATGTATTTCTTTGAAACCCCTAATTAGTAACACATATGACATTATAATAAATATAATGTAGACAAATTTTAAAGCATTAATATATATTTGCATGTCTTATCGCCTTAACAAAATAATCGGGTTCATAATGTGTATTAAATAAAAGTACAATCGACTTTAAAATAAGTAATATAATTAGTAACCAAACGAATTGCTTGGTAATGCAAAAAAAGTAAACATCGGACTTCTAAAATTAAAATCAAATTATTATTATTGTCATAGGTCTGTCTTCTCATCTCTAACGGCAATATCTTTTGAACAGTAGGAAAAAATAAATATATTAGGTATGACATTGGAGTCAAATGTGAAGTGTCAAGACCACAAAAAGAGCAGAGATAGTAAATACTTTGATAAAATCCAAAATACTAAAATTGTTGTAGCTTACTATCTGTTATTT
The DNA here is from genome assembly GCA_959613345.1 of Tolmerus cingulatus. NCBI lineage: Eukaryota > Metazoa > Arthropoda > Insecta > Diptera > Asilidae > Tolmerus > Tolmerus cingulatus. Next base: position 19,035,191 of record OY390708.1, on the reverse strand, counting down.
TAAAAGCGGCATAACTAAATACTCATCGATAATCACGATGTATTTAAAAATAGATATAAAATAAATTTCATTTTCTAATCTCAAATATTATTTTGCTTTAAATCTTTTCCAGCTAACGCAATTAGTTACTTCCACCATAGTTTTTATCCAATAGCCAATTGATCTACCGAATTTTGGTACGTGCGAGTAAAACAAAAAGATTCTGAAAGACATCACATTATGTTAAAACATTCGACACACTTTTTTATTATAAAATTTCCAAAACATATCTACATCTTAATAAAACTTTGGTAAAAATTATGAATACTTTTGGAATAGTACAAATAGCCCTTTTAAAGAATATCCCACGCGATATCAAAAATAATAATAACCATGTAATAATACAAAGAATTTTATGCACTCTTTAACTTAAGAAATCCGTGTGCGTCGGACTAAAGACAAAACGTATAAGGGTTCCGTTTTTCTTTTGATGTACGGAACCTTAAAAATTGTCGAAAAAATAAAAATATTTACAAAAAGGAAATATGAAGTTAAAATATCATTACAACCGTTTTGAAAGCATCAGATAACAGAACTATTTATGTAGTTGGGCAAATTTCTGCTATTTTGAATTTGGACGTATATACCCCCATATCAAGTACGCACTCAGTGGTGGTTAATATTGTTAATAAATAAACTTTTTTCTCAGTCTAATTATGACCCCCAGCGGTCAATTATTATAATTTTGTATTTCTTCTGTTTTTCAACTGTTGAAAGCGAGCAATTTAAAAGGAAATAATGTTTTTTAATTACTAGAAAGAGCTTCAACTGGGTTCAATGGTTCAACTTAAAAATAAGAACTTACGTAGAATCAAAGTTTTCATAACTATTATTAAACTATTTAGCTCGCGATCAATGTAATATTTTCAGAAATGTACACAACCTAGTGTAGTAAATGTGCAGGTCAAAAGAAGTTATCAAAGCAATCCTATTTACATAAGATTAATGAGTCATTCACTCTTTGCATGTTTATTTGGCACTGATAGCACATTTTATATTGTTTGGTGGAGAAGGGAAATAAATATTAATTTTTTATTATTAGTAAACATAAGCCAGAGAACGAAATCGTACATTTTCTTTCACGCATCATCTCATATACTGCTCAAATAATTCAGCTCTGAGAAAGTCTAAAAATACATTTTTATACATAGTAATTAAATTTTATTTTTGATTTATGGCAAAAAGTTCATTCCATTGAATTTAGAATAAGGTGTATTTAACAATTTAAGAAAATATGCATATAAGCTACATAATAATAAATCATTTTGTTAATCTGAGTCTGGATACATCCTAGAATATCAAACGTTTTCATTTTTAAAATTTTCTTTTATTTATTTAATGCTATATTTAAGTGTCTTATATTATTATTATTGTTAAATTTGCTTTTACAAAAGAGATTTGACAATTTTTAAAAAAAGTTATTTAGTGATTGAAAATTGTCTGCACTTAAATTGTTATTTTTATGATGTGGGGTTTCCGGAAAAGCATGCATATGTCCGTTTGCTCCGTTTTTGTATCTTTCATTATTCTAACTCGTTTTCTACTTTAGTATTTCTCCTTCTAAGAAATTAAAATCTTATAAGTGCTTTACTTGTAAAATTATAACATATCTCTGCATTGATCAATTAAGGCTTAAAATGTTGGACGCATTTTGATTACCTTCTTACAGAACCCAGAATTCATAAAATTTTAATTTTTTCTCATCATCAAACGATTTTTAATAAGGCTATGAAACTGTGCTCCCATAAATTTAGATAAAATAAGTTTTTTAGTATCTAAAATTACAAATTGTCCGTTTAAAGAATTTCGCTCTCAACCGCTAACGGCGCCGCCTGCCGTGAACAAATATTTCATTTGTACGAAGTGTCTTCAAGTAGTCCTGAAAGTTGTCAGCCCTGTCATTGTTGGGTTGAGTGAGTGTAATGTAATTGTACAAAAATGGTGGATAGGTTGGGTGAGTTTTTAATTTCTGTATTCTTGGTGTAGTGCAGTGAAAAAACTGAACTTTTATCACCTGAGCGCGCAAATTCTTATGTTTTATTTGGGGTTGAAGAAAATTTCGCCAACGAGTCGCTTTTTAAATGGTTTTTGCTCGAATAACAGAGCAATAAAATTAAGCTGTCAAAATGACAGCGCCTTATTTTCATAAAAAGTGACTCGAAAGGATTATTTATTCCTCAAGCCGTCTGTTGCTGCATAAAAATTGTAAATAGAGTGGAAGTACAATGTCCAGTTCTCGATTGTCCCTTTTGAGACGAGTCTGGAAAGATTTTTGCAGTGGGGCTGATTGACAACACTTTGGTTTTTTAATGAAACAGTTCTTAGAACCTGTGCTATCGCGGGAAAACTTCGCGAGATTTGTTCTTTTGCTAGAACAGTAGATTTGCATTATCAAAAACGGCGGGCGGCGTACATCTATTTAATGACACAGCGGAGATTGATGATTCATAGCGGTGCATCACTTTTGTGGAAGGAAATTAGTTCTTCATGCGTTGAATTGGTTAAATCACTAGCAAGCAAAACGCTGGGGTTAATGAAATAATCCAGTGCTTATTATCTTAATTTTCAATACCTCTACCAAGAGAGCTTCTTCTGGGGGTGCCTGGAAAAGCAACCCAAACATATTCATAACGCCCCTTTTTTCTAACAAAAAACTACAAACTACTGTAAAAATAACCTTGTTATTTAACTTATTTATTTATGCACATTTTCTCTAATCTCCTTTAATGTCGATATGTTTAGACCGGTTCATGTCTAATTTATTGTAAAACATTTCTTTTACAATATTAAACTAGAATGTTTCCATTTGTACTTCAAATTATAGTCCTATAAATCTCAAAGTAAACAGTTAGAAATTAAATATTTTGGAATGTCTTTAGAAGCAAGTACAAATTTAGAAAGTGATTGCATTTAAGTTTCTAGGCACGTTTTTCATTGAAGTGAGACATCAAATTGGCAAAATCAGAATTTAAAGGGTCTTGTCAGCAGTTCTCTTCAAAGAAATTAATGAATCCATAGAATCTAATGTCTTCAGAAGCGAAAGTATTATTATTAGTATTATTTTTTCAATTAAAATTCTGAAAACAATAGCAATTAGGAAATAAAAAGGAAACGTCGAAAATTCAGATGAATATTTGAAAATGAGTTCCAGAATCCCTCCTTGTGGTGAATTATGTTCTTTTCAGAGAAATATCCATGCGAAGAAAAATTCTAATTAACTAGTTTAGAAAATCGCTTTGATTCAAATACAATTTTATAATTTGTAAAAGAGATTCGTACCAGAAGAGAAAGCATCAAAATAAATCTAAACAAATTTAAAGTTATGCTTAATATCATAGTTTAAAAATTTTTATGTTGTGCGTGATATCACAACTACTAATCAATGAGTAATTTTCCCTCAATGTGGTGGCATGTTGAAATCTAAAATGTTATTGTATTTTATTATTTTTATTCATAAGATATTTTATTTAACAAAAAAAAAATGTTGATCTTGAGGGATGGACATCAAGAATTTGTGTTGGTTTGAATTCTTACTTTACGAGGTAATTGCAATGAAATAAAGAACAGCATATCTGCTTATTTTATTACACGCCTCAAATATTTATTCTGAATACCTGAATGCAATACAGATCCCTAGCTTCCTCTTCTCTTCATAAATTTTAGACTCCCTCCTAAATTTTATGCATTTTTTCATTCCAGTAAATAGTGAGGCAAATGCGCGAAGGATATCAATGGTTGAAAGCTGTTTTGGCAGCTCAGGCCAGGTAAGTCAAAGTTATGATAACATGGCTAAAGATATGAAATTTGCAAACACTCAGTTTTCTTGCAAGTTCGTTAACAAATTTAGCTAATATTGTATAATTTCTTATACAGCCATTAGCTATTCCTGGACGTGTTCTTGTCGGAGAGGGTGTTTTAACAAAAATGTGTCGTAAGCGACCAAAAAGTAGACAATTTTTCCTTTTTAACGACATTTTAGTTTACGGAAATATTGTCATTGGGAAGAAAAAATATAATAAGCAACATATAATACCACTTGAAGAAGTTCAGTTGGAAGGGCTAGAAGATAATGGTCGTAAGTTGTTCTCATACACTTAAATATACATAATTTTACATTTCTGGCTGATTTTTAGAATACAGAAACGGATGGCTCATTCGAACAACAACAAAGTCATTCGTCGTTTATGCTGCTACAAGTACCGAAAAGCAAGAATGGATGGCTCATATTAATAAGTGCATAGAAGATCTTTTAAGGAAAAGTACGTTATTGCTGCTAAAGTAACTAATTTTACATAGTTTTGAAATATGCGTCATATGATTATTTATAAATCAGATTACAAAATTATCATTCCTAATGAAACGCATTGAATTACTACTTACGTGATTTATTCTATAAATAGGTGGCAAAAAACCCGTAGAGAATCACGCAGCAGTTTGGGTGCCAGATAATGAAGCTACAGTTTGCATGCATTGCAAAAAGACGCAATTCACAATGATTGTTAGAAGGGTGAGATAATACTTTAGGTTTTTTTTAATAATCTAATTCTTTTTTGATTTATAATTTTATCAGCACCACTGCAGAAACTGTGGAGCAGTTGTTTGTGGACCTTGTTCATCAAAGAAATTTTTATTATCACAACAGAGTACTAAACCAGTGCGAGTTTGCTTAGGTTGCTATGATCAACTAAGTAAATCAAAGGTAGAACAGGTGATTGAAAATTGTTGCTATTGTTTCTAATTCAGAGTTTTCATACGGATGTTATTTTTTTAACACAGACCAAGTCGGCAATGACAAATTCTAAATCTAACAATAACACTGCCGATAGTTCGGGCGATGATGACTCAGATGATGAAGAAGACAACAAACAAACTCATGATGAGGTAAATAATTTTTATATGTGTAAAATATAATAAACAAAATTTTTTTTCTTGCCTTTGTAATAAAATGCAGAGCTTTCAAAGCTACAAAGGGAAGTTTTGCTTACCCTAGTACAAATCTCGTTTTTCTAGATAATTTCAAATGTAAGTGTGTTTTGTTATAGGTTTCCAATTGTATTCAACATTTTTAACAAATGAGTTGTGCTCGAGTTTTTTTTCTCAATTTAATTCGTTTTAATTCCTTGTTACATTTGCTTTGGAGTTTTTTTTTAATGTAACCCTTAAATGATGAGCGTCGAAAATTTCCGCATAATTGAAAAAATCGTTATACACATTTTTTACCTGGATGGGTTATTGATGGGAATGATGCTGAATTGAACAGATTTGATGGCAAAATCTTATTTGATATTGATAAAACAATAGAAGCATAAAAAAATACTGCATGTCCATCTCTTTGAAAAATCAACTTACGGCTATTAAAATGTTGACATGACTAATCGTTACGCCAAATAATTATGCTACATTTTTCTTTAAGGATTTGTTTTTTTTTTTGGGAAGTAGATAGAACATATGCATAAAAAAACATGTTGAAAAATACACTAGTAATTGGTTTGAAACCTTAGTAACAATAAAAAAATCGCATACATTTGCTTCCTCCAAAATGCAATTTCTGAAGGGCTTCTTCAATTTGGCACTGTAGTATTTTATTTTAAAATCAGTGTTATATGTAAGTTCTGAAATGAAAGGTTAAGCAAAATATTCCAACTACTGATTCAAATTGAAATTATCAAATTTTACATTAGAGTAGGTTTCTCACTATTTTGCAGTGAGTACTCTATCCAACGACGACAGACCGTATTCAAATTTGTATAACAAGATTACTTTTCAGAATTAAAGGACTTCCTTTGAATAATATTATTTTCAAAGGTAAAGATTAATACAAATCGGTAATTTGTGCAGTGCAGAAAAGGAATAGACTAATAAAAAATGCTAAAAATGATTACAATTGGAGATATTAAAGGAATATGATTATCAAAGTTAAAAAATCATTAAATACAGAGCCTCCAGTAGTATGAGGGTTAAGTTAACTTCATATATCAGACTTGAGGGACTGTTAATTTGTTCTATCGTCATGATTTTTCTTTTGTCTGAGATTGTGGGGCGTTCCATGAACTTAGTTTAATATCATAAAAAAAAAATTGACGAAACGGTCATTAAACAATAGACTCCACACTTGCACAAAATTAATGAATAAATAATAGCCTGCAGTCTGTAGTTATTTCAAATTTGATTTGCATTAAAAAAATAAGGCAATAAGTAAGTAATTATTTTTGTTTTTTTTTTAGAATTTTAACTTGTAGTAGCGAAAATAACTCATGTTATAAAAAAGTTTGATTTGCAACAATGACAACAAATAATTATTACCTAATTTTAGAAACTAATAAATATACAAATATATTATTAAGCGGTTATTACGAATAAGTGCTACATTAAAATTACGGGCATAATTATTCTGAATTAAAAGTAACAATAATAACGAACGAAATTACTACACGAAATTCGAATAGCGTGAAAATTCACCCATGATACCTTTTAAACGTTAATTGAGAATTAATTGGTGCCTACCAATCAATAAAACTATTTAGTGTGGAAAGCTTTGACTATTTTTAGTGGAATTTTGCCGTATATATGGATATGTTTCAATGAAAAACTGATGAGAAAATCGCGTTGTTGATCTAGTTTTAACTATGATTGCAATTGTAGCCCTTGCTTGTCATATTTGGGTTATTTAAGGGCTTTGTCATTCTTGTGATTGTTTGCTTGACTTCACTTAACAAGACATTTAATGATAACATAAACATACTACGTTGAGCTTTTGAAATAATTTACATTTCCACACTTCTAGGGTATTTTGGGTATCAAAATTTAACAATGTATTTTTATTTTTCAGCCAAAATTCTATGGAGACGGTGAGAAAGCGGAGGATAAATGATAGCGCCGGACTAAAGAAACAAGCCTTAGATCAAAATTGCAATCTATAGCACATATCATGAAGTATAAATAACCAAAATGACTTTCCTGATTGTATCGGAGTGCTCAACGTAGTAAAATTTTTTAATTGTGCTATCGATTGCATTTTGTTAACAAGTTTCTCTCGTTAGCAATGTTTCTATTAAACATGCGCTACATACACATATGCAGATGGCAGTCTTGACCGTTCTTGCACAGTTTTATATTTACATTATCAAAATGCAGAATATCGAAATATAATATTTATACATATTCATGCATATTTTGAGGGTTTTTGAGCAGGAGTACTTTAATTTTAAAGAAATTACTTTACCCAGTTTAGGACAACGCTAACGGAATGCAATATACTTATTAAGGTTTTTGCTGCTAGATTTCCCCGTATAGAGTTCGCGAAGTTGTATCGTATTTTGAATGTTATACAATTTTTACTACGACACATTGTTATGTAAATAATTGGCAGTTTTTAAAGAAATTGAGGCGAACGAATCGAAAAGCGTTATGCTCCTCTTTTGATATTATATATTACTAAACAAATAAAATATTTTTATATCTTACTCTTGTTATCTTTTAAATCAATTTCTTACAGACTTCTTCAACGAGGAAAATCGTTGTCGGAAGGAATAGTTTCGTTCCTAATGAGAATTCTCACTGATCATCCTAACCGTCCTCTCCTCCCCTCCTTGACATCCAATGAAAATAAGATGCAGTTTTTAAGTTTCTCAAAATATGTGGAGTTTGCAGGTAAGTATTATTATTTTTATTATTTAGTGCTTGTTCTCAAAAGTACTAACCCTTTCACTACTAACACCGCTCTTTTATGGTACGTCAGTCTTTATGTTTTAATTTTCGTTTAATTGAATGTTTTGGAAAATGAAATTTGTTTTCATCGTACAAACATATTTCCGTTAATATGACAGTATTATTAATGAACTATAAATTTTAGTATTCTCTTCTTTTCCTTAAAATATTATTTTACTGGATAATCGTTTAAACTTATATATTTTTAAGCATTTACCCATCGTTAAAAACTGTGCGTTCTTTTTACTAATGATGACGTTTGACACGGTAAAATGATAGTGACCAACATTTTATCCCTGCCACATTTCCTTTTTTTAAAGCTCATTTACATGCGTGCTTATCCTGAATACAGAAAACAGATATTATCGTTATTATCTAACAATTATTTTCTTGACAATATTTTACTCATTTAGAAAAATTCATTCATCACCTTGTACATTTAATTCATTATCTTTTATAACAAATGATATTTCATTCTGCTCAGATAATTGATTAACTGAGTCTCAAAAAAACGTGAGTTTTTTATCTAAAGTAGTTGTTTCTCCCCCAAATATAATATGATTTTAATTAAATATTCTGACTGGCAGAAAGGCATTACACTTTGCGTAATTAATTGTGAAATTAAAATAATATTCGTTTAATCACCTTTCAAATTTTCTGATAAGCATTTGAAAATGATAGGAATAGATATTATTCACGACATTGAGAAATTGAGATTGAAAGCAACAAAATTGTTGCAATGTTTTTATATCCTTGTACCTTTTTTCTTGTATAAGAAGAAAAAGAACAACTGAAAGCTAAAAGAACGATGATGATATGATAAATATAAATTTTCAATAGCAGTTCGAAATAGGCATTTTAATTACTTTTGATGTAATTCTATAGGGAACTGAATTCTTAATAGGTAATTCCCTACTTGAGATTTAATTAAAATCATGAAATACTAATAGAAAAGGGAATATCGCAACAAATGTAATTTACTGAATCAGCTTTGAAGCTTTACAATTGCAATTATCAGGCTCCACCACCACTCTTGAAGGCCATTCATGATTTTATATTTTCCACACTACATCGGAAATTTCAAATCTTTTCAGTTTATCTAATTGAATTATTAGATGTTGGGTCATGATATAAAACCTACTTAAGTCAAAATTGAAAACCATATGAAATTAATAGCGTCCAAATTTAAAGGTTTTCAAAATTTATAAGGTACGCCAAAACATTTAGGTCATTTCCACGTAGGACTAGCACAATTCAGTGTTATTTCATTTATCATCTTTTTTACCTTTCCCGTCCGGTGGAGAGGTGTGTTGAATGGTACTATGCTGGGAAAATCCGGGATCTTTTGTTTGTACCCCTAATCTGTAGAGTGGTGAAAAACACGTTTTTTCCCATCAGAATTCCCTCTTGAATGGGCTTTATAAGATTTTGCGAGCTCACGTCCGTTGACAACTTTTGTGCATGAAAATGTACGTCATTTTTTAAAGCCGCTCTGAAGATACGCATTTAGGAATTTTTTTTTTTTGGTTTATTAAAACTATTATACAATATTAAAATGTAATGTTATATTAAATAATTCATTTGTAGGCAAACAATTTGGCTTTAATTAGAAGAATTGGTTTTCTTAAAAGAGTACCCTGGATGTTCGCATATGTATTTAAGGTAAATTAATGCCGCTGTAATTACCTAAAATAAAAAATAAGTTCTTATCTATAGTTTCCAGTGAGGAAAGTGAGTGAGTGAATATTCTAATTTTTAAAATATAAATCTGACTGCATTAAAGCTTAGTGTATAATAGAAATGTGCTTCGTATAGATTTGAAATCACAAATTCAGATAAATCATGGAATTTATTTTTATGATAATATCCGTCGAAATCATTCAACCCACGGACACCAAAATCAAGATCTAAAACTTCATTTCCAAAAAAGAAATATTAACGGACGATGCATTTTTATAAAAGTTATAATAGAACATTTTCAGGAAAGGCTCTATCAGTACCGAGTTGTTTTCCAAAAATGCATAAAAATTAAACCAAACTACGAAAATTAAATATATATATGTATATATATTATAAAATAAATCGGAACTATTACTTTCCCATAAGATATAAAAGTAGCATTTTCTCAATAAATTAAGAAAAATCAAGCGTCACTAATAAATCTAATCAGAAACATTACTTCTCCCTACATCATAAGCATTGAGTGCACAGTAAAAAGGGCCAGGTTCATGCAATATTAAATGTTTTCTCAGTTGTTTCACCAGCAAAGAATTGTTCTTCCTTCTTTGCACATTAATCTTGTCTTAAATTTTATTTGGCAATTTGTAAAATCAATTTGGAAAAATTCCGAGGGTCCGCATGTTGGGGAGTATTTTTGGGCTTGAGTGTTCTAAACAATTCACAGCAGCTAAACAAAAGGGAAGTATTTACGGATTCGTTTTGCGGGTTCAGGAACCATGCGAAATCTTGAAATTAATGAAAGTTTTAGGGGGAAAATCATCTACGAAGGTTTAGAAAATTAAAAACACAAGTTGAGAAATTTTTCAATTCTTTCTAGTCGATATTTCATCTGAGAGAAAGTGATCTAGGTTTGTGCAAAGTGTAAGCTGTTATAATTTTTTAAATTGATTGATAACTTCACAGTTCCTTGAAGTTAATTAATATCAATTGCTTTAATTTCTACTAGGAGCAAGGGTAAAACTTAATTACAATTTTAGGTGACCTACGAAAAAAATTTAACCGATAAAAGAAGAATATTTGGTGTAAAGGATGTAAATCGAAAACTAAAAAATATATCAAAATTTTATGACCTTGAATAGTTACATTACTAACTATTACTTAATTACTCAATTCTATACTTTATGCTACTAGAAATCCAATATTTTCTTGCCTGCTTACAAGGTTTACATTTTTTAAATTGCATATTGTTTTTCTTCTATCTGTCGTAATTTCTTTTTAAACGTAATTACCCCGTTTTGTCATACTCAAATGTTTTAAAGCTACAATGTTATAAAAATGACTCTAGAGTGTCAAAAATCATGAAGTAATCATTATGAAAAGGGGCAAAGTGGTAAAACATATGAGTAACCAAATTATGATTTCTATTTGAAATTTAAACTATCATTCAATGTTCATGTTTCAAATTCTTTAAAGACATCGTATATTGGCGGAAAAAGTAAGTCTTCTACTTTGTTATTGAAACAAAAAAATTAAAAATGATTACTTATTTTTAAGCTTAACTAAAATATCCGAATAAATTATATAGAAATAACTGAACTTTATTATTTAAGTATTTCAATACATAAAACTTAGCTAAGGATAAGCTTAGAACACGCGTAATGCGACTTATACTGAATTGTAATTGGTGGTTCTACAATTCAGTGTAAAATAAGATTTAAAAATAATAAAATATTTAAAGTTAGATGAGCTACATTAGTATACATATGTGTTACACATTAAAATAAAGGAAAACCATAACTCGAAAAGTTTTATTACAAAAAAACACATAACCACCTAAATTATATATTTGTGCGTCAAACAAAATTGGAGTGTGCCAAGCCTTTGAAATTCCATCAGTCTCATAGAAAGTTAATGTATATATTATTCATTATTATATGTACAAAAGCTTTCGTCAATATTGTGTCAAAATGATTGATAATCGTTTATGCATTTATGCAAAATCCTAGTTACGGTCGTTGTTACGTAGAAAATGTGAAGGGAAATATTTTGAAAAATATATCAAAAACAAATTACTTTAAACTTGGATAGCAAAATGTTGTGTGCTTCCAAGTGTTTGACTTTTGGCCACGGCTATCCGAGGCAAGATAAATGATCTGCATAACCAAATAGATACATTATATTAAAGAGCACCATCTGATTTCCTGATAGTGTCCTTTTCCGGTCTTAATGGAACTAACGACGTGGTGGTGCGACGAGGAAGTGTAATAATAAATTGACCATCCTTAAGGACTAAATAGATTTTTTGTACACCAATATGGAATCAGCCGGGGGCGTTGTAAATTTCCGATAATCTGTCCCTATAAATTTCATCGGAGCAGTCGTTTAGTCGGAGCTGGAAGATGGTGTGCCATTGCTCTAAAATACTCCGGCACTTCTTTGGTGCTCTGTCATCTGCAACCGCACATTCATACTCAGCAGGACAAAAGGACTTACTTGCCTTTGAAGGGAAGCAATTCGACTAGTTGTGTTTTCGAGGGCTCGACAAACCCTTTTTGTTTGTTGTTGGTGATTTTATGGCTTACTGCACCGATGACTGAAACGCTTGTGCCCTGATTTTTAGCAAAGCAAATAAGTTTTACATTAGTACGACGCAACAGTTACGCGATTTCAAAGTAGAATGGAAAATCAATATTTAGTGGAAAGAAAGTTTTGTAAATATTGACGACAGAGTTTCTGTAGTTGTGATTCGAAGGGCTTTCGCTTAAATGCATTAAAGCTGCAGAATACGTAATTCTCTCATTGAGTATTCTGCAGTTCAAGAGAAAGCAACCATTACCTTGTTGAATTTGAAATGGAAATCGTCGGCAAAATTTGTATTTGACTCTGTTTTATATTTACTTTGCGAAAGAAGCCTTTTAAACTACTATACAAAAATTACAATAAAGCCTAGGACGTGGAAGAGAAGAAGATAGTCTTACATCTATTTACAGACACTTAAAAATACTCGAAATAAAGTGTTTTTTAAAATTATTTTGGATTTTAGCAGAATATTGTATAATTGCGACCTTTTCTGGAACATATCTATTATAGAATACAAGTTATCAATTTTCAATTTAAATTGTTTACTGAAGGAGGAGTAACTAATTCAAAGTTAGTCACATTTTATATGATAAATATGTACATATGTATAATACTGCAACCAAATTTAAAGTTGAGAAGAAGAATATTTTATTGTTTAAACTTAAATAGGAAGAAATTTGCAAATTCGAAATGAAGTTTTTAAATATACTAAAATAGCTACTACATGCATAAGAATTATAAGAGTTACTGATTTTCAATTTGGTATTTAATTTTAAGAATTACAAGCGGTGCATGTCTTATTGAAGACCTTATTCTTTGTGTCAGTCGCAAATTTTGGAATTGATATAAAAAATCTTATATGTAAATTTTTATTTACAACTTTTTACAACACGTTTAACTAAAATTTATTTCGAAGTTTTCCGAAATTTTCAGACAGATGCATTTATTATGAAATTCAGGCTGCCATGTCTCGCCGTATGTGTAAGTAGGTGGATGCATGAGACAATTTACGATTTGTAAAGGCGTATGTGCATACATGTATGTAGAAAGTTAAATCCAAATTTTTAGAGAAACATTTGTTTTTTTCTATTTACTTTCTATTAGTTTCACCTACATACATACATATGTATGTATAATTTCGTAACATTGTAAGAATTTTAAAACTTGCTTTTCACCTACTTCTAATTATCGTATGGATCTGAAACTTTGCAAATGCTTATAACATAGTATGTATATCTGCTATTATTCTAAATTATATATGAATGACGCGTCCAAGATGGCGGTGTACTTTATTCTCCATAGCCTTCTTGATATGAGTATCAAAACTTAAAACTCCCATCAAATTGGGTTCCCTTTTTTTGCTATATTAGTGCGTTATTTACAAAAGAATGGTTTTTAGTTATTTGAAGATACTATTATTACATCTTGTTGATAACTATGAAACTAAGTTATTTGAACGAAATAAAGAAAAAACTATAGTTTTTAACAAAACATTACGATAAGTACAAAATATATTTTTGTTTGTTTGTCATACATAAAAATGATACTTCTTTATACAGCGCCTTTTTCCTATACCGAAGAAAATTCAATTTTTAGCTGGTACAACTTTTAAAGACAAAATTTTCCTTGGATATAAACTTTAATGTCATGACACGTTTCATTACTTTTGACACATCATGACAATTTTTCCCTTGATAACAAATTCGCAGCAGAAAATTTTACTTTTTCCCGATATGTACCATTCTGCAATTTTCTTTTCCGCTGGTAGCTTTTTGCGTGTTTCTATCTATTTCTTCGTTTCGCCATTCCAACAGTTGCGGCTGACAGATTTCATGAAATTCAGGAGATGATAAGACTGAGTATAGAGTAGCACTTTCGGAATTTTCTATAAGAAAAAGTGTCTTGGAAACATGTAAATTCTTTCAGTCCGTATCATTTGCATGACAAAATGTATACCAGAGCACTTAATGCCTACTTAGTTGGTCCCATCCAACCTAATGTAATTCTGTTGAAAACTAACTGATGGGATTTCATTTGCTGATTGATACCGATGAGGACTAACATCTGTATTCCTTGCAGATGGGACTAAAAGTAAATTTAAGATTCGCAGAGCATACATAAACTCTATGTAGACTTCAATTTGTTTTTGTACAACTCTCATCTCATAAAATTGTGGTGGATAGGGACAAGAAATTCCTAGGGGTGTTCTTTTAAAAGGGTATGAGAACTGTCGAAGAAAACGCGGAATGAATTGCTTACGCTAAGCAAGGGAATGCTGCTTATTTCACTTTGACTAAATTTAGGATGAATACATATAATACTACCGGTTAAGGGGAATGACAGCAAACGCACGTCTCAACAGTAGAAAAGGTATAAACTATAAAGGTTCTGGGATGTACGTGTGCACAGCTGGTCGAGAACGCTGCGGTATTTCTCTTGTATCTCTTAAACAATTGCGCGTATGATGTCGTTCTTACCACCATAAGTTATAGTAAGTGCTCTTGAAATGGGCCATTAACTTTAACTTATGTATCCGATCCCTATATGGGTTAGGTAAGAACTTAACGCTTTGCGCAGTTTTTAAGCAAATACCTAATTGTGGAGCGATTTTAATCTTATTTTCATACAAGAAACGTTTCATCTAATGTCATAGATATCGAATTTAGCAGGCTACGACGAAGATTTAAAGAAGTTTATTCATTAATAATTAAAAAGTTATTAATTGTGACCAGTAAGCAATTATGTTATTCTTAGCTTATAATGACTAGTTTTCAATTCGTTTCCTAAATGAATAGGGAATAAAATATCTTAAAATATATGTTTTATTTTCAAAAATCTAAAGAATTTTGTAGGAAAGTTATTGATATTAAACAAAGTTTTCCAAACTAAATAAAGTTTCGTAATATATAACTCTACAAAACTCTTTATGAAAAGCGATTGATTAATTTTGAATAAAAGTACTTCTGAACATTAAAAAAAAGAAAGACATTTGTTTAAGTCCCATTGTATTAAATCATATTAAGCGGAGATTTGATTGTATGTTTAAAGTTGATAACTCGCAATAAGAATTCTTCATATTTCTTGTTTGCCTTCGTGTTCCTCGAACCTTTATTCCAAATTTCGAAATGGGTGGATGGACACGGCGAAACTACATATGTGTAAATGTTTATTATTTTGCTGCCAAATTTTAGAAAACCGAAAAAGTCAATAGACGAAACGAGTATTTAAATCATCTAGAATATGTCGAAAAACTTTAGTATTAAAATCTCTTGTAGTCCATCGGGGTGAATTGGTTGAAATATAAATTTGACCTTTAATTGACCTTTAGCTTATTTGGCGTATAACATTTTGTTTCATATAAAATGTCATCGTTTTATTTAAGGTGCTAATACCATATGTAGATTGGAATTTAAATTCAACTTATGTGACCTTTAAATATCCTTCAAAATCAATTCTTATTTTATTGAGCAAAACCAGAAGAACATTTTATACTTCTGTTTGAATATTCACCAGCGATAAGATTTACAAGTAAATTTGTAGGGTTGAATCGGTCGTTTGTGCGTCCTCAGTTTGAGCTCGGATTCGGTTTTTATTTTGTCCTAGATTTGGCGGAAAGTCGAAAGACTTTTTTCCTCACATAATTTAGCGTTATCTTTGTATAAGTATTTTCCGCTTCCTCAGTCCAAGGATAAGCTAACTGGGAAGAGTTCCGATACAGGGCAAAAACCACGCAAATGGGGTACAACTGCGAGCATACACAAAAGCATCCTTTTCCGGGGGAAGAATCCAGAGAAATTTACTGCCTTACTGATAACAAGGCGATAAATATTTTAAAATTCCTCACCCACACAAGATCACGGTTTGTAACAAGCTCCCGCTCGACGTTAATTTAAAATTCTAGACTAGAGGGTTTACTTCCTTTCGGGAATTTTTTCCCAGGTGGAACCACGTTGGCATCCCTTCCAGGGGCAAGCCCATCCCATGCGGTGACCACGAATTATTTCATATTCCAGTGGAGCCAAGTGAGAGCATTCTTAATTTATTCTAATTATAATTAATTGCGTTTAATTACAGGAGCTGCGGAATGCGCTCGACGCGGAACATGGGGTTTCGATAATTAAGGAGCGCTGGGCGTCCTGCCTCCGATTGAGTACTTAAAGCTGCTTCAGCACATATTTTGGCCATAAATTTAACTGATTTACGCGACATTACCCAGTAAACTGGAACTGGGACGGAGCCCCAAAAACGTTCGAGCTGAGCGTCCTCCGTCCACTTTGCGACTGAACTTTCCCGTGGAGCAAACTTACCTGTTGCCCTTTTGTTTAACGTGCAATTCCCTGATAGAAATCTTAATGGCAGGGCGTTATTTTGCTTGCTTTAATGTCTCACTTAATAAAATACCCCTGTTAATTTGCAATTTTCAGTAATTAAGTTGTGAAAATGATAAAGAAGATTGCGTCTGGGAGCTAGTGGAATCCATGTCTGATGCAATATTCAGCGTCTTTAGAAAGTTAATTTTTCTGATTGCACAACTAAATTCAAATCGTCACATTTAACTCAAAAGAACCAAATTTAATAGTTAATCGATCGGAAGAATTACAAATTTAAAAATACGGTACGGCATATGTACGTACAACAAACATTTCAAAATTAGAGAAGGAAATGTCACGTCATGATGATGGTCACGTTTTTTCACCCTTGCTGTTTAACGATACTTTAATAGAACACCTGTGGACGTCAGGGGGAAAAACAATTTTTGCGGTTCCATGGTAAAACAAAAGACCTTTATACTTTTAACCCTTAAGCTGCAGAGCCATACAGGAAAATTCAACTTGATTCATTCATAAATAAAGTATTTCAATGGAAAAGCAAGTCCGAATAAAATATTAATCTATATTACATTGCTTCATTACAACGATAGCTATTTGGAAGGTCTTCAAATAGAGAATATTTCTTTAAAAAAATCTCATCTGTTATACGTTATCAATATATTTCATTTTAAATAATTTTATGGCCAAAAGCGAAACAAGCAAAGCTGAATTGTTGTTCGAGTTTGTTTCAGATAGAAAAATTAAGCTGAAGCAGCTACATACATATATGTATGTCATTTAAAATAACACTTTAAAAACTTACACTCGACTATGCAAAGGCTTAAAACAAGCTTAAGGAGACCTTCCTGAAGACTCGTAGATTTTGTTTGTTGTCGACAACAAAATAAGGGTTTAGTTTTTAAACTTTAATTTTATTTATAAATTATTAATTGTATCATAATCGGCATCATATGTATTAAAAACGACAAAACTATAATTTTAAGTCGATTATCCAAATGAATTTCAATTTTCATGGACCTAGTTTAATTTGAGATTCTCACGGATTTGAGGAATATGTGTTTGGGATATTCACTTATATTTCTCGAGATATAAAATATGTATATCGATTTAATTTGTCAATTTTCATGTTTTGAATGTAGGTACATGTCTCAATACAGAAATAGACTATTTTTTACTGCTTTAAATAGTGTATGCAAACCTACAGTAACGAATTCAAATAGATACCAACAATTTTAAACATTATGGTATTGCCACGGAAATTTTGATGGAGATGATGATTGAAAACGTGGTTTCAAAATTAAAAATCAAGCAAGACAAGAAAATTCAGAAATGGAGAGCATCAATATTTTAAAATTTAAAGAATTTGAAAACTAGCAGTAGTATGAACATTATAAAAATTTAAAGGGCATTTCAAACTATCGCTATTAACTTTTGTACATTTTTAATTCACTATGAAAAACTTGGCAAAAATTGTTTGGCGACAGTTAAATAAGTGCGAAACACCGAAGAGAAGGAAACTTATTTAAAACATTACATCTGCACCTGAAGGGTTTAATTTAAGTTCTTAAAAAAAATCGCAAAATAGCACTTCTTTTGAACCGCCACAGTAATGACTGCCCTTAAATGCAGGTAATTATTTTCAAGGGTACTTAACTTCTCAGATATTCACGGTACCTTTACAGGATAATTTTTAGCTTTTTGTATAGTTTTGAATTTTGATTTTACCTCAAGTAAGTTAGGTATAGATGTATACTGTAAAGTGATATATAATTATAGGTGTGCGTTTTATGTTTCTTCGACAACCAGTTCATACTGGAATAAAAATAAAATAATATTGGAGATATGACTGAGAGTAACCTAATTTAGTCAGCCCGTCACAAAAGTTGAAGTTACGCTTTCAAGACGTTGGGTAGTTTCCAGCTATTTTCTGTCAGCAATTTCGAGGGAACTGATTTTTCGAATTTCATTTAACAAAACATGACCAACACCAGGCAGTGACAGCTCCAGAGGGCTGCAGCATCCATTTGCGAAAATAGTTCTGGCTTCTAGCCTAAGTCCATTGGCTGCGGTGTCAATTTGTGTGGCCTTTTGTCATGGAATATTGTTCTTTCGTTTTGTTCATCTGGGTTGCATATGATATGAAATTCACCAGAACTGAGTGAAGCAATTTATTCCAAGATGAAAACCTCTTTCGCAAGCAACGAAATTAAAGAAAAATATTATTTGTAGCTGGATTTAGTTCCTCAGGTTTATGAGCCAAAAAGACATCCGTGTTTATCTTTGACGCGCTTTCATGCAATTTTAATGATTTAGTGATAATTAGATATATTAAGTTAATTTCGGTTAGCCAATAAGATTCTTCGGACTTACTAAAAAAAGCCCAGTTTTTACTTTATCAACAACAATTGCTCTTATTTGTTAAACTTTTCTTCGGTTCTTCCTCTTGAAAATATAGTAAATTTTAATTTGTTACATAATATTCATACAATTAAATCATCCTAATAATAAACTTGGTCTAATATAAAATAATTATTTTAACTTATCTATTAATATTTAAAGTGAAACATACCTAGTTTGCGTTCAGAGTCTAGATAATTTTTTATATACATATATAAAATAACATTATTAGACAATCTATTGAAGAATCGGGCGTAAATCAAATATTTCTCTGAATGGCACAACAAACGCTATAATATTGATAGGAGAACAAAATAAACAAAATAATACATTTTTTAAAGTATTTAAATTTTGTTATTGCAGATTAGCAGGACGATTTTCAGTCCAATTGAACCATAAGATAGATTTCAGCTTCTCTTTTGAGTTTTGATATATGATGTGGTCTTCTAACGTTCAGATAATTTCAATTTCCAAGTGGAGAGAGAGCGACCAAATCTCTAATTGAGATGAATCAGTTAATTAATTCAATATGTATATTTAGGTAGGCTTCCTATTAAAATTATAAAACAGTTCGCAGTGTATTTCTTTAGTTAGTTTTAATAAGGAATAGACAAATAAAATGTTTTCTATCTAAGATTTAAATCATTTGAACAACCAGGCCTATTTTTTGTTCCTTCAATAGAATTATTTGGAAGCAAAATGGAATATTTGAATATTAGTTAAGACAATTCAATTAATAAAGGTAGGGTCAATTGTTTTATAATTTCGCTCTGATGGGAATCGACTTAATCGACTTTAACTACAAACGACTCAGCTTTGTAAAATTCGGGCGAATACAGTCAAATTGGGCTTACAGATCAACAGTTAGGCAAATGGATGATTTTATAAGAGTTTACTATTTTATATTTTTCTCAATGTCTTTATGAAGAATTCTTGAAACGGAGAAAATTTTCTCGCTATTACTTTTTGCAAGAACTCGCAGTTGTTTCAAAATAACCAGAAATATTAGAATAACCATAAAACAAGCGCAAGAGCTAACTGTATTCCGGAGTCGTCTCGTCCCGTATTGTGAAGAAAATACTCCCAGAATGGAGCGGAAAGTGATTTCCACACTTCCGGAAAATCGTAAACTTCCCTTTAGGGAAATTACTAAGATCCTGGTGAATGATGGAATTAACATATCCCGGCAAAGTTTGAGGGGGATAAATGCTAAAGGCAAACATTAAATGCTATACCGCCCAACAAAGAACTCCGATTAACTCTAGAAATAGGGCTTCTCTTTGGATTTATGCTGTCCTGAATAAAAGCAAGGTTAGATAATTTTGGACAAGCATAAAAACTTTATCCCCCTTTTAAATATTTAAAAATTAAATTTTGATAGCGCTGATAGCTTGGCACGACCATATTTGCAGGGGGGAAAGAAAAACACAAGCTTTACGGGCGTGTTCGTATTCAATTAATTATTACCTATATTTAATTAAAATATACCTTTAGAATTTCGTTTTCATTTTTATAAAATTATTGTTATTTCCACCGCGCTGTTCTTAGGCAAACTGTTAAAAAAGACTTTATAACTAGAACGATTTCTTAAAACACATTTCGATGAGACCAATAAAAAAATAGAGAATTTCACAAAGTCATTTTGTTATAAATTCGTATACTGTTTTAATTGGTTCACTTTTAAATTAATATTGCAAGTTTTTGTATATTACACAAATGTTCTCTTATAAATACATAAATACGCATATATCCTTTATCTTTAAAGTTTATAGGCGAATAAATTTAAAATTATTTACAAAGAGTGTAAATATGACAAGGTAAATTATAAAGATGTTCCCAATAAAACTTTTATATTTTCGAAGGAAATAAAATATAAGCTGAAAATATTTATAATCCTCTTTTTTTGTAAAAAAAGAACACGCAATAAAATATTTAGCACAAAGATAGTTGAAAAAAAATTAAAAATTAAAAGTAGGGTTCCTTTGGCATCCTTTTATATAGTAGTTTTTAAAAATGCAAAAAATTGTCAAAATAGGTTTCGTTTTCTTAAGCCTACTTGTCTCGAAAATTGAATTAAAATTTACGTTTTTGGATTTGCAATATATGTACCGTAATACATATCGTGATTAGCCAACGTAAAAATGATAGTCGATCTGCGTTTATGGCTTTAACTTGATTTGATAGATTCGAAATAAAAATTTTAATATACTATATATGGTACTTCGGTACATAATTTAGTTACGCATCTGGTCCCAAGACAGTAACTAAAATTTGAATATCTTTGTTTTGAGTTATACATATGGTACTTGCATACGATATACTAAAGTTTAGCTTTATGTTCTGAGTTAAATAACCATTTGAAGCGAAAATGCTGGAACGCATTTCACTTTTAAAAGACATCAAAATCATGAAAACATTAATTTTGTGAAAAATTGTACCAAAACTGAAATTTTAAATACTCGAGAAGGAATTATGATAAGTTAGGTCTGTTTAGAAAGGACGAAGATAACTCTTTCCAAATAAAATGAACCTTGACTTTGCTCCTGTCAGATCTCTTTTAAAGATTTATCAAAGTTTAAAGTACATTACATATTTCAAACCCCCTTTTGGAAATGGGTAGTTTTTAAGGGGCAGGGCGTCATAGACGAGAATCTTGATCAGGCGATTACAAGGAACTGCTTGCCTCCTACTTATGTTCGAAATTCCCTACATACTCTAGATGGTATGGTAATTAACGTCAAGAGCAGTAATTAAAAAATTGATTGATTAATATGCCCGCCGTGCGGCGAGAACTCTTGAGCGCGCCCCCAAGAAAGAATCTCAAGTCCCGCCCATCGCAGATTACACTTAGAGGCGCTTGGCGGACATTGTGATTGCCTCCGATTGTTGGACGCCGGGGAGTGTGACGATATTGATTAAACCGGACAATTCCCCGGAAAATTGGACCTAACGTGTCTATTAGGCCTGCACCAGGCGTCCGCGGACGACCGTGGCGACGGCCTAATTTTCCAGAAACTCTCGCATTATATGCAAAAATAGAATTCGCGACAAAGATAACAATGCGAGCCTTAATGCATCTCGTCGTCGCGTCATGATCATCCAATTTGTCCAAGTTTTTTAGCATTGTCATATTGTCGCGGAAAGTGGGATTGCGGTGCGCACCAGGACGGCATGTGACTCTCCCAATGGAGCCGTGTCCAGTGATGTCATTTATCCGGAACTTATCACTTTTTAATTTAATGGTGGTGGCAATTGTGGCATTTTTAATCCGCCTACCGCCAATGTTTTTCCCATGGCGCCTTGCCGCCTTCGCAGATTCTGCCGAAGATTGATGGCTTTTAATCAGTTGCGCCAACTTCGACACAGAATTGATAGATTACTCCTGCTAATGCGTTTTTTCACGGCGGTTACAGCAAAAAGCGCTCTGCTTGTTTTATGGTCCTGCAATTATGTGTACGGCGGCGGATGAATTTCATAGCGTCCTTGTTTCTGCTCCTGGCAATCGCTCTGAAACATTAACATCAAAATGGCCTTTGTTGTAACTTTCATCCATTTCAAACAGGGACCACTTAGGCAGTAACTCAGCAATTTTAGTAAAATTTATAACAGACGCGATTTCATTGCATGTATAGTATACATCTCTACTTATTGTATGTACCTAATAAAATATAAGAGTTAGTTGGAATTTATATTTAAACGGAGAAAAATTTGTTGTGGATATCGCGTCCTTTCTGACAATATCCCTGGATTTTCCGATGGATTTTGGGATAGTGCATAACTTCGGTAAAGTTGTGAAATTTAATTTACAAGAAATACCAATAATTCCTACTATATAAAATAATAAAATAAATAGCAAACCATAGAAAGTTTTTTCACCATTCTTGTACTACAATTTTAGGAGATATTGTTGAAAATTTCCCCGTAGTCCCTGCTAGTTATTAGCTTATATACCATAAATTATGTATGGAAATGCTGCTTGAAATTTATGTTAATATTGTTAACAATTTACATTATTGCCTTCAAAATTTAGAAAATGTTATTGAAATCTTTCACAATTATTAATAAGAATGCACGTAATTTCGTTACAAATTTGTCGATGCCAAAGTGGAAACTCAAACCGGCGATTGCGATAACTTTCGTATTGTATCTGATTAAAAGTTTTGGGAATTTTTCATGGAAATGTTGACCAGATAAGTTAACATTAATTATAGTAATAGTATTTTGTGGCAACAGATGCTTTAATAGTTAGAAGATGTGGCAACACATGCTTTAATAGTTAGAAGATATTGCCACCTTTTTCTGTAAGACTTACCTTTTGATTGAAAAATGCCTCCTTAAAATTTTCGGGACTTGCTTGACATGGTCTTTATGGGAAATAACCAAATAAAGTAAGGTTATTTCCAAACTTTTTAATGACAACGATCAGCGTAAAATGTTGACGATGTCTCCTGTAACTTTTAAAAAGAGCTACTTCTTTTTCAACATATGTGGTTGAATTTTATGGTGAAAACGTTCGTGAATTGATTGGGGATTTTTGCCATCGATATTTTTTTCCGAGTATGGAATATTTCAAAAAGTTTCTTTGTTAGCATTTCTTTGATACTCCTGTATTTAAATAACTTTGAAAATGCCTGTCTACAATTAATAACCTAAATATAACCGCTAAAATATTAAACGATATTAATTTGCTTACATATATACTATATTCGAAAACCAGAAATTTAAGAATAATCTACATTATGCTTGTTTTTATAAGTCGCAAATTACCTGGGGCAAAGCTTAAAGCTTTTTAACGTATCAAAAGCAGATTATTTAAAACATGATTTGGTGCAACGTAATAGAAAAAACTCGACAGGGTATCATATTTATTAATTATAGCAAAACAGGAAGATATTTTATACCAAAATATTGATGTTATGTAATGTTCCTAAAAAAATACTGAATTAAGTTAGATGAAAAAAGCAAAATTAAAAGTTTTTGGCCAACTCTGCTTGCCGAGCACAGCCCCGAAGCTAAAGCCATGTTTGAGGCATGAATTCCATAAACTGCTTCATAGTGCCTAAATTTCTTGCTAATTTGCGTCTGATTGCCTTCCGCCAATTTTCCAAAATTCGCCTGACCAAGAGTACACGAGCAGCCATTGATTCGCTTAATACATAGTACATGAGTTGACAGTACGTTTACCAGGGAGTTTATTAGGCTGGAGAAATTAGGTGGGATCATGGTAATTACCTCCATGATGTAGTTACATTATTAATTGCGGGACCAGGGTCTGTTTTCTCGGTCGATGTTTGAGAAAAGGAGAATAGCCCTATGCCACAAATTTGCGGCTAACCTGAATTAAGGTGTTTTAATTTTCGTTGTGCCGGGCTTAGTAATATCTCTAAATAGCATTAATTTATCATATGATCATCCCTTTTACTTTACCAGCTTTATAATTCGGGTAAATTATCACTGAAGACACTAACAAACCTAGCATTAAAAACTTTATGTTACTTTGCCCGCACAGTGTAACAGACCTACATACAAACATATGTATACATTGTATCAAAAATATTTTTGTAAAATGCAGTTAGCCAATTACATAGTAGGTTTTTATTTAACAAATAATTTCTCATACGGACACAAACTTTAATAGGTGAAGAAATATTAAATATTAAATAAAAAATGTTAAGCTCCTTAAGTATTTTGAAGGGCTATCATATGACACATAAAAATTGTGAAAAATAATCGATTATTGTCTCGTCATAAATTAGTTTAGAAACAATTAGAACAACTTTCCATTGGACAAATTTTAATAGTTTTCGGAAATAATTTGAAATAAGAAAGCGGCGAGAAAAGTATTTGTTTATAAAATATTCATTTGTAATTCCAAAATTTATACCATGAAAATTAACGAACATAACTCGTTTCTTTAAGTTTTTTGAAGGTCGTCGTGACTTCTACACTTATCTTAATAAATTTTAGTTCAAAATGGAAATATTAGCTTATAAACACAGAAAATAAATTTTGATAAAATATTTTTGGAATTTTTGAAACTAGCCTTTCCCCACGCACATTACAAAAAAAAACTTTTTTAAATTATGCCTCCTCCTTATCTCCATTTAAAATAACTACAAATATTTCAAAATTTCCCAATAATGAAATAGTGTATGTTAGGAAGATGTAATATTATGTGAAATTTAAAATTCCTACGTCGCGGCATTTTTGAAAAACGGACAGACGGATCGACGCAAGAGTGATTCCGTTTTTTTTAAATGTACTTTTTCTAACTATAGCTAAATGCAAAACCAGTTTCGACATTTTTAAAATTAATCTCAATTAGCTGAAACCAAATTGAATTTTTAGGGATTTTCATAACTAATTTTATTACATTCATAAAAGCGGGATTAATCTAAAATTCTCTAATTTATGGATACAATTTATTATTCATAACATGTAATAATTTTAAAATGAAAAATGTCAGTGAAAATGTGCACTATGCAGGAAATGACCAAATAGACCAGAAGGGCCAATTTAATATGCATTAAAAAATTACGCCAGATTGCGCCTGTTATTTAAGTTCCAAAATTAAATCCGGAAGAGAAATCATCCTAAATTTAATCTAAACAAAGGCACTCGTAAACAAATCGGGGTAATTCACTACAAGCACCTGGCGCACACGTGACGGGCTCCAGTCGTAATTAGTGGAAAATCTCGGTTACGTAACAGAAAGAAAATCTTGGGCAAGTGCTGCCATCTGAGCATGCGAGCAGGGGCACTTAAATTAATTTCTTGGGAGATTCGCATGAAGTGCAGCATCCTTCTGCTGTTCATCTGAGCGGATGAGATGAGCGTAGGTGGCAAATGGTAATTAGACTTTTACTGGTGATAAAAGTTAAATGTGCCTCAATTGCGCTTAACATAAATATGATTTGTGGGGCTGCTATTCTCCACCGCGGCCACGGTTTGGGGGGACTCCACTGGCGTGGCTATTTATGCGGTGTTTTATGGTGATCCTCGAAACGAATACTTTAAGGACTCTCTGGATGGGCTGCGAATTGTTCTGTCGGAAAGAGGTTCGTTGACGTGACATGTGCAATCTCGGAATACCTTCCTTTCACGAAACGACCAATTTGATTTCGTGTGTCAGATTACAGCATCACGGGAAAGCAATTTGTCCTCGCAGGATGTATGGAACCGCCTCCTCGTTGTAATTGTAATTCCGTAATTCCGTTTCTCTTTCGTTATAGTCGCTGCACTTCGTTTCATCTGGAAGGCTTCACTGCGGCCGTTCTGCTATCCAACGAAGTGCATTTGTATGAGCTCCCACGTACCATTTTAAACTGGTCCTTTTTTATCATCAGGAGGTTGCATAACAGCGAAATATCTTGCCCACTTTTATCCTGGAAAAAAAATCATGCTAGATACGAAATGCAGATTTAATTGCTCGTTAAGAATAAAAAGGAAATTTTATCAGTTATGAGTCTTTAATTATACTTAAACAACGAGAACTTTCCCAAATAAAACATATATGTATGTATGCCCACATTTGCATGTGCATATTTAATTACATATAAACACAAAATGTATATTTATCAAAGCGGCTTTCTTTGATATCTGATAAAATTAATTCAACCTCGATATCAATATCAATATTAATACTTTTGATATTTTTTGCAAATTTTTCCGACCCATGCTCGTTCGTGACCTTTTGTAGCTGTACTTTAATAAACTTTAATGCAATACCAATATTGCAATGGCTCTGAACTTCACTGCATTGCAATCTCAAAAACATCACTTAAAAATCAAATTCAATTTTTTACATTTTACATAAATCTGTGAGTGGCATATGGAAACTTATTCAGGAAAATTTGGAAGTCATTCACAAAAATTTGTAGCTCAAACTTAATTAATTATCTCCTTGGTGTCTCTTCAAATGAGTTTTATAAAATCATCCAATCTTCCAAAAGATATCTTATGATATATTTCAAGCTCATTATTCTACGACTTTTTATTGTAAATTCAAGCTTTCAAAGTGTGTACATTTTCGTTGCTCCATTTAACCATGAAAATACCGCTGCCGGGAAGAGTGTAGTTCTAACGTTAAAAAATTATACATAAATAGAACATGAATGCATTCATAATAGGTTTTGTCTACACGTTTTCAATCTTCTTAGTAGCTAAAAATATTTATGTCCACATTAAGGCATTGTGCTTTTCAACTTTAGTTGCTTTGTTATATCTATAGCTACATTAAGGTATTGTTCAGCATGCCTTTAGAAAGGATAAAAATTAATAATAGCAGAAACAACAGCAACAGGGCAAATGCTGCTAATTGAAACAAAAATAACTTTGCAGATCTTAAATGAGGAGGTAGCTGCCAGGAGTCAGGACGAAGGACCTTACAACTCCTCTTAGCAGCTGGCGAATGGAATTCATTAGAGACAGCTCCGTTCTGCTCTGGCAGTGAACAGATTCAGAACCGTGCACCATTTGGTTTTAATTATATGAAGAGCCTCAGGATGAGTGGCAACTTCCTTCGGAGCAATGTTTTAATGGTTTTGATAACCTTCCGATACTTAACAGTGGTATTTCGCTCGTAATGGTCCAGCTCTGATGTTCTTGGAATATAGCGGTCAAAGTAATTCCGAAACGCCGACCGTTGCAAAATTAGACGGAACCTCCGTTTCTGGGTTGAATCCCGGTAATTAATGCTACCTCCGCTCTGCGGAACGCCCACTCAAAAGCTGAAAATCGCCCCTGCTGGGTTGATACGTGCGATCAGAAGGATATGTGAAGCCCGGCGAAAATCCCTATCCCTAAACTTTACCCGCCAACTTTGGACCATCGACGCGCTATTAATTTCCCTGATGGATGTCGTAAATATTTGGCAGTGGAAGTCCACTTTTTGCCCAATTAGTTCCACTCCAGTTGCAAATTTTTCATGTCTTCCTCTTTTTTTCACGTTTTCGTAACATTTAATGGTGAAAATATCGTGAAACTGAGCTACTGGAAGGATTAAGTTTATCAATCAGGACCTGCTAGTTCGACTAAGGACAGCTATTTATTTAATACTGGAGCAAATTTGTGGCAGAAGGCCATTGCAAATTGATGAAATTTAATTTTTAAAGTCCGTAAAGTGGTAAAAAAAAATTAAAAAATAGCAAAAGTTTTACTACTGATGTAGTTCAGTAAATATTTGAATAGTTTTCCACTTATGAAATAGAAAATTTAACAAACATTTCCGTGAAAATTAAAATATTACCTCTCCGATTAGTTTTTAATTAGGAAAAGTTCTTTAAAATGAGAATTCGTATTAAGCTCTTCCTGAAGCACAAAAGGTTTAACTAAATTCTTTTAAAAACTTATTGTTAATTAAAATGTAATGCATTGATGGCTCTATACCCACCTGTCTCTGATCTAAGGCCGTTAAATAAAGTAAAATCGCACAAATAGACGATTTACGAGTTTGTATAAAAACTCCGATTAAGAAAAAAAATATTGTAAGTTTTATGTCGGAGTCAGGATTTATATTGCAATCCGAAGCAATAAACCTTATAATTCTCCTCAAAAACAAAACCAAAAATGACTTAATTTCAGGAAGTTTAGCTAAACTTATATCTATGTATATATATTTTGTAATTTCAGTAAGTTTTGTTATATCTCTACGTAACAAGAAATTCTTCAAATCAAGATCGTGGTTGAAAAACGAAATATCATTATCTACCATTTTCAAAGAATTTGTTACATCGTTTTTTTGAACAAATGAATCAAAGTTTTAGGAAGTTATTAAAGTTATGATTTTATAAAATACCGCTCACCACTGTCGGAATGAATAAAATGCAGCAAATAGCAAAACCGAACTCTTATTTTACCAAAGAATCAGCTTGTTAGTAGTTAATAATCATTACAGATCTAGATTGTCTTGTTTATCAAAAAAGGATTTCACTGAGCAATAATCGTTCTGTTGTTTGTCTACAGAGATAGCAACATTCTCCTTACATTTCGCACCCCCAACCATGAAAAAATAAGAAAAAGGCTTCTAATGTGAGTGTATCAACTCGGTTTCTTATTCTTGAAATGCGCACTGAAACGAGCTTAGAATGGAAGCTTAAGGAAAAACTCGTAAAATAACATCAACTGCACCTCGAAATTTGTATTTTAAAAATCTCTTCATAATATCCTTTTGCCAGAGCATCGTTTCATGGCATTTGCTAGACTCGCAGTTATTGCAGCAGAAGATAACCCATACAACTGGCGCATCCACTCTAAAGGAAGTACCTCAATAATTGAAAAACTCGGAGCTTCTCGCTTGTGTTCTACAACTTCTAAGAAAGTTTGCACACAGCATAACGAGGGAAGAGAATCAAAGAAACACATTCGAATCACCTTCAATAAAGTGAGTTAATCGATAAAAAGAGCATATTTCTGCAATAAGGAGGAGTAATAAAAAATTTATTCAATTCTAGCCATACTGCCGTAGGACTCGTACTTTCATCATCGCCTTATCTCTGGTACAAAGAAGCACCGCCATAAATAATGGAAGAAATTGCTTGAGCTCATCTGGAAATACATTTCTTATGAACACTTTTGGAAGTGTTAAGCTGGAGTTTTATCGTCTTTGCCGACATTTCCAAGTATTTTTTTCCACCTTCACTGCCGAAGGTGGCTTCATATACCTGCAGTGTAGCTGCAGCATTTCCATTTGATCTGCAGATGTAAAGTAGAATGCTCGAAAAATGCGAAGACTGCAATTTTTTCCCAAATTTTTTGTGCTCGCAAGTACCATAGTCGGAAGTGTAATTTTCAAACATAACATATTTCTTGGTGTAGTTGAACAATCCTATGAGCTTGCCGATTTTATTCAACTTTGCGCATCAAGCTTACTAAATCCTACGGGAGAATTTAACGAATCCTGAGGGTCCCAAATCGGGTTAGCTCGTATAATTAATACTAAGTAAGCCCAAGGTAATTCTCTTTTGCATCACCTAAACAAATTGAAGAAAGTCTTTTATCCAATCCAAGATGAGAAGAGTTGCGCAAATTCTGAAAAGGGGGAAGTTATTTCATCCTTAGTAACATGTAACATAATAACTTTAACTTAATCCCTTCGTTAAATTTGAAAATTAAAAGATATTACACCCTGCAATAATTAAGTATATGTTAGCGCCTTTAAAATAGTCGCCAAGAATTTATTTATATTTAGAAGTTTTATAATAAATTATGTATTTTATTGATGTCTTAACAAATGAAACATCGAGGAGTATTTTATTGATACTAAAAGAGGGCATATCGCATCTATTAATAAACTCATTGCGAATTTTGGACCTCGTTAATCACTCCCCTGAAATTTGTGTGTTCGAATTGCAGTGGAAATACATTCATAGGAAAATCAGTGCAATTCTTTGAATTCCTGAAATAAAGTCGCTTCTTGCCGCTCCCCACTTCCGGGGCGAGGAGCATTCAAACAGATCTGAAATACTCTGCTTTGTGGAGCACTCGTGGCATCTAACTCTGATGGCTCCGCATTAAGTTTAATTGAATTTAAATGAACCTTTTAGATTTGCTCTCCTCAACTAACTCGGTTTGCTTGACGTCGCATCCGCTGAATTAATTATCTCGTTGCATTGTCTTCCTTTTGTTTTAATTTGAATCGGTTGTTTATGTGTGCGCGCTCACTAATAACACAGAAACATAAATTTATGTGCATTTGCTAAACTATAGTAATATCATGGATTAAATGCATTTAGTAATTGCAGTTTCCACTACTATAAAGAACAACTTTTATTCCTTCCTTCGCCTCATTAGTATTCATTTAACTCCTTCCTCAATTGTTGCTTTCACGTTATTTACTGGTATAAGATACATATGTATGTATAATATCGCTATTCTTTCATGAGGATTTAAATAGAAATTTGCTGACGAAATGAACTACAACCACGCCAGTATTTAAAGAAATCTCTGGGAAATCAGAATTTCTTTGATTTCAATTCAGTACATCTGAAAAAATTCCTGAAAAATTCATTAATATTTAAAAATTTCGGCTGCCGTATTGGATGCATCATCTTGAATGTTGAAAATAGTGTGGACAAATTTGAAATAAGCGACATTGAAAACCTTTGCGACGTACAAAACCCTCAAAGTTCGAGGCTTACACGCACTTGTCTGTCTTCTTTTTACTACATATTTTACTACTAAATAGTACTCATTCACTTGGAGGGTGAATTTACGATTTTTGAATTGATATTGATCAAAATAACAAAATATAATCAAACAGAATAGAAAACCTTTTAAAAACTTCGTAATATCTACTAAATGTTCATTGTTACTAAATCATTTTCGGGAAAAAACATAAAATTTTAACATATACCAAAAATTTAGTTGATTTGGGGTTATAACACCACTCTTTTTGAAACTTCATGCATGAGATATTTCTACAGATAGTGTTTTTTTCACTTATAATGTATGTAGATACAATATGTAATTATTTTTTGCAACGCTTTTATAACATTAAATATTTTTAAAATCCGTTAAGAAACTGTGACAAATGATATTTGAAAATCAATACATTTTTCTCCATACTTGAAGGAAAACCACAAGCGTTTAAAAGACTGTTGGTTCGATTTCTAAGCCTTTTTCATATTAATTCGACAATAGGGATAAAACTAGAGACACATGGTGCATTGGAATGATCATTTGATTATAAATGATCATTGGTTAGGTTGGGTGTCCTTACACAATTTATGAAATGATTAGTAGTTTCACCACTGAAGGAATTCTGTTCATATTAAATACATATTGGGGCTAATTCGCCTCATTATTCTTAGAATCCTCCATTTATCATAACAAACTTAAGAAGTCAATGGTGAAATGGAGATAAAATGCTCTCAGAACGAGTCTCTGTCTACATATCAAATTAAAAGTGAATTTAAATTATAACGATAATAGAAGAGCAGAAATCAGATGGATTTTAGTTTACAAAGCGCTTTTCCAACACTATCTGAAAAGTTGTGTGCAGCAAAGAAGAAAAATGCAAGTTTGCGGAGATTTAACCCTCTTGAAAGTTAGGACAAAAATCCGGAAATAACTGCGATAAACGAAGACTAAAGTTGACTTGTCAAAAGTTACGTGCAGAAGGCTTTTAAAAATCGATCCTTGCGCTCCACATGCTCGAGCTAACAGCTTAAGACGTGTTCAACCAAAAAATGTTTTTTCTCCTCACTGGGCTTTTACTCTCATATCACTTGGCAGGGGCAGCCAAATGGAAAAAATCTTGCTGACGAATATTCAGGCTGGGAAATATTTCCTCATTCATGGAATGCTCTTTATCCGTCCGTAATCCAATTTAGGAGTTGGGATTTCGAACGAAACAGGACGTTCAACGAAGAATCCAAATGAGTTTCCTTCATCACTCTTTAGAAGGGATTGCGAAACAGCAACTAATCGCAGTTGAGTGATGGAAAATGCAGCGGGGCTCACGTAAAGGTATTTGAGCGAGAGCATAAATATGTTAAAAGATATATTGGTTTCTTAGAAGATGACTAGCTGCGGGCCAGTCTTGTTATCTATAATAACAATCTTTGACCCATCAATACCCATCCTGTAGATCATTTTTCTTACAATCTGTTCACCAAAATTCACTATACATACATATGTATGTGTATATGACTATTCCTCACAAGAAATTTTTAGGAGATGAAAACGATTTCAATTTTAGTACAATAGCAGGGAGGTGATAAACGAGGTTTTCACGCGTTTCTTAATGGACACTTAGGATTTACTATTAAACTAAATAGTATTCGAAAATCTGAATTTTTGTACAAGTTTGCCTCTATACATATTTACTCTTTTGTAGCGAATTAGGTCAAATCGTGTTGAATATTAGTGCTTGTGTATACATATAGTAGTCTAGTCATAGTAACCTTTCCCCGAAATTGAAACCAAAAAACAAAAATATCAATTTCTTGTTGTTTTGGGGTTGTATTATTGGTCTCGGAGTTTCCATAGGAGATTTCGAAAAGGTTCAAAGATGACGCAAAAATAATTTGGTATATATTTTACTTACAGCATAGGATATATTTACAATATAACACATGATATGACATGACAATGAAAATAAATTCTGGAAGCTTTTGTTTTGATGTAGGTACCAAAATTTAAGAGCAAAATCTGTTGGGATAATATATAGCTTTTATTTGAATATTTATAATCCGACATCTGCCAAATAAATAACAGGAGCAGATGGCTAATTTTGCTTTGACATTCAATGATAATATAATAACTCATAAATGTTCACTGCATTTTAGAATTTTCATGTCAAATTAGATTGGCATAATGATTTTCACATCAGCCATAAACTTCTCGGTACTTATTCGAAGTTCACTAAATAAACATCATAAATACTTCAAGTACAGTCGAATTAATGTGCCATTTTCAACTCATTTAGCCGACAAAGTTCCAGCCAGCGATAACTCGATTATTTCAAGTCCTGAGGGCGGGCGAGTTTCCAACAGACGAACAGGAAACTCTTTAAGCAATTATACATGCCAAATTACCCGCTTGAATTCTTCAATTTATCTTGAAGAAATAAAAAGGAAGATTTTACTAAAACTTTGCCATTTGCACATGAAAATAGAAGTAGAATGGGTCACAGGGTGACGGAAGTACAAGGAGCAGTTTCAGCAAGGAAAATAAAGTGATTAAACACCATCAGGTAAAGAGCAGATCTGAACAATATAAGAGAGTAAAAACTTTCTAAAAACTCATTCCTATACAAACTACTTATAGGAGACACAGGTCTTAAGTAAAGATAAATATTCAAATAAAATATACATAGTTTTCCTTAAACTCTGTATAAACATATTCTTTTTAAATGATTATTTGACTAGGCGTACTAGTTAAGCTACTAAATAACCTGAAACGATATGCATTTTATTTGTGCACTGCTACCATGTACTTTATATATTTTTAATATTTTATACTACACTAATTCCAATTGAAATATTATTCATTAAAGCTATATGCTATTCAAGAATATAATATCTTCATATTTATAAATTCGAATAAAGGTGATTATTGGACATATATAATTCACAACGTTGTACACTCAAAGTAATATCGATATTACCGGTCTGTATAAGTATTCATTCTTTAGAATTTGGGTGTATTGATACTTAGGCCTCCAAATCTTATTAGTTGTTTCTTTGGTCTTAAATTTGTATATTTTCCAATTCAAATTGTTGAAAACCTTCTGCAATATATGACATTCATTTTGGCGACCTTTCAGTACCCATCATGAATTTAACCTCTCAACAAAAAGGATAACACAATATTTTCTTTTTTTTCCCTCTCAATTTTGCAACCATACTAAATTAAAATATAACGGTATCTTCTAAGAAAAACAGCTTAGAAATGAAAACGTACAGAAAGACGGACACCTCACAAAGTCTTACCATAAGTGTACCAATTTACCTTTTTGGTAAGAAACCCTAATTTATCTAAGGTTGTCCATTATTCAGAAAAGGTTTATGTTTTGTTGCAGAAAGGATAAAACTTGTATCCTTTGTTATTCACATTTAATCTAAAATAAAACGTTGCAGAATTTTACACCTGCAACACAATTTATTTTTTATAATTGGGAGGTAGGATGAATCTTTATCAGAGCAATTAACCGTAGCTTTAAGGAGAAACCCTGTATTGGAATGAAAATGTTGAGCAAAAAACAAAATCCATTTTTTATTGGACCGGTTAAAAATTTAATGTTAGTATTATTCAACGTTTTCTTTATTTATTTCCGAACCAAAAAATAATAGTTATCGAATTTTTTATTAAAACACAACATTAAACTGGAAAGCTGAGCCAGTAAAAAGGAGTTGTTTGGCCTAACAGTTTTCAAGGTAGAGGGCGTACTGTAAAACAAACACCTTACCAAAATTAGGGTTTTTTAGTTATGCGTTTCACTTATCATTAAAATAAAAATAATTTTGGATTTGTGACAAAACTTTGTTGTGATCGGAATATACATTTAATATTATCAGTAAAAAAAAAAATTGGTACCTCTGGATTATGCGAATTTTGCCTTGGCCCTGAAACTTGCTCTAAATAAATGCTTCAACTTCTGCTTCAACATAGGGATGATCTCTTAACTACACACAGGTACGTAACAAACGAACGCTGATGTTAAATAATTTTACAAAAAATATTAGGTTCGTGTGCTAGTTTGGTTTTACTTGTACTTACTTGGCTTGTACTTTCTCATCAGGTAGCCCGACAAAGTGCCTGAAATAGTTATTTAACTTGGACTATACATATGAATTGATTGGCAAAAGTGGGTAAACCAATTGGAAGGAATCGAGCCCAGCATTGATTAAATTATATGTATTAATTTTCAATAAATTTTTATGAATCGTATTTAAGATCCGAACTTTAGTGGCATGAATTATGCATCAGTAGTTTGTGTGGGTACAAAGAGCTTTGGTCTTTGGTCTCCTTTAAAAGATGTCCGTCCCAAACAACAGGAAGTATATCAGGTCCATTGCAATGTCAATGTTCCACTCAGTAGATAAAGTAGATTAGTCTATTCTCCCAAAAATTGCCATTTCGGGTACGTGGTCACTCTGACCGGAAACATCAGTCCCCAACAAGGATGGGGATTATTCAAATGCCTTAAAACGGATTACTGAGAATGCTTTTCGGATGCACTGTGGACCGGTTCAGTAGGTAACCGAATTGCACGAACATAAAGACATTTGAGGAAGCAGGAGCTCTACTAACGTTCCCGGAAGATCAATATTAACCCTCCAGCCGCATTTTTTCTCAGTTTGCTCTGAAATCTACCGTGCAATAAAATGATTAGATTCGGTTTTTGGGTAGCTCACATTTTTAGTTTTTATGCAAATTGAGAAAGGGTTTTGAATTTGATTTTCACCGGCTGAGTTAGACGTGAATCCATTACATGGTAATTTCTTGAACTGTTGGTAAAACCAAACCAATTAATATATATTAATATATATATAATAATATATATAATAATATATATAATATTTCTTTCGGCTAAGACCACTTAAGTACAAAAAAACAAATCATGACTTCTCTAAAGCTGTATATGTACCATACTAAGTTTCTTTTTCGTCAATCCCGAAGAAAGATGCAGACTTTAGATTTAAAATTGTCAGCCTCATGAATATAAAAATGTATTTCTGAATAGTTATCAGATTTAAAAATAGTAAAATTTTTCAGGAGAATACCTTGTATTCAGTAGTATATCAACTTATATTAAAATCGTTTACTAAAATTGCATGACACTTCGACTGCAAAACCTCTCTATTATTCATATTCACTGAATTATAAGTTGAGATAAGATAATGATTTTTAAAGGTTTTCAATTAGCTTGTTTTTTCCACAATCGGATCCGAATCAGATTTAGCAAAAAATTTTGAAGTGAATTCAAATTTATTAGCATTTACTCATATCAAATAATCGAATATCTTTGATGTGCACCCATTTACAGTAGTTAATCCAAAGATTTGTTCGGTTTACTATTTAAAGTTTGAAAGAGTAAAAATCATTGCTATTTAATACGCTTATCGTAAAGCTTAAAATTATTATGTTTGTGAAAGCAAAATGTTCGAACTAATCTGATCCGGATGATGATTGTGAAAAAAACGCAGCTATTATTTTCTCTAAAAAGCTCAACTCTTAATATTTTATTCGAAAAACAATATTTTAGCTTTCGGTAGTTTTCTTTTGACTTAGAAACGATAAGTGGAGTGTATGAAGTATTACGAAAATCGCTATTTAATTTAAAGACTCAAATTTAAAGGATTATTAAGAACAGTTTACGTTTTTATGTCTTAATGCTTTTTTTTATAAAAGTAAGAATGTTAATATTTTTATCCTTAGAAATCTATCCTATATTATAATATGAGGATTATTTATGTCTACATTCATATACGAATATTTATGTACACACAGTACATATAATATATCTGTAACCATGATGTTCCCGAAAATGGGTCTTTTTGTCCTTTTTATTCTGCATTTACCATGTGTAGGTAAAATAAAACTACAAATACTATGATCCAAAATTTCTCCTGAAACACTTTTTGTGTGCTTGAACTTATTTTTAGGTAAATTTTTATTTGACTCTTTTAATGCAATTTAATTTTGGATTAAGCGGAACAATGACCAATTTCTGGAATTTTGATTAGGTGCAGGGATTGTTGCATTTTGTTTTCACCTGGCGAGGCTTATAAACCATGCAGCGAATGTTTCGCGAACCGATTCTCAAACTAGCAAAACGAAGAAGTCCGTCTACGCAACATTGTCAGAATATTTGGTCTTAATTAATTTTCCTCGAATTTCAACACAACTTCACTTATTTTAGCCCGAGTGCATAAAACAATTCAATCTTTGCTAACCAGACCTACGAAGGGAGACAGACATTCTTTGGCACTTTTGTTCGAACACGCCGCGACTCGCGAGTGAGGCCGCTTAATTAATTAAATCTGTTGTTTGAGACAAATTCCAATCATCTCACTAAATTTGCGCTGTCAAATGGTCTCGGTGTGCAACTCTATGCGCAATCCGAAGGACACCTGTTTGGCTGTTCAGAAGTGGCATGTTCGTCTGGGTTGGTGTTGTCTGCCTTTTTCGAGTGACATGATTTCAGGCCTAAATGAGCCTGAACAAAAATTGTGGCCGGTCTTGAAGCGGGACCGATTGCCGCACACACCCAAAGCGCAAAATAGGGACGATATATTATGGCACAGCAGGCGCCGTGTTGAAACTGTGGGACATGAAAATTTGTGGATAAAATAGCTCCGCATGTTCTGCTTGAATGAGGACATCTGCATATGACACACAACATGTTGCCTATGGGGTTCAAAACTTCCTCTTTAAGATGCAGTTCCCGGCCAGAGAAATGTGCACAACCTTTTTCTACAAAGTTGAAAAAGTGAAAACTTTGTTTACAAAAAGTGTCATTACCGCACATAGTGCACTGATACCAAGTTCATCTCGCCATAACACCGAGACTTTCGGCAGAATAAAATCATTCCGCCTAAGGCCCCCCAGACCCGACCCAGAATTTGAGCTCCATAACGACGGTTTTATAAAAATTTATATTTTTTACGGTCGAGGTCCCCCCTGTATGCTCAAAAGCAAACACAGTGGTTACTCTGTTTGTAGTCTTCCAGGCCTCAGGCAGTTCGGCCACATTCGCTGGGGTTGGTACTCTTGAGATCAAATTAATTTTTGCCCCTTGACCACCAAGGCTTAGTGGGTAATGTGGTCGTCAAGAAAAAAGCCCTAGATAACATATGGGGTTGAAACACTTCCTTTACATTTCTGTTCTGTTGTTTCAGTGGTGCGCACTGAAAACCATAAGTCCAACAGTACGGACACCCCAAACTGATGATACAAGCAGAACTTGTGGATAAGAAACAAACCGCATATGCGATCAAAGCAAAGTGATTTCGGCTTCGAATGCGAAAGAGATTTATGGCAGCCCAAGTGCTGACCAGCGGCCGAAATTCTCTGAACAGGACTAGAAGGAAGCAACATTACACAAGGGTTTCCGAATATCCGATAGACTGGCGAATATTCAGCCATTAGCCCAAATGAAATGCAATTTCCTAGTAAATTAATCCTGTTTCGGTACAAATGTGGACTAGAATTACTCCATCGATTAGCCAATTCTGTTGCACACATGCGTCATTTCATTTCAATGCCTATTCACTTACTACACTATAGATTATGTAGTATAGGTATGACCTAAATTGGTCTAGATATGTATAATTATTTTCAATTAACGACAGAAATGGAGAAAATTCGACTAAAACCCAGAAAAGACATATCTAGTTACAAACAGACCTAAATTTCTCATATCCTTATAAATGACACATAAGGAGCTGATGGACAAAACGATCTAAATGCACTTTATTTTTAACTCGGACTGTGCATGGACCCGTGAATCTAATTTTGTATTCGTTTTTAATTAAAACGTCCTGAAAGTGTGTCAAAATGGAGTCGGAAATTTGTGAATTCGATCAAAATAGTGCAAGTCTTAATAAGCGAGCCATTTTTAGTTCAAAATGGAGTAATTTTCATACAAATCTATAAAATGTTGTTGCTTTTAGGAGATGTAACACTTCAAGTTAAAATTAAAACGTAACATTTGCATCCAGTCGCAAATAAAACGACATGATTGAGTTTTTTTATTTAACATATATCAC
Organism: Tolmerus cingulatus; assembly: GCA_959613345.1. NCBI lineage: Eukaryota > Metazoa > Arthropoda > Insecta > Diptera > Asilidae > Tolmerus > Tolmerus cingulatus. Next base: position 18,996,241 of record OY390708.1, on the reverse strand, counting down.
TTGGCAGAGACAGAGTTTAAAAGTCTTGTTCAATTACTATTGCATCTCTTAATCAGAGGATTTGTGGATAAAACTTTTGGCTAGTAACCTAACCCCATTAACCAAGTTTCATGATCTATTGCCAGGACTACATAAATTTACTAGTTTATTAATCTTTGGAAAGTAAAGTCACTTCTAATTAAAAACTTTCTTAGGTCCATTTATCCACCAAAAGGAAATTTCATGTATTTTTGTAGAATTTAACAGGGAGCCAGGAGCTTTTGATACCACAACCGGCCTCATAGGTTGAAAGAAGCTCCGAAGCTATACCTATAAATAAGTTGAGAACTCAGCAAAAGGTGAAATTCAATTTAGGTAAAAATTTATAATGAACAGCTGTGTCAGCAGCAGCAAATCGCTCAACCAGAAAGTTTCCATCTCCGCTACAAAGAGTAAAATGAAGAAAATTACGATAATTTTTTAAAGGGAGAAGTTAAATTTTGTCCTGGGCCGGATATCCTAGAGATGCAAGGTGCTCTGCATATTTAGGCAAGAGATGCAAAAATTATGAACCGAAAAGGAGCTTTCCGGGAATTAATCTCCCCCCGCGGGGTGCTTAATAGTTTCATAAGTACGATGCCATTCCAGTTTCATTCACGGCGGATGATTCCGGCCGCTCTTGGCCATACTGCTTTTTTTACGCTTTTACGTAACCGAAATTAGTTTAATCTGATAGTTTAGGGAAATAAATTCCATCCTGTTTCGTAGCATTGCAAGAAAACTCCATTTCATCCGGAACTGTTATTTTCGATTTCATTTTCCGGAATTTAATAGAAAATCTGTTGTATACATTTTTATATTGTGCATCGGGCATATTGAGTGGGAAATTGAAAATGATCCGCTCCATCAGATGACGAATAAAAATTTAGAGACTCTTTCAGATTAATAAATCATTTTGGTTGATTCGCTTTCATTGATATCCATCAATTCCAAATTATCTGGCATTTCCTTTTAGGAGCTATACGAAGGTATTTTGGAGTGTTTTTTCCTTTCCCTAGAAAACCTAAATAAATTCTTACAATTCATAAATTTCAGAGGCTCTTCACTTTGAATATATGTATGTATAATCATATATTTATGCACAAACATATGTATGTATATAACAAATTCTCTCCATATACCTCTGTATACTGATTAACATATTTGAAAACTGATAGGAACAATCAAAAAAGTATTTGGAAGTCAATTTAATAACAATGATTTGGTTCTTACTTCTAGTTAAAAAGTAAAGTCCATTGAAGGAATCAGAACAAAATTTTAATTAAGAAAAAATGATGGGCGTTGTGCCGATGCTCCTCCTTTTCTGCGGCAGACGTACGTCGTAGGAGTCATACATTTATGAACCTAAAATCAAAAAATTTGATCTATATTAAATATGAATACGTCTATCGCCGAGTTCTGTAAAGTGGCATACCTGAGTTAAACATGTAGTCGAAGCCTCAAGATTGAAAATGTGAAAATTGTATCGAACGTTCTAGTGCACACTCCGGGCAGAAGAACGTCGATAGTAAGGAGTATCCATTTCTGTGAGATGTCTCTTTGGAACTCTTTGAAATTTCCTATCACACAAATTCTGAAATGTCACAATGATGGATTCTAATTTTTACTTAATAACCCTTATTAAAGGTATATATTGAAATTAATTATAAATTATGAGGTTTTCATTGTTAGTATAAATTCATAAATAGAATTCTCTAACGATTGCACTGAAAACGTAATTTCTAATGTTATTGTATTTTAATTAATAATATTTATCTTTAATATTTCGTTCATTTAAATTCTATAAAATAGTTATATCGGAAGAAAAATATAATTTTGTTTATAACTCTATACATTTTGGCTGATCTCGTTAATTTCATAATTGAAAAGATAGTAAATAAATTTACGAGTTGGAAATCAATTTTATTACGTTTCTTTAATGTACTCGTATATAACAGCCACCATAAAATTACAATTTAGTTTGTTTAAAAAAGCAATGCATTTAGTTTATAATAAATATTTCGTCCGACTGGAGAGTTATAGTTATTTACAATGTGACAAACGTACTTGTGTTATATTCGAAAGATAATAAAATAGATATAATTATACTAATAAAGATAGAAAGTGTTTTGTATCATCATTTGACTTTTTGAGAATTAATAACTACATGGATCCTTATTTCTTTTTTGGGTATTTCAACTAATACCTTAAATCTATCACAAATACAATTGCGCGCGATTAAATTTGAATTTCGAAATGTTGTTGTCCGGAAGGATGATAGCTGTTGTAATAAACAAAACCATTAACTATTAATAGTAAACATTTTCATCTGAAATATAATGTACAACTCCCAAAATTTCTATTCACAAAAAAGAGGTGTTTAAGGACAACGCCCATTTCTTATGAAAAAGCCAATATTGCTTTTTTTCTTTCTACTTGTTGTTAAACATAAACCTTTAACTAACACTTATAGATCAGATTGACCACTGCCTCGCAATTCTATCTTGAGTACGTTAAGTTTTTACTATTTTGCAATTTCTTCTTCGTATGTTACTGTTGAATATTTCCTAAATTTCCGTTTTCCCTATATCAATAGAGCATATTAAAAATATCGTATATACTATACATTTATTCATTAGCTGGCTTGAAATATTTTGTGGTTGGGGTCATGAGTACTCGACATTTCTGTGTCAGCTGTGCGATGACACGAAAATGTTTCAGTTAAAGATTAATTTCTTATCAAATAGAATCGAAGACCTTGATTTTCTTTCCCGAATTTTGAAAGAGATTTGAGCTCCTATGCTGTTGACCTTTCAGTAGGGATGGTCAATAGCAATTCTCAGACAATAAAATCCGAAATAAATTCAGAAAACCTTGGTGTCGTCAAGAAAGTCACATAACTGCAATGGGACACGACTCACAGAAGTATCATCAAAATGAGATTGCAATCAGGAGGACGGCGAAGGAAACACTGAACACCTTGTCAATGGGAACTGGGAATAGGACGAATGAGTCTCATCAATAGGTGTCAGTTTATTGCATTTACACACAGCCATTCGTCACGTCCGTCGGCAATTTTACGCCTTTCTTTCCGGCAGCGGGGGGAAATCAAATCTAGGGGCAGCCTCCTTGCAATAAAACGCCGATGGATCGGAGCGTGCAGAGGTCACAGCACAGTGCCCTGCCAATAAAATGTGGAATTCGAAAAAGCAACAGGAAACAGGAAGGAGCGCCGGGCCAGAGAGAAAGGACTTTGTCATGGGGCGGGAAAATGAAATGTTGATTAGCCATGAATAAAAATTTCGGTCACATCCGCAGGCGTATGGTGCCCCTCCCTGCGAGGAATGTGGGGGAGGCGAACGCTACTGGGTTCCGCAGCTGATGATTTGAAAATTGTGGAAAAGTTTTTGGTCCAACCATGACGGCCGGGATTTTGTCGGTGGCGTTCGTACATTTGAAAGGAAGATGCTCCTTTCACGGTCCTGTGGGTTCGGGACACTTAGGCCAAGCACCAGCTCTAAATAGTCCTGCAAGGCATGCAGATGTGGAGGACTAAAGTGCTGCTTTGCGGCGCATAGTCGAATCTGCATTGTGGGAGTCCGGTCCCAGTCCTCGTCCAGGAAGTGGTGGAAAAGGAAACTCTATGCATATGTATGCCAGAATTGCAAATTCAAAGAATTTCAAGAATTGCTAATAAGCTTCCCGAACCCATTCTCCATTGTAAAAATCTCTTTCCTTGCTAATTTAAAAGCCGCAAATATCTTTGCGTTCCACAAAAAAGAATAGAAAAAAAAAACTCAGGAAAATGTTCTTCTTTCGGCTCCGAAGGGATATAAAAATTAAATTAAATTGAATTTCGTAACCAAACGAGAAAAATAATTCCAGAAACTGCGTGCAACATTTAAATTGTATCCCGAAATAGAACTTCGAGAGAAAAATGTGGTTATCTGCTTTTTGTTTACAAATAAGATTGGATGGTATATGTAAGTTTAAGGAAGATAGAAAACTTTACATTCTTTCATTCCCATAACTTTTCTTTTCATTCCAGATAAACTTTGGTCTTTAACTAAAAACAATTACATAAATGAAAATTGTTTTCTATATACTAACCCGTAAAGCGACTGCAATTTAAAACCGACCGACTGATAGAAAGTAGAAGTAATAGATATAAAAAGTTTTAATAAAATTGGAAATCCTATTCTGACCAAAAAGTAGGCTTAACTAAAATAGAATCGAAAAGTATTTTTGGAATTCCGGATATCTGCTATTAAAAGAATATTAGCCTTTTATTACACTTTTAGTAATTTTTTAAATTTATTATGACTCTCTCCGGAACTGATCACCATGAGCTCCACCATTTTAAATTATTTTAAAATGAAAAAAAAATTGTAGTCTTAAAAATTAGGGAACAATACAAATTTTTACTTAAATTGAGTTATTCTTTCTATGTAAAAAAATTCTTTAATAATTTAAAAAGAATTTCAATTCCTTGAGGAAGAACGACACTTATCATTTATAAAGTTGAATACTCGTATTTACTTATTAAAAAGAAAAACTAGTATTTGTTTAATCTTGTTTTTAAGAGAAAGTAAATCAAAACATGAAGCAGCATTGATAGAGAAAAGGGCACAATACAGTGGTTGGCTTTGAACATTTTGAATTTTAAATTAATCCCAACAAAACAACTACTACAAGGTCACCTTGAAATCCAAAAGAAAGGATCATGAAGCAGGTTAAAAAAGAGCACGGAACAAGAGCAACGATTTAAAAAAAGGCCAAAGATATACGGGTCCACCGATTCCTTACGTCATCAAATTGTGCTTTTGAGGCGACTTTTCTTTTTATTATAAAGAAATTATAAAGAAAATTGCACGTCAGAATAAGCCGAGCCCGCAGAAAGGGATCAAAGAGATCTATTTCCAATAAGGGGTAGAACTAAAGAGCTTATTCACCCTCTGGCGGGCACAAATTATCTGCAGGTAATCAATCGTTGTAATTACCAACCAGTCGAAACCGGATTGCTGACGCTCGAAAAGGAGACAGGACAAGGCAGATAACGTGAGTCCTAGGAGTGTTTTACTGCCCTTAATAACCTCAAATTGAAATCGATTGTGGCTAATTGAGTTTCCTGTTCAAGAATCGATTCGACAGGAGTAAACAGTTTGCTATCCCTTAAACAGCACACTAAACCGCAAGTCATTATAATAAGAGCATTCCAAAATTCCTCGCTAATTACTTCAATTACTCTTGTTATAACCAGTAATGGAGCACATTTACGACGAATAACCTTCCACTCATTTTTTCAAGTGCCTATGGAAAAAATCTTTATTATTTGTTCTGAGATGCGGGGGATTTATTCGATACCAGGCTACTTATATAATTTTTATTGAATTATTTATTACAAAAAGGCGATCCAATTTGTTTAAATAAAAGTGCCTGAAGTTGTGATTTGAATCGTATTTTTCAGATAATTAATCCATTTGCTGAACAAATGTTAATTCAATTTTCAAGTATCGATCGATATACATGGACTACCATATATACACACATTTATTAAAAGAAGTGTTAAAGTGGGAGTTAAATCGTGTCCAAAGAGTTCTGAACTATTTTATTTGTATACATAAATACGAAAAAAAATGTATTCCAGTTTAAAGTTTATTCGTTTATAGTGTTTTCTACAAAAATTGAAGCACCATGGAACCAACTCGATTTTTTTACATCTGCTTTTGTTTATTCGTATGCCACAATTTGTTTTCTCAAAAATTATAAAGTAGAATGATGAAATTTAAAATGACTACCAATTGTTGACAAAAACCTTAATTTTCAATTTAAATGTCAAACTTGAGTACTTTGGGAGCCCAAAGACAAATTGTGTATGGTTTATTAAATAAAAGGTGAGTTTCATAAAAAAGAACTGAGTTCAAAAAAATGTCCGTCCCATTATGTATATCTACAAACTTTTTGGCTCCAAAAAATTAGAAAATGTTGCCTGTGATAAATAATTTGGCATTAAGGATGACAGGAAAATTAATGTGAAATGCAGGGTGATGTAGGGCAAATTAATGATATTGTGATGCTTACTTCATGAGAAACACGTGTCTTAAAGACAAATTTTATTTCATTTGTATATCTGAACACCTTTGTATCAACTAGCTTACCTTACCCTGAATAGTCGTTTTTTTATATTTCTCTATAACTTGGGCATCCTTTTTTCCCAGTTATAAATTTCCAGAAGATACTGTGTGCGTTTTTTAAATCTAAGTGCAGTAGCTATATTAAAATGAGTTTAGTGGTGTTTTAGATTATCAAGACAGAGATATGTACACGTATATGTTTATGAAGAATAGCGAAAAAGATTTGTGCTGCGTGCGAAATGGGTCTAAAAGCCAGCTACCAGGATAAACAACTAAATTTATATTACAAAACTAATGTCAATTTTAGTACCTTATTGCACTTTGCTCCAAAATTCCCTACAACTATGTATATTAACGAGCCCTAAAAGGAAAGCAAATTATTAACAATATTCTACCGTATTTCATCTGAATTTTAGCTTTATAAAATTGATAAGCATTGTATAAACCGAACTTTTTCCACTTGGAGATTAAATTTCAAACAATCCCATCTAATAGTTGATGTCTTAGGTCATTTAAGGAATATAACTCTACCAATTCAAGAAATTGTTTACCTCATTTTAAAAACTGAAAAATTTTGGCAATTCGAAAACAACAAGGAATTATTTATTAATTATGAAAGATATTTAAACCTGAAAATAGATGAATATGCAATAGTTAGTTGGTAAGTTGATTCATTGCATTCCAAAATTTCGTTAGAACACATTCAATATAAGTCACCCAAAAAACCCTCTGGTTCCGTGAAATTGTAAAATGTTCAATAAAGATATATCATTTTAAATTTTATATCAGATAAATATTTCGTACCTGAATAAAGCCTAAGTTAATTGTAACACAGCTCAACACTAAATTTGATCCCAAAGAAGCAGCATATCATTTCTATAGCGTATTTTCCGCAAATTCGAAAATAAAAAGACAACTGTCTCCCGTTTTCTGTAAAAAGAAAGGGTGAAGCATTGGAAAAGTCCGTATTATTATCATTTATAGAAAAACATTAAAAAATTAAGAATTATTTTAGGAGCTAGTAACAATTTAAATAAAAGTTTGAATCTTAAATTATTATATTAAAATACATTATTAAAGTCAAACAAGTGGTTCATCCATTTGACTCTTTTTCGCGTATATTCGTAGAAGACCTTTTCGTTAAAATGTAATTATATTTCGTACAATGTCATATTTCTTAATTTTAAACATTGTACAAAAATGATGGAAAGTTAAAAAGATTGGCAGAGGCAAACATACTTTGCACTAATAGGATTTTCGTAAATTGACTCATTTACGAAAAAATACTTGGAATTATTTCAGTGGTGGGTGCGCCGAAACTGCTCCAGAAAAGATTTCATTCCGACAGTCCAAACAGCAGCCAAATAAAATATAACGAAAAAGAAAACAAGGAGGTGCTTTTCCAGGTTATTTAAAATCTCGTCCTTGGGCGGCGGAAGGATCCGCCACCGCAGATGGTCAGAAATCTCGCAACTGTCGGCGGTCGGCTCCACGGGAAAGGTCGATATAAAGCCAAGACATTTATTGCCCTGGATGCTCCCGCAGGTGTCCTCGAAAGGACCGCTGTTAATCAAGGACTCGCCGCCCACGCAGGGTCCTGGCTTTTTAACACATTGTCGTGAAGTCAACCGGGGACTTATTGCTCTTTTGTAATCGAAGGGCTTTATTCCGGCGGCCGCGGATCCTGCGGTTGCGGAATTATTCACTCGTTACGGGACTCGTTCGCCTGCAATGTCGTGTTTTATTAAAAGCATGGGCCCGTTGTCGCTAAAGAGGATCTCTCCACTCTCGAGGCCCTGCACATCCTTTCGCGGCAGGGACGTCGTTTTAATTTTCTTTTAGTGCTAAATTAAAACCAACTGAAAAGGGGAAATCCTTCATGAAAATTTCAACGTCTGCAATGAAAACCATGCTCATTTTGCTGGAGAAAAGGCGTGAGATGGCATTGCTTTCTGAAAACCCCATTAAATGATCTCTGCGTTTTGACAATCGCTTTTGAAGAGCCTTCTCGCGTAATCGCCGTCCTCCGGCGTTATCAAAGTGTGTCCGTCGCTTCTCGTGCCTACGGAGTTTTATCGATTAATTAATTCACCCTAACAAGGCAAAATCATCAATTAAACAGGACAAAGGAGGAATTATTTACGAAGGGTAAAACAAGTAGAGGAAAAGCTAGAGATCGATTTTTGCATCATTGAATTTTGACGATGCTTAACTTCAGTTGAGCTCTATGAATATTCGTTTTGTATAAAATGGAAATGTTTTTCGCAAATTCTAAGTATCGATGGTAATTGCATAAATAACTCAAGATAAACAGTGTCCCTTTTGAAGTTCTGTTCTAAAATCAAAATATAATTAAAGCAAAGACTCAGACTTAAAGAGGTTGTCTGTTGGATTCTTTTTCATGGTCGTTATTTAAAGTCATAAATTTATTTAACTCAAACGCCAGTTTTCTTCATAATATCAGATTTCTTAGAAAATATTAAATAAATATTTTTTATTCCTGAAATTTTGTATAAAGGAGACCAACTTTTTGGGGTAAACGTTTTAATAATTATTCTTTTCAAAAAGCTCTACGTTTCATCAATTTCTTATAAAAGTTTTAGCCATACAGGTACGAACGTTTATTGAACACGAGAAACCTAAATATTAGTTGCTTAATCCCGTGGCCTGTGAAATTGTGCGTTCATCCAAAGTTTGTATAAATTTATATCTTTCACTTTTTATATTATACAAATTTTTATATTTTATAATTGAGGTTTCTCGAAAAAATGTAATATTATAATATAGTGAAATACATAACCCTAGGAGTAAAATGGTTAATTTTGTGGAACATAAATTCCTTTTCTAGCAGTAGAAAATTTAAAAATGAGAATTGGTTTGCACTTATTAAATTTACTGAAATTTTTATTTAGACATAACTTGATATAACACTAGATACCTAACTAATATTAAGTGAGCGTTGCTCATTAATAATTATTCGATTCATAGACTACAAATTATAAATACATGTACATACATACTTTTATCCAAACATCCTTATATATTTCCTTTATTAATTTGCAACAAATTAGGGTAACTTAAGAGAAGAATTATAATATTTAAATTAAAGAATAGAAAATAGGTAAAAATTGGTTTTCCAAATTTTAGCACATTTTAAAATTCTCCTGGAACATTCCAAATAGTAAAACTGGTAGAGTGGAAAAAAGTGTTCTATGTAATTAATGTGTTAGTCCTGAACCACGCCTAGCAGGTAGAAGGGCAGCAGTAAAGTCTTTAAGATATAACAACCTAATTCCTCTTTGGCTTTCCTAATAATTTATTGACTGGTTTGGCTGGCTCCCATTTATCAAGGAGACTACCTCGCTTTGTTTTTCGTAACGCCGTTTCTGATGTGCTTCAAACACATCTGGGTTTTTATTTCTGCAGGGTGGCCATCAGGGGCCACTCTTATTTATCATTTACATAAACGGCTGAGGGATAATCAGCTCCTGCAAGGATTTTATGTTATGCCAACGATGCAGAGATTTTTTGTGTTATTTCTTATAACCCTGACTGTTCGCTCTTAAATAACGACTTAATGACTTTAATGAAAGAATTATTTGCTTCATAATTATATCGATGGCCGCTCTTTTACTAGGGTCTCCAAAATTTAGGTTCTATGGTTTTTGGTTCAAGATTAAATTTTTTTTAACGCTATCGTTACTAAAACAAATGTGGTTTTGAGTTTTCTTAAGAGTTAATTCAAGGAGTGCGACAATCCTTACATAACTATGTAGAGCTTAGGGGTTTACACTTTGAGACCTTCGTTGGTGAGATTTTAATGTTTTGCCTCCAAATTTGTATTAATCTCGATCGCTTTAAAATATAGACGTGATAATCCCAGAACTACATATCTTTAATTGTTTTTGTGTGATGATTCATTCTGTGGATTTTATCAATGGCGAATTTTTTTAAATATAAATAATTGATTTAAGGGTATTGACCTTTCTTTTAAAAAAACCAAGCGGCATATTCGGTTTCCAATATTTACTTGCTGTTTATCAGTAAATATTTAGATTTGATATGATAAGGCTGAAGTTTCATCGACTGCATTATTATGTATTGAATTTTAAACAAATGCCTAAAATAAATAAATAATTAGTTTATTGGGGGTTAAGATATTATTACTGTGTTAAAATCGTCCAGGCAGTGAGTCGTTCTCGTGGCGTCACCCGCTGCACTTGAAACTGAAATGAGACGCGCCATGGAGTCTCGGGAGCGGATTTTCCCACGAGTCCGAACCTGAAGCTCCCCAAAGCACACTGTCAAAACACAGCTCCATTCGGACCGGGAGGGGGGAGAGCCCGCAGGCGAAGCAGTGTCCCGCGGAGCCCGGTGTGGCAACGGTAAATGCAACGGGAAGGCATCGGGAGCAAGCGGGTCCGATGCGATCCGATCCGATCCGGTGCGACGTGGCCTGCTCAGGTGGCGGTGCGACGCGCGCATGCTCCCGCTGTCCTCCATCGGGCTCCGTCGGCGGCGCGGACGAGAAGCGAAAATCCCACCCATCCCCAAAGTGTTTCCCAACTCACCGGCAACAACTCCCCTGGCCACACTGGCGCCGTCCCGCTCGCTCGCACGCGCTCCGCGGCCGAGGCGGACTCCGGCGGCCGTGCTTCGTTCGCGCCGGAGAGAGCGAGCTTAAATTGAGCGGGCTCGGCGGCGAACTGTGCGAAACGAAACACAACAAACCACGACTACGGCGGGAAGCGGGCCGTTGTTTGGCAATGAAAGCTCGGGGCGCGCGGCTGCGCAGCGACGCAAGGGTTCCAATTAGACGTTCAAGTGCTCCCCGCTGGGTGTGTGTGTGTGTGTGGTTATGCTGTTTACCGCGCGCACACACCTGCTTCGGTGGAGCGGCGCGCCAGTCGGCAAGTGCCCCAAGTGCTCCCGTTTTTCGCGTGTTGTGTGCCGTTTGCGTTTTGTAGTAGAAGTTGAATTTTCTCGCAGCCATGGCAGCTTTTTATTGTTTTTGTTTCATTCTTTTTATTTGTAATTTTTCATCCGAGACTCGGGTGAGTGTGTGAAAATGCGTTCGCGTTCGGCTGTGCACTTGGCATCAGAATCAGTACGATTTGTACTTTGAAGCGATTCGGAGGTGGAAGTGGTGCCCAAAAAGTTCTGTGCTCAGTGTTTTCCCATACACAAATCAAGGAGGTTTTACTGAAAACAGGCGGAAAATTGTTGTATTCCGATTAATATTGTAGGAAGAGAAAAACCCGAAAAAAACAGACATTTTAGCAACAGCTACAGATTTATTCACCACGAGAAGATTTATTTTTTTTAAAACAAAAAAAAAAAAAAAAAAAGAAAACCAGCACACGCAGCTACCCACCCTGCACAACCAACCATCTGTTTGAATTTGGTCCGAGGTTTCTCGACTGCTCGCAAATTGCACTTGCGGCTAAACATTTAAAGATCCTCCACACGCCTCAGACACACTGACATACAGGTAAAAATTAAATAGAAAAAAATATATATATATCATAAAAAACATAAGAAAATCCAGAAGAAACAAAAACGAGGAAAACTTGACAGCCAGAGAAGTTCATCGCGACTTGTTTTTTTTTCGGTCCGCTGTTGTTTTACCGTTTTCGTGCAGAGTTTTTCCGCGATTGGTGATTTTTATTTGGCTCGGACTCGCGTCTCGATTCTCGGCGAATGCCCTTGTGATGAAGTCAATTCCTGAATAAATGGTGCAAAATTAAAAAAAAAGAAATAAGGGCGCATATCGGGGGGCTAGGGAAATAAGAAAAAAAAGAAAAATTCCTAAATTCAGTCGCAGAAAAGGAGTACCGCTGCAAGAGTATTGGTGTGCCTTCGCCAATTGTGTGTTTTAGTGTTGGTTGGTGTTCTATGCTTCTTTGATCCAGCTCCCCAATTTGTTTGAGCAGCTGTTTTTTTTAGGGATTTTACTTGTGATATTTTATGATAAAAGAAATAAGTAAAAGGAAAAATATAAGTCAAGTCGTGTGCCGTGATTTTGTGCGAGGGGAGGCGTTCGAATCCTCCGCATTCGCGCTCTGCCAAAGTTCCGTTTAGGGGGTGGTTTCGAAGGTTGCATCGTTGTCGGCCGCGTCCCGCATTCATCGAAAACACAAATCTCCCATTTCCCCGGATCTGTCGTCGTGTGCGGGGGGTGGAAATTTCCTTGAGAGTAGTTTCGAGTTTTGTTTGAAACAAGAGTGCCAGGATTTTAACGTAAAAACGGCAACAGTGTCGGAGGCCGGGGCTCCCATCATTTCATCCACCTGTTCTTCAAATCCGGGCGGCACAACGAACAGCATCGCAACGGCGACCACGATGGCATTCAACGGCGGGGGCGGCGGCGGTGGCGGTGGTGACGGTCCCCAAAACAAGAAAATTCGCACAGGTCAACAGCCTGGCGAGCAAAATGACACACAGCACCAAAACAACAACCGGGTAAGTCGGCCACAATTATTTCCTTTTGCACCCCTTTCCCCGGGCGCCATCCACCCATTCGTCCTCTGGATTGAATGCGATTTCCCAGAACGACCCTCTAGGAAAATTTTTCCTCGGAAGCAGCGTTACCATAGCGGAAAACAGGAGCCCCTTGCTAAGGGTTGTTACGCAAAGTTTGCCCTTTACTGGAATTGGCACGAAAATTCCTGGCTGCGGCTCCACCGCGTTCCACCTAATTTCACTGTCTGCCAAATTTGAAGAGGAAAAGGTCCGCTCGGGGTTCTAAGAATCAGCAGTTTTGAAATACGTGATCAATACTTGTTGCTAAATTCGCACAAAGACCTTCCAGTCATTCATCAAATTAACCCTTTCTCTATTCGCGGAGTTGGCACTGTTGGAGTCCGAAGATTCTTGGGCTTGAGTAATTCTAAGAAGAGAAGGAGCTAATTTTAAGTATTGTTTTACTCAATCCATTCTTATACGTTTCCCAGAAATGTTTTCAAATAACTGCATAATCCCAAAAGATCTTCATAAACATATTTTGACTTCCGTAAAGAAAAGTCACGAATTTCCATGAAATTTTGCAGGATTTTCGTGACGGGTCGCTTTACCTGTCTCATAATTTTACATTTGGATTTGGTATCAAAATTTGTATATAAATACATAGTTATTCCATACATGCGTGCTTAACTGCGTAGAAAAATTGAAATTTTTTATAACTAAATGTAAATAGATATTATATAATTTCGAAGTAGTGTACTGTCTCCTTATATTTCAGCTAACAGCATAGAGAATTAGTATTTTTGATTTAATTTTGTTCTTGATTACGTAATAATAATAAGGGCAACTAAGAAATTCAGATAGAGTAAAGGACGAGTACAATCAGCTATTGTCTGAGCGCTGGAGGCTATTGCCTCCTTTTAACTCACGATAACAATATGTATTAATAGTTACAATATAATTTCCTAATGCATAATTACATGGGGATTCAAAGTCGTTGTTCATTGTATAACTATACCATGAATCAATGTATGAGATATTTATTATCTCGACAACAAATAATAGCAGTTCCCTTTGGGTAAAAAAATTATATCTATTGAAAGGCTCACTGGAATGAAATAAAACCACTCATTTATAAGATATCACAAAAAGTGATATTTAGTAATATTACTCAATAATAGGTAGGTGTCGCTACGCATTTCATTAAAGGCAGATAAATATTCTTATAACTACTTATTGTTATTATTATTTGTTAAACTGGCCGAACGATTTTATTGAAGCGCTGTAGAAGAAATATGCACGAACTTACATATAACCCTGGTGTGGACAATGTCATAAAAATACTTTGAGTTTTTCAAAATAAAATCATTTGCAACTATCATAGATTTAGTACGATACGAAAATAACTATCAAACTTCTCTACCTCGGAATTATACGGGATAGTGCAAGAAGAATTTATAATCGCAAGAATTAGAAAATGTGTAAGCAATTTCTTTAAAAAATAATGCTCTTTTGAGAGTCCTTTAGTTTTAAAATTGCGTCCGAATGATGGATGGATTGCAGTTGAAAAAATAGTTTTAACTCCTGATTTCCCAAATTTTCAATATTAAAAACGAAAATAATTTCTGATAGACTATAAAAACCATCATAATGAATAATCTTAGATTATTGGTAGTTATAGATTTATAATATTTATGAGTTTATCAGTGAAATATGCCTATTCGGTAACTACTGGCTACTTAGTTTTATGATATAACGTATGTACATACATATATACATATGTATAATTGTAATAATTAGTATAACTATTACAGAATAGTTATTTTATTGTGTTTTGGAAAAGAACACATGTATCCATGCACGTACAGATATACTTAACGCTAATATATCTTTTATTGCAATTTCGTTGGCACTTCTTCCCGATGCATTAAAAATATAGCAACTTTAACCATTAGCTAATAAAATAATATCTAAAAGCATTAAGCGCTTATCTCGCTAGTCAAAATTATGCTTGGATGAAGTTCAGTAATCTTCAAACATAAACTAACAATGAACTCCCAGAATCCTTATTTAAAGTGTTGATAATAGATGTAAATTCTTGAGTGTGTTTTTGAATAACATCAGTAGGTGGTAGGATAAAATACTTCTGTAAACAATAAAATTCCATAAAACTCGTTTGGACTTTATGTAATCTACTTTAATCCACTGCAGGTGATTCGTTCGCGCTTAATCCTTCCACCACACACTTCTCTAGAATTTTGTTTCTATCTACAATTACAATTCACAGAGAGTTAGAAAGATTAATTGCAAGCGAAATGTGTGTCACGAAAGTAAATTTCTGGCAAAATGCAAATAGTTTTTATGCACGACCTACTTCATTCGAATAACAAAACACGTTTTTAAAAATGATACAAATTTGTATAACATAGTTATTAATTTTTTATAAATAACTATAGTAAAATTCAAAGATTCCTTTTAATATTGTCCATACCACTTAGAAGTGAACTACATTTTCATTAATTTAGATAACATCTATCAAATCGTAACTTTAGTCAGAATTTGCTGTAAAAAAAATTGTAATTTTACGACGGATGAAAAATGTCATTAGAGTTTAAGACATTGTACACAATTTAGAAGGAGATCAATTCTGTAGTTTTCTTTTAATCATTAACAGCAGATGTGAAAGGTTGATTTAACTTTCTTAAAAGTAAAAAACAATTTTGTTTTGTCGAATTGTTCGAAGCAGAATACATATTTTGGCAACAACGCAGTTATAATTTCTAAAATTTTTGTTCCGATTATACTTGATGAAACAAATAATTTAAATTTTATTTAACTTAATTCGCCCAATTAATATTATAATTATAGTTATATGTATACCGTATATTTAAATATCTTTTTTTAAAAATTAAATAAAGTTATATGATACCACTTTAACGCCGAATAAACAAAACTGAGCCAACAAAACGTAAAGAGACTCAATTTTCTCACTTTATTGTAGAATTAGCTCCAATTAGAATGATAGTAGATTGTTATTTTAGTAGATAGTCGCATATTTTTACGTTTTTCCAGCTGTTTGTCTCTGCTCGTCTTTACGCGAAGGTATCGCTTATCGACGGATTGATGCTTATCAGTGGTTCAGACTCAAAGATAACAAAATTCAAATATCTTTTCGTCTACTCATGTCACGTTTACTTGTCACGTAAATAAAAGTTTGTTTTTTGAAACTTTCATTTACTCCAAGCGATGAATCCGCTTCGAGGCGATTTACGTGAATATTTTTAGAATTTTAATTTTGTTGTACTTTTTTGTCGGTTGCGAAAAAATTACATATGAATTTCATGAGGTAGGTATGCACACAATGTAGTCTCTCTTATTTTCATTGAAACAGCTCTGATTAAAATTTAACATTTCCTAAATTCTTACTGGTGACTAATTTTATTTATATACTTTTTAAACTAACTAAACTCAAAAACTACTTTTCGATCTAATATGAAAAAATATGTATTTAAAAATACGTAGCGCAAAACTTTTACACATCAGCTTTTTATAGTTGTCTCATATTATAAGTTAGGTTTAGTTCGCTTTTGTAGATAATTGCTTACGAATTTTAATTTTAAATGCTACTAATTAATATAAACTACTATATTCACCTATAGTATAAAGGCTCTGCATATTTTTCTGAAGTACTAATTATTTCTTTATTTTATTATTTGTTATTATTTTATCTCTATGATTTGCGCATACGTGCTGTACAACTATTAAAAATAAATGATTAGATAACTAGTTAAAACTTTTTAGTTGTTTGGTAAAGTATGTCCGTAATGCAGTATTCTTTAATGACCTTGCTAGAGAATTGTAACGATTTTTATAAGAGTGCCTCTATGCAAGGACATACAATTTTCAGTTACGATTACGAGGGTCTGAAGGATTGATTAAAAGGGACAGAAAGTGGGAAAAACTTGCAAGAATCGATTTAGTTACGAAACATCAGATATAAATAAATGTTAGATATATTTTAGGAATGTTCTAATTTGATACCCCACATACCTACCTAAAAATCCTTGAATTTGCAAATTAAGATTTTTCCTCTTTTATGTTTTGGACAGCATTATCTCTTAAGGATAGCCCAGTGCTACCGTATTTCATATAACTAATGTTTGAAGGCTTTTCATGCTATACATAAATAGTTTTGACGTTATCGTATGTTTGGTTTTTTGTATAAATAAAATGTATAGGAATAAAATCGAATTTTAAATATTTGGGCAAATTGTAACTATCCTAAAGTGTCCTGTTACCGACCACCCCAGCTCAATCATATTTATTTTGTGTGTAAAAGCCAAAGAAAATTGCATTAACAAAAAATGTATGTACTATTTAATTTTTGGAACGTATTGGCTGTTATCACTAACGCTTAAATTATTAAATGAATATAGATGGTTGTTGGTAACTATCAGGGAAACGTAAAATAATTGGCATCCTGTTTGCATTCGACCACAATATTTTACCATTTTATTTCAATCTGTATAAGCGTTCGAATTAAAAGATATTTTTAATAATGCTAAGTGATCGGTATATCAGGATATTTTTTGTTACTTCTATTCTAACTGTCCATGACAACATTTTATCGTGATTGCAACGTGAATTTAGAGAAAAATATCAGAGATAACGAAATCTTGAACAAATTAAGTGAGGTTATATTGAAAAGTAGGAAGAATTCAACGAATTTTTAGGCGTTTTTGGGAATTATATGATATAAAATACATGTTCTTCTATAGGAGCAATGTATAACATCATTCTAAAAGGTGACATAAACGACATAAAGTTAAACTCAATTATATCAGTCATAATTTTTTCGTAAATTGTAGCGACATTTCACTCATTAACTGGCTTCGTAATTATATTGCCTACAGTCACGCTAATGATTTAACGTGATGATAAACATATTATCTTTTCATGGACACTACAATATAAATGTACCTAAAATATTACTACTGCTGTTTGTACATGACATTACTTAAGAAAAATGTCAATTGCTGGTCTTATTTTAATTGTTGCTTTTTGACACGTTCCGAGCAAACGTTACGAGGATAAATTTAAAAATATTTACTTTTGGTCAACAGAGGTACCCACGCATTATAAAGTTCTTTCTCGGTTTCTCGTGAAATTCATTCACATCCTTCATTGACGAGTGCGAGCGCGTAAAATCGAACTCAATGAAGTTGCGGCTTAAGAGCAAAAGGAAAGAAAGTAAAAAACATCAAAAGTTTATGATCTGGGACAACAAAACAGTGGATTATGGAAATGCTGATTTAAAAGTTGCTCTTTGGCGGAAAATTTTTTATGAGTTCCGCGCACGGAAGTGCATTAAAGCTTACTTCCTTTTGAAGGTGTTAAACATTTTATAGTACGGTTTTAACCCTAAAATCAGTTCGCTATTTCAGACTTCACACTTCGCAGGATGAAAATAAATAAAAATGTACTTGAAGCCGTATTGTATAAGAGGGTTGGGTATTTTCTTAGACTTAGACAATAGTAACCAAAGTAATATGATTATTTTTACACAAATAAAAACCTCCTCAGAGTAAGGATCAATTTGTTTTGTTACAAATAATCGCTGCTGACTTGTCAAAGTACTTTTTTGGAATGTTGATCAAAAAACATGTTTTGAATAAATACAATATCCACAGCTCTGAGGTTTAATAGGGTTAGGGTTATTCAGCTAGGATAAATACAATACACTTCATTTAAAACTTATAATTAAAGCTCACATCTTTTTGATAATTTAAATGACCTTGGATATTAGGTTTTTGAATATTTTGTGTTTATGTTGGAAATGTTCTTGATGGAAGAAAAGCATTATATTCCCAATTTTTCTCATGAAAATACCATGCCAGAAAGAACCCATAAGAATGTAATTTAATTATTGAACATTTCATGATACAAGGAAATTCACGGAAATAACTTATGATTACTATAACTATGTCTATTAACTATACCTCAAAAACTGGAATAATTCGTGGGTTTATTTGATCTTCAGAAAAAAAAACCATATTTTATGTTTATGTCCTTCAGCTGAGAAAGGCATTCCGAGAATTTCCAGAAAACGCAAATTAACTGCCATATCCCCGCATTTTTCTGAATTCCTTTACAAATTTCTGTATTTTGCATTTTTATCATTAAAAAAAAAATCATATGTTACATGTTCACATATACTGTAGCTTTCTAATGTAAAATAATAGCACTAATCTTTCTAACCATTTTGGAGAACAATTCACTCTTAAATCTAAATTGTTTTTTATAGAATCAAATAATCGGTTTAAGTAAAATGTAAATTTGGCGAATTATTTTGAAAAAATATAAAATCTTTCGGAGTAGTTTTTGTTTCTAGAATTATTATAAAATGGTTTCTCATAAATACATAGTAAGGATAAATGCAGTATTTTGTGCAAAGTAGGACAACAAAACAAAATCGAAGGGGCTGAATAATCTATCTCTTCCTTTTTTCAAATATCAGAGTAAAAAAAACCTTTTTTCTCTTAAATATAACTATAAACATAAATCTGAGGAACGCGACGGAAAATTCAAATCGTTATTTCTTGAGATAGTTGCAAAATCAAGTTGCGGCTGGTACTTGGAGTGTTTCAGCTCTTCAAAATCTGCATGTTTAAAACAATTTCTGCATGGTGACCAAAAATGTTTGAATCGATCTCCGCGACAGTTCAAGTTGCGTGGAACGTCTTCTGGGTTGGTGGCTTTGTTGGTTTTCCGTCCACACATTAAACCAGTTAAACATTTTCTTCTTTGTGGTGTTAGGGTTTTTGTCGGAAAAGTCGATTAATCGTCTTACATTGTAAAAACAGGGCGATGTGCACGTTGAGTCAAAATAATTGACCGTGGGTTTTCCAAATAACCTTCAATAATTTTCGTTCGCTATGCTTTAAATTTCCGAAGTCTTTACACAAATGCCGAAGTTGTGGGTTATTGAATCCTCCTCGTTTTTTTGCGCAATTCTGTTATTTTAATCTTCACACCTTAACACATCTCTTCAACCGCGTCAATCTTTTATGCGATTAAGTTAACTTCATGACTTTCAAACTACTGCACTTCAATAGAAAATGTCCTGCCCAAAATAACTTACTTTATTTTAAAATATACCTATCCGGGGTTCAAAAAGTACAATTCGTTTTAACAAATACTTTTAATTTAAGCAAAGTTCGCAAACGATTGTAGTTTGTAAGTAGTGCTAATTTTATCATTGCGATTTCAAGAAGAGTTTTTCCTCAAAAGCAATATGTAGGTATGGTTTTAAATATTAAAATGCAAACTTAGTCATAATATGAATAATTAAATGAATTTTGAATTCTACCACTAAATTGTATGTACATACTTGTAAGATTGAATTGGAATAAATAGTAACTAATAGTAATTATAATTAATTTAAATAAAAATAGCGGGTTATTGCACTAATTAATTCAAAAAAGAATGAATTTTTCTGGTAACTATGACTAATAGTATTCGTATGCATAGTTATATGTACAGTAAAAAACTTGTCCTTACTTTTTATTCATTTTCAATGTTGATACTTATTTCTATGAATAATTGCATGCGTTAAGAAGAACGATTGGTTTTTTATATTTGATAAAAAACATAATTTTATTTAAATAAAGTTATATGTACGCAATTAACCGAGATTTCATTGAAATATAGTAAACTATGAAAAGCAGATAATGGAATAGAGGAAATAGATTAATTAAACGAGTAGTTACTGTTCAAGTGAGTAGCAGTAAAAAGGCTAAAGAAAATTGTTGATAGAAAAAGATTGGCATGTAAAATAAGCCAACAAGTCCAACGGGTCAAGTTCACGAGCTCAATATAGGAGAGTCACTGTGCGATAGGCACAACAGATTTTAAAAGATGACAACAGCCTTCAACAGTGAAACAAATCTGTAACTAAACCCAGGTTAACTTAAGAACACAATGTGGCTAGTGGGGAAAAATTTAATCTGAATGAGAGAATGCGACGACATTTTAGCGGTGGGTCTCTTGAAAAACCTTCAATAATTATATAGACTTACTGGATGATTTTCTTTTATATTGATGAATATAATAGAAGGTAATTGAATTTTTCAGCAAGACAATGCTGCCGTACATTCAACGAAAATTTCCAAAGAGTTTCTGATGTGAATTTTTAAAATACATAGAAGAATTCTTCTACGTTTTAAGTCTGTCATATTTCATTCATTGTTATTTTAAAGTCTTGTGTTAATTTTGTCATATCTAAAAAATGATCTGCATTTTGGAACAACTTTTTTATAGAAAGGATGCAGGCAGTGATTTAGTATTTTCAATTTATTTTTACTGAAAATCTTTACCTTGGATAAAGGTTTTCAACTGTGTTCTTAACTCGCATAGTTATTAAGTTTCGAGGCCAGTTGGCAATTGACCTACCCTTCATAAAATTTCTTGCTTAATTTGACATGCTCTAATAGATGTTGTCTAAAGTTTATAGCAGAACGCCTCGTAAGATTTTGTGTGTTTTCCAGCGAGTAAGGCTCGAACCTCCTGTTTAAAATTTAAGATGAAACACTTTGGCTCAGCTCTTCTTACGGCACCTTATCTTGAGGGGGAAAACGGCCTCTTCTCCTTTAATTTGAAATATTACTCCTTTTCCGCCCTCTGTTACCACGAGTAAGGGGGTTGTTGCCAGCCGCATGTTTTTTTTTTTTGTTTTGTTGCGTACCCAAAATATTTGTTTCTGTATTTCCATCCCTTCCGAAGTTATTGAGGTTTTCCCGGAACTTATCGTACAGCATAAATCAATCCGGGACTGCTATCAGTTTGGGTGCCTTAGAAATTCATTTACCCTTTTTGGAGGGATATTATATATAATTACTTATATTTTTTTAAGACTACTGGGTCTAAGAAAACGAATCGATTTTCTTGGAGTTAACAAAATTTGTATAGCCGCTTTATAGTGAGAGAGAGGATGGTAACACTTGCTGCTCAGCCGGGAAAACTTATATCTACTTTGATTTTAGCAGTGTACCCCAAAGAGAATCGATTTTCCCAGAGCACGCGAAGGCAACTTTCATATTTCATGCACGACAGTGGGAAGCAAGAGCAAGTTTGGGAAAAACACAAAAGTGACGCTGGTGGTGATAATTCCAAATGGCGGGAGTGTCAACATAACGGGATTTGGGGGAGGGGAGGCGGAATGAAGGGCTGAAGGGATGGTGGGGATGTTCGGGTTGGCTACGTCGCGCCGATGGGTGGTGCAGGGAACGCCACAAAGAGGTGCGAAAAATACAAATGCCCGATTGTCCGTTCGTCAACCGTCCCCCAAAAAATTGGACGCAGGGCATAAAATTTAAAATAAATAAAAACCCCACCCAGTCGCACTGGTCGGGCGGGCTGATCCCGAATTATCCCTGCATATTTCCGACCCGGGCCAGGAGTGCCACTGGAGCGAGGTGGCTGCAAATCCGTTTTATTTATACAAGTGTGGAAGATGCAAGCCCGAGGATTTGTTGCATCTCATCCCGGGGAATCCCCGTCCACAGCGGGAAAGCGCGGCCCCACGCCCCACTTGCGCCCCTCGCAGGGTCTTCTTCAGGCAGTTGGAGAGGCTTAAAATGTTCCTCAGATGAAAATTTCCGT
Source organism: Tolmerus cingulatus (assembly GCA_959613345.1). NCBI lineage: Eukaryota > Metazoa > Arthropoda > Insecta > Diptera > Asilidae > Tolmerus > Tolmerus cingulatus. The sequence continues at coordinate 18,973,967 of OY390708.1, read as the reverse complement.
GCTTGTTTTGGTGGTTGGGCCCCACTCGCACCCCCAGCTTCGCCCGGCGTCGCCCCGTGCGCCCTTTGGGGGCGGAACATTTTGTCAGGGCTTATTTATTTTTACGGCGGAAGCGGGCTTTGGGGCCCTAAGAGGGTTTCTCCGGAATGGTGCCACTGGTGAAGCGTTTATCGGTAAACGCGCACTGAATTATCCCATCTTAATAAGAGTGTGGTAGTTTTGGTTCGATTTTAATTGATTTTCCATGGCCGAAAGCTTAAGCTCCGGCCCTGGGTCTGTGTTCAACAAATGCTCGACGGAATTCGCTTGATGTGCGCACTCCCTTGCATGGCGGCGTTGCCAGCCCTCTCGATTCTCGGATTTATGCTTTCCGGGAAGTGCACTCACAGCACTGCTCTAATTACGAGCCCCGTGTCATCGCCTTGTTTTATGCACCACATAAACGTAAAATTCATTTTTAGTATACAATTTATTTAGAAGCTTGTCCTCCGTCCACTGTAATTTTGGTGATGTTTAAATACGAGATCAAAAATAACTTGCGTTAACGATAAGTGCATTTAATCAATTATGTACTTGTTCATAGTTAGGGCACACTTTAGACGACAACTATTTAGAAAATCGGAGATTAATGTATGTACCACATAAAAGTTCCTAAAATCTCCTTAATGTTATTATGACGCAAAGGTAAATAAAAAAATTTGACACTTTCATGAATAAGAATGAAAGAAGCACAAAATGTTAGATTCAACTGCTGCTAGTGCAAACTATAAACTTATTAATAAGGACAATTTACCCTTTCATAAAGAGGAAATAAACTTTAAGTCAGGAAATTGATCTCATGTTGCATAAAGTTGCTACCGATATACTCGCACTCACATCAGTAAATTACAAATCCCAAACTAAAATTCTGCATGACTGCAAAACTTACAAATTCTATCAAAACCTGTTTTCTATTTATCACTTTCAGGACAAATGCTGATGAATTTTATTCATTTCTGTTTTCATAATTTATCTAAGTAAATTGGCGCTTAGATAATAAAACCAGGTTACTAGCAGCCTAGGACTAGTAGATTTACTGACGCGAAGACTAATATTTTATGTCCATCATGTTGGGAAATATTATTCATAAATCGGTCGTCGACTTTTCAAAAACAAATTTTCATATTTTATTTCGTTATTATTTTGATAACTCATGATTATAAGTTCGAAGTCTTTTAAATTTTCGTTTACTTTATTTGTAAGTTAAGAACAATTTTATGAGAGGCGAATCGAATTACTTCGCTTCGTCTTTTGCAGCTGAATTGCATGAAAAATTTCTTATAAAAATTTAACTGCCTGTATCTAATTTAGCAATAAAGGACGAAGCCAAATGATTCGTTCTGTTCCTCGTAATAAAGCCCGAAATGCAAATACTAATTTGCAAATAGAAAACCCAATAGTTAGTTGAATAATCAAATTTTCACACGATCTCTGCTGTACGATCTTGGTGTGGCTACAGAAATTGTTATAAAAAATAAAGAAGATCTTAAGAATACAAGGGTTGGTTCAGAAGGTGAATGAGTAGGTGAGAACATATTTTGCTCAAATTACGTCGGGTAGGGGATCACATCGAAGTACTTCAAAAATAATAATGGTAGGTGGCATTCTATTTTTACAAAATATAAAAACGAGAGAGCCCTTTGTAATCTACGTGAAAACTGCCTGGGAAGAGTTCAAAATTATGAGTTCATTTTACGTAACCACGAAGCATGTTTGGCCATAGTTTTTTAAAACAATCATTTTAATAGTTATCTTATGTTGAGTTGGTCTAATCCCCAAATAAATAAAAGGTTTAAAAAAGTGAACGTTTCAATTGTCTGGTAAAGCAATCTAATTTTAGTTAATGAAAGACGTATTATTTAAATCGTATTTAAAATAGGGGTTTTTATGCGAATACACGTCTTTAATCGGGGATATTGAGCTGTTTATAACACTTTAACATCGAATTCGACCTTAGCTGATAACTTGAAGATTCGTTTTCTGCGAACCCGAAAACATAAAAACGACTGGGGAAATTGAGAAATCAGAAGTGCATTTATGCAGCATCTATCATACATATTTATTACCAATCAAATTCAAATAATGCATCTGAACCTCGATCAAAAATTCATTTATGCAGTGTAAACGCATGTGATGGGCAGATACGAGTATCATGAAATTTTCTGATTTCATACATATCTGTCTCAAGTAGGTAATAGTATCTGAGATAGAAAAGTAATGTTTGTTTTGTATTCTCGCAGAAAGTAATTTTTATCGATTTTGGTGATAAAGAGTTGTCGACTTCTGAAATCAAACTTATTTATTTGATATTCAAGAAGTTTTTGATTTTTGATTATAAAAAATGTAGATATGTAGCGTGAAATTCACAAATTATGTGGCATAAATTTAGCAGTTTCAACAATTTTATTATATTATTATTTCCCTATTCTTATTAGATTTATTATTGTTATTCCTTTTTATTTTTATTTGTTTTCATTTTTGATTTTGGTCTTTTTGTAATTTTGGAGGCACACAACTTAATAGTACCTACCTATATGCAAATAGTGATAATAGTAATAGTAAAGAAATGCGAAATATATTATATATATATATAGATACTCCTATATTGAATATACATAATAACGCTTATTTTTGTTTCACAAATTTCAATAGAAGAATATAAAACAATAATTGCAAAATGTAGTTTCTTTGAGTTTTTCTTCTACAGCAAAAGCATTTACCCATATTTGTCAGCTTGGATTTAAGAACTTTTATCATATGTGTATTTATTTAGTTAGTCAAATTTAGTTAAGAACAATTAATCACCCTAAATTTTTCGATTGTTGCTTCTTTTAGATTGAGTATTAGCTAAATAAATTCTCACTCGTATAAAGCTGCCCACATACTGATTTGAAGGACGTATTCAAGTCAAAATATCTATGTCGATTTATAAGAGAACATTTTAACAGTCTAAACTAAACAATCGTAAATCGTTTTGCCACAAACTTCACACTTGAAGTGCGGGGATCTTGAAAGGTTATAAAGTTTTTTGTTCCAAAGTAAACAAAGAGTAGCCGCAGGCTTTTACTGCAGAAGTCACATTCCTGCTCCTGGGCAATGCGGAAGTTTTACTTATTTGAAAAGTTTGCATGAAATAAAAATCTCATTTTAAAGCACCTTGCATTAAATACTGAAACAATATTTCGCATTCGAAGCGAAACACGACCACTTCAAAATAAATCTTGCAATAGCACTTTATAATTATTCCTTAACTACAAAGGATGCTAAGGGGTGGTTCGGTTTTCTTATTTGCTCCTGCTTTATCTGAAAAGGCTTAGTGTTTGCTTAGGATCCGATCTTTGCATGTTCTTATTGACTAACACGACTATTTAGGGAAAAACGGATTGGGTATCTTATCTAGAGCCCCCAAGTTGTAGTAATGGGGGTATTTATTTGATTACATCACGCTTGTCCTAATGGAAGGAGCTCCTTTCATAGCGCATTTTCCTTACCCTTCCCATTCAATTGGCTGATTGTGTCGAACGACAACCTTATCTAATGTAGTTTTGCTTTCTGCTGGGTAACATCATCAAAATTTATTAGAAAATTTGGTTTTTGGTTCCATACATGACGATGATTATGCTGCATTGTTATGTCGTATAGTCGGAATCAACGTTTTGATGAACAAAATAATTGATGCATTCAACAGAAAATTCATTTTCTTCCTAACTATTAGACAAATAAAAGGAAAGCTATAGAACAAAATTATTGAATTGTTGCTAATTTAATTTAATAAAACCGATTAAGTAATAAGTACTAAATATAAAGTAAAGAAAGTTAATAGAGCATATTGATCTTCAAAGTTGATAATCTCTAAAACTTAGTTTCCTAAGACTTTGTGTTTTTTTTCTTTTCATTTAAATTATAGGAAATATTTCTTATTAATTTCGTCCTTTAATCGTTCATATCGGATTACATTTTACAAGTTTGTACGTAAAAAACTCACAAATTATCGAATCTTCGACCCCCTCATTATCCTTGGATTCTTAAGTATCCCACTAACGACGCCCATCTATGATTATTTCTAAAGATTTAAATCTAACTACCTACTTGCTACCCAAGTTGTTAAATTTAACAAATGCCAGGTGAGATGAACACATTTTTGTTATTTAAATAATTTAAGAAGAACTGAGTGTGCGACGTTGGGATGAAAATAATAAAAATAAAGATTAGATTTTTTCCAATTTACTTCGTTATGTAATAATATTGATACCATGAGTAGAGAATCTTTATTTTTGAAATATTTCCAAAATTCCTATAATAATATAATAGGCTAAAATATTGACGAATAACTAATTTTTTCAAAATTCTTACAGGAAAAATGTTCTTTAAAATAATACATATTGCAGGAGAGAGAATTGTGAAAAAAACATTTGTTATTGTATTACACATTTATTCACTTTTCGATTTGGCTAATCATTTCCATATTTATGTTTTTCTCTCTCTTTTGCAACATAATCCACATTTTTGCTAAAATTGCGTCTAAATTAGAAAGAATTTTAACTATTCAATTTCAAAGCTTTTATTTGAGAAGAATTTTTTTAATTTTCCGAATAAAGCTTTAAAGTAATTTGAAAAATTGAAATTTTTGATCATGAATGGGTTAATGTGACTAAGTACCATCAGTCATTTCTAATATTACTTTCAGTATAGAAAAAATGCATATCGCATGAATAGAAACTGGTATAAATTGGCTACTCATTTGCTAATTTTGCGTTTTTAGCTCAGTTTTATTCATAGTCAAATGTTTCATTTTAATTAATTACTTTCCATAACTCATTACGCCTTAGTTTCTTTGATAGAAAAAATGTTCAAAATAAAATCCCTTTCACAGACCTAAATACTTACTTAATAAAAAATTGCTGCATAAAACTACGTACTCCTCCTAAAAAAGAGCTAAAAAAAGATACATGTTCTGGTTTTCGATCCGCTGCTCTAGCGTAAACCCCTAAGCAGTTTTCAATCTAATTCGCCGAACCAGTTTAGTTTTTCATGTGCATAATACAGGTACATTCCACTCAGCCCAGCCACTAGTAGTGGCAGACTCGTAAGTTAATGCACTATGACGTTTCTATGCTATGCTATGTTATGCTATGCTGCCATGCAATCCAAAATTCAAGCGAGACTTTCACCAAACTCCTTTAGGTGGCAAGTAAAATTAGCGACCGATCGTCATAGTCCTTTTAGTCAATAGTTTTGTAACCGCGATTCGAATAAGGAAAGTCGCGAAAATCTCAACATGTCGCGACTTTCCATTTCGAATTGCTGGCCAAATGTAGACGTTTCTGAAGCTGGGCCGATTACCGCAATTGAGGAATGAAACCACGGCGTGGAGCTGAGAGTGCGAATGCGATTTCGCGCCATATTCCGTCGCCTGTTGCGTCCATAAACCACTTTTTAACTAAATTGCGTGCCCAATGGCTGTTACGACACTGGAATCAGATTAAAGCGGGACTAAGCAACTTTGCGCCGCGGTTCAGTCGAACGAAACCTGCCCGGCCGGTGGCTGCGTGCACTGACCGGCGAATGCCATCAAAGCTAAAATCGCGGACAAGTGCAATTTCGGGCGTTCCCCGTGTTTTGATCTTTTGCGTTCGTGGACTCCGCCAAAAACTCCAGAGTGAGTCGCAGCTCCCGAGTGCGTTCCGCCGGGAGTTGGCGTCGACTGGGCGAACATGGACGCACTGATTGCCGCACACCTGAATTCGCTTCGCACGTTATTGCGCCAACTTTTGCGAAGCTTTCAAAATGTGACGAATGCACGCGGTCGTACCTGCGGGCAATCAAATGGTCATTGTCCGCTGCTTGGTGGTTAATGAAGAACAAAATGAGTGGATTTACTGAATTATGTACCAATTTTAAAACTACGTAGTCATTACTTTGTACTATACTTCAGACAATCTGCACAGACATCAAATTTGGTACTAACATATGTATATATTTTACTAAAAATGTGGATTCAACATAATTTAGATGTATCAAAATAATACAATTGTTAATATAAAACTATGTGATACAACATTCAGGTTTTGTAGGTATACTCGTTATAAAATGGTTAGTTTTTAGGTTAGATGGAAAGCAGATAGATTAGAACTAGTTACAGGTTTTAAAAGCACATATAGCAACTCACCTCCAAAATGTAGACTAGGATATTTAGTACTGGTGTAAGATTTATAACGATATATTATTTCATGATTCTATAGAGCTTTCAGTATAGCAAGTATGCATATCTCTGAAAAATTCAGAATTCAATTAAATTTAATTTAATTAAATGTTATTAAAGGGGTTATTATAATTTGATTTCGTTCTTCATATTTTAATTCATAATAATTGGATAACAGCGCGTAATAAAAAATGACAATTACATTAAATTCCAAACGGAAAATTCCATAATGGATCGATGAAACGAAAGTCCATGAAGGAAAAAGGAAAAAGGAAACATGACAAAACTTGGTATAATCATTCTGGTCTGATAACACCGCACCCATATTTTGATTAAAAAAACAAGGAACTAGTTAAAATAATAACTATTCATCATTTGGTTTATTAACAATTAAATATTTATAGAAGTAATTGTTTTTACTTCTTTTTAAGTAACAAATTGAAAGTAAGATCTAAAACAAGACCTTTACAGTTATAGTGTTTTTGGAACTTTTAATAAGAAATATTATTGCGATGTTATCCAACTCTCCCTTACTTTTAGAAATATCCTGAGAAAATTGCATTGTATCATAGTTTGGCTTTTATGACAATTTTTTCACTTTTCATTGTAATTTTCAAGGGTACCTCGATAATGATGCATGACTAATTGAATGTTTTCATAAGCAACGTCGTCGATTAATCAACACGCATGAATTAATTCGCGAAATTTTAAAAGCGTTTTCTTGAAACAGCATTTTTCAAGCTGGATTACAAAAAATATACTGGAGCGATTGGGCTCAGATATTAATAGGTATATATGTTATTCTGTACACCCATGACTATCGATCCAACAACTTTTAAAATGTCAAATTGTCAAACCCAAATTTTACAAGTTGCTATATAATTTGCAATCAGCAATGCATTTCTGAATGGCAATCATTTGGAGCTAGTACAAAAAACTCAGAGCCCTTGTAAAAAATACAATTTATATAGGTATGTGGTTTTTGTAGTAAAAGTTGGTACATTTATTTACAACATATGTATTTATTACTTATCCTTGTAAAGCTTCTTATAGAATAAACAATGGTTTCCCAACATAATTGTCGAGTAGGTGGATTTGTAATTCATTCATAGCTCAGTCTGAATATCTCAATAAATAATATGAAATTTTCATTTCCATAAAATATGTAAATTGATATACTCGTAAGATGCTAAAATTAGCTTTTACAAATCGCTCATATTTCACACATTATATTGTTTGTGTAAAATTGCGAATGGCTCTATTCTCAACCTACATATACAACTGCACAGCGATTATTATATCGAAATTTTGATATCCTGGAGCCAAGAAATCGTTTACATGTACCTGATCCGCTCACAATGTCAATTCATCAGTTTTTGTAAGGTGCCGAAAGAAAAGCGAATTATGTATTTCGGCGAAAACCACTAGGACAATCGGTCTAGGATTCTTTACAGAAGAATACAATTGGCAATTTTCCAACAGGAGCAAGCACGTGCAGTCTCATCGAATGTTATGAAATATGAAGTAGCATAGAAATTGACCGAGCTGACCAAAAACGCGGAGCTGGACATCACGAAAGCCTCAACTATGAGAATGTCAAGTGAGCACGTAAGTGCTTCGGTCGGGAGCATAAAAAATGTTTAGGGACGACATAAATCCTAACCTAACGAATACATTATTCCTTTTCTGGGTTGTCGTGCTAGAGACCGTCCTGTCCTTGCCCGTTTGCATAATCTGTCTAAAGGAACCTTATGCACATTCCGGTTGCTCCGAAGGGCGCGTGCATAATGGAGCAGTCTACCGATTCTGCACAACATATCGAGTTATGCAGGTGTAAAAATTTGCATGCACACTAACAATGTGTGTGCATTCAGTTGCATTGGCTTTTGTGTCTACTCGCGAGACGAAATTGCATTGAGATATGTCTTTTAGTTTGCTCTCTGTATGATGCATTAAATATATTTTGGAAAAATAATCTTCTTGCTTATACATATTTCGAGAAAATATTTTTCAAAAACAAAGGCTAGTTCTCTAAAAACAAGAGAAATGCTTTTAAACTACTCTAGTTGGAACAATTTAATTTCAAGCGATTTTAGGTTTTCAAAAATTACAATTATGCTGCAAGGCTGCAACCTTTCACTTCTGGTGACAAGAGTACAATTGAATTTCGAAAGAAAGAAAACTAAAGTAGATGCTGCATACCCTGCATATCATTTCACTGAATATCAATTACAAAAATTTAAAGTTCTTAATTTAACTTCCAACTGTTGTGGTATAACTTTGGGACAGATCGAAAGTTTTTACACTGGATATTTTAGGCTAGTATTATAAGGTGATCTATATTTTAATGTTATAAATAATATGGGTTTATGTAGTGATGAGCAAAATCGGTTTTGTTCTTGTAGACTTGGTGTTGCAAAAAGTCGAAAATGGCTAGGGTCAAATTAAGAAATATTTGTAATTGCAACTGTTTACTGTAGAAGTTAATTTCGAGCATTAAAAAGTTGTCCACTAGTTAATTAAAAATTACTTGAATTTCAGCAAAATAGAAATCGATGCAACATTTTTCGTTTAGAGAGTGATAACGATGATCTTTCAGAGCCAGTTTTAGATAAATTGTGTATGACGATAGCAAATTTCTGTGGAATTAAGTGATTTCTAAAATAACAGACGATTTCTGTAACACTACTAAATTTAAGACCAAAATATGATGAGCGAAAAGGTCAAATGAAAAAGAAAGGGATTCAGTTGCAGCCGAAACCTCTGATGTACTTTCATTTTGCATTGGTTACATTAACTGAAATAATATTTGTGGAATTCCAGAGTAAAATCCCTGCATATTTTCTATCGAAAATATCAACAATTCTCAGATTGATAGTGAAAACGGATTGATTGATTTTTATGCTGCAAAACATTAGGTACCATTAAAACGTTAATATATTTGATACCGATTACCATGCATACCTTTTTGAAGATAAATTTTACTTTCAAAGAAGTTCTCTTTTTTATTATTATATGTAGTTATATCTATTCATTAAAAAATTCCCAAACGTCGTATTCTTTTTATTAGAAGTTGGCCACTCAAAATTTCTCTCGGTGTTTTCACCAAAGTCATAAAATGCGTCATCTTTGAACGAATTGACTACTTCAATGTATTAACTAATTAAAAGTAAATTTCATTCATTTACTAACCCACTTAAGTACAGTAAACAAAACGCAAATACATTCATTATACTGAAATGTATGTATGTGTTCGACTGTATATCCTCAAAAATTGAGAGATAATTGATGGATTTGCACCGATGTTTAGTGATTTTCTGTTTACGCGTTTTTTCAGAATGAAAGTTATGTTTGGACAACTGTTTTAATTTGTTCCTGATTCTCCAGGTGATGATTCGTGTTTTCAGTGTTGGCGTAATGAAATTACAACATTTGTAGTTTCCATTCATGCGATTTGTTGCCATATTTCAATGAAAATAAAGGTCTTGAAAAGACTTGAAGGAAATTTAGTTTATTTTATGCATAAATATAAAAGAAAGAATAGCAACTTCAGACTGATATTTATATATCTTATTATCTATATGCCAAAATTGACAAATCCTTTCCAAAGCTTTTCACGATAAAAAAATTTAAAACGATTTAAGCTCTATATATCAAAAATGTCAATTATTTTTTGAGTAATCGCTGACAGAATTTCGAATATCGCTTGAATACTTTATTATGTAGGTATAATAGAATGGCTTTGGTCAATAAATTTTTGTTTAAGTATGCTTTTTAACTATGAAATAATTTCTTGCATAAATTGTAAATTTAAAATTGAAATTTCTCCAACAAGTACCGTTTTCAAATAGAATTATGTATCTATATCAAAAAAGTAAAAAAAATCAGTTTTTTGTTCAGTTTTGAAATTGATTAGGAAATTAATTAAACTTTAGTGAATTGTGCAAGTTATTATAATTATAAATTAAAACTCAAACTGTAGGAACTACTCCAAAGTTAAGAATGTAATCCATAAAACTTTACATCCACGGGTTTTTCCAATTTGAGTTTAATCTGTGTTAAATTTTATGAAAGAATTGTAAGGCACTTTGTGAAATTTAACACCATTTTGTAATTTTTGGAAATAATTAAATGTGGAAGGTTTTGTTTGAGCTACATTATTATTTTCTATAACGATCCTTAAAATTTTTAATATTTTGCATATTTCCAATTCCAAATTCATTTCGAAGTTATTATATGTCGATTTTTTCAATTCTGATAGTAATTCTTTATTTGAGTGCAATGAAGGGGAAAGGTTCGCCAATCAGTTAAAAATTGGGAAGTGTTCTGTAATATTAGACGTAGCTAAACTAAGTTCATCGGAAGTTTTAATAGTAAGTACCAGAGTAATTACTTAAATGTTACCTGGTCGTTTTCAGACGATTGACTTTGTTTCTGCAGATTGGATGTTATGCTCGGGTTTCATCTGGAGATAAAAATGAATCGCTTGATTGGATTCCTTTCTGCCTCCTCGCAGTTGAACGTCTGTAGGGAAGAGGAAGAAATCTGGTTATAGTAGTTTCGTTCGCAAATGAGTTCCCTACCTGTTCGTGCGGCAATCTCCGGCCAGCTGCGAACACCTCAATCCGCGCTGGAAATCGAAGCAAATCGTCGTCATCGCGAATCCGGCAAGCGTTGATCTCGCCGCTTCGCCACGCACGCGACTGAAGGTGTGAATGTGCCGCCGCGAGGAAAATTCATTTTCGCGTGATTGATGACCGCGCTGACTGAGAACAGGCACACACATGCGTGAAATAAAGCGAATTACGCGATAATATGGTTTATCATGCGGTTCAGGTACGCCCTTATCAGCGGGGGAGCCAACTGCCGGGGGCTTATCGCCTCCATTTCATGTCGCAATTAATAGCATAACTTTGCCGACGTTTTGCGAAATCATCGAGCAATCCAGATGTGTAAACAAAAGGAGCCTCGAAGTGGCCATTTGCTTCGAATTCGCTTCAGTCCGCTCGACGACGAACCCATTTTTACGGCCGCCCGCGGCACTGCAAGTTGTAATTATCGTGACACATTAAAGCGAACAACCGGACAGACGAAAATGCGAATCCCTCCCCACAGACCCGACTTATGGTGAAAGTGGACGAGGAAACAATGTCCTTTTGCCAGTAAGGACAAGGTCACTTTTATGCCCAGTTCGCTTTAATTTCCGCCCTTGGGAGTTGTAAGAATTCACAGCGAGTTGACAGGCGAAAATGAGGTATCCTTGCGCATCTTCTAAATGTTAAATGTTAAAAAAGGGAATACTAAATTGTGTTTTAAATTACCTAGTTGATTTGAATTATAAACAAAAGTACGCTTAAAGACAATAATCATTATGTTTTATTATGGTAGCTTTTTAAAATCTTTTCAAACAATTTTAATTACACACATATTTAGATATTTACAAATGTAGGTAATGTCTGTTATCACTAGATGTATACGCCGCTGGAAGTCTTAGGGGATTGCATAACTTTTTCGATACCTATTCACGTAATTTCGTATTCGATAGTTTGTCACTCAAGTTCGATCCTTTGAAAAGGTAAGGCTAAGTATTGACGAATTAGTAACTAAATGAAAATGTTCTATCTTATATACGATCTACTTACTTTTCTTCAATTTTTTATTCAAAATAGGGCCGTTTTCAATAGCGATTCCAATATAATGGACTAAATCAATATGTCAATTTCGAAAGAGATAGAAACTTATCAACTTCATTACAAATCACTAAACAAATTTAAAGAAAAAGGTTGAAAAATCAGTGACCTGAAAAATTCAGAATTGCGCTCGTTTTAAAGTATCCAAGTTCCTTTCCAATTAATTTATTGCAGGTTTATCCTTCATTCTTGACGAAAATATGCGTAAAATTTGCATAAATTGGAAAACGGAGGCAATTGTATGCAAATGCATCAAAAAGCTTTTACACTTGATCCGATTAGCGAGTTCTGAATTTTCATTATCAAAAATTGGCTAATTCTAGCGTATAAAATCCTCAGTGTACAACAGCCACAGCAACCCATTCATTCGGTCAATTTAGCAAACATTTCCGATCAGAAAATTATTTATAGATCAGATGTGCACCGCAGGTGGTTATATTCATCTCGCATAAATGTAAGAGAGATTTTGCCATGCACATCAATCAACATGCCTTTGAGCTGCAATATAAAATGCCGGAAATTTGGATTAATTATATTGGTCAGGTTGTATTTACTGTGCTTGCAGCAACGTACAAACTGCACATACAATATAAAAATAAAATATAATTCACTTATAATGACCGACTATTATTATGGAAACTGTTGGAACAAATTCCAAGAAATACCTCCTTTTCGTACTCCCTGGTCCGAGTTTTCACAACATGATTAACAACATTGGAATGGTAGGAAAAATACAATTAAATTAAATAACACATGGTAATTTAATGAACTTTCGATATAATTAAGCGATTAGTTCAATTGTTTTTAGAAAGTTTATAACATAAATATGGGCATGAGAAATGGGGTCAATCTGGAAACTAGATTCAACAATAGGTAATTGTATAGTTGGTTGTAAAAATTGTATGGCTTCAAAAAAGTACACTTATTGACCAGCCTACTTTCGCCCTGAAAGTTACATCTTGAAATGTGTCGTTCCAGAATTTGTTATAAAATAGTTTTAGAAATGTTGCTGGAACAGTAATGCTATTATAATAATATATGTATATAATCCTTGCGGTGGGTAAACTCAGTAATAACTATCCCGGGCAACACCGGTTACGGGTAAAAAAGCATGTAGACATAAATTATGTTGTAAAGTAAGTTCATTACAAGCTTTGAATCCACAGAACCAAAATATCCTGAATTTTGAAGGAAAATATCTAAAGAGAATTTACTTTGTTATTCCTTATAGGACAATCAATTAATTTTTCCGCAACTGTTGTTATTCGGGACTATTTAAATCGAAGAATTTATGTTAACTATTTAAAATCTTTAAAATTACATTCACCCGTTCAACCCCAAAATGGGGTTTGTTTAAAAAAAAAAACTAAAAAACCATTTAATCACTAAACTACCTCTACTCTAGATTTTGTACAAGTTCTTTCCAATATAAATTTATCAATAACTAATAAGAAAAAATTCGTCCCACCAATCTATGAGTATTCTTAAAATCTCTGTAACAACGGTCAAGATTTAAAAAAGGCCCTCCGGAGTTTATTTTTTCCAAAATAAGAAAATTCCAATAATTGGAAATATGCCCTTTGAGCAACTCATTGTTCTTCATTTTTATTATCGAGATATTTTCCCTTTGTATTTTTTGTTTTGGAATATAATTTTCTTCTCTGCAGATGCAAAGAATAAAGTCTGTTTCAAAAGTTTGTTAAAGTTCAGCGAACGTTAATCCAAGACAGCAGTGCTGAATGCATTTGAATGAATTACCGCATCATCCGCTTCAATTAACCCCCTAATTATGTCTGTTTTCTGACTTTATGATGAGCAATTTTTCTTTTTGAAGCATAATGAATTCACCAAGTCTGAAATCACCAAAGATTGCGATACCTATGTGATAGAAAGCGGAAAGATTGAGCAATGTTTTCATCGACTGAGCTGAAAGGAAAGCGAAAACAAAGTGCATTTTTATGAGTAAAGTATAATACCCTCACATGATAATAAGAGAAAGAAATGGAAAGAAGTGAGCACTGATTTACTTACATATTTCAGTAATACCTACTCTTTGTAAAATTGCGAAAAATCTTCACGCTGTGGATAAAGAATTTTATGTAGAGCAATATAGTATAAATTACAAAAATTTATCAAATAATGTAACTCTAAAATAAAAGAGTTACCTTGTGTTACTGTTTTAGAAACAATAATTCAGTTTTATTTGAACGAAACTCGTTTGATGAATTGACGTGCGCAATTTTAGCAATAATTGGCTTTTCGATATGAAGTATAATTGAAATTAATTTCACTGCTCCGGCTGCATGAACAACAGTGAAAGTGCATATGAGCGCATAAGCATTTATGTGGTTTGGCACGTAAATAAAAATAATCATAAAAGTCGTTAAAGTAAGGCGCACTCGCTCGCCGAAGACAGTGGAAAGAAATAAAATGAATTGTAACATGCTCGCTGATTTCGCTGTACAAGTTCGCGTTAATTATGTCGACCCATCTCCGAGTGATGAACTGCGGTGCATCTTAAATTGCAGCTAGCTGACTTTGCTGAATTGTTTTACTCGAAATGAATTTCTAGTTGGTTCTGCTAGAGTCGTGCTAAGAAATCAGACGCGTTCCACTTGAGCGATCTCAAGGAGGAGGACAGATAGAAGCATAATCTTGAAAGATCTCCCCGTGTACTTCTCGTGTACCCGCAGCATCCGTACCAAAATACGCTTAACCGAGAGTGATAACAAGCGCGGCCGGGGAATACATAGTTGGCGCAGCCTGAAAACAATACTGAATTGTCTTTTGGCAATTTGTCGGCATTCTTCCCCCGTGAATAACTGCCAAGACAGCGAGTTCGAAGTAACGTCTTTAAGGAGTGCGCGGCTTCTTTTTACGCGGGGCCACTTAGTAACGCAACTGCAGGAGCAACTCGCATCAAATAGGTGTATTGAGAGACAACCAAATTTTAATTAGTTTACGTTTATTTATAATACTGTGCGCCATCGAACTTTCCTCCACGTTAATCGTGTCCACGTATCCGCGGCAAACACGCCAAGAATGGAACGCCATACCGAAATTCTAATCTTTGAAGTATTCTCGGGTTTTCTTGAGAGACGACCAAAAAGAAAATATTGAAGAAAATAATACCCCGACACTGCTGCGACCCTTTTGTTTCGGTTGGTGAAATTGATCCAAAAAAAGCACCACGCACTTTATACATGTCTTCCGCCTCGCATATGTGCACATGCTTAAAACCGACTCGGTTTTCTTTTATTTTTATTTATTTTCATCTTAAAAACCAAAAGTGTCTATAAAAACGCACATAAATCCCCAGCAACATGCAAAGAACGCTTAAGCCAGCGTACATGCGGGCAATAATATTTGCAAACAGCAATGCTCCCGCATTCAGCGGCAAAAGTGGATTTAAACAATTTTGGTTTCGGAACGGAATGAATTCTCAACTGGCACATATGTTGCCTCCAACTATTTTCGGATCATTTCTTTTTTAAAATCAAAAAAGCTTGCCTACCACAATAGATCTTTTTTTCGAATTAAGTCTGATCAGGTCAATGATCGATTTAGCTTCCCAAGAAAATTTAAAGATAACTAGAATTCTTAGGTGCACATGGTTAATATCTAAATTTCAATAAAATCTAGACAAACATTTAAAATATTTCAATGGATAGATATATGTACGTAAAGAAACAAATATTTTTTAAGTTCAAGGTCTAGTAATCTATAATAGCGTTAAACTATACAAAATATCTATACTTATGAACTCATTGGGGCTTTCTACACTAGACTCATTTTCTCCCAAATTCTAAAGTGTTAATTCAAAAATAATTCTGCTAGGTTATGATTAAAATATTATAGATGAATGGCACTAATTATAAGATTCTTATTGTATAAATGATTTTTACATTATCATTGAAATATACCTAATACCATCTCCCTACTTATGAATAGCTACATAGCATAAATGCAGACTAGTGCAATGCATTCCCAATATGTTAAAGACAAATTTTTGGACTTATTAAATGAATTCGCAGATCTTTCTTTAATTATAATAAGAAATAACTCACAATTGGTTAGAATTACTTAATTAATAATAATAATTTATTCGAAAATAGAAGTGATTGAACTTTTAGATATGAACTCAGCAACCAAAATAATTGCAAATTTTCGAGGAAATTCGACCAGTTTTCATCAATATAAATAAAATGCATTAAATTCAAATGAAGTAATATCTGGGAAAATGTTACACATGAATTTTTGATTTTTGAGCATTAACTATAAATCATTTGTAAATTCAATATTTTTGTCATCCTCACAAACGTCTTTTGAAATACATATTGAAAGTATAGTATTAGTTGCGGTTGAAAGTGAAAATATGTTATGATTATAAATAATTTACAAATTTTTCAAATTGTCTAATTTATGAATGCAGACTCATAAAAGTTCATTTTCGACGAATTTCGTCAACAAAAATAATGTATAAAAATTTATAAACAAATTACAAGGTTTGATGATTTGTCACTGCTCACTCATTTTAAATCAAACGGCTGTAATGTAACTACCTATCTAGTAATTGGTAAAAGCAAAAAGCTACTAAAACAAAATGAGCTGATCAAAATGACAATTTATATCGAAAAGTAGATGGAAATTTATTAGTTATTTAAAAAATGTCACAAAAGGCTCATAGGGCTATTTTTGTAAGTAAAACTTTAGAAGCATGCCATTTTTGCGTGGGTAAGAAATTTTTCTTCGAACAGTTCACACCTAATTTTTCTTTAGAATTCGCTTCATCATCGAAATAAATTATATGAACAAAATTTGGCAGTAAATACATAGTTAACTATTTGATTCGAACGTGACCGTCAACAGATCAATTTTTTGACAAATCTTAAGAATGTTTTCAGATCATTTAAAACCTCTTAATTTAATTCAGCTCACCTTAATCTACTACAATAAATAAAACTCAATGTAATATAATCAATTAAAAACTACAAAACTATGTGTTTTAGAACAAAAGACGAAAATTCGTGTTCATTGGACCAAAGCTCAAAAACCTTCTAAAGAATTCAGTAATTAAAATATTATGCATTTCCCTACTAAATATTTCTCTTTCCCAGAGTTTGTGGATGCAGAAACAAAAATGGTACATTACATCGCAAACCTTAAGTTTGTTTCCGTGAATATTACTATGACATTAATAATATTATTATTTCTTTAATTATGTCAATTTACGATGAAACGCGTGCTTGTCCCTATCGATAAATCGAAAAATATATATAATTTAAACGGTTCTTGAATAAACTATTAGAGTTAAAAGATCAAAACATATTCGACTCAGCGTAAGTAATCACAAAATTTGCAAATTAGAAGATGCAAACAATTTTGACGTTAAATGTCAGTTTTCGAAATTTTTGGGATACGTTTTTGTGATTGATGGATTTTTTTTTCACATTCGTGACTTTCGACTTATTGTTTTTAGTTAGTTTATAAGAAACTTATATGGTAATTTAAATCAAATAGTATTAAAAGGACTGGGAGTTTTCAATCGGCTTTTGCTTTGAAACTACAAAAATTACAAATAAATATAAATTTTTGAATGGCTGTTAACCCAGAATGTGTTTTATAAGTACCAACAAATTTGCAATTTTCATTTGTATAATTTTGTGTCTGCAAAATTTATGTAGAGAGGAATTTTGGTGCAGGCTTTGACACTATAACCGACTTAATTATTCCCGCAAATATCACCTCCTTTTTCTTGTACCGTAAAAATAAATATTCATTTAATAAAATTCGCAAATTTTCGTTTTCTCAAAATGCTGCGGGTATGAGCGGAAAACTCGCAGTGCAGGCCGCTGAAAGTCCGCTTCCGAGTGTTCATCATTCTGGTCTGTCGCAATTAATTGCTTGTTCATCAGGTGAAATAGGTGCCAAACAATGGCTCTATTAGTCAAGTGAATGTCGCTTCAGACAATCAGTCTTAAGTGACATATTTCTGAAATTTGCTCTGAATTTTGCTCTGAAATTCGCCTGGTGTCTCGTTCATGTTTGAGACGCTTTGAAGATTTTTCAGTTTTGCAATTACTTTGCCGCAGCTACAGTCGAAGGCGGCGAGACCCGCTAAAATGATGGGACGGTCCATTGAGACCTCCTCGAGGAATTGCAATTTTTATAGCGAAACTGCCTTCGTCAAATTGTCATGTCGACATTGATAAATGGGCGCGGACATCTAGGGACTTAGGCAGTCACATATAATTCATTTTTAATTACCACAAACCATATTAAATTTTACCATTTTCACGAGGCTTCTCAATGCTGCCAGCGCAAATCTCAAGATTCTGGTATTAACAAAAATCGCAATAAAGACGAGCATGTCGAAACGCCTTGAATTACGGCGGGTTTTTCTGGTCGACTTGTGAAGGAAGTGAGGACAGCCGGACGCATGGTCGTCAACAATTAGTCAGCAGCCGCGATCCTTAATGCATCCGCGGCCGGGAAATTCCTTTTTGCAAATGTTTTCACAGCTAATGGACCAAATTGACGGCCAGTCATTATTTCAATGTCATTCATGTACTTTCGTTGCACCTAGTGCACTTCGGGAGGAACTACTTTAGAACAATGATTCAAGATCAAGACTGAGGAAAATATTCTCAGATCGGAATAAAATTCTTTTGATCTATGGTATTCTAGAGCAACACTTGTTACTGATGTTAGTCATGAGTAAATATTTACATTCAATTAGCTTAGGTAATTGAAATAGTTCATCTTAAAAATGAGAATTTTTTCGCTATTTTAAGCCACGTAACTTTAACATTAGATACGAATTTTAGCATCGTGGGTTTGTTTCCAAAAATAAGCACCTAATATGTGTTTGAAAATATTTATTCCCCATGTATTATTCCTTATTTGGATCAGATTTCTCTTTCCGCTTAAAATCGAATTTAAAGTGTATCCTGATTTCCATTATACAAAGGAACGCACATATACTTATGTACATATATGCATATATTTATTATTTAAATAAATCCCATGTGAGAAAAAAAATAAGTCCACAATTAGAGCTATACTGGTCCAAGAAACTGAAATTGATCCAGACTGTTAAAGCGTCCCTACTATCTACTAATAGTTTTGACAATAAAATTGTTTTTCGCTTTGAAAAACGTTCATTATGAGGAGGAACTGTCACATTAAAATTGTTTCCATGTTTTTGAGGGTTTTTGAGCAGCTTAAGAACTGTATTAATTGTAAAAAAATTCATCCTCGAAACTTTTGCCATTTCCAGAATGAAAAAGGCTTTTAAGAAATCGTTAAAATCAGTTTTAGCGGAGCTTTATAATTGACCTCGAATTTAAACAAATTTTAAAAGAAAGTTAAAGTCTATTACAACTTTTCAGTTCATAATTAAAATCAATTATTGCTTATAATTGCAGAGAAGAAAAACAAAAAAGAACAACGTTAAATTTTTCTGATTTCGACAAAGTCGTTCTCGGTCGAAAGGAAGTCCTTTTGGGACTTTTGGTATATGAAGTTTTTAGCGGATAAATGTTAGATAGATGGATTTTAATCCGCTACCTTGCCGAATTTAAACTTTAGGTAGAATAACAAAGCATAAAGCTGTAACAAATATGCAAATATAGATTAAGATTGTCAAGATCAAAACTTGTTGTCGACGATTTTCTGAATGAAATTGATACCAGCTAAGCTTTCTAACTAAACTTAGCTAAATTTATATGGATCCAACCCGAAGCTATATATTTTTAAATAAAATAAGAATAATTAAAAACAATTTACATACGGCGTACACATCGCGTAACATAGGTACACAACTACAGCAATTTTTACCATTATTAGGCAATTATGACGAGTAAAGATCAAAAGATAATGGAAAGAAGTTCTAAATTCGATATTTATTGTTCTTCCTTCTTTTATAACTTTCCTTTTAAACTGCAAACATCCTGCGTCAAAGTTTAACAGACGTTTCTGTCAAGATCCTTTCAAGTGGCTATAATACGAGTAAAACGTCCAGGAAATGTATAGTGCATATTCCAGTTTGGTAGGTGCTATCGGGTTTCCTTGGGAATATTAAAAGAATGTATTCAGTCACGGTTGGTGGAAGGCATTAGCGTTTAAGTTTGACATAATTCTCAAAAGACGTAGCTTTTCCTAACTTGGCTCCTGCTCCATCTATTTTTCTAGGACCCTCTGAAATATTTGAATGACTCACCTTCTCAATTTCTCCTTCCAGGCCCAGCAGCAGCAGCAAACGATCCTGAACAAGTCCAACGATGACTTGCGGAGGAAAAGGCCCGAGGCCACCAGGCCGAATCACATACTTCTTTTCACCATTATAAATCCGTTTTATCCAATTACAGTGGTAAGTACACGGGCCGGGACTCGGGAGTACATTTCTGGTTACTTTGTGAACAGCGGGAGTCAGAATGGCGCGCAAAGAGAAACTTTCTTCTATTCATGAGTTTTTGAAAAGCACCCGACTTTGGGGCCCTCGGTGCTC
Organism: Tolmerus cingulatus; assembly: GCA_959613345.1. Classification (NCBI taxonomy): domain Eukaryota; kingdom Metazoa; phylum Arthropoda; class Insecta; order Diptera; family Asilidae; genus Tolmerus; species Tolmerus cingulatus. Next base: position 18,953,527 of record OY390708.1, on the reverse strand, counting down.
CCTGGTGCACTGTGGGATCGGGCCCCACGTGCAAGGAGTCCTCCATTCGAGTTTAAGTCGAGGTACGATGGCAGCAGCACGTCTATAAAACTGTCAAGTGTTTCCTTCGAGATATTGAACTCGTTTCTTGAGGTGCTTGCAGCGCACACAAATTCCAACAATCTTCAATTTTTCTAATATCAGTGCTCCGCTCAAATTGAATAAAAGTTGGTGGCTTAAGGGACAGAATGCATTTGGTCCTGATGGGAGGGATGTGGGATGAGGGGTGGTTGTTGCCTGATCGCTGATCTTCGAAGAAATACTTGGAATTTTAGCACTCGGCAAGAAAATGAGAAAACTCCATCGACAGTAGTCACATAATTTTCAAGCTAGCAACTATACCCTCTCAGGATTACATTTTATTAATCAGAGACGTCGCCTTGTAAGACGGAATTGAAGTCTCTTATCAAGCATCTTCCTGTGTGCAAACTCCTTGGCTTATTTGTTGAGCCCACCTGCCTCCTTGGATCCATATGAGCGGCAAGGGAATTTAGGCCAACAAGAGATTACAGAGAATCTATCTATTTAGCTCTTCCGACTTTCAGACTTAATATCTCCTGCCAATTTTGGGCCGGGTGTTTACAGAAGAAGTTGCCTTCGTGTCCTTCGGGTGTGCCGCTTCTTGTAAACTCAAATTTAATCTTCTTACGTAGGATGTTGTCTTAAAAAAGAAGACTCCTTCGGTCAGCAAGGACCACTGCATCCCTGCCGCAGTGGCAGACTGTTTGGTGATAACAGCATCCCTCATCCCCTTTCTCGAGATGATGATAACAAGACTGCTCAGCACCAGCGAACTTTCTTGGGGACCAGAAATGAGCACCTCCGAGGTGGCGCTCGCTGACTTATGACTATTCGGCCTAATCTGGAATCATTAAGGAAGTTAATTGGCGCAAAATCAGTTTGAACGAAAATTGCTCGCGGGACGCTTTGAGGCGATTAAAATCGGGTTTATAGTTCCCATCGCGTTCTTGGGCCCCGCCTCCTTTCCAAGGGGAACCGAAGACGTCGTGGCGCCCAGTGTGGGGTTTTTATGGGGCCATTAAAGTAGAAAATGCTCTGCACTCAACCGCTCCGCTTAAAACGTTAATTTGCAATTAAATTTAAAAGGGAGGTTGAAATTGGTATCCTCCCGGTAAAGAAAGTGGGGTTACTTCCGATGTGTGGTTCGTGCAGCAGAATATATCTACCTGTAATAAAAGATCGGTTGTTTCGGTTTTAATCCAGAAAAATCGGGCTAACAATTAAAACAACTTTCTCTAATTAAATTCTTGCAATTCATCTAAAAGTATCATAACCGCTTTCGTTCCTTTTGAAAAGTTAAAAAGAAATACTTTACCTTCACAGATTAAACAAATCAATCTGTTTTGAAATTTTGTTAAAGAATAGACATACGTATGTATGCATGCACCTAATTTATGAATAGAAAAATTGTTTAGTTGAAAACGTTTAGTAGGAATCTACCTTATATTAAAATATTTTAAAATTATAAAATTAGCTTGGTTATTACAGCAATAATCATTAGTCGCTTGTTTTCATATTTAATATTACTTCGTTTTAGTGCTTTGTTTTGGCGCTTAGAGTAACGCACTAATCCACTTTATTAGTCTTATCATCTTACAAAGAAAAGAAACAACAAATTTGTTACAATTTAAATAATTAAAACACTTACAATATTTTCAGCGAACTTTTATAGTGAAATCGAAAATCTTTTGTTCGTTCATTTAATCATAACAAACAATCTCACAAAATTTGAAACCGATCGCATTAAAAGTTTTTAAAGTTATAGTAACTCTTTTTGAAAAACATATATGTAAATTATACCTATTTTCTTGTGAGTCAGTGCTCTAATCCTTACGAAATTGTTTAGACATGCTTTTGAGATGATTTAATAACAGAAAGTGGAGTATAGAAATTAAATTTTTTTAACCCATCAGGCTGTAGAGTGTAGGTACATATTCACTTAATAGATATTCTGTTTTACTTTTATACTTCATACAAATATTTTATCCTACTTTATTGCATATGATGTTCGCTTAGTATAACTTGAATGTTATTTTGGTTGGAAATGTATAGTATTGATATACTAAGTTAAATCAAACTAATTTTATCACAAATGGTGCTTTCTATGGTACTTATTTTAAAAGCTTTTAATATTAAATTAATAACTAAAATACATTCAAAATAATTTTATGACAAAATTTAAATTTTACCCAAATCCATAAAGTATACTCACACAAACTGCAGTTTTGATACGGGGTCATTCAAAGAGTCAATAAAATAAGAATAAATTGTTTAAATGCATTACAATAAATAAATTGTGGCGTTTAAACGACTTTATTATGAGAGTAAATTTACCTTCATTAAAATGAATTCTGCAGAGCTTCAGAGCAAAGAAATAGCAAGACAAGATGAGTCCGATAAAAATAAAATTCACTGCGAATAGTTTTGAACCCGAATCCGAAGCAGAATAAGATTTGGACAGTTCGATAACCCTTCACTGATGCCTGTAAATGGGATTGTTATTGTCGTGAGCAAGGTAAATTCTCGTTAAGAAGGCATCAAGATAGAAACTGCTTCAAAGAGATATAACGAGTTGATTTGTGAACCACAATCAAAGTTACAAAACGAAAACTATCAAGTCATCCGCAATCAAATCATATCAGTTGTGTAATCAGATAGTAAATCTTATCAAGCTCAATTCCCCGATTAAACCCAGTCTTGTGCAACTTAACCGGTGAAGAGAGAAGGAGCTCGTGAGCAGCATAAATGCATCTAGCGACTGCAGCATTCTTGCTGAAGCCGGTTAAGAGGTTTGGCTAGCAATTCGAAGCCGCCTCAAAACCGCGAGTGCATCCAGTGTCAGCCGCGAAGCATTGTCACGGTTATCTGTTTAATTAAACATTCGCCGCGACTGCGCGCCCGTTGATGGGCCTAGACCTTGGCGCGGCGGACGTGAGCACTCGGCTTAAGTCTAGTCCAAGCTATTGTTACTAATATGGGGCAAGTCACCCGCACCTGGAGCTGGAATTTTTAATCGCGGTTTCGATTAATTGCAGCCGCTGGAGAAAGGCCTGCCGTCTTCATCGAACGCGATTCAGCCCCACACCCATTTAAATTTGCATTCGTGTGGTCGATGCTGGGCCAGTCCGCGCGCAGCCTTAATTTGCTTAAGTTCTTAATTGTCCGTTCCGTACCTTTGGTCTTGCGCCGTCCAGAGAGATCTCTTTCTTCTGGCTTTCTTCTTGAGTCTTATATTAACGTCTTGCGCCAGATTCGCGGCGTCGCTGGCTAAATAACGCTCTTGGTGGCTTATTGTAATCTTATTAAGGCAAATAGGTTTCGCTGTATTGCGAGGCCGGAGCAGAAGAAGTCCAGTTCGGGTCTATGAACGCGGTCCTCCGCTCTCCAGCTTCACAAAGCTCCGGGACAAAAAGTAATTGCTGTATACGCAAGTGAGCAATTTTACTTTGCCTTTCTTCGCGAAATTCGCCCGTTGATTCGAACGAAATTCCGCGCAGCCCGGGGATTATTCCGACTAAACCATTGAAACTGGTTTATCGCCGCGGATACCTGTTAAGCCATGCGGAGCTGCTGGCCGAGGGGTTTTTGCTCCAAGAGGCTCGCTTTTTGAAATGGTCATGCAGCACCGGCGCCGGCCATTCGCTCGGGCCCGGCTCAGTTTGAGAAACGCTAACTAAATCACTTTCGACCGCTGGCTAAAACGTGGTAGCAGAAGTAACAGGTTCCAGGTAGGCAGCTCCAAAGGTAGGACAATTGCTTTTGGCTCCGAACGGTTCTTGTAGTACTCGCGCGAAAGTTGAGCCTTACCCCTTTCCCGCGCCGGTGGGTCACGAGCCCACGCCGCCGTAGGGGGAGTAAGGCTCTGACCGGAATCCCAGATTTGTTTTGATGTTAAGCTTCTGAGTTCGGCCGCAATTTCCAGCTGACGAAGTGAAATCGATGCGGAGCGCGGGTTTTGTTGCACGGCTTGGGTTCAAATTAAAAGCTCTATTCTGAACCCAACAGGTCCTCGACTTTCCAGGACTTGGGTCATATTAACTTTAGATAAAATTCTATTCTAGACCATTTTTAACATCTGCAAATTTTTTAAAATTAACTTTTATTGCTTAATGAGAACTTTTAACTCCTTTTCAAAAGTCTCAAGAAAGGTTTTGAAAGAAAACTTTATTTTATGATTACTAGTACCTACAGAGGTATTTAACCATTATAAATATTTAGGGAATATTGTAAAAAGAATGTCACTGAATTTTTTTATTATGGGTATTAATTTCATATAAAATTATAAACGATTCTTAAAATAGGATAGGTTATTGAATACCATAAATCTAAATACTTTTTTATTACAATCCAAACAAATGTTGGTTTGCCACTTTACACAAGTCTAAATATTTAGTGAAAATAAATTCAATGTTTTATGTGTATTTTTTACTATCTTAATTCAGCTGCATACAACGACATCACATATGCACGTCCATTATATAGTTCAGCAGTCACTAATCTAATTTTTTCTGGTTTAAACCTTGTCTAACCCAGGAATCATACGATACTCATTATTTCGGCATAACAAACAACAGAAAACGATACGATTTTCTCGAAATTTCAATTCAATTAAAAATTTCCTGCTAAACCTAGAACCGAATCGATTGTGAAAAAACTCAGCTATTCATTTAACTTTGAGCGCAGTAATCAAATATTATTTTCAAGAATACCGTGTACGTTGAGGCCCCTTTCATAATGTATTTAGTTTTCTTGTGAGCTCTCAATAATTTAATTGTAGTTTTCTTTAATAGTTAGTTATATGATACGAACAAAATCAGGCTAAAAGTGAAAACCGTCTGCAATAGGTCGCACTGATAGCTAAGCTTTCTAATTTTGTTCATGTTCCTATTCATATTATTGTCAATTAAATAATTCATTAAACGATTGTTTTGATTTACGAGTTAATTATTATGAATTTATGAATTCAGTTGCAGCTAGTCTTCAACAGGTGCATTAAATCTGCAAACATATATTCAAGGCAAAGCTCGGTTAAAAATATATTGTCAAACGATTTTGAATTCGCGCCTTTGACCACCCATCGACGAATGGTTACAAAAACTTGGTAATTGATGGGGCGTTTTCACGATTGAACGTTTTATTATTTTAACTTTAATAACTTTGTTACTTTTTTAGGTATAAGCTATATATTGTCAAAGCGAATGAAGTTAAAAACATCTGTTCCATTATATTAGTTTCGTTTATGGTCGCTCCAGATGCAATTTCGGTTTATTTATTATATGCCCATTAGGCTTTGATAACAAATTTTAAAATTCCGTAGGAATTTGAAACTAATATGAACTTTAAATATTATAACGATTAAGTATCATTATTACTTATGGAATAAAATACATTACTCGAAATAATGAAAACATTAAGAAAAGTCTTTGTATGAACGGTCCATTGGCCAAATCGATAAACTTCACTTCTAAAAATCTCTAAGATTTAATAGTAAAATCCCTGAAAGATTAGCATTTAATTTTGCAAATGAATTTTATAAGAGTTAATAACTGTACTTAAAAATAATATATCTTTAAGAAAATTTATTTAAATTTTTATTAGAAAACGAACTTTTATTTCAAACGTACTTATATAATTTCATCAGTGTTCTCCACTTTTTGCTTTTGGAGTTAATCGATTTGGGAAATGAAGCAGTTATATAGCTGTTAAAATTATGAATCACACTAAAAAAGCGCCAGAGTTCTACATACTTAAACTTATACCTTCTTTTGCTGCTTCTATTGTTTCTCTCCGTAATTTCGTTTATTGAAAATATATTTATTTCGATTAAGATTAGTAATTAATCTCACTAGAGCTTCCTAGGTTTTATTGAGATTACGTGTCGAAACGACAGATCCTACTAAAACATAAACAGAGATTCTAAAAGTATTCAGTGGGGTTCAATTGCGTATTAGATAGGTTTTATTTAGGGGGCGCAAGCCCCAAATGTGCGCCATAAATGTCTTCCGCGTTGGCCCAAAGAAAATGTAATTTGCACTGGTGCGAATAGGTGAAAAGTTTCACGGTTTTCCAAGCCTCACTTCTTCCGTTTTATCTTCTTCCTCTTCTTGGGTCATGGGTTCAGCGGGTATGCTGAAAACAATTGGATCGTGGGGCGTTTCGACGTTAACCCGATTATTATTATTTGGGAAGGCTAATAAATATTGACTAAAAGTCGTTTTTGGGGCAAAGGTAGTTAATCTAATAAATGAAACTTTGTGGTTGGAAAGTGTAGCCTTCAAACAAGCTGAACTTTATTGCGAAGTTTTTCCTCCCAGTTGAACTTTCTTGTACCTAGTAACTTAATATTTGAGCTAATTAACGCTTCTTAATAAAGTTGACATCTAACCATCAAACAAAATATTGATATACATTTAAAAACTATAATAGTTTGTTCCATAAACCATCGTCATTGTCGCGTTATTGGCATGTTTGTTCCGAGTGTATAAGAACAAAGCTGTACATTATCAAGCCATTGTTTTTCACCTCTATAAAATATAAAATATGTCTTTTAATAAATCAAGTTTCTACTTACCAAATACTTCGCAGGTTTTAAATTTACTGTGTGTTCGGTTATAATAATTTTGTAGCTTAAAACAACTAAATTCTCTGGACAAATCAATAAGATTTGGTTTAAATTATAATGTATTTTAATCTAGATTTTTGGTTATTATAGAAAAGTTGCGAACAACCGTGACAAACAAAATTTTATACCATACATAGAATTTTTCGATCTGTATGCACAATATTTTCAAGTAAATATTTAATCAAGCCCTCAGTTCGTCGAATAATGTAACGAAATCCACAATTAATCTGAACCATTTCTTGATTAACTATATTTTTTGTTTTGATGCGTTGCTTTAGTTAATCTTTGTAATGCGATATAGCGAAAATGTGGCAAAACAGAAATTCAAATTCATGTTATTTTCTAAACTAGCAATGCATTTCTGATATTCTTTCAATTTCCGCCAACCAACGATTTTGATATTAATTATTACACTTTAATTTCAAAGCAGTGTGATAATTCTTAATTTTGTAAGAAGAAATAACAGGCCTCATTTATTTATTTGAATATTTTACACATTTTAGTAGCTTTGTAGTTTAGCTTATGAGACTAAACTAAATGTTGAGGTTGCACTAACTTGGTAGCTTCTTTAACAAAAATCTGAATTGTTGAAAATAACTAGTTATTAACCAATAATACTAAGCCAACTTAAAAATAATCAAGTCACTTTCGTTCTGCTTTGTCGTTTTGGGTGTCAGCCTAATGTTGGTTATAGTTATTAAACTATTTGTTTGAACGAAAAATGGAAGGAGCAAATTTTGTTAAATTTGCAAGTACTTTTTTTCTTATCAATAATTCCGATAATTAAATAGGAAATTACATATTGTAAAGTAAAAGTTATTTTAATATTTTAATTATCGTAAATTAATTAAGGCTTGGTTGGATTTATCATAACTCATGAATTCCTAAAAACTCGAGACGCCCAGTTTAATATATTTTTTATTTTGTTAATAATTATTTGGAGGTTTCATATGTCATTCTATTTGTGAAGTGTACCGACCACTTATAACAACTTACAAGTTTCCTTGCAACAAAAAACTGATAATACTGAGATATCTTATCGAACGATATTTTCTATGTTGCTGTACTACATATGTTTACTAGTTGTAGTTAATGTAATTTGAAGAATGTTGAGTTATATAATATTTATGTATTTATATTTCAAAGGAAATATTGAGGTATTTATACTTAATTTAATTATGAATTGTTAGATTTTTAATTATTTTTGCTCTTTTATGATCTCCTGATAAAGAATTGTGCGACTGCGTTTGTTGAATCATACGCTGAATTGAGTTCCGTCATATGTTGCAGGCTCATGGCTCGATGCTCCCATATTTATTTAAGTAATTAAACCTTCCAAAATTAATTAATGAGGAATGAGGAATACGCGTATTTATTACCCCTGGCATATGGTCAGCCAATTAGTGACTTGGTACGGCCTGGTGGATTGCAAATGCTGAATTTCTGGCAATTACAGTTTCCAGGTTTCCAGGTTTCTTACCATCCCGCAGGCCATTATCGGGCGGAATGTAGGGCTTAGTGCCGCAATTATCCATTTTCAATAACGTTCAATTAGGGCTCGTGCGAGCGACTTGGTGCCACCGCCACCACCACCACAACAGCTCTGGGCTCGAAATAATTAGAAAGTTAATCTGCGAACGCGGCCCAGTGCACTCGTAGGTGAGCCGCGTACTCGCGAGTAGCTGCCTCGGTGCAGTCGCAGAAACTCTCGTTGAAGTGGTGGTAATCGATCTGATTCCGCAGCCAATGGATTCCTCGGGAGGAAATAAAATTCCTTTGTGTCTGATGGATTCTATTCCGGAAAAGTATCGATCCAACGTCCTGCGATAAATTGCGAAAGCATACTTGCAATCGCTGGGAATTTTCATTGGAATTAGGCGTGGTATTTATTTCGTTTGGCACCTCAGCTGTAGCTATTTAGCTTGAAGTCATAACTCAGTTATTGTAGTCTACTGGTTTATATAAAATCGTACCTATAAAGTATATTTTCGATAAAATTTGTACAAAGATAAACCCCCGCAGTTGCCTAATTAGCATTGAACTGGAAGCTGACTGACAAAAAGTAATCAAAATTATACGTGTATAATTATATATTTGTTTCAGAATTTCTCAGAAATTATATTAATGAATTTAATTAAATTTGTATCAAATGATATTGGAATTTAAATTAAATTTTAAAAATAATCGAGTAATATCGAATATTATTTGAGTTATCCAGAAAAACTGTAGAAGTACACATTAAAATTAGTATAATCGTGTATCAAAATATCTCTCGGCGATAATTTGGAAAATCAAAATGCGTTTATAATATTACAAAATGTAAATGTTTAATTTGCCACTTTATTATTAATCATAATATTTTATTTTCAGGATGTTCTACACAAAATTTGTCATCCACACGGCCAGGTTCAACGAATTGTGATTTTCAAGAAAAATGGAGTGCAAGCAATGGTTGAATATCCTTTACAAATATTATTTGCATTATTTTTTAAAATTTACAATTACAAAAGTGACCAAATGTTTTCCTTAACTAGCATTATTATTTCATCACATTTGACAGTTTAGAATCAGCAACCAGAGCGAGGGACAACTTAAATGGCGCCGACATTTATTCGGGCTGTTGCACACTAAAAATTGATTATGCAAAGGTTAGTACAATTTAATATCATGTAAATTTTACTGTCGTAATGAAAAGTTGGAGAATGGTTAATAAACATTTCGTTTTTGATGCAATATTTTCTAGTGATAATTTACTGCAATTTCACTATCAAATTGCTAGTTCACTGCAAATTCTTTGCCATTTAAGTTCTGCTACATATTTAAAGAGGTTTCCTGAATCAATAAAAATGCGAAACCTTTCTACAAACTTTATGCATTCCTATAACATGAAGAATTTACGTGCACTTTATGTTCTCATCACTTGAAAATGAAAATTTACTAAATTTCGTTGCTATCGAATATATAACTTTAACATAGTATATAATTTTAATATGTGTTTTTTAAAGAAAACTTAAGCAAACTTTCAAATGGTGATGAAGATTGAAAGACGAGGCTTCGATGTCGATCATTTCTTATCGTTTTCAAAATTTAACACAAAACGTTTGCTTCAAAGGTTATGTTTCGGCAGGCAGTAAGTGACAACGAGGTTATTGATTCAAGAATATTTCCTCCAAATTTAATTTCGACTGTCTGTTCGACGGGTGTACCACAAAATGAGCGAAGCAACCCCCAAACTCAACTCAAAATGTTAAACTCAGAAACAAATCGACATGAGAACTCTCGATTGATTGACGTTTGAATTCAAACAAAGCTGCTGCATACTTTTTGCAATCGATGCCAAAAATTGGGGTTGGTTGCAAATTTAGAAAAACTGCAAATCGTTTTCGCGAATAAATTTTTAGTCATTTAGTAACACAATTCACGAGATTAAAATTATCTATATAAAACAAGTTTCTATTATTTAATTTTTCCAATATATCTATTTTCCAACTTTCAACAACATAATTATAATTATTCCCGCTACATTTCGTGCTTCAAGTATAATTTAAGATATTAATAATAGTGAGTTTTATATATAAAATTAGTCTACATATAAATTAAACTCAAACCGTTTAAAGTCTTGTTATGAATTTCCTCATCTTCTTTTTATTTTCATTTTTCAGCCGGAAAAACTGAATGTTTACAAAAATGACACGGACTCAAGTTGGGATTACACACTCACAACAGGTAGGAATTTTACTAATACTTTCAAATCAAAGTTTTTAAGACGTTTAGTTTAATTTTCATTCAAATACGACAAAACTACTTTCCTCCATGGACTTTTAAGTTTCCTTTCTTTTAGTAAATACTTGCTACAGGAAAATATCAAAATTTATTTCTCACTCGCCACTCACGTTTTTCTTTCCAAATTTCACATCATTCCATTCCAAAGGATATTTAAGTAAAACGAAAAGTATTATGTAAAAATAAAATGTTATTTGCCACAACTTAAAGAAAGAACTTGCAATGTTTACATCCCTCAAATTTAGGATTCAGATAATATTCTCCTCTGCCACACAATTTGTCCTGGAGTTAACTACTCTTCGCGTAATGACGGGAATGCACTAATTTGAGGACGTACATTCATTTCATTATGCTTCATGACATCTTTAATTTCTTCCTATATAATGTTTTTGTGTTATGTATCGTTTCAAAAAATATTTTTGAGCAAATACAACATACGATTTTAGCAGGACTTATAAATTCACTAGACATAATACAAAAACAATTATTATGAAATTATTTTACATTTTTAAACATTTTATTGAGATATTAATGGTTTGTCAAATGTCTGAATCCTTTCGTGTTCCTGTGTAATTTTTGCATCTCATGTTTTTTTTTTTTATTATAAACTTTCCTATGTGTACGTAATTCCGTAAATGTTGTGTGTCCCATTTATATGAATACTTTTTTAGTTGTTTTCAAGTTTATTGAAGAATATTTTGTTTAGAAGCAATACGCGCATAATTGCTCTTTTTATTTCTTATGTAGGTATTATACCATGGCAAAATTTTGTTTTTTAATTCGCAATGTAATCTAATTTCACCACTCCGTGTTTTACATCTTTATAAAGAAAGAATTTCTCTAAAGTACAGTGCAATTAATGTCCTTTGAAGTATAGATTTAAGAGAGAGAAACCAAACGGAAAAAAATCAAATGAAAATCTTTAGAAGCAAACCTCTATTGAGAGCTGATGAAAAGTAATGATTGCATTTTGTTAGCATTTCGATGCTGGCTGTGAACAATAGGGAAATTAAGGTATATTTCGAATAAAAGACTAATTGGCCAACCTAAATTCGCTGTAAGCGAAATCCGCAATATGGAATGAACAAAATTCGCATTTGGATTTTGTTGATTACAGATGCAAATGATTCTCATTCAGTGAAGTACTTTAATGGATATAATACACATTTTAACCGCATTGGAATATATTTCTCCTTTGAAGAACACCAGTTTCGCTAAATGTACTACATAAAATGTATTGCCGCACACAAGCAACATTTCTCGTACCTTTGCGGTGAAAATTTCTATACTGGAAGGATATGTGTACCACAGAACAAATTGAATCGTTACCTCCTTTTAGCCCGAAATGCTCTGTGAAGAGCATATGTAAAAACGTTCGCTAAATAAATAACCTGTTTATAAAGATGAAATATTCGACTATTTTCGCTATACAGAATAATAGTAAACTACCCGTATACATATATGTGTAAGGCTAATATTTTTAATTAGTTTAGATTGTTGGGCATTATCACTTTTCTAAATAAAAATAACCTTTTCTGTGAAATGTTGCAATCTTGGTACATTGATTTTATTCCTCATAGTAAGTTCAAGAAGTTGTAAGAATCGCCCAACGGACATTCCTTTAAAAAATTGTTGAATCATGATCGAGTTCAATCTCATTCTGGAACTTAGGTAACAGTTTTTGTATTCCAGACTTCAAGGTTTTACAAAACCTCAGACAAAATTGCAAAACCCTAGAAAACATACGGCTTTTCCTCCATGGTGAAACCCCATTTTATAAAAGTATCATTTGATCAAAATAGGCAACTACTTAGAATTATTATCAAAGTCTGCAAGAATTCAAAAATCCTACAATTTCCCTGAAGTTAAATATATACGTATGTATGTATATAACTCTAAATCAGTTTGATAATTTAGAAACCCAGCTTTGAAGTGCAATTTTTTTTATAAAAATAAAAATAAAATTCGCATTTTGAAAGCTTTGCACTAATCAGAAACCTCTTAAAACTGTGTTTTGTAAAAAGCATGATGTCTTTATTGGTGTTACTAATAATAATTGTGGTTTGAATAACTCGATGTTTGAACAACATTCCTCCTAAGTTTGAAGTATCTTGCATGCCGTGTAGTAGGTACATCGTGTTTAATTTTATCTAAGTAATGATACATATATGAATTATTCTGTGTTTCAGTTCGGATAGTTCAGGTATATTAGTTTCAATATTTTTCAATTAGAAATGTGTTGGAAATCTTTGCATTTTTAATTAAAACATCTGCAGTGCAGAGTTAAATTTGTTGGAGATTATATTTGAACATATAGGAATATATTCCAATTTCCATTGATATCGCGGTATTTTCTTTCTGTAGTTTTTAGTATAAGCTACCGTTAAAAATAAAAATTTGAGAGTAAAGTTAGATAGATACAATATAAACCTAATTATTCGCTCATACGGTCCAGTCGTTCGATCCAAGCCATTTTTGACTAGCGTTCACATTGCAAAGTAAATTGATTTCTTCTCCTTCTTTATTACTATCACTATTCAACAGGAGATCCACATTTTAAAGTTCAGTAAAATTACATATAGAAGAGCAAATAGAGATTCCTGTAGTAAAACCTGAACTTTAAACTTTATTATTACATTTTATGTTGAATGTTTAGTTTCAGTGCTGCAGTCGTATTCAGTTTGTTTCCGTAAATTCTATTTGGATTTATTCCATAAATATAAATCCAAAGAAAGTACCTATATAATAAACATGAAATTGAACACTTTATGTTCGGGGTGTCGTCTTTTTTTAAAACAAAATCTGACCTGGAAATTAAATCATTAAGGGTTTTTATTAATGAATACGTGTTTTCCAACTTAACGATCGACATTGACTGATTTAACGTTTTGCTATGATCTTTTTAAATATGGGTACTGAGTCACACTATTTACATATATTTGTTATCCTGGTTATATGACAATAAATTCCTGAATAAGTTACGTTTCTATTAATTCTCCCGTATTTTCCTTTTCGGTCCGTCATTAATGAGTCGATTTGAGCTAAAATGGCATGAAAATACTGGTTATTTTCAAGTTTTGCGATTTAAAAAAATAAAAGTTTTGTGAATTACCTTTTTATTTCGTCAATAACTATCTTTCCGCAAACAAAATAGAAATAAACTTATTATCTCGACGTTTTGTTTCAATGCAATCGATTTCCATCCTACTTACTATTTTAAAAAAGTGAAATTTACTAAATTTTTTGTAATAACTAATAGTTTTATTTTATATAATAAGATGTTTTTTATTTCATGTTTATATTAAACAACCCAATTAATGTAGCAAAAATAAGACATGTGACAAACTATCATACCTCGTTGCATTTGCTTGAAATTTTTAATTTTATTAATGTTCATATTTTTTCATATCACTGTCATCACTTCCGACCGAACAAGTGGATCAATGTTGTAAATAGAAACACAGGGATCACTGGTATTTATGAACAGTTGAGAATAAATAAAATCTTTTTTAAATTGAATTAAAATATATGAGTCAAAATACGAGTGGTCTTTTCAAAAACTTCTTAACTCGATTCAATGCTTCACGCCTATCACTTATTAGAAACATTCATTGAAAATACTCCATCGTCATTTTTAACATAATTTATTTGTGTCTATTGCTCAAACGGTGGATATGCTAAGCATTTACGAATTTCTTGAATTTAATATTATAAGACAACATCGCAAACCGATACCTACCGTAATACGTCATCTACTTTATACCTGAAGCACACAGACAAACAACAGCAGATTATTTTTATATATATCTATATTATGTCCATGCATGCGTTTTTTAGAGTAAATGTAATGTCCAGTAAATACTAAATTATTGAATAAATTTATTTGACGTTGTCCACTATTTGGATTTCAAGACACATTGAAGAACCTTAACCGGCTGTAGCCGATTGGAAAGTAATACCTGCACAATATTTTTATTTGAATTCTTGCATTTACATATTTTCACTCAACTCACATCCAAATTTCGCACAAGCCGGAGGCATACAGATCCTTACAGCAAACATTTGGGATTCAGGGATGCAGGGATACAGGGTGTACTAGAAAAAAATGATATATGCTAATAAAGCAATACATCTTCAAGATGGTGGTGGATTTACATGAGGAACACAATGCTGGGATTTGAGCAGATCCAGACAAAACACTGCCGTTTCCTCAATCAATAAATTTCTCATCATAATTCGAGAAGTGCGTCCGAGCAATTTCAAACCAGCCAAAATACACATCCGCTCCTGACGTTCTGCTCGGCGACATCGGTTTGTATTGAAGTTCAATAATTAACAGCGTGTGCATTTGCGGGCGTGGCATTACCATCGGAATGTGCAATTAATTACAAATGTTTACAGCACTCGCTCTAGGTCTTCATTAGCTAATTTTTTGTATTTGCTATATATAAATTAATGACTCAAGTGAAAGATTGATCTACAGGCAATTTGGATTTATGCCAGGGATTTGGCGAGGATTTCGTTTCCAGCGTAATAAACTCGGCTGTTAACTAGTTTTTCCTTTGTTTTGAAATATATGTTGATTTTGCTCTAAGCCATTTATTTTGCAATATGTTTAGATTATCGGAAAGTTGACGTTTTCTTGTTGCAATATATCCAGTACAATAACGACTCCGCGACTAATTATTCGGGGATTAGGTTAATGTCTATAGTGCATAACACTAAAATAACATATTGCAGCGCCAAGTCTTTCCAACTGGCGTAACCATAAATAAGTAGTTGATGCTCTATGAAACGAACAGGTGAAGGCGACCGCAGTATACTGCAGTTTGATGGACCACAATGTTGTGATCTTTACTTTAATATAATCCAAAACAGAACTTTGGAAATTTATTATCCAACTTCAAAGGCCGATTTTGTCTATGCATTTTACGGTGGTCAATCTACTATGAAAAGAACATCAGGAACCAATTTTCGATGGTTTCATATCGCTTATAAATCATTAGTTTAAAATAAAACCAATTGCTTATCGCCAAAGAGCTCTAGCTAAAAGTTGCCTTAGTTAAGCAAACGAACCTTCAAATTAATCTTGTTTTAAAATTCCAAAAGTCACCTTACAATTGAAGCGAGCACCACGTAATTAATGGACAAAATTTAGAACCATTCAACTGCAAAATAGTAAAACTTGTAGAATCGGAATAAAAAGAAGTTTCGTTTCTATAAAATACTGTATTTGGCAGTGATTATGCCTCATAATTTAGACGAGTAATATTACCTTTTATGATCAGAACATGAACTTATGTGTTCAACTCAATTTTTCCTATTTTTTTTACTTCAACATTTAGTCGTGGAATAAGAAACATTTTAGAAAAACACGCCAAGTTCATTAAATGCATTTTAGTACAAACAATTACTTGCTCATCATGTAGCGTTAATGGATTATAAAATTCTTTTATAGTGAACTGGGTTAAGTCGCGGTCGGTAGTTGCAGCAAGAGTTGGCAATTAGAAATTTTTTCACTGTTATTGCTAACTAGTATAGCATAGTTCTGGTTTATCACGTTCAGCTCGGAACCGATTCTGTTTGAGGTCTAAGATTGAAACGTTGTACGCACATTTTTAGCTATAGAAATAATGAATATGTGCAAAAGATATGTTTGCAGTAGTAGAATTATTCATCAATTAATACCGAAAAGTGTGTTGATAGCTTTCAAGAAAAGTGAAGTTCTTAAAGTGCAAATGATTTCGAATTTTTGCTAGATGTTTGAAATCGGCGCGAAAATTTACATGATTTAATTTTCGAATATTAATTTGATTTTAAACATCAATAAAATATTTATAGTAAGAATCGATTGATCTTCACTTATTTATTTTTAAACTTTCTAAGTGTACTATTTTAATGAAGTCTGGTTCTAAACATTAGTAGTAATTCTATTCAAAACTTATGACCTCATTTCGCTTTATTAAGTTAATTAAAAAATTCACAAAACGCCTTTTTACCGTCAAAGTTAATACCTTCCATAAAAATAAAGTGCTAAAGTCTCATCGATTTTCCAGCATATAAAGACTTTAATTTAATAGCAGCTTTATAGGATATAATGTGGATTTAATTTAATTCTCGGATAAAAGACAAAGAAAAATAAAAATATAGGAATCGTTAGTGATATCGTAGGTTTTGATACTTACCATTTATTTATAATATAATATAAAAGAACGAGAAGCGATATTACCGAACAAAAATTAGGTCAGTCAAACATCTTTGTAATTTATACTCTTAGCTCCTTTTTCAACAGTTACTTTGAGATTAATTTTGGATAAGAAAACCATGTACGAAGTCCTTTCGAAAAGTCTATCAGGAAAATGCCTTTCACCATTACAATGGGGGAAAATTTATGCCCCGAAAAGATGGAGCAAACGACT
Source organism: Tolmerus cingulatus (assembly GCA_959613345.1). NCBI lineage: Eukaryota > Metazoa > Arthropoda > Insecta > Diptera > Asilidae > Tolmerus > Tolmerus cingulatus. The sequence goes on along the minus strand of OY390708.1, from coordinate 18,936,643 downwards.
AACCGTTCTCGAATGGATGTTTTGGGCTTTCGTGTCTTGCTACATTGTTAAAATTGTTTTACTTAGGAAAGACCGCCGGAAACCCTTTGGGTACGTTTAACCCTTAAAACTAATAAACTATAACTTTTCTCTCTTTATTTCTCGTAGGTTCGTGTAAGATAAGGATAAAGGAAGCCCTAACCTTCATCTTACTGTTCTAGAAAAAGATGAAAATCTATTATCGCATTCAAGACCCTCATCACTCCGTTAGAAAATTGTAGTACTTCTTAAGAAATATAATTTTAAGATGAACAACTTCAGCAATACTCTCAATTTCAGATGAGAAATGCAAAAGTACTCAAAATGGAGACATAAAATTCCAACTTCCACAAACTGGAACTCCTTTATTTGCTTTCAGTTAAAAGATTTTCAAGTCGTCTTTAAGCATTCACTGAAGGTGAAACTTCTTTTTCTACGGAACTATTAGGAGGTCACGGGAGTTTCTTCTCGGTTCAAACTGAGCGTAGAATAGAAAGGGAACTAAGAAAATGAATGCAAACAAAACAAAGAGTTTTTTCCTCTTCCCTTAGACGCGGGTGTAATCAAAGTTTATTCCTACAAACATAACCAACATAGTGGAGCATAACGCATTATGCATGCGCGAAACAAATTGGTGAAAGGTTTGCTTTGAATGCTTCCGTTCTTGCGTCGATGCACCTCATTAGTGAAATTCCTCACGAAATTTCGGGAAAATAAAAACAATAGGGGTTTCCACCCCTTTCGGGTTTTACTTAGTTTAGACCATTTGCAAAGTTGCATGGCGCCAGGAGAGATGTTTGTTTTATTCACCAGACGTTTGCTGGATGCTTAAGGCATTGAATTGAGAAATTCTTGCAACCACTTTCGCGATGAGCACCTGTCGGTGCAGGGGGCGTTAGTTGGAATAGAACAACCGCCCCAGGTCACTTGTCTTAATGAAGTTTGTAAAACTTTCGCCGTATTTCTGTCTAGCGAAATTAATAAAAATAACTAAGAAGTCGATGTAACTTTTTTATATACATACATAGTTGGAACCTTTCGGCCTACTTTAATTAGCAAATTTCTAGTTTTAATAATAGAACTGACTTGAAATGGAATGTTTTTGCATATTCCGCCCATCAGGGGAAACTTTTAATTACATTTGAAAATTCAAACTTCAGATCAATCGACAGCAACTCTAATTGGAGTTCTGTAGGGAAAAGTTTTTGTTGTTTTTCTGCTAGGGAATGACTTAACCTTTAAAATTGGTTTTAGTGCGCCAGAACGTGTGAAGGTGTGCAGGTGCAACAGCAGCTTCGTTCCTATTTCATTAAAAAATCCGCCCCCGCCCTTGTTGCAATGGGAGCACCCCCAGCTCGTGAGCCCCTCCTGTTGCATGGACTTCATTCACGTGGAGCACAAAAGATTAAGACCTCTTGTCCCAGCATAAGACAGCTACGGCTGCATACAAAGCACGAAAACAAAGTGCGACCCATTTAATTTCTATCACCTGCTCGTATTTTTTAAATAGCTTTTAGGGTATTGATTTATCAACCCCAAGCCCCGTCACCTCGACGGAACGTAAGAAGTATCTTCTATCTTGGTATATGCATAGGTCCCCGATTGCTTCACAGGGGTTTAATGCCTCTTGGCTCGTAGCTCTCAGAAGTTGTAAACAGCATTAATGGAAGAGAGTGGGGGTGGGAAAGAATGAGGTTAAATACACCGGTGCTATGTCCCTTTTGCTCCGAAGCACTATTACATCATCATTTGTTGTTAAGTCCTTAAATCCTATCTTGACTTAAATAAGCGCTACCCTGATGCAGTTGTTTGGGGGCTCTTTTTTTTCTCAAGATAAAGCTGCCTTTCATCTGATCTCAGGCGAGTGAGACGTTGCATTTCTAGGATTTCTTCATTTCTGTGAAGATTTGTGGCACAGCGATTGCTGGGTTTTATGTATACTTTTAATTGGAGTGCATCCTTATATTTAACTCTGTTTTTAATTTTTAAATTTGATCTGCTATACTACTGGCACATTTGATATCTAACATCCTGGAGATTCGAAGAAATAGGTCATAAATGAAGTCAAATTAAAATCCCTCTTAAAGTCGAACAAAATTTTAATATGTACAAACATAGACTCGTAAAGATAAGAGCTAAGATTTTTGACAAGTCAAATGGCGCAACCACTCGCAAACTTTTCTTCTAGCATAAAAGTAAAGACTGTTTCACTATTTGAAATTAACTTTTTTCAATATTTTTAGTTCAACGAAAATAAAATAGTAGATGAATTTTGATCCGAATCAATCAGACCTATAAAACTCGAGTTATCTATCGTCTACGCCAACTTAAAAATATTCAGTGAATATTTGAGAATGTTTTCTTGAAAGATATTAGAATCGATTGACCGTCGAAACCAACAACTAAACCTCTTAAATAGAGGGAAAATATTTTGTCCACGTAACTCTTCTATTCAAGTTTCTCCAAATTATTGTTTGCAAACTCAAAATTCAAGAATTGTTATGGACCTACAATAACCTATGATATACGAGTATTCTGTTTGAACTGGACACAGCAATTTTAAATAAAAGGATGCCTTCCTTATTTCAAACGATGGAAATTTTAGAATAAAGAGTTCTCTACGTTCCAGAAAATAGAATTTTTCAAATCAAAGTATTATACTTTTTGTCAATTTAATCAAATAAGCACAATTTTATCCACTTTCGGGTGATTTCACAATGTTCTATTCTATCTTCTTAAACTTGGTACTCGAATCTATTAAAAAGGAGTCCTTCGAATGTAGCTTATGATGAATTGAATTGTATTTGAAATTGTCTAGGCACTTTCTTCATGCATATGGGCGAATATTATTTCTTTGAACTCCCTTTTATTTACTTAATAATCTATTAGGGAGAAATGTCTCAGAATACGTTTGGCATAAAAGCTTCGTTCCATTATGTTAAAGACCTATTTTACTCCAACATTTTTTCCTACGCCTTCAATCTCAAGATATTGGGTGTCGTTTCTTGTGACTGATGGTTTATTCGGGCTCCTTTCTACGCAGTATACATTAAACTCATCGGCGCAATTTATCGTAGATTTCTTGGATTTGTTCTTTACGCCAGTCATCCACTCGGACGTTTAAATCTTACCATGGCAGGCTTAGATAGATTCACGCTGTTATACACGACTCTTGAAGAGATTATTATGTCTTAGACGGACTAATTAATTTGTTTGAATGATTAGATGCAATAATTTTGTTGTTAAAGATTCGATTCTTGGACATTTAATCCGTGGGATTTTATGAACTTTACCGTCTTTATCAGGGTTATTTAGTGTAGGTAGGTAGGTAATATCAGTCAACGAGAATTAAATAAACATCTACTCCAGCAAGGGGTTATAATAAATCAGACTTTCTAACTACATACTTACGTGTTTGAACATTTTTTCACCCATTTTCAAACATTTAAATAAACTTTGAATACATTAGCCAATGCGTGGATAAAGCCGCTCTTTGTGCAAACGGTGTCCTTACTTCTTTAGGACCTTTTAATATTTTTACTAGATTTTTCAACATGTCACTAAATTAAATCAAATACTGAAGGTCAAGGGGTGCTCCGTATTTTTTTTTTGCTTTTTCTGAAGGTTCGAGGCAGCAGCCACCCTAAAGAGCATCCAGAAAAGTTCTAAGTAAATCAACAGGGCACTTGAAAAAATGTTCCTGCTCTGTGCTCATTATATTCACAAATGAGATCTGAGTTCAAAGCAAGAGCACGTTAGAAAGACTGCATAAAGATGATACACATTCGGTTTAGGGATTTTAATGAATTGAGTTCTTAAAATGAGCCTTTGCGCACTAGACGTTGAGGATTCTTCGCATGTTCGTAGGTACGAGCGAGAATCGGAGTTGGCCTCGTGTATTTTTTGAATATTTCCGACTTAACGTTTAGCTACATAATCTTGGATGAGTAACTTTCTTAAGAAAATGGAACAGTAATAGGCTAAGGCTTAACGTTTTTTACGAGCGATTGAGTAAGTGCTAATTTATGGATATGCGCGGCAACATTCCATTAGTGGGATATAAATTCATGTTCATTCGGTAGGTACAACATGAAATCTCATTTCACGTTATTTTTCGAATCATATGTGGGTAAGAGCAACACAACGAAGAAGAAATTCATCTAACCGGAAATGACAAATGAGGGTAAGGAAATGGAGTTTTTGATGCTTTCAAGAGGGAGACGAAGTATAGAGCTGATATAAAACGCCTGCAAAGCATCACATTGCCATGCCACAATACTTGTCGAAAAACATGTTTGACGAGAAACAACGAAATTCAGAAAAACGAAAGCAATTAATTGTACATACAGCGGAAGTAGTATAAAATAGGGACAGAAGCAAGGATACCAAAAAGGAACACCTATGAAACAATCTGTAAATCCGGCAGCATCTGGACCAGGGAAAAATGTCGGGGAGATACATGGACAGATTTTATTTAATTTAAGAAAACATGAAATCAAAAATACTCAAAAAATATATTTAAATGGACACAACCAAGGAACATATAAGAGGGATGTAAAGATGAAAAAAGTAATTTCTTTCAAAAACCATATCCTGTGAAAAAACTAAAAACTTTTAAGGTAAAAACATCCGTTCGGCAAGCGCAACTAGGAAGCACAAACACTCTGTCTAATAAAAAACAAAAGTACATTGAAACGGCACACCAAATGTGAATGAACATGAACATGCAAAACTGAACAACAGAAAACTTCCTTTACAGAGACGAAATTTAATATTTGTTTAGTTTCTTTAGTTTATATTTGAAGCAATGGTTAAGCAATTAAGTTAAGGAACTGAACTAGTATACAAAAGAATCCAACTGGCTTGTTTGTCTGTGTGCAGGGTTTTCGGTGGTTTTAAACGGAACGCGATGGGCAACTACCTACCACAGAAAAGAGCCTGATCTAATGTCACGGACGGATGCAATATGGATTAAAAAAATAATAATAATCATAAACGATTTATTTTAAATATCCTGGGGCGATTAAGGATTGCAAAAGCGTTGGTAGACTCAGACGCCAATCTATAAAGAAAACAAAATTAATTTAAAAGTGAAATCAAGAGGACCCAAGACATCCAAGGACGGAACTCTTCTACCTGAGCTAAATGCTGCAGATCCCCAGGTACCGTGCGCAAGTAAGTTTAAGTCCTTTATCGGTGATAGCTGCAACTTTAAAATGTATGGCTAGAATGCGTTGTAGAAACTCAATTTGAAAATTCAAGGAGAGGTAAGTTAGCTTTCAGTTTTTTACCAACAATTTTATTTCTATTCACTTCATGCGCCTTTATTGATTTAACATCCATAGTCACGTCCACGTACTTTAGTTTGAAATGTTGTCACAGTCATCTCATTCGCATTCATCAGATTATTGAAACCAAACTAGGACAGAGAAGTTTTACTTAAAAGTAAAAATAGCGAATGGAATTATGAATTTATTCCTCTATAGCAGAAAAAGTTTATATTTGAAATGGAGATATCAGTCATAATCAAACCAAATTTTGATATTATTTCAAAATGCATTATATTAAATTATTGACTACTATTGAATATAGTGTGGCAAAAATTAATTCAAACTAATAACATCACGACATTAATGCATAAAATTTAGCTATTGTAAAAGTTTTTGATTCTTCAGAAAAGCCGTTCATATAAAATATATAAAAAGTTCTATTTTGTAAATATGTAAATAATTCTAAGTATTACGTTATCTGATATACGGATTCATTTCATCCTTTTTTTTTATATAATACTTAAGTTACTTAGGTATCTTTTATTTACCATTACTCCTCTCTTGAACGATAAACGTAAAGAAATCAAGAAGTTAGAAAGCAGCAATGAAATAATTCGATAAATTTAATAAAACTTTAAGATAATATGTGAAAAAGATAGGTAAGATTAAATTAAAATAATTTTCAAATATCTCTTATATAATAAAGAAAAATTAAAAATATATCGGCATTATAACGTAATCGAATTTTCACTTTTTTGTGCCACCGACATTCAGAACATGACAATTTGAAGTTTTTTGTGTGTAATTTAAAAGGCAAATACTTAGAAAATAAATGTTAATTGACAAACAGCTCTATAAAAGTTAGTAAAAATTGTAGATTACTTTAGATAAAGATCGTAATTATTAACTTCACGACAACATATTTAATAATTATTCCCATGTATTTTGTGCAACTTGATACACATTATAAATAGAGTATACCCATATTTAATTACATTTTAAGTATTTGCCAAAGTTTGTCCTTTTATGGAAAAGAGTTAAAAGTAATAATGCAACTTTGAAAAAAGTTATAATTATTGTGAAATCAAAATTATTTCCACTGCATGACTATATGTGGTATATACAGTTACTCAACTTTTTTTCAAAATTTATAATATTCTGCATATCATTCGATTTTACTTCTGCTTATAATAAATCAAAACAAAAATTATTGGGAGATATTACAAGAATAAAGCATACTTATAATTGTGCAACTATTATTCTGCATCTCATTTGGAGGAAGCGAGATTGAAGCAAATATCGCATTGTATGTGAACAATTAGTTGAGTCATGGTATTATTTTATTTTTATTTATACATATTGTATGTATTACAACAAGACTTCATTTGTTGCACTATTGTATTTAAAGCTTCAGTTTTTCTACTCAACAAAATAACTAGCTAATAGTTTTAGTATTATAGGTATACTGAAAAGAATCTGAAATTAAGATGGTTTTCACACATTTAAAAGCTTTTGCTAGAAACCTATGTAAGTTTTCCTGTCAAAAGTTAAATTTCCTGACATCCTAGGAATTATTCAAATTGAAAATCTAAATATTTTTTCTGTGGATTATCTATCTATGCATTGATTCGAAAGGATTCCTATTATGTAATTAAAACAGTATTCTGTGATTTCCAAGGTTTATTAAAGATTTTTTGTTTTAATAACTATTGAGAAAATTTAAAGGAAAACGGGTTTATGCTTAACAAATATGTCAATTCATTTATTTTTCATTCTAAAAGTTTCCTTCTTTTTCCCTTGGATTTTTTTTAATAATACATAATGTAGATGAGAATTTAATAAACGCCATAGTACTATAATTACAAAATAATAGCTTAAACATAAATGAACATTACTTTTAAAAGTCTCCACTTTAAGTTTGACATAGATTAGCGTATTTCAATATCTTGCATTCATAATTTAAGTTTTTGGTCGCAATCCCTTCAACTTGACATTAATCATAAGTACGCGGTAGGTATCTATGCTAAAAGAAATTGCATTTATCCTGCCGTATTATGAAGGAAAATTAATATCTTTTAAGGATTTCCTCGTAAAATGATTGACCTAGTTAATCTACCATTCAGAATTCACTCAAAATTTTCTCTACCTATCTATAGTTGCAGCTATTTATATTTACCTCCTTCTTTGAATTGATTCATGCAGAGCCAATATAAAAAGAAAATCTTCAATCTCTCAGATATTCTGCTATTTAAATCACCATTAGACCTTAAATATTTTAAATATTCACAAGCCAACAAATGGAATGTACTACATTCCCTCTTTTTGAATTATTTGTTTTGAGTTGTTCCTTTTCAGTATTTTATCCATATTTCTTGTATCTCCGGGAGAGAGACTAAAAACAGCATCACAGGAAATGCCGATTTTTGAATTTTGTTCATAAATTTTATATCAATATAAAGTGGGTATTTTTACATTTAAAATATTCATAAAAGTTGAATGCATTTTTAATAATACTGAATATATTTCCTTCGGTTAATTGATGTAACTTATATTTGAACGCGTCAGACCAATACGATTTTGGTTCAAGGTTTCATGGTCTGCAATTATAACAGGAAATATTAAAATAGGCATATGTACATACACCTTGCTTTATTTTTTTATCCACATATGGTCTACGACTTTTCGTAATGAATTTGTCAAATGAAGGGAACTCAAGCAGGCTTTGAATAAGGTCCATCTACTTATGAGTTTTTTTTTTTTTTTGATAAAATTAACTTGCTGGAAATCTTCACCCGTCTAAAATTCAATCATCTTCGGAAGTTAAAAATTCCAAAATAGATTGCGAAAAACAAAGACGTTATAATCCAAACATAAACCTTTAGTGCCTTATTTTCGAAACCCTGTTATTCCAGTAATTTTATTTGAGAATTTAACCAACAAATTAAATCCTCAAAGCATACCTATATTCAATTTACGTAATTATAAAAAATATTTCGAACTAATACCAAAAGCCAATAGAATATTTTCAGTATTCTACTCTCAATTTGCAAATTTTTTTTTACAGCCAAGGAAATGGGAAATGGTCGCTCACCACTACTTCAGGAGCCACTTTACGGAACTCGCCCGCAACCATACAGTGAGTACCTAAAATTTACGCAAGAGAGTAATGATTTTAAAAGCTTTTTGTTTTAATAAAAACAATTATTATTTTTTACCTTCACCTTGAAAAATACATTATACATTATGAAATTTGTGGCTGCATATTTCCATGTTATCAAATGATAAATTTCATTTTAAAGCAATTACTTGCGACACACAACCGATTACTTTACAATATACATCATTCAGAAAAATAGCATAGGAAATGCAACGAGGCGCCAACACTGTTATTGTTCGAAAGTTTTAACCCTTCCTTTAAATGTCGGATCAACAAATGTATTTGTCATGTTGTAAAAAGGAAAAACGTCCCCAGCAATTTCGGAAAAATATGTATTTTCTCTTCTTTAGTAAGCAAATGATAACCGTCCCCGTGTTTCTCAGCAACCGATAACTTGCAGAGAAGAAGGGAAATAAGCTTTTAAAAACCTTAGTGCTAGAGAAGAATTTTAACTTTTCTGAACTTCCTCTTTCATGAAGTTCTTAAGAAAGGACGAAAAAGCCAAACCTTTCCTCAAGAATATTTTCCCTACCTATTGTTATTCCTGGTCAAGGTATTTTATCCGCTCAAGATATTTTCTTGTTGAGTTTCTATTGTATATATATTCATTTATACTTAGCTTACTTCCATTATAACCTTTGTTTTTCTGTGAAGGGCCTATAAATTTTCATAACACTACTCAATAAATTCCATGAATAATGAATTAAAAATATCTCGGAAAGTTCTTTGTTTTTATTTTAATACCTGCCCACAACAGATGCAAATATACTTCGATTAATTTCTCCATCAAGAAAATACAATACATTTTCATTTTTGCAATCTTGGAAAAATAAAAAGAAACATTATCATTGTCTGGAAAATTGCTACCATCAACAAGACATTTAACCAAAGAAGATCTTCTCAGGATCATCGCATTCTCTAGATTTCTATGGGTTGGATACAAAGAAAGGGCACTTTTATAAGACAGGGGTTCTACCATCATACCTTATGAGGGTTTGGCGAAATGCAGACCGTGACATAATTCTCATGTTATATCAGACTTGGTTGCCCTTGCAAATTTATATTCTGTACTATTTATTTATTATAGTAGTTTAGTGGCGAAAATAAAAATTGAAATGTTATTTTATTGTGATGCGGCCAAATAATATTTTATGAATGCTTTTACCTTCAATGTCAATATTACATAAGAGATGAGGTTTTAGTATTCATCTATGTATGTACCTATGTATGTTTTTTTTTTATGTTTAGCATACGAAGCCATACAATGGTATTACAGTCGACTTGTTCAAACTCAAAATCATAAGTTCAGCTTATCAAACTCTTAAACATGTTGTTTTTTTATTATTTATTATTTGTCTATATAATTATAGTGATTTTAGGTATAAGGCTCTTTATTCTATTTTTAAAAAATCTAGTGAATTAGATTTTGGTAAAAACCTTAACTTGACTTCCAAGCAATAGAAAACGAGATTTTCGCGGAAAACTGGTTGACTGAATGCCTCTTTAAGCATAAAGCTATTTTTTTTAATCCTATGTTTTTCATATAATAAATACATAGAAGGTTTTCTTATATTTTTTTTTATCATAGCGATAGTCCGAGATTTCGCAATACATTCAATCGTGGGAAATAAATTGCAAGTACACGACTTCTGGTGAGCTTTAAAATTATTCATTTCGTATTAAGTTAACTTGAATCAAGCACATCCATTTTAGAGCATTGTTGAATTAATCAAGACAGAGGCCATGTATGGTCAATTATGTGGCAAGAAATCCTCCAAAGATTAAATAAATGGCCCAGAAGATTTATGTTTGGAAAAGAAAATCCTCCAGAAGTTGAGGTCTGACGACTTATCTTTACTCTAGTATTATATCTAATTTATTTTATCGTTACTTCCGCTTCCTCGCTCCACGAGGATAGGATGACCAAATTTAGGGAATTTTCGTAAACCTATTTGATCATGAAATATGTTGATTTAGAACTCAAAGAGCTTCTGATTTCTGCGACTGATTTAAGAAGCGATGTGAAGACTGTTACCACCGTTTAAAGTTCTTGACGCACCTTTAACATCTTAAAAATTTATTATTCATTAAGTGTCAGGGGCGGAAAAGTTCTCTGCAGTTTATGCTGCAATTGCCTGGGGTAGAATGATAAAAGTGAGGCATGGGCCGGAAGCTCAGAAGAAGCTGAAATATTTTTCAATCCTAACCCGGGACGAGCAGTAGTTATGCAACGCATAAAACGGCGGCGGAGAGCATAATGAAAACTGTAGCAGCAGGTGCTGAAAATGTGTTGATTACGTCGGCCGTTGTTCCAATGCTTAGCATACCCCGCCGCCGTCGCCTTGCTGAATGTAGGTAAATTGCCATGTATAGAATCGCGTGTCGGAATCCATTATGGGGTCATACCTACCATGAAAACGTGAGCGGAGCACCGGGGCTCCGTCTACTTTTCAGCACAAATTTCACCGAGTGCACACTCCCGAAATGGAGCTGGGGTAGCAATCACGTTTTTCAAGACCAAATTTGTTCTGCTGATCTCATTAGCTTTGTCCGAAACATCTGCATCAACGAAAATCGTATTTTCAAACGTTGATTGATTTATTAAAGGAATCCTGACTGGCTTTGGAGTTGAATGTAGTTAGTCACTCGCACTACGCCGCTGTGGTGTCGTCTCTGCGGAGCCAGTTCAATTGAGAATATTCTTTCCATATTCATTTAAATGTTGCTAAATATAATTTGCAAACAAGATGCATTGCGTCCAATGCATTAATGTAAATCCGAAGAAACATTTCGGACAGCCTAATGAATTTCCGGCATTTAAATCACTATTAACAGGGCTACTCATAATTAGAGAATTATTTGGGTAACTTGCTTTTATATTTTTCATTTGCTTCTTTGAGGCAAAATGTAAAAATATACTTCCTTATTAAAATTCGTATTAGATACTCTTAAAATTATTGTACCTACTTCTCTAATCGTTAACGAACATTTATTTTAGTTTTCACATATCTATAAAACACGTTAGCTGTATCATTATCCTTCAGTTGTACACCATTTGTTCTTTAAATTTTCATTGATTTCTTAAAATTTGTTAAAACTTCACCGATTTTGTCATATGTGCCGCTAATTGTGAAAGTGGACTAAGTCCAAATGTAATAAAGTCGATTTAAGCCTAATAAAATGTATAAAAATGTATCCTACGACATTTTAGAGTTACCTAGATCATTTTTAAAATTATCACACAAATATTGAATACGATGTTAACATGTCCTTTTCTACCTTCCTATTTACACTTTGCAAAAAAAGATATTATAATCACATCTTGAATTTATCGCTAAATTTTCTGAAGTAAGATTCTGAACATTTGTTAGTCACGTGAGTAGAATTGTAAAAAAAAATCAATTAATAAATTTTTTAATATAGGTAACACTAGATCAATTTTTAAATTAGTTCGTATACTCACTCGTATTATCATTTTAACACTGAAATACTCTTGCTAGGGAATCCAGGAGATATCTGGAGTATCTTTCGGAAATGTAGAAGTTAGGGAGTATTTTCGCTACATATTAATCCCAACAAAATGAGCAACAGCTGAAGATCTATTCTCGTTCACAACAAAATATTGAAGGTGTTTTAAAATCTTGAAATTTCGGAGGAGAGCCACAATCATCAAAAAATAGAATAACTTGGTAAACAATTCGTAACCTGGAAATCGACCGTCAAATTTATGGATACTATATCTTCTTCTCATGCGTACATGTGCTGGTTTTAAAGCCTCTTGGAACTTATGCAAAGACGTCAAAATTCACTTATTTGAGTTTTGGCAAACATCGCGTTATTTCTAATGGAAATTCCTCCAACATACAAAAGGAAAATATTTTTGAAGGAAAAGCTCTTCCGCTCAAGTGGCCGGCATGCGGAGGTTACGAAACATCATGTTGCATGTGGTGTACCGGGAAATACTGAAAAAATGGTATTCGATAGAACAATACCAACCGATTGTGGCCACCCGTTTGAACCTCGAATAATCGCACGATTAATGAATTTCAACAATACTAAGGCCTAGATACATAAATACATAAGTATACTCGAAAAGAAAGTTCCAAAGAACGAGTCTTCGCACGGGGAGAAATTAATCAAGAAGGTCTGTCTTTGATGTTTAGTTTCGCTCGCAGCGCTATTTCAAGTTCACCGCAGAAACAATAAATGGTATTTCTCCCGCCAAAAATAATTAGTGACGATCTGTCTCAGGTGTTTGCTTTGTAAGCGATATTTAATGTTCATTTAGAATTTAGACAAATGTCGATGTCACTCTGCCCAACCGGCCGAAAACATTATCCAAACCATTATAACGAGTTTAGACATATCTACACAGAGATACGCATGTACAGTATTTATGTATGGACGGTGACAGTTTCCCAACGTAAAGACAAACCAATCGCGAGCTTATCTTCGTCTAAATTTATTTAGAAGCGAAAAGTGTTTGCGCATAATCAAGGTCCCGCCCACACCGCGCCCGCTGTGTGCGGATGGGTAATTACCGTCATTGTCCGTATCTAATTTTACTTTCTTAACACTGCGATAGTATTAATGAATTCCTTGAAGACATTTCTGGCATTTAAGCGCTTAATTACTGCTTTAGCGAAAGTGAAAAGTGCTCACTGCTTATAAGAACGAATTTTGAATTTTAAGCAACGCACGTCCAAGTACAAAAGTTCGCGTTTAAGGGCTACATGTTATCAGAAAAGAATGTTCTAATTATCCACATAGCTAGAATAACTGCTCAGCTCTTGTCTTCTTTCTTTTTAAGTAATTTTGAGCACGTAACCGGGCCCTCTACGCTAATCGTTACGTACATACATCTACAGCGCTTTCTTTGAGAATGAGTGGCAACAATGAATGATACGGCAACTATACGAGGAACATGTTTTGCGGCCACTTTAAGACGTTGTAAGATGCATTCAAGCGAGAAATTCACAATGAAAATCCAGATTTTATTAAAAAACTTTTGCCCTTTTGAAGCATGCCATTAAATTTTTAGAAGAAATGACTCTTCTTGAATAACGAAGGGAGACCCTGGGTATCCTTTGTGCGCACATGCAATTCATTGGCTGGAAGTGTCCCCTGTTTTTAAGAGAATTTTTTTAATTTCGGTTAGGTTAGAAAATCGGTGTTTTTTTGGGCGTATTGTTGCTACATATAAAGACAATGTCTACTGATTTTATTTCTTATTTTGTTTATAAACATATAATCGTTAAAAACCATAAAATGCATCAATGTCTAAAGGTCGGTTAGATGGCATTAAATCAAAACTTTTAAAAACTTCTGTGTTCCTGGCGTTGATAATACCTCAAGTCAATTTGAAAGAAATTGAATGCTTTAAAAATCAGTCAGATTGTCACTGTTCTTATTACTGTTAAATCATTCCTTTTTTTTATTTTAGTTAGAAAATTTTGAAATCGTTAACACAAATATCAAATTTACTAATATTGCGCGTTCATTGCCGACCGTTTAGCTTTATAGAATCTAAAACATTCGAATTTTTTAATGAAAGTTTTAAGGACAATTTTTAAAAGTATATACTTTCAAAAAACAAAAAAAAATAGACAACCTTAATCTTTTTATGATTTCTTTTTCTAAATATTAACATTTCTTTGTTAAGTACTTCCACCGTTTTTTTCTTTATTACAAATACAATCGTTTAAATTCTAGTTCTTTACAATCTGCTATTCAAATTAGCAAAATCATATTTTAATTCAGTTATTATTTATAGAAGATATCTAGACAAAAATTTAAATTGTTAAATAACAAAGTTAAAATTAGCTTGAATTCAACATTTGCCTTGTCTATTACAAAAAGTGAAGTGAAAATGTAAAGAGAACAAACCATGACTGAATTATGAAAGTTTCTTGCAGTTTCATAATTCGTCGTCGTTATTTTTATGAGGAAGAGATTTTAATTTAGGGGATTATCCGATATAAAGGCGCTTTGAAAAATCTTGCTGTGCAATTAATGCGCTTCGTCTGAAAAAAGTTAATGTTTACTTTCTGAGGTAATTTGCATGTAGTGGAAAACTACGGCAAATTAAGCATAATTTTTAATATTTTTGAGTCCATTGCAGGTCATTTAAATGGGGTTTAGCTTAGTGATGAATACATAATTATATGTAATTATTTTTGTAACTTCACGTAGGCCCAATTTTCGATTTAAGAAACGATAGAGTGCTTTTGTCAAACTTTCTAATTAGTGGACAATAACGATAATACTCACTATGTGGGAAAAACTTAATTAAGAATTTTGTTCTTTTAGCTGCTGACGCATATACATATAAATACTTCCTTCTTGCTATTTACAGAAAATAATCACTTTCTTGATTTCTCCATTATTAGGTGGATATTAAATCCTCTCATTAATATTTGTTATAAATCAAAGCAAATCCCCTAAAGTACAGATCTGATACGAAGAAATTTCATGTAAGCCACTTATTTGCCACAACAATAATAAGTATTTCAAACATTTATCCAAGTACTTTCGAATACAAATTGAAAAGATGTAAGAAGTGGAGTTAATCGCTTCAGTAAAGTACCTCCCAAGTAAGTGTATTCTGTAACAAAAATAAAACGTATTTTGTATATAAGTACATTCAAATTAAATTCAACTGATTCATTCGTTAAATATAGAAGAACGTAACAATGAAAAAATGTACAGGTCAAACACATCTTTTTCTTTTTGTTGAAAATCGAAATGCGAGAGCAATCGTTTGCTTAACACTTCAATTACTAACGCTCTATATTTAAATCCACAATCTAGAATGCAATCTTACCTGAGCGGAAACGGCAGGTTTATAATTATGTCTACTTCACACCTTATATTTTTAGAAGCAATATTTTTAAACTGAAATTGGGTACTTTTTTATTTATTTATTGTGCAATGCGTCTGTACCTACTTGCTCATTACAAGAAGAATGAAATATCTTTCTCAAGAGGAGTGAATATTTTTTCAAAAATTTAAATTGGATAAATATTTGTGAATTTGGCAGTACAATGCGTATCTTTCTCCAACATTTTGTTGTTTTGCTTCAAATATCGGATGAAGCACATTATTTTGAGAGAATCTTAAAAATATTAAATATTTATAATGTTTCAAAATTCACTTAAAACACGGCAATTAAAAGGAACAAAGACAGTATAACCTAAACAGTTACAGGCTTCAAATAAGAATACATCTTTTTTATACATAGCCTGACTAATTATTATAGTAAGCGTTCTATCATGTAACAATTTTCAGAAAAATGATTGTTAATTTTTGATTTTTTTTAAAAAAACTTATCGGACCGTCACAGTGGATTTTACTAAATTAATAGTTAAACTTTTAGTTGTTGCTTACATCAGAATATGACAAGTTTTATTCGTAAATAAATTTATTTTATATAATAAGTATTACATAGTGGGTTTAGAACTTTATAAGTGAGGTAACAACTTTACATTTTAATTTTTTTTGACTTTCCAGGATTTTTCAATGATTTTCCAAAGATGGTTAAAATATGTGTTTCTCACTTATTGACCTGTTTTTCGTAAATGTGTTGTGCGTGATATACATATACCTAAATATTGAAAAAAACAAAAATCTAAAAGAGTTACATAAATTCGTCCATTTTTCATCGTGGACTTGTGTAATTAATCCGCCTCATAGAATATAATATGTAGTATCAAAATCGTGGAAAAAACATATTGATCATGTAAAATTTTAAATAAATATTCACAGTTAAGGTATACATACAATAAAAAAATAGATTGTATACAGTTGCAGAAAACTGGCTATGTATGATATACCAGGAAATATACTATGATTTCCAGTCATACCTCCAAATTATATACTTTAGTGATACTAAATTCTATGACATTTCGAGATCACTCTTTTGGGAAAATGAAGAATGGTTTCTTTAAACAATTTTAGTATAGATCTCTAAGATAGTCAGTCTCTCTTTCATTTAAATAAATTATATTTATAATTTCCTCAATTGATTTATAAAATTCTAAGAGCCATAGAAATAACTTGTGTGAATTTCTTAAACTTTTTAAATGAAGACTTAAAAAATGTATTTAATACAAAAAGTGATTTTAAATACTAAAATATAATTTAATTTATTATAATCAAAAGGTTTATTTATGTTTGTAAAACTTATTTAAAGATTAATTAAGGGGGATGTGTAAGACATTAATTAAAAACTGATGATTTTACATTGATTAAAATAATCGTAATAAATAATTATTTTTCTAAAGACGTTAAGTGCAATATAAGTGTGCAGTTTGAATAGGAAGCACATAATTTAACGAATTTTGCATCTCTGCGAAGTCTAAATAGTTTTTATTGATTTGACCTCTTTAGTTTACAAAATTAATATATTCATAGTAAGTGTGTTTTGACATGGTTCATAAACTGAATGGTAAATCATCATTACACGATCTCATGAGTCTGATGTACTTCAGCAAGTTACGACA
Organism: Tolmerus cingulatus; assembly: GCA_959613345.1. Taxonomy (NCBI): domain Eukaryota; kingdom Metazoa; phylum Arthropoda; class Insecta; order Diptera; family Asilidae; genus Tolmerus; species Tolmerus cingulatus. Next base: position 18,919,697 of record OY390708.1, on the reverse strand, counting down.
CTCATTAAAGTATAATTACTGAGGAAAGTAACTGCCGCGAGAATTTTCGCGCAAAGACCGCCCTGGCAACCCCCGGGCGCAACTAAACTCTAAGTAATCCGACATGGATGAATTATTTTTAACCGCATACGAGACACAAACATTTGTCGCGTAATCACGGCGCGCGTTGCACCTCATTCCCGAATTGAGCAGCAAAACATTGTTCCTTCGGGAAGAAAGCAAAATCAAAATCAAAATCCGGGAGGCGAAACCGAACGCAGCCCTTGAAGTCGCAGATTTATCTGTTTTGGGCCCGCCTCGTTCCAAAATAAACACGCGGCCCGCGGCGATTTCTGATGCGAGTGCAGTTCAATTTCCGCGGGGCGCGGCGCGACGGCGGCGATGTTGTCTTAGCGCGAATCTTCGGCCGCGTGTTTATTTACGCTGACTGCGCGCAATGTCGCTCCATGGATGCGGCACGCGATGGAGCGGCGCGGGGCAAGGCTCCTCCGGGAACCAGGTGGACGGGAGGCGCCGAGTCCAAAACACCCCGCGCAATTAACCGGGAAATCGTAAATTCGGGAATTATTAGGCGAAATTCCACTTGGACGTAACAGACGCAGCCGACGCAACCGACGCACACATTCAGTCGAGGTTGTGCGCGAGCTCTCGTAATCCGCACTCAAGTCGGATTAGCGGCGGCACCTGTGCGGTGGGCGGGATTTCGCCAACGGAAAAATATGTGACTCGGGAAAAATGCTGAAGCAGGTACGTCATTCATCACATGTCAGCTGCGCTGTCAGGAGGAAAGGAACGAGGCGGCGGCCTGATGCTGATGAGTTGCATATGCGAAAATACCCTCCCCGTCAAGACGAAGGGGTGTTTTCTACAGGGCGCTATTTTTAGAGCTCTTTATTTAGGACAATGTCGGGGTATTGAGAATTGACAAGATAATCCGTGTGAGCTGAGAGCGGCGGGCTTAGCTCGCTTATGTAAATAATCCGCTTCAGAGAAGTGTTCCCCCCGAAAAGAAAGCTATTAAGAAATGCTCCTCGGATTTGGTGGCGGTTGGCATTTTCGCGAAATCTATTGAAGTCAAGTGAACTCAAAATACGAACACTTGTCTTTAGACTAATAAATTCACCAAAGTTGTTAAATTTTTGACTTAAAATGCTCCCAAAAGTCGCAAACAAGATTCTTAAGAACTTCTGAGAGGCCTTTAATCCCAGACTTTTCTTTCCGCTCATTATTTCGGGTAAGTTTCGCGTAAACAATAGCCTAGCCTGAATAACGAACGCATTCGGGATGGAATTTCAACCCTATATTAAGGAGGATTAAATTTACCTAGGACTTTAAATTATTGCGTTCTCATTTTACAATGAGCCCTCTCAGCAAAATATGCAAAGTACACTTTCTAACTTAATAAACATTAATTTATATTTTATTTTATATTCATCAAACCTTCAATTATGTCACAAGTGGCACTAGATTAAAAATTTAATTCCGTTTTGAAAATTGCTTGTTGAAAAAGATGCAATTATTATTATAGATAAGGTTTCCTCTTTCCGATTAGTGTCTATTTTCTTCTCATCATTTTGTATATCTGCTTAAGCTGATTTTAACGCAGAGAATAAAATAATCGATTCTTTTCTACTAAAGACGCGATGGAGATTATAGGAATCAACATTATAAGAATTGATAGATTACTTTGGAAAGGTTCGTTAATCGAGAGTTAATCAACGTTTTAACTCTTTATTTACGTCGTCTTTGTGTCAACTTTAAAGCAAAGTATTAGTTCCAAGTTCATATTTAATTTATATTTATATACAACCCAATTTCGAAAACTATTTTATTGTAACTTAATAATATCTGTGCATTATTATTTCATAGAAATTGAATAAATGTAATACAAACATTTAAACAAATATAAACTTTATAACTTTTAAAAATCAAAAAGATGTTGGGATCTACGGTTTCTAAGCGGTACTAAAATGTCCACCCGCATATAATATCTTTGGGTTAATTGAAACTTAAATTTCTATGTACTCCAGATTTTGTTAGATATCTAAATACACACACTTTCAGCAATCATTTGCACTCCGTTTCAATAATCCATATTATATGCATTGGTGAGTTAAAGATTTCAAAATTACTTACTTACTTGTGTAGTACCTTAGTACTAATATTTATGACATTTTTGTGAGTTTTGGATTCGATCAAGGAATTTAGTGTATTTCGTACATGTTACTACTATCCATACGTCGCACCATAATTTTTTTAGTTTCATTTTTAAACTAGAATACCTTCTTAATACGTACAGCATTTATAAAGATTATTTTAAGAGAAGGCAGACATTGGAAAACTTGAAAGATAGACGTTCTTATTTTAAGAAATGTTTCTAAAAGAACATTAACAAATAGGTCTAATTTGTCTCCACAACTCATTGTAAAATGCGATCCGCTTTCAAGGAAAAGACCCAAATTCGATTACTGATTGATTTTGATCGAGTGTATTCGCACAATGACCGCAGTTACCAGAGAAAAAAGGGTTTTGTTTTACATACGAGATAAGCAAAGATTTAGAAACAAAAGCACTAAATTTGAGATACTTTTAAGACTACAAACTTTTTTTATTTCCAGATAATTTTTTCTCTGAAAAAGAAAATATTTATATTATAAGTAAGTCCTGAAGATATGGAAAGGATATTTTTATTGTAAATTTCATTGAATTTTTGGCAAAGATAAACCACCTCTATGTTTGTAAAATTTTGAAATTTCAGATATTAAAGAAACTACAAACATAGATTTTGAATACCTTGGAAAAAGGCGTTTACAGTTTATAAAGTTCTTTAAAAATTATATTCGGGAATAATAACAATATATTCAACTACTAAAGAAGAAAACATTTTGTTTCCGTATTCTATCTAAAGAACATTTAGTTTTAAGTTGTTTTGGTATTTCAACAACTAAACAGAAGACACCATAAAATGGCACGTTATATGTTAGTGCTTCGTAAGCGAAAAATGCATAAAATCTAAATAGATTTAGGATTTTGTTTTGTTGTTATTTTTAAATCTTCTATAGAAAATGCAGCTGGTCAATGGGCGGGTCTCTCGCCCTGCCACATTTCATTGCAGCGACACTTGCAAAATCGGCTAAAGACGGTTCAAATTCGACATTAAGCAGTAAGAGGAAGTTGCAGCGTATCTTGGTTTCGCAAGACGTCTCCCGAGGAGCAAAGAATTGCATCTGATGCAACTGCGCCAATTCTTGCAATTGCTTCTTTTTTGGCACAATTGGAAGAGACAAGCACTGAGAAATCTCGTTACGCGCGGTCTTACAGGCGCGATCTTGTCATCTGAAAAGCGGCGGACATAAATAGCTCAGTTGGGCCCGCTTAGCACCCTGTCCGCGTCCGAGACGCCCAGCCCCTCCGCGGGACTCCCGAGACAGGAGTGAGGCTGGCTATTTAAGATCCCTACACAATCGCGGCCCGCTGCTATTTGCATCGCAATTAGTGTTCGTAATTAGTAAACAAAAATTTTTGTGTGTCGCCGCGCGGTAAGGAAAGAATCGCGTTATTTCCCCACACTTCGGAACAAAGTGGCGCATCAGTTGGCACTGGGCGGCGGGGCGGCGATCGCTGAGCGGACCGCGCTCGCGATCGTCGGTAGATCAAGTCCCAGCCGGCGGATGCTTCTGAATCATCTTCGAGCGGCCGCAAGTCTCGCCCCTGGTCGTCGACGGAGGAATATTAAGCGCATGAATCAACGTGAGTCATTTAAAAGTCGTAAAACGTCTGCTCATTGAGCGCTGAAGATCCTCGCGGCGAGATGCTGCGGTACAGCGGCCGTTTTCCGCTCATTTAAGGAAGCATCCGCCCGGGTGCCAGCAGCGGGGGCGTTGTTTGCAGAAGCAGCGGGTCCGCGACAGGTTGCAACCGACCGCCGCGGGCTCACGCTGGGACCGGACGGCGATTTGTTTTGTTAGCGAATGTTTACGCGAAAATGCCGCTGCACAGTTCGGCATCTCAAAAATTCCCCATTCATCGTAACCTTGCGCCGGATATTTCTCTGGAAGTTCTGCGCGAAGACGCCCCCTCGCAGAAGATTTTCACGGTTGACGGCCTTAAGCGCGAGGCGAGAGCACGCCCACGAAAAGTGGCGGCCGCGATTCTCCCGGCCCGGAGGAAATTCATCATTACGGATGCGACGATTGCGGCTCCTAAAGTGCTTGCACATGCTCGAAAATGTTCATTAGGGTTTTTCTGCATGTGGGAAAAATGTCTACTTCGGCCTACTTGAGGGCTGGGGGAGCACTGCTCAAAGTAATTTATTTGACTTTGGTGAGAACAGAAAATTGTCCAAGCCCCAGAACATTTCCTCGAGGATTTCTTTAGAGGAACCCCTGACGCTGAGCGAAGTGGGCGTGCTTTTCTATTCGTTTAAAATCTAAGTTAATTTTGAGCAAGAGGGTATTTCTAATTTCAAAGATTTTTTAATTTATTTTTATCTCCCTGCGAATTCTGAGAAATATTCTCGACTGATATATTATCTAAGCAACCTAATTCTTACCGACATCTTGTAATAACGAAAACAAAAGTGCTGACTAGAGTTTATCAACTCTATATATACTATATTATAGTCATCATTTTATTTATGTCATATTTGCTTTGTTATGAAAGTAAACGCATATAGAGTAATATGATCGTAAACGATTCTAAATGTAATTTGGAGAAGTGCATTGGCCTAAGTATCTTTCATGAAATTTTACACTTAATTCCAAAGTGCACTGAGCTTCAAAATCATTTAATCATTTTGAGGGTAATGTTATCTAAAAAAGTGTTTTAAAGCAACATATTGTATTGTTATAACAAAGTACCATATTAGGTTTAGAATAAGTTTAGCTCAATTCTTAACTAAAGTCTTCTTCACGTTTGGTGTTAATAGTCGCGCCTAATTTAAAAATTTAGCTTTTACTATACTCGGGATCAGACACACCCTTTTCTCAAATTTGTTTTGGAAATATCTTCAAGTCCTTGAGGCTATCAAAACTTTAAGTGATACTACTCTTTCGCAGCACTATTGAAATGGTGTAGTTTACTCATCATGAATCGTATGATTTCATTATATATTTTAAAAGCTTTCAATTAAAAGTTAAAACATGTTCCTTTTGTAAGAGTTATTAATTTTACACAGCTTTTCACTTTCTCCAAAGACGGTTTTGGACATAAAATCGAAAGATTCTTAGTTTCATCGGAAAATTCACAGTGACATAATACATTTTATAAATTTTGTGTGAAAGACTATATTTTCCACATGTCCTTCTCCACCTCATCTCCAAAAAGTTGCTTAAAATATCTTATTATCAACAGGGAAATCATGTCAAATACAACTTTTAAATTCAGATAATTTCAAAAAATCCTTAAATTTAGTATGTAATAAAGTCACACACTTATTTATCGATTTATCAAGTTAAATTTTACGCTGATAGTTTACATTTAAAGATAAATTAACTCTCCCAACATGCAATGTATGCAGTCAAGAGAATTTTGCAACAAATGACATATCAAAATTTGATATAAGCCGACAACTTCATCCTATTGCAATTAAAATTTGACATGGTTTTCATAAATCTCGCCAATTTCGAAGAAATATCTCAGGAAACATTCCGGCTCTCACTAGCTGACCACACAGTGCTATAACTTGGCTCCAACTCATAATAACTCATCCAAGAAAATTTGGGATGAGTCGCCCCGAATATTATTACGCATCTTAAAGCAATCTTTAATTCAGTTTTATTTTGATTTCACGGGGATTTTCTCAAAGTCAGTGCATTTTGTACGAATTTATGATCAATACACACGAGGTGTGAATTTGCGCAAGCTTTGGTTGTTTAAAATTTTACAATTTGTTTATTATAAATAAAGCGTCGTTCGTATTCATGTCAGTCAGCAGCACTTCGCGAATTTTGGATATCTCTCAGGCACTTTGGTCCACTCAACTCAATGAAATTTTCGAATTTGTTGAATTAATAAAATATTTCGCTGCTCTCGTACGTAGTAAATTTATTACTATTTTGCGAGATAAAAAAACGAAGTGTATATACTAATAAAGTATTAGAATAATTTGTTAATTGATTATCTCTTTCGCATTATTCAACAAATGCAGTGCTTAATTAATTTTCCCTCCATATTTTCTATTAAAGTTATGCATGTTTTAATCCACATTTGATTACTATGTTTCTTTCTTTCTTGTAATGTTCGACCAAAGGAAAAGTGATGACATTTTTGCCATAATTGGATTAATAGTTTTCTAAATTAAAAGTTTTACGTATCGTAAAAAAGCTTTGTTAAATTTAAAATCGAATTGTGTAATGTTTTCCTAATGTTTTCGCAGTGCCCTCGTGGGTAGCTCTGCCCAAAATAAATAAATGTTTTCCTAAGACGGACGGGGATATCAAAGTTTGGTCAATAAATCAAGAGTTAACTTATGATTGGTAAACAATGTGTAGATTTTGTTGATTTCTTACCCGAACTTAAGCATTTCTTGTGATCCTTTCAGCAGAAATATTTTTACTTCGGAATATGTATGACTAACTGCTCGATCTAGGTCCTAAATCTTTCTTTACATTTGTTCGAGTAGGTACCAAGTACACTGTTCAGTTCTTCAAGGACTTTGCTTATTTCACCTATTCGTTGGAGCGTGCTATGTTAAGATACATATAAAATATTATATACGGAGGTTACATGTATATTAAATTTAATAAATCCATTCAATTGATGGGCTTTTAGCTTTTGATCAAAAGTGTCTGCCTACTTGAATTGTTTTTCTTGAAGGTAGAATGAAGTCCATTTGAAATCGTCGTCAATCGCTGTTTTAGGAATGGTGTTCAATTATTTTACCTTTTTATACTTTACTAAGTGCACATTATTATTGGTAGTATTTTTTTTTTATTAAAGATATTACATTTTCTTATTTATTTCATTAATATAATCAGACTAAACGGGTTTTCTCAGAATCGACTAGTTATTTTAGATTTCATACATTTCAAAATTGTTCGGATTTAAACTGGGGATGGCTGAAAATTATATATTCATTGCCTTATAATTTCTTTTGATCAAATATCTTTTTTGTTAATTGCATCAATTCGATATCTTGTTTTATCTCATATTTTCCGATCGTTTTATACGGCAACAAATCAGCCCCGGGCAATGAGAAGTATTTATAAAATTGATCGCTTTCTTTGGAAGGGAGTGGCAATTGAAACTTACTTTCATTTGAGTCTGATTGGTTTCAGGAAGCATTCAACTTTAAGTAAACCGCGTTCGGCGTCGTGATCCAAAAAGAAAACGCGCAGAATGCGTCCAAACGTCGCCACATTTACGCAACGTGCCGTCATTAAGTGTTACCCGTGTCCAGGTGGCGGAAATCATTGCGTGTCGTGCCGCTCTGAGTTGATTCGAGTGATCGATGGTCGTGTCAAGCGTTTGGGGAAAGTGCGTTCGGCGTTTAGGCGGAGACGCAGCATCCCGCCAGGAGCTCACGGGAGCTGGGCACAAGCGTGAGGGAGCTTAAGTGTTTTGCGTATGCTTTGATTGATGGTTGGTCTCGAGTGAGGAAAGCACGTTTTGCTCCCTGATAACATTTTCTCATTACACCCTAGATTGTTCAAAATTAATTTGTTTCCTCACAATCACTCAATTCTTCAAATTTAGGACTTATTCACAATAGATTAAGTTTACTCGCATAAAAGGAAAGGACAAAACCAAGAATGAAATATCTACATATATAATATTATTTTAAAAATTATATCTCAATTTTAATAATTATTTTGAAGAGCCAGATAAAAGAGGTAAAATTTGTAGGAAGTTTAAAGCGTTTCTACATATATATATGTGTATGTAGTACAAAAACATGTTTTTCGACGGTTTATCGCTTGAACTTTTTAATACAACTAAAAATGTTAAATTGTTTATAATTTCAACATTAAAACCTATTTTTTCAGTCAAAAAATATTCTAATACTGTTGCATAGTTTAGAATCAATGAGTACAATCAGAAATCTTTTTATAGTAAAATTATTCAATTATGATATCATCAAGACCTTACTTTTGCCATACTCGACCAAACTCGGCTACAAAACATTTTTTAATTTTTAAAATTTTTTACAGATAAACAAAAAGACTTAATGATCCTTATTTCGCAATAGTTTTGTTTTTCTTCTATACTGGGTATTTGAAAATTAGTTAAAAGTTTTAATCAAAATAGCTTAGATACATTTCCTGTTATTACAATCATATGAAAAATATATTCCCAAATTTATTAAAAGAGACATTAAAACGTCGGAATCATTAAATTTAAGTCTAGAGATTTAAGGAAGATTACAAAATGCTTAGAAGGGAAACAATTGTTTGCCTTAGGCGACCACCTTCCGTCTTACCATCGATTTACCAACGTGTGAGCACACTTCAAAAAGAACCTTAAGTCTGCGACAACCACAAAAGATCTTGTTGAATGTGGAACTAATGCGAGAGGAGATTTCATTCCTGGGGCACAGTCAAAGCCACATTAATTTGGTCAAATTGCTCAGAGTCTTTTAAGTCGCATTCACTTAGCATACGATTAAATTCAGTGTGAAATTGGCTTTGGCTTGTGGTATTTCATTGACTTGCGGCCAGATTTCCAGGGCGAGGGCGCTCAAACTTCTTGGACCATCGCGGGGTAACGTGTTTCAAAGCAGTCATCGAACGCTTTTCATTCGCGAACAGCTCTCGGTGCAACAAGCCATTGGACCGCGAAGTTCTGTAGGCCTATGCCGGAAGCAAGACGCAAGAAGAGGCCTATCAGAAGACGCACACATCACTTGATTCGCCGTCTTAATTCTCCCATTTGCTTAGAAATAGATAAATCTATCAATTAGCAGCAACAGAGCCAGATTACTTCTCTGGATCTATTTTCGGCCTAATAAATTTATCATGCTACTATGGCTCAAGACTTTTAATGGAACTTGTTCAGTTTAGGCTGTTCATTGCTTGAATCCTATAAGTGTGGAATTTAGGTCATCGCTACTCTGGTGCTTCGCCTTAAATCGATCCAGCCTCAATCTGCAACGTGGATATAGTCTTCGTCATTGTTTTACCCCGGTTTAGCTCAACTTTGATTTTTCAGGCCCTCCACGAAAGGGGTCGTTTAGTTCAACATGAAAATCTTAGGAAATCTCCGAATCGATAAGTCCATTAAGAAGAGAACAACCCATTCAGATAAAAGGTTCCTGTTGCCTCTACTTAATTCTCTACGTCAAAGGCTCTTAAGATTGTCCGGAGTTACGTAAATATCAATTTGCTCCCGTAAATAAGAAATTTTCTTCAAAATGATAAACACGTTCTCTATAACTCCTTTGCATATTAACTCAAAAATTGCCAACTCGAACTCAAATTGTGTTCAGTCGCCTAGCGAGGAACAGCAAAATTGGATTGACGTATTTGTTCGAAAATCACCAAGTTTTTCGACTTGATAAACTTTCACAGGATGTGAGAACGCTAGAATGAGATATCTCAATTTTCACTTATGCTAAGATAAAAGAGAAAATTCCGCACGTAAGGCTTCTAAGGAAGACGATAAAGGATATTTTAAATTGACGAAGCTAAAAGGTAGAAGATGTTTGGATCCCTTGATAATTTCCCCACAGCACGTATGCCGTTCTCTGTTACAAGGATCAACTTATCTTTTACATAAAGGACCTTTTGGCCTGATGTAGAAACGTGATAAGCACATAAATCATTTTGCCTACTGCGCTGGAAGGTAATAAATAATTGCTTTGATAATTATCACTGCCTGTAAATCGTTACTAAAATGTTTCTGAAGGTGAAGTTCTTATCAAAGCGGCTACTCCAGTCCTTGATAATATAATAGATACAAGACTTAAAAATAAAGGTTTTATTTATTACTAAAATGTTCTTCGGACATTATATTAATCTAAAAAAAAGAGTTTGAAATAAATTGCTTTCAAAATTTAACAGGAGTCAGATCCAACGTACGATTATCTAATCTTAATGCAATTAGGTTTTTCTACTTAAGTTTGAATGTGAACCAAAATATGTCTGCCTGAGTTGATAAAGTGTTTCTGATCAGGAAACCTCTTACACCAACTCCGCATAAGATATACATACCTATATTAGGAATTTCTAATTGCATACAATCTTTCATTCATTCAAGCCTGACTTAGTACATATTATATTAAGAAAAATTGTTGTAGTCTATTGCTTTTAGTCTACAGTGTTACATAAAAATCTAAAACTTACAATACATAGACTTTTGCGATTTTTTTACACAATTTTAATAAAATTGCTGTATCAATATTATTTAAATCCACCGAGATAATTTTCACAATGTAGTCGTCATTGTGTTTGAAGATGTACTAGTTTTAATAAAAACGCATCTAAAATTTCACTAATTGCCATCAATAGTATAAAAGTCCGAGACTTAGTATAAGATACATATTTTTAAATTTATCCATTTATCCATCCATATTTTTCACAAAATATTTTTAAACTCTTGTATTTTGATAAAACGTGAAAAATCAATTATTGAAAATCATGAGTAGTCGGTAAAAACCTCTCTAATAAAGTGCTTTCAATTCCAAATTTTACTTAGGAAATAGCCCTGACCCTCCGTACTCATCACTTTAATTTCAAGTTCCATATACGAAGCTTAAAATTGATATCATCGATTGATTCATTAACGATCGTCTAGTTTGGAAGAAAATGTTCTTATCTGTTTTCAACTTTTGAAGTTAAAGACAAACAAAAGGTTTTTGAAAACATTAAATTGTGGAACTTTTTTTTGTAGTAACAACTTAATACGAAATGCTTTTATATTGTTTAACCTATAAAATCTAACGATTCGTGAGTACCTTAACTGAAATAATAAAAGCAATAAAAGTTGAAGAAAATCCAACACAAATCGCCAGAAGCATTATGGTGGAGTAAAAATGAAAAACTTTTGATTTGTGGTGGTCGTATTCGAAAAATTCTTCCGAACATATTTATCGAAGTTTCATGCAGGAGTGAGTATGAGGAAAACAAACAGGTCATCATCTGTAATGGAATTCTTGAAATTGTTGTTTCACCAATCTAAAACATGAAAAATAATTTAACAACAATTTTGCAATTATGTACCTGAAAGGAAGAAGCGAATAATAAAACGCGAACATAAAAATTACTTCAGACTCGAAGTGTGTTCTTTTGTCGGAATTTTTCATTTTTTGGGGGAAATCCCCGCTTCCGTTCTTTTATTACTCTCAGATTCAAGCGATATTTTTTGTCTGCTGGTTTGTGTCGCTTTCGGATAAAAGAATCTTCGCCTCGCACACTCACACCGCTGTGAAGTTTCCTTTTGTATCCTTAATGCGTGCAAAACATGATTCAAAAGAAAGCTCTGCTCCAATTTTTATGAGACTTTTATGTGAGCACGATTTGTTGAGTTTTAAAATTTCTTGCAGGCCAAGGCGATGGGATTGTCAATTACAATAAACGCCATGATCCATTTAGAGCTGCTTCTAAAGTCCTCGTGTATCCCGAAACTTTTGAGGATTTAATCCGTCGCATGGAATTGGTTGTAGTTAGCCGAGAAGTAAATTGCCACTTTTTCCCAACCAAAATGCGAGGCCGTTTTAAATTGTCGTCTTTTCTGGTCCCTTTTTTTATATGGTTTTTTAATGGTCTTAAGATGGTATTTTTATTTAAAAAAGCGCAATTCTTTCATATTGCCTTTTTCAAAAATGTATACTTAAGAGGTTTTACTAATCCTGAGGTTTAATTTATTGTATAAAAGGTTTTATAGTTTATCCCGACCGAAAACATTTTAATGCAACATCATCGGCAATAAAGAAATACAAAAAGACTTTCTATGTCTAACAAAAAAGTACGTTATTATTATTTGTCACCGGTTCAGTGTAAATTATTTACGAGTGTATTCGTACATACATACCCATAATGGTACAACAATTTTGTTAGATCCATTCTGGAGTATTGTTTGGTCTGCAATTCAAGCAATTACTGCTACTCCAAAGCTATCGAGGTTGCCTAACGAGAATTTTACCGATTTGCTCCTTGTTTCATTTCTTTGGAGTTACTATTTTATACTTTTATTTGGATAGGCTTCAGTACAGTTTGTTCAATTCTTTATTATCTTTATTAAGTTTGCTGAATGACTTCGATATTTCCGATATAGTTCAACTGAAATGTGAGTTTTGCTAATATGCTAGAAATATATAGTTTTTGTTAGTCCTCTATTATTTGTGTATAGTTGTGAATATTTGCTTGGCATTGCAACGAATAGATTCGTGAAGTTTCCCACTGAGAATACTTTCAATTCAAATTATATACAGACTACTGGCCAACAAATTTCCAAAAGTGTTATAAAGCCATTGAAATACTTACTACAATATATACTTCTAGCTTCTGCGCTACATCCTTTTCATGTAATATCAAAGGTAATTTCAAGACGAGTCATTTATCAGCAAACAATTATAAAATCTAGTTTTGATTTCGGATTCCAGAATAATTCATTAAAATCTTCTACAGCAAAATATATTTTAAAAACCACATAACTTCCATTTTAAGTCGTAAAGTTAGATGTCGATACACAAACATATGAAAGTTAAACGCGGACAGCATAAATAATAGAAGTTCGAGGATAGTTTCCCAGTCAATTCCTCAAGTTAAAAGTTTTGTTTTTGTATTTCGCCACAGACGTAAGGCCGGCTGCTTCGCCACTCACCACACGTAGTAATTTCTTCAAGTTCATATCCCTATTAAAACTTGTAAATACATATCTGGATGTCGTAACAACAACTTCCCAAGAAACTCATGCAGTTGATTAGCTGAAAATTAAAACCAAGATTAAAATAGCCGATATGGAACCACAAACATAGTTCAAAGAAATTTCTGCTAGTTCCGTACTATAAAATCTGCATGAGGTCTCCTTGGAAACTTAAAAAACAAGTAGAAACTTTGAAATTTATTCCCTAAAACTTGTCTCTGTGCAGATTAAATTAGGAGTGCCTGTTAAGTTTATTTGAGTAGTCACTCTATCACTAGCTAGTGGCTTTTCTCGCATTTTGGGTCACGTTCTTGCGAAGCATTTCCTTATCTGTAATTTTCCCTCTTTTCCTACTCTTGTAATTGTAAAAGTTACACATATTTAAGGAGATAGAAAAAGGGAAAATATTTATTGTAAAGAATTGCGAATTTTTTCTCAACAAAGTTCCGCAAAGAGTCTTCTATCATTTCAGTCAGCGTGGGTTGGGGGGGAAATAAGAAGGAAAACGAGGCTCATAAGCTCGTAACTATAAATGTGCCTTCTTGTTATTGCTCGCGCACTGAAAGCCCAAAATTAATATCAACAATTTATGAGTTCCAGCTATGGTTGGATCCTTAATGTGAACTTTGCGTTACTGTGAAAAAATGTTGGTACGGGATCCACGGGAGGTTCTTGATTCACTTTGTTCATGAAATATGTAAGGACATTATAACCAATGTAGGTTTTCTCAACGCGAGCAATACCATAAATACTTAAAATCGAACTATTTTCTGGTTATTTTAAATATTTATTGTTTTTATAAGTTTCTTATTGTAATTACACCACAACTCCTACTGCTATTAATTCGGTAAACTACCTACCTCATGAATTACGTTCTTTTAAAAGTCTCATAAGTTTTTAGTCGTCGTCTTTACGGCATTTCTCACTTGATATATTGCTCAATCCTTCCTATGTAAATTGGTACAATTCTATAAAATTGGTGATTTTTTTTTAACCCTCTTTGAACTCTTAATGCCCTTCATAGATTTTTCAATCAATATTCTACAAATCCATCCATAAGTTATTGCTTCACCATTTTTCTGTAAAATGTATGTTTAGGATCGTTATAAACTTTGATGTATTGTAACTATCATTTTGATGTCATCGTATGGTATTACTGCATCAAATAAAATACATATGTTTATATGTATTTAATTCAATCAAAAATGCTTTGTTTCATCCAATTTGTTTCATATTAACTTCTAGTACAAACAAATCTAGTAGCGCCCTATTCTTTGATAATTTTTCATTAAAATTTATTAAATATTGCTATTTCATGGTTATTAAACTACAATTACTGAAAACGATTAATATTTCTGTAAGCTAGTGTTAGCCTTCTCTGCCTCCGTGCTAATACTTTTTATTGTTAGAAGTAACATCTAAGTCATGTAATAACAACTCTTATCGATTTTTACTTACTCACATCGGTCAGTTTCATAACATCTAGTAAAATACTTATTAACATTAGTAGCAAATGAACGCTCTGAAATTAAAATTATTTCAGACATTTTAAGATTTCCACGTAGTAAAATAATTAGAAAAAAGAAAATTGAAGGGGGACCATTTTAAGACACATTGAATAAATGTAATATACATTTATGTCACCTTTTATTTCAATAAACTTTAGTATAATGCAGTGTAGATCATAATATTAAATTTTTTAAATTAAGCATGTAATTTAAATACAGTCACTGTATTCATTTTTGTGAGATTTTAAAAAAGAAACCAGCCAACATTTCACGTACCTACATACATTTATATTTATTTTGTATAAACTCAATTTAAAATTGTGTGTTAAAGAAGTTTTATGAATTAAAGACCTCATTCTAAAAATATAAGTTTTCTCTGTTGTAGTTATGGTTTGCGAACAATAAGAGATTTATTTGTAAAAACCAAAAGATTGCATTCGAAACACCTCCAGCTTTTAATTATTCATTTTTAATCAATTCAGGTAGGTTAACAATTCTCGGAACAAAAGTTCAAAATTTCTACATGCAATGAAATTTCCGCAGTAACGCTCTTACTGGAAGTACATTCTCCGAACTCTGAATCAGTTACATATGGGAGATGCATTTTTTATAGTGTTAAAAGTATTTTTATGAGCCTTTAATATTTTAACAACCACAATGCAATACAGTGTTCATTTTTATTTCATCAATAATTCCTCAAGCGGAAAGTACTACAGTTGAAAGCATAAGCTATTACTTTTAGCGAGGTCATATACCGAAAAAAGGCGATATTTCATATAATGCATTTGAATAAAGTACCTACTTTGATATATATACTCCGTTTTTCAACATTTTTCCCGGAATTTTTACTCCTTATTGTTCCTTCTTGAATGGAACTTTTAAAAATAGAATAGATTAAAAAGTCTGGCTCAAGGGAGCTAACTGCAACCGACCACGAGAGAATGGCAGCAAAAACTATTATAGAGTATTTCATTAAAAATCGCTGGTAATTGTGTTTAGCTAAATTTAAACCCTGAAACTTCACGGACACGCCATAGAAAAATCTTGGTGAAGCTTGCCAGACCCCGTGACCTAAAGTGGATTTATTATTAGCCAAGTTATCCCGAGCGAAATTACCAGCCTCAAAATCTCATAACTTCTGCCCCTAACTTTCCATGTGTGGCTGTGTTAAATATGCTCGGTAAAGTACTCCCGCCAGGACGTTATTCCCAGATACTTATGATGAGGCAGTAAATTTCCCAGGGCTTATACATTTTATAAACTTTACCCTCACTTTCATTATAGAGGGTGTAATTTGCTCGGCGAAAGCTTTTATTGGGATCCACGAACGTATAAAAATCTACGAGAATTGCTTCAGTACTGGGCGGTCTGCATTTGGAACTAGTTTGGAAAATATAAAGAATTAATTACAAAACCCTTTACACCATTCAGTTGACATCGGATTTTGCTTAATTTGTTGAAAACTGCTCGAAAGGGATTTTAGAAATGGGAATGCGTTATATCCTTATCTAGGTCTGGACGCTCTGTGCTAATTTGACTTAATTGGACGTGAAGCTTACTTTCATTAATTCCCAGAGCCCTAAAACAGTCCCATGAGTTAACGAGTGGGGAAAATAAAATCTCTGGATTCTAAACTACACGTCGACTGGCAATTTAATTTTCACGTCAAAAAGGATGGAACCGAGAAAGCGGGGAGCTCACGTCCACGTAGATCTCTTTGCGTGAATACGAAATTTGGGAAATGCTCGAATCGCTCCTGTTTACAGGAGCCGGAGCCTTTTCTCACACTCCATCAGACTTCCGGTGAGCCAAAAGCACGCGGGAGTGTTAATTAGCTCCTAGTTAGGTATTCATATTTGAATTAAAGTAAATGTCCCGATTTGCATAAATATTCATTGGAGCACTGAGTCACCTCGTCCTGATTATTCCTTTGTCCCCTATTTAAACTTTACAAGTGCCAAAATATTTCTCTAATAATCCAAAGCAGTCCCATTCATTTCGAAATGTCGCAATCTGATATAAAGCGGTCCACGTTGCTAAGGCGGAACCGCACAATTTCAGTATTTGAATTAAAATGATTTACACAGCACAGAGTAATAAAGAAATCATTTTCAGTGACCGCAATTCAGGATTATGTAAGCGTTACAAATTCTCATTCACATTAAAAATGGAGTCAATTTTAAATTAATTAATTTAAATTTCATAATAAATAATTCTCAAATGATGCATTCGAAGTAGCCACCAAAAATGATATATGTATGTATAGTTAGTTTTGAAATTCATAGAAATTTACTCTATTCCATTCCCGATTTACCAATTAAACAAGATCAAAATCCAATTTAACATAACCTTTGTCCTATCGATTTAAAATTATTGCAGTTAGTGTGATATTTCTTTCAAACATATTAATTCGGAAGATATTAAAGAAAAACTGCATTTTCACCTACAACATCAGAAAAGTTATAAGAAACGTTCAATTAATTAATTGCAATATTTCTATATGCCAATTGCTATAGGGTTTTCTGCTGGAGCTCTGATATTGCATCTGAAATTGAAAATTGGAATTAAAAGATGACCAATTAAATATGGAAATTAACAATTCTTCTTTTTCTGATTATCAGGACAATTGATTCAAATGAAAATTAGAGCTCATAATTTCGAGATATAAATTCAATACAGCTGATTGTTCTTAAGTCTATTTGAGATGACGGAATCAGTATGAACGCCAAAAAATCAATTCTATGCAATTTTCTTTCTTCTCTATTTTCTACTTTGAGAAATCTCGTAAAACCCCGAAGAAAATTTCAAATGTAAAACTTTAATTAACCGAAACATTTTCGCAGTACATAAAAATAATTTCATTTTCAAGAAGTATACGCTCAAAGTTTGTTTCTTATAAGTAAAACATGTTGTTAGGGAATTTTGAGATTTTAAGTAAGAATATAAGCTCTTGTTAATACCTAAATGTATGTTGCCCTTTGATTTTGTAAAGTTTAATAATATATGTAATATTATACCTAATATTTTTTAAAGACCATAGACAAATTGCTGTTTATAGTTTTGTAAGCCATTTATTTGAGAATGAAATTAAATTATTCTGATAAATGAAAGGGTTCTTCCCTTAAGACTTAAAACAGCTATGCTCGTTTATAATCTACAGCCATTGCGCTTCACAGAGCCTATTCAAATAATTAACCAGCTAAAAGCCAAAAAGAGAAGACGTCCCTAAATTGCGAGTGTGTAACTATAAGCCTTAAGGGAGCATTAGAAGTACAGCTGGAAAACAGTGGATATTAAACAGACGCTTTCCAACTTTGTTTCCAACTCCAACTCCATTGAACCCTCATCTCACTCATTCGGTCTAAGCTATGATTTTGCGGGGGTGTCTTCATGGGGGGTGAGAATAGCACCCGGTGGAATCTGCAAAGGTCAAAACTGGGACAAACTAGGCAAAACCTTATTACAAACGACAGTATGCTTCAGACGACAGTCACATTGGTATAGCAAAGAAGTTCATCATCGTATCCGTTCGAAATTCTTTTGCTTTCTTCGTAGAAGGTGAGGGTAGTTTGTCGAATTCGTGAAGAAAGAATATCCCTCTAAGCTGAAGGAAAAACTAAAGTGCCAAGGCATTGAGGTGGAAATTATTGTATAAATTCACAATGAAAAAGTTCTCTCAGGAAAATTCGCAGGGAATAGAATTTTATGGCTCGATTTAAAGAAAAGTGCAGTTCTATGTTTCTATGAATGGATCAAATCGAAGTTCCTGGGCAAAAAGAGGGAAAAGTTTACGTAGCTTGAAAACGAATCGAATTTTTGTAAATTTTTCACTTTCAGTTCATAGAGTTCCTTAAATTGAAAAAGCCTAGTCACAATTTTCAGAGAATTTTTCTTGACTTGTAGTTAATAGCTAGTATTTGAAATTACCTCGTAGTGCGCATAACAGCGCACAATTTTTGATATTTTATCTGGGTACCTATACAATACCTCTAATATTAAAGAATTTTCTCATGAAAAATGATTTCGGTGTATTTTGTCACAAATGTGAAAAGCTGCAGTACTGTTAAAAGCTTACCTATGTACGTAATTAAGGGCTTATAGCGTATATTTCCTTTCGACCCAAAATACGTTCGGGCCTCTACTTATGCCATCATTTAAATGGGATTTTCTGCAAAATATACACAAGGAAGCTAGTTTATTGAGTTAACTCAAGCGAGACTAGAGCAAATCCTGGCATAGAGCTGCGATTATTGGATTCTAGTTCCAAAAGTTTTGTTTTCTGTGCACATAGTAAAAATTACAAACTTTTTATATTAAATTCTCAGGCCGTTTTATTAAAACATTGTTTTAAACTTGATTAAAAATCGTCTGGAATTTATATTAGTTTTGAATAATTACGAAAAACAATGATGCGAAATAATAATATTTTGCTGCTATATTGCTTTAAATTAAGTTGCTGATAGTATTACACGAGTATACCTTACAATGCATATGAACGGTTCACTGGCCAAATCCATTAAAATCTCTGAGACTTAATACAAAAATCCCTGATACAAGATTAGCATTTAATTTTGCAAATAATTGTACGCGAAGGTAATACATTGTATCTTTATAGAAGTTTATTTGAATTTTTATTAGAATACGAACTTTTATTTCAAATGTGTATAATTTCATCAGTGTTCTCCACTTTTTGATGTAGGAATTAATCGAATTTGCAAATGAAGCCATCATAATGTACATATCTGCTGCACTTACAATTTTGAATACTTCAATCAATAATTATGTATAGGAACCAAAATTGTTATCCAACTTCTATAACACATTCTATGAAAGAATTTTGAAGAAAACTGTGAAGGAATTGTATACATAAAAATTGATTTCGAACAAATTGTTAACTTGCTAACCAAAAACGTTACTATCTGTTGCTTTTATGGATTCTTACCTTCAAATAACATGATTAATCAATCTAGTGTTTAAAAATAAATTGACATTCTTCGTGAAAACGTTTTCACAAACATTAATAAAATAAAATTACCATGACAATTTCGCCCCAACTATAAGAAGCAACAGCTCCTTTTCGTTCATCGTGCCTCTTAAAAAACATTTATCAGTCAATTGACCGCTTCCGCAATTTAAGTGTTAAAAAATACATTGAAATCGTAAAATTCAAATCAACTCACAGACAGGAATTTTAACGCATCCTTCTTTACTATTTCACAATGGTTATTAATCTCAATAAAGATTGAAAGGGACATTTTTGAATTGTTAAAATATAATTTTATTTTTAGAAGAATATGTATGTTAATGTCTGTAATTTCTTTAGTTAGTTAAGTAACATCTTTGTTGTCAGGTTAGTCTATGATCAATAGAAAAATATGGATTCTACCAAATTTATCCACATACACAAGAACGGTGCCCTGTGTGATGTTTTTTATCTTTTTCCATGTTTTTTACATGAAAAAGTTAAGCTCAAGTCACAGAAAATCACTTTTCCATTAAGCTTCATACAACAAACATGCCTTCATATCTTTCAACTGGCAGAAGTGGGTCCTTTCGCGCAGCTTATGACATGTTTGAAACGAATACGCTAAGGGACTTGTTTGCTATCATTCCTGTTTGCCACTTCAAAACGAATTTATTATCGAGATTATTGATCCAGTAATCAGAGTTCTCCCTTTACGCAAAAAGTTAACCTTAGATATGGCGCGTTGCTCTTGCGAGCCTCCAGTGACGGAGAAGTCACCAGAGGTCCCAGGATATTTCCCTTTGTAATGGAAAGGTGAGGAACAGGATACGGAGATAAGTTTCGTAACCGTCACCGTGATAACCACACTCGAGCTAATAATGCGAGGTAATTTCAAAAAGATTTGCAGACGTCACTGCGAGAAAAAGGGGAGAAGATACATGAAAATCGCTGCTCTCGCGCCCTTTCTACGGTTGTATATTAACACCAAATGGTATCATATTTATTTCATAGTCGTAAAATATTCGCCTGTGTCATGTGAAAAAGTGCTCTTGGAGAGTCTGCCGGTAGAGATGTAGATAAGAGTTACTTTCCGTTTCGTAGGTTTGATTTCATATTTGACACGAGCATTATTAATGCGATCGTTGTGTTGAAAAATGTTAGCTTTTTCGCAAGGTTTAATACTATTTATCCTGATTTAGGTGAGCAGAGAGAAGGGATGTCGCAATCGAGTCATAAAAACGCCACATATAATGAGTCTTTATGTTTAATGTTCTAATATTAAGAAACCTATTACTGCAATAGTATTGATACATTTCGAAATAACACCGATATTGTAGCGCTAAGAATCATACCAATTTTTAAAAAAATATTTTAGTGTGTATTTAATAGTGGGAATTTGTTTGATTATAATTATTAAGCCGTTCCGAATAGTTTGCGAAGCAAAAGCGTAGTAATTACAAAAGACCAATTCATAAATGAACATTTTAAACATTATATTTAGTTTAGTTTCTTTTAATTTGAATGGACAGGTTAATAAATGTTTTAAAAAAACCATTAAAATATGGTTACTTTTAGTTGTGGATAAAAAAGATGCAAGCATAACAAATCAATATCGTTATATCAAAAAATTATAATTTAGATAAAAAAAATTCAAACAGTGGACTTAATTAGTTTCACTAAATTATATCCTCGATATCTATGTAATTTCTGATAACATTTGAAAAGAGTAAATTAGAATACATAAACTTGGAAGTAAATTAAAAATTATAAGTCTTGTACACTGACAGCGAAAGTCAGTAACGAACATTGAAAAAACTAACAAATTAAATACGCACGAAACTGTTACGAAATACGACAGCACGTTTTCTTTATATTTTAAAGATAATACCGGCTTGTACAAATCAGAATTTATCTGTAAAGATATTCTAGTCTTAATTTTTCTTAGAGTATATGAGCAGGTCTAAAATTAGCCACTCTCTAAGCACTTAGGTATATTTATCTAATAAGACTGACATAAATTTACATGAAAATCAATTAATAACAACAACATTAAAAGTTAAAATCGCTCAGTAAGTACCTACTCAAATATTAAAGGAAATATTATGTACGAGCATCAGAATGAGCCAATTTTATTAATTGAAATAATGAAAAGATGTTCGTCTTAAAATACTATTACTTAAAACTTACCTCAAGCACTCGACCATTGCATCACCACTGCAAATGTAAATTACTCTAAGCAAGAGGGAAACTAAACTGTTGGTAATCATGGAAGAAGTTCAGAAACTAAACTTTGTAAAACCTTTCTAATAAACTTGAATAACTTTCGATAGAGTAAACAAAATTGCGTAAGAAGGTAATTTCCCTCAAAACCCGAGTGAACTCTAGAGAGTAGTAAGTCTAAGTAGTTCGTTTCGTCACATGTTTCATTGAGTTACCTTAATCTTCAAATGAAAGTGAAACAATCGCCAACATCGCAAGACAATAGGCGGTTTTTGTGTCGGGAGAACAATGATCGCTAGATATCTTGATGCTGTCGGGCATCGGAGCTTATTATTGCCCAACCCCTGCAAATCCTAATTTGAAGAAAAGTGGCGAGCGAATCTTCACGGCACGAAGACCACGCCAGTGGCGTCCACCTGCCCGGGGAGCGTTGGATTTGCAAGAAGCGAGTGAATAAATTTGCAAAGACAGTTAAAATTTTGGAACCGAAGGGATTCTGCGGCCCCTTAGTGGCTAAGAACTACAGCGGCACTTGGGGGACCCGAAGGAGAGCCGGGCACGTCCGGAAAATGTTAACAGGATAATGCCATCATGTGCTGTATTGAGCTTGGAATTCAAATCCATTTTGAATCCCGGTGTAATGACGAGGTGAACAGAGCCAGGGTGCGATAACATCCCTTTTTGTGGGGAGGACCAACGGCTGGGAGGTGCCTCACCCCCAGGTCCCTCAAGGAACACGGCAGTCGAGGACGGTCTAATGATCACCCCCGGGACGGGTGATTTTGCCGTGTCATCGCATCGCAGGCGGAACGTTCGCCGCACACGTTGTCCCAGAATCCAGAATGGCATTTGAGTTGAGGAGTGCTCTGGGGCGATTGACTTCCCGGGCACGATAAAGTGAACCTTTCGCGAAAACAATGATAGCACGGGATAATAGGGTACGGAAAAGTTTTATTGACGCCAAACGAGAAAAGTAATTTTAGGCGCCTTTCCTTGCTTAATCCTCATTACGAAGTGCCCGCCCGTAAGATCCTTCACCCACTCGGATTTCTACGTTTATTGGCTTTATGAAAATCGCACATCTGGCCACTGACAGGTTATTTTCCCTCAAGGCTGGGAAGTAATCTCCCGGTGATAAATTATCTCCAGCTGGAATTCCCCAATTTGATACGAACAAATTTCGTGTGCTGGAAACCTTTAATGCTACACGCAATTAAATTTTTTCCCAAGCGGGCGTTCGCAATTTTACACAGAAAATTGAAATAAAGCTCCTTTTAAACTTGTTATTGGACTTTAATTTTTTAATTAAAAGATGCCATTGCTGGGCAGATGAATTTAACCCTTTAACGGCGCGCAGGGTGGAATCCATCCAAACGATTTTCCAACTATAGATATTTTTAATTGTTACCTACCTTTGGCATCGTATTTTTTCAACTTTTAATATAGCTTTTAATAAGACAACGTCTTTCATAAACTTTTCAAACTTTCACTTTTAAAACTATTTATTTGAAGTTTTGTTTCTTAGTACTCTTTGAAATTTTCAGCAGTTTTGACTAATTTATCAATTTTAATCTGTATAAATTTATATCATAATTAATTTTATTGTTAAAAATATGTTCTTGAATTTCTACAATTAACATTAATTTGAGGATTAGAATCTATTGAGAAATAACTAACAATGTGCTGCGTTCTCAAGACCGATAGTTTTATTCGCAATTTGCGATGAGAAATTTTTACATAAAATTTGATTCATAATTTTACTGACACAAATTTTTCATGAAAATATATTAACAATAGTTGAAATAAAAAATGCGCTGAATTTCGTTTCAATTTCACTCAATTATAAAACGCCAATATTTTAAAACAACTAACTAAAACCTTATAATAAACAAAATGTTATGAGAGTGTAATTTGAAAACTGTATACCTCGTATTGGATTCAATTCAGTTAAGCGCTTATTAATTTTTTTCATCAATTTATAAGTGCATTTACGACCTTCTCAATTTTGCAGCTTGAAAGTAACGAAGTATCTAGAAAAGTAATAAAAATGTATTAAAAATTGTTATATCACAGTAATTTCTCTAGGGTTGTATCATAAGTATAAAAGTCAATTCTAACCGGCTTTTCAAATAAAAATGCAAATATATAAAGTATTGCGTGACTTCGACTTCAGTAATACTAATAAAATTTTATGGAATCCAGGCGAAAAGAGCCCATAATCCTTAATCTCAATCAAAAAGCATTCATCTTTGGGGGTAGGAATAAACGTTTCGTTGCTGGCTTCGACGTCAGAATTCAAAGAATCGCTTAATTCATAATTCATAGGCCTCATCTCTACTATAAATGTTTCCACTTCTTCCTGCATTGTGCAGACCTTCAAAATGAGATAAAATTTTATTTGGCCGCAATCTCAATATTTTTCTTATTAATTTCGATGTTTTCCTTTCTTTTTTATATTTTCATTGTTGCTATTGTGACACGAACTTAAACATTTATACTCACGATACAAAAACATCCACCAACACTTCTGAATAAATTCTTTGCAAAAATACATAAAAAAATATGAAGTTGGCCTCATGAGAAATTATTATCGATTTGAAGAACCACCTTTACTGGGACCAGGAGCAGGATTTCCACCCTACGGCCCACCAGATTTTCACCAGACCACCGAAAGCTGGAAAGGAGCGCCGATGCATCCTACAGGCCTAATGAAAGAACCACCAATAGCACCTGGTCGCAATGGTCCCGTCACATTTCCAGCACAAGGACAACAACAGGTGAGTTGAATCGAATTGAACTAGATAAAAAAGGGCGTACTAACTAATTGACTTGTCCTTTTTATCCCGGACGGCTGCGTCTTTTCGTATCGACATCTACAACTCATTGGACCCGATTTTTACCCAGCAGGGCGCTGTTATGATGGTGTACGGCCTCGATCACGAAACATCAAACACAGACAAACTATTCAACTTGGTTTGCCTTTACGGAAATGTGGCAAGGGTGAGTTTAGATTTCTTTTATATCTTTTTTAATTAAAAATAAACCGTGAATCTGATCATCACTTATATTTTTTGTTGTATAAATATATGCATATTACATATGCCTAACAATTATATGAATTAATGTTATGGTGAAAAAGACTCAAAACAGGATCAGTTTTAAAAATATATTTCGCCTTTAAAATCGGAAAAGTTAAATTTGAATTGATTTGGCAGTCCTACAACACTTAAAATATCACTTGAACCTACTCTAAAAGGGGTACTGCCATGCAAAAGTTTTCATCGAGCATAATTTTTTTATATTTTTTCCTAAAGACCCTAAAGATTTTCCTTGTTCTAGAAGTTAAGTTCAGACTAATCAGATTTAATTTGGAGGTCCTGGAGGTCAGCCTTCAAAGTTGCAATACCGTAGGTTAACCACAACCCACAAATTAATTCTGATACTGTCATGGTGAAAAGAAACAAGTTATTTATCTTGATTAATTTTCCAAAAACAGTTCGAATGATTTCTAAATTGGCTCTCGATATTGAAACCGAACTCAAATGACAAAAGGTCACCCGCAGTTTAATCTTGAAGCCAAATTTTAAAGATATAGACGGGTTCACATAACTAAGAAATATCCTCCTCTACCTTAGTGAAGTACCTACTTCTACACAAGATTTACTTTTTATACAAATGCTATTAAAACGTAAATAATTGTGTTCAAAACTTTGTTCAGTCTCTTAATTCCTCATACAAAATTTTAATTATAAACTCAATTACAACTTCTTAGAATTTTAACCAACCAACCAACGCAAAAATTACTCTGAATTGATTTTAAATTAAAATAACTTTTATTCTGGATGTGTTACTTCGTCGGAGTATAGTTTGCAAACTTTCTTCAGAGCAAAATTATGTTGAATGGGGTTGCGCTGACTACAGCAAATAAAGAGGGAAACTTGTCGTATCTCTTCAAATTGTTATTAATGTAATTAGAAATCTAAAAATAATTATGGGAAAACCTGAACCCGTCTTGATCCTCAAATACTGATAGCAGTTTTAGAAATTTTAATAAAGAAAACCCTTTTTGTTTTCTTATAAGACATTCAGTAATATGTATACATATTTTTATTAGAAAAATGTCAATGTTTTGCTAATTTATAGGAGTCTTTGAGAATGAATTTTAAGTTGTATGCAAAAATGGAATGATCTTAAAGTATACTCTCTCCTCTTTTGAGTTCCAGTTTTGCGTTTTGTTCCAACAGACCCCTAGTATCACAGGGACCTGCCTATAGTTTAAATCTATTTTTACATGATCAATTGTTTTGTATTATATCTTGCCGAGAGAAGCCCCATTGTATGCCACAATCTTTACTACCATAATGGAAAAATAATTCATTTCCTGAGATTCTTTAAGCTGCTCTAATATCAGCAAGTTTTCATTTTTCGGGTAATAAATGTTTCAGAGGCCAACATCTTTCGGTTCGGTTCGCTTAGCTGTGGGGTAACAAAGGCTCAATTTTGCCAGGGAAGTGGAACTGAAGCCAAAACAGCCTTTTGAAAACGATTCTTGCCAGTTTCAGGCTAACCTATCCTTAATAAAGAATACGAAATAATCCGAACCACCTGCCTGCTTTAGCAACAACTCCGCCCTTTGTACGTTGCGAGCCTTTCCACTTAAAAAACTGCGACTTCCATCAGCCTATCGTCGTACCTTCATTCTTTATTTATGTTAATAGGGAAAATGCCCGGGGAGAAGCAGAAAAGTGCGGAAGTTTCACTGTTACAAAGAGTTTTTCTCATAGAGAACAAAATGCAAAGTGCGCAAATGTTGACTAAAAAGGATCGTTGGCACTTTTCCTCCTTTAACTACACTTATGCCTGTCCTTTGCTTTGGACTCAAGACCACTTCCCTCATTTTAAACGAAATTTGTCCACATTTACTCCCTGCAAATAAACTTTTCATCCTTCGCTCCTCTGCCCGCCATTAACGTGTTAAGATTATTCAAAAAAGGCCAAGACCTCGTCGAGTAATTAACACCATAAATGTACTTGAAAAAAAAAACCTTGCAAAGGAGCTGTTGATGAGGGAAAGCAATTATGCCCAAGAATTTTTGATTGCAACAGAAATTAAAAAACACTTTAAAGGCGCAATTCATTTAAAAGAAGGAAAGAATTTTGACATAGTAACCACGATTAGCGACCCCCGCAACCCCCTGCCGCAAGGCGCCGAGACCCTAGGTCGTCACGGGGTGCCTAACGAGGGCTGCGACTGGGATGCGAACGCAAATGTAATCGTCTCCGGACTCCGGATCATTATCCCTCATCTTTACAATATGCAATGTGAGTACTCAACTACACGGGGGCTGGATGCTTGCTTTTCACCTTTCTGGAAACAAAGACCCACCGTCTGACCCATTTTTAATTCACAGCTGTCTGAGCACACAGAAGAGAAATTTAAATGGAGCCAGAGACAACTGCGGGTGGATTTCAAGCAGAACAATTAAATTTAGAGTCGAAAGGAATCGGCACAAATCTAAAATATTAATTATAGCTACACATTTTCCTTCCGTATTGGGGGCAAATAAACGAAAATTTGCTGTGCAATTAGTAGGACGAAAATTCTACATGGCAAACTTCGAGTCACCGGTGCAACCCCGGGGCTACCAGTTCAGCTGGTAGGAATTACATCCGATGTGACATTATCAAAAAATCGATATTTTCTCCTGGGCCTTAGGATAGGAATATTGAGATACTGAAATTCAGAATATTGATGACTTTTCTTGATTTTTGGCCGTAGATTTAAACTACACTTTCAAACAAGTTTTTGTTGAATTGCCCTCATTTTGGTGCCCAAGAGGCAGCTAAATATAAAAAAAAGAAACGAGAAAGTAGTTGAAAAGGACATAAATTTACTTTAAACAATCTTTAAAACATGCCTTTTCAGTGTTTAGATAGGTACTTCGTTTTTGCTCTATAAAGAGGCACAAACATTTGTATAAAGTTTACATGTACATATATAAATAAATAAAAATAATTGAATATAGTTTTATTACCCAACTAAAGTCGCTCTGTATAATTTCATTGTTGTATATTTGCGTGATATTTTAAAATAAAACTATACAAAATTTGTGAACACGATTGAACCCTTGCAGTTAAAGAAAACCTGTAAGAATAATTTTGCTTTAATTACTTTTCGTCATTAATGAATTTAGATATTTTGGAATGAAAAAATTGGAAATAGTCAATTTTAACACACAATTATAAAAATAATTTAAATTCTGCACTGGGAAAAAATTACACAATCTCACTGCAACGGATTGAGAGTTGGTTCGACACTCTAATGGGTCTTATAGCAAAGTTACGAAAAACTAATTAAAAACAAATTCATAAAACCATAAATATCTCCTAAATCGAGAATTTTAGGGAGATGGTTTCAAAACAACTGTTGATGGACTACCCCAAATAAGAAATTTACATAATTATTTTCGGAACACATTTTCCGATAAAATGATATGGTAAAATTTATTCTGTGAAGTTATAAAGTACTTTATCAATCTCATTATAAACGACTGATTCAGATATCTTGTTAGCGTTTTCGAAAAATATTCTTGTCAAAACACAAAATTACAAATTTTTTAAAAATTGTTCAATATTAGTTGGGCTGCAGTAAAATAACTGCGCAATGTCTAATTTAATATCTAAATATCAAAATACATTTCTAGGCAATTAGCAATCTTGCTAAACAGAACTCGGTTTGTTTACTCCGTTTGTTATAAAATTCCACATTTCTTCAGCAAACACAAACAAAACGAAGTAATTCATTTTGTTTCGTTTGTAATAACAAGGCCATGTTTTCACTTTTTGGTCTAACAATGAGCAAGAAATATTAAAATGGAATTTGATGAGTTTTATACTACTCCTCCTTTAATAAAATTATTTTTCTTTGTGACAATTCTTTTGCGTTGTTATTTATTTGTTCAGATCAACTTTTTAGCTATTTAAAAAGTTTAAAATTAATTAAATTAATTAAACACTTTGATAATGTGAATTTAATATCTAAAAACAAACGAACAAAATTTAATATTACAGATAAAATTCTTGAAAACCAAAGAGGGTACAGCAATGGTACAAATGGGTGATTCGGTGGCAGTTGAGCGATGTGTGCAACATTTGAACAACATTCCTGTCGGAAATAATGGAAAAATCCAAATAGCTTTTTCAAAGCAAAATTTCCTGTCAGAAGTCATCAATCCATTTAGTCTTCCAGATCATACACCAAGCTTTAAAGAATACACAGGCTCAAAAAACAATAGGTTCTTATCACCAGCACAAGCTAGCAAAAATCGAATCCAACCACCGAGCAAGGTAAGTCAGCCGCAAACTGATTGTAATTTCTGATAATTTTATTGTGAGCATTTTCCGCCAGATTTTACATTTTTTCAACACACCGCCTGGACTTACTGAGGAGCAACTAATAGGAATTTTTAATATTAAGGAAGTCCCCCCAACGTCGGTCAGAATGTTCCCCCTCAAAACGGAGCGCTCTTCATCAGGCCTAATCGAGTTCGCCAATATTGCTCAAGCGGTCCTGGCCATAATGAAATGCAACCACCTTCCCATTGAAGGAAAAGGTAAATACAAAACTATTTATGATTCGTCCACCCAATAGGGATCGCTTAATATCCATGAATTCAAAAGCAAATCATCGCTGTGGCTGCCACTCAGGCAGAGCTCCTCCCCGTGCACCTGTGTCCACGGAGCTTAAATGGTGATCAGAAATCGATATCTTTTCCCAAAATATCAATCATCCCCGGTGAAAGGTAATTCCGAAAATCAATCGGCCATTTGAGGGAAATGTCAGGGAACGTTGCGTTTACAGCACCTCAAATGAATTAGAGGGTCCTTTAATGGCTTTTCAATATGTCCCGGGCGTCCGCAGGGCCAAAGACACGACCAAATTCGTGACTCCCTCCTGCCTTTGTACGATTCTGTCGCTTATCGGTGGCACACGCAATCCAAAATAATGCGCAATGAGTATTTAAATATTTATGGAAAACTATGGTTACAACAGCACAAATAACACAAGAGTTAAATATTCAATATTCAGTGGTAAATACGCGGAAAGGCAAATTTTAAACAAAAATATATAGTTTTAATACACCTTAATTCAATAAACTTCTATGTGCTTACCAAGCCCAAAAAGATACCTATGTTATCTTAAAATCAAATGTAAGCTCAGAAGTATTTAAAGGTATCTCCAAAACGGAAATAGACAATTACGAGTTTGATTGAGGATGACATGCTTAAGTATCTGGAATGAAAGGTTCGTGGACGAATTTTTGCCTTTCCGTTCAAGGAATTTTCTTAAAATGTTGCAAATTTAATGCCCTCGCCACAAATTTAATTTTCTTAAACATCCGATATTAAAGTGAGAGTGTCACATGAATAAAATACAAACAGTATTTCTGCAATTATAACAACAGCTTTATAATGTGATATTTACATTGCTATGTGATGCCACTTCGCGGATATAAAAAACTAAGTATTATTTTATTAAAGGCTTTTTAAAGATATCTGGAGGACGAAAAATCTGATTTGTTACCTAGTTCTACTAGGAAAAAATTTTCATGCCAATTCCAAATTTCGCACTGAATTGAAATTTGTCAATAGCAACCTAAATCAACCAATTTTTATTCGGTAAAAATAAACTAAAATTGTTTGGATTTTACTATATACCCACTTTACGTTAAAAACATACTCCAAAAATTTATCAGAGTCAAGGTTTGGAGTTTCGATGGGTAAATATCATAGCAATTTGATGAGCTTTTCGCCTTATAAAATCACTATATCCGTGATACGTAAACCCTCTATTAAAATCTCCGATTTTTCATTTGACATAACATCGAAGTGTTTTTGATTTGTTTCCGTGGTTTTATCAAATTCAGAAGCTACAAATTTTCATCGATTAATGATAGTGTGAGTCTCTGTAATATAATTGTACACATATCGAAAACCCTTAACAATTAAAATAAATAAAGTATTGAATTAGATTCTTTAACTAGAAGATCTAGGAAACGCAGTAAAAATGTATACCTTGGCAGAGAAACATAACAAAAGTGAATCTGATTTATAGTCTTCGTTTTACACCGTTTCTTTACACTTCGATTCGTTATACATCAAGCTTAATTTTGCAATCGTTTTTCGCATATAATTATGCGACTTTTATCACGTCTCTTGACTCATTTAATGCCACAAAAAATTATACATACGCAAGTAAAGGACGACATCAAAAAACTATTAATTATAGCTTTCATTATCTACAAAATAATAAGAAGAGTCACCAGATTTTTTCGATTTGTCAAAAAATTGGCTTGAATTTATGATTTTTGTTCAAATCAGTTGCGTGTAACTTAACCGACTGGAACGGAACAAAAACGCGTTAACGCCTTTGCAAAATTACTTTTCAAAGGATAACAAAAATAATACATGTAAATTAGGTTCATTCATAAAATTAAAGATAAGAAAAAGTATCTGGATAATCTGAAGCTGTAACACTCATGTAAATCAAGAATTCGGCGTTAATTGAATTATGAGAGTTTTTTAATCCATACAACTATCAACATAATGACATCATTACGGGTTACAGAAGTCATTTGCGTGTCAATCTAAAATTCCTTCCGAGAGAGAGCACTAAAAGTCAGCACGAAATTCTTCGAAGGTATTATCTGGGTCCGTCTTGCCCTTCTAATTTACGTAATGCAGGGCAATTATGTGATGAGGCCCAAATTTGCTATCTAAGAAACCGAATTTATGGTCTGTATAAATGTCTGTTATATGCTTCCCCACCAATATTTATGACTGGCATAAAATATCCAATCTCAATTTTTGTTACAAATCAAGCTACGTGAGAAATTTAAGAGCTCGAATGGTACATTTAAAGACAGGTTACTTTAAAAAAAAATAATCTGTAGCAAAAACGGATTTATTCGCGATGTATGTAATAAAACAAACAAACAGCTGAAATATACAGAATTATGTTTGCTTCTTTTCGAACAAGCTCAGCGCTCGTACATAGATAATTTTTAAAGGGTACTGGATTCTGAGTTGGAAACCGTAAAACCCTTTCGTTTGTCAAAATCCTCAGTCGTTAATGGGTAAATAATGAAAAACTTTTGACTTCAAAAAGGAAAATGTTTGTCTCTCACCTACTTTATACCATACAATAGTCAGAAAATTAAATAAATCGAAGTAACTCTTCTGGATATTATTGCAAGTTATGAAGTTTGAGTATGATGCATATGTTTTTCAAAAGTTTGTTTGTATGAATGTGGCTTTCCTTACTATTTTCCTTGTTCATCCGAGAAAGTCGCGAAAGATAATAAAGTTCTTCAATTAGTTCAAGAAAGGCTGGAGTGTGGCTGTCTGTGCAAGAATTCCTGAAGGAGCGCCGTGCTCCTCTGTAAGCTTGTTGCGCCTACTTCTGAAGAAATTTTATGCCACCCTTATGTAATTGGTTCGTTATTCTCATTCAACAACTTTATGCTTCTTATGCTTGAAAATAATAAAGCTCACTTACAAAACTTACCAGTTCATTAAAAAACTAAGGTGTATCATCAATTAATCGGTATAGCGAAAAATATGTCTAACATTCACTGACCACTCTTAGTACATCTCCGTAAATTAAAACTCAAGAACTAGCCCAGATGAATTTTAAGAGATCCTGGTACATTAACTACGACGATTACTCATTAAATTCGTCTATTCCGTTCGTCCTAGTTTTTCTTTATTTATAAACTATGAAGTTAAATTATAAATTTTCATTTTTCACACGAAAAGTCTGAACATTTGCGAGTTTTTAATTAAATCTTAAGTTCACGTAATTACACCAAACAGAGTTTCGTTATTTTTAAGTAGCAACTCTTTATTCGCT
This sequence comes from Tolmerus cingulatus, assembly GCA_959613345.1. Classification (NCBI taxonomy): domain Eukaryota; kingdom Metazoa; phylum Arthropoda; class Insecta; order Diptera; family Asilidae; genus Tolmerus; species Tolmerus cingulatus. The sequence goes on along the minus strand of OY390708.1, from coordinate 18,887,290 downwards.
TCATGATAATAAAGAAAGTGAGGCGGGTTTAATTTTTATCATCAGGGAACTCTGCAACTCGAGCTATTTACTCTCCAAAGGGCACATGTGTTTCCGGTTTGTTTCTGCTGTGAATTTTTACAATTTCTAATATTTTAAAATTATTAAAATGTGTTTAGCATCCTTGCTAAGAACGTTAAAGTTAAAAGGAAATGGTTCTGATACATAGAAATCATATTAAAATTTCAGTTCGCTTCCAAATTTGGGACGAGCGAAACCGTAGACTAAAGTCAATTATACTTTACTGGAAATAATTAGAAACTTAAATACAAATCGGTTTGAGTTTGAAACCTGTCTGCAAAAGTGAATCGATTTTTTCCGGAATACCTCATTTGTGGCTACTTACTTTAGAAATCCCTTTTTCTTTTTGTGTTAATTTTAAACCCGTGACCAATTACGAACAGAACATGACTAAAAACGGAAAAATAATTTGTTGAAACATAACATGCATTTTAAATTTTAAATTGCTTTTCTTGAAAGTATTTTCTGTTTTCTTACAAGTTGTTCTAAAATAAAAGTACTACGACTAGTCGGCAACAGAAAGAAGATTTATTATATGTCGTCTTTCGCGGATAGTAGCGAACCCCATAACTTCGGGTAAAGAAGATAAAATTAAAGCAGGAAAAATCGAGACATTTTTAAGGACTTGAATGTAATTAAAATAAATTTGTTAAATACATATAAAAAGGCTATGATGTTAGGATTTTAGCTTTTTGACGACAAAATTTTGAGTTATTCTTCATTCCATTGTTCGATCTTCTCTTTGATATTTAAAGAATTACTTCTCGTTGTTGGTTTCATTCGTTTATTGAATCTTGTTTTAAATTACAACCTTTATTTTTTTATAAATAAAATTACGAGAGTTTATTCAACTGATCTTTATTCAATTAATTAATTGACAAAAGGAAATAATTTTTATTTTTCTAGAAACAATCTTGTTACAAAAGCTACAAATTTAAATTTTCATGTTATTGTGTTTTTTCAAATACACTTGTTAAATACAAAAAGTAGATTGGAAACTTTTAAATGCAAAGCTTCCGTTGAGAATTAAAGTCACGACCGGCACCCTTAACTACCTGTTTATTGGCCACTTCCTTTATTTACTTTTTAAAAGGATTTGTGTTTGTAATATATCAAAAAAATTTATTTTTGAATTCATCACGTATTTATGTATATGGAAAGATAAAAACTGCGCACCTCTTAATTTCTTTTTACTACCTAATGTTGTTTCCATTACAGATGTTGCGATGATACAATAATTTCCCTTCACAAATTTATTCAGTTTGTAAAGCTAAATGTGATTTATTTGCATAGTCATAAATAATAAACGTCCTGTTTGCATTGACGAACATTTCGTCCTGGTATTTTCTCCAAAAAGGAAATAAAAAATAAAATGCTTGAATGGATGAATGGCGAGTGACTTTAAAATGCTCCACACAGAATAGAAGCAATCAAAATTTATTTTATTTCTTTATGGCGCCATTTTCCGCCTCAGATAAATTCAAATACCGCCAACTTAGCCAGGAACTTATTTACTGCTGAGCAAAATTACAATAATGAGGCAAAATGAGGGTTTAAGCATGAAAACCGCCGAAACGAACTAAACCGAACTTGAATAGTGCTTGCAATTTTGTGGAACTTGAAAAGTTTCACCGCGAGTAACATCATAAATATTTACTTGACCCAGGTCTGCATTTTTTATATTCCGGCTGTCGTTTACCCAAAGGTTGGCTTGGTGATGGATATGCCTCGGGGCATTTAAAAAAGAGAAAAGGGTTTTAGGCGGGCGGCGGACCCGGCGGTACCACTGAAACATTAAAACTATTGTGCAGGGGAAAGGAGCACGGGAAGTGCTCCTGCTATTAATTTTTTATCAGTTCCACCGAAATAATTTGTTACACTTCTGGGACCACGAGCGCACTCGAGCAAGCCCGGCGCAAGATTTAATGTTGTTTATCCTATAAATAGGGAATTTGGAGATTTTGCTTAATGTGCCTACTTTTTCCTTTCCTTCATAACTAAAATATTTTTATAGCCCCCAGGGCAGAGAGCGTTTCATCCGAGAGTTATGAGTTTTGCTGTCTGCCATTTATCCACAACACAACCTCCATATAATTTCGTATGGTCGTAATAAAATGGCATAACAAATAAAACGTCCTTTTGTTTGAACTTTGAACCAAATCAGCATATAGGGCATCATTTTATTATTTGCAGTGTAAAAGTTATTTTTAGAAAAATCAATATATAGTACATTAAGAAGCTCTAAAACCTTGTCGTATGATTTTACAGAATAATGTACAGGTTGTTCCTCGCTGGAGTTGTGTAATTTGGCAGATGATGCCTCGTACAGAGTCTGGGGAAATATCATATTTTCCCAACAACTGAACGTACTTTCAGCTTCAAGTCAAAAGCTTGCACTTTGGACGTTTTTGTATTCTCTCTACCAATTCCTTACGAAGTCATCTTATAAGAAATTTACCTGCGTCCTTGTAATGCTTCAAAAGTTATTTAGAAATTGTGAATTTTCGGGAATATTAAATGTACTCACATATAAATACATTTCGTTTCACGAATTATCCTTACTTTACAATTAATTTTGTATCGTGTCTCTTACCTCAGTCGAAATATACGATGAATTTTAAAATAGTTTTTACAATGAGAATTAATTATTACAGGTTTTTATGGTGGTTTTCCTGTAACTTACTTTTTCCAAGATCTCAGATTTTTTCTATCATAAATTCTAAACTCCTCCGATTTCAATTAATTAATCAGAAGATAGTCTTTATTCGATTTGATTTACAATGAAAGTTTATACAGGTGAAAACTGAAAATGTCATACATATGTTTTAATACATATTGCATTAATTTGCAAATTTGTATTAGAATCGGAAATACAAATTCAATAGTTGAAAATCTGATAATCATTAGTTGTTAAATTTTATAATTTTAAAGCGTACTGATACAATTGTTGTTACCCAGTTTTTTAAACAATACAATTCATTCAAAAGCAGTTTGAAATACTCGAGGGAACTACGCTTTAAATGCGTACTAATCAATTAATTTTATACGTCAATTTTGTATAAAAATTAATTAGTCTAATTCCGCTGGAAAATCGTTATTCTCGGAATAAAAGAGCAGGTCTACGTTATTTTATAAATAGCTACAAATTATAAGTGATCAGCGGATGTCTGGCATTAATTAAAATTTGAATCCGAATTTTTTTCCTTTAAAGTGATTTTGAAGAGCTCTTAGCTTTTATCCGTAATTGGAAAGTTAATTAAATTAAATACAAACTTTGGGGGATATTTAGTATATTTACAAAAAATGTCAAACAGATTTGAAGAAGCGTTTGAGTGTGACACCTTAAATACAAATACTTATATTTGAATTCTGACGGTCCAACTTTGAATTAATCTCAAATAATTAGCTGCTAGTAAGATAGTAATACTAGAATATGAAATTCACTAAAAACTGCCCACAAGTCCAAAACTATTAGAAAAATTCTAAATTGTTGCAATGAAATTGATAAATTGCTATATTTTGATTTGGTCAAAGAAAATCACCACAATATCAGAGATAATTTTAATTTTTTTGCAAATTTGCTATTATATTTCTAGACTTTGTAAAAAGACTTCAGACCCGAGAAAAACTTCTTATATTAACAACAAATGTTTCGAAAAATTAAAATATTTTAATTTCTAAGGCATGCAAGGCTGCTTCTATCGCCTTGAACAATAAAATTCCGTTTAATTGTCGGTCATTTTCTTCAAAATAAAACTAGTGTTAGCAGTAAATAATTTCTTTAGATAATTTGTTTTCGCGTTTTATCTAAAGAAAAGAGTGACCCCTTTACTTTAAATTTAAAAAACCAAGCGAAAAAACACAAAACATTGTAGAACCATCAAACGATACGCACTGTATCTTCACAGATTACATCTTAAATGCTCTATTTAATCGGTGAACAAAAAACGTCTCGAGAAACGCCAAAAATAGAGCCGGCAAATTCACTCTACCTTGACCAAATTCGAAAGTTGAAAGAATCGACGACTAAGTTATGAAGGTGAGCATGAAAAATCTTCAGCTGCGGGTGACACCTCTCCACGGAGCTACGGGGAATGATTAGCTAAAATGACAAAATTCGGAGATTTAATATCTGCGAAGAACAATTTTTATCATCCTCCGGAAGGCATAAAGCACATTTTGGAAAATTTATTAGGAATTTATAAATGGTTAGCACTGTTTAGTATGAGCCAGCGTTGCCAGAAATGCGGAAAAAAACAGCAGACTTTTTGCAATGAGAGGCAAAATAAATAGCCCTATTGTTGTCTGTTTAGCCTATTTCCGAATTCCAAGAGTTTGGAGTAGCGAAAGTGTTATGCAAAATTAACTTTGTTGAAATTACTTTACAAACCATTAGTATTAATCAGCAAAGTTGTTAACTTGCTTTTGACTAGATTTCAATTTCAATCTCCCAGTAAATTTAATGAAAGTTAACGCAAAATACAGTAATTTCGAACCGAAATAATTTTACTGCAGAATATAAAATTTAATTTAACAATTTAACTGACCAATTACGAAAATGTTTAATTCCAATTCTCACTTGACTACGCCCAATCTTTTTTCATTTCTGCGTTATTTAAGCTTTTATTATTCTGGATGTTGCCGTAACTTTTGTAAAATATTACAGACATTATTACAACTGAATCAATATTGTATTACAACACCACCAATTGAAATATTATTGCAACAAAATGTTACAACTCTCACTAAATTTTTAATATCAATATTTAGAATAAAGAGCGCAACAACGAAATAAAGTGAAATTACCATAACTTATTTATCTTGTACATAAATACTTATTCTATGCTAACACATGTGTGGGTGCCATCATAAAAATCCCGCATCAAAATTGCGTAACTCGTTTGGTTTTCAAAGTATTGAGGCTTCAATTTAGAATCGAATTTTTCATTGTCCGATAAATAGTTTACATAGTTATTTGATTAGTTCAGTCATCAAGACTACAAAAATAAAAAACTTTAAATTTGTAATATTAATTTTGTGTGAAAGTCCTTCATAAACAATATTTTTACACAAAAATTCGAAACAACAACAAAATAAACGGAGTGGGGAAAATTATAATTGATATTTACGACGAAAATAACGAACAATGTGAGATGAAGACGATAGAAATCAATTTATAGCCCATTATTGTCCTATCAAAAGAAATTGGATTTTTATTTGTTTCATAATAAAAACGCTATTTCGACAAAATGTTTGTGGTTCATTCATAAAAGCAATTAATTAATTTATAAAAAAGCACTCTGAAACGCGCAAAATTTCTTTTAACCCCTGAGGTTTTTTCCAAAATTTCAGCCATTAACCTTGAGAGTTATTCGATCTATTTATACGAAACGTAGCTGTAATTTTAAAAGTTATAATTAATAGTTCAATTCGATTGAATATTTACAAGTTATCACTTTTGATATTTGAAAATAATTTCACATACAATGAAACATTGAATAATTTTACAATTGTATTTTTGAACACACTACAACTATTTTCTCTTTTGAAATAATGTATCGAAATACTGTCAATTTGTACGATTGACCGCTTTTCAATTTTTAATCATGCTGGCGAAGTATTAAGCTCTAATTTCGTGCCTGTTAAATTTGATTCTAGAAAAACTTTTAATTACGACAATTTGGAGAGAATTATAAATTAATATTACTATTACTATTGATTTCTCCAAAATACTCAGAAAATTATAAAAACTTCAGCGTTTTTGCCAGATCACTGTTTGATATATGCGCTCGAAATTAACCACTCCTGTGTTTTTTCGGACTTCAAAATTTTGGGGATTTTAGTGTAAACGAAGTGTTTCAACAAACAATCTGAAAAGGGACAAAATGGTGGGCGTTAAAAGTTAAAATCTACATTTTATATTGGAATTGCGCTTTTGCAGTCGACAATTTTGGAAATTGTATTTTACCATAAGATTTTAAAATTGAACAGGGGGAGTGTGCTTTAATATCGAATACCCTGTCAGTCAGGAGTAAACCGTTAAAATCTGGGGTAATTTAACAAGAAATAAAGTTTTAATACACATAAAAAATTAAATCTTCTTCTAAAAAGGTTTGAATTGTTTAAATTATTTATTATTGATGGTCTTTGAAAATAAATAGTAATATTTTAATTATTATAAACATTAACTGTGATGTGGGTGGGAGTAGAATGATAAAATTAGATAATTATAAATACCCCTACTTTATGCATCTAGTACTCCGACACGAACTTAACCGGTTTTGAGATTTAAGTAAAGTTTCATTTTCATATTTCAACTTAGGAAAAAAAGTGAAAATAACGTTGGCGTATGTTCTATACCGTGTGTCAGTCGTGTAATAAAGAACCTAAGAGCCAAACATGATAAGGTATCTTTTACCTTTCGCATGAAGGGTATGCGTGAGAATTCCTGCAATTTTTTATGGTTAAACTTTTCATCGTCCCATAAATTGAAAAACGGCTCCTTTTGTCTTTACCCTTCTAGCCAAGGTTGGGCGTGTGAATTACGCGATTGCCTTTGAAATCGATCGAGCTTAATTTATGGGAAAAGTTGGAATAGGAGCTGGAGCGCTTCCTTTCCGACGAGCAAATAAACAGAGCGCAGCTCGCTTGTGTCCTTAAGCTAATCGAAGGTATCTCTAATATTTTGCAGGTACAAAATTTCCGTTTATCATGAAGCTGTGCTTCTCATCCTCGAAAAGTATGAACGGTGCGTGGAACAATGCAACGAGTGAGGGCATCATCGAGAAGGAGAATGACGTCATAAAAACCAACGACGGCAGCTATTGAGATTTAATTAAAATTGTGTAAATTACCTTAATCGTAATTAACTGAATGATTAGTTTTATTTCAAACTAGATAAACGAATTTAGTTTGTAGAGAGCCAGCAGATTTATGTGTTTCATACTTCGTTACGTTTTTATTCCACTTGTGTTTTATGTGTAGACAAAGCAGCCGCAAGCTCAGTCGCCACGTCCTTATTTATTTTAGTTTGTTCAACAATGACTATGTTTTTATTGTTAAAATGTTAATTCATGTACTTATACCAAAAATGAAGAAATTGTGTTAGCCTTATGTTTTCCTCCTTACTTTGGTTCTCAGATAAAATGGGCTTTAGGCATAAATTGGGGGCGACCAAATAGTAAACGCAAACAAACAAAATGAGACATATTTATTTTGACAATATTTCTGAAACGAGAAAAACGACTAGGCAAGAAAGAAAATGTCCTGCGGGAATTTCAAATGCAAAGAGTGTACTGTAAATTTAATTGATAGTTTAACGTAATTGTTATTTATAAAATTTAATTTAAAGAGTAAATGCAATACGTGCGATAAGCTAAGTATTTCTTATTTATAAACTAAACGAGCTAAGATCCCTGTACTAAACAACCAAACTACAAAAGACATGTTTTCTATTTCTAACTAATTTTTATTGTAACATATTAACAGTGTTTGCCACAGACAGGCAAGGCGTCGAAGATTATTTCAAGGAAATTGAAAACAGCAATATCAAATAATTACCATATCAAATATTGTATGAATAGTGTTACGTCGCTGTAATTTAATGTTAAAACTTAAAACAAAGAGAGGTTTACTTTTAGTTCAGATTTAACAAAAACGAGATGCGGAAATGAATGTTCACTGCGAAGAATATTGGAAGCGCCGACTGCCCGCTGATTGGCAAAGTGAATTTGTGCAATGAGGTGCTTGTAAAGCTATTTGTTAGTATTATTAAATTTACGGAATCTAGATGTAAACGAGCGCAATACCTTTTATTTGATTCGGTACCTTAGTTGTTAGAGTACCCTCTGTACGTGTTTAAATGTTTTTAATTTTATTGAACAGTTAATTTATCAGTTGTTTCCTTTAAGATATGCTAGATTTGTTTTATTTGTTTTTTGTTCCCAAGCTCAAATATATGACAACTCTGATCTGATTTTAAATTATGTTGTTTTCAATTTATTTTATTTTTCCCTTTATAAAAAAAACCAAATACCTATTTTTTCCCTAGCTCATAATTCACTATCATTAATTATTATTAATTACTTTTAATTGTTAGTTAGCTCTTTTCATTTAAATGTTTTAGTCTAATATTAAATTTCTTACAGGAAAAAAGTTAATTAATCTTTCTCGAGAACTTATAGAGAGTCGACTTCGACAGAGAAAGAAATTGAGGATAGAATTGTGAAATCATTTCCTTTTTCAAGTGCCAATTTTATGAAAGGATAATGAAGTTGCCTTTGCAATTAGGTAAGAGAGATGATTTTCTTTTCTCTTCCATTTCTTCATATCCACGCTATTTAACTTCTTTTCTTAAACGAACTTCAATTTTCCATTCGAAGTTTCATTCATAAAATAAAGCACCCGCAACGATGTGAAGGATTCCATGGAAACATGGTTTCCTAATAAAGCGGTCGAAGTTTCTTCTTTTAATTAAATCTTGTTAAACTTACTTTTGCAATTTTAAAAACGCTTTTACGAATGCAGCCAATCTCATCACAATTTTACACTTTACAATTACACATTTTTTTATATTTTTGAAAGTACATTGTATATACATAAAACTTTAGTTTTTATTTTTAGATAATACTTGCAAATTCTAAAATGATTCGAAACATCGAAAAGTAATTCTAAAATTGAAATTTTGAAAAGGCAAGTCATCACCGTTAGTTTTGTTTTACCTTAAGCTCTTTTTGAGCGGCATGACTGAGATAACAAAATATTAAAATGAGCGCATTAAAAAAATGCAGTTAAGAATATACTTATTTCTTAATCATATTATTCACAACAGCAAATATTAACAATTTGGAGTTTAGCGTTTATTTTACCATAATATTTAGTATGTACATTATTTGTATACTGGAAGACTTCAATTCCTTGAAAAAAGGAAGTATGCTGAAAGAAAAACAAAAATGCAAAATTTGTAGTATGATAAAGAAATCGAATCAAATCGCATTTTAATTTCTTTACTTTTCAATAAGCAATGAATTTACAAAAATGTAACATTGAGTTATTCATCATTCCTCATATGTTTATTTAATTATTAACGTCATGCATTTTCAGTACATGCCTTTAAAAAACCTTATTTCGACGTCTATAAACGAGGCGTCCTGTAAATACTAGAAGTTCAATTTATTTTTCAGCACCTTAATTTATATTTCTTTAAAGAAACCACGTTTCAAAATTACCAACACCAAGAAAGTGAAAGAAAAGGTAATTTTTGAAATACGAGGAACACGCAATCTAAATCAAAGTCTATGCGGTTTTTCTACTTTTTTTAGATTTAATGTTTACGAATGGGTTTTAAAATATAAAATTAATGATAGCTTTACGTAAAATTCGAATTTATTTTTTAAAACAGTAAGTTCCGTTCCAAAGGAAAAGGAATAAGACTGCAATTATCCTAGTCAAAATTGAAGCGATGTCCTTTATCCTTTTTTTTTATGGGTATCGATAAGCAACGAATATTTACACCGCTTTTATCTTATTTTTATTTCATTTAACAACTTGGAATTGTTTAGTAAAAAACTTTGTTTGAGAATAAATAGTGCAAACTAAATTTTATATTTGGAAATTTAATAATTCATTGATTGAATTTTTGTTTTTTAAATAAAGAAAAAAAATATTACTATTATTTTTCTTTTTCTTTTAATATGTTAGTTTACGTGAAAAGTAAAACTTTTACAAGGTATTGTTAGACTCATAAACCATATCAGAATTGGAAAGAAAAATTAAAGTCGTACAAAAATGTGCTCCAAAGAATGTTTTTCGCAGTAAGCATTGGTTCCGCAGCAGCAACGGACATTTAGGAACAAAGCTAATAAAAGATAATAAAATCCTCAAAACCAACATATCGAAAACAATTTTGAAGATATTTATAAACTATAGAATGAGAGAAAATATCGCGTACATAGATTTTTATAAGACTGTTTTATTTACTTACCACGTTTGGTTTGAGTTTAAAACTAAAACTGGACAGTTGCAAGCACATCAGAGAGTAAAAAATATTCAAATATGTTGTGTGGTCCAATTTATAGAAAATCGAAGAGATTTTTTACAATTTATATATTTTGGGTATATTCTCCTGTTAGATTATTGTGATTATAAATTTTCATTTAAATAAAAAAACATATTACAAAATGAAGCAAGGCATAGTGGTCCCAGTAAGGAAAAGGACATGCAGTCGGTTACTTTGCTATGTATGCCAAAAATAGTATCTAAGTAATTGATGAGATTTAAGAAAAAGGAAACATAATGTAACTGGTTGTGTAACGAACTTAAGTACATGCTTTCCATAAGTTTACTTGCATTATGTTGCCATTGTCCAGTCAGTATTGTACATGATTTAGCAAAGGTTGCTTCTCAACATGTTTTGTTTTATCCATGTAAATATGATATGAATAGTGCAACGATCAAATAAGGTACTCGTACTTCTCCGATAAAAGACTATTAACATTAATAATGAAACTTATGCTTCACCGACTTAGTAATTGTGAATTGTTTTAGTTTTGGTGTATTACTTTACTAACAACATAACAAAAGGTGTTCAGAGTGCAAATAATGGCCATGTCTAATTGCTTAGCAAACGAAACAAAAACGCGATGTGACTTTTCAATGTTGTGGAGTTTTGAGTTCATCTAAAGTAAAACTTCTAGTGATTGAATTTCAGATTTCTAGAAACTCATTGCGTGTAAAAAGATAACAATCTAAAAGCAATCTGTATTTTCATAAAAGATCCATCCGTTTCTCTATAAGTAAACGTAATAGAGTTTTCAATTTATTATTATTTTATTAATACGAATGATAAAACAATAATCAGTTTTCTTACTACAGCAGAAAAAACAAGTTACGCCCAAAAATTTAAACCAATATGAGAATGATATAAAAGCTTTAATAATAGTTATTACTTACTAATTCAAAATCACTAGCTCTGTACTATGGGAAATAAATAATAATTTAAAATGGATCTTATTCTTGATTCCGACGAAATTCAAAACCGAAACAATGAAGAAAGCAGGCTTTTATTTAAATGGATTTGAAGACCGTCGAAATCAAGATTACCACCGAATATCCATGTAACACTTAATTTGAGTGAAAACAGGAGATTAGTTACATTTATTCTTTTTTTGTCAAGGCATTAACGCGTTAGACAAATAATTTCACATTACTGTTTACCATTTTGTAAGTTATTATAATGCATGACATCGATTTCGTAAAATTACATCAATTTTCCAAGAAACATAAGTTTGAAATATCCACAAACTTCTTCAAAATCATTAAAATGTAACAGATTGTGATAGGAACTTCCCACAAAGTTTGAAAATATTGCTTAAAGTTAAAGTTTTTCATAAAATTTTAAAAAAAATATCGCATAGGTGCTCACATAAAGAATTTGTTCCGTGAGATTCACTACATGAGTTAAAAATGAGAAAAATCCTATTTTATGATTCTATAGCTTTGATTTTACGAACTCTGATGGCAATCCATTGGAACTGTTCAACTCAAACGCAAACCTTTTTAACTTAACTTACTTGAAAGGGTCTGTTAAAATTTTGGTTGGAATGGAATACCTGGAAAAGTTGAAGAATCAAGGAACTCTCAGCGTATTTCTTTCCAAATGACGCATTGAGTCGTTTTCAAGATACAACGTTCATGGCATCGGCTTCGAAAATAAAAAATTCCTTTCAAACCCCTTACAATATCCAACTCTTTAAATTGGGGATTCTACTTTCTCAACGATACTTTTTGTAAATATCAGTATTATCTTTTATGGGAAAATACTAGCACAGAAATATAAAAATTTAATTGAGATTAATTAATCTTAATTTTCATAGAAGCCGTTGTTGAATGAACATGAGGAAAAAAGAGGTATTAAGGGAAACGCATTTTAAGTTTTCATATCGATATTTTTTATACAAAATCATTAATCTCATAACTTTAACCAAAGAGAGTAAAATTTCTCCTTAAGACTTACAAGTTATAAAACGTTGATTCAAAAAGCCAAATTTAATTAAAGTCATTAAAGAAATCTCCCGATGGTACTTAAATGAACATTTTTCAAATATCTCGAAATTAACTCGAACAATAAGAATTTGTGGTAGATTTTTTGACAGTTTTTTAAAGCGCAGGGTATAAATTTATTTCTTCTCTTAAAACTAGAAAAAAGAAAAACCTAAAAAGTTTATTACCGTCATATCACATCAAATCAATGCTAGTGATAATTAAATTGATTAAAGAATAAATTCGGTACTAAAAGAAAAGGCAGATAGTTACGACTGTAACATTGGAGAATTCATCAAAACTATTTGACAAACTTTAAATGTTTTAATATTTATATAACAAAATTTATATGTTTATATTTTAATAGATTGTTTCCATAATCTAAACATCTCTGCGTTTTTAGATGCAAATCTTGGAAAGATCGATTTTGAGAAGTTCAAATTACACTTTAATTAACAATTCTAAACACAAAAGCAAACTTAGATGAAATCACAACTTCGTATATTGTGCGCCAGCACTAATTGGATGCGTTAATAAATGTTTTATCGGCCTCGGTATTAAATCACGAAACGAATATAATTCTCGATTTACAACTACAACGAAAAAGAAAAAGTTCTTACAAAATAAAAAATAAGAATATTATGTATTTTTTTAATTTTTGGAGAAACCCTAAGTATTAACATTACTAAAATGTCACGACACTGAAAGTATTAATTAAAAATAATACAAAAAATATTGTTTATGCCTCATACATAATGTGTGTTGTCGCTAGGTGTTTTTGCAAATAACAAATAAAATCTGTATCGATTACTAGCTTCTGCCCGAAACCTGAGCGGAACATATGATAAGAGCAAAACTATCTCTGTGTAGCAATTAGATACTAATAAGACTAGAGCCGCTTACATGACAGTTTGTTTCTGATTAGGCTTAAATTATGTCAATTTCAAAAAATCAATGTAGTTTAATATACTAGGGCAGTTTTCGCTAGTACAGAAGCTAAGTATAACTTACCCAAAAAAAAACAAACGATAAGCTCGGGACTCTTAAAAATTCAAAAGCACAACAACAGGACATAGTTATTGATCAAAATCAAAACTTATGAGTTGTACAAAAAAGTCCAATTGGTGATAATTTTAACAAAAGTAGTTTAAAGCTCTTGTAATCTACAAAACAAGGGACTTTTAGTGGTAGCTTTGAAGTAGTAATTCCCGAATTAAGAGCTCGAATTGAACGAAATATACATATGCAATCTAAATTTTTAGTAAATTTGACATTAAAACTACTCTTAAAAGTAAAGCATGAAACATAAACATACAAAAAAAATATCATTCAGAATTAAGTATACATGTGAAACAAGAACACAATAAACGACATAGAAAAACTGGTTTTTTATTCACCAACAACACTCCACGTCCTTAATTTTTCTTTAAAACTCCTTCATACGAGGTTTTTATGATTGACGTCCATATCACGAAAGATGCTGCAAGAAGACAGAAAACGATTTATCTTACACTTCTCAACAACATCAACTACACATTTAACTTCAATTCTATCCTCCCCGCCGATTACAGCAAATAAGACTTAAAACCCAAACTGCAACTACATTGTAAGTCCTGTAAATCAACTATGTGATTTTTTTTCCTTTATATATTATACATTTGTACATTATACATATCTACAAAAACAGCTACTTTCCCTCTCATGCTTGTATAAATCTCAGGTAAGCAACATGTTAAGTTTTTAAATATTTTATACAACACAGATAAATTTAATGAGACTTAAAAAATATTTTACGCGTGTTTGTTTATTAAAAGGGTTAATATTCAGTTTTATATTTATATCGTCATAAATTTTAATAGCGACACTCAAGCTGGTCTTGCGTTTTGTTCAAGGTTGTATTAAATAGTTTATATTTAGCAATATGTCGCTTTTTATTATTTTACTTGTTGATGCAAGATTAATTAAGCTTCCAAAAATTATATTTGGAATTCATTTCGTATGAGCTTAAAGTAAAAATTGTTGTAAGATTTGCATATTTCAATACAAAGGACACATCAATTTACAACATTTTTAGCTTTTCATTTATCAATGGTTGTTAAAACATTTTCAAATAAGGTTCTTCCACTTTTTTCTTTAATTGTGTTTGATCAACTCCTAAGAATTACCTGATGCTTCCTAATGACTTCGAGGAAAAATAGCAGACACCATAAATTTTGAATTGTGTTTTAAAATTTAATTTTTTGGCAGTTTCTTGGATAATTTCGGTATTTCTTAAAATGAAATGCAACATTATGATGGTGATTTTGGAAAATTGTGAAAAACCTCTGGCAAAAATTATGGCTGCGTTAACTTTTTATAAAGATTATGGCGACATTTCAAAAATCAGCTGTTCGCATTAATAACATCGTTTAGCAGGACTTAAGTACTAAAATGGAATAATTTACTATTTGCAAAAACGTTGTATTCATTAATGTTAATTTTACCCTATCTATCAAGACAACTGAACAACAATGTTCTCTGCGTGTTGTGAGGGTTACATCCAACCATGAATCATAAATATATCAACAGAGAATTGAAACTGCACCCACAAAAGGCGAGCCTATGTGAAAGAAGAAAAGTATTTTTAATTAAGTTATCGAATATAATATCCTTGAAAAGGAAACGTAATTGAAATAGAATTTTAGTCACTAATAGCTTTCCTGAACCAACATCGAGCTAAATGTCTCGCGGCGCTCCATTTTAATTGAAATATTTTTAAGATAGGTATATAATATAGGTAGTATCCACACTTACACTATATACCCTATCATACAGTGCCACTAGCCACCAGAACCAAAAGTCAATTAATAGCGCGTATCGAATTTCCACCAAATTTCCGTTTCACCATCAGTCGTTCATCAGCATCGACACAAGGGAGATCTATATCATCCACATAAACACGAAACATTTTAATCGATTTCATTGGTCTCCCCAGCAACTAAATACTGGGGGTTGTCGCGTTGTCGCGTTGATTTGTGGACTCCTACCTGCAGAGCGAAGAGGCTGCATGTAAGTAAAATGCTGCAATTTCGTAATTGGAACTCCAATCAAGAACTTCGCTTCGACTTTGAGTGCTCATCTGCATGAAAGTCCTTCAAGGCTCTCGGTAGGAGACTCTTAGCTCTATAATTAAAATTAGATATTAAATTCTGTTGATTTCTAATCTAATATTAAAAGAGTACCGTCCTACTTCTAATCGCATATTCGAATCATCAGCCTGGGGGATACTAACCACAAATTGAAATTTCATTAAATTTCCGCTCTGAGTTTATCAGATCGAGTCTCTGTTATTGTCGTCGTTGATAAGCGAATTAAATAATTTCGAATTATCGAATAAATTTTTAAGGATTATATACAGTTAAAGTTTGTTATTTAAAATTTTCTATTAAGTATTCATAAATATTTTAAAACCAAGTCAGTTTAGTAAGTCGTTTATTTAATATAAATTAGTTTTAAACACCCTCAGCATGGATGCCATGAGCTCATTAAATTCATGGTTTGTGCTATGAGAAAAAAAATCAAAGAGGTCACTCTTTCCACAAATATTATACAGGGTGTGATTAAATGTTCCACTTTTTAACGCTTTTCTAACGTTTTCACACTGAAGAAATGCCGGGTCGTTGCAGGGATCGTTCTCAACACCAAACGAATGAATCTACTTTGAATAAACTCAATTTCATTTATGTGAGCCGCATAACTGGGTGCCCGGACTCCGCAAGCATATTCCAATATTAATTCCTCAAAGGATGTGAACATGGCCTTCAAAGCATATCTTCATTAACTTAACCAAACCTAGAGTAGCGTGAAAACATAATTCATTACCTCATATATTCACGACATCAACATCTAAAACCTATTTAATAAACTAATTCACCAGAAATGCTTATATTGCCCCCATTTCCATGAAAAATATTTTTGTTGTGGGAAAATCAGTATTTTAAATTGATTCGTGTTCTTTGAATTATGTATTTTATTTTCCAGAATTATATTATAAAATTGGATTTCTCATAATAACGATGTACAATATTTTAATAATTAGAGATTGATTAACATATGTTCAATTCCGCATAATTGCAGACTTTTTATTATGCCATCAAAATGCATAAACATTTGCAGGAGATGATCAAAATCGCATAAACTTTCTCGTATTGTGGAATAAAATATTCATAAATACATAATTAATTTTAAAATCGCATATTTTAATTGTTTTATCGTGATGAGTAAATGATTCATTTATTCAAGTTGGAAATAAAATAATCGAAAAATAGCACAAAGAATTTCACAAATAATACCCAAGTTGGAAGTTTTCGATAAAAAATACACATACGGTGCTCGTTAATCCGGCGTTCGATCCAACAGACCTTATAATCCGTCACTTTTATGACTAATTAAATCCATTTTTATTACAATTATGGTAATGTTGGTAAGAGAACCGAAGGCAATCCTTTTGTATATGGTATAATAATGTTAACTACATTTAATTTTTAAACTTCAATTTTGTTTTAATAGACACTAGTACTTTACCTAATTTGCCACTTTCACTAATCATTCTTGATTAATTATCTTGGGGCGGCTTAAATACAGCACTCGTATCACTTCAGTTTTGGGTAGATAATTGAAAAGCTCTCTCTATAATGAAATTGAATTGAGTTTGAAATGTCCTTTACTCATGGATTTTGAATAAATGTTCTAAGAATATGTTAATTTGTGGTGAACAATATATTTAATATTTACATTCCGTAAATCGCTTATATTTTGAAGAGCGTTAAATTTTAAGTTTCGACGAAAATAGTGCATATTGTACATACATAAATATAATAGTTTTAATTCTACAGGACCCAAGTTCTCAAATAATACTTATAAACTCAAATATTCTGTCATTTTTAAAATTGAAATAAAACACTCCGGGGTTTTATCAAATACTCGAGTATCACTCAGATATTCGAAACTATTTACTTTATACCAACTCAAGTAGGTATTAGAGTTTAGAAGTATTCTAGCTGTAACAGTCCCAAATGCTCAAATTCTCTTCTATATTTTAATAATTTACAACTAAAATATAATAGAGCAGATTTCCCATATTTTAATATAAATAAATGATGAGACTAAGTTGGTAAGTATACTTACTCCCTGAAAAAGCTCCTTTTTTCTGTTCATAACTTCAAAGGTTCTCAAATTATTTCAATGAAATTTTATGCACATAGTACATATTTACATAGCGGAATAACTAGCCAAAGTATAAGAGAGACTTATCCAGATTAAGCTTAGGTTGAAACATGCTTAGATCCGGTTTGAGCTTGACCTACATAGTTTAAAGCAAGCTTACATTCGAAATTGCATATCTAATGCATTGGACTAAACTTAAGCAAAGTATTACAGCCACTTGAGATTTTTAAGATCGCCAATTTCGAATATCAAAACTAATTAAAAACTTTTTTAAATTTTAAAGTTGGAGTAAAAGCATTATTAAAATTATGTTGATGGAACTCTCACGTTTCGTACAGAAATTAATATCATTTCGCGCTAATTTGATATACAACTAAAACTAAATCATTTTATCATTAAGCATATCAAAATTCGAAACTATCCAGCAACAGAACCTATAGGCAAAAACTGCGGAGGCTGTTAATGAGTCCACTTACTATATGCATATACACATACATATACAGGTACATGACATTATGCAGGTCCCTTTAGGATGAAATTGAGACTTAATCATCGCTCTCGAAATTTCCTGTTCACTTTACGAATATATTCATTACCCCCGTAACTTAATTTCACGGTGTTATCGATTAATGCACAAAGCCATTACAAAGTTTTGAAATGAAAACTGGCTCAAAATGAATAAAAATTGCATTTTCGCTTGACGAAATTTTCCAACCCGGTATTTTAAGACAATTTCATTTTCAGTGTATTCGAATTGTTGAAAAAATCAAGGGAGCTGATGCCACTGATTGACACATTTTCGCGTATTATTTATAGTCCCGCGAGCAGTGTCTCTCGCGGGACTAAATCCCGATTATGCTTGGGGGCGCGGCCGTAACTTTCCAATATTTGCCAAAATTGCCAAAGCGAAATTGGACTGCCGCGCGCTATGTGGACTTTGTGCACGTGATTAATTTATTTGGCATGTTTTGTGGTGAGCAACGTTAATGGAAATCGGAAAACTCGTGCAAATCACTTCCCACCCCCGCGTTCCTGCTTTTTGACTAATTAGCGTTGACATTATGTGAAAGCCTTTCATTTATACCTATTAGGTGTTTTTCACTTCGCTATGCACTGCCAGCGGCAGCCTACCATTAAAGTAATTGCATTAGTGCTTTTTATCAACAATTTGTTTTCAATATTTGAATGAATAAATGAGTTAAGTAATTCAAAAACTAAATACATTCAGGTCGGGGATTGCATGTCACACACTTAAATCATGTTCTCGTGTTCTCTGTAAAGTACAAAGCATCATTTTACGCATTTACGCTAGCAAATTTGTTTTTAATGCGAGTAGGTCCAGTCCGGAGGTAAATTCAACAAAACTCTGAAACAATTTCTCCTTTCCATCATTAAATTTTATCTAAATAGCAACGATTTAATTCTTTGCAAAATTTACTTGGAGGCCATTGTTTGCAAACTACGAGTTGTTGTCAATCAAAATAGTAGACTGCACCCAACCTATTTCAATAAATTTAGAATTCAGACATAACATAAAACCCAAGTTTGTAGGAAATGTACACAAATTTTTGTTGTTTAATTAAGACAATAATAACTGATAAATAGAACTGGAATGGATGAATACAATTACCATTCTCTGTACCTTTAACGTAACTCCTAAAGTTTAACAGAGTTCATATGAATACAACTTTATTTCATTTAATTATCTTAAAATTAAGGTCTTTTCTTTTGGTTGAAAAATAAATCTTACTATCCCGCAGTATTCAACAAAATTATGATTTTTCCACAAAATTAAATTCGTAACTTGAATTCTCCAATGTTTTAAGTTTATATACATTTATTTATTGTAAGAAAAGATGTATTTCTGATATGAAAATGCCTAAGATAAATATAAAGCCTAAAATATATTATATCACTTAATTAAAACCAAAACACAGTACTCGTGCGACGCAGAAGTAAATTTTGAACAAATATTAATCGGGGTTTTTAATAAGAAATTACGTGTATCTGATGCGATCCAAACTTTATTGGAATGGGACATAGTTACAAAATTATATTTTAATATCTTATTCTTTCTGTTATCGAGCAAATTTTAGATTAAATATTTTAAGCGTTTATCAATTTATAATTAATTTGAGGCATTATTTTTATACATCTCTGTTGCTCCAAATTCTACCAGTACGAACTTATTCTTTTTAAGAAATAATTTCACGAGTACCAACATCATCATGGCTCAGTATTAAAATATTTTTTATTCGTGATTTTGTGTGACATGAACGTGTTAATAAATATACATACATACCATATATAATAAAATACAACTAATAAGCTTGTACAAATTTGTTAAATTTAAATCTTACATTTCAACCTACGAGAATAAGTCTAATTAAATCAATTTTTATTTTTACAAAAATATTTATTCTCAACTTTTTGAGACAAAAAACGGATAGAGAGTAGAGTTGCAAAAATCATCAAAAGCACTGCACAATCAGAATATTATTTACTTAATAATCTATAAAACTAATTTAATGCTGAAATATTATATTATATTTAGTGAAATAATATCTTTCCGTACTTTTTCTAAACTATTTTTTCGATACTCCAATGAATTGCTGCATTTTTCCTACAAAGTTTCTTATCCGTGCCAAGTTTGCAAAATAGTATTTTTAATGCGGAAATATTTTCATTTTGTTTTACTTTTTGTCTAGTTATTGCAAAATGTTATAGTTGAATGGGTACTGCACTTTGTTATAAATATTGTAAATACTAAATTTTATTTCTTTTCTTATAAAAAAATATATATTAAGCAAGAAAAACTAAAATCATCAAAAATAGATAAATCCAAGTTCTTAATAGTTTACTATATAACATAAAAACTGCAAATTCAAAAGTCGACAGCAAATAATGGACACGAATATTGATCATTGAAGATACTAAACCACAATTTAGCATATATGTATGTAAAATACAATAGTGCCATTCGAATGTAAATCCGCTAGTGAAATATTCGCAAATAAATTCGCGATCAACGAATTCTAAATTTTAAATGTTAATACGATTAATTTTACACGATGCAGGAGTCTTCAAAATTGGTTCAAAAAATCTTCTGCAAAGGGAAATAGTGCTTTTATGTAACCAAATTAGGCTTAAATATGTAGAAATTAATGTAAAGAAAATGTTGCATGTCTAATATTTTTTGTTGTGCATTAGTTTTGCCCATTAGATAGATCATAATTTCATTAGATTTCAATCGACCGTTTTATGTAAATTAAATCAGCTTTTTAATATGACAATAGGTTTCATTCGACACATTTACTGCTTTCTTGTAATTAATACAATTGCTGTGCGTGAAACGTTTAAAATAGAAGTAGGATTACACTTTTTTGACCGTTATATGTTTTAAGTTTTTAACAAGAACTGTAACATGCCAAACGTTTTAGGAATCTCTATTCATAGAAAATTAATTTGATTTCGTCAAAGGAAAGCTGACCAAGGGTGAGAAGGATTTTAGTCAAACAGTTTAATGATTATCGTTGTTTCGTTTTGACTTGAGTATTGTTATAGTGCTGTTGAAGTATTTGATAAAATAAATAAAGACACAAATAGGAGAATAGTTTGATAGTTTTCAATATTGTTCATATTTGTAAAATAAAGTGCTTCAGTGGCTTTTGTTGAATAATAGTTTGACAATAACTAGTTCAGGAAGTTGTGAATAATTTTTTTCTTGTTCATGTGATGTAGGTAAAAATAGTTTTTAAATAAGTTGAGAACCATTTTTGTCAGGCACTTATTCAAAAAGAATCACAGAAAGTCGCAGGAATATCCTAATGTCAATTTAAAACACAATTACCGATACTGAAAAAGAAATCGTTAAGATCTTGTCACTATAAGTATACATAGCGTAGCTGTAATTGCGAAAGTAAAATAAGAAAAAAAACCAAATACTAGAGATTCAAGGATTTTTGAAACCTTTAGTGCATAGAAACATTTTAGTTAATTCAAACGCCACTTGAAATCAGAACCTACTCGCGCAAAATATAATTGAAACAATAAATGAGGAATGGAAATTCATTTGCCAAAATAAAATTAATAGTAGATATGAAGCAAACCTACAAGTATACACTGAATACAAAAAAGTAGCTTAGACGGTAAGCAAAAGGTACTCCAGCCGCAAGGTACCCGTCATTCAAGGCCGTACGACAGAATTAACAACAAAATATATTTAGGTGCGAACTTACCTTTAGAGCAAATATACAAATAAAAATATATTTTACTAAGCAGCAACAGGCAGTTAATTGAAACCAAAAGGAATTCTACTGTCATAATAAGTCAATATAAAATATATTTACTAATCATGAAAGAAATAAAGTCCAATTAACGACGTAGCAGTCAATAAAATCAATCGATGTCCGCGCATATCTTTATTATCAAATTACCTTAACAAATATCTCATTGTAAAGACGCATGGCAAATTCCACAAGGTGATTAATAAAATAAAATAAATTAAATGAACGAAATTATAAAAACTATAAGACCCACGAAATGTGAATTATTGAATCATCTATTTTATGAAGACAACATTTTATTGATAGTTGAAATGAATAAGATCATTTTGAAATATATAGTATACATAAATACTAGCTGTTTAGGGAATTTTTGTCTTTTTTTAGTAAAATCTATTACAATTTAATATTGTTTACGCTTTCGAATGGGGAATATTTTAAGAGCAAATTGTGCAATTGCAAATTGTTTAAAAGCAAACATGTGAAACAACTGAAAATTATACCAGCGATCGTATATTATACACATATAAAAGGATCAATTGTAAGTGAAGTCAAATAAAGTATTATTATTATAGAAAAATGCATTTTGTATTTTATTATACCTATTTCAAACTTGAAGCTTATTTCCTATTCATTTCCCCCAACTGATTTCTAACACACGCATTATAAAATAGTTTTTGATAAAACTTTTGGATGAAAAGTGTAACACAGCTTTGATTTCCAATATAAAAACTAACCCAAAACATTTTTAAATGTTTTGAATAGGTATTTGTATTTTTTCAGGTAGAAGAGCCTTTGTGATACTGATACTGAATTACCAATCTACAAAGAAATAGGTAGGTATGCGCTAGAATTAAAATAATTTAAGTGAACTAATAAGACACCAGATTTGGAAGTAGAAAAGTAGAAATGGTTCCATAAATAATTAGACCAACTAAACCTACAAACCGATGTTCAGATTTTAGTTTTTCTTTTTGACGCAATGTCTTAAGAGAACTTTTCCTAATTTGCTCTACTTTTTCGATTTGTGAATTGTTTAGATACTCACAACGACAATTATTATGTTGTGTCGAAGCATGTACGTATAATTTTATCGCTCCACAAAAACAAGGCAAATAATTTTCAATAATTCAAAACTAAATAAATGAGAGAAAAGTCCAGGAATTATGAAAGCTTTTACGTAAATGAAAAACAAATTTACAGGAGTTTTCGAAAACAGTAATAAACTGCAATAATTGAATAACAATTTTTACCCTTTAACTAGCAGCTGATGGTCGCCGTCTTCAGTTGTTGTTCTTAATCCACCGAAATGGGTCAAACAAAGAAACTATTTTGTGTTATTTTGCTTGTAACTTCAGTTTCTGGGATTAACGTTACCCAACTTTCTGTGCTTACATCTAGTATCCATCAATTGCATAATTTTGAAAATTTCGTGCTCTTGTCATGTGAAAATTTTACCAACAAACACAAGCTAGTCGGTTTTATAAAATATGTTGAAACCAAACTTGAAATATTAACAATAACGTTAAGTGAAAAATCGAATTTAAGATTGCGAGGAGTTCTTTCTCAAAGCGTTCTTGCTATGATCTTTATGCAGACTTCAGAAGAAAGATTTCTCTTAAATGTAGCCGACTCATCCCTCCGCAGGCGCCACAATGCAAAAGTTATAATAATTTTGGAAAGCAGATTTTCAGAGAAAAACGATCTATACTCGATTTTTCAGCTCTGTCGAATAAATAATTTTTTAAAAGTTATTCTTCTTACAAGGACGACGCAAGACGATGTCAAGCTATTCTCATATAATCCTTATCCTGATATGAATATTGAGGAGCTATCCGCAACTGCAGTAGATGATTTTTTTGCAGATAAAACTAGAAATGTCCATGGATATGTCTTTCGTTTGCCAGTTGCTAACGATGCGCCTAGAGTGATGAGACTAGGTCAGTTTAAATCAAAAGATATTAATAAGAAGAAAATTTCTGGGATGGCAGCGAAAGTTATTTCGCAATACATAGAAAACATCAATGGGCACTTCGAACCTCTAGACATGCCCTACGTGGCCGCAGATGTTCTGAAATTCAAACAGATGGTGATGGACAAAAAAATAGAGTTCTCCATTCATCCCCATGTCGTTATCAACATGTCGCATATCACCACATCTTATCCTTTCAAACTGGTGCATTGGTGCCTGATAGTGCCAGTTAGCGAGGAAATTGATGCCTATGTTTATCTAATTTTGCCTTTCGATAAATCTGTGTGGTTTGTTATTATCATAGGCATCCTTTATATTTCAGCAATGGAGTACATTGCCATGCGAAGCATAAACCGAAAAAAGGACTTCAGTTACCTTTGGATTAAAGTAATTTGCCAAATTTTATATACGTCTGGATACAAAGTCTCCCATTTTTGGAGAGAAGTGGTAATCAATGCACAAGTTCTTATACTTGGGTTCATAATATCCAATCTTTTTCTGGCATTCCTTACAAGTTTTCTTGCTAGTGCTGTATATGGCCCTCAAATAAATACCGCACAAGATCTTATTGATAGAAAAATGCGCATTATAACACTCAAGTATGAATACGATTATTTTTATAATATATATGCGGATAAGTTTCCACCTGGATTTTTCGATTTGTTTCTTATAAAAGACGTCGAAACTTTCGCTTTTTTGCGATCGGATTTAAACAAAACATATGCATATACTGCAACCACGGATAGGTGGGAGTATTTACTTTCGCAACAAAAGTTCTTAAGAAGACAGACCTTCCGAAAAACTAGGATATGTTTTGGACAGTATTCCTTGAGTTTTGGATTTCAGATTGATTCACCTTTCGTGGAGTACTTCAATCAATACTTGATGTTGGTCCAGCAAGGAGGTTTATTCGCCAAATGGAAGGATGACACTTATCAAGAGGCGTTAAGCGTTGGATTTTTGAAGCGAATATTCACTCGAGATAATACTTTTCATGTATTGAATCTAACCCACTTAACTATGGCTTGGTACATATTAATCTGCGGATTGAGCACTGCAATATTTTGCTTCTCCTGTGAAGTTTTTATCTTTCATTTTATAAGTAGAAAACAAGCTTCTGTACGCAAACCCTTACCTTTTATTCACTGAAGCAAAACTGAAAAATATATATATACTTACATATATGTAACAACAAAAAACATTTAGGGCCTCTTTCACGAACTCCAAGTAAAGTGTTGATTAGTTACTTTTCAAGTAACGCTATAATTGGCAAGTAAAAGTCACGGGTAACTTCTATCAATTTCACAAACGAAATCATGGTTTCAAGTAACGACTTATTCGTTAAGTGAAATATCGTAAGAAACCAGGCGTTAATTCGTTCAGTATTACGTCCAGCTTTAGAGTTTTGAATCGCGTATTATTAATTTTCATGTTGCAGTGACTAAAAATATTCATGGATAAATATTTAATAACACACAAATGACAACTGCTACTCGTCAGTTAAATACGCTACTTGGCAGACGGACTGGCAAGTAAGTTACGGGCTACTTTATTCATCGGCTAATGTTACTCGATGATTGTGAAATTCGTAGGCGTAGTTACTGGTGACTTTAACTGGCGGTTAGCCTACTTGCTACTTTACTTGGAGTTCGTGAAAGAGGCCCTTAGAATATATTCATTAAGTTTTGTAAATTAAAATAAAACATATCTATGTACATATTTACTTTCCCAATGGAAAAGACAATCACGAACTGTGTAATAATACTCTTCGTGAAAACACTATTGTAATGGGCAATATTAAAAAAAATTTTGTTTTCAGGAAATACATACAACTATTTTTCTACAGTATTTAAAGTTTGAATTTTTGGCACAATAAAACATCGAAGTAATGAAATTGCTCTTATTTAGGTAATTAATGTATATTGTATTTTATTTAAAATACATATGTGCACATGCAAAATGTGGCTATTTTTGATTATTATTACTTAATTAAAATACAACGCGCTTTAAGATGACAACTAATATTGCTTCACTTACTTTTCACCTCAAAGAAATGGTTAAAACCAAATTTAAACCTTTGAAAACTAAATAAAATATTTGTTTAAAGGATTAATTTAATTTGTATATTTTGTAAGTTAAAGTTTAATATGATATGTATATTACTACATATTTATTTTTAAAATAAAATGGTCTAGAATTGCATATAATTACATACATATACAGATATTAAAAGATAATAAATGCTGGATAAGTTATATCCTTTTTTATAACATAACTCACATTATAAACCATTTCTAACCCTAAATGTTTAACTTAGTTTAGCATGTAGGCAGTAAAATTTTATGTTTTTCGAAACGATGTCGTTTTAAGATTATAATTACTGGCTTTGTAAGAAACATAAAAATACTGATCGAATTTAAAATAGTTGAAACTTTTTGACATTGAACAAAGAATAAAATATGTATGTCTGTGCTTTGCTCACCTACATTTTATTCTTTTAGAAACAAATTCAAATAAATTAAAATATAAATCTTACTTATATATGTTATTGTGTGTTCACCAGAGATACAAAAAAAAATCAAAATGTTCAATAAAATTTAAGAGGTCGATATTTACGTATTAAGAGGTCATTAGAAAGATCAAAATGAAAGATGTGATAGAAAACGGCTGGATACAAGAAAAACCAGTAATGTGACGACATTTTCCGTGTTTATCTAACTGATACTACAAACTAGAAGCTTTTACTGTCAGAATCATTCACAGATAAATCACCTGAACAAATTAATTAAATAAGCAAATGTTCAAACTGCAGTCGAATTTTTACCCAGTAACTCGTCGTTTAATTGATATAAAAGCAAACGAGTTGATGTAAATGCGATTAGTCAGGGTGTACTTTCTTTTGAAGAAAGGTAAGAATTTTCAAAGTGCGGAAAATCAATATTTGGCGCCTTAAAACCGCTTTAGACTTTCGAAGAAATATTTTGAAAATTGCCAATATTTACAATTATTTATAAACCATTTAATATATTGATGCCGAAAATTTCTCCATAAATAGGCAAAAAAAATTTCAATCAATCGTACTTTAATAAAAATGGTTAATTTGTATGGTTTAATATTCAGCCTTAATTTAACGAAAATTGCTGTTATTGACACATATTTGTATTATAAATTGTTGAGAGAAATTGTATAGGTACTGGCAAATTCAATGGTCATAAATTTTGGAAGTGAAAATTAATAACTTAAAATCGAATTATGCCAAATTTTGATAGAAAGAAAGACTTACCGGAGACCAATAAAATATAATTATTCTCTTTTAGAAAATGAAGTCAGTTTTATTATTGACATTATGTATCGTGGCCATATCTGGCTTCAACGTGGAGCACGAATGGACGAAGTTTAAAACCAACTATAACAAGACATATAAAGACAATAGTCAGGAGGAGCATCTTAGAAAGCAGATTTTCATCGAAAATTTAAAAGTTATTCAAGCCCACAACGAAAAATATGCAGCTGAAATGAAGAAACCGAATCCGTCAATAACGTACAAACTTGAAATCGGTCCTTTCGCAGATATGTCCGATGAGGAATTTCATCTTAAATCTACGTCAAGTAAACATATGAAAAATGATCAAACTGTTTGCAAATTGTAAGAAAATTGATAAACATGCCTATTATACATTTTTAAAGACATAATATTTTACATTAGCAAACCTAAAAGAAAACCTGCTTTTCGAGCTGGTCCAATAATTGGTCAACACAAGCCTCTGTCCGGAAATCCCCCAGAAGAGGTAGACTGGAGCAAAACAATCCAATTGAGTCCTATCCAAAATCAAGGTAATTAATAAATAGTATATAATGAAAACGAAAACAAATAATAATAATAATTTCGTATAGGGGACTGTGGCTGTTGTTGGGCCTTCGCATCAATTGGAGCAGTTGAAGCGCATCTAACAAAAAAGAGTGGACAATTTGAAAAACTTTCCGAACAGGAGCTGGTCGAATGTTTAAAAACAGATAACACCGATGGCTGTGACGGAGGAATGCACTATGAAGCGTTCGACTACATGATCAACGACGGCATCACCCCGGCTAACCATTACCCAAAGACAGTCAACGAAGGAAGGTGCGACACTGGTAAAATGCAAAACAAGAAGAACATACAAGGATATAGATTTCTTAATCTTAAGAATCCTGACGAGGAAGAATTGAAGAAGATCATTGCATTTATTGGACCAGTTGCAACAAGTATGGCCACGCCCAAGTCTGTTAAGGACTATGGCAGAAACAGCGGCGTCTACAACAATCCTGACTGCAACAAGTACGAGTCGGACCACTATGTCCTGATTGTGGGGTACGGCGTGGACCCCAGCGGAGGACCCTACTGGCTCATTAAGAACAGTTGGAGCGCCAAGTGGGGAATTAACGGCTACATGAAGCTAGCAAGAAATAGGAATAATTTGTGCCACATTGCTTCAGAAGCTTTCTACCCTTTGGTGTAAGCTCAACTCTCGACTGCAACTAATACTTCCCAAAGAAATATTAGTAGTTATATAATAAACAATGAAAACATATTAATTTTACATTTTTATGCACATATGAACTCATACATATTCATTTACTCCTATAAATCTTCCCACCATTATATTAGCAGTTAGTTAACGAATTATATGTCTAAAACCTAGAAAATGTCGTTAAACTCTAAAAATGGACAATTTCACTGCTAGAATTTTGAAATAGTCAAACGTCACGAGAATAAATAACGACGCAATAATTTGTATTATACAATACATATTTAGTTCTAACTGCTACCCCTAGCTTCGTTTCTGTAGGTACATAATTCAAAAATAATAATCAACAAATTTGCTTTTGATATGACATGAAGCATATACACATATTTTATTTAATATCCAATTCAATTGAAATTTAAGGTCAGCAAAGATCATCAATGGGTGTGTTCTTTTTATTTTATGAAATTCTTTTCTTTTGTCATTCATAATTATTTTACCAAAAACGAACTCTTATAAAAATAAATGAACCTGATAGTAAGAAGAAGAATCGTTGCCTCTAAAATTCATGCTATCCGTTTTTATTGCAAACGCAAACGAGGATGTTGCTTTAGCGCTGACACACAATGTTTGTTTGTGAAATTCACTATTGCCAAGTAAATATAGTGTATATGGTATGTATGTATGTATGAGCCTTAATACAGCTAATTCATATTTACAACAAACGATTTGAGGACTGAAACTACATATGGAATTATGCTTTAATATCTACAATACATAAAAATACAATAAAAAGATATAAAAAATGAAATATTAGGCTAAACCATGAAAATACCTAATACACTCCGTATATAGCTACATTTTGTTAAAGAACTCAAAGATGGTGATAAAGCTACTGCCTACAGGCATTTCAAATATCTACTTAGGCTCTGGCGGAGCTATTAAGCCTGAAGCTAATATTAAACATCAACATCCGAACAATTCTAAGTCCACCTTGGATATAAATATATCTAATCGATGGGTGGAAACGTTTGCACCATTTGACCATTTCCCATGCGAATAATGGACTTTCCAGACGCTGCTGAATGCTCATTCGAGAAATATTATCCCATCGTCCTCGCATGAAGCCATCAATCTCTATACATCTTTCGCGGTCCTCACTTCCGTCACTCATCCCAACTCATACTAATGGCCACGTCAGGCATGAAAATGTAAGTGCCAAAAGCATCCCGATCCAGGAGGTTAAATGTGTCGATTTCCAGTAGATGACGACCGAAGCATCAGAGGTCCCATGGCTGAAAAACGATTTCCCAGTTTATCTCTCGCTCTTTAATCTTGTTTTGAAGTGAAATGCTGCTTAGTTTATTGGTCCTTATCAAATTACTTTTAGAGAAATAGGGCCATAAAGCCTTAGGACATTGGAGGTTAGATTTCCAGATAGCTTACTCTTGGAAGTTAGTATAATTAAATGCTTTAAATTTAGATTAAGTCGCCTTTTGCGTAATACCAACGACAGTCTTTGTTACGAGTATATCTTTATTAAAGTAAAACAGCTGAAAAGTTTTATCAGAAACAATGCCAAAAATACGTAGTGAGTGAGTTTCAGAATGTGTAACGCATAAATTGTGAATAGGTGAAATGAAATATTTCTTGTGGCCCTAAAATAGAAATTAGACAAATGGTAAATTAATAATACAATACTAATATAACAATGTGTATAAAAAAGGGTCAGAAAAATAATTTTAGAACATATAGACACTTCCTATACAGATCCTCCCTTAAGTGAGCAACGTAGGCTGGTTTTTTTTCATAAAAAATATTTAAATTTAGACTTCCCAAATTTAAGTAGTAAATTCTTAATGTTGAAGATTGATATCTAACAGACCACAATATATCATATAAATAAATAAATTTTTCTGTAATTTTCAATTAAAACTTGGTAATTTTTCCTAATTTCAAGTTTAGTTCAATATCTTTATGTCAACTATATGGTTTCAATAACGGCCAAATTAGGTCGCTTTTTTTAATGTTTCGAAGGTCCTTAAATGTATTTTTAATGTTAATTCTGTAATTTGATGCAGTTAAGTTTATTTTAATTTTAAAATATATACATACATATGTATATGCTATAAATACAATGCATTTGAAATAGCGTGTAGTTAATAAATTGTTAAACAACTTAGAATAAAAACACGTCACTTAATTTTAAGATTATTCCTTTACTTGCTTTACATGCATATGTATATCTATGTATATGTTGTTCTCATGTATAAAAGCGAAATAGTTAAGTACTTTGTAAGTTTTTTATTTAAAAAAATATTATATGTATATAAAATAATAGTATGATCTTATAAGGTAACAATACCATATATGTATGTTTATAATTTTTTGAAATCAACATATGCAAGTGGCAACACAATCAATCGATCATCGTTAGGGTGAGTACTAGGAAACATGTATAAATAAAAATGGTGCCATTTTGTAAAAATTATCTTGAACGACATAATATATTCTACAGACAACAGACAAACGCAAATATGTTATATACGCCACGCAGAAAATCATTTTTCGTGACAGTCTTTTGAAAACAAATATGCCTTATGTATTTATGGACCAATGATTTAAAACCATTATAAATTTTTCAATGCAGGAGCATTTCTTTATAAAAACGAATTGCCTTAGTTTATCCAAATTAAATATACATAGGACAAAGCACGTAATATATGCGAAAGAGTTTCAACACTCTGTTGGTAATATGTGAAAATTTAACCACATATTTTACAAAACTTTCAAGTTATCAGAGAAACTTAGTTTGGTATAGAATGCATATGTTCTGCACATTAGTAATTAAATTTTATGAGCTTAAAAAGCAAACGTAGGTACAAAAGTGGAGCCAATTTATATCTTTGACCGAACGGATCACCCCGATCGGAGTAGGACTACATATATGCTATAGCTTTACTCGATACTTGTTGCCTGCATTGTGTCGCCGAACTGATTCTGGTTCTATTTCAAAGCTCTAGTTACCTTTGGTTTCGCCTAATGAATGAACCATCCCTTCGCTGCTATCTGGTACCGTCGCACAGTGGAAATTTTATCAAATATTTATGAAAATCGATAGTGCTGGGGCGCTACGGCTCCTCAATTAAGCTAATAAAGATAAATGCTGGTTCGGCTTCGTCGACGTTTAATTAAGTTCTCTTATTACCACGTTAAGCAGATAATACGTAGTTGGTTGCCTCTACCTAGTACGATTAACAATTAATATTATGCAAATATAACAATAATTAGAAAATAGTCCAAATATTTTGACTCATTTCAAATACCATTTTTTTTAAATACATAAACGAGATGACGTGATGTATGTATGTGTATGTGCATAGAGGAATGAATCGTAATATCAACAACATATTTTGTTTATAGTTTAAAACTGCTGTTAGGATATTCCATTCCTACAATCAATATTTGTAGAAAAAAAACTTTATTTTGTTGATAATACAAACATTTACACACATATACAGAACAAAATTCTAATTAACTCTTACGGAGCACACTACCATTTCATCATTTTCGCTCATATTACGTATGACATGAATTTTTGTACATAGGTA
This sequence comes from Tolmerus cingulatus, assembly GCA_959613345.1. Classification (NCBI taxonomy): domain Eukaryota; kingdom Metazoa; phylum Arthropoda; class Insecta; order Diptera; family Asilidae; genus Tolmerus; species Tolmerus cingulatus. The sequence continues at coordinate 18,855,615 of OY390708.1, read as the reverse complement.
TACCTTTAATTAATTATCGAAAAAAAGTTTTATTTTTCTTAGCATATCTAAAATATAAAAAACTTTTCTAAAAGCTCCTTAACTTCCTTTCGAAGTCATATATCAACGCAGAAAATAAAATTGAAATGTATTTGAATATACAAATATAGTCTTATTAAAAATATATTCTAAACTTATTGAAAGATCGATATTTATGAATCCAAAACTATTCCAAGGTTAATGGTTACACGTAAGGCTAATTGTACTTTTAGTATAAAATCTAAAATGTGTTTTCGCTATTACAGAACCCCGCAATCTACGTAATTTATATATATTAAATTTTAGAGTGGGTATCCTTAGCTTAGAGTGCCCACTAAAATTAAGCGCCTCTTTCCTTAAATTCTTTTAAATTACTTCAATTAATTGAGGAAAAGTAAATGGATCTAATCGGACATGTAGTTTTCCGGTTCAACAAATGATAAATGACCCTAATGATATCGACCTTTAGAGTACTACATGTGGGAACTTTAACGTACATTTACTTGATTTTGTGTAAAATAATGCATGCATTTTTACAAATAAATGTTAAAATTTTCTGGGAGACATTCTGGGAAAAATTTATTTTACGATAACCTTATTTATTCTAATTTAGATAGATCTTTAAATTTAAATAAACGAGGCCGGATTAACTTATTTGTATAATCTATTATTTAGTCTCGAATGGGAATAATAAATTACATACATATTTGGACAGAGAGCATCACGAAATATTCCAGAATACTCTTGCCAAAAAGCAAATCCTCAAACCTTTACAAAAATTTAAAAGACATTGAGTAACTGGCATTTATTTGCATATGCATGAGTCCCCTCTAATGCTATCCCAGAATCTTAAGGCAGGAAGGTCAAGTGTCCTGAAACTTACGTATATTCTTGGATCTGTGATTGAATCAGAAACTTTTGCAGTTCCCAAGAGCTAAGCAGTGGGCACTTTTGCAACTAGAAGCGCCCTCAGGCCTCGGCGGAGCCCCTCTAAAAGTTGAACATCAAGACTTGGAAACTCTCGTCTGAGAGAGGTGCATGCAAAGACTCAGTTGTAAACTTTCTTCGCAAAATTTATAGTTTCGGGTATAAAACGTTTTATCCTTCTTATGGACCTCGTCTTGAATTTTAGGTTACCTCGATTAACAATATTCACAACTTTGACACCATGGATTTGAATGCAGTCTCCTAGCACATCGATGCTAAATTGACCGCTGTGAGCTATAAAGACTGAATATTAAATGTTCAGAAAATGTTTTGTGCCATCATCATTTTCAATTCAGCAGATTTTAGTTTGGAGAGAAAAACTGGTAAAAGTTACTGTATGTCATTCTTAGGTATCCTGTACTACCATCTCCTAAAAAAACGAAAAAATCATAACTTATTTAAGTTTGTCTCGCCAAAAATCAGACAAAGCAAATTTCAGGAAAATTTTTCAGGGAACTAAAATATTTTTTCATAAATAACAATCGCCATTGCATGGCAAAGTTTTCAACACTTTTTCCTTTCAATAATCATTTCTCTTTTATAATTGAATTTGACTTACCTTTTGTTAAAATGACATTAAATAATTAAAATTGCTCTTTTATATGAATATGTTTATTACTGTTTAGAAGAAATGGGAAACTCGACAGTAGATACTAATACAATGAGTATAATAGGTGTATTTTTTAACTTCAACCCACAGTGAGAAGTGGTTTTGATGAAAAGTCTTTCGTGAGATGTAGTTTTATTAATTTTCCGATCCTGTTAATATAAAGGTTCATTTATTATTCCTTCAACAATAGGAAACAGATGTGCTTCGAATTAAGAGGCATTTAGTTGTGAATAATTTTGTTTAATAAATTTACATTATAACATTGAGTTTTAGATAAGATTTTAACAAATTAATATTATAATTAATTTTAATATTTTTATTACTCATATATTATAGCAATGCTCTGGGTGGAAAAAGGTAGGTACTTTATCATTCTGTGTACAGTATACTGTGCCCATTTATTTTTGCCATCAAAACTACTAATCATATAAAGAAAAATCTAAAATGCACATATTATACATAAATGTCGGGGATTTTCTCTATTCATAAAAGAGTGCGATACACTTTCTTTTCGTAAACATGCACAATGTGGCCAATTAGGTCTTTGCATAAATGTAAAACGTTGTTCTAAATTTGACTTCATCTAGTTAATCTGCCTGTGCTACTATTAAGTAACTTTTGAGATTGTTTCTATTCATTTTTATTATGTAATTCAACTTCCACAGTGAAGTACGATAGTTTTACTTTTACTCCTCAGATAATTTAGTTATTTTAGTTACATTACATTTGAAAATATGTACCTTGAAGCAATGGTTGCAAAAATGCCTTGAGTACCAAAACCGACAATGCTCTACTAAAAATCCAAAAAATGCACAAAGCATTCCAAAAAAATAAATATACCAAAGCAATGTTAAGTTCCTTAAATTTAAAGGTGCTGGGTTAATGCGAGAGGCGTCGTCTTTGAACCAGTGGAGTAGATCGGTCCAGACGGCTTGTTGAAAATTCAGGACCTCCCATCGCTGATAAAATCCACTTGCCTGGATGTCCAAAATGAACGAGCTCAACATTTCCGCAAAGGGCGAGTCGAATTGCATCGGGAAGGAGACCAGGAACTGTCCAAAGCAAATATTGGTTACACGCAGCCTTTTGTGCTGCATGTGGTCCTGCTGCAGCAAATACAAGCCCCACTGCTCCGACGTCATGGCGTATACGAAGCTCCTGCTGAGGCTCTTAAAATGGTCCGCGACCTCGTCAGCATCCCTCGTCACGAGGAGCTCGTTATATTTGCTGGGAAAGTTATCACTGCCCACAATCGTGCCTATCTCGTACTGCACCGTGAGAATTTTCAAGTTCGAGTCATAAATTTCGTCAAGAGTGTCAAGTTGCCGGCCGTAAAAAGGCTTAGTTAAGAAACTATAAAGTTTAGTGAGGTACATGTTGGACAGGACGAACCCCAGTATAATGACCTGACAGTAGATTAGCAGCGAGACCTTGCTCCTTGGAAACTTCCGAACTGGCATCGAAATATTCAAAATTATGCAAAGACAGCTGCACAGAGCATGTCCAAAGTCCTTTTTGCTGTTAGTCATGACCCCAGCGACAAACAGACACGCGGATATATAAAATATACTACAAACTATAGAGGCCCAGGTGGATGCTTTGAAGGGTTTAATAAGGTACATGTACTCAGGTACTGCGTTTCTTACCGGCACTACTAAACAAAACTTCGTTAAGAGGTAAGGATAACTGGAACCGTACAAACTCCGGTCGAAGCTGCCGTACGAATGCATTGAAATATCAATTTTCCTCTCGCGGACAAATCTGAGAACAGTTGCTATATCTACATTATCTGTCGAATTGGGCACATCCAACTCTTCGAATGATCCATTGAATTTCGATATAAATGATATGTAAATTCTTCCAGCAATTCCGTTATATATCTTATTTCCATTTTTATCAAGATGCGTGAAAACCCTTGGCATGTCCTGCTTAACTGGCGATCGAAACGTGTAACCCTTAAAATTCCTCATTTTATCAGGAAATAAATCTTTGGCCCCGAGTGACGTCACGTTGACTATAGATATTTCAGGAAAGGGCTCAAACGTACTAAGAGAAAAGTCCTCTGAATTTTTAGCAACAATTACATTAGCATTCACAAAACCATTCCTCCAGCACCAACTGAATATTTGCTTCATATCAACTTCAGTAAAATTTGATGATACAAAAGTTATTTTCGAAGAGTGGATTTTACGAAGACTTCTGTCGACAACGTATAGAATATCATCATGAAATGTTTCGATGAAAACCAAAGAGATTATACTTTTTCTTCCTACAACATTTCTTAGCTTCTGCCGCCGATATTCCGTCAACCAAATAAAGGGAACTTTGAAACTATTTTGGAGTTGTTTCCTTAGTTGATCTTGCCAGTTTACACTATCGTCCTTGTAAAACACCACTATCGTCGTGAAAATGTGAAGTTTATGCAACTCTTCAACATACTTGACAACTGGTGACTGTGAATAATTCCAATTTTCAAGTTCATCGAAGTGATTTAATGCTGCCGCACTTGCTCCGATTAGGTAAAAAACCCAAACTGCGAACATCCTCCAAACTCTTCGAATAGCACCCTAATACTAAAATTAAACCTAATTTCCTCCTTCGTCAACTTCTGTATGAGTGCTTAGCATTAATCGCTCCTGCTAAAAATTGCACTTATCTGTTTGCCTACCTCTGATAATTGGACGTGACACCAAGTCAAATTACGACTTTTTTCCCTTTTCAGAAGGAAGTTACTTTCATGGGTCGGCTCTCGAATGTTTGATTTGTAATTATATATGAAAATTTTATGGACCGCCTCACGAATATGCGAAAATTGCAGGTACCCCTGTCGATTTGGGATTTGAAATTCACAAAGTAAACAGGTAAGTTGACTAAGTTGCTTTGGATAATGGATGTTTGAAATACTTGGCAATATTTGCAGAAATATGGTTACATTAGTATTATGATGTCTAAAAAAATTAAACATACCATACTACTGAATGGAAAAATTAATAACAGAAAATTAACTTAATAACTTCATTACTTAAGACTTGTAGAAAGAAAGGGTTAATGAATGGTAAATCAGCCCTTAGAACACTTAGCCATTTACATATGTATTTTTAAATATTTCCAAGCCTCAAAGAGCTCACTCCACTGTTGTTCTCGTACACAAATAAGGGATTACAAATTATTACAATGACAAATAATAAAAATCAAAACCATCTAGCCTAAGATGTTCAATAAATTTATATAAAGTACCATAACTCATAAAAATCAATAGAGTGGATCATAAATTTATTTCTATTAATCGAACTTCTATAGCAAATACATATCGACATGTATGTACGTATATCTGTTATTGCGGTATCTAAACAATTCTGATCAAATTGTACGTAGATTAATAATTTATAAAACGTGTGTATGTAGATTAATAATTTATAAAACGTGGAACCTTTTGCTTTCATACTACTCAGTACTATTAATTTCCATGTTTTTGCCAGATATGTACATGCATATGAATTAAAATGATAATATGTATGTCTGGAACTTGTTATAGTTCCCTTTTTTTTTGTGTAATTTTCGATAATTTAGTATAACCCAAAAACTATTATTTGTTTTAGTATTTGGTAAAACCTATCAAATTTAATGTCATTAATGAGAGTTATTTCTTTTCCTCAAATATGCATTTCGAAAAACGTTTAATTCCTACACATAAAAAAAGTGTTACGTATTCAGTTAATGGACACTAAGAACGAGTGTATTTTCAAAAATAGGTAGCAATTAAGGTGGTAATAATAATATTCATGTTTCCAAGATAATTGAAAGATAGCAGCATTGAATTTTTGATGTTCTCGGTCACAAAATGAATTTTATTTTCGAGTCCTTTGCAAGTGGACATGATGGATTTAAGAGGCATTGTCAGTGGCTCTTTCGCGTCAGGCGTTGCAGATTTATTGCTTGCCCTTATCAACGAAATCAATAAAAATGTTTCACTTCCTTAGGTAATAAATTGTATCATAGAAAAACTAAGTATAAAGAAGTTTCACGCTGAACAAAAATTTGAAACGCGTTTCGCTGCGAGGCATCCACCGCGAGGCATCCACCAGCTTTCAGAAAGCTCTGTGATGAAAGTTTCACATCTCACACACTCATGGATTGCTCTCATTCTCATTCTCTTTGAAAGAATATCGCGGTCTGGATCAGGGCTCGCGCAGGAGAGGAAAGGCAACTGACTGTGCGCGAAGGCAACCCGACAGGAAAAGGGGATTGTGGGGTGTGTCCCTGGAATTTATAATTTCTGCCCATAGATTTTTCGTTCGGTTTATGCCTATATATTTATTTCGTATGAAACAAGGAAATCTCGTGTTCAGCAATAATTGGTCAATTATGATTTCTTTTTTTGATAAAAAAAATTTGGAGTTGTGATTTAAATTTGAAAACGTAATTTTTTTGCTTGAGATACTAATAAATTATAAATAAAATTTGATGAAAATCCTCTCTTTTACTAGGACAGTTTTTTTCGTTTTTTAGTGCCCACATTGCGTATTGTAACATTTAAAATAGGTCCAAGGAATTTTAATTATTTATGTATTATAATTTTTACCGAATTTATTACTATTGGTGTAGTATTTGAACTTTAGGATGAGGTTTTCCACCATTACGATCAGCTTTGAAAAACTTCTCTGATTCCCACAAACAAAATTTTCTTAATAAAATAATAATGAAGTAATCTAACATTTTAAGATGGTGATTGGAACATGAATTAGTAGGTGAATACCAGATTGAAAAATCAAGATGATTCATAGCATATGAAATACACAAATCAGTAATAGTCGACTTCATTCCTTTTTTTTCTGGACTTTTAGCTAACACAGTTTTAAAAACATTTAAGTGTTCCTTAAATAACGAAAAAAAATAATCAGAGGGAGCAGTAATTTTTCCGAAATCAGAGCGGTATGAAAAATCCTTATGAAACATGAATGTTTCTGAATTTTTGTGAAAATTTATAGTTTCACCTTGTCTTCCTGTGCGAATTTCACAATCCTTACACTGTATTTTTGGAAGAATCTTAAAGAGAATAAAACCTATAAAATACCGCAAAGATGTATTCTCAACTAAAATATCGTCATCAAAAAAAACATATTCTGATGCTTCAGTACCCATGGTTTCAATTTCTTGGCTTTCAGTTTCTTGAGGTTGAGTAATACCATTTTCAGTTACTTTACTTATTTCACTATCAGTAGCTAAATGATTAGTTGACTGAACGGAATATAATTCTTCTGGAAAATCCTCATCATCATCTAAGCAATTTTTTCCACTAGATGTAGCTTGCACTACTTTATGTGAAAGGATTTTTGCTACAATATGGTTAAAATTGTAAAGAGAGGGGTTTTTATTGTACCCACCTTTGCTCCTTATAAGTGAGAAGAGATTTTCCAATGGATCTTGATTAAATTTGTATGTCAGGACAAATGATGAATCGGGATAATCCAAAAGAAATGAAATATTTATTATAGCTGTGACAGTTTGAATAATTCCTCTTTTCCAGTATGTTTTTTGCTCATCTTCGAATGAAATACCGCGCGAGCCCTAATCCAGAACGCGATATTCTTTCAAAGAGAATGAGAATGAGAGCAATCCATGAGTGTGTGAGATGTGAAACTTTCATCACAGAGCTTTCTGAAAGCTGGTGGATGCCTCGCGGTGGATGCCTCGCAGCGAAACGCGTTTCAAATTTTTGTTCAGCGTGAAACTTCTTTATACTTAGTTTTTCTATGATTGTATCCATAGGATATGGCCATTTCCTCAACAGCCGGCAACAAATAATAATTCCATAAAATACTTGTGTTAATAACGCGAGGTAGGCGCTGTAGTAGAGTTAACATATGGTAAACATCCTTTGTTATGACCGTTTCTACAGTTTTCGAAATTCGAGAATATGTGCAGCCTTTTCATGAATTCCACCATAAAATGATCCGAATCAGAAAAAGGAAAATGCATAAAAAAGGAACATTTTATGAGACTGGTTGATGCTTCAATGAGTTTTATGAGACTTACATTATATACATATGGATGCGGAAACACTTGGTACATTGCAAATAAAAGCCTAAGCTTAGCTTATAAACAAATATTCATCAAAAAATATAAAGATATAGTAAAAGTAAATACCATTCACCAGTTGTCCGCACAAAGCTAATTAAGGACAATGATCATTATATAGAATAGCATAGTACATAAAACCTACAACACATTTCCCATTACTATTTTGTAGAATAGACAATATAAAAAGCGTATTTAAGTCTGTAATACTGTTCTGAAAACAAAATTTTAGTGATTATGCTATGTACACACATATTATAATATAAATGTCAATATACATAATGATTGAATTACGAATTAAACTTCTTTGCATTATTTTTGCAAAATTTATACTCTCCGATACTTAGTGGCTTTCCTTAAAAAATTACATACATATGTATGTATATGTATCTCTATATTATACAGATTATACCCAAAAAGTATATGGTAAGCCATTAATAAGAAGTAAATAACATAAATTATAAGCGCTTTACTTGTTGCCTACTTTAATTTATGAAGCAAGCCTGGATTGTTTTGAATTTTCGTAAATCTTAATTTGATACAATGATACATATTTTTCAGCGAAATGCAGAATGTCTTCGTTCTTAAAAAATGAATCAAATAAATCTGTATACCTACAAACGATACAAGCTAAAAGCTAAACAAAGTGCGGCACGGAATTAACAACCAGTCAAAGAGGAACCCTAAGTCGTATTTAACCACATCAAGGTTGCAAATTTAGTATTCGTTTCAATTCTTTACAGATTTAATCCTTTCAAAGTTTGCAAGTCGTGAAACTGGAGGATTAGTCGCTCTCATTTTTCGCTTTTGAGGAATATTTCTCTTCTTAAATACCACAATCGTAAACACAGCGATTTTCTATATAACGACATTTCAGAAATGATTTTTTGGCCTGATTATAACTTTTCCTAAAATTAGTTTTCTCAAAAAAAAATGTATATTTCTGAAAGACATTAAATATATACGAGTTTATATCTATATTATTTAAAAGCAGATAAATTAAGTTTCAAACAGCCTTGAATACGATATTTTAATGTAATCGAAACAGGAATACAATTACCCTACTTCCCTAATAATTTAAGACAAGAAATACAGTGTGAAACATCAATGGTACCTGGCTAAAGAAATTGCAGACTTAGCGAGGAATTATTAATGAGATTCCTGCTTGCTGCTCTCCTAAACTGGCCTGCGTACCCCCGAATAATTGCAACTGAAATTGAAAATCTCACATTCTTATAAAAAATTTAGTTATCACCTTGTGGTTCACAGTATTCAAACCTTTTTCGTACACGACGCCAAAAAATAATGAAACAGAATTCTCGAATTGCTTTTGAATATTACATTGAACCACTACAGGAAAATGTGTTTGATATTGCTCCATTTTCAGTTATTTCTCTTCTTAAGAGACAATTTCAAAAATTGAAAAAGGCCAAATAGTATCAATTTTGGAATTTCTACTTCACTACACTTTTATTTAATAAGTAAGGTATTGCTACTATGAGATTGGTTTAATAAAGTAGAACTCTATGCCAAATAAAGGCAATAATTAAGGAAGGAAATCAGGACAAACTCCGCTAGGATATTTTTTAATTATAAAACCACCTAATTTTTATATACATATGTATATAAGTATATCTACCTATTCACTTTATAGAAATGAAAAGTTGATTATCTTAAAAGTGAAATTATATGAATTAATATTGTTATGCTAATACTTACGACATCTATCTGTAATGACTTTTTTTATTTGATTAGTCAATCTACATTTTAACTGTTAACAAAAAGTTTAGTACCTACTAAAATAAAAACTGTTCCACTTTTGGATAAGACGTTCTTTATTGTAATAAAATTTATTATTTCTTATAGTGAATATTGTAACAACCGGAATATATTAAAAGAAAAATAATGCAGCAACACGATCATTACAGCAATAATAAAATTTCATCACAGCTATTGTAAATGTTTATTACAGCTGCACTTCGGTTAAATTATTTTGCACAAATGCTTTGGAGTTCATAATATTAACAATATTCCTATAAATTATATTAACTGTAGAGTATTAACTGTATAATTAAAATTATAAATAAAAAAGGAGCAATGTGTACATTATATGAATTTAATCAGCTTTTCACATAAAATGGCCTCAATAAATTTTAATTTGATATCACAATCTTCTTACACACTTTTATTGCGACAGGTTTCCAAAGCAATTTTGTAAACAGGATATGATGTGAATTTTTTGCCATTTATTCAGAAAGCTATTGTCACGTTCAAAAACTTTATGGATAGTAGCTAGGGCAAGTCTCTGGTGACCTAGCATTTGGCCATAAATCATGGCTGGAGAACCTATTTTCTTGTAAATGTTTGGAAAAAAAATAACATTCGTATAACTCTGCCACGTAAGCCCATGCAATGTGTCCTTCAAAGAATAAAATTGTTATGAAAAAGTGCTGCATTATATGAAAAAGTTTGAGCGTCTCGAACGAGTGTCGTTAAAAGCATTAAGACGCAAATTTTCGACCCATGCAAATGTAGATACTTTTCCAAAGGAATAGAATTTTCTTGAGTTTATTGTTACATATTTCACAATAAAATTTTAACAGAATAAGGAGAGGAGTTTCTAGGTACACCCTCGAGTGAACGGCGGCACTCTCTCTAGCGCTATTAGAGCCATTAATGGCGGGGGTTTCAAAAGAAGCCTTCGCTTAAACGTGATACTGCTAATGCGCGGTTCATTTGCCTTAATTATTATCTAGAGCATATTTGCACCACGTACAAACCCACTGCGGTTATCGCCTTAGAAGGAAGCTTTCCACCCAGCACAGTATAAAGAGAAGAAATCAAAGTAATAAGATCTGGTTAATGACTATCCTTTCAATGGATTTCGCATTCCAAATAACTCCATTAGGTCACAATAGCATTCTAAATTTAGATAATCCAAAAGAGGATCAACGGATTTAATTAGACATTTCTGGCTTTCCGGATTTCAAATTACACTAATTTTACTGAAGGAGTTGTCCTATGTACTGCGACAGCTCAGGAAATTAAAAAGTTGTTTAAAAGACTCATTTATTTTCATACGACTTCTCAATAGACATTTCATTAATAAATGCTATACTGCTAAGTTATAATATAATATATATATATATAATTATATAATATATAATAAGCTTGCCCGTCCCGGCGTTGCTCGGTATACCAAATTTTATTAATGCTGGGGGGTCCGATTTCCGACATGTGGGGATGGGATCTAAGCCAGAAAGTGGAATGGAGCGCTGTAGGCGATAAGAATAAAAAAATAACCGGACAAGTGCGAGTCGGACTCGTCCACGGATGGTTCCGCACAAATTTGGACCGCCGTTCTTACATTTTTTTATGATTTAATTACAAATGTATAGTTTTCAGATTTTTCCCTATACTTGTAGTATAGTACGGTATTACTTGCCAAATTTCATAGTTCTAGGTCAACAGAAAATACCCTATAAATTTTGATTCCCTTGAGAGTGTCGAAATATACGTCTTATGCGGCATAAACGGCCGTATCTTTTTTAACGTTAACTTAGAAGTTTTGACGCGTTTTGACGCTTTTTGTCACGTTGCGTTTTTACGCGTATTCTCGCGTTTTGCGTCGCGCCGGGTTGCGTTGCGTTAAATTTTGAATAAATTATTAAATTGTTTTGGTTAAATTTTCTAGTGGATGGACTAACTTGTTTTTAGTCTTCCTTTTCTCAAACAATACGCATCAATCTAAACATATTTGGATAGGTACTTATTTCATTCATATTCATTTTCTACGAACATTGTATTTATAGAAAATTATAAGGATTTGAAATTTTCAGCTGACTAGTATGGCCATTGCTTTTCTCGGTAAATACTTCTCATTCTCTTATCCAACGAAAAAATTGTGGTATATTAAAGTTTATTATTTATCCTGGTCCTATTCAATTCTTAAATAATAACTCACCTACTATAATACAATTAATTTTTTTTAAAATACTTAAGTCAAAGACGGAGACGTCATTCACAAATGAAACTCAAGCTCAAATTTGAATTCAGTTACTTTTTATTTTTTTTATAAAGATAAACTTTAACAAGGTTTTTGGCGGCAAGGCGGTCACTCTGAGCAGGGCCTGTAATTAAAAAGAAACAACAGTGAGCACTCTGAAATGTGCCAATAAGCAGACACACACACACAAGAAGCGTAGCGTCGCAATCGTCCATCATCACAAATTGATAAAACAAATCTATTCAATACTTTGGAGTAGTCAAATGAGGCTCAGTTGAGATATCGTGAGGGGAATGGTTACCTCTCTCACTCAAACCCGATGTCTCCCAGGAAGAGTAAACGCGCGGCTCCAACCACACGCCCTCATCTGGCACGGTTTAACCAACCTTACAGACACCTCTGAGGAGATTCATCAACATCCTGTTGGAATTCATCCTCAACCTAGGAATCTCAGACTGAGTTCCTCACGGAATTGACACTCTCAACTCCATAAACAAACAAACAAACAATTAACCGATTGCGTCGCTAATGAACCATATGGGAGTTTACGCAGGCGCACTGCACAACAAAACCACTCAACAGAGAGAAACGTTCTCGCGAAAACACCCTATCAAGGGGATGATAAAATTATCGCCGAACGTTATCAAATTATGACGGGTAGCCATCCAAACACACACAAAATTGAAATTACCGACACATGCCAAATAGCCCAGTGATTACTCACCTAATCAAAATTATATAAAATAGTCTTTTTAACTTCACCAATCGCACTTTAAAGTATTACTTCTGCACACCCTCTGTCTCTAACAAAAACCTAACTGAGAATGACTCAAAAGGATATCTTAATTCCCCCATCAGGGAAACTAGCCATAAACTTTCCTAGACAAGCATAAAACAAAGAGGATGAATCATTTTCAACACAGCCCCTGCGCAAAATACTCAGGGATAGCTGTGGGCATCGTAGGCACGGGTGCGCTGTGTGCAGAACTTGAAACAACCCACAGTTGTTCGTTCAGGTAGCGAAAGCCGAAAATATCCAGAAGCAGATATTATTTTCTTCAAGCCGTCTCCGGCGATAAAACGCTTTCTTTCCTTTTGTTTTACCTAGGAGATTTGTGCTTCGGAATTGCACCCTGTTTTAATGAGCTGCGGCAAGACACATGTGTGCACCGCTGCCTGATTTCTGATTTTAAAAACTATTAAATAATTCAATTTCAAGCATTCACGCCTCTGAGTTCATACATCCGAATGAAACCGAAATCAACTTACTTAATTTCCCTTACACTACTTAGGAGGAAAAACGGGGCAACAATTGAAATGTTCGGTAGAGAGGATGAGTATCTGTTAACGTTCAGTCGATTTTTCTTGGAAGAAAGAACGAAATATAGTACCCATTACAATTGCAAAATTTAAACCACATAATATTGCATGTTTTTGGATTTTCATATGAAGAGCAAAAACTTTGGCAAAAAAAAAAAAAGTTAAATAACTTGAAAGTAAAGAATAATAGTGATAATACGTAAAATGCTTGCCCAAAAGGTCAACATACATAAATATAAATTGATTCCAGTTAACAAGAAATATAGAATCAACAATTTCAAACGAACGTGTTTCCAAATATTTCCAATTTAATCAAATATGTCCCAAAAAAGTCGCAAAAGGAAATGATTTGAAAGAAAACTTTTGGGATTTTGCCACGTCAGGGCCGCCTTTAGCATTTGTTGGGACTTTTTATCAATAACTACAAATTACTACTTAAATTGAGCTGCCAATGAAAAAGATAATGAACTTCAGTTTTTCATTATGGAAAACTGACAGCAATAATTAGCTTGATTTAGTCTTAGATTTTATGAAATTCCCCAAAATAACTCAAAATGTTATTCATATAAATTGTTGTTTCCCAGAAACTGAATTGAACTGCATTATCGCCTAACGAGGAGGGATTTAGGTTTGACATGTTGAGAAACACTGGCATGCATCACGCGCTCCCCGTTCGTGAGCATTTGAGCAGGTTGACCGTTGATAGCAAAGGCGAACGAAGGAAAGGAAGAGGACGGAGAGCAGCGCAAACACAACAGAAGACAAAACAGAACAGACGTCGAATCGAGGTTCGGACTTGTTCTTGTCATCACAACGCAGATAGCGGACAGGCGGAAGAACATTTTATTTAAGTTTAGCCAAAAAGCAGATAAATTCGACTCCGTTCCCTGCGCACATTTAATTCAGTTTAATAATTCAAAGTGTGTAGTCCTGTTTTCAACACATCAGAGGAACGCAGAGTTGTAAGTACAGTTTTTGTTTTTGATAAGAACTCGCGTGTTTTGCAACAACAAAGGAAACTGCGCTGCGAAATTCTCTTGGGGCCAAAAGGTCGCTAATTAGTTTTATTTCCCACTCTGAAGTTCAGGATTTGAAGATTTTAGTTTAGTATCAATTAGAGAATAACCAAAATTGAAATTGCATCATCCAAAAATTAATTAACTGCAAAGGTACTCTAGCCATTCTTCGTTTGCTGCTCGGCGTTTTCTAATAGAAAGTAGCCAATAAAGGTGAATCATCGCCGCCTCTTCCTCGACAAACATCAGTCATCAATAATTGCTCTTTTTTTCGTGAACTGGCTACTAATAAGGAATAACAAGTTTTACACGATTTTGGTAGATTCCTTCCGACGCGGTGTACCCTATCGTTTTTTCATTAGTAAAATTCGTTTGTACTTGTACGAGATTAAAAAAAACAGTTTTAGTTCAAGCAAAAAGAAAAAGCGCGCCCTCCGTAAGCATTTCCACTACTTCAACATTTGACGATTAGATCATAATCGCATTTTTTCTCTTTTTATACATATTTGAACTGCCGAATAGATGCATTAAAAACGACTTCTCGTTAACTCTCATAACAAAAATTGTCATAATTCAACCACTTACCAAATAACTTCTTCCGCGAATTTTACAAGAACTCGAGATTGTCGATTCGGTAGCTTTTACCACTACAAGTTGCAATTCTGTTTACACAAATTTAAGGATTTTGTGATATGGTTTTATAACGCATTTTACAGATTATAATAATTCTTGTAAAAAACATTTCAATTCGACTATTCATGTGAGTTTTTCGAAAAAATTCTATTTGAGAAAACTAGTCGACTCGAAAAAAACTTGATGAATTTTCTTCTGGTAGTTAAATCAGCCTTATTCATTTTACTGTGAAGGGATGAAAATAATTTGCTAAATTTCGAAGTTAACCAAACAGATATGCAAGAACTTCATCAAGCTTGGTTAGCAATCTGTATTAAACAATAACAATCCTTCTGTCCCTTTCATTAAAATGAGTTTTGAAAAATCACATGAAATTAGATTCTTGCAGAATATTCTCATTTACCGCAAGTGTAGAGGAAGTAAATACAGAAACGAAATTTGTAATTTTGCGGAAAAAATATCAGTTTACAGGCAGAAATCTGAAATCATTACTTACTATGTAGATATATACTAGACAAACAAAGCATCCTCCCCTTATATTAAGCTTTATCCAACGATAGTTTTCTCTCATCACAAAACGGGGCATGAAAATCAGGCCTACCGCAACGATAACATGATGTGACTACGCCGCGGGTATTCCCCATTGCTGTGTGATGATTGGAAAAACACGACGATTAGAAATTATATGTCGACTAAACAATAGAACAAAATTATAATATAATTTCAAAGTAAATCACTGCAACTTATGTATGTAGAACTCTGTCGTGATGAACACTACCTTTGCATGTTGAAGATCAAAATTAAAATCTTTCTGATAATTCTCTATTTAGACAAATTATTTAGAATAATTGTTATATGTTGTTTCTGATAAATAAAAAATTAATAAGTAAAATAAAGTAAATGAATAACGAACTTCCAAATTTGAATCTTTTCAGGAGTCATCATGAAATTCATAATACTTTTGTTCGGGATAATTGCCGCGGCAAATGCAGTGTCTTTTATAGAATTGGCTAAAGAGGAATGGCATGCTTACAAGGTAAGTTAAACATTTATGATATTGACACCCGTGAATCAACATACAACAAAAGAAATTATTCAAGAAAAATTCAGACAGACAGGTGTTTAAGACATTCGATGCCTGCAGGTATTGCTTTATTTACAAAATAAATTTAATGCAGATGACGAACAGGTGTCGTTGATTTGAATATTATACGTTTAACTTTTGGAAATGCGCCATTGCTTTAGTAGTCTAATTGACAACGTAAAAATTTGTAGGAGATTTAATGTATTATTGCAATTTTTTATTTATGCCATCAATTTTAAAATTATTTTTTAATAAATGGAAATCAGAAAAACCATTACTTTCGAAATTTTACTTTTAATTTTATAGGGTTGTTATCTCTTTGAGCTTATTTAAAAAACAAGCAAAATAATGGAGTCACATGTAGCATAATCTATAAATTTATCAATTTCCTAGGAAACAATTTTGATTCGCTATTTTGCCTATATTGAGCAAGACAAATTACAGCCTTGGCGAGAAAGCGCGTGCTGTTCCTCGCCTTCTTGTTTATATTATCTTCCACTGTGACGCTTAAAAGCAAATAGAACATGATACTTCTGACCATCGACTCTTAGTTTACATTCTGCATCATAAGTAGCGATAGATTGCTGATGCGACTCGACAGTCACATGTACTTAATCAACTCCGTGGAGAATTGCGATTGCTTATCGGTCAGTAATGACACAGCTTGTGGCACCAATAACAAAGTAAAATTTATTTGTTTGTTCTCTGAGCCACCGATATTCACAGGGCGCTTAGTTCAGATTCAAACACGGATGAAATATTATTAAGCTCAAAATATAAATTGTTTTGACTAGCAGCAAACCAACTCGGCTGAAGAATACTATGCCCTCTTTTATTATTTTTGAAGGGTTCGTCTAAAAATATTTGTTAACTTTGCATTACCTACCCGATCCGTCTTCTTTTTAAAAGATCATCTTACAATATAATATGACAATAAATATTTGTGTTTAATCATTATTTTACAATCGCATCGCTCAAAATGCCGTTTGTATCCTTAACCTGCTTGTTTAAGCATTAACAGTGTCCAAAATAAGGTTTTTGTACATTTGTTGCATTTAGGAAATACAATATATGTACATATATTGCGAGTATTCATTCGGAATTTCAAATTGTTTCATTGTCAGTTAAGGACTTTAAATACAGCTTCAAGATTGAATTTTACTCTTGTATGAAAAATAAAATCAACAATCGTAAGGCTTATCTTTAAGAACTTAAGCATGCTAAAGACTCATGTAAAACATAGGAAGGGGGCGTATTGCCCCTCCTATAGTAAATTAATTGCACTTTGTTTTACGTTTAGTGAATATAATTAATATTGACGCTTTACTGTAAAGCGTACTTGTTAAAATAATTATGACGCAATGCAAGAAAAATATGTAGTAAATAAAATTAAAATTTTTTTCAGCTTGAACACCGAAAAGACTACAAAAGCGATACTGAAGAGAATTTTAGAATGAAAATTTACCTGGAAAATAAAATTAAAGTTGCGAAACACAACCAAAGATTTGAGAAAGGCTTAGTGCCATTTAAATTAGGTTTAAACAAATACTCCGACATGCTCCACCATGAATTCATTAATACGATGAACGGATACAACAAAACAAAACCTGGGTGAGATTTAAAATAAAATTGATTTTATCAATTGTTTTTAAACTAAAAATTGATTAGATTAACTCAAGTTTCTGGAGCCAAACGGGAAGAAGGAGCACATTTTATTAGTCCCGCTAATGTCCAGTTGCCAAAACATGTCGACTGGAGGCAGAAGGGTGCAGTCACTCCAGTAAAAGATCAAGGTAAGAAATTTTAGGAGTTATGAAAGTTTGAGCTCATAGTTTCCTCTCCTAGGACACTGTGGCTCCTGCTGGGCCTTTTCTACAACGGGCTCCTTGGAAGGACAACACTCACGCAGAAGCGGAGTCCTGGTCTCTCTATCGGAACAGAACCTCGTAGATTGCTCGACTGCCTATGGAAACAATGGTTGCAACGGTGGCTTAATGGACAACGCCTTCCGATACATCAAAGACAACGGAGGAATTGACACGGAAAAAGCTTACCCCTACGAGGGCACCGACGATACTTGCCACTTCCAGCCTGCCAGTGTTGGAGCTACCGATAAGGGCTTTGTTGACATTCCACAAGGAGATGAGAGGAAACTAATGGAGGCTGTGGCCACAATTGGACCAACCTCAGTAGCAATCGATGCATCTCGTGAATCATTCCAATTTTACACAAGCGGGGTCTACTACGATGAGCAGTGCAGCTCTGACCAATTGGATCATGGAGTTTTGGTGGTTGGATATGGAACAGATCCGAGTGGACAGGACTTTTGGCTGGTCAAGAACTCATGGGGCACGACATGGGGCGATGAGGGTTACATCAAGATGGCTAGGAACAAAGACAATCACTGCGGAATTGCAACTTCTGCGAGCTACCCTCTTGTATAAAGATGCAGTAGGTGAATCAAATAAGCTAAATGTGACTATGTAAGAGAAAAAGGTTTATAGTTTTAAAATTAAGTTTCTCATTTTTTATTTGTATGTAAAGTTTGCTTTTATAAATATAAGCGTTTCACTTGTGTGGATCTTATGAGAATTGTTATGAAGATCAAATAAAATATTTTCGAACAAACTATTTCAAGTTTAATAACCAAAATAAAAAATATAATGTTATGCTATAAACTTCTGCACAAACATCAGTTAAGCAATTTTAAAAATTTCCGCTCTTTCCGACAGGATTGTATTTTAAAAATTATATTCCCTCTGTTTCGGTTTCTTCATTGGAAAGATCTTCAGAATTGCGAGTACACATATGTATGTATATAAAATATTTTCATTTCCCAAAAAAAATTCGTTGCAGCGAAAATGAGTAACTTGTTATAGGAGGTTTACCTTATTTTGAAACAGCTACTTCTAAAATTAATCTAATTCTAAATTAAATGTTTTTACCAGGCGTCTTCAAATTAGTCCTTCATTGTTCGAACTTGAAACTTTAAAAAGTTTTTTCCTTGAAACCTACTAAATCCGTAACAAACGTTTGAAGCATTTATAAGTAGAAAACGTTTTCATTTTCTCTATGATAAACTTCTTAAATCAATTAATATTTACTCCTAAATTTTAATCGCTAAAATAAAATAAAAATTAATTTTAAATTTTCTAGTTGTGGTTAGAGGTAACAAATATAGTACTGAAAAATATATACGAAAAATTTGAAAACAATTTGAAATGACCCGCCCTCATGTAGAGTCTTTAAGTATGTACAAAAATAATTTTGGTCACTTACATTTGAAAAAAAAACAAAACAAATTTTGAAGTTTATGTATGTATTATGTAGGTCTAGTTTATATACATAATGTAAAATAAATGAATTCCTAATTATAACGATTTTGTTGCCATAATTATCGGCAATGTTAACAAATAATATGGAGGATGTGTGCATAAGCAAATTTGTGTTATTCCCGTCTCCACTGCTGACTTCAAACAATTCTCTGCACTAACACAGGCCCAACTTTACTTGGCCCGAAAAGTGATCTCACCCTTCCTTCTTCACATATCTTCAAAATCAGCATAACAAGAAACGTCAAAATGACATTTGTGGTTGACTTTTACCATGTGTGCCGTCTTGGGCAAATTGCCTTTGATAAGGCCGGCACTTGGAGCAAGATTGTGGGGAAATGGCCAGCGATCGTACAAAACACGTCCGTCTGTGCAAACTACAATTGAAATAGGAGACAACGCATACCACACAGATGACTGGACGAACGTGACTCCGAAAATACTTTCATTTTTGGGTAAAAACAAGCACCTCCAGAAGGATCATCCACTCTCGATAATTCGCCAACGAATTGTCAATTACTTTTACAAAACCTATAAAAATAACAGGGGAAACCCTTTGTTTAGTGTCTACGACAAAATACATCCGGTTGTGAGTGTGGGGCAGAATTTCGACAACCTTTTAATTCCGAGCGACCACCCCAGCAGGTCAAAGTCGGACTGTTACTACATCAACAAGCACTACCTTCTCCGGGCGCATACCACAGCTCATCAGGTATTATTGTCTCTACTTCGGTTAATATCTTTCAACAAACATTCCTTGAAGGTGGACCTCATATCATCCGGTCTAGACAACTTTCTCGTTGTTGGTGAAGTGTACAGGAGGGATGAGGTGGATTGCACCCACTATCCAGTTTTTCATCAGCTGGATGCAGTTCGTCTCATTACACACGAAAAACTATTCGAGAAAAATCTTGAGCTGCAAATCTTCGAGACATCGTTTAAAACTAACCCCGACTCGTTCAACGCCTCAAATGCAAAGTCTAAATGTCTGGACCAATCTAAACAGCCATGTCATACGCTGGAGGCAGTGAAATTGGCAGAGTTCGAGCTCAAATCCGTCTTACTTAGGTTGGCTCAAAATCTTTTCGGCGAAAATGTGGAATACCGATGGGTCGACACCTATTTTCCATTTACACAGCCCTCCTGGGAACTGGAAATTTTCCACAATGGGAAATGGTTGGAGGTTCTTGGATCGGGGATAATGCGGAATGAAATCCTGCAAAGTGCAGGGGTTCACAATTCAATTGGATATGCATTCGGGTTAGGCCTGGAGCGCCTTGCAATGGTGCTCTTCGGCATCCCCGATATCCGTCTATTCTGGAGTGAAGACAGCGGCTTCTTAAACCAATTCAGCGAGAGCAATTTAATCACTCTTCCTAAATACAAGCCGATCTCCTCGTACCCCCAGTGCAGGAACGATCTCTCATTCTGGCTACCGGATGGAATGGAGATCGAAGACTTCTGTGCAAACGATTTCTACGATATTGCTAGAACAATAGGGGGAGACATCGTCGAGCAAGTGAGTAGCGACCAAACCGAATAAAATAAGTACTTAAGCCTCTTCGCTTTTGCAGATTTCCCTCATCGACAAATTTAAACACAAAAAGACTGGAAAATGCAGTCTTTGCTTCAGAATCGTGTACCGTCACATGGAGAAGACTCTCACGCAGGCTGAGGTTAATGAAATTCACGGAAAAATTGCAGACGCTTGCGTTAATCAATTTAACGTTGAAATTAGATAGATATTTTATGTTCTTCAAATATGTTACCAATAAATGAATTTTTAATCTATAACATTATTGTTTAAACTTACAATAGAAGTATTCGATTTGTCAGATAAATTCGTATTACAAATGCACTCTGTTGTGCACATGACTTTTTAGGATTGGAATTTAATGGAGTGTTAACATAAGTACTGTAGTACGAGTAAGGAGTAATTTTGATGAACTATTTCAAAATTAAGCAAGCGCCGAGCTTTCAGTTAATCAAAAAGGATTCTGCACGGGTTTGATCTTACTTGTAGTTCCACAAATGAAGTGGGTCGTTCTTTTTTATATATATTGCAAGTGCGCTAGCGACCCGATTATCTTAAGACTCCCTTTGCCAGCAGTGCGATTTCTCTATTACAGATGCAACAGCTTTCTTTTGACCTTCATCAAAACATGATAATTGATGTTAAATAATAAAATTATGTTTCAGTTTTTTCCTTTTTTATTTAAAAGTAGTTAAGACCTCCTCGCATCCAGTTTAATCATCGCTGGATTCAACATTTTCAGTTTGGAGGGCCTTGAAAGTGGGAACTGGAACGTACGTAACCAATGTGTACAGCTTGTTGGGAGAATCTTCATCGTCGTTCCTCCTTCGTGCAAGACGGACGCGAACACGGCATGGTGTGCTCCTGTAAAATAGAAAATAAAGTATATGACAATATTTTCCAATTGTTCAAAAACAGGGGACGCAAGGGAAAAATTATGTATAATTGTATTCACTCCAATAAATGTTCGGAAAAACAAATAGCATAGATGGCTATTAATTAAT
Source organism: Tolmerus cingulatus (assembly GCA_959613345.1). NCBI lineage: Eukaryota > Metazoa > Arthropoda > Insecta > Diptera > Asilidae > Tolmerus > Tolmerus cingulatus. The sequence continues at coordinate 18,833,993 of OY390708.1, read as the reverse complement.
TATATTAAATAATAGCCATCCCGAGCAACGCCGTGTCGGTAATGTTCTTGTTCTCGTTATGACGCTATCCATGGTGCGAAAATGATTGAGGGAAACAGTATTTGTAATTAAAGTGCTCGGCAATTACTGCTGAATGTTAAATAAATGTCTGCATGACTTTCTTTACGATTTGAAGGGTGAAGTCGAAATCTAGGTGTGCGTTATGCTTTTCCAAAAAAGTTAATAACGCTTTCAATGCTCATCCATAAAGGGGATATTGCTGTTCAGGACAATGGTCAAAATAATTTTTTTCTTAATAATTTCCATAATTTCCGAAATACTAAGCTTAAAATGTTTTCAAATGTGGCTCAATCGATCGAATTATTGTCCTGTAAGCACCACGCATTAAAAACCTTTTTAAAAAAGCTCCAAATTCTGTGGGATTAGACACTCGCGCTTCCATGTTTTTCCACAACATCCTAAGCACTTCTAATTTCTGCTTAACAAATACAGTTTTGATTGCCAGCCCCCGGGCGAGCCGAGATCTGCAGACCCATTTGTAACCTATGAAATCGGGAGGCCGAGTTGTTTACTGACCTGATGCCCTTGCTCCAGATGTGTTTATTCAGGCGAGTGTCGATCCTCACGTCGTTGGTGCCCATCTCCTTCTCGGCGAACTTCCTGATCTCCTTGATGGCCCTGGGGGCGCGTTTCTTGAAGCCGATGTTGTGCACCCTCTTCGAGAGGTGGATGGTGCACTCCCGGGTGACGACTTCGTTGATAGCCGATTTGTTTCTTTTCTCAACCTTTGTTTTAGCCATTTTAATGTGCTAGATCCAGACCTAAAACAGCAAACGAGTTTTAAAAAAACTTGTAAATAAAATCGGCAAAGTTAAAGTGACACTTTTCATACGCAAAACTCGACTGAATTTAGCGAATATGTCAGAGAAAAACATTAAAAATATCACAATTTTATAGAAGTATACAATCTCCAAAAACCGATTCGTTCTTTTAAATTGCAATAAGTCATTTTATTATTTCGATGATCATAGATTTTCCAGAAAAATCACAGAACCCACCTCTTCACTTCGCAAGTCTGACATAAAAGAGACGTTGACGATGACCGCTAGCGCCATCTAAATTTCAAAACATTTTATACTTAAGGAGCCTTTCCATTCGGATTGTTATCTAAATGACAATTTTTAATACACAAAAATGTATTCCATAAATACTTCGAGTGGTAGCAATCTGTTTTTGTTTGAAAATCAATTACTTATAAAGCATTGGTGCGCATTTTAAAAAAAAGTTGGACATAATCATTACTTCATAAAGCTTACAGCAGTAATATTAATTCATAATTATTGCGTTAAAACAACTCATTCCAAGGTCAGGCTGGCAATGCCCCGGTTGTCAAAGCAGAAAATTGCAATTCAGAGCGCACCCACAGCCGCAAGTAGGACCCATATATTATTGTACAATGAAAGGATCTGAGGTAAGTTTTGAAAATAATAAATATACTTTTAAAAAAACAAAAGCACACTCTTTTAAGAAAACGTTGTTAATAATCGTACGTGCATTTTTCTTGATTGAACCAGCTCTTAATGTGGTGAAGTTGACTCTTGTTCCACTTTGAATATTTTAACAATGTCACCTTTCTTTTTCAGAAATTCCCCGTTTTAAAAAATGATAACTTGCTTAGAGCTGCTAAAGGTGAAAATGTTGATCGGGTTCCTGTGTGGGTAATGCGACAAGCTGGGAGATATCTACCCGAATTCCAGGTGAATTCTATTTGCACTCCCGTTGACCTTTTAAAACTACATTTTAAATTGTCCAACAGGAAGTCAGGAAGGAGCATGATTTCTTCACGATTTGTAGGACACCTGAACTCGCATGTGAAGTAACCATGCAGCCTCTGAGGCGCTTTGATTTGGACGCCTCTATCATTTTTTCAGATATCTTGGTGATTCCACAAGCTCTGGGCATGACCGTGGAGATGCGTTCTGGCGTTGTAGGGTAATTTAGAATCGTCTGGTCACCACCTAAAATTTGTTTAATTTAAGGGGCCGGTATTCCCTGATCCACTTGATGCGCCAGAGGATTTAAAGCGACTAACAGTTGAAGGCGCTGTGACGCGCTTATCCTACGTGGGGGACGCTATTACCATGATGAGACACAAACTCGAAGGCAAAGTCCCTTTAATTGGATTCACTGGAGCACCAGTAAGTAGCAAACTTGGTAATTGTTTTAGCTACATAAACATTTTTTAAACTTCAACAAGAGCCTGGTAGTTTAATGCTTAGGCTATCTCTTTCTAAACAACGATTTTGTTCAACCTTCGTTTCACACTTAGCTTTGATTGCGATTATCTTGTCGGTCAAATTATTTACTTAATCTTCGTTCTTAAATTCATTTAAACGAATTATATCTCAGTTCTATTTAAAAACAATTTTTGTAGAAAAATACGAATAATTCTTTCTGAACCTAAAAAATAACTATCAACAATAACACACACAATAACTATCAACACTCAAACACTAAAACAGACGACTGAATAATGATATGAACGAATACTAAACGAAAACAAAGTACGATGATCATTTTAGAAAAAAAAAAAAAAATGCTATGGCTCTTCCTCAAAGTTACGATTAACTATTTCAATTAATACTACTTTTAGTGGACTCTTATGGGATATATGATCGAGGGTGGTGGCAGTAAAACTATGTCTAAAACAAAGTCATGGTTAAAGAATTATCCTGAGGATTCAAAAAGATTACTTACGATTCTTACTGCTGCAATCATTGATTACTTAGAAATGCAAGTAAAAGCGGGCGCACAAATGCTGCAAGTGTTCGAGTCGAGCGCAGAGCACTTACCGAAGGAGGATTTCTTAAAAAATGCAGTGCCTTATCTAAAAGAAATTCGAGAAAAACTTCAGGAGAGGCTACAAAATCAATCTATTCCCTTAGTTCCAATGGTATAATAATGCACTTTATATACTCTTAGAGTTGTAATGATTTTTTGTAGGTTATTTTTGCCAAAGGTGCTGGACATTCCTTAGCTGAACAAGCCGCCCTTGGTTATGATGTGATTGGCCTTGATTGGACTGTTGATCCTGTAGAGGCTCGGAACCAAGTAGGACCAGATGTAACCCTTCAGGGCAACTTAGATCCCCAAGATTTGTACAAATCACCCGTACTATAAAACAATTCTATATATATAAAAGATGTAAATTGAAAGCTGAAATTTTTTCAGGAGGAAATAAGGAATATGACAACTGAAATGGTCAAGAAATTTGGAAAGCATCGCTATATCGCAAATTTAGGACATGGAATCACTCCTCAAACTCCTATTGTAAGCATGGAAGTTTTCGTTGATGCCGTACACAAAGCTTTATAATAATTTTTTGATTAATACTTTTTATTGTAATTGGGAAAGTTACTCACGTTATTATATAAAATATTTCTCTGATTTTAAATGCATTTTTCCTTCAAATAGTACTAAGGCCGTTAAGAACTACAGCTTGTCCAAAAGGCACAAAATACTACCGCAAATCACAAGAATGGTTCCCATGTAAACATCTGAAAAAAAAGAGTTAAAACCAAATTGGTACAAATACTGCAATTGAGTAATCTTAAAATTTAATGAAACTCGCAAGAACTTCTAAGTCGAAGGGATTATAGGGGCTGCTAATTTCAAAACAGTTTTAAGACAATTAAACCTACTTAGAAAATTCAAATATTTTATAGTGTTGAATAATTTTAATCTTATTGTAAACACTTTTCCAATGAAATTGTAGAAAGTGCAATTTCTCTTTGCGCCAATTTAGAACAAGTAAAGTTGTTAAATAATTTGAGACTCGGGGTTTCGGATTTAAAGGTTTCTTTCGCTCTACAATATAGCTGTTGGTCTTCATTTAGGGGTTATATAAATTAAAAGATAGGTACTTACTTGTAGTCCCCACGGTCTCTCCAAGCATGTATCCAACGAGCGCAGTGAAAACAAAACTTAAGGCATTGGAAACAGGAACGGCAAGTGATAAGTTAATATTTTGCAGAGTGAATAAGTAAAGGATGCTGCCGCTTTGGTTTAAAATAAAAGGCACAACGTATTTCCATCTTGAAGCTAAAAACCACAATTCGTAAAAGAACTTCCTCAATTTACAGTCGCAGTGAATTTCTTCGATCCCTTTAGACCCCAAACGAATGAAGGGATTTGTGGCACCCCACAGAAAGCCGACAGCGATTAACGACACTGAAAAGAGGTTTCTGTTGATAGACGCCCGCTAATAATTAAAGACCGCGATGCTTACATATGTCTGCAACTGCAATCATTTTTCGATCCAGTCTAATTCAGCAATTCGCTTTTTAAATGCCTTTCACAAGCGAATTCAGTTCCGAGTCATTTTTGCATGGATTGTGAGAAATTGACACCTACACTTTCTTCATTCATAAACATTGGTCAGCTGTTTGAGAAATGGGACAACTTACCAAAGATCAGAACCAGAAAGAGGCAAATTACAGGACACGCCTTAAAGTTTCGTCGTCATGTCGCGGTTTAACCCGTTTAACCCCATAACGGATGACTCGAAATTGTTTGCATAATGATAGATAAATGAAATATTTAAAAGATGTCAAATAATTTATGTAATTATTGAAATGATAATAATTAAATACGCAAGATTTGCATTCTGTGCTCTCGGAAACCAAGAATTTTAAAAATGGATATAGATTTTTATTTTAATAACAATTACGTTCAGGGCAGTAGCATTTTTTCGAATAAATCATTTTAAATAATTTTACTCCTGCAGAAGCAAAAGAGGAGAGCGGAGCAAGATCCTGATTTCTTATTTGATTTTACACATATAGGCCGAAATTCAAAGCACTATTCGAAAATATTTGCTTTAAAAGGAAAGAGATACCACCGGAGCAGATATTTTAAACACTCTAAACCTAGGGATGGTGTAAAAATCATGTAGAAATAACCAACAAATTTGATCTGATTCCAAGTTTTAGGCCGCAGAAAGTCGAAATTCAGCGCTATATTTAAAATTTTTGTTTTAACATTCTTTTTGATAGATTTTTAATAATCGGATACGATGCGTCCGTTGCAATTCCACAATGATTATTTTTGTTTCTTGCTAATTTAAAGTATCCACCCTCTCCCCAATACTTTCCTAGAGAATTTTTAATTATCCAATAATCTGTGCCATTTTGACTTCCATAGCCAATAATCAAAACGGCATGAGTTAAATTACCAGGACTGCATTCCTCGTCGTAGTAAATTCCTCCGGAGTAATCTCGCAACGAGCCCAAGGTCCCATCCATTGCACTTGCCACAGGACCAATAAGAGCGACAACCTCCTTAAGTGACTCCTCATCTCCGGATGGAATTCGTTTATAACCGACGGAATATGTACCTGCATTGAAAACCTTTTTATATCGACAGTCTCCCTGGACGTTTTCGTACGGGTAGTACATCCGCAGGCTGAGGCCCTTGGTGTCCCTGGTGTAGTTGAAAGCATACAGCGGATGACCGCCCATGCAGCCGGCATTGTAATTTGATGGAGCGCAGTCGATCAACTGCTGCTCTGAAAGACCCAAATCTCTTCCGGATTGGATTTGTTCCTGAGCTTCAATAGCGCCCAACGCCGCAAATGACCAACAGGAGGCACAGGTTTCTATAAGCATTATGTAAAACTATGTATTATATGCATTTTAATGTAAACTTTTATATTTAACTCTAAAATTAAACTATAGTGAAAAAGAAATTTAAAAAAAAAAACAAAAGTGAAATTTTGTAGTTCCCAAATGTTCAAAACGGGTTGAAGGTAGAAGTAGAAATCTAATTTCTGTTTTCGACTTTCGATTCAAATTTGTGCTTCAATCCCAATGTTCAGACTGCTGAATTACCATTGCTAATTAACGATTGTAGTCTCTACGTTCAAGTGTTTATTCAGAAATGCGATATATCCAACTTGTGTACATATACCACATTTCACATATGAGTATACAAAATAAGTTACCAATTCGTTTGCTTTGGACAGAATGGGTATAGCAAAGCTACTGCACAAGTACTTATCAGAATTCGCAACTCTGCATTTGCTACATTCAACATATTGAATTTTTTTTCTATAATTTAATTAAAGATATTACCTTGATCTTTTACCGGAGATTGAACGCCTCTATGCCTCCAATCAACTTCTTTTGGTGTTACAGCGCGGAAAGCATTCTTATTCGCCGTTGCTGTATTAGGCCTTTTAATTAAAAAGTAAATTAAACGTTTTAATTACGTATAACATAAAAAGTAAAATATATTACTCACTCAACAAGGCTACTGATAAAACCGTGAGTATATCGCGCAAATTCGCTTTGTGCTATGTCGGTGAATTTGTTAACAGATTGCTTAAATAAAACTTTTCCCCGTTTGTAAAGTTCATTATGGTTATTAATTTTTTGAATACGGCTTTTGAAGAGTTTCAAATGTTCCAGTTCTTCTTCAATAGTTTGAAAAGTTTTTTTATGAATTTTCTTGAAATAAACCCATTGTGGTAAATTTATGTCTAAATCATCTATAGGCGGAAGCAATCCAGCTGATGCAAATGATAGTAAAGACACGGTAACAATAAATGTTCCTCTCATTATGTGTACCACGTTGGAAAATTAAAATCTCTATAGTACCGAACTTGCAGTATAACGTTAAACCGAGAAATCGACCAAAAGATAATAATGTAACTTGCAGATTAATGTCTAACACATTTGAATCATAGTTATATAGCGGTAATACAGCATCAAAGTAAAATCCTTCTCAATGTTATTTCACATCCGTATCAATATTTGCACAGAATGCTTTTATTGCTTTCACACCAAAGCCCGAAAATCATACGCTTTGTTTTCATGAGTTGCCTGCTGTTAATTACAATTAATTAAGCGGCTATTCATTTAAAAGCAAATCGTATCCAGCCTTTCTGTTGTCATTTTAGGGAATTTTATATAAATTTGCAAACATAAGTAGTGTTACAGATATGTAATAGTTGTATTCAACAGTAGCGAGGTGATTCATTGTTGACGTCAGAACGTTGGTTGCGATTCTGATGGTATGTTTCGGGGGTTACTCACCTTCGCATGCTTTTATTAACACAGGGTATCTATCAAAATTGATGATATCCGAATGTTATGAAAAGTTGGAAATATTAGATTCTACAACCAAGATAATGGCACAGTATTTTTAGTTGCAAGGGGCAACAATGTGAACATTTTAACTTTAAGGAACTTATAAAAAGACATTAAGGAAAATTTATATATTGGAAATTTTGAAGTAACCAATATCGAATGTTACATAAAATATTTTGATGAATTGTGTGATAAAGTGCAATACCTTAGATGCGGCATTAAAAACATATAAAATGACAAAAACCATATAAGGAGATTTCCATATAAGCCACACACGAAATAATTTATATGAGTAACTGGATTTTGTTGTTTTGGAACAAATTTTGGGAGACCACTCTATGCAGTGCTAGAATTTTTAAAACATTATACATATTTATTCGAATTTCAAGTGATTGAAAATTTCAATTTCAATATCTTATAAAAATACCAGGATATAAAATAGTCGGAAATACATTCTATATGTAATCGTGATTACATTGATGTAGCCAATCCAAGAAACTAATAATAGGAAAGCGCAATGAAGTTAAGCCAGTTACAGGATGAAATATGAATTTTAAAATAATTTGCTAGGCAATTTTTCAAAAGTAATCTTAAGGTTTAAAAGAAATAACTTACAATAGGAGTTAAAACAGTTTAATTGAACCTTCGTAACTCTACAAAGTATTGAATTTCACTATCTTATACTCTGCAAGATATTTATAATTTGAAAAATGTCAATACACCAGATTTCAGATGAACACAAAAATTAAAATGAAATGTTTTCCTTGGCATTTTATGTCAGTTGGTGCTATAATATTAAATTAGGTTTTTTTTTTGTCTGCGACAGCCGGTATGACATGTAAATTGTAACAAATTAAGATTAAATAAAATTGAATACAATATAATGTTTGCAATATATCATATCAGTTTATTTTAAGCAAATCCAATCACCGCAAGAGATGAAATAATTGCATTGATGAATTTTTGCGGAATTTCAAGTTTAATTGGAAATGCATATGTAAATCGCACGTTTTAAACTGAATTTATTCTTTTCCTTGTATATGAAATAACATTAATTTCTTGTCAGCTGCTGCTTTTCTTTGGAGGTGGTTTAAATTCGGATTCTAAATAATCGCCTTCGAGTTCCTTAAATTCAATATTTTGTTCCTTCATCGCTTTCTAAAACACATTTAAATTTATATGTTATAGAATTTATATTATTATATAATTCAAATACATACTTTTACACATTCCTGATAAACTCTGAATAGTGGCGCACACATAGATTCATCATTACTGCCTTTAAGAAATTTTTCTGAAAACCAAACATTGAAACACGTGTCATATTGCTTCTTGAGTTCTGTACAGTTTTCTCCGATGCTGTTCATATTAATTTTCCTACAACAAATTTAAAAACGTTAAAAGAATATTTTCCTTACTTTTAAACTTTGAAAATGATACCTACTAATTAATCTTGTAAAATTAAAGCTGAGAACTATTAGAGGTAAAAAGATAAATTTATTACATAACATTAAATTTTCCACTTCCAGTTAAAAGTAATATTCATATCACCCAGTGGATTAAATATTTTTTAGAATATATTATTTTCAACTCGTCAATTTAAATGCATTCCCTTTCAAATAGATCTTTAATTTTCTAGAGAAATAAAAACGAAAGTTCGGGGTTATACTAAAATATAATATAAAAAACTTTTTATTTAAATTATAACGGACTAATTTTGAAAATTCATTTTCTAGATATTTTAAACAGCTTGAAAAACGTGTTGAAACAAAACAATTCGTGTAAAAAGAGAATTTTGTTTCTTTTTAACTCGTGTTAAATCAAATTCTTGTAAAAAGAGAAATAGGTGTATAGGTATACCGACACTCAATTTCAACTTTGTCTGTAGGTTCATATTTCAACATAGAAATCGATTTATACTTAAAAATTTCAGAAACAAAATCGAATATACGAGCTTAGCATAATTATAGGCGTAAAACGTGTTCCTTTAAGCACCTGTTCGATATATACATATATAATCATTTTGAATAAATAAAAAAAAATCTCGCAACTGCTACAAAGTATATGAATGTGAAAATTCTCTAGAAAGGACCTCGTAAATTGTTAGAGTAAGTCAAGATTTGGCTAAGGTCTAGATTAGGGTTTAAAATCGAATTAAAATGAGGTCTTTTTTATTACATAAGTATAGTCGTAGGTGTACTAAATATGCAAGAATTTTGTGGCGAAACTTTTTATTGTTATATTTATCATTTTTAAGCATAATTGCATGTCTCCACCAAATTGTATTAACATAGAGCTTTAAACCCTAATCTAGACCTGTTCCCAAGATTTAATTAAACATTATTCCTGTTGATTTAGTTACGGTGAAATGTCAATCAAATCCCTTCATTAAACATTTTAGAAAGCTGCCCTTTTTCTTTTCTCACTCCTTTTAAATACTAATTTTACGTCGTCCTCCAAACATGATGTAAGTAATGAAAATGTTTACTGAATTCCTAACCACTTTCGAATGGAATTAACATATATATGATATGTAAGTTAAAAAGATAGGAGTTAAATAATTAATATGATTATTTCGGTTTACCTTTTACTGATGATTTGTATAATGATTCCATAAATTTAGTTTCTTAAATTTAAAAATAAAAACCCCCGACTCAATTTAGAACTTGACAATGCGATTCCTTCGTACATCCAGCATTTAACAGACAGATGTCATGGTGACTGACGTATTGAGTATTTAACAAAAAGGAAAGGCGTGTAATTTAGACCACTTCATCAGCTGCTTCATTTCCACCACGAAGAAAACTTTAAATCGAATTTACCCGCCGCAATATGTTTCTGGCAATAATCAAACTAAGTTTTTGTGAGTTTTGTGAAAAATTTCTGCATTGTTTCCTTTATTTGAACAAAGATTAAAATCAGGCAATTGTAATTTGAATTGAAATTAGCTAAATGAGAAGTCCAGCATGAATTCCAACTATTTTATTTTCACTTGGTAATACTCTAGTTAAATGCTGATTTCATAGTTGAATGGAACTCGAACGTCAGTGCATTGGCATTAAACAAAAACGTCAAAACAGTAAGAAGTTACGCTTGCAGCAAATTAAAATAAATTCGTCCCATATAAGTTTAATTGCACGCCGTAATATTTGGATGTGTTATGTGAGCACTTTTGTTCTATAAACAAAGGTAAAAACATCCGGAACAAACCAGATCAGCCCACAATGTCGGAGTCCTATGGTAAAACAAGAGTCAGTCGTCAAAGTTTTGTATTTCACATAAATTTCATGTTTAGATTACCTCTTCAAGTTTTTGATTATTGGGAGTGCTGGAAGTGGAAAAAGTTGCCTTCTGCACCATTTCACTGAGAGTAAATGTAAGTTTATTTTTGAGATCTTTACTTAGCAGTGACTGGTGAGCCATGTTTTACTAGAAATCAAAAACTTGCATTTACTACTGTAAACGTCAGCGATAACACCTCTCAAGGACACTGGAAAATTCAACATTTTACATTTTTATTTAGGATTTTCTCTTTAAGATTCTAGGACCCATAATGTTGTTTGATAATTGGTAGTTATGGGTTGGGTACACCTGAAAGTATATGTTTCTGATATTTATAATATTTCTCTGAGCCAAGTGAAAAGTTTGCAAATAAAATTTCATTTATAAAAGCAAAATATTCAATATTTCTCAAAAATTGGTAAGACAATGTAAAATTGTGGAGTATATTTGTACTGTAACGAAATATTGATGGGCAATAACTTAAAAATCGATAAAGATGCAGATTAATGTTGTACTAAATAATATTGTATAATTAATATTTCATTTGAAATTATACTGGGTTTAGTTCTCAGGGTACGTCATAAGTTTAGTGGTACTGTCTCCAGTAGATATCATTTGTGTATGTCCGTACCAAAACATTCTATTATTAAATTATTTGAGTGTCATTAGACGCATAAACATAATCTTTCAACTTTCATGTATAATTATGGCGAAATGACGAACGCAGACACACGCAGGGAGGGAGCGAAGGGCAACTATGAAATTTTAAATAGGAACCTCCATTTTTTATTGCAGATTCAGGCTTTCCACCAAAATTAATTTAGTTTCGTCGGAAACATTCAAGAAAGTACTTTTAGAGTAACCCAGGAACAACAACGTGGACTTAGTTATATGTTTACTTTTAGGTGAGTTTCCTCTCTCGATTTAAACCATCGCGGTTCTTGATTACCGTGAATCGTCCCGCCGCCCAACATTCAATTACATTAAATGTTATGTTAATTGAAAAAGCTGCTTACACGCTAATCAATTTGATATGTCGGGGAAACCCCGAGTAATCAAGTTATTTTAATTTTTACGATGAATAGTGCTCTGGTCTGTTGGCACTATGTAAAATACAATCGATTCCAAACAAATTACGAATAAACTCTTACGGGGCAACGCCCATAATATTTTTTGTTTTTCAGGAAAAGCTTCCTTCTAATTTACAACTACCGAATTAAAAATTCCCCCCAAGTAACAAAGCTGAAGTTGGAATAATTTATAAACGAGAAGTATTTCCATTTCTTTCTTCGGAATCATAATCAACGAAATTTCTTTTGTTTTGATTGAAAATTTTCCTTGCGCAGATTTTTTTTACCTACTTAAAGATTTGTTTTGTACAAACAGTTTTAAGTCAAATAATGGGAAGCCCAGATACGTGTAATGGGTGTTGCTATTTCGGCGTATTAGAAGAGCAATTACAACATTAGATTTAGTAAATAAATACCCTCTCAGTATACATAATTTTATAAATAGTTATATTTATTTTCAGTTAAAGATGATAGCTCCCACACCATTGGAGTCGAATTCGGTTCGAGAATAGTCAATGTGGGAGGTAAATCGGTTAAACTCCAAATTTGGGATACCGCTGGTCAAGAACGGTTCCGTTCCGTCACACGATCTTATTATAGAGGAGCAGCTGGAGCTCTTCTTGTCTATGATACCACATCAAGGGACTCTTTCAATGCGCTCTCAAATTGGTTAAACGATGCTCGTACCTTGGCCAGTCCAAATATTGTGATTCTTCTTGTTGGAAATAAAAAAGATTTAGAAGAAGAACGAGAAGTAACATTTTTGGAAGCAAGCACATTTGCACAAGAAAATGGTGAGGAAATAATTATTCACATTGCATTGTCGCACAATTTTGTATTTTTTTAATTTCCAGAACTTATATTCCTTGAAACTAGTGCTAAAACTGGTGAAAACGTTGAGGAAGCTTTCCTGAAATGTTCAAAGACAATATTAGCGAAAATTGAAACTGGTGAATTGGATCCAGAACGAATCGGAAGCGGAATTCAATACGGTGACACCGCCGTGCGTAATTTGCAAAACAAACAACGAAATGTTCGACAACCGGATTGTGGATGCAGAGTGTAAGGCATTCAAGATTTCATAAGATAACATTTTAAATGAAATCTTAAAGTTATTGAATAGATCCATTCTATAAGATAAAATATAAATATAATACATTACTTTTGCAAGTTGAGTCCATTAAAAAAATGTTATTTCATATCCCTAGAGGTCATCTATTCTTCGTTATTTAAGATTTTATTTTATTCCTTTAATAGGCAATTCTTATTGGAAAGCTTAAAAAACAGGCTTGTTTTTTTTCAAAACTACACGTAGAATATGTTCTGACTATACATACTTTCATTACATTCACACAAAAAAATTTGGGTTTTTTAAGGTTATCAATAAGAACAATTCTTAATGCTTCCAAATTGTTTATTTATTGAATTCGCTTAATACAAACAAACTATTTCTCTATAATCGGCGCAACTTAAAGTGATGCTTTGAGTTAAGATAAAATAAAATGATTTTTAAAATGACCATGACCGTTGAATTATATAAACTGGCTACAATAGTTTTTCATTAACATTTTTTTTAATTGTACAAATTAGACGTAGTATTGATACGTTTTCTATTCAATTTATTTATTTATTCGACGAATCCTCCCAATTTGATTCTTTTAGAGATAATTTGGGTAGCTTGAAGTAGATCGATAAACCAAAAACAACAGGTGATTTTTTCACACATGATTCATGAATCGCTGAAGAAAAATATTTCTATAAACTTGCAGTTATTTCATTAACATATTCAGAAATTTTAGCAATCAATTTTTACACGGCTTTTATTCTAACATAATTTATTTAGATATCACCAGCAGTGACCTTATGTACTTTGAGGTATGTAAATCTCATAAAATACATACGTAAAAGCAGGCTAAATAAGAATACAAATTCTTTCTTTTTACTTTAAAATAACTTTAAAATGCTATAAGATCGTTAGACGAAATAAACTATAATAATAATATAAAATAAAAACTCTTCTGATTGCTTACCGATATTTGAAAAAATAGTTACAGTTTTCAGTACGTACCCAATAATTCTATACTCAACAGCGGTATATAATTGGTACTAAAAGGTTTAAGATAGGTCACGTCGACCATAAAAATGTCTACACAGTAAAGTTTGGAAATAAGTATTTTTGCACCTTTAAAAATTTAATTGGGCTATAAGATAACGCAAGAAGCTCTTTTCAGATTCAAATTTTAACTTATTGCAGGTGAGAAATGGATAGTTGTATAATATATAAAATTTGCAATAGTAGTATACCTATCAGAATAAAGTTTGGTTTTCCTGATACAATTGTAGTAGTCTCTGTTAGGAGCGTATGTGCGAACTTGTTGTACGGTGAAATTGGCAATAAAACGATTCTCGGCATCACATACGTATAGGCAGACCATCATCAACTGTTGTTTATTATCTTTCCTTTTTTAATTTTTTCCTTTCCCGATTCTACATTATTTTTTTATCCGTGAGTTTCATGTCACTCAAATATTTCACACGATCTGTTCTCTTTATTAAAATTTAAATAAAAAATAAATTTTTATAAATTTAAGCAAAATATTTTTTTATGTAATAACAAATCATTAATTAGTCTATGCGAACTCTTTACTTTTATTACAATCCAAGGAGGAAGAGAAAAGACTACAGAGCACTATTTATCGTATAACCATTGAAATATTAGGAAGACAATTCTTTATCAAACGCAAAAAAATTTGCGTTCCGGGACTACCTTTATTCGATGGCATCAAAAACGCTTTTTTCTCCCACACATCAGCATAATTTATTTTTAACTGAATTTTGTTTTTGTGAGTTTATGCAAGTTATGCATCTCATTGATCACAAAAATTTCGCTTGTTTCTATCCCATACTCTACGAATGGTTCTTTTAGACCGAACGAATGCCTTGGATTTGCACAAATTTTTCAACACCTACAAATTCACTTGACAATTTTCTTTTTCGGTTGTACACCGATACTATTAAAGTGGTCGGTCACTACAAGGTTTTTACATGCCTTAGCTATTCTTTATTTATTTTATATGCCAAGTAATACACAAAATTCTAATCAAACTTTTTATTTACAAAAACATTTTCTTAAAAAAAGTTTTAAAATTAATTTATTTTTAAAAATTTATTATTACACAAAATAGTGTACATACAACTCCTCTTTTTCGAAATCCGTTCTGTCTAACATTGAAACAAATTCATATCCTATGTACACAAATATCTGTTGTAGTATCCAAACAGATAAAATACTTTTATTACTCTCGCAGTCTTTCTTCAAATGCTTTGTACTTTTTAGGGACATTAAACATACATTTTTAACAAACCATAGTACAATTTAAAATTAAATCTCAAAACTACAAAACAGATTATGGACTAAAAAGGGCTTGGTACAAAGCTGCAAAACAAAATTACAATAAATCACGCATAAGAAAACTATTTAGTCGCTTCTATAACTGTGTGCAAGATTTTTTACTGACCACTGTAGATCACAAAATGAAATTAAAATTATCCAGACCTGTCCTTGATCCAATAAAGGCATACGTAGAGCGCAAAAATTTCAGTTTGTTAAATTATTCTACTTTTTATCCCTTTCATGTGCTAAGCATACTTTTGTAAGCTGTATTGAATGGAAATGGCTATATGCGATCGGGGATCACATGGACTACTTGTTCCACATGATATACCCGTTTCTCAATTTTTGTTAATATTTTTAAAGGCAAGTGTTTTTTTTTTAATCCCATATTTAAAAAACCTTTTCTTATTACTATTCCTAGTTGTTAAAATCAAATTCAAATATGTATAAATGCAGTCTTTATTTGAAGCCTTCTGATTTAAAATAGTTTTGGGATCATCATATATTTGACCTTTGTGCAATATCTTATCCAAGCGGAATCATATCTTGCGAAATTGCGTTTGTTAACACGCACAGCGCGATAAAAAAGATAAATAATGATGAGAGAAAGTGAAACAAGGGGGAATAGAGAAAATTTCCAGTAGAGAGGAACTGCGAAGGCCAACAAGGCTATCACATCACCTGTATAATTAGGTTGTCTTAACTTGCCCCAAAGTTTCCCCAGAAGAAGACGTTTCCCTTGAAAAGTAGGTACTGTATCAGCATAAGCAAATTCCATAGTGTGAGGATTCATGCGGAAGCGGTACTTAATTTTATTACTCATTCGTTTTAAGGTAAGTCCAGTCACGAAAAGTGTAATTGTTAGCGCAATAGCCCAATATGGTAATTCTATTCCGTGATTAGAGCTAAAATATTTTGGTATGGCAGCTAATAGAAACGGAGTCACGGAATATCGAACCAAAAGTAAAATGCCTACGCCTTCTTGCTGTAGCTCGAAAGATGTTGCTAAATGATGTTCATAAAAAATCAAATCGCAAACGTAAGTCAAGAGTAAAACCGATTCCAAAAGGGACGTGGAATCAAATTGAATACTTTGAATAAAATATTTGGCCATATCTAGTGCAGTTGTAGTTGCATTGTTTTCCACCTCATATTCAACATACTGCAGTTTCTCAAAATTAAAACTTTTATATAAGAAAAGTTCAGCAAAAACTAAGGTTGTGATGATACTAATACGGTACGATGCTAATTTTATATCAATTGTTTGGAAGAGTTTTGGATTAATTTCGCGACCTATAGCGGCATCAATTCGTGTGCACCCCGATATGGCATATGGGTTCAACTGTTTCGGACTAACAGATTTAGAGCGTATGTAGCACCATATCGCAAGGATAATAGCCATTCCTGCACCGATGTCAAGGATCAGTAAATAATTAGTTGTGAGGAAATTAGCAGATTGATAACCCAAATATTCCGTTGTAATAAAGACAATAGTGGCAATAATTCCAACGGCTATTGAATTAAAATAATATTCAATAGCACCGCGGTCGTTATAAAACTTAACTACTCTTCCGAATGGAAAAGCTGAAAGCAGAAATACACCGGAGAAATAAACCACGTAAGCACCCAAATACTTGTACTGGTGCTTCAAAACGTCCTGCAAGCCTTTTAAATCAGATATATTTGAGAGTTTCTTCAAATCGAAATTAACATAAAATGGTGATTGTAGGTAATGCACAAGGACAGGCAAAACTATGGCAAATAAGGTGACAAAAGTGGCACTTAACTCGCGTGCAATAAAATTGCGTTCTGGTGGTCTGATTTGTACATTACGACGAATCCAGGCACTGTCCTCTTGAAAGCTGGCATAGTTTTCCTCATTTTCATTATCGGAATATTCAGTTTTCGAATAATCATCATCATATACACTGCGGCTTACCGAGCGACTGTGAGTGTGGCGACTTTGGCCAGTGCTTGCAGTGGGAGTAGGAGTGGATTGGTGTGTTGAATAAGTAGGAGTTAAATTTTTTGACACTGAAACGGATCTGCGAGCAAACGCTGATACTGATGTAAGCTTTATAATTTCTGAATCCCCAGACGTATCTTCTAGTTTTGTATTTCCAAAATCGACGGTCTCAATAGTCTTTGTTGTCGTTACAGTGGACGAGCTGGCTTTTGTATCTACGCTGTGCATTGAAGGGGTAGTATTCTTTTTCTCAGGAGATGTATTAAAAATCCGAGGAGTTATTTTAATTGTTGTCTGAGTGGTTTCCTGGAAAAGTTTTCAATTTAGTAATTATCTCTTAACTCTAAAACGTTAAAAAAACTCTTTGTTATATTTGTATTGACATTAATTGGCGAAATTATGAGTGTGAACAGTTATTGGGTATTTGAGTGAGATTTATCTAAACATGCGTTTTTTATTTAAAGAGTCTCGAACAAAACGTATGGACAAACAAGCTTATTTATTTTTATTTAATCGTGATAAGTGTACAGGTAAATTTGTACGCTATGTACGAAAATGCTACATTTGAAATTGCATCTTTTTTGGTAAAATGGCACTTCAGTTATTAAAAAGGTGAAAAATACAATTTTTTAAGAGTTTCTAAAAATTAAAACTTTTCCTACACAATCGTGAAGAAGCACTTTGAAGAGGATACTATTTGTCTTCTAATGATAACCCGAACATCATTGTGCGATTATTAGAGTTTAAAATCGAATTACTTGTACTTTAACACCTAATAACTTGGTTAAAAAACATTTTAGCAGAAAAAACAGTGGTGGAGAAAATATTGAATATGTACATACACAAATACTACAAATGTTATCTGGTAATCCGTTCAATGCGCAAATTAAAATAAAGGAGTCTTTGTACATTGAGTCTAGTATACTAACAAAAATTAAAACATAGTTATCAATATTTAATTGCGGACTTATAAATTTACCCAGCATTTTAAAGGAAAATTTTCTATTGAGTTATTTTATAATTCGCAATATATAATCTAATCACATCATGAAAAATAGGAAAATATAACAGAAACATAAATAGATATTTTTATTCAATTTTCGAGGCATTCTATGAAATTCTTAAATTAGATCTGGCGCGAAAATGCCGCTACATGATAACTAAG
Organism: Tolmerus cingulatus; assembly: GCA_959613345.1. Taxonomy (NCBI): domain Eukaryota; kingdom Metazoa; phylum Arthropoda; class Insecta; order Diptera; family Asilidae; genus Tolmerus; species Tolmerus cingulatus. The sequence continues at coordinate 18,815,968 of OY390708.1, read as the reverse complement.
CTCAGGTAGATATATTCTATGTTGTGACTCTGTACATATTTGAACAGATTTTCATAAATTTAGGTAGAAACTAGAACGCAGATCGGCTTCAGACTTCAGTCTTCACAATATTGACTCAAAAGTGTAATTATTGTTTTCACATAATTGTTCAATGGAAGCTTTAGTCATATCACGAGCCTTTGAAAATTTCATTCGGCTAGTAGCGCAATTTACAGGAGCACATTTTGTTACAGCGAACGTTATCTTATTAATTCTATATTTAGATGTAAGCCGAAATAGTTCCTAGTTTGATGGTACTACTTTTAAGCATCTCAAATAACTTTTAAATATAAATACCTGCTCAAATTTCTCTCTCGTTATCTCCTTGTTTTCAACTTTAGAATCAACATTTGCTGGGTTCATTTTCGCCTTTCCTTTTTTTTGGTTGGATAAGTCCCTCTGAGCAGGTGACGCTTTCCCGGAGGGAGATTTCCCGGGCAGAGCATGTGCCTTTTTGCCAGGCGACTTCCGTGCCGTCCTTGCAGGGGAGCTCCTCAGCCGTGATCTGCTGCTCGTTCGGCGGGCTTCCATTTAGACAAAACTACAATGCAAACAAGAAATGAAATCTTAATAAACGCACCGCAGGTTAAAACATTTTCCCCGCCACAGGGGATTATCGAACGCTTGCACTAAATTACACTAGTTTACAACAAATCGAATGTAATTAACTCACATTTGTTCAGTTTATCTTTTAAGAATTATTTATACGTAGGCACTTAAGCAATTTTCAGTCTTCTAATGCTCTAAAATTACACGAAATTTTCAATTAAAAGTCAAACAACACCACGACCGACGCTACAACAGTTTGATCTTCTTCTTGGCTGTTGTTATGGAACGCGGCTTGGGTCGCTGATAACGGTTGGTACTTCAAAGTCTAGTTGCAGATTTAAGGAAAAGATGGCAGTGCGGTAGCATGAAAGCACTTATTTTACTAGGCTTACACAAATGAATTTATTCGTTTTACAAATACGTTGCTGAATTCGTGATGATGTTTTTTTGAATTTGAAGTTTTCATTATTTAAAGCTACGGAATATTCTGTGTGATCTCGGCAGAGATAAAAAATTATAATATTGTACAATCTTTTAACTGTAGATTCAAGGGTGAAAAATTGCCTTTCCAAATACAGGCGAGCGAGGCGAATATTATTTTTTTTACCATACTATCGCTGAAAGTTCGAATTTTCTTCCTCTTTTAAAGGAAGTAAAATGGCACTTTGTTAGAGGAAAAATCCCATTTTACTCCCGCAAAACAAGCTACAAATTCAAACTTTAAGTGGTGGTATCAAAAAAAAAAGATGTTCACTCCTAACCCTACTTTTCGGAGATATTTTCCCAATAACTATGGAGTGCTTAATTTTTGTAAATAAAATTTACCGTTATTTATCCCAAACTTGCTATTTGTTTAGACACCCCACATTACTGTAATTAAACTAAGTCATTTAACGCCATAAACAAACTACACCTAGAAGCGATATTTACAAATTTTTAGTAAAAAATTGTGCCAATAACAAATTTTTAAATTTTAGGGTCTGAATAGAGATATGCCAATGGGTTCATTATACGCCAAAGCCCGTCCCGTGTGTGGCCGGCTATACGTTAAATCCAAACTGATGACCTTTTTAAAACAAAAAATATTTTAAAAAAGTCCCAAAAATAAGGACGTTCCTATATAACTCTTTCCAAAAGAAAAAATTAATATTCAGCTTGCTGAATATGCCATTTAAAATCAAACTACGCAAATCAAAATTTTATTTTCGTACAATTAAAATATAAATATACCACACAATCAAGCCACAACATAGCAGTCGTCATCATCTTGAATACTGTTGTCACTCAAAAGGATACTGCCATCATCATAATGCTGAGTATCATTTTCACTCATTGAAGCATTCTCATATTTTTCCACGTTTCTGAATGTTTCAGTCATCATTTTGAAACGAGTTTGTTTTTCCTCGTCATACTCCTCTTTATGCATGCGATACTTATGGGAGTACAAATGAAGCTTACTCCTAAAACGCTTATTACAATAAGGACAAGGAAAATGATTTCCAGTGGCATGGGAGCCAATATGTTCCTAAAACAAATTATTTCATTCAGACGAATCAATAAAATTTTTATAGTTAATATTACCTTTAATTTCTGTCGAATTTTAAAAGCTTTTCCACAAATAGTACATTTATGAGGACGATGCGACGAATGAACGTATCTAATGTGATGACGAAGTGTCTTAATTGAAGCAGATAGTTTTCCACAAATTGGGCATACAGGATCATTAATTGTTTCCTGACCTAATTCAGCTGCATGATCGCTAACGTGTTTTGCAAATACCGCTTTACCCCTAACAATTTTACCACAGACGTGGCAAATATGGCCTTGCAATTTACCATGGTAAACATTTTTATGCATTTGTAAAGCCAAGGCGGTTGGGAATCTATAATGGATAGAAATAAGATGAAGAAAACCACATTAATGTAAAACAAAAACTACTAACGTTTTTCGACAATCCATGCAATACACACGTTTCTTTTCTTCCGAGATGTGCCGAGTGCTGTGCTGATTTAAGGCGTGTTGATTTGTGAACTTCTCTGGGCAATACTCGCATAGGAATATTTTGTCAATCTCAGGGGCATGTTTGATAGCTAAATGATTTTTAATGGCATATTGCGAAGAGAATGTTTTGTTGCACTCTTTACATCTTAATAAAACGGAAATAAGCACGGGAAAAGTTATTTTTTAATAAGTTTTCTTACCTGTAACTTTCTGGATTAACGTGCTGATTTATATGATCAAGAGCATAAGCACGACTGGGAAGTTTTTTGTCGCAACATCTCACATATCCACTTATACTGTGGACGGACTGATAATGCTTGCATAAATCGTAAAACTTTGTGTATTTTTCTGTGCAGAGCTCACAATCAAGATTAATATGTTTAGCGATAAGTGCATCCTCGTTTTGAACTTTATTTGCATCTACTCTTCGGTTAGAATTTCTTCCTTTATTTCTTGGATCTCGTTTGGAACTTAAATTGGATTGGTTAAGAATTTTTCCCGTAAATGGAGTCCCATTTTCGTTTGAATTCTTTCTCGGCTCATTGTTCCGTCGCCATCTCTCTTCAAAATCCATTGAGCTATCCATATCGTCAAGGTCATCAAAGTCTTCTAAAGGATCTAAATTTACAATATATATACCTCACTCCCGAAAAAGATCTTTCAATGTACTTACCAAAATCTCCTTTTTCTAATAAATACCCGTCTTCTTGTACTATTTCATTAATATTCGAACTATCTCCCATACTTTCTGGAAGCGAAGTATTTACTTTTAATAACTATTAACTCTTAAAAGTATAACAAATATTTTACTTACCGTTGTAGAAACTTTCATCGTACAATTTTCCAGTGGGACAACTAAGTTTAATATTTGCCTTCTCTTGGAATGTATCAACATTGACACTATCTATAATGGAAATGTTAAGATTTTTATTACTTGCATTACAAATTATTGTGTATAATATATTTCCTATTTCTCATGGTACCAACTCAATTAGTCTTTAGCCCTTATTCCTTTTTCTTAGAGGAAATCTGAGATTACTTAGTAACCAATTACCATAAATTATAACTTCATATCGTTACCAGTAAAAATCTAGCAATATCGATATTGCGTTATCCTTTATTAATAATACATCGGTTCAATTTAACATTTGTAAAGATGACTCTGGAACAAGTTGGGACCGGTGTTCCTTATTTGCTGCTTTTCCTCATTAGGCAAAGTGTGGACCAAAGCCCGCAACCAGAGGGGATAACATATCAAATCTGTACTTTTACAGAATATTTGCGGTGTGTTTACTCCTCTCCTCTCCGGTGCCAGGATCGGCACCGGCAATCAAGTTAAATTAAACTAATCGCACGATTTCGACCTGAACGCAGGTTTGAGGGAATAATTAGATCATAAAGCGAACCTACCTTCGGCGTTCTCCGTTGAATTTTCGCAGGCATAGCTGCACTCAGGTTGACTGCCAATCGAGCTGGCGTCGGGCTGATAAAAATCACTGTAATCCTGTGAGCCTCCGTAGAATCGCTCTCTCAACGACTTATGGGCCTCCTTCACTTTCGTGTAAAATAAATGGAAATTCGAGATCTGCGCCCAGCAAGGGCAGCAGATTCGGCTCAAAATCGCATCGCCCTCGATTGGCTGAAAAAGAAAACGGGTGTCAGTCTGCCATGGATCCCGCTGTCGAGCCGGAAGGACATTGATTTACCTCAAACCAGAAGTGCTGCTTGATAATCACCGATATATCCAAGCTCCTCCCTTCTTCGCCAAATATGTTTATAACATCAACATCGTCTTTTAAGCACACACCGCAAGTCATTCTTTAAAACTCATCTGCTTCCCAGACGCCTCGTACAGAAAATAAATAAACAACTACACAGTCCTGTACACAAAATAAAAGTAAGGAAACGAAGAACTTATGAACTGCATTATCCTGACAAATGTGTTCAGAAAGCAGAGTAACGAAGAAGAAAATGTTCATACAAATCCTTTAAACCCTATTTATTTTAAAAAAACGTATTAAACAAATAACCAGAGACATGCAGGGTATCGTAGTTTTCAAAAACAGTAAATATAATTGAAAATTGTAACCGTTGGGGCTCTGGAGCTTTTTCGAACGAAGTCATTTTATTTCCCCTGGCGAAGAGAAACGCAGATGAAACCGAATGGTCAAATGACAGTTATTTGTTTACATCAAAATAAAAATATTTATCTTGGGTGAATATGACTGATTTGGACTTCTTTTGTAGTCTTTGCTTCTCCAATTGTCATGAAGGTGCTTTGAATATCAGTGATAAAAGCCATTCATTCAGGAAAAAATGCAATTTTCTCTTTAGCCAACAGGTAAGGTCCTATAAATGTGCGCTGCCCAGTCTGTTAATTAATTAAAATAAATCTTACACTTCTTCGTATATTATGATCTTTATAGGTATCATAGATATCAGGTTGATTGTGCTTGTTCTTTAGGGTAATCAACATTATACATTTAAAGCATTAAACAAGTTTTTAGATTAGTCTTTGTATTCCAGAAACTTTGCCATAATTTAAATACCTGCTTTTAGAATGTCGATAATCCCTACAAATAGTGTAATTCTTAGTCTTTTCAGAATACTTGTAAGCATAGATTTAAAGTTGTACGCCTTTTTCAACTTCAGCACAAGTTGAGTCTTTTGGGTCACAAAGAAGAAATACGTCACCTTTTTATTGTGAAACATTCGCAAGAATCTTTAAAACCCAGACTTTATATATTTTCTTGTAACTACAATAAATCTGCATATTAATTTAAGCAATGAGATTCAACATTTAAGGAAAGAAGAGAAATTTCGAGTTTTTTCGAAAAGAATAACCTTAAATTATTTACTAATAGGCGACTATTTCCAGATAAACCTTAAAAGTTGCGTTTGGAAGGAAGCCTGTGTTAATTGCGTTACAAAAATTGATGAGATTTACGAATTCTTCCAAAAGATCATACGAAATCACAGTAATAATTCAAATAAACAGAGCAAATCAGGAAATGCTATCGGTTATTTGAGTGATATAGAAATAAAAGAAGAGTTTTTATCCAATGGATCTGAAAGCGAAGACAAACTAAACTACGAACCCCCTGTGGAAGTTGCGGGAGAATCTGGCTCAATTTTGAATAATGATAGTGTGCCAAATAATTCAGGCAGAAATTTAAGTTGTAAAAGCCGCCGCTCGATTAGACAGGATTTAATTATCGACGAAGAATCCAAGGGACAAAATCTTTCTGAAAATATAGAGCTGCCTGATCATCTTAAAACGAGAATTCCGAAAAAAATAAGTGATGCTACAATTAGATCGTTTATGGACATAAAATGCGAATTGTGTGCAAATAATCAGAAATACAACACCTTCAAGGAACTTCAATTGCATTATGAAAAGCAGCACGACACCAGAGGCTTTCTAAAATGTTGTGAAAAGAAGATTTTCCGAAAAGATAGAATTGTTGATCACATTACTCTGCATATGAATCCAGATGCATTTAAGTACGATTATATTTTAAATAACGATCGTGTATTAAAATTACCTATTCTCAGATGCCCACAATGTGGTCAGAGAAGCAAAAGCAAAGTCCTTTTGCGCATCCATATGAAGCAACATTTACCTGTTGAAAATCGTCCCTACCCGTGCAATATTTGTGACCAAAGGTGGGAGTTTTAATAATGTTGCTATCTTGTAGTCAGAGTGTTTTTTGTTCTAGATTTGTTTTGAAATCTCAGCTTAACAATCATCGAGCCACACATCTATCGGCTCATGAAAAAAAATTCATTTGTGATGAATGTGGAAAAGCGTAAGAGTATATTATATTATTTGTATTATATATTTTTTTAATACTTTTATTGTATTCTTTAGGTTTGCATTAAAATTTGTGCTGCTTAAGCACAAGGCAACGCACAATTTAACAAAGCCATATTTCTGTGAAGTATGTGCTCGATCATTTGCGAGCAAAGTTAATTTAGTATCGCATGCAAAAACACACGTGAAGGAGCCGGAGCCTCGAATTCAGTGCGCAGAATGTGGCCAATGGTACAAAAATCAGCAAACCCTGAGAACTCATCGACATAGGCATAAGGACATTCGAGATCACGTTTGTGAGATTTGCAACCGAAAATTCTCTTCCAAAAGTTCATTGTTGCAGCATACGAGATACGTCCATCAAAAAATTAGCAATTTTGAGTGCAATATTTGTCAAAAACAATTTAGAAGAAAGCCGGAATTAACTGAACATGTAGCAAGGCATACCGGAGAAGTGCTGTATCAGTGCCAGTTTTGCCCAAAGACTTTCTTTTCTAGTTCTAATTACTTTGCTCATAGAAAGGCGAAACATCCAAAGGAATATGCTGGTATGATTCAGCAGCAGACTAAATAAGTCACAAAAGTGGCATAATTATGATATACATTTATATAAATTTAAAAAAACAGAACCCATTGTTAATTAGATTTAGGTACGCCTAGCTGAATTTACATCTTGATAACAATAATTTCGCATAATTAGACGTTGCATTTTATGTGTTATTTTTAGAATAAAAAAAAGCTTAATCATTTCTCGATATTTTATTAATGTTTTCAAAATATTTACAAAGTGAGTAGATAACCTAAATAATAATTGCAATAAAATAAAAAAAAATATGTAGGCTTTAAACTAACGCGAAAAGTTAGAGTAACCTTTAAAAATGCAATTACGCTTACTTGGTCGATTCAGAACTCGAACTTGCTTTGCTAATAATCCTTCCGGAGAGCGATTTACCTTCTTGCTTAAGGATCATAGTGCCTCCTTTCATTTCAATCTTGCCTTCTTTGGCCATCGCTGCTACTTCAGCTTTGGTCATCATAATTTTCTGCACCTTCACCTTACGATCCCCGATAAACATTTCTACGAGTTTTTTATTTCCCGTTGGGCTGCTAGTCGGTTCAGTTTTAACTTGTTTTGCTGGTGGCGCGCCGCTATTCGATTTATCGTCAGGCTCGGTCCTCTTTTGCAGTTGTCGTACTTTCTCGTGCTGCTTACCGCTCTCCGAAGGTGCGTTTTTATTTAAAATTTGCGGGGCCTTCTTAATAATTCGCTCATTTAATATTTTTATTTCTTTGACTTCTGGCGACTTTGCAAGTGCTGGTTTTTCATTTGGACTTTTGTCGCTTGGAGTCTTTTCCTTTTTAATACAAGTAACAGATTTTGGAAGCTGTTTTAGAACCGATGTAATGGTTGGCTGCTTTGTTTTTGGTGTTTCCGCCAACTTTTCTGCCAAAGACCTTCTGGTAAAAACCGTCGGTTTTGGTGACTCCTTCGTAGATTTTGATTTAACCTCCTGAGATGTTAATGTTTTAGTCGCTAATCTTGTCATTTTTGGTGGAGGTTGCTCCACTACTACTTCTTCACGAGCTTCATTATTGAAATCAGCTTCTTCTTCCTTCTCGAGGGCTTCAATTTCCATTTCTTCGAAGTCCCCAACGTAGTCTACGGTTTCTTGTGCATGAGTCGAGTCCTTTGAAAGGCGCTGTTCACTGTTATTGGTTCTTTGGAAAGAAAGCGCCTTCAATTGATTACCTTTGCTGCTACTAACCACAATGTCCTTTCCTATAAAGTAAAATAAATAATAACTTCCAGAAAACTGAAATTATAGTTACAAACTAACCTAGGACAACTTCAGTTTGATCCTTGACGAAAACACTTTGCGGAATTTCCATTGCATTGTTTGCATCATGATCACTGTGATACTCTTCAATGATGAATTCTTCAATGACTTCACCCTCTTCGTTGCCCGTATCCTGGGAATCGTCTGTGAAATTGGGCTCTTTTTTATTAGCAGCTATATTATTTTTAGTGTGCTCCTCATAAACAGCAAGATCGTCAGCATGAGCTTCAAAGCCGTGGTCTTGTAACTTATCTGCAGTCATAAATATCAAGTCACAAAATTCGCAAGCATATTGTTCTCCTTCAGCATGCAATTTAATGTGCTCTGTCACAAGATCCAAATTCTCGAACTGTTCTTTGCAAAGGGGGCACACAAGGGTCTGTGTGGCATGCACTGCGGAGTGATAAATCAAATCGTCCCTACTTTTGAAAGTCTTCTCGCAATCATAGCAGCTGTACGATCCCGAACCAGTGTGGGATCGCATATGTCTAGTTAAATGATGACTGAGCAAATAGGATTTGGGGCACAATCTACATGGGAATGGACGCTCTCCAGCATGCGCTGTTAAATGTCGAGAAAGTTTACTAGGAGTTGGAAAACTTAAATCGCAGTACTGACAGGGGTAAGGTTGGTTTTTAGCATGAACGACTTCGTGGCGTTCTAAGCCTTGCTTGAAGGCGAAGCATTTGCCGCATATTTTGCAAGAGAATGGACGATGCTTCTTGTGACGCTCAGTGTGCTTATCAAGTTCTTCTTTCGATAAGAACGGCTTCTCGCAGTAGACGCACAAGAACTTCGGCTGATCGGTATGAATTTTCTCATGACGATGCAGAAGTGTGGATCTTGTGAAGGCCTTCTTGCAAACGACACACTCGAAAGGTTTTTCACCTGTATGTATTAACATATGCTTTCCCAGGTCATACTTGCTGAAAAATCGCTTCTCGCAAACTTGGCATGCGAAACTTCTCTCCCTGGTGTGGTTCACGATGTGGATGTCGAGCAGCTGACGCAATGGGAAGGATCTTTCGCAGTGCGGGCATGGAAAAACATTCGTCTCTACTTGGGTCGCATTCTTGACCGGATCCGGTTCCTCGTACTTGGTTTGCTCGATTATTTCAGTAACAATTTCGACGTTTCCGGCATCATCCCTTTTTATGATCGGTTGACTCAATATAGGCTCCAATGTCGTTTGTGCGTTCTTGTTTAAAATTCTAACCGAATTTTTATTCAGTAATTTTGGACGTCCAGGGGTTGCTAATACTTTCTTAGCAGGTGTCGCTTGCGTGCTAGCTGTGGGCAAAGAAGCTACCTCGGCACCTGGTAGCTTCTCTGAACTTAGAGGCTCTGTTTTTGGCTTTTGCTTAAGTTGGGGATACTGAATAGTTGCGAGCTCTTCAGGTATTTTTGGCATATCGAGCGCATTGGGCCAAGTACCTGTGAGGGGATATTGCCGGAGCGCCGTGTCTGCCTTCTTGCACATTTGCTTGAAACGATAGCAATGCTCCATTAACATTCTGCACAAGTCGCATATTGTATTCGGCATTCCATCATTCGTAAAAACCTGTAGATTTAAAATAATAACAGTGACAATAAAAGTTTTTATGCCGCAATTTCTATAAACGTAAAGTTAAAGATACAAAATCGTTCCATCAAAATTTATCACAATATGATAAGATACCTATATACATAAAAATTATAGATTTATTCGTAGTAATTAAAAAAATAAATAAATTGAGTTAATTTTTAAAATCTAACACATATTATCATTACTCATATTAAAAAACAATAATTAATGGAACATGAAAAGAAGGGTCATCAAGCAAGGTTTTTTGAGTTTGAATATATACTGTATTTCTTACAAGTTTAATTAGAATGTTTAGATTTCTATCTGATATTTTAACTAAATTATGAATACAGTAAACTTCTTAGTAATATCTATATTGACGAGGAACAAAAAATGAATTAGTTAGATATAGTTGGTAGAGTCTTTTAAAAAAATAATTGGTCTCTTTTATCGATCAAGCTCATCCTGGATCCAGAGACAGAGCCTATGAAGCATGCAGAAAGTAGACATACCATATTGGCGCTATCAAAAAGAGTAGTTTGCTTTATTAGGAACTCTTGATAATCTTTGGGGGATTATTACATAACTTTAGTGAATTGGAGGACCTCAAAAAATAAGTTATTATTATTTCAGGTATGTTCTACAAAACGAAAAGGTGGCTTATGTATTTCTTCTGACCTGCTTTGTTGGGATATGGGAACTCGAAATTAAATGAAGAGAATAAGCACGTGGATATCTATTTTCCTTTTTCGCTGAGTATGCTTTTGAATAAAACTGAGAACTTTTACGCCACAGGGTGTGGCCAAGGCACCTCTGATAAATTTAAATATAATTATTTCATTGTCAAATCTGCCGAATGCCAAGAGGATAGTGGATGCGAAATCGGAAAGTTTTCCTTACTCTGTTATTCGTCGCTCTCGAAATAATGAAGGTAAAGAGGGAGGACGACAACCTTTAGCTTGTAAAGTTGTTTGCTGGAAACAATATAATCGCACGCAGCTGTAACTGTTTCAAAATTTCGAGTTCCAATCGAACTTTTTTAGAATGCATTCAAATGAGCAATTGAGAAATCCTCGGTAGAATTTTACAGCAGGGGACTGAAATATCTTAACTTCGAACCAGACATTTTGGCGGGAGCTAATACTCAGAAGCGAACCATTTTTAATTGGAGTGAGTTTAAATTATTTTGAGGCGTGCGATTACCGCAAATAAACACTCAAAAATTCTTACCTCGATCGACACACAGGCCATCACCTGCAGAGGAAGTGGAGCAGAACTTTTGAGCCTGTTCTCCCGGGAATAAATATTCGTTAGTGGCTCACTTTGTGTCATGCAAAATCGGCAGATGCGCTTATTTTTCAGCTCCGTCTGGAAGGTCTCCTTCTGTGCCTCATTCATGATTGCACCGAAAATTCTTTAAACACTTTCCCGTTTCTGAAGCACACAAAAAACTCACTATTTATGTTCTGGTTAGTTTAGATTTTAGAAAAATGATTTCTATAGAGGATTAAAACACCACTGAAATGCCCAAAACACAGCAATTCGGTCTGACGGCAAAATGGTGGATCTCGGCTTGGGTGGTGAATATTGGGAATCAACAAATGGAAAATAAAAGTGCGCAGTGGCATCCTTGCCAAGGTTGGCAACTTTCACATGTTGCGGTCACTATTTACTAGGTGACGCTAAAAATTAGGTATTTCTTGTAAGCATTTCTCACAATAGTTACAAAATCATCCTAGAAAAGACAATTTTATTGTAATTCGTGATTTAATATAACATTTCTTTAAATATATTTCGAAAATCTCACGTGTCAGCTGCGATTATCTGTATTACCGATAGATGTCACGTCTCATTAAAATTGACTTTTCTTGTTAAATGTGGCAATTCCTCAAGTAATATGAAATGCTCGCTTATTTTTTACAAGGCAGCATAACAACAATATACAAAAACATAAAATGTACCAAAATTTTAATAATTTCATCCCCCAATTATTTTAAACCTGGTAAAGCATCTTTTGCCGGGTGAACATTGGCAGAAGTTTGAGCCGCGCGTTACCAAGGATTCATTTGGTTCTTCATGGACAAGAACTTCCAGCTATCCAGCACCTCCGACCAAATTTATCCGACTTTGCAACCTTTGGCATCCAGAACCAATTGCGGCAGCTACTCAGCCCTGGTTTTCTAATTTCCCAGTTTTATTACCTGAACGACCCTTGGTACATCGAAGGTGGGCGAAGAATTGCCCCGAATTTCGAGTGGGACTTCTTTATTTAGCTCAATTTCTCGGTGAGTTCCGCGTGCAGCAGCTACAAACTCGTTCCATCGTTTTCGCTTTCTGTAAAAAACATTCACAATAGAGTTGACGAATATTTTAAACCCACAGTTTATGCTGGGTTTGTACGTTGGCTTTTCATTTTCAATCACAGTGCATAAAATGGCCAACAGTTAACCGAAGGTTTCTCGAAAATAATTGAGTCCATGAGTCTATTAAATTTTAGTAATGGAAACCCACTTTAATTTATAATAAATGACTTCTTTTGATGTTATATAGGGTGATAAATACGATTCCAAAAAGAAAGACAAAACATTTCACATTCACATTAAAGAAATAGGGCTGAAACGTGAAAAAAGTGACCAGGGCCAAGTCGACAACTCTAAGTAAATCGTTTTAATAAACAATTGGACAAACAGATTTTTGTTTTTAAATTCTAGCTTTTTGTTAGAAAATTAACTCTCAATTTAATTATGTGTGTTTTAAGTCTTTCTCTAGAAGGATAATAATGAACAAAAACCATTTTCTTAGTTATTATTAGTCAATTTAAAATTTAAAGGCTTTTTCAATTTATTGCTATGTACTGTGCTAGCTTTCGTAACCAATTTTATTTTTCGCTGCAATTAAACACATACTACTTTATTTATAATTATAGCACTTTCACTTATCCTTCCTTTCTGTCCAGTCCGTTAATAATAGTTAAATACATAACACGAAAGCATCCCAAATTTCTTCCACGGTCGAACAAATTATTTTACGAGCAGGTAGGCTTTTTATCGACTAATGATAAATATGGTTGCTATTTTTGTGTGCTGTGTTATTACTAACCGTTTGACCCTCATTATGGCCGGTAGCTTTATGATGCATATACATACATACACACATATGTATTTTAATTAAAATGCTCTGACTGGAATATGTAAATAGTTTTTTTTCCGGATGGTTATTTAAGTTATTATTTACGTACAGATATTAAATACGAAATGTTAAGAGAAAATCTTATTTACCTAGCAAAACAGATAAAAAGGAACGAACAAATCAAAAGATAAAAATGCATATCTTTCAAAGAAATGCATAATAAAAATAAGATAAATATACATTAAGTGTGTTGCGTACAAATGCAATTGCGATAACGTCCAGTTGTTTGGTGATTAACGTGTGCAAAATTTGATTCCTTGTCGATTTAAATCACAAGGCCGCGAGGTGATAAGCTATTGCAATTTATTTGATTTGAATTGATTTGATTATCTTGAAAAGTATTGACCAAATTATTTTGCAATTAGTGTCGCATTTGATAGGCAGTAGGGTAACAGTCCAAATTGATTGACAACGAAAATAAAAACAAGCTTACGAGAAAATTGCATCAAATTTCAATTTGTATTTTTAGATACTGGTTATATATTCAAATAAAATAAAAGCAAAGGAAATCAATTAAGTTACATAATAATAATGTTTTAAATGTTCAAAAAACACTCTACACTAACCAGAACTAAAATTTTATATTAGGGAATAATCGCAAACTGGAATTTATGAAGATTTATTTATTTTAAACTCGCGAATTGATTAAAATAATATAGTAACTACGCAAAACCTTAAAAAAATTAAACTGGCTGTGTCATCGAAGATTATCATTTCATCCATTTGTGAAAAAATTACAAAAATTATGATGGATAATTTAAATTAGGGGAGTATTTTAAAACTTTATAACAAGTTCAGTTTAATGCAGTAGATGCACATACAAAAATAGGAATGGGAAAACATTTCTTGAACATATTAAGCTCTCTATGGATATTTAAATGTGAAATATGAAACAATATGTAACTTCCACTAGATAATGAATGTTGAATACCCTTGATGTTTTTCAAGTGGTTGTTTTACTGTAGACTAGACCTATCCAGTACTAGAGATAAATATGATGTCATAACCAAAAGGTTAGCAATCTTACATCAGATCAGTCCAGACCAGACCAGGGCAGATTTTTGCAGACTTAACTTGTTTTTATTTTCAATATTTTTTGTGTATAAGCTACACTTTGATATATGCCATTGCATTTTATCTGATAGTGCGTAGATAACAGTTTTACAGTCTACCTACCTTACTCTGGTGTTGTCTAGAACACTCGTGCAAACATTAATCAAACATTTTAAGAAGTATTTTTACTATAGTCAAGCAAAGCATGAATTCTTTGAAATTTAAAACTGAAATTGTACGTTATTTGGTTATCGTAAATTATGGCAAAGGAATTGTAAACCCAGACGGGCGAAATTCTAAAACTTTTTATTTTTAATGTACATTTTGTTTGTGGATCGTGGATATTTGGAATGAAGAGTTGTCAACAACTGTTTTGACGGCTTTTCGCGACATTTACAAAAAGTTTAAAGGAAAATATGCCATTTGCGGTATTACAGAATTTATATGGGTGAAAATTCGATTGCACGGACTAATGACGACCCAAGTTATCTGCCGTTTATGTTTGGAGGAGGGCGAAACATTCCTGGAGGTGCACAGCGCAATCGGGGAGCAACTCAAAATCACCGAAGTCATCTCCCAACACTTTTGGTTTGATGTATTTCCTAAATCCTGTCTTTATATTAGAAAATCAAGGCAATAATGCTTCGTGCCTTGCAGATTAAGAGCGATGATCAGATATCTAACAAAGTGTGCACGTCGTGTTGGAACAAAATCGAGGACTTCCATGAGCTGTACGAAAAGGTGCAGAGGGCTCAGGACCGAATCACTGTGATTTACGAGAGCCACCTCAATTTTTTGGAGGAAAAGCAGCAGGGTCTGAGAGATGTTATAATTCGCAATGTTGATTCCCAAATTGAGCCTTCGATTGAATTCGAGGATTTTAAGGTTGAATCTCACGAGGAAACCGCACTGGAGGTACAAATCAATCCCACATTTGGTGAGTATTTTTGAGTGGATTCTCTTCCATTCAGTGTAAAATTCAACGAAGTGAACAGCGAAAATTTTACTTGAGAAGATCCCAATCTCCGATTTTTATACACCCCTTTTCATAGTCGTAAACAGTCGAAATTAAAATCAGCAATATTTTCATTTTCTTTATTTTGTTGGTAGATTAAAAATTAATAACCCTTTAGAATTTCTTGAATCATGGATTCTTTCAAATTCTCGTTTTTATAAACACAATATCAATCCGCTTTGTTTCTAGATACCTAAACTTTAATTTGGGCCTGCTACATGAGCAAAAAAAAGACAAATCGTTTTTTAAGTAAATAGAGTTCGAAAAATGCACTTACCTCGATAAAAAATTATATTCTGATATTTGCAAAATATACATTTTCAAAGAAACTAGACTTAAAAAATAGTGTGTTTTGTAGTTTTTATATAAGTAAAGTAACTGCAATTATACTAGTATTTTTAAGAGTATAATTATAAATATTTCCTTAAACATAGTATTAATATTAAACTAGATCTTGAAAGGGTATTGCTACATAGAAAAATAAAAACTTTGGTTGTTTTTCCACATCGCGCCTAATGGAACACCTAGATTAAAACTAAAACCTGTAATTATTAGTTGTGATAGCGATTAATTTCAAAATGTTGAATAATTTCTTCCTTTCCAGTGGATATAAGTTCTGAGCGAGAAACAGCACTGGAAGACGTAGAATCTTCAAATAAAATTACAGAACTTATACTTAAAGATGAACACGATGAAGAAGAAGACGACAATGATAATTGTGAGATTGTTGAAGAAGAAGATAAACGCAAAATAATACATCGAAGGAGCAGAAAGGCTCGAAAATCAAATTGCATTGAAAGGAGTCGATCGTCGTCAAAAGAAGGAGAGCTTAATGATAACGAAAATACCTGTATGGATGGTAAGTAATTTTATTTTACATTAGTTCATACAGGGCATTTTGCTAGGCTCTTAACAGGAATATGTAAATCTATTCTACATGGTTTGTTTGCAGACCCTCCTAAAACCGAACCTTGACTTTAAGCCCTTAGTTTTGTTGATTTTTTGTATGGGATGATCGAAGTTTTTTTGGGTAAATCTTTTGATTAGGCGACTACGTACAATCGATTGGCAAACTCCTATTCAAACGCTGTATTAAAATTAATAATTACTCTGTCGTTCCTCAGACTTCCATAGCGAAGGTGATGAATATGTACCTGAAACAAAGATCAAACGAGAACGCCGAAAACCTGTTAAAAAGGATATAATCGAGGCGGAAAAAGAAAAGGAAGAGAAGCTCATCGAATCATACTACAAAATGAGTTGCGAAATATGCCATGAAAACTGTGAGCGATTTGAGCCGCTGTTTGAACATTACCAGAATAAGCATTATATACGAGGCTTTATTCTTTGTTGTGGCAAAAAGTTTCACAGACGACCACTGATAGCCGAGCATGTTCTATGGCACACAAATCCCGATATGTTTAAGTATTGGCCTCTGCATTTCTTTTTTATTAATACTTTATGAAAAATAATTATAGGTGTAAAGTTTGTAATAAAATATACGCCGATAAACGTTGTCTAAGCAATCACTTATTAGCACACGCTCCGCCAGATATGAAATTATTCAAATGCGAACACTGTCCAAAGAGCTTTGTGAAAAAATTTAAGCTGGAACAGCATAAATTAAGCCATTTATCGCCTGAGGAAAAGAAGTACATTTGCGATGAATGTGATAAACCGTGAGTATGGGTAGATTACAAAACGTTAATTGTAAATCGCTACTGCATAACAATACTTCTCATTACAATATTGAATTTCTAGGTATGCCTCAGATGCCCTCCTTCGGGCCCATAAGAGAGTCGTGCATGAAAAGACGTATGCTCATATGTGTGAGATATGCGCGAAAGTGTTCAAAAGTAGGGTATTTTTTGAAAAGCATCAATTAGAGCATTTAGGACAAAATCTGCCACGAGTTCAGTGTCAAATCTGCAATGCGTGGATGAAAAACGAGCACACAATGAGAGCGCACATGAGGTTACATCAGGACGCTGGAATGATACATAAATGTGATGTATGTGGAAAACAAGGCCCTTCCAGAAACGCTATTCTCAAGCACAAACGATTTGTGCATTTAAGCGAAAGGAAGTTTAAATGCACGCTATGTGATAAGGCTTTCAAAAGAGCAATCACTCTAAAAGTTTGTTGTTTAGGAATTTAATATTAGCCAGATGTGTATTATTTTATTTTATTTTAGGAACACATGACTGTACATACTGGTGAAGTTTTGTATACTTGTACATTTTGCCCTAAAACATTTAATTCAGGTGCTAATATGCACGCACATCGGAAGAAGGCCCATCCTGTGGAGTGGGAGGAGGAAAAGCGGACAAAACAGATGTCAATGAAGCCCGAAAATTGTATATAGCTTTCCGTTGATAGTTTTGCAAGTAAGAAAGATTCTATGTTTAAATTTTGGTTAAAATATGATCATAAAATTGTATTTATTTCACATATGTGGACATCTTATTTATTTAAGAAATCCAATAAACAATTGCGATATCTATCAGAAAGTCAATAATTTTTGAAAACTAAAGATTTACAGATTGTCACCATTGTGAAGGATCAGTTTTATACTGCATACAATAATTTTTTTTTAAAACTGAGATGCGTTTTTGAGCTCTCTAAAAGTTAATTTTAACGCTTATGAAACTAATGAAAACGCCAATGGTACTGAAACAGAACAGAAAACTTGCTCCATTAAACTTAATAAAAACAACATCTTGCTTGTTTTTTATATTTTTTTTTGCTTTACATTATTTACATGAAATTTTACAAAACTTTGCTTGGAATTGAATTCTCATAAACGTTTCATACATACCACAAAAGGCAGGCCGCATTTATTGTTAATATTAAATTTTTTTTTGGGTGAAACATACATTAGCACCGTGAATTTTTTAACTGCTTCATATTATCCGAATAGTTTAGTATTGAAACAATTTTTGCCATAAATGTTATTTTTTCGATCCAGACGGAATAAGACTGTTAACTTCTTGTAAAATTGGAAAATGACTTTCCAAAGTATGCGATTTTGCGTGAGCACTTACATCACTGTCTTTCAAAACCTGTTTACACATGCTACATACTTCCATTCTACTTCTTTGCCTCTGCACCTTCTTAGAATTGCCCAGCGATTTTAACTGTTGTGAATACACAAGATAGAGTTCCTAAATAATAAAAAAATTATTAGAAGAGAATACTCTTAAATGTAAAATTGGAATGGTCTTCTTCTATAGCCAAATTATTAATTTGCGTGTATGATAGATTTTTAAATTACTGAACCTACCTGTTGCTTGTTAATATCGGGCAGGAGAGCTAGAAGTTCGGGAAAAATTTCATCAAATCTATCTTTCAAGGCCGCTTCGCAATGCTCGTAGTACGCCAATGCTTTATAATTTCCCTCTCGGAATTTTTGAGATATGCGACGAAATTCTTCTACAGCCTCTGGTGATTTTAAAGTGTTTTGAAAATGTGTAACAAGTTCCTATAAAATACAGCTTAAATTTGGGCAAAAAGAGGAACATTTCAAAAATTACTTTATTACGCTTTGAAGAGTTTGGCGGCTCCAAGAACTTATGAGAAGGAACAATGCTATAAGTTTCGCCTGAGGAGCTAGTAAATGTTAAACTATTTTTTGGTTTAGCTACAGAATTCAAAGTAACATTTTGGAATCCTGGAGGCGGTCTCGAGTAATTCATTTTCTTCTCAAAGCCGGGCGGCGGTATGGTCGTTGAATCAATCGACGGAAAGTCGAGGCTGTTAAGATTAAAATTTTTTCCTGCTTTTTCGGTGCTCTTATTTTTGTTGGATGGTCTATTTTCATTAGTGTCGATTTTCTTTTCTTTTATCTGCTTATTTGTTTGTTTCGAGTCAATCTCTGTCTTCTTTGTATCGGCCTCCTTTTTTGTTTGCTTTTTATTCTTTTTGGTTTGATTATTATTATCCATATCAGAGACTGATTTTGAATTTTTTACTTGTTCTTTTTTCTCTTGAGTTTTCTTTAAATTATTATTAAATCCATTTAAAATAGGAGCAGGAAAAACTTTCGATTTCCGATTTTCAGCCTCCTGGTCTTTTTTATTTTTTACCCACGAAGGATCTGATACAGGAGTGTTGTCCGTTAAAGCCGGAAAGTCGGATAGCTTAGGAACACTTTTAGATTGTTCGGGTTTTTTCTGTACCTTTATTACATCTTGTTGTATCATTGTAATTTTTGAGTTGGCTTGTGAATTTGCAACAGATACATAGTCATCAACTAAATGTCTGTGCTTAGCCGATACTGAACTCAAATTAACTGAATTCGAGGGTATAAAATCTTCTTGGAGATTAGAGACATGCTTTGAAGTTCCTGGTAAGGCAGGAAAATGTTGCTGGTAAGGAGCCTTCTTTGCTCCACCAGAGAACGGAACATTTGCAGGTCTGTTGGATACATGAATTATCATACCTCCACCTGAAGCTCCCTTATGTTGATTCACATTGTTTTTAATAATGGCACTTACTGGCTGTTGAGGATATTTAGAATTGGCTGTAACATTGCCTATAAAGAGCAAATAAAATCACTATGAAATTTAATTTATTTTACCAGTTTCGAATGTTGCATTTCCCCCACCTCCACCACTATCTAGAGCTGGAAAGTTTTCTTTTGTCCGGGCAAGTCCTGCGGGTCCATAGGTTTTAGCGTGAATTGACATATTAGGCCTAATAACTGTAAGGGCAGATGCAGCGCTATTTGTACCCCCAAGGGACGGGAATTCTTGTTCATTGTGCGCATCTATAACTTTTTGCGGGTTTTGTGTGTACATAGCGGACGCACCAATAGGCTCAATATCATTCATATTATCAATTCTACTTGAAGAACGATTTGAATTATAAAAAAGGGTTGTATTTCACAAATCATTACCCTCTTGATCTGAAATTAGTAATTGCTTGTTCCTGCTGAGTCGATCGTCCCCTGGATCCAATTGTAATGTCCAACTGCAAAGTTCGCGCTTGTTTGGCCTGCAACTTACCTAGAGATTTTCCATGCACGTTTGCTATGTGAGCTTTATAATCTATATCAGTACGAAAAACAGCAGTAAGCTGCTCTCGTACGCAATCTCCTTCTTCGCAGAGGTAATGCTCTGTGCGAAAATGTTCGCACAACGAATCATAATCGCTGTAAAGAATGCCAAACGTTAACTTTGTCTTCCAAATAGTTCACCAAAAGCAACTCACGAATAAAATTGATTAGCCCCATCCGCATCGCAAAAGTGGCAAAAATAATGTTCTCTTCTTAGATGCCGGAAGAGCTCATCTCTATCTACATATCGACAATCACAGTACTGACAGAGCGGATGTCCTCTATGAGATGTGTTGTCAGGATCTCCCTTGCGTCGATGCAAACCCAACTCATGACGTGTATAGCATTTTCTTTCAAACGAAAATATTTTTAAATGTTCCGTACAAATATCACAAAAGAACATCTCATGCTCCTTGCGGACATGGTCTTTCAGAGTATCGAAAGATCGAAAAGGTGGCATATCGCACCTAAAATAAATTAGTAGAAACATTTTGCGCTTGAATAATTCAATCATTTCTTACCTGGAGCATGGATGGTCTAACAAGTCATAGAAGGCCCGTTGGATTTGTTGATTTGCAAAACAAATTTTATATTTCTTATTGTAGTATTCGGAACGATTGCATGCTTCTAATTCTCGGTAAGGTTTCTTTTCGGTTGTGAAAATTACCTAAAAGTTTATTCATTATATTTATGTGCCGACATTTGATTATTGATATTATAAACAAATTTAAATAGGAGCTAACAGTGGATTTCTCATTTTTGTATGAGGGGGTGTCACAAGAAGTCGATAGTCCAAAAATCTTTCAAGCCAACTGTGCTTCGCAAAACCCGCAACGAGCCAAAAAATTTTTTTTTTTTTTTAAAAAGTTTAATATGGTGTACAGAGTTATTAAATTTCATAAAAATTAGGTAATCCCTACTCCTTTTGTGGAATTATGTTGAAACCTCATAAGTTGTGTGTTACCATTTATGGTTATAAAACAAAAGCCCTTCATCGGTTTGAAACCACTTCGAGTTCACTTTCTGTGCACAATAATTCAATATAACTATTTTTTGATCAGTCATACATGAATTTCCTTTCAAGCCCTAAATTCTTTTCAAAATAGTCCAATTATTCGTTGGCTCGTTTTATTTTAGTATCAGACATAAACAAATGTTTTATAAAGTACTGAATTGATATGAAAGTTATTTATCAAATTCGATGTGAAAATACGATGTTCAAATGCTGACGCCACAATTTTCAAGTGCTCAAGCATAGAAATTTCCCAGATTAGTGTTGCCTTATCAAGAGTGTAATCAGTTTATTGATACTGCTTTTAGGCAGATACAAGATATACATATTTTTTCCACTCAGTCAAAAGGGACTTAGTGCTTTAAAAAAACACCATTACGAAAAATAAGAAAATCAAAAGCTAAAGTTTATTTATCTTTAATGCTAAGCCTGATAGAAAAATGCAAAAGTTGTTGGCGGAATTTCACTCCTTGTCAAAATCTTTGTTTGTAATAAACAAGATTACAGATGCAATTCAACGACCAATAAGACTAAAGAATTCATTCAATTTAGTTTTATTTAACTCTTAGTGCTATAGTTGTCGCTTTATGACAAATTACCTCTAAAGCAAAGATCAGTTCAGATATTGAAAAAAATTGTCTGTAGAACTTAAAATACTTTCAAAGAAAACCCGAGAAGTGTTTTTCGTCTTACACTAATAATGGGTGGAAAAGTAACAAAAATATTTTCTACTAAAAAGCAAAAGGAACAATTTGAATTTCACATTTCCCCAGAAGAAGCTAAAATTAGCTGAAAACCAACATTGTGACTTATATATGCAAGTAGATAATTTAATATGCAATAATAATCAAAGCGAAAATGTGAAGGCGTTTTATCATCTACGCGATAAGGGATAGTGCGGATTTTGGATAGAATCAATATCTCAAAACAAATACTTGATACTCAGATTCTTCATCCTTGGAACTATGCAGCCAACTTAGTTCACTTCCCTGTTGCTCATATTTTAACGAACATTTCGATGAACTGCTCAACGTGATAAGGAGAGAATTAACTGAAGCAGCACTTTGCATTCTTCAACACAGAACTACACCAAGCAACTAGCGAACGCGAAGGAAACTATGCGGGTAGCAATAGCAATAAAGACATCAAGCTGAGAGTCACACAACATTAAGAAATTATTAAGAGTCGAATCGAGAATTTGGCAGCTTTCTGCACTACAGATACGATCCAGCCAAGAAGAATTTCTAAAGAATAAAATAAAATTGCTTTAGTCGAGCGTAAAGGGGAACAAGACGAGACGACCTGGGAAGTATCACGCTTAAATATGCCAAACAGCAACAGTCGCAGGAGCTTAAGAATCGCCAATCGGTCGGTGGTGCTAAATATACAAAAATAACCTTGAAATTTACCTTTGATAATCCTTGTCTGCAGATGGGACACTCATTTTGCTGGCACAACACTCGCATACGAGTGGAGCACTCATAGCAGACGGGATGGTCGCATTCTCCAATTGAATAAATATCGAAATTTTTGAAGCACACGACACAAGCATTCTCGAAACTGTCATTGGATTCTGTGCTTTCCTCGCTTAATTTTGTCGGTAGCGACATGACGAATGGTATTTTTAAGAACACAATTTAAGAAAGGACAGTTTCTAAGCGGCTGCAACTTTGTAAATTCCACAATGATTTGATTAATTTGCTCGTTTCGCAATCTCTAAAGTATTGGGCTGAAATAACCAACAAACCACGTACAATCCATTCACATAGGGACTGAAGTTAGTCGTAATTGAAACGCTTGTCAGAAAAGCCAGGGCCGCCTTCTCTTGTTCGTTTGGTTCCGCAAATTATGAGCTGATATTTTCACAAATTTTTAGTGCACTTTTGGAAAAATTCACATAAGACCTTGAATTTATACGTTGCATTAAACTGGTTAAATGGAAAAATAATACGTTTAAAGACTGTACACTTAAGAAAATATAGTTTATAAAAAATTTAGATTCTTTTCAATTTTGTATTGCCGATATGTACATAAAACAATTGTTACTTTTCAATAACGTAAATGTTTCTCACAGTGGGATATTAATCGTTTGTATTTCTTTTAAGGAAATGAAAATACGCAACGAACTAGTTACTAATTTTTAAATTTTTGATGTAATTATAAAGTTCTATAGGCTATACATCTCACCAACGTGCGTAAGTTAGCTTCAGACACGTCGTTAAAAAATTTACTAGACTTATGCATATTTTAAAATCAACTGAGATTTTGAAAGTTTATACGAGAAATCTCTATTGAGATGTTCGATCGATATTTCGGATTTTTTTTATCTACCTTATTCATCATTCCATCGGTCTCACAAGGATAGATGAGCAATTTTTGCGAAGTTGAGTTCCATTCATTATTTGCGGACCTGAAATTAGTGTTAAATAGCAAATGCCAGCCACACGGAACATAATTATTACTCGTATGTGTAAGTGCGTACAAACGCGGATTCATCTGAAATTATTTGAATATTGTCTTATTCCAAAAATTGTTACAAAGACTGTACATTGAATTACGAATGATGTCAAATGCAAAAATTCTTTCGTAAATTTGGCAATGCCGTATAAGTTGAAATTCGGATTTCGGAGACGTCGATAGCAGTGGTTTTGATGAGTGGTGTATGGGCTCTTCGAAAGGGAGGAATTTTTTTCCAATCGCGAGTGAAAACTGCAGAATTAAATCCAAGAGTTTTAGTTGCCGTGATTATTATGCCGCCAGTAAAATCCAAGCGATGAGTCAAAAGAGGATTGTTCGTGGAAATTGCGCACACTGCCCGGAGTAGCGAGAGACGGCCAACGAAACCGCGAAGCTTTAGGAGCCACCTTGTTCCGATATTTTCTTCTATTTTATTTTGCAAGTGGCGTAGAGGCCCCATCGCTTCAATTAGTTGACACTTGATGTGATGATTAATGCGGCAGACAAGTGCTATTTTTCCTTGGGGCTATATATCGTGAAATATGGGTGTGAATAGAGTGCGGTGGCCAACCTGCTGATGCTTAGTATATGGAACTGTGGTGGGTGTTTGGTACTTTAAACGCCACTCTTCGCGCTGTGCAATTTTGATGCGTAAAACTTTGGTGGTGAACAGCACGTTTGTAGAAAAGCAGCAGAAGCAGAAGCAATCATGCCTGGCCTCATTGGCATCGCCGATTTCGTCGAGGAGACAAGGGAGGACTACAATTCTCCGACGACATCAACATTCGTCTCGCGGATGCCCCAATGCCGACAAACAATCACCGTTTTGGAAGAGGTATGCCAAAATTCTTAATTTGCGCTCGTAAATGGGCGCATACACGAATTTATATATAGCGCGTAGCGGGCAGGTGCCCAAGCTAATGAAATCAAAGCAATCTTCAATTTCTGGGAGAGTTCATGGGGTTTACGATTTTTACTTTAATATCTGTCTTGGCCCCTAAGTCTTCCCGTGACCATCTGTGCCGTCTCTTCCCCCATCTCAGCGCGGTCCGAATTGGGTTCCTTGGTACGTGAATTGGTCAGTCGCCTACTGGGCTATAGACAGACAAAGGGAGCAAATTAGGCAAAATGGGATAAAGGAATTTCTCGATTCCTTCGTAAAAATTCTCGGATCACACAAAATGGCAAAGCGCCCTCTCCCCGCGTTCGGGGCTTTGTCAACTCCATTGACCCCGTCCAACACGTACCTTATTGATTATAGAGGCTCCCAGCAATCTCGCATTCCATTCGCATATGGTCGGCACTGGAGCCACCGATTATCAAAGCCGTCGCACCGAAAATACTGCGTTCGGGGCTGTGCGCACCACTTGGCGCACGGGAGGACGTAAATTCGATTCAAATTAAATTTTCTGCGAGGCCGCCGAATTGACACGTACAGGAGTACCATTAGGCGATAAGCAGATATTGCTCAATGGCAGAACACATCTTGATAGCGGATATTCCATTTTTATCGGCAATTTAAAGGAGCCGTGGTTATCGATAGTCAATGGGAATGCCCTCGCAATTGTGCCAAGCGGCGGGTGAACTATTGACGAGCTCCGGCAGCGGGTATGCGTACCTATGTATAAATTGACTTAGAAAACCTCCACTTGAACTGTTGAGGAAGTGGGAACAATGCACCAATTGACATTATTTCTCCAAGGAGTCTCAAGTTTGCTGCAATGTTATGCTTATAGAACGACTTCGTACCTACAGCAAAAATGCAAAAATGCTTTGAGAAAAACAACTACAAATCACCATATAGGTTTATATATCTATGTATTCATAAAAATTAATTATTTATTGAATTAGGTACAGCAAAAAGTACCATAACCAGGCATAATATTGAACTGTATGTGCAACGACATATTTTATAATTGAGTTCAACATTAAATAAATAGATTTAAATAAAAGTGTAGCGACTTTCCTTGGATTATATTTCACTTTTTCCCTTATTTATCAAACTGAGAGAATCTTGTAAACGTGGGTATTTGCATATTTTAAAGTCTTCGTCTTAAAAATGAAATTAAACATTCATGTAATAATTTGAATGAAGTTCTAGTTTTGTGAAAAGAATTTTTTCTTATTTTGCTTCAAAATTTTATTAGTCATGTACATAAGTGAGAATTAATTATAAAAAAGGCGGGATTGTATGAAATAGAATATAATATATAATAATATTTATTGTTTTGAGTAATTTTCGTACATATATTCAAGTGATAAAGTAAAATCGAAATGGAGTAACTCGTTCGGATCCAATTGACCACAGAATTCGATTTTAAAATTTATCTATTATTTTAGTCTTCATTGTTTGTTTAGTAATGTCTACAAAATCACACTTTCTGCGTATTCCGAGAATGCTGAAATTTTCTTCAAAATCAATTACACCATAGTTAATACATTTCTTCTAAAGTCCCGCATTAAAGCACATAAAAGAAATTGTTACACATGGTTTCAGATTTAGAAAATATGTATATGCTTGAAAAACTTACTAGCACTTAAAATAAAATTTATTAATTCTCTAAATGAGAAATATGTTCTTCAAGATATACCAAAATCCGTTGATTAGTTTCAACTATCACAATTCAGTAATTTTTTAAATGTGTGCAATTGTTTCGAAATCAATGACCCCAAAATATTAGACTTTCTGATAAAAGATATTGAAGTAAGTGCTCATCTACAATAGTATATTAATTTTTTAAATATATTTTGATGAGGAGGGACGATAATTTTAATTTTCGTAAGAATTGATTTTTTGAAACACTGTCGGTAGTAATTACTTTAAAAAAACGGACAAGCGCCTTGTGTGTCAGTAGTGGTATACGGGGTAGCGAATTTTGTAATATAAATCAATGTTTTTCAGATTTATTCTTTAACATGTTTATAAATATACACCTTTTTTTACTACCATTCAGTTAGAAACTTGTATGTTTTCCAAGTCTATACTGAGCGAAATTTATATAAAGTATCACTAGCATCACTAAAAAAGCTCATCCTTTCATATTTTGAAGATATTATTTCTTTTGAAATGTAATGCTTAAATGAAATGTAACACTTTGAATTATTAGAAGTCCTGTTAGTAAACCGTTTGGAGAATTTTTTAAATGTATTCTTCGTACAAATCAGCAATATTTAATTTATTTTTGAAAGAGTGTGTGTTCATTTTGAGGCGAAATTCATATTAAACAGTAGCAAAACCTATTGAAATTGTTGAAAGATATAACGGAAATTTACAATTTTAAAATAAATCAAGGTATGTTTCAAAAATATTCGTAAATTTGACGTTCTCAGTTTATGCCTTATCCTGGAAATATTATTACTTTGTAATCATGTCCCTTAAGAGGAGGAAAGAAATGGTCGCACACAAAAAATTAACAGAACGGCAAAAAAGTCAGGTTTTCTGTTCAGTAAAGAAAAATAACGCATATGCAACATAAACTGCGTGGGTCTTGCTATCATTGCATTTCGTGGGGAGCAAATTCTGAGCAACGATAAAATCAAGGTTTTCTAAAAGTATTGAATAACCCACCTCTTACTGAAGTGCAGTAAATGAGTTAGCTGAATGATCAAATTAGTCCTAGGGACTTTTGACCTATACCTCGATACCTCTCGCTATTCCCAAGAAAAATTGTTTTAATAGACAAATAATCAAGAAACTAGTTCTAACTATAGGGGTTCTGGTATATCATTTCGAGGGATACGGAACCATACAAAATAATAAAAAAATGTATTTCCTTTGAAAATTATTATGCTTTCAATATTATCTGTGTTATCAGGTCCAACAATTATTTATAGGATATCTTTTTGTAATTTCCGTGAAGTACCTAACATGTTAACAATAATAAAAGTATTACTTTAAACAAATATAAAATAGTACTGTATTTATAATGAAGGTACTAATTTGAGATAAATACATTTAATAAATACTTCTAGTTATTAAACTGATAGTAATCTTTTACATTTAATGCTATTTGTCATGCAAACATATTCCAATAATTTTGACTAGCATTTTAACTTGGATAAATTGTAATCTTACCCTGTGCACTCATTATGAATTGAATAAACATGCCTAAGATATGTAATCAAACGTGTGCAACAAGCCCTAATCTTATCACAATCAGTCAAGTTAATTTTGAAACTTAATGACATCATTATTCTTCTAGTTATCCTCTTCCATACCTATAGAATGTTCGGGGGTCGTAAATGTACGTTGTACTTTTGTACTTTGAATATTTTTTGTTAAATCGATTTTAGCGATGTTATTTATGTATATATGTATGTACATATATTACTTAGATGCCAAGCAACAAATTTTAGAATTTTTGTCTTTGTAATGTGCAAATTTGAACCTACCCTAAAAATTAATTTAATTTAAAAATGGTCTGCTTTTTCCTTACAATTTAGATTGGAGGTCTCAAGATGAGGAATAATGAATAGGATTTATTCTCAGACAAAATTTAAAAATTCTGCCACAGTTGCGTTGTAAGCGTTTAAATTCTGAAGCCATCGTTGATATTTGTTTATGAAAAAGGTTACAACCTACTAGATGTAAACATTAAAACTTGTTTCACCATTCTTAATATCATTAACTTTGCGACGTTTGGGCTTAACGTTAAATTACAGTTACGAGCATGTCGTGAAATAAAATCAATTAGCATAGTAAAGGTACCTCACGCACGGTGAATCAATTTCTTAGTGATAATTTTGCAGATATTCTTGAGTGGCCACCAAAAAGCTCTGATCTTAAGCTCGTAGAAAATTTAAGGCGGACATACTTAAGCTAAAAGCAGGATCAAGAAATATTTCAAACTTGAACGATTTTTGGCAAATAACTTGGAACAATATTTGGTCGAAGAGCTCACCTAGGTTATCGATAGTATATTGAGGAGATTTGTCCAAGTAATTAGAAATACCGGTTTTACGATACCTTATCAAATATTCGATATTTTGTTTAAATAAGGTTAGCATTTTTTAAGTACAAATTTGGTTGAAGTATCTTAATTAGTTGTTGTCCAGATGTTTAAAAGCATACCATATATTCAATGAGAATTGTGAGGAGTTAATAACATTTTAAAAAGTTTATATATGTTTGAAATTAATATATATACATCAGTTCTAGTAACAACAATTTAAATAAATTTATAAGATATTACAGATTTATTTTTGCTTTAAATTAAACAATGGAATCTTAACTATTGAAATGATGTACGCGTTTTTTCCATAATAAATGTTTCTATCTTCGTTAGTTACAGAACACAAAACCACCATCAATCACGAATCGTAGAAAAAGGTTTTAGAAAAAAATTATGCAATTTTCGACACAGAATCTTAATTTGATGTGCAAGGTTAATTCGATATTTTGATTTAACATTTAAAAGTTACCCCTTCTTCAGTGGTGAGAGCCAAAATATCCTAGTTAAACTATTTAAAATGCTTTTCATGTTATCTCTTACTTGCTACATGTTGCAAATTTATTATCTAATTAGTATTATTTTTTTCAGCGCTTGGAATTTGATCGAGAAGGTCTAACTAAGCTAAAAAAAGCAGTGAAGGCAGTACACAATTCCGGAAATAGTAAGTAATGGTTAAATTTGCGACCTTCTAATTAAACTGTGAAATTTAAGCTCATGTTGACAACGAGATGTGTCTCGTCCGGGCATTGGAGAGACTTGGGAGCATTGCGCTTTCACAAGAAGAACCAGATATCGGAGCGGCTTTCCTCAAATTTTCGGTTGTTACAAAAGAGCTCAGTGCTCTGATGAAGACCCTTGTAAGCTATAGTTACCTTTATTAATTTGAATGAAAATATGTTGATTGGCGAATTTTCAGATGCAAAATATAAGTAATATTGTGATGTTCCCTGTTGACTCAATGTTAAAATCTGAATTACGTGGCGTTAAAGGAGAAATGAAACGACCTTTTGACAAGGCTGCTAAAGACTACGAGTCGAAATATATAAAAATTGAAAAAGAAAAGAAAGCTCAAGCTAAAGAAGTCGGTATGGTACGTACTGAAGTTAATCCTGCAGAAATAGCTGAAGAAATGGAAAAGGAACGGCGAATATATCAGCTCCAGACTTGTGAAGTAGGAAGTTTTACAAAATAGTTAATAATTGTTAATCAAACGCTTTTTGCAGTATCTTTTAAAATATAAAGAAATTAAGACAAAGACTGGCATCGAACTCTTGCAGCATTTCATCGAATATTATCATGCTCTTAATAAGTACGTATTCTAATATTCTAGTCCCTACTTTTAATGTCGCTGACATATTGGCTTCTCTACAAATGCATTTAAATTCTAGATGACTTAGCATAACTCACGCCAACACATAACTATTCATGTTCTAAATATTGTTTAGGATTGGAATCATAGTGATTCAGTATTAAAAATATATATTCGAGATGAAAAACCGTAGATTAATTTGAAAATATACATAAGTATATTGAATTATTGTTTTTTTTTTAAATGATAAGCCTTGATCGCTACCTGCTGATCACATATTTCTAAAAAATGGCTCAACTACATAAGTGAGTTTGATGTAAGGATTCACAGAACGACATGTTTGACAAGTATGACAATATTGCATTATTTGAAATAAACGATTGGGTTCACAGTTCGGCAATTCATCAGCCCTTCATATTTTAATTTTTTACTCTCCATAATCGACATAAAATCTTAATCTAATAATTCTATGTTATTGATTTCTAGCAATGGACATTTCAAAATTAAATTTATTTCCTACACTTAGGTCTTCGGAGTTTTTGAATGCTCTATTAAGTGTTTAATATAATTTCAGTATATAGATTGCGACTTGTGAACAATTTTATTATTAATATAGAGGGATGTTTTAGCTTGAAACTGCAAAATATCCTGAGGGGAAGAACATCACTGAATGATCAGCAAAATTTCGAAAAAAATAGTTTAATTTCCAATACTTATTTAATGTTTTCTTGTTTATTATTGTAGAATAAGGTTGGGTATATTTGAATGTTAGAAGCCAATAAAAGTCGCATACTTTCAAAATAGGACACTGCGAGTATTCTAATGTTAAATTTTTTTAGTTACTTTAAAGACGGTTTAAAAACTATAGCTCACTTTGGTACCTACATCGATGACCTCAGCGTAAAATTGCAAACGATTAAACAGAAACACGACGAAGACAGGAAAAAATTATTAGAATTGCGTACTCTACTAAGGAGTACCCCAGATTTTGAACGTGTGGAAAGCGTAACGACCGAAAAAGGAGGAGTATACTCACTGCATCAGCTACAAGGCGACAAACATCATGGCATCACTAGATCTGGGCATTTGTTGAAAAAGAGCGAGGGGAAGGTCAGAAGAGTTTGGCAAAAAAGGCGATGTCGTGTAACTGCTGATGGGTTTTTGGACATATGCCATGCAGATGAATCAAAACCACCGACAAGGGTTAATCTTCTCACGTGTCAAATAAAACCAGTACCAGACGATAAGAGAGGATTTGATTTAATCAGTTGTACGTTAACTATTAATAAAATTGCTGAATATTTATAACAAATGTTCTAATGTTCTTCGTAGATAACCGTCCGTATCATTTCCAAGCTGAAGATGAGGCAGATCAAAAAGCATGGATGG
Source organism: Tolmerus cingulatus (assembly GCA_959613345.1). Classification (NCBI taxonomy): domain Eukaryota; kingdom Metazoa; phylum Arthropoda; class Insecta; order Diptera; family Asilidae; genus Tolmerus; species Tolmerus cingulatus. Next base: position 18,784,731 of record OY390708.1, on the reverse strand, counting down.
CAGTTTTAGTGAATTGCAAGGAGAAGGCTTTGGCAAAGGCATTCCAGCATGCAAATCCACAAATGAGTCCTAGTTTAGTAGAATTACAAAAGACTGTAATAAGGTATAATGCTTTCAATTTATTAATTAAAAGATTTATTAAGATGTATACTTTTTAGATACGTCCAAAACCTACCTGGGAATGACCAGTGCTGTGATTGTGGTTCTAAAAACGGTAAGTTTTCAGAAGACTTTTTAAAAAAAAGAGATCGTATTAATTAAATTGTAAATTCTTTAGATGTAACGTGGATAAGCTTAAATTTCGGCATACTAGTCTGCATTCAGTGCTCCGGAGTACATAGAGATCTTGGTGTACACCATTCTAGAATTCAAAGCTTAACGTTAGATAATCTAACTACTGCTAATTTACTAATAGCGAGAGCAATGGGAAACAGTACTTTGAATGATATTATGGAAGCCACTTTGGGGAAATTGAAATTAAGTCCCGACAGTTCCATGTAAGTAGATCAGTGCTGGAAATCATGCCCTATGTCCTAAATCTAACATGTTACAGGGAGGAAAGATACGACTTTATTCGTGCCAAATATGTTGCTAAGAGGTACATCATGCGGACTTGTGCTGACGATAATGATTTAAGATGCGACCTCGAGCAAGCGATCATTAATGCAGATTTAAGTCAACTGCTACAAGTTTGGGCAGAAGGTGCAGACTTAACTTCTTCTCTACCATCGTCAGATGTTGGAGAAACTTCTCTTCATTTAGCTGTTTTACGAGAAATGGGTTCTACTCTTCACATTGTGGATTTTTTAATTCAAAATACCCCAGCTCAGGGATTAAATAAGGCTACTAATCCTCCTGGTCCACTAGATATGTCTGGAAAAAATACGGCTTTGCATTTATGCGCCTTGCATGATCGTCGAGAGTGTATGAAACTATTGCTAAGATCTGGAGCAGATTACGAGTTAAAAAATTCTCAAAATAAGACTCCTCTAGATATTGCCAAAGAAATGGGTCACACAGCGTGTCAGGAATTAGTAAGTTATCTGACTAAAATAAAAGTACTATAAGTTATTAGTGTTTCAATTTTCAGATAGAATGTGCCATGAGGAGGGAAAAGAGTGCTTTCGACCACATAAATACTGATTGGAATTTGCCAAATGACGATGGCTCTACGGATTTCTCCGATGACGACACAGTCATAGATGAAAGAGTGAGTGGCATTGATTTCTTTGATTTATTTATTTATTCAATTTCATCAAGTTGCTGCTTTAGAATATGCATATATGTAAATGACAAGTAAAAATAAAACGAAATATGCGTCTATCATGAGAGTAATAGGATAATGAATATACTCTTGTAAACAATTCATGGTAAATATAGATTTGGATTTATTGCGTTGTTATTCCAAGGTGTCAAATTTAATTGTTCAAACCTATTTGAGGAAGGAGGTAACAAAAAGGATTCTTTCAAGGAAGATCACGAAGTGCGCTTTTAAATATCAAATTGGTACCCCAATTTTTGGTTGCGTAGTTTTATTCTATGGAACAAATTAAATTTTAAGACATTAAATAAAATTATCTATTCTTTTCTCAGAAGTCCCGATCAAGACCGCCTAGTTTCGCAGGAGGTGACTCACCAGTGGCTATCCGGTCGCGTTCATCTACTTGTGATTCAATACAAAGCGGCTCTAGTCCTAGTTCCAGTTGTCCATCCAACAGGCAGTTTACACTAAGCTCAACCATACCGTACTCACAAGTAAGCACTAGTCCTAAGCAACATATGTCAATTGGGCAATATGTTAGCGGCAGTGGATCGAGCCCCAGCTCTACATCAAGCAGTGTAAGGCAAATGGCTGGCTCCAGTAGTACACAGAGCAGTCGGAAGTCAAATTCATCCGGTAGGTGTCTTTATATATTTTCAAAATAAAATTTATGAATTATCATCATTTACAGTAAACGTAAATTCTTTGAAAAAACGCACAGCCCCAGCTCCTCCATCCACAAACTCAATGATATACGGAACTCTACCGCATGCTCCGAGGCATTCACAAAATTTCGATACGAATGAAATGCGCACAATAAATCATAAAAATCAACCAGAAATGTATAGTACTTTACCTCATGTACGCAACGTAGAATCCAGTCGTGGTTCAGCTTTTCACTGTGATAATAAAGCATACGAAAGATTCGATCCTCTTATGGTTGTTAACCAGCACAGTAAATATGATAAACAACATTCCGACGGAGTTATGCCAATGACAACTTTTGGACATAAACGATCTCCCAGCGGAGAGTCACTTAACCGAAATATCCATTTGGCCGGTGCTAAACTCGTTTTACCAGCTGGTGAAATTCCTACTCTTAAACCAGTTGATAAATCTATGCCACGGCCAAGGATACCTCCACCTGGACCACCTCCAGGTAAAAGATATATACATTTTTTATTAATTGTTTTACAGTCACGAATTTCTTAAGATAAAGGTATATCAAATGGACAATCAAATGAAAGTATTAATTCAATGGACGAAGGACCTGTTGCTCCACCCAGAAAGGTAGAATATATTTAATAATTTTTAAAATAATGTCATATTCTCAGTTCATGTATTAAAAAAAAATACATTTTAACAACATGGAAGATTTTCTAGTTATTTATTTTTATTTTAAAACATACGTAATTATTAAAACGAAAAGGAAAAACCTAAAAAGATATTCAATGTAGGAAAAATCTGGAATTTTTTTCTTTTATATTCATATCTTCAGATTTTAAATTGGAAACATAATTATGGAATTAAATTTCGAAACAATACCAAAGTCATAGGCATAGAAGCTTTAAAAATTATTAAATGCACTAGCGGTTAATTTTCATTTTTTTATAATTATAAAACTTGAAGTTTACGGGTCATGATTCTATGATTTCGAAAAGTCTTGTAGTGCAGTCGTTTTACTATATACTAAATTAATGTGGGCTTCGTAACTACTGAAAAATGAGAGTTTTATTTAGAAAAACAGCTTCAATATTTTATGTCGGTAACCTTTTTGTTTAAATTTTGATATATGTACATATGTCCACATCAATTAACATTTTCATTCATGTTTCATTTGTTAACAAAAGGTGAATTCCATGATTAAATTTAAAACTTCGAAATATCTTTTACAGCGAAGAATAGAAAAATTAAGGAATGTAATAAACGACGAGAAATTCAAAGGGGTATTTATTTGCCAGCGTGATTGTGTTAATATTTTGTGATTTGTCTAAATATGCAGTGGGCTCAGATTGGAATGTAACTTCTGCAAATTATATGTACGAATGGAGGATAGAAAAAATTGTAATTAAAATACTTGAAATACTCTCAATTGAGTTTTGAATTAGCAATAGTTTTATATTTAATAAATTGAGCTTGGAAGTTGGTTTTTGTTATTGAGATCGAGTCATATTCTTTTGATGTCACGATAATTTTAAAAACTTGTGTATGCTATGATACTGTTATATTTTCTCTGAACTTAGTATTATTTGCTTTTATAATTCCAATATGTAGTTCTTACAATAGCTACTTACAGTAAAAAGTTTAAGACTCTATAAAAGTATAACAAATTAATTAGTGTTAATATGCATTTATGTATTTTTATTTCAAACTAGCGAATACTCCGCGACCGTTGCAGCGCTTCAATAAATAAAAAGCCGAAGAAGAATAAAAAAAATGAAATCGTATGAATATGTAGTGCACTCCTTTTAATTTCAATAATATGTGTTAAACATTTTACGTTTATTGATTGGACAGTGTAGGAGTCCATTCGTGCCAAACACACAAACATTTGCTTTTACACATACATACATAAATATACATGTATGTACATGTATATATATGTGTATATAGATTGGAAAATTTAGATTTAATTTTGCGTTATTAGTTAGCAATTTACGTAATATTTTAATATCATTCGGTGGATAAAATTATTATCAAAAAATCTATTAAGAGTGTGTTTGTAATTGCTGTATGCCACTCTAAATACATATGATTTGCTGAAGTTCATATATTCCAAGTTTCAATGAAACAGCTTATATACTTTAGCCGTAAAATAACATTGCTTCAACAAATGTGTTGTGACTAATGTTTTCGTATTTATAGAATATTTGATTTTGTATAAACTGAATAAACAAAATATTTGTCCGCAGGTGTTAAATCCATCTTCATCCAGCAATTACGACTACGAGTGTTACGCAGATGTGGACTTGTCAACTAACTTAGATAACTCAACAGACTCAAATTTGTCTGCGGGCAATGAAGAACGACTCAATTCATCGTCCGAACAGACGTTAAAAGGGTCAAATCTTTATAATAATTACGTAAGTTTCGGTGATTGTGTAATGTGGTATGATTACACTCATATTATTTTCAGTCAGGTTACAGGCGCTGCAGGGCGCTCTACGACTGTAACGCGGACAACGATGATGAGCTAGAGTTCAAGGAGGGTGAGATCCTGGTTGTTCTAAATGAAAGAACGGATGACGAAAATTGGATGGAGGGTGTGATTTTAGGTGACCCATCTAGGCGTGGTATGTTTCCTGTAAGTTTTGTACACATGCTTCCGGACTAAATGATGGTTTAGTTCCACCCTGATATGGATATGTGTATCACTTTATTTGTAAAAAAAAAACTTGTTTTTATTTATTTATGTTAAACCGAGTTGTATTGTCTTTTTATATGTACAATTCTGAACGATGCACATTAATGCGCTCAAATACAACAAACAGAACAGATATTTTATATTTTGTAAGCATTATTTGAATTTGTTACATGTTGTTTAAATATTATTTATAAAGCACCACTACACCATGGGAGAAGTAAATGAAAAGGATAAAACCGATTTGTTTCAAATGCGATACAAAAAATTGGGAAATGATAAAAAAAAAACGCTGCCATATTTAATATGTACGTAGATCTATGTAACTATATTGTTGTTGTGAAATATTAATCAATAAACGTAATTGGACATATGCACAATATACACCAAATGTTACAAAATACTGAATATTGTCTTTGTGCGTACCACTGTTTGTGAATAGGGATTTAACCATCAGCAACTAGAAAAAAAATGAGAAGCCTAAATATTTGTAGTCAAAAGCCCCAAAATTTAGAATTCTATATTTGATTTAGATAGACTAGCAGATTTCGAGGTCTTTAATTCGAAGGCTTTGAATCGTATTGAGTGCGTTGGATTATAAATGTTGAAAAAGAATATAAAAGTTTACTGTAGTCTTATAATATTTTCATTTATCCACGTTATCCTTTCCCTTCTCCTGATGTTTGTAGAATGATTTAAATACTTCATCCTATTTTTTTTTACATATGTGAATGAGTACCATTATTGATATTTTGGTTAGTAGCGCCAATGTAATAATTAAGATCAGAACAGTTATAATTAAAGCATATAAAAGAGTAGAGGGATAATTGTGAAATTAACAAAACAAATTCGTGTTTCTTATATTGACTGTAAATGAAATTTAATTATTCATCAGAAGAGTAGTGATTGCTTATATAAGTCCACGAAGATATTCCTTTCCATCTACATTCCTGTGTTTTTTTAAGTCTTGATTAGGGAAAGCTTATAGTAATTTTTGATGTGAGTTAAATGATGAAACCTTTCATAAAACTACTAATTTAATGAGACTTTAAGCAATAACATTAATTAGATAAACATATTTGCTTATAAAACCTTCAGAAATTTCCCAGTCACTAGTGATGCTGATTGTGTTGAAGCCTCAAAAGGGAAAAGAAATTTTGATCGATGTAAATAGAGAAAAAATACTATGTGGAAATAAATCTGTATTTTAAGTGTAGGCTTTTTTGAAGACGGAGCAAGTTAACGACAATATTTAAAGCGAAATCTGTGACGTACATGTATCCTTTAGTTTTGTAGTTGTACCATGCATCAAAATAGATCAAAATGAATAGTAAAAAGAAGATATAAATCGAACGAAGCCAAATATATGACTTTAGAACTTATTAGTCAAAAATCAAAATCAAAAAGTTCAAAATTTTACTTAACTGACAATTCCTTGTTCAAAATATTTACACTCTAACATTAACTAATTTCACTATATATTAATAATTGTATTGATGTTCTTCGATATGATAAATTATATTATTTAAAGTTTTGTATTTTTTGTTCAGAAACAAACTCAATTTGAAGCTTGTATTTTCACTATTTTTTTATTTAATAAAATATTTTAACGGAAATGTAAATAAAATCTTAGATAATGAAAATGTGTTATAATTGAAATTATTAAAATTTACCTTTATTAATACTGTTAAAAAGTAAGAGCAAGCCAGTCACAGCTCAAAATAGAAAATCCAATCGAGCAAGACGTTCTCACAATTTTTCTCAATTGCGGAAATATATTCAGGATGTAATAAAAACCGTTGTTCAACTCTTGCAATGCAAACACGAAATGGGTGCATTACATGGGAAGAATATAGTTTTTATACAGTTACGCACTGCGAGAACATTCAAACGAATTGAAAAACATTTGTCCCAATTAGTCTGTCCCCAACAATCTCATAGATTTTTGTATGCGAAAAATGTATTATAACGTCTTGCTTACTTGACATAAAACAATCAAATAAAATTTTAAATATTTATTTTAACTTAAAGTACATATTATCAAAACAGTTATTAAATATACATTTTATACATATTTCATCTCCTTCTAGAGGGATCCAATTATGTACTCTTCTAGGTGTGAGACATGGGGAATTCTATACCAAAAAACAAAAATCGTAATTCGAATCATATGCAGCTTTCCTTAGTAATGTGATCTAAAAAACTGAAAAAACTATATTCAAGTTTCTGGAATTCTATCTATCGAAACAGTGTAGAGGAAGAAATCGGTCAAAAAGCAGAGAATAAAACAATTTGAAAAGTTCTTAAAAAGATAATTATTTGAAGCTCTCTCACGTCTGATTTACATCTCTCCTGATCTAATGTTTTATGCAACATAGTTGTACTGGTTTTGATTATCTTTATCTCTTTCCATGTAGTCTCTATCGATCAGCGATTCGATACGCTTTTTTAAGTCCGCAGGCTGTAAAAAATATTGTTAATTAAACAATTTCCTGGTAATTCAGTTTGAAGGATGCAACTACCTTGACGGGGAAGGTAAGCTGATTGTAAAGCTCACTAATCAGGAGATTATGACTAAGGGTCTTTCGCATTTTCATTATTCTAACTATAGCTGCATCAATCTGGTACTGTCTGTCCTGGAACACCCGTTCTTCTGTTGCCTTTTGCTCTTCAGTCTGTAACAAGAAAATAAGTTGTGAGGAATATACACTTGATGGAATAAATTCTATAGCACTCACCGTTTCCTTCATTTGTATTTGATTAATCTTAATCCTAAACAATTTGTTAGTGAATTCGTTGTTGAACTGGAATTGATCCCTAACTTCAACTTCCCGGCTCTTAGGTATCTTCGTTATAACTCTAGCCTTTCCGCAAGCTAACGATTGCAAAGTGCGCCTCAGTTCACCATCCTAAAATTAGATGAGCTGAATAAATTAAAATTAACACAAATACAAATTTACTTACTTCGATACTACATGCAGATTTAATTTCTTCAAAGCTAAGAATATTTTTATCATTAAAAAGCAACAAAACTAAGGCTTGAAACAGAGACACTTGGAGATCTTTAGGACCCTGAAAGAAGCAATATTTTTGTTATGCTGTATAAAATTGTTAAAGAAATGCTTTACTTGTTCAAATTGAGCTTTTAAAACACAATGACCTAAAGTTGGTTGCCATTGTAATTTTCTTCCACTATGTTTAGCTAAATAAAACTTATTGAAAATAGTCTGCAGCTTTACAAGCTGGGGGGGCATTGTGACTTCCATAATCGGATATGTCGGCCAATAGCCCATTGTCAATATGTTGACGGTCATATCAATATTTGTAATGTCTTTGTCCATATTCTGCATGTACTGCTTGAAAGCTATGTTTATATCTTTGCTTAATTCCATATCTTTAAACATTCCTTCAAGTTTCGATGTGAATCCTCCTCCGCATTCTTGTTTAAGTTTCGATAGCATACTTTTTTCTGCGTCGACTGAAGCTGACTTACCAACCAAAAGCCGCTTTGCCAAATCCTTAGTTTAACAAATATATTTATAAATGTCTCACATGCAATATGTTTTAAATTAAAACCTTCTTGTAGAAAGCTTCAAATACATCCTTCCCGTGAATAAACCGAAAGAGCACCATTATTTTATCCAAGATTTGCTCTAGTTCTTCTTCAGTTGCTTCTTTGTTTCCTGCTCTTAATTTCATATCAACGTATTTCGCTGAAAAATATTAAAATGATGTAATAAAATTTATGATTTTACAATACTATCTGATCTCACCTATTAGTTCAGCGGGTTTATTGGCGCGCTGATTAATGAAGAATTCAAAGGCTTCTCTCAAAGAGTTTATGAACTTCTCATTATGCTCGAAACATGTATGTACAATTATATCCATTTTGTCTTTAAAATCCAATAAGTCCTGGACCATACTTTTGTCTTTTTCGGGGTCGATGACAATTGTTCGACCTTTTTTCTGAAAAGAAGTATTTTTTTATTTTTAGCTACTTGGCCGCATAATAATAATTTTAAAAGTTCAGAAATTATTTAGACTTTCTCCGCTCTAAAGCCTCTACTCATATTTAGTGTTGCTTCTATAATCAATCAGGCACCCGTCCAAAATATCATTTTACTTTAAAGGAATACAGATAAATTTTCTTTATAACTTTTTGGACTTTGAGCATTTTCAAAATAAAGGGGTTATTTGATTTTTGTTTTAAACAATGGGGAGATGGGGAGACGTTAACAATGTTTTGCAATAATTAAATAAAGATCAAAGTATGTACCTTAATAAATCCATTGAAACTAGCGCACAGTTCCGTTGTTCCATTTTTAACACGACTAAATAAGTTGTACATTAACGTAAGATCATTCAGTCTGTTTTCTTCTAACAAATTGTCTAAGCCCTTCTGTAAAATAGCTGTTAAATGTTCAGCAAGTAATTCTTTTTCTACAGTGTATATAAGCGGATATCTGGAAAAATAAAAAAGAGAATTGTTATTTAGCCAAAAACAATATAAATCCCCATACTTTGTACTAGAATCTAAGTAATGAAGCAATCTTTCATTTTCTTCTGCCAATCGCTTATCCACATGTTGCAAATATTCGGGAACTTCTAGTTCTTGCATTTTCCTTTGGCCTTCTGCTTGATAAAGTTGTTTAGTAGCAACCAAAAATTTCTCTTCAAACGCACGAGGATATATTTGCAAATCGCACAGCATTCGCAAAAGGCTTTTTAATAAAGCTCTATCAACTGCGTCTCCATTTCTTTCTTTTTCTATTAAGAGTAGAAGGCCTTCTACCGTTCGCTTTTGTATCAAGTTGTTGAGTGCTATGTGAGTTCGAAATAAGTCAAGGCCCATATCCCTATAAGATTTTAAACATAATTATATGAAAAGAATTACAAGAGGGGTATTACCATATTGAATGCACTGTTGGATTCTGAAGGACGTAGGTTCGATCTAAATACAAAAATATACTCCGCATCATAATCATCTGTTGGCAATAGGCTTGCCACCAGTCGTTTATTTTTTTTAAAAATACCTGTAGCAAAAAAAGGTTACAAGAGAATATATGAATGAAAGCTTTCAATATATACCAATTTATCCATACTCTCCGCTAGAAAAGGTTCTATATTCGATTTCACATGAGCCTCTGTAAGAGCTGTTAATTTAGAATACAATTGCGCATCCATTTTGTGGCTGCACATATTTTCAACAGCTTGATACAATTCTTCTAGAGAATACGCAATAGGCGTTGAGGTTTGTATAGCTATCACGGCTTCTTGAAGTTTTTGCCATGTACTTTCAGAGTAGTTATCTGGCAGTGTAGGCTTACCTGAAACCAATTTTGTTTTTGCATATGTAAACATATATTTGATCTCAAAAAATAAATAAATCTGCTTAAAGAGACCTTTACTGTTTTTGGCTATTTGATTTCTTAGTTTTTCAAAGTTTGTCTTATGCGATCGAGGTGTGTAATTAATATTTCAAAATTATTAAATTAATCGACAAGGCGGATATAACTTCCAGTTGATTCTAACACCTATTACGCTATTTTAGTTTCCTCAATTGAAAATCGTCCGAGGTAGAAACTTGGTACTGTAATCTTATGTTCTTAAAAATCTTGACTTATCTCCATTATTTTTAATAAACTTTATAAAATATTTTTAAAATCGAAATATACTTCGCCAGAAAGTAAAATTAAGGTACATATTTTTGATTTGAATACAAAGTCAGTCATTAAATATGTTAAGAATAAAAATAATATTTTAACATATTTAGAAGTTAGCAGTTAATTAATTAAGAATATCGAAAGATTGATTTTTGTTGCTTTTTTCACATTTCCGCAAAAATCATTTTAGTTGCCCCTTTACTTACAGCTGGAAAAATATTTCACATTTGTACGAAAACTCAAAATAATTGATAAGGTACTTCAGTACTATTCTGTTAATTTATGAAAATATTAGGACTGCTGCAAATAAGTACAACGAGAATACTATTTTATTTACCAACAATTAAGTTCAGTAAGTATTTTAGTGCTTCGGATAATGGAAAAGAGAATCAAGAGAACATATTGTGTAAATAAGGGAAGCTATTAATTTAGCCAGCTAAATGTTTTTTCTGTCCAGATTCTTCTACGTATACTTTATTATATATTTCAAATACATGTCTGTTAATTAATGACGCGATTTATACGAATGCTGAGTGAGTTTTCTATTGTTGATTATATTTACGGTTTTTCATTCAGCAGCAAAATTAGTTTTTGCTGCATAAGTAAGAAATGCCGTTATTTTAAAGGCTTGCGACAGATATATTCTAACTTATTGCTTTACAATTTTGCCATACCATTACAGAAAATTAAATGTGCTTTATGAAATCAGTGTATGATGAATTAACTTCGCTTTTTCTCATAGAAAAATACATTCCTCTTTCATTAAATCTGCAATTGTCGCAAAGTGTTTATTTCTAATGATTAAATTGCAGGTATCCCAAAGGTCAAAGTGAAATCCCATGCATGTAGCAACAAAGGGACATGTAATATGCATTACATATTAATTTTAAATAACAGAGTATAATAACTAAAAGTAGAAAAGTCAGTATAGGCTCTGATTTTAAAGACGAAAGCAATGAGAGTGCTGCAAATGCCAAAGGTTTCACGTAATTAGAAAATCGCAGAGGCACGCAATGATGCATCCTTCGCATTGATAAAAATCGCCAGAGGTGGACAAGCAGAAGCAGCCACTTGTCATCGGAAGACGGAAGTGCACCCAAGCACCGATTAATTCTATTTCGAGTCAAGAGTATTAGCAGTACTTACTTCGGAAGTTCTTTATGACGATCTTCTTAACGTCACCGGGCTTCGATAGATTGTTTACAGACATTTTGTTGAGAAAAGTTCCCTGATCACCGAAATGCGAGTTGTTCAGCATTGAGAAGTTTGGCTTTCTTTCGCAGTTTGCAGAACCGAATGGAATTTGGGAATTGTTTGAGTGCGAATTGTTGCGACAGAAGAATTTGTTGTTGTCGCCAACTTTTTTTTGCAATAGATTTTCTGTATCTTCCAACTCTGAAGTATCCATTTGCTTGTATTTTTTAGATGCACTCATAATACAAAGTGATTGGTTCACTCGAATGACCTGTCCTGCAAGAGAGTTCCTGTAGGTGTTATTTGGCCCTCGAAACAATTATTTAGTTCAATATTTTTAGTTTTTGTTCTAGAAGCTGATTTGACAAATGTCCAAAAATGTTGCGTGTTAACCACAAACGTGCATTTTATAGACAAACGAAAAGTTTCGCGCCTACGCACAATATTCGCTTGTGTGCAATTTAAACGAAAATTAAGATCAAAACTCGCAATATGTACTAATTCTACGAGAAAATCACTTTTAAACAAAACACACGACTGCCATTTGTAAAGGCTTCCTTTATTAATTATTCCGGCAGATGTCTCATCTTCCGACATTCTGACAGTTGCCGTTTCTCATTGCATGTGAGGGATTCTGTATTTATTTAGAATATGGAAATGGAACGAGTTGAACTTTTTGGAATTGGGTGTTTAGTATATTTACGAATTTGGCCTTTTAATATTTACTGGACAAATAACACTAGGTTTCAATTTTAATCTAGTAAGACGAATGTTTTCTTTAAAACTTTGACGGTTTAAAAATTGTGGAAAATTATTAAATTCCTAACAACCTCTTGATAAATATTAAAAAAGTATTAAAAATTACGAAATAACCTTTCGAAATTGGTAATTTTTTTTTTTTTTGCATGTTTAATAAAACAATATTTTTCTCTTTGAATATTTAACAATTTTTTTAAGAAATCACAAATATATAACAAATATATTTCTTGTGAGGCAATATAATCATATATCGCTTCTCTTTCTGCTCATCTTTTCAATTTTGATGTTGTTACAATCAATTTCGTTGATTAAACAATGAGAAAGATTTCTCGGTGTTACTTTTCGCTTCAGGAAATTTGCAACTAATTTGCGACTTGGTACTCCTCCTCCATGAGACAAGCATTCCTGGCGGTATTTTTCGCCGCTTTCCCTATTCAAAGGATTATCTTCAAAATAGGTTTGCCATATCCAAGACGCGATAGCTCTTGATATGAGATAGGAGTAATATTTTGCTCCATAACCCACTAAGTGTGAAAATCTTAATTGCCAAGCCTATAAAAACTTGTTTGTAAATAATACGTATATAAATATATAAACTCTTACAGTATTTTCAACGTATGGAAGACCGTAATATTTATCCTGCACCATCTGCAATGTCTCTGTGGTTGAATTTCTGTGATATTTCGGGTCACCATGATAAACTTGATCAAGAGCAGAATAGAAAACCTAAACGAATTCAATATACCTTGAATATTGTTTTCGAAATGCACAAATGACAAATACCTGTAACTGAGTTTCGCTTGCAGAAAATATGTGTTTAGACACACATAATCTCTGAAGCATTTCTTCTGGCATTGGCTCTTGGGTTTGGAAGTGCCGTGCGAATGTTCGTAATACCTAAAAGGGTATTTTAGCAAATTAAAGTATTGTTATTAATAATAATGTACCTTTGGATCACTAGCAAAGTACTCCATTAATACCGAAGGCACCTCAGCAAAATCGGTGCTACACCGGGTACCAGTCACATGTTGATACTCTGTGCGGGCTAACATTGAATGCATAGCATGCCCAAATTCATGGAATAAATTGTCAACCATTGAAGGAGTCAGCAGTGTTGGTCCCGACCAACGAGGTTGGTTTAAATTCAGCATTACCACTACAATTGGTAGTTGATAGCTTCCATCGGGAAGACGTTTCCCACCTCGAATGGTGAAATGGCAGTCCTGATTTGGTTTACCCGGACGCTCAAAAAGATCACAGTATATATACCCTAAAAGTCCTTCACTTTCATGTACAACGGAAAGCTTATAAATATCATTATTCCATGATTCTCCTAAAGTTGGGAACCCGCAAATTACTTTTTTGTTGTTGAAAGATTTAAAACTACACAGTTTACCTGGAAGCATGCTTGTGTTTTCCAAAGAAATACCATACAGCGATTTCATCAGATTATCCAAACCTTCCATACATCCTCCAAGACTGAAGTATGGCGTAAACTCTGATGGTGAAATTTGTAACCAGTGTCGTTTAAATCTGGCAGTGTAGTAAGGCGTATCCCAGGCCGCTAGTTTAGTAGTATTTAGTCCAGAATCTTTTTTCTAAAAAATTATAATTTAAAATATCTGCTTCATTTTGAGCCATATATTTCATACTTTCATTTTCTCCATAACTTGAAAATCTTTACCGGCTCTATCTTTGAGTTCCGTTGTTAATTCATCAAGAAAACTTCTAACCATATCTGGATTTTCGGCTGTGCTAGCTTTTAAGGCTCGGTGCGCATAGGTCGGAAATCCACAAGTTTTTGCAAGCTCGTATCGACATTTAAGCATATCCGACAGTAGTTCTTCTTGCCGCTCATCAGGATATAGGAAAAGCCGGTATGCAGCTTCTCTAGCCAATGTACTTGTGGAATCCGTGTACAAACCAGACACGAGCACATTGTCGCCTTCGACAGAAAAACTTAAGGAGACACATATAAAATTAATTTTTTCGCTTTATTCAATGGACTTACTACTGACGGATATTTTCTGGAAGCTCTAGTTTCGAAACCGAACGAGGTTGCACTGTTCCGGCCATAAATTTCTGACCCATCTGAAGAATAAAATCATTCAGGCGTACAACCTTCTGCCTCTGTGCCTCTGGCAAATGAATTCCACTTTGTTCAAAGTCAAATAGGAAAAGTGCAGCAACATGCTCATCTACTTCTGTTGTTGGGAAGATATCTTTCTGCTCTACGACTTGACTTAATGCCTTGTAAAGTTCTTTATGTATGTTAAGTCTAATATAGACAATGGTTAGAGCTGTTTAATTGCACAATTGATGGTTCACTTACTTTTCTACTACTCCGCTTACTGTAATGCATGCATCTTCTGCAGCGATAGAGTACTTTGAAATAGGATGAGCGAGTCTAATAAATTCGGCTAAATCAGCTACCCTGCACAGGGAGTCTGAAAGTTCATCGAAAATTTCAACCTGCAATATTTTAATTTTAGGGTAATGAATTGAAATTATATTAATATTGACGGAATTTTATTCGAAAATATCGTTAGCATAAACTTCCGTGGTTTTAGCTTTTTTCATTTATTAATTATTATTTTTCCTCTTTTAAAAGGTTTAGTTTTTCTTATTTATAACATTTATCAATATAAAAAGGAGTTGGCCAAATGTGGAATATCAACGTTGTATTTATTTTATTTTTGTGGAGTTTCACATATATGAATATGGCATACAATTATAAATTTTTTAGATTGTCGAATTTTCTTTTGTGGATATATGATTTGGAGCTTTAGAAAAAAAAATCCAATTTATATAATATGAGTGGCTAGAACTTCAATATATTATTGTGATTTATTTTTAATTAGTATAACAAGCTGATCCTTTGAATTTGAGAATATTAAATTATGATTTTTTTTTTTCAAATAAAATCTAGAAAAGATGGAAGTGTTAATATTGAGAAAATGGTGATACTAAAACATATAATTGCAGTTCTTTTAATATTGTCCGTCTATTCGTAAAGCTTAAGTAGTAGTTTTCAAAAGAAAAGAAAAATATTTACACCCAATCTAGCGATTCAGTTATATTTGTGTTTTTGGATCTTTAAAGTGCAGAGATTCGCCCTGTTAGACTTTAACATTTAAAAAAAAAACTTAAATAATTTTCTGTTTGATTTCATTAAACTCTACATATGCATTTAGTAATGAGGAATTTAACAACTTTAAAGTACCCTAAAATCATAACCTGTAAGATAGTTGATCTGGTTAAAAGCCTCGAAAAAATGACCTTCCCATTCATCAAAACATTACGTAATCACGAGTAGCATGCTAATCTGACTTAAGATCAGGTTGTAATAATACAATATATATTACCCTAGGGCTCCACATACCATCTTCCTATTCCTCTCCTTTGAGGTAGCTTCTTCTATCAGGTCATCTGTTTTCAAGATAACATTTTCTTTGAGAAGGTAGAAGCCTTCGTAAGTTTTCAGCTCAGGTATGTTGAAGAGGCCCTGCAGGGAAACAATAATAGTCATCAAATTACTAAAACATACAAAAGAGTCTCATTACCACTTCATTTTGGGTAAAATTAATTTTTTTCACCGGTGGAGAGTTGAAGGCAGTCGCCAACGGGGACCATGTCGACACCTTTCGCTTGAAGGGAAAAAATGAGCACTTTACGCCTAATTTGTGTAATCGTTGCATATTTTTGGTTATTGTTTATTTGTGATAATAAATATATCCTGCCCCAAAGCGGGAAGGACACGTAAATCAAAACTGTATGCTGAAGATACAAAAATGAATATTATTCAAGGTTATGTTTTTGTTTTGACGTTTAATCATTGAGATAATGATGTACTAGAGTCCGTATAAAAGAGGAGTAAACTGAAATAATAAAAGGAGAACAGCTTTAAATGAAACGTCCCATTTTGTTTATGTGGTATATTAGATATATTGACTTTTAATTTTTAAATGATAAATTACATATTTTTCAAAATTGGCAGTGCATAAAGATAGTTTTGGAAATATTGAAGTCCATTTTCCAAAGAATTCTGACAGCGGTCGAATGGCATCCTCCATTTTCCAATAGCGAAATCAAAGTCCATACAATTTTGACACTTACCTCAATTATTTTGATAGCTACGATGGCTGCCATTGTATTTAAAGTGTCTTTGATTTCAATTTTATTTATAAATTTCTCCAGAGGTGCGTTGATTTCCTTGAAATATTAGAGCATAATATTCTTTACATTCATAATGTTAAATTAAATGTTTCCACTATGCATTCGAAACAGTTATATTTGGTCCAAGTGTCAGACTTCACAGGGCGAATGAAAATATTGAATAAAGTTGCGTTCTCCGCGCAGATATTAATTTAAAATAAGCTAAACATATCACAGATATGCTTTAATACCGAAACGAATGAACTCCAATTACAATACGCAGCACAAGGCGTAACAATTTTTAAAGTGGACCGCATTTCGGTACACAAGTTTGTTTACAAACAGTGATTAACGAAATTGGTTAAAAAGCAGCCCCGGATTATGCGAACCATACATAAATAATCGTGCCTTCAAGCTAGTGGCGCTCCGCGGGAGCATTAAAAGTGTTCAGCTCTAGATTCCACAGTGCAGCCTGCTCCTGTTATGCAAACTCCTGCTTTCCTATTTGAACAAATCTCCGATTCTAGTTTTACAGTCTATGCCCTGTTTTGCGCATTTCAGGTGAGATAAATGGCCGCCTTCTAGACGAAAATCAGGAAAACATGGACTTGGAGACATCACACGCCAGCAGGGACCTGCCGCTCCAGAACTCGATACCAACGCCGCATCTAAGGTACGTGTACTCTTCACGAGAGGCTTCGTCTTATTTGCTATTGCTAGACTTAACCTTTGTAAATCGCCAAATTCCTTTTTAAAATGCTTTCAAGGAGGCATTTGAAATCCAAGCGAAGAATGAAGAGAAGGTATATTTCTTATACTATAATTGCTTACGTTATGTTGGTCAACGCGCTTTTGTTAAATCTTAATTGAATATATTTTGCAACAGTTTATTATTTTATTTAAAATTTTAATAAAAATGCACCACCTCCAAAAAAGTATATATTTTTTATTAATAATAAACATTTTATAAAATACCAAAGCTTAAAATTAAATTATTAATATTTGTTAATGTTTTCGTTAGCAAAATAATTCAATACTTAGCAATTTTTCTAAAATTGACGTTTCTTCTTTTTTTCTAATTAAGACTAATTACATGAAGAAAAAATTATTTCAAAGATGGGGTGTTTAGAGAAAAAATAAACTTTCATTATAAAAATTTCATAATATTTAGGATACTCAATTAGGTAAAATCTTACAGTTGTGTTAAGGTATACGATATAATGTAAATTAAATTACAAACGAATTTTTTTTATTCACATCAATTCCTCGAAATGAGAATAGGGTAACAGATTCGTTTCTAATTAGCGAAAAGGAACTATAAATTGTTTTTTTGTGAGGGTTATAATACGCATAGCCGTCCAGCTTGAGACCTAGTTAAACATTTCGTTAAAATTTAAGTTGTTCTGTTTTCGTTCTTTATGAGTTTTTTTTTGTTTCTTTAATAAATGTCATATTCTATTAGTTTCGCAAATTACAGGTATAAATGTTACTCTTGCGAGCCGCCTGATTGTAAGAATTCAACATCACATGCTCCCTATTGTCAAAATGCAGTTCAAGTAAGAATTAACATAGCTAGGAAGTTAACAAGAAAACAAGAGATTTTAATTCAATTCTAGTGCTGGAAGTCAAGAGTACGTGATCTTTATGGTGAAGAAAAAGTTCAGCGAGGCTGTACAGTCTCATTTGAACAAATAACATTGTTTTGTAATCAGGTGAGCTCTGTTTGTACTTTTGGAGTTTTAGCTATTTAACGAGATAATTTTTGGATATTATAGAATAGTAACAATTCTGGCCCTCGAAAAAGGCAAGCTTCTGGGCAGTATAACATCGAATGTTGCACGGGAGATTATTGCAACGGTGGTAGTTTTCCAGAACTTCCTCCATTAACATATAGTAAGCTTTTGTTACTACTGAATTCAAATTTAGAAGATTATAAATGGATAATAATTAATAGATGAAGTCACAAGAATGGACACTTCAAGTAGCGATATTTTGAAACTATCACTAGCTATATTCGGCCCTGTGATAATTATAAGCATACTAGCAATTGTGGTGATTTTCTTTATGAGAAGGACACATCAGAAGCGCTTGATGGCAAGTCGAGGTAAACAAGACTTGGAAACGTACTACGCCAGTGATGATCTGCTGCGGGCAACTAGTGCTGGCGATAGCACCTTAAGGGTTTGTTAGAGCCAATTTGTAATTGTCGAAGTCATTATAACTATTTAAAACAATAGGAATATTTGCAACACTCGGTAACGTCAGGATCGGGCAGTGGTCTTCCATTACTTGTACAAAGGACTTTAGCTAAACAAGTATCTTTAGTTGATTGCATAGGCCGAGGTAGGTATGGAGAGGTATGGAGAGGCGTTTGGCACGGCGAGAGTGTTGCTGTTAAAGTATTTTTAACACGTGACGAAGATTCTTGGAAAAGGGAAACTGAAATTTATAGGTATACAGATATTTGTATTTTTGTATGGCTTACAACTCTTATGCTAATTTCGTTGGTTGCAGCACTATTTTACTTCGACATGAAAATATCCTGGGTTACCTAGGGTCAGATATGACTTCAAGAAACTCTTGTACACAGCTGTGGTTGCTAACCCATTATTATCCACATGGATCCCTCTTCGATCATTTAAATCGTAATGCGTTGTGTCACAGCGATATGATGCTTATTTGTCTATCTATTGCAAATGGTCTTGTGCATTTACACACGGAAATATTTGGTACAAAGGTAGTACTTTGCGATTTTTTATAAGCAACTTATCAAAATGGACGTTCATTTTAAAGGGGAAACCTGCTATTGCACATAGAGATCTAAAATCCAAGAATATTCTTGTAAAATCCAATGGGACTTGTGCGATAGCTGATTTTGGGCTTGCTGTGACGCATTCACAAATTACTGGAAAACTTGACTTGGGGAATAATCGCCAAGTTGGGACGACTAGATATATGGCGCCAGAAGTGCTAGACAAAAGGTATTTGTTTTCTTTATACATATTATAATACTTAATGCTGCAAAGATAGTATACTGTGAAAATATAAATTTTACGATAATGCAATGCGCAATGCAAACATTGTAGTAATTAAATATTTAATTAACTGTTATAGCATAAATATGCAATGCTTTGAAGCATTACGTCGCACAGATATATATGCGCTGGGTCTTATATACTGGGAAGTGTGCCGACGAACTGTTTCAGGAGGAATCACAGAAGATTACAAAGTTCCATACTACGATGCAGTTCCTTCAGATCCGAGTTTCGAAGACATGAGAAAAGTCGTTTGCGGTGATAATTACAGACCATCAATTCCAAATCGATGGAGTTCAGATTCAGTAATTACTCTTTTTTTCAAAATTATAAAGTTTTTGGTTTTTCCATTGACAAATGTTTATTTTTTAACAGCTTTTAGCCGGAATGTCGAAATTAATGCGCGAATGTTGGCACCAAAATGCCAATGTGAGACTACCTGCATTAAGGATAAAAAAGACTTTAACGAAGCTCGCCGCTGCAGCGGATAACAAAGTTAGGTTAAATTACGATGAAGTACGTGTTTGATTATTTCTAAGTTTTACTATTAATAGATAGGAAAGATGTAATTAATAGGAGTAACAGTTGCAAAGAAGTTTAATAAGTTTAAAAAATGAAGGGTTTACGTACGTATTATTACTAAAAAACATCAGACGTGGGAAAATTCCTTTGGTATTTTAGCACCAATCACACAAATCCCACAATCTCATCATACAAATACAGTTAGACAAAAAATCAATTAATTTGAAAGCAGTTTGAGTGATTACTTATTAAATATTTTATTTCAACAGGCTTACATTCCAGTTTGAACAAAATTGTACTCTTGGCCAAGTTTTCACTTCAGTTCGGTTAGGCAGCAAAAATTGTCATAAGGTCAAGTTTTATTTAATATAATTTGATATAATTACCCTAAAAAACATTCGAACTGTGAACGTTCATAGCATTCCGAATTAAGAAATTGTTCTTTTTCTTAATTGAAACGATTCCCAGAGTATTCGATTTCATTTAATTGGAACTGAGGTTTTAGCAGTTTTATTTATTATTGAAACCCAAAATCTAAATGAGTATATTTATATATATTTATTTAGAATGTGGATGACATTCTTACTCGACTTATGAATGAACCTTAAGGTCTTGGAAAGAGAAAATAGATTTATTGGCACTCTTTTAATGCGTATTCTCCTTAATGTTACTTTATTAAATTAATTTTTTTGTTTAATATACAAAAAAAATTTGCTTCATGAAAGTGACAGATATTAACATATACTGTAAAGTGCTGAGTGTTGTTATGTACTTACGTTTATATTCTTTTGTGTGATAATAGCTGGCTATGAACTTTAATGCATCACATAATAATAATCAGCGGAACCCCAGAGAGTTCAAAAAACTATTGGCAATTTTTGCTGCTTATTTCGATTCTAATGTTTGCAGTTATATTAAAAAGTTGATCATGTCTGGTGTACATTTAGGCAGCAGGATATTAGTGTTATTTAAATTATAGTAGCAGTTAAAGATAAGCGTTCTTAATAAATGTAAATACGAGGCCATGTTGTAAATAATGACAGTGTTGATATCATTTAGTATTAGTTGACTACATTATCCGATATACATTCATGAAATCATGTAAGTTTATATATATTTATATGGGGAGGTGGTAGGTCTGCCCTTTGTATCTGTTTCGAAAGGACAGATTAAGGGTGGGTGTTTTTCTGACCTCAACGGAGCATATGCCAAACATTTTAAAGGATGTAATAATAAAGATATATTTATTCTTACAAAGATCAGTAGCAAGGAATGGCTATTATTTAACATATACAAACATACTCTATCATTTTGTTGATTGTGACGTATGATTCTTATCCATATCAAGCAAGAGAAACATATTCACTGAGTATTGTACTAGCAGGAGACCGGGTGAGCTAGGTTCCTGTGTAAGACAAACCAAATAAGATATAGTATTTAACCTCTTCCTGAACTACACATATTTTATTGTTTGTAAGCAGTCAGAATGTTTATTTTCGACCTCTGTAACTCATTGGACGAAGCGTTTTAAAGTAGTCACATTTCGGGAAAGCAATTTGAAGATCAACATATCTAGGAGACATATGGATTAATTTAACCACTGTGTAGTAACCGTGTAATGAATCAACGACATTTGAGCTTTATAATTATTTCCTTTTATTTGTTATAGTAAATTTTTACTTAGTGCCATTCGAATATAAGTTAATCTTCTTTGTCTTATTTTGGTGTTCCAATTTCTGTACATTTCTATTGTAGGTAAAATTATTTAACGAAGAAAGAAAAATCAATGGGAAATATCAGAACTATGGAGACAGAAAAAGATTTGCTCACATACTTGTACTTTATCACAGTTTATCGTTGCAAATATGCATACATTATAACTAATAAGATCAGTTGTACATAGTAATTAATTCATTAACATTTTTCGTTATAAGCAATACATAATAGTTTTTAAAAAAAAGCAATTTTGTTTCACTTCGTCGAAAACCTTAATTCCACGATTGATTTTTACTTTGTTCCATTTTTTCAAAATGAAACGCTTCCTTATACTGCTCAATTAAGTTTTATATTTTATAAGATTTTTGCCTTGCCTTTTCTTTCTTTCTATTTAGTAATTCTAGTTTTACGCCAAAAAGTGGACACTGTAGAAAAAATGTAAATATTTACCAAATTTAATACATTTATTAAAAAATAATAAAAGAAACCAAATTGTTACGACCTTCTTGTACAAAGGAGTTTAAATAGTCAACGAACGTTGTAAGTTTGTACTGATTAATGTACGCAAACTGTTTTTGTAATAATTACCTGCATATCCGATAATTATGAACATTGGACATGTAATATTAAGATGTTCAGCGAGTGACGTGATAAGAAAGATGCAGCTCACCAAAAAGGCTTAAGAAAAGGTGGAAAGGACCGGAGGCAGCAACAATGAAAACAATCAAATTCTGAAAAATTACTAGTCTATGGAAATGGAATTACTTTGGAATTACTGTAAGTTTTCTAGAGGCAAATTTTATCTATTACTTGTAAAAATATTAATTTAATTTGAAATCAACTTCAAAGATCGTCTTTAGAAGAAGTTTAAAAGAAAGAAGAAAGAAGAAGGCCTTCAGCGAAATAATGTTCTGTAAGGCATCTAATTTTGGTTATGAAATTTGATGAAGAACACAAACGAAGAAGTATAAATGATATTAAAGTTTCCTTTCGATAATTACATAAGTAACGAAGACCAAATGGATTAAATTCCAGGACAAAATTCTAGAATTAATGCGTGGATCTTGTCAAAACAGGTATGTATACATATATATGGCCTGACTTCTAAGAAAAAGGTAAAAGGAATTTGGTTACTAGACATACTATGAATGAAAAGTTAAATAGGTTCAATCGATTTACATGGTCTCACAGTCAATGCTTGATGGACCAAGTGTGTCGCTGAATCCTCGACTAGTTGCGTTGGGTTTTCAGGCACATAATTAACACGAATTTCCCATATTATTATGCAATTTGATAAGTGAGGTTAGCGTTAGCTGATTTCGTTGAGAATCGGTAAAAATCTCTATACACGACAAAGTCCCTATGGTACAAAATCGCTAAATTTAAAATTTCAAGAATCACGTTATTAAAAAAAAAATAAATAAAAAACTGTTTTACGATTAAAAACCTACATATAAATTGAAGAGCAGCTTACCTAATGAATCTTTAGAAAAACTATGTGTGTATTATTAATTATGAAAGAAACCACATCTTGCTTTTTAAATATTCCTATTTTGGAATTTGAAAAATAATTTGATTTCGTATAAATTTGAATATAACAAAACTGTTTAAAACAACAAAATCTGATATATCAGTTGTCTTTTTTATTTAGTAAAACTATAATTGAAAAAAAGTACTATGTTTTTTGCATCAAATAACTTGTTAGAAATTTCAAAAGTCCAAATGTTCAAACTAACATTGCCTATAGCATAGAGTCAAGTACTCATTAATCAAGATTAGCATTTGATTTTTCAAATAAATTACGTTAATAATTTTTCGCAAGGGGAATATATCTTTAAGGAAGTGTATTTGAATTTTTATTAGAAAACGAACCTTTATTTCAAAAATGTATTATTTCATCAGTGTTCTCCACTTTTTGCTTTTGGAGTTAATCGATTTGGCAAATGAAGCATTCCTATGTCTTTCTTTAACCAAAATTCAATTTTAATTGGAAAGTTTCAAACAGTAATTTGAAAAGGTCTATGTTGGTTTCAAACATAATATCAAAGTACTGGCAATCCTACAAGTTAACTCTTAACTACTCTTTCTTAAGAGGACCCCCAATTTTCTCAGATACTTCCCGTTGCTAACACTCGTGTTGCTGCTACCTTTGTAGAGCTTAACATGATCACAACTTACATACTTTAATCGAGCTTAGGTAGACAGGTAGATCTGCGGTACGGCAGAAATAAGAAACAGTCAGTAACATACCGTAGTTCAGGTGAGGTGAGCGAAAGTTGGTTTCTGTGCAATCGGTACTGGTCATGATCAGTCATTCTTAACATTTCTTTGCGACAAGAGGTGGAATAAAAAGATACAGTTGGTGAAAACATAAATTAACGACCTTTGCAAGAGAGTTTAGTGCCGAAACAAATGAAAGTGCACCGGTCGTCCGCAAATAAAATCGAAAATTTGATGATATGCGAGCAAGTGATCCAAAGTGATCGTCAGTGATACTTTTGTTATACAGCCGCCCACGCATGTACCTCAGAGTTTGCCTCAACTCTTCTATTGGATTAATTTGCCTTGGTGAGATCAGGGTACGCCATCCAGATTGACCCAATCGATAGAAGGTTAGAACTGATTTAGATTTTGTTTTTCGTCACATCTTCCCTCGTTTTATCTGATCTCCGTCTGGGTTTTGTTTGTGGTTTTTCTCGCATGACGTATGTCTGAATGGAATTTCTTAATGCAGTTTAGCTTCATGTTTTTGCTCCTTATGTTTTTCTTGCACAATATGGCTTTATTTTCGATCGTGTTACCTAATAATTCTGAGCGACCTCGATATTATTGATGCGCAGTTTTAAATTTCACTTTTTGTTTGCTCTGCCTTAAAAGTAATAATAAATTGTGCAAATTATTACCCGAAATGTTCGTTTCAAAATAGACATCGTTGCTGAGGTGCTAATTTAATTACCGTGGGTATGCTTTGTAATCATTTTTTTACTGGAGCAGCGCTGCAATGGTGTAGGATGCTTGCTTGCTCGGTAGAAGGAAGTCATAAATAAATTTTTTTTGTATCAGATAATGAAAACGATTAATTTTTATGGTATTCATTTTCTTATTACCATAAACAATTAATTTGTAAGAGGAGCTTGCTCCCATACGGATAATTTAAAGTTGTTATCGGTTTTGCTTAAAAATAGTATCAGTTGAGATTTTTTATTAGAGGACATGAAGAATTAGAAAGGCACATTATTTTTCCCAAAACTTATCCCCAGTTCTTTTCATTTGTTCATTAGATCCGATTGTAGTAAATTAAAATTCCAATAGACGTTCAAATGTTTCGTACAATTGTATTGAACTAATGGAACATTTTAAATTCCATTTGAGTGATTTCCCCAAGCTTGTTACTAATTTGCGCAGCGTTCGGTTGAAAGTTATGCGCCTGCCACCTCAACGACTGATTTTTGGCAAGGCTAAAAGATTCATTAAAACGCACTAATGGACTTAAAAATATACCGGATACACCACAACGCAACGCACAATGCGCTAAATCGGGTCTTACTTGGTAGTGTCACTGTTAATGTATAATTACCTGCATATTTTACTTTGCTCAGGGATGTGAATTGAATTAATAACTTTTGAAGGTTTTGTTCCCGAGCGGCTAGCTTTAATAAAGTAGAAACTTTTTCAGTTTTACCTTATGTATAACAGACTTGTTTTTCATTTTTAACTTCTTCAGGGATACTTTTACATACTTGTAGGTGAACAGTTGGTTTTTCACAATTTTAATCAGTCCAATCGAATAAAACTATTTATTGCATTCATTTTGAGCAATTGAAACAATAATTTTTTACTATAGTAGCATTGATAATATTCCATTATTTAATTATTTTATCAATTACTTTTGAGAGATGTTAGGTGTTATTATTGCTATATACATATGTGTGTATGCATATTATTTGAAACAGGCGATACATCACACAAGAAAAAAAATTTGATATTAATTATTTGTATTACATTCCGTAAATCTTTCGCACTTACGTAAAGGTCAGAAATCTGAGGGAACGAATAACAAGTGCAAATTGAGCTAAAAGATAGAAATTATTATTCAATGTAATCTGTGCCAGAAGATTGAAAGATAATAATTTCCTAACAAGTTTTTAAAAAACAAAAATTGAGGAATATACAAGAGCAAACTTAATTTGATTTTGTTCGATTAAAACTCGTAGCGACAAATTTCAACATTATATATTTTGGAAATAAATACAGGTTAAGATTTTTCTGCATAAATGTTAAACTTATCAATATTACATATCTATAGATATATGTATTATAATTGCTCATGGAAGGCTGGCTAGATTTTCATAAAACTTTTACAATCTGGCAATTAATCCACAGAATACATCTTAATATAATATAATATTAATATAATTTTTTTTAATATGTTATTACAGACATATTATATTATATTAATATAATATAATATGTCTGTTTTTGTTTTGTTTAAATAAGCATTAGATGAATTAAAACAACATTGGATGATTTAAATTACGAATATAATAATCGTTTTATCTTATTTTGTACAGCAATGAATGAATGAATGGAAAATTGAATATTCCGTATATAATTTGTTTAGAAATTAATTCATCTCAATTTGTTAATATTTAACTAAAATGCTCATAAAATGTGGCAGAAATACTGCGTATTTTACATATAATATAAGCTATCTTTGTAAGAGTATTGGAGTTTTAAGCCATCTAAAAATACATAAGTCCTGCAAAGCTACAACGCATAATATTATATAACCTAATCGGTATAAAAGAACTTTTTTGATAAAAAGTATTAATATTTTAGTGGATTCATAACATTAAGAATAAAACTCACAACAGGTGTTTTAAGAGGAGGTTTTTGATAACTCTTGCTTTAGAAAATAACACTATTATAAAAATATGTATGCACACACATGCTAACTTCTGTTGCTGTTTGTCATCAAAGTGTAAGCAACCTATAAGACAGCAAAAGCAAGTGGAAGGTTTTGGAATCCATTTACATAACTATCTCGCACAACTTGATTTTGTTTTCTTCACAACCAAACAAATGGTCAAACATAAAAACCACTAAGTGACTTATTATGGAAATTAATTCGTTAGTGGTGGCACACACCTTCTCTGTTAAAATGCATACGTGACCCGAGTTATATAATCGCCACGTATATGTATCAATCCCTGATTTAGGGCAATAAACTTATTTTTACGCACTATTTCGATTTTTATAGGTAATCAACTTATTTTAGAAGGTCGGGCTAGAGAAAGCATTCTCAAAATGAGAAGACGTTTTAGATTTCTACTATTAGATTCTCTAATTAAATTAGTAAAAGTCGATCACCCTAGTTGTAACTGGTTTCCATTCCACAATTAGGAGTTACGAAACAGTATCAAGAGGAACAGATGAAAATTATCGGCGCGCGTTGGGTGAAGAAAAAAATGTCTCTACCGATGAAACTCACTGCGATTAGTTCGAAAGTATAAAAACGCTTCAATATTTGTACTTTTCTTAATACAAGGTCCCCTTCAATGCTTAAGCTACTTTCTCTGACGGCTATTTGAAAAGCATTGAGCCAAGTTTGTTTTACCAGACTGGTCAGCCGGACTAACTCGTAACTGCCCAGCGACAATTATTTGGCTAATTTTTCATTTCGTTGAATAATACAGGTCAAGTTGCATTTCAGAGGATATAATTTGAAGAAAAAGCAATTAATTTTTAAGATATACATACATATGTTTTGTAGTTTTAGACCTTGTTAGATCTGATGTTGTAAATTGTAATAATTTCAGTGAAATTTATTGAAAAATTGAGAACGGTTTCCTTAAATTGTTTTGCATTTATATTAAGTTTTAATTGATGAAACCAAAAATTATAGGTGAATTTGAAATATGGAATAGGTGAAACTGAATTGAAGCATTTTTGAATTGCAAAATTTGTTGCAAGTCGGTTCTTTAGATGAGCACTTAATGGTCGGTTCATCATTTGTTAAGTTCTTATCAGTTCTCAGTATTGGCTACTGGACAATTAATTTATAACTTAAAGAGTATTTTTTGTTTTTGTTTTAAATTTTACGCGATTTCCTACATCTTTCTTATTCAACCGTGAAAATTGACGGACGTTTAAAATGGCTTAACCCCGAAATCAATTATTTTATAAAATCGCACTAAAAAAATCTTTCAATCTAAATTGCATAATGTTTTGGGGGCAATTTACTATTTCTCAATAAAAAATTATTCAACCTGCAAATTGCCTTAGCCACCGGCACAATCTAAAACACTGAGGCACTTCTAAATTGCTTGCCATGAGAAAGTAATTTCACTAACTTGTTAACAACGAGAAATTTGTGGCAAATTTTTCTTTTGCTACCGGTAGAATTATTATGTAAATAAAACGGACATCGTTTTTAACTTCAGTGTAGTAGTTTTCGTCGCAATAATGCAAAAACTCGAGTAAACCAAAGCGAATTGTAGAACGTGATAAAATGAGTTTAATTCTCTGGTTTGTAGATAATTGAGGAGAAATTCTTTTATATCTCTGCAGTAGACGAAAGACTGTTGAGTACTTTCTCCTAGTAAATTTAATTTAAATCTTCAATTGTGAAGTAATGAACGCATGTTGGTTTTAATTTGATTTGTGTTTCATATGAAATCGAAATCAAACGTAGAAATTTGGAGATTAAACTTCTCTTTGCTCAGGTGAGGGGTCTGATAAAATCCTATTGTTCCCTTGCTTTGAAAGAATAAGTATTTTTGTTCACAAAACATGAAAGACGTATATTCGTATTTGTAATAATATAATATGTTTTTGTTCCAAATTATTTATCACTTTGTAAAAACTTATGTATAAAGCTTGTAAGTGCGATTTGTAACTACATACATACATACATACATAATGTGCATTCACACTCTTGAAAAATTGAGAAGGTACATTTAAAATAAACCATTTTAAAACAGTTATTTACTAAATCTGCAAATTTTAGAGATTCCGTACCTAAGAAGCGTTACAATTTCTAATGTTAATTACCGTAGTCAAATGGTAATGCACGGAACCCTTTCAGTTTCCTAATGTCCGTTTGTCCGTCGCGTTCCTTTTATTTGTACACTTCTTAGGCCTTATATAAATGCAATTTAATATGCAGAATTTTAAGGTAGAGGGATCTCATTTTATATACATATATATAATACCCGGAAATAACATTTAAATGGAAATTAGTAGGAACAAAGATTAGCTTAGTTAAGAGTCGTCATAACTTATCAATTCAATAACAACAACGTAATGTTACTATGCAGAGACTGGGCTGGTTTTTCCTTAATAAACATAGGGTAATTATGCAATTAAATTCAATTTTATATTTTATTTACATTTATTATACATAGTATACATGTATTTAAGTTTTGATATTTATTAATTTGTATTTGGTATGTTATTCGGATACGGTAAACCGCTAAACTGTTTTTAGTCCTGTTGACCCTTAAAAATAAATGTCAATATTAATCAATTTTTACTTTTACGTGTGTATGTAGTATTTGAGAAAAATGATGTGATTGAGAATCGCAATGATTAATACTGGAGTTATTTCATAAGTCTCAAGTTTTCAATTATATCTATGTGGATTATTAGGAATTTATCATTACTAACATTTGAAAGA
The DNA here is from genome assembly GCA_959613345.1 of Tolmerus cingulatus. Taxonomy (NCBI): domain Eukaryota; kingdom Metazoa; phylum Arthropoda; class Insecta; order Diptera; family Asilidae; genus Tolmerus; species Tolmerus cingulatus. The sequence goes on along the minus strand of OY390708.1, from coordinate 18,755,387 downwards.
ATAATATTTAAAAAAAACTATATACTTTTAGTGAATTATTAGATCCAGGTAAATATTTAAAATTTGAGCCATTAAAAAAGCCTAATTGTAATTAATAGAAGAAATAAGTAAATTGCCCCTTGTTAGGACAGGTTAACCGGGTTTGTAGTGCTTAGTCGCTGATTTGTTTATACAATTTCGTTTACCCTTCATTTGCTCTACCATGACGAAACGATTTTATCATTCAGACCATCGACATCCCGCTGTGATTAAGACATCTCCAGAATGTGAAATGAGTCAGGACTTGTCGTGATTGCAAGTTCTTTTTTTGGGCGGGCAGCATAACTTAAATCGATTGGCTTTGAAATATAATCGAAAAAAAAATGTTCGAAAGGAAAGACTATCGACCGGGGACATATAATACGCGTGATTAGAATAGTTGAAAGGTGTAGTGAATTTGAGCGATCGTGGTCGCCTGGAGTCAATACCGCGAACTTGGACAAGAAGACCATGTGCAATGACCGGCGAGAAGCATAACAATTTGGAAATTTGCCTAAAAGATTCGTTAAGTGAGTCGAATTGTGTTTTGCAATTTATTTATTTAAAGCGCGTAGCAATTACGAACATATAACTGTACTGTAATAAATATTGTAAAGCACAGAGATTTGTTAATTACCCAGACCTGAACTCAGGTGCACGAAATACTTTACTTTCGCTTTTTCGCGAACCACTCGAAATATATTGCAAAAACTTTAAGAGTCACGCTGTTGAGTGCTAATTGAATGGCGGCAAGCAATCTTTTTTGATAAATAGATTTCTCTTCTTGAGAGTCTTCGTTTCTTAAGTGCATTTCCTTCAAAATATTTGCATTTTATTTCATATTTCAATCATTCTTAGAGTTAGGCTTGGTTTTCCGCTTTAGTGTTATGCCTTCCAAATTTAAGTGCTCCAATTGTTACAATAAGAATTACTTAATCTTTTTCAGATATATGTAAGTTATTAACAATTGATTAACAACTGAAAATAGAACAAATATTTTAAAAAGTGGACATTTTGTATATATAATACTTTATTATTTTATTTGCGCCCAACAACTGATAGTAATTTTAATGTTCGTTCATAAATTATAGATTTTTTGAGATTTTGGTATAATTGAAATGTGAGCATCTGTCTACAAAAATGGTTAAAAGAATCTTGAAAATAACGAATTCGAAAAGATCGGTTCTGAAAACATTCAATCGAAATTTTACTTCTAGAGCCTTCTGCAGACAGATTTTTGGTCAAGATATTTCCAAACCTTAAAGTTCAATAACAAAGGTTTTAGCCGTTATGTCATTTGGGCCTGCAATTGAAATTTGAAATTAGGGTGGAAGTTGAAATTTTAACAGTTTTCAATTATTTGTACATATTTTGCGAATCAATTTCTAATTTTATGTTTTAATTCCATATACACTACTATTATTTTGAGCACAACTGAAAATATAGAAATGATAGTACTATTCCTTTATTTAGTTATTTTATGCCACTATATTGCTTAAGTAAACATTTTATATTTTTGTTTACAGATATAATCGCCAGAAGAAATTGCTGAAAGGATACCAGGAATGAAATCAGTACCTCCGATGCAACAGGGAGCTGTCCTTCAATTTAACTTTGTGTACTCTTTGGTTGGACGAAAGTAACAAAAATGTTTCTATCTCGAGTCTAGCAATAGTAGATAGCGCGTCGTGTGTGATTTCAAAGTGGTTTTGTGCTCTGTTCTACTATAAGTGTAATTTTGCATTGAAGCAACTGGTTTCAGTGGGAAAGCGATCGAGTTCTTCCATTGAAAAGCACTCAAAGCCTTGCAATGGCCATGTCTCAGCCAGCACACTTGCTCGCGCTGCTAATGCTAACTGCTATTGGTTTTGCTGCGGGTCATGTATCTTTAACTTTCCCACCTGCGAGAAAATATGAATTGGATTTCTTGGATAATTCGAGAACAAAAGCACCCTGTGGAATGCCGCGAGGTGAGTCAATCAAAAATCTGTAGTTATTTGTGGTACCTACGTACATATGCATGTATGTGTATATGAAATTCGTTAGATTGCTCGTTGAAACATGTCCGGGGAACTTACAGATTTTGCAGCATCCACATAGTTTTGAATGTAATTAGTATGTGCGGCACAATTGCAGATCTAACAGGTTTTTAAGCAAAACAAAGAGAGGTGATAGAAGAACTTAAAAATACTCAAAGTCGAATTTCAAGGAAAACAGGTTCGATACCGTTCATATTTGCGAGATGTGTCAGGCATTTATAAGCGGTTTCTTGCAAGACGCGCGCGGCCTACCGCGGCCAACGCGAAGTAATGTTGAATAACAAATAGTTGGGACGGCCGTTTGAGTGGTATCTGCGCATGTGAAAACTTGGTGCTGGCAGGTAAAAGGAGCCTTCCTTTCATTGCATAACTGAATTAATTTGTTTACCTGATTTTAAGTGAAATTCCTTGAGATTCCAATTGTTATTAGCACACACATCGAACAAATCACGTCTATTCGCCGAACTGGTCAACGATCAAAACGAGAAAAACCGAGAATTTTAACAAGCAGGCAGAAATTCCGCAGTATGATAAGTTGATAGAAATAAATTGTTCACAGTTGCAATTGCAACATTTCCTCCGATGGAATCGCGTTGAGCCCACCAGCTTTTTCAATCTTGATTTTCGGAAACGGATCTGCTTGCTGCTCAGGGTTAAAGTCGGTGATCAATTGCGTTTTCCTTGAAAGAGTTCAGATTTCATTTTGGGTTTGAGGCATTACAGCTGTATTAAAATGTTTTATTAATTTGGATATCGTAATTTGGGTGAAACCACAGTAGGCATGATGTGTATCTTTCTAGGTAATCTTTTGCGCCTCAGCGATTTTGATTGCAATTGTTTGATGAATAATTCGAATGTTTGGAGCGCCTCAGGTGTGATTTTATTAACAATAATAATAAAATAAAGTCGAGGACTTTTTCGGCTTTTATATACATACATATTAGAGTCTAAGAGCTATGTAACTGTAATTGTCAGTGCTACAAATATGTATGTAAATATTTGGCACCCTTTTTAATTTTTAGTCTAAAGAGGATAACGGAAACGGAATATGTTGAATGATATTACTATGTATATGTATCACTCCTAGGTTTAATGTCATTTAAACACAGAATTGGTCTGTTTTAATGGGATGAATAAATCAATTTATCTTGTTATTTATTACTTACGGGCTGTATATATACATATATACAGTATATATTATATATAGAACCGGCGAACGAAACTACCTAATTACTTCAAATTAAATTTTACACTAGGAGCCAAAAACCGAATCTATGAGCGCATAGAAATTGAACGTTTTCTTACGAAATTCAAATTGTCATAAGAAGAGGAGAGTACAAAAACAGTATTACTATTATGTACATACATATATCAATTTGTAAAAACTCAAAATTGAAGCAATATGTTATAAACTGAAATATTCTTGGGAGTATTCAAGTATACTAGTATTCCTAATGAAATTTCAGTAAATAGTTGAATTTAAGTTAATAAACAATATATTACTTTTTTATATTTACTGTACAGAGCGCTTTTACTCTAATCAAATACTTTTACTGAAAGTAGTTACTTATATTGTACATATTATGTCTTCTGTTTACTTTTAAAATATGCGTTATTTTTTTCACTTGGTCCAGTGTTCCAATTTAAATAATGGTAATTTGAATTCCAGGGTTATATTTTTAATTATAGTATCTATAATATTGTAAAATGTATTAATAGTGAATGCATAATAATTCAGAAAGAATGTACGAAATATAATTAATCGCATTCTATCAATCATATCAGTACATACATATATTATATTAAAATAATTTACTAGTACATGTTACTAAAGTTTTTAAAAATCAATAAATTTTTAAATTGAATCAAAAGGAAATGCAATACTCCCATTATTCCAATTATATCCAGTCTTATGCAAGATAGAAAATAAAATGCCATCAGAGACCAATAGGCAGCTTTATAGTCCGTAATGTTTTTATTAAGCATAAGACATGTTTCCGCAAACAATATGCATAGGTATGTAATAAAAATGTTTGTATGTCCGACTAACTGTTACCATGCTTAATGCGTGTTGTAACAGGTTTTGTTTGCTAGTTTCTTAAATTACATGCAAGTGTCGTTTACTTGAATGAACTTCATAAGCGAGATAATTTGCGATTAGTGAATGAAGCAGTTAACCTCAAACTTGGACAGACAATTACGCAGATTGGATGTAATCAAAATCGCATTTCTCGCACAAGTCCAAAAATATGAGAAAAAAGAAGAAAGTATGCATTTATGAATCATTTAACATGTATCTTATCTACTCGAAATTTTATTTATTTAATTTAACAAACTTTTACTGTAAATAAGATTTTCGGATATTTATGATCTAATACTTAAGATACCATTTACTTCATTTGTAACTCAAAGTTTCGTAATTTAAGTAGCTTAAGTTCAACACTTAAATAGATTAAAACTAATATAACATATCAGAATACTGAGATAAATTTCATTTTTTATTTGAAACGGCGATCATAGGACGTTATTAAAATTTTGAATTATACAATTTCATTTTTGTTGAGTTTAGAGGTTACCTTGTGCGGGCTCTATCTAACGTTAAGTGAATATATCAAAAAGTTTAAATGGTCTTACAGTAAGCAAATTCTGGAATTTTCCGATACACAAATTATAGCGATAATTTACAGATATAGTGCCATTATATATTCATATTAAATCTACTGATATGCATAAATGATTAGATAACATTCTTTGACTAATACCGTAAGCGTTAGAGGATTGAAAAAGAATAATTGCATTGATATTTGAATTACTGAAATAAATATCCCCGAAAACAAATATAAAGATAGGTGAGACACTCTTAAGAGTTACACAATTTGAGGATAAGTACAATCGGAGGATTAGGGTATTAATTAGAATTTATAATCAAATAGGTGTACAAGCTTCGGAAAAATAACATATGTTTACGTTTTAGGGACGCAAATTAAAAGGGTGTGTATAAAGGCTAAACGTTACAAACAAAAAAATGTATTACAATGAAAGTTGTTTCACATATTATAAATATTGAGTGCAGTGAGGAATATCGTTAATAATTCGAATTATTTTGAAGGAAGTAAAACAGGGGATGAAAATTTGTATTGCAATTCTGTAATTTCTAATATTGAAATCATGAAAATTGGTATTGGTTAAGGGTTGATTTATTCGAAAAATCCTTAAATAAATTAATAGTCTATAAAATTATAAGTTTCTAATATGTATAAAATAACGGATTCCAAAATCAAAATCGATCAAGTAATCTTCTGACTGCATTTGCCATAGAAATTTTATAAGGCTGCATTCATATTTTTATATCTGCTGCTCAATTTATAAAAAAACCATGAAGGTTTTGTGTGAGTACTTCTTAGAACCGAAAAAAAACACCCGCAGTATTAAGAAACGAGACGGTAATATATTTAAAAAGATCGCCACATCAGTTAACATACTATAGATGCTGTTTTGTTTGTGGGAAAAATTTAATTAAATGGCTTCAAATATATCCAAACAATTTCTGTTACCACAATAAACTTATCTAGTCTTTAAATGAGTCGATGACATCAGTAATAAAACGTCAAATAATGACTGCTCTCTTATTGAAAGTTATACATAGCATAGATATATTTTTTAACCTTTACAAAATTATTTAACTTTAAGGGTAGGCTAATGACACGATATTAGTATTATAAATAAAATGTCAAACTTTTTTTGTCATCGTAATTCAGAAGTCTTTTGAGAATCATTTGTAAAGCCTAGTGTGCCGCTTATTAACATTGTTCATTATTACACGTTATAAAATATTGGTAAATCATTGCAACTTGCTATAATAAATGGGAGCTTCAATAATATCTAATAGACTAATACATTTTGTCAATGACAAACACGTGCCGGCTGGAGAACAAAAAGCTCATCAAAAATAAAAGAAACATCTGCGAACTAACGAAATCCGCATTTTTCAATGCTGTAGAATGTTGGACTTCAAAGTTTTTTGTTTAAAAGATTTGGTACGGAGGTCCATGATGAATAAAACTATTATTCAAGATCGTCATCGCGCGAAATTATTTTTAGAAATATGCTAACCAGCAGCATTCTTATCTGAGCGACGGGAAAGGATTTTGATTCATAAAGTTTTTTAACTAGCGAAGGTACGATTATATCGCAGTAATTTCAACCTATTCATATGATAGCATAAAATATTAAGTACCTGTACATAATTTGAAATCTATTGATTATTAACTGTAAAAAAAAAAGTAAAAATGAATTCATTAATGAAACATAACCATTCATATTTCCTTTTTTTAAAGTTAAATTTTGAAATACCAAAAGCATTGTTTCCAGATTAGTCAATTCGTAATTTGCCATTGATTAAGCAAGTGGTAGCCAACACGCAAAAGGTTAAAAATATTTTGAAATAAAGTATAAGAGCCATTTGCACTCAACAGACGTGCCATAAAATGAAAACAGGTCATAAAACTAGCAAATTATGAATATATTTTGGTATCGTTATTAGTAAACAGAAAACAAGCTTTTCGCATATAAATGTTTAAATCTGATTATTTTGCTAAGATATTTTATGTATGGGTGGACATTGTGGTTTTACTGATATTGTAATACAAATACCGTTTAAATGAGAAAATTTTACTCAGTAGCTTGAGGTAACCTACTTAGAAAGCAGCAGGTTTTCGTACAACCTTGGGCGACTTTGTTATGCTTCAATGAAGATATTCACCTGTAGTTATTGCTTATGAGATAAAAAATAAGTTTCCTCAATTTATCGTTTTATTTAGAATCACTTTGGCTAACAAATACTTCTTTGTCATAATACTTTAACTTAATTTGGAAACATACATGTACATATATTTGATGAATTTGTTTAAAGTTTGTTATCGAGGCATGCAAACTTTAAATGATATTGTTTATACTTATATATATAATTGGTGACAAGAGAGGAAGAGAGAGAAACAAAAATATAAAGCGCGGGTTATTATAGTTTAAATTCTTTTAGTAATCTATGACACAGCAGTGTTGTGTAAAATAATAGGGTCACCACAGTAATCTCGTACAAAATGCCAAGCTTAGCGGAAAGTAATTATTGATATACATATTTATGTACATATTTTATTGGGATTTAATAAATTAAGAAATTATGTAAACTGTATATGTACTTATAGTGTTTTTTAACTATTTTTGCCAGCCGTTATATTTTTCCTTTAAATAGCAATTATTAAAATCATTTGTGAAAAAGCAATCTATCATTCCTTTTCAATATTATTGTGGTTACTTATCATAAATGATGTTTCGCAAATGCTATGTTTATAATTTGTTTTTTGCAATTAATTTCTCATGTAGGGAAAAAAAACGCATTCACTTAATCTAAAAAAATTAACTTCAAGACGCTAAAAATATTAAGTTTCTTTAAAAACTATAAAGATGTATTTATTTTCGCTACTTTATAATTATGAGTTAAAAACAAAAAAAATCAGTTTATTATTTCCAACAGTCGAAAATCTCCAGAAAAAATCCTACTATTTATTAAAAATGTCTAGAAATATTTTTTCAAAACAAATTTAATCAGTCGAAAAGCGAAGTGACCATCGTTAAAGTAACTATGATTCGCTAAAATCCGGAATTTCATCCCATACCCACAATGGAAATATCATTCAAGCCGCAAAAGTCAAAGCACTCAGGTATCCGTGCAAAGCAAAATAATTCAAGAAAAACTGGAAACACTTGACACAGATTTTAGAAAACGCAGGTGAAAAACTTTGTTGCTTTTCTGATGAGAACAAATAAATAAAGGGGGGGAAATGATCAGGTGTCTTCGGAATCCACGTATGCACCCAATGTGTCGCAGCACCGCATACCGGCGCGCCGCGATGGATCGACATTTCACCTGTAAAGAAATGCGCCGGTGCGGCGCGCGTGCGTCTAATGATCTTGGCAAATATTTGATCGTAATGTGGTTGCTCATCGATTTCTACCTTGGTTTCAACACATTCAATTTGTTTACATAATTTCTAGTTCCTACTCGATGTTTAAGGCAAAAGTGCCTGAGACATTTTTTTTTTGAAAGTGTTATTAGTTTATTTAGAAAGTCCCCAAGATGTTGGTATACGCTTTGTACTATCTTTATCAGTTTGGAAAGTGAGTTCATATACTTTCAATCACTTTTACATACTTATAAAATGAAGTAAGTACGAAAGCAGGATTTTTTTCACCAGATTTTATGTTTTTAATTTTGATCCCTCTTTAAACCGTCATTATTACAGTAGATTTGATGCGTTATAATAAAATTGATTAAGTATATAGACAATATGGAACATTGGATCTGATTTAGGATTTTATACCGTTGAAACCAAAGCAAAGTATTGTTTAAAATCATATCAAACGAAATTAATGCTATAGAACTCTACATACTTGTAAAAATTTAAAAATGTTTGCCTTTCTTCTGGAAAATCCTAGATCCTAAATCCTAATTTTTTTGCGACATTTGGAAATTCAATTTTCAAGTAACATACCTATGTTGTAGAAACGTAGTAAATAAAATAAATGTCGCTCTTTGGATACACTTTAACCTTATATTTATATTTGATTTATTTATGTTTTTGTTAATAATGGATTAAACGTGAAAGGCTTTAAAAAAATGTGCCTAAATCTGGAACTTTGGAGAATATTTATGAAACGTTAAATATTATCTGGAAAGTTATATGAAAAACATGATCCAAATTTGGAGCAGCGCGGCGAGGGTAGTTTCAAAGGTATATTACCTCGTTTTTAATTGAAACTATAAATTTTGCTCCTTATTTTATTATTATTGTATATTTAAATTCAATTTTACAAGTATAGGAATTATTATACAATTTAGTACTATAATCTAAAATTCTTTCAACTACATATGTGTTTGCTATAGGTAAAAACATGTTTTTATTACTTTTGGGGAAAATATTTCGTTGGGATCCCAATAATAAAACTAAGGCATATTCTTATATACTACTAAAGTGCGGAGCGGAAAATAAGTAATCAATCCCTGTTTTTGGCATTTTATTTATAACCCGAGGGAATCCATAAATCAAATCATTCTTATCTTATATGTCATATCCAGTTTGTAATCTTACTACTTTAAGCATTAAACGTATTGTTGGAAAAAAACTTTATTGCGTAAGATTGCTCAAGTAGAAAAATCTGAGAATTTGTGCTGTTATACCGAAACTGTAAAAGTGTAATAAATATATGTATGTATAAATTATAAAGGTACTACCGAGGAAAAGCACGTAGAACCCTTTTCCATTTTTCATTCGGACTTCGACTGTAGCAAGTCTGGTAAGTGAACGCACCCAAAGTCAAAGACCCAGCCACCAACATTGGTAGCGAGCGAATTTTCACTTTTCCTCATGGGCCTGCTTCTTCGACTGCGGCTGCTCGAGGCGCTTTGTTTATGTCGGTAGGGGCTTTGCGAAAAATTATTATGATGTAAGCGCCTTTAATTACGCCGAGGTTGAATAAATTAAGGAGTTTTCACATGAGTGCCTTAGACTGCGCCGGCCGCCGGTTGCGAAAAACCAACCAATGAAGAATTCAATTTCAACAGCTCCGCAGCAAATGTGCATGCCATCAACTTGCAGGATGGATGAGAGTCCGAAGAATTCAGCTACCTGCAGCAGGTGTGCAGCGTCTTGCGAAAGCGGCTACAATCATCTTGCCGCCGCCGCGTCTCGCCAAGGACGAAACAAGCAGAAAAAATGCATGTGTGAGATTTTACTAAGCGTTGTAGTATCTACTTATTTATTTTATTCGGGTAAATTTTGTATGCCTCCAGTTACATAAACGTAGTACTAAAGTTAGTATTTACTTAGTCAGCATTACAATTTCAATTAAGTCATAAACCTTCGCTAGTAGCAGCGAATGCTGCCTGGTAAACGATTATTGAAATCCATTTTGCAATTGCACTGCCAATGCAGGTGTTTTCGCTTTCCAGTTAGTATAACTTGAACAATGTTACAATAGAGGCCGAGCAGCGGAATTGTTGATAAAATAGCTTCCACATGGTGGCATTTTAAGAAAATTGTTTCATAATAATGTTTTTCTTAAATGTTTCTTCTTATGAACATATGCATTTCAATTTCGATTGAATGTTTAACCGATATTGGAATTAAGGCGATAAATGTGTACTGTAGACACATGTTAAATGTTTAAAATATAATATGTATATAATTTTCGTATGCTTTTAAACATGTATATAACAATACAAAAGACAATAATGTAACCTTTTATATATAGAAATCGTTAGGGCTAAATGTGTTGAAAATGTCACTGTCAAACATAGAAAAGCAACAATTATGTTATATCGTTGGCCTGGCCTTTATGTATAATGTGAAGTCTTCAAAATTATCATTTATTTTATAATTAATAAATAAACATAATGTGAAGAAACTGCTATGTAATTTATTGTGTACCTAATCTACATTTGTAATTTTTATATTTGCCGGTAGGCGATAGTAAGATATAAGGATGACAGAAGTAAGGCCTTAACAACTTATTTTTTAATAACATGGCTTTAAAGATTTATTAATTTTTGTTTTTCTAAGAAAACAACAATTTTTTGATACCGTACGCTTTACTTTTTATGTACAGATTACAAAATGATTTTGTCGGAGAATTTTCTTCAAATGGTTAAAAGAATTAATAATGACGTATCACTTTCGAACCTTTTTATTTAAGAAATCTCGTTTGTTTCTGTGAGCTACAAGTATTAATGAATTTAATTTCATTCAATTGAAATTCCTTGCGGACTCGTTAAAACTCAACTAGTTTTTTTTAGGACGGGCTTTCACTGTTCGCAATTGCTGCTGGTCAGCGATATGAAACTATGTACTGCATAGAAACTAATTATTATGCGCGCAGCGACTCCCGAGTCTGCGTAAAGTGGTCAAGTTCTGCGCACCTACGGAAGTGCCCCAAATGGCGTAGAGCCATATGTTGAATTATTTTTTATTTTATTGCTACTTACTTAATCCGCGTGGTTAAGTGATCGATTGGTCGACTAGAAATCGCTGCCGCGCCTAACTGGCATTCCATTTCGATCACAGTCAACGAACCTGAATAGAGAGCGCAAGTATTGGCCTCTACTGCGATTCGAATTCGAAAGCGCCGCGTTCTTTCCTGAGACGGGAAACAAACACTTGTTGCTGCTGCGCGACGCCAGTGAACTTTCAAATATTTTTACGCGAAAAAAGGAAAATTGATTGATAACGCAAAATTTTGTGATTTATTCATTTTTTATGGTTGTGGGTTATGGTGTGGGATAAAATCACTTTTGCTGAAATATTATTCAGCGGGAAACCTTCAGATGTGCCTCATTATGTTTCGGCTGCTGACTTATGAGAACAGAAGGCATAATTAATTTTGGAGCTTTGATTTAATGAGATTTATTTTTATTGATGAGTTTATGCCCCTTTTTACGGGTTTTAACGGCTACAACAAATTGATGATTAAGAAAATTTTTGTTTATAACCAACGGATGTTTTCACAAAATTCGAATTATGTTAAAATATTAATTGAAATGTACAGAGACGTGTGAACCTCAGTAAATTGGTAGTAAAAAGAGAATACAGAAATACATATAACATTTCTCGTCTATTCAAAAATAAACTTAAAATAAGATTGTGTTTTGAAATAATCTCCTGATTGACAATGAGAAGAATCAATTAGATTTGAAATCACTTCACCGAAGAATTTCAATGCTTTGAAGATGTGATTACAAAGCGAAGTAAAATATACTAAATTACTACAGTTAGTGATTTGACTTTATTTAAACTGCTTTCAAAGTTTTATCTTCAACGAAATGCTCAATAAAAATGAATGGTCCTAGTTTGTTTTTAAATTTAAAGTTATAATATACCTAAGTTAAAGTGTTTACTACATACATCCGAATTGATGACCCATACCGAATAGAAGAACCACTGATAGGTTGAATATAAGTCATGCATATGACTTTGTTTAAAAAAGAAATTGTTTTTGGTATTGAAATTTATTTCAGTAGAAATTATAAAAATGGGAACTTTTGTAAAAAGGTAAGGCATGTACTCGTATGTAGGTATATTTATTTGGCTGTCTTTCTATGATGAAGCCGTTATTTATAATAACCGCCTAATGTTGATAAAATAATATTGATATTTGTAATCCTCCTTCTCAGTATTACCTACATAGGTATAGACCTTGGGTCTGTGAAAGAACTGATTAGAAAGTGATAGTGCTGAACTATTCTATCAGGAATAACTTCAGAACGTGACGTCGGATTTGAGCTGTACGACAGGAAAGGTTTTGTCTCATAAAAAATTAGTTAGAGTAAAAGGACCGGAGTCAAATTTTGACCACTATTTTCGAAGTTTCACATCGATTATTCCCTTGTTGATGAATTGGTTTGTAAGATGTATCCTTAGAAAGCTTGTACCTTAGTTTTCTAACACACTATCAATCAATATTCGACTATGCATTATGTTTGAAAAAACTTATAAAGTATATTGAGTTAAGCTTTTGTAAATTTTCATTTGCGATTTTAGCGATGAAAGATCGACAGATTTTAAAGAGGTGTCCAAATAATTGTTTCAGAAGACATTTAGAATCGGTTGGTATACTCCTGTTCTAAATGTCTTGTATTGACATAATGAAGTTTATACTAGACTGTAATTAATTAATAACCTTTTTATAATCCACCACAACATTGATTTTCTGAAACTATTTGAAATTAAGTCTTATAAACTCGTACTTCCTGACTCTGGGCTTTGCTGATGTATCTTCAAGTATTTAGCTGAAGATATTTATATAAAACTCAATTTACTGGAACCTTTCGGATAAAATCAATAACAGTAAATTAAATCGTAATTTCCAGTTTACATTTATTTAACCCACTTCTGTGCATAAGTAGAATTCTGGAAGTGCCCGTCTGACCAGTTTTAAAAGTAAGAACGTGCCCTGTCGCTTGTCCCGCGAAAATACTCTAGATCCGAACTGAAAGCTAGTTGAACACTCCGGGCTTCAATAAGATTGCGGCGTGCACTTGAATAACAGATTCTGCCTATATGCGCTTAATTATGAGCAGCATAGCATAAAGGTGTAATTGCATAAAGCTATCTTAAATTGATACGAACAATTTCGTTGACTTCTTTGCCTTTGGAATGCGGCCGGAGCAGGCTCTGTGCAGCAGCGGGCAATTTTTCGAGGTGGTTCGAATTTTTACTGCTTTGACAATCGGTTGCAGAAATTGCAGATGAAGGCTGGGGCTATTAACCTCCGATTGCAGATTATGGGTTTTGGTTTTCGCATAGTTATTGCACTGTAGATAATAAACGCTGAGATGTTGTAACAAAAGAAGACTAATAAGAAATCAAACAAAGTTTTGAGGTTTTCACTCATATAATGAATTTGTTTAATTAATTATGTGGGAGTATGGAATGTGTGGAATGTGGGATAAACAAAATAACCATTATTGTTAATTTTGAGGATTTTCTGTGGCAATTACACAATCGCATTTTGAGAAATTTTATTGTTGAATCAGTTTTACTGTATATGCAGGAAGGAATTAATTTTGTTGTTATCTTTTTCTTATTTAAAAGGATGTTACTTTTTAGATGTTGATCTCCATGTAAAAGTAAAATGATAAAAAGTGTTATTTTAGCTATTGTCCTCTTTAAAGCAAACGTAATTAATCACTTTGGGATTTTTGGTGTTCAAAAAAATCCAATTTTTTTTTGGTACAGTCCTGCATGTTTTAGAATTTAGTTTCACTACGGTTTCTATGATATTGTAGATGGTACTTGTGCTCTTTCCATTTTCTTATCTGGTTTAGGTAAGAAACCAAATTTTCATTGAGTTGAAATTTTAAAAACCGTCATGTATGTATATAAACATATTAAAATTTGCGAAGAGCGTATCAAATTACGATGATATTTATCCATCAAAACTTCAAATGTTGTCTAAAAAATAATATAGAAATAGAAGAAATAGTATACGTCTCTGAGTAATCATAAGCAATATATGTATGAAAGTACTAAGAGTACTAAGCTTTAAATTTAGGCGTAAGACTAGTGTTCAACAGAAGGACTCAAAATATAGCGAATCAGTTTTATTTATGGATTATTGAATTTAAAATGCCTTTGCTGAAAACTATAATATTTTAAGATTCTTATTAACCATCTGAAGTCGATGACATTCATCAATATACAACTACACAGTACACAAAACTACGTACATACATACATATTTGGCCGACATTAAGTCTACACAGTCCAACTAAAGACTCTACGGTTAGAGTGTTATTCATACTTTTTGAGGAATTCATGAGAGCCACATTTCGACAGGATAAAGATCTCTGTAGGTCTAGAAAACGTTTGTATTGGTTTCTAATGAGCCCCAAATAGCAGGAAGTGATTCTTCAGATGTGAGCTGTTGTAGTTCTTAGCATATTCGCACCTGTCGCGCACCGACTGTCTGAATGCATCTCGCGGCCCATTATTCCGCAAGAGAGTTCTACACCCAATTTCTTTTCAACCGCTACACAACATACTTTCGCGTAACGGCTGATCGCCACAGATCGCTCCATGCTCCGTCTTTAGATTACCATTTCACCGTGATCAATTTGCTCCCAACCGAGACTTATCTGCGTCCGTTTCTATTCATCGCCTCTTTGGATGGTTCGGGTTCAGCGTCCCGCGAAGTATCGCGAAGCATCGCGTTCTTATTTTTGAACAACGATTTCGGAATACTTGTCGCATGGGATCTTCGTTTGTCTAGTTAGCGATCGATCACTGATGCTGTGGCTCATTAAGATGCTATAAATTTGTATCTTAAGATTGCACGCCTGATCAATCGGCCTTTCTACACTTTGCTCATTTAAACTTATTTGCATTTTGTTGGTGGCGTATGCGATGTTCCATAGCATAACCAAGAATATTTCCTTATGACCTCGTCAATGGGCTCGATTACTCGTGGAGGATGGAACGACAAAGAAATTAAAATCTGAAAAGTGATTCAATGGAGAAATACGTGAGTGAAGGAATAGGGGAAGACATTTACATAAGGCGCAGTACGGCAATTTTCTTATAGCTATTTTTTCTCAGGTGGGCTGTTTGCTATTGCGCGGTGTTTAATATTGAAGCACTGTAAAACTGAATTGAATTTATTATTATTTTTTAATTCCTTATTAAGATTCATGGTAAATCTGTTGATTTCGGACCTTGAAAAATGTGTGCGGGATGTGATATTGAGTAATTATGAGTATCATGGCAAATCCGAAATCCTTTTAAGTGCACCTTCTTTTTTTCTAACATAACCTCACCGACAGTCAAGGTGAATGAACAGTAATTTTATAAGCATTCTTGGCTTCGTAAGTTGAGGTGCTCCATCGCGGAAAATGATCACGTACATCAAAAGCCGGTTAAAACTAATCAGATTTAACTAAGAAAAATTGTTGCGAAAATCCAGGGCAACTAATTTTAGAATGTGAAGAATTCAGGAATAGTGCGTAAGGCGTCGTACTTTGTTGTTAGAGCGCCGTCTAACGATTCAAAAAAGAGAACCTGAATTAGTACCCGGTACGGGCGCAATGAGTTGCTTAGTAAAAATAAGTATACTTTGAATAATTCATAGGAGTAACACACCTTGATGGCTGTATCTTCGACATAAAGGTACCTGATTCATAATTCTACCGCTATTAACCAATGAAGTTTCTGGGGAAAAAGCAAGTGCAATTTTACGTGACGTAAACTTCTTAGCTTCAAATTCTGTGCACAATTACTGTGTGCTTTGACAAGAGAACGCAATTTGAAATTCCTCGCTACATGTCCTTGAGTAGTTCTGCAATCTGTCATTATTTTCAAGTACTAATGACTCGACTCAGTAGTTACAAAAGAACACAGTTTTGCTTGTTTTTAAGACGTGTCTAACATAGTTTACAAACATTTATGTATTTAACGTTTAACGCGTATTTTATATGGGACAATTATTAAAACATCTAAGGAGCCAGTTTCTTAAAATATGTTTCTAAAGGTCCTATTGTTATTTATTTTTAAATTTTGAATATTCATTCTGAATTAAGATGCTCTCCCTAATATGAATAAATGGCAAACATTGTAATTTATAGTTTTACGAATTAAATTTTACGCTTAACTAAAGAATTCGTTTCTCTGCATCGGCATCTAAAATTAATATTACGAGCATAGAATTAATTCGTCAACATTTAGAATTTGCTTACATTTTAAAAGCCACCGTCGTCTGACATGAAATCGATAAATTTTCTCTGAGGCATTAATTTTTCCTCAATTTGTTTTAATAACGCGTTTTCCACACCCTTTTACATTTAACGACATGGACTTTCTTCGCGGGCTTGCATTGACCATATACCGCATGAATCGAAACCTGTTCGCCTGAGGACAGAAACGCTAAAGCCGCTCATATGTTTTTACAAGTCTACCTGGATTCGCATAAATTTGCTGGGACCTTTAGTGCTTGCGACATTTTCATATTGGAGATGTTTCAGGCGTACTTTTCCCACAATTCATGACCATCAGACGTAAAAGTTATGCACCCGGTGAAAATTCATTTAAGTATATTTCACTCCAACCGCGGTATCGCTTCTGGCAGTATTTTGTATATGTAGTTAAAATTGTCGTTTCTATCTTGAGTTACATTAACTTTAGTGGATAGCGTTTTTTGTCGGCAAGCTTATAGTGGAATGGCTGTCTTTTCTTGAGGCGGGGGAGGGAAGCTCGTTAGCTGACATAAAAAGGTTATAACCTTTGATCAACTGCTGGATACGTTTGAAGGTATTTGAAGATTTTATCTGGCGTATTTCCCTGATATATCCAAGCAATTATAATTTTTTGGCAAGACATGTTTGAAGTGATGTAATTGCATTACCTTTTTCGCCGTTTCCTTTACTTTAAAGCGAGTGCTTGTATATACTTCATTTTATTAAATGAGTTTCAATTAATGCTTCATTCTTTACAAGGTTTCTCTCTAATTTATTCCTCTGGCAGAGAGAATTCGCCTAGCCATTTTGGGTCAGTGTTTTCCTATAGAAAACACGTTAAAGCTAATAATGAAATATTCTCGTAAGTAAGCAATAAGAAAACATTTATTAATTTTATATTTTTTATTGTATTATCCCAGTTTAAACTTATCCAAAAGATGTCATGTTGTGCTTAAGGTACATTCTTATTGATTAATATAATTACATATTGCATTGCGTTTAAATACATATATACTTTGTACTTTTATCCTCAAAGCTAGATAATATAAAGATCGATATAAGAATAGACCAAAAGGTGTACATTAATGCTTTAGAGCGACATTTAGTATTGATTATTTTCTGATGAAAATTGAGTTCTTTGGTGCTTTATGTACGATATTAGCTCTAAACAGATTTCTTATAAGTCAATCAAGTTCTAAAAGGTTTCTTCAGACTTTTGAAACTCCCGAAAATCACTAAAGTAATATTGGAGAGCATGTAGAACAAAAGTTAAATTAAAAAGTTTAACAAAATAATAATTACGGCAGCAAATCCGAAACGCTTGGGAAGCAAAAATATAAGGCTGCTAGGCTTACTGCGAATCTTACCTTCAAATGCACTACAGTTTGAACAAAATTGTTTCTATTAAATAATGGAGGAGAAAATTCAAATTATGTAATTAAGGAAAATACTTTAAAGGCATTGTCTTACCTAAGGCTACTATATATACAAGGTGCTAAGTTTTTCTACATAAAAACCTGTGAAAGTTTATCAAATTTAGCCTCAGGCGTAACTGGAATGAAGTTTGACTGAAAAAGACATGACTTTGTTTAAAGCTGAAGAATACATATCATGTCCTTTGATTAAGAAAGTTCTATGTTGGTGTAGAAAACAAGAACTACAAGATATTGGAGCAGAGAGATCGACACACAGATTGGCTCACGTCATACTAAGCTTGTCTCGAGCTTAACTAAGCTTTGTTAGGATTGTTTTTTCCAAAGCAAATGTAGTACCAAGTACCAGTAAATGTAATGCTAAATTCTGAAAAGTAGCTCATGTACTTCTTATTGTATTGAAGTGTCTTTTAATATAAAACAAAGGATCATCATAAAGCACAAAATGTTAAAAACTTATTAAACCGCGATCGGCTGAGTCTTGCCAAGAAAATTGCCGATAGCCAGTACGATGTTGAAAAAACGACTTTCACTTGTTGTTGGCATGCCAATCTCATCAATAATTTTCTCCAAGTCCTAAATTCACATGTAGGGGCACTGGTTGCTTGCAATTACTTAACGTTTTTGCATCGCAGTGCGCACCTTGATCGGAGCTGCATTAGCTCCGATGGAAGTTTTTATTCCAATTGCATTCCGCGATCGCTGACACTTTCTCATCGTTGCGTCGCTGCAAATCTGGACAAAGCCCGGATAGTTATCGTAGTGCAGTTGCAGTAGTTCTCCGATCTAACAAGAAAAAGTAAGTACGGTTTGGGGGAGGGGGTATAGAGAGTTAATGATGATTATTCTTAATATAATGACATAAGTCGCCTGTAGGTGAAATTGGTGAAATTGCACTAATTCCATAGTGCGGCTAATGTTTGCATTATAGAGAATTTCACAAAACTTATTGTTAGACAGGGCGAGCTGCTGTTGTGGCCACCAATTAATCTGCCTATTACGCGAGGTTCCCATTTAATGAGGTTTCGAAACAGTGAAAGATTCAACCTGCGCCCATCGCACTGCTCAACGATTTGTTGTGCAACATCGGTGTGGACCGCGCGGAGGTGAAAAGTTATTAGTAGATTCTTGCAAACGTCGAGATTTTCACGTTTCTCAAAATTCGAAGCTCGGATTGTGGGAGAAAATAGTGGAGGCTCTGGCGGCGGCGACGACGGTGGTCCGCGAAACATGCTACCGCGTGTTGCTTAAGTTGAATGCAATAAAAATGAAAGTGGTCCCTGTTTACCTTTCTGTGGTTACCTCATAACACAGAGTATGAAGTTTTGCGCTTTGGGTGTTTTGTCAATGAATGCGAATAATCTTGAGAAAGCAGGTAATTACATCAAGTTTGAGTCTGTCGGTAATTTAGCCGCACTGTCTTGGGTGGATTTTTCCGAATGCTTGCATGCAAAAGAGTAAGCGAAAATATTTGTAAAATTCTGTACTCTATAAAAGTTAAACTAAAGAATCATATAAAAAATTAGTAACAACATTCAATAGAATTGATTCAATTTATATTTGTTATATTTACATATGTAATGGTCAATGCTGGAGGAAAGAATTTGTATTCTTCAGTTACGCAAGCCAACAACTTATAGAATTATTGATAAGTTCATCATTTCAATCAATTCATGATACTATCATGGTTGGGGTTAAAAAGCGAAGAAAGACAAGTTTGATATATTCTCATAATCGAGAAATTATTAGTATACTTTGTAGCTTGTTGGACTAAATAAGTGTTTCCACTAAGAGCCCTTCGTAAGCATTGCAAATATTCTTATTTCAATCCATATGAATATTTCCGAAGCTTACAAAGGATTTTTAGTCTAAATTTAAACGTTGATTTAGTCCATCAAGTTGGTATACTAATAATTTTCATTTATGTTATTTTCGGGTCCTTCATAATGTTTTTCTATTGTTCAGAAATTAATTAAATGCGCTTATTTCAAATTATTTTAATTAAAAGTTGTTGCAAACTCAAACATATAAATTTGTTGTTAAATAATTGGAAAGTCTCGATATTTCGGAAATAGACCATTTAAATGACAAATGTCTATGGAGTCTCCACTTTTAAGCTTGAAAATTACAATCCCATATATAAGTATGATATGAGATCCCTGGCTGAAACGTCTAAATACAATATACATGTATGTAAGTAGGCTGTAAAAATATAAATATGTAAAAATGAACAAACTACTCTTTCATTTTGATGCGAATCCTTAAACAATTACATGGTGGACAAATGTATTCAAAATTTGTCATTCTCAAAATTGTATACAGATGACTGAAGTATATATGTAAATATGAATGTGCTGTTGTAGTTTTCAATGTGCTGGCTACAAATTTCAAAACTCAAATTTACGTATAAGGTATATGTATAGGAATGAAAATTACCTGTTTTATATTTAGTATTTAATTGTCGTAGTTGTTAGACGAAATCTAGGAATTCAAGGGATGAAAATAATGTACTATCATCGACAATCACTGAAATTATTTCCACGGTTCATTGTAATCTAAAGGTCTAAGGAATGTAATTATAGGGCTCCTAGTTTGTCAACATTGAAAACGTGGGAGGCAATTTGATGTTGATGATCTTTAGAAAATATATTTTTTCACTAATCTAAACGTTTTTGTTGACGAACATTTTCGAAAAAATTAGGTTCCCAAATACCATTATTCCAACCTTTATATGATAATACATCTCAGAAGTAAACTTCGACCTTGAGGAAGTAACTAATGAATGAGGATACAAATTACCGACATTTGTCTTTAAAGATATATGTTTGAACCAAATTATGAATGCATTACACTAAAACATTTTTAATATATTAGTAAAATACGTTCTAACTTCAAATATATATATATATGTATATGCTGCTCCAGGTTAACTTCGATTGTTCTAGTTCACAAAATACGTGTTTCATTCGTTCTAGTTTATGTTTCATGAACTTGCTCTACCTTGTTCTACAGCAATCCAGCTCACACTTTTTTACTCTAAATAATTTAGTAGTAGAATTTCAGATGGATTGAAAACTGTCTGAGTGCGAGCTTAAAAAATATATGTTTTTTGAATCGTTGAGTAAAATGTTCGTACATATCACCTCTGACGAGAACGATATCACTACAGTATATATTATATGTATTATATAATATTTAATTATAATTTTACATTTTCATATTCTTCGGATAATGATAAAACATTATTATTGCTATTTTTCTTTTCAGGTACAATAAGAACTTCATTTCTCTCGGGATCAACATTTAATGTTACATGGCACCTCGCCTATCCACATCGCGTAAGTGCAAAAATAACGCTTTACGAATATATCTATGTGTGTATTTAATTCTAATCACAAAGATTCCGTGTGTAGTATTAACATATTTTATTTTAAACATCTTTTGGATTTAACAATTTTTACCCACCAATGAATCCATTGTAACTATGTTCTTTCTAGAAGTACAATTTGTTTAACTTCGACCGAAGCTCTTCACGCGCCACATTAGAAT
This sequence comes from Tolmerus cingulatus, assembly GCA_959613345.1. NCBI lineage: Eukaryota > Metazoa > Arthropoda > Insecta > Diptera > Asilidae > Tolmerus > Tolmerus cingulatus. The sequence continues at coordinate 18,734,070 of OY390708.1, read as the reverse complement.
ATTTTAAAAATTTTTTTAATATAATAGCTTAAATTCTAATGCTTTTCAGGAAATATGTAGTAGTAAAATATTAATATTATAGTAAATATTTTTATTTATATGGTGTATTCCATACCAAATTTACCATCCCAATACGCTCAGCAACTGTAATTGAGTTGTTGATTTATTTTATGATTGATCTGAAACACTTCCGATTTTCCTTAATAATTTTTATTGACCTTTCTCGCAATTAAAAAGAGAATCATAACTGAAAATTTTGAAATATATTATGACGAAACACAAACATTTTCTATTAACCAACGTTTCTTTATTTGTTCCCCATTTTTGTTAACGTAGTAGCAAAATGTTGCTTAAAATCGGTAAGTATTTCTGCGAAATATGAATTCTAATGAATATGAATAATTTAAAAAAAATAAACAATTTATAATTAAACAAAACCGTCAATGGAACTATTCGATTCGTTGGAAAACATATCACGTACCTTATATTTAAATTAAAAGTATTCATTATGGATAAATAGGAATACAAAACAAAGAAACTGGTTTTTGTATTTTTTGTATCTAAATTTGAGCACAAAATTCACTATCGATTTAATTCTACTATGTCAAATATAAAAAAGGTAGTGAAGCTTTAGATGTTTTAAATGGTACAGAAAATAATATTGCACCACTTGCAGTTTCCGAAAAATAATGAATAAAAACATTATGTATTCCAGATAAGTGAAGAATGTTTTTTATGGCATAACTACTCATTCATAAGATTTTATAAGCGTTTTACTTGGTTTTACTCTCTTTTGTGCTTTGTCGTTACTTCAAAGAGATTCAGGAATGCAATTATAGCACTAACTGATATATTCTGGTGGCACGAAAATTCTGACAAGCCTCCCCGGTTGTTGTTTACCTTCTCGAATTTTGTAACACAAAATTTGTTAGCGACATACTCACCGCAAATTTTGGATTTTATAAGGTTAGCTTCGCAATCTTTGTCGACAACAGTGAGCCTCAATTTAAATTTAGTTGAAATATGAGTATTTGTGAGTACCTCGTTACTTATATATTTCTCTCCCGTACACCAAGTGCATCCACTACACTTGTGCGCTAAGTATTTAGATTCAGAGTTTGAGAAGCATCCACGTTTCGCAATTACAATGTTAGGATGAAGAATATGAAAATTGTTCTACTTAAATAACAAATTGATCTTTGCATAGACTTTTAGCGTAGAAGTAATTCAAATCGCATTTATTAATTTTCATTACTGATTTCGTATATTGATTGGAGTCACCCACAATACAATTTACTGATTTTGGCATTTTTCGAATGAATTACAATTTTTATTGTGATTTTAAACACCTTTTCTTATACTTCTGCTTTGCGTTTTGGCAAGGAACTTTTGTATTGGGCTTCCTTAGAATTGTTATCGGCAACAAATATGAAGTCGCAAGTATCGTCCTTTTTATATGGAATGCACATAGTTGAGGTTATTACAAACATTTCCTTGTCACCCGTAACATTTCCAACTTATTTCGGACACCATAACGTTATTGCATGTTTTACAATTTCTTTCTTCAGCACCAACTCATTTTGCATGGTCTGCTTCTTTTTTGTTCTTTGGATTCGAGACTGTTTTACAATTTAAGCAACTTTTTAAATCTTATTTGTCTATTTCGTGGTTTTATAATAGTAGCATTTTGACCAGTTTTTTGCGTTCCTGTTTATTAATACTTTTAGAGCAAACAAAGGGTTTGACTTTATTATAAACATTTACCCGAAATTGTTCATATTTTTTATCACTATTACCAAAATTTAACGTATATACATTGGCAACGTGTATGCTCCAAGTTGTATATCAAAATGGTGCAGATCGGCCAAAGACGTGATTGGCTATATTAGTTTCTATAAATAATTTTGTTACCATGAAAAATGCAACGTTTCTTAATAGATTTTGATCCAACATTTCTTATGTATTTATTGGCTCCATATTTCAGTAATATTAAAAAATTGATTTTAGCTAAAGTCACCTAATATATTTCCTATGGCAATATCTCAGCTATATTCGCAAATCGCTCAACGGGATGGGGCATTCATTCCTTCCTTGTCGTTGCCATGCCGTCGAAAAGTATTTTTTAACATAATTTTAATTAATGTCAGTTAAATCTTACTTTGTGTGTGGTTCTCATGTAAAAAAAAGACGTAAGATAATCGGTTTATATGTATGTATGTAAACTAACTCAATATTTTTTTAGGTACCCTGGTAAAAGTTGATTTAAACTACACATGTGTATGTACAGTTAATTTTCTTTAGGAGGTATACTGGGAATAAAAAGACACCACTAAATTAACTGAAAAATAATTATAAAAAAACTATCATTTGACATCTGATACAAACTAAAATATAGCCAGGGTTCTGAGCTTCGTAAAGCATAAAGTTAAATTTTTTATTTATTTATGTTTAGGGTGAAAGAATATTTTCCAAGTCGCGCAGGCATTCTTGCCTCTAATTTATCTCTTTTGATTCCTGAATTTATTTCATCTTCAATAAGTACTAAAAGCTGTAAGTAAAACTATTGTAGACCGTTTTAGCTTGTACACTAAATATTTAAAGGCATCAAGAGAGAGTTGGACAAAGCTAGGGGACAATATGTTTGTTTTGTTTGTACACATATGTATTTTTAATTAAAGGATTTGAAGTTTGAGAAATGTCTTCCTATTCACAGAAACAACTAATTTTAATTTGATTTTTGTGTTATTACTTCTGTATAATTTTTGTTTTTTTCAAAACAAAACAACAACATGGAGAAACTAATGTGATGCAGTGGATTCCATTTATCGGAGTTGCGCCATATTCATTCAAATTTGAGAATAAATTGGAATTAAATTGTCTGCCTGTTAGATCTTTATGGAAGCGAGATAGTTAGATTTTGGTAAAAATTTGATCTCAGTTTAAAAGTGAGTTTTAGTACGGGACCAGCAGTCCAATAACGTTTTATTGAAAAAGTTTATGTTATGCGGTAATATTAGAGTAGGGAACGATACTCGTTAATATGTATTTTTGGTAAAAGTTAATTGTTGTTCTGGATCTTTAAAAATGTTCATAGAAGGACCCACATAAAAAAGACAACGGCAAAAATTATCTTAAAAATAAGATTCCATGGTTTAGTCCAAATCGTCCTGAAAATTCAAACTCATACTGAATGGTTTAAATTGTTCGTCTCATATTTTAAAACTTGAGTTAACATATTTTCATGTCGGATTGCTTTTTGTTCAATTGTTGTAAAATCCAAATATATTTCAATACATTTCAAATAACTAAATGTCTAACAATTTTTTGGAAGTGAAAACGTCTTTAGGCGCGTTGAGCGACTTTTGGTAGGGGATAAACTTATGGATTCGCGTCACTGTTACCCACGAAATTGGCTGCGTTTTGAAATTTACAAATACTCTGCAAACTCTGAGCTTGCGAGTTTGAAAGTTTTCTCTAGGCTCTTTCTAGATGACGCGGATTGACGGATGAAAATATTGAAAAAAGTTCAACATTTTGATCCGTCAATACTTTGAGATAAGTCGCTTATATGGGCGGCGTTTGTATGTCCGTGCCTTTCTATATGTGAACAATATATGGGCCACTGATACAAGCAAACATGCACAAATCCATGAATGCGCTCGTGTATATATATGTAAGTGGGCATACTTACATATATGGATGTATCATATATATGTGTGTGTGTGTGCGTGAAATTATATGCATGGGAGTCCTTATAAAATACTTTTGTGTTCCACAAAATTTTTCAGGAATAATTAAACAGAAACATTCCAGAATAAAATGTGTAACTTTTTTTAAATTATAAATATATTATGTAATTCTTACTGTTATAGAATTTCCAACAAATTTGCTTTAAATAATTTAAAAGGAAAGATTTTTTTTCCTAGTTTCAAGTTTTCACTTCTGTCAGCAGTCCTTATGATTTTTTTAATTGGAAAATTACTTGATTGTAGATAATTGAAAAGTAATTATATAAATATACAAAGGGAAGCAGTAGGTAAGTCTAAACGCGATTACAGCACTAAGTGACACAGCGTAGCTAACATTGCTCCTATCGCGAGATATATTCCCATGGCACCATTTGCCTTTTTCAAATTCACAGTGTTGCAAGAGTCCTCATTTTTGCATACTTGGCATTTTTTATCGTCTTTTCCGTCGCATGGAAGGTCGGACACACATCCTCGTGTTGTTACTTTCTTTTCCTTTTCGAAATGTGTAACGCAGGAATCATTCTCGTGATATTTAGGACAAACTGCGGTGCTGTCAGGTTCGGCTTCGCATTTCTCGTCTTCTGTAGAGATGCATCTGTGGCATTTTCTTCTATTCGCAGGATAAATCTATGGAATAAAAGAATTCAGTCTATTTCTTAGTTTGCAATTGTTGCAGATGTACCTGTTTGTTGCAATTCTCTTCCTTGCACTGCGTACAGAGCCCAGCGCTGTTTTCGGTGCACGATTCCTGTGACGTAGGGTCTAAGTTTGAGAAGCAACCGCGTTTGGTATAACCGTTCTCTATGACATGATAGAATTAAATTAAACATGCTTTCCTATTGAGTGCAATATTATGACCTTACCTAAAATTTGACTATAGCAATATTTAAAGTTGCATGTAACAGTCGTCTCCAATTTTTCTGGATTCGTGGCACAATTTTCATTATCATTCGAGTCACACTGCAAACAAGATGGCATTTTTGGGGCTGTTTCCAAGCGGTTGCAACTATCTTCTGTGCATGAGAAAAGTCTGCCCGTCCTTTCTAACTCCTCTATTTGATTGTTTGGCAGCGTACTCTTGCAATGGGCTGCAGAAAATTCCTTGTTTTCATTGAATATGAAGACGCAAGCATCGTTCTTTTTGAAGAAAGGGCAATAACTTGGTTTTACTTCAGATTTGCACTCCTCCCCTTCGCACTGGTAGCACTTCCTACGATTTTCGGGATATAGGAACTTATTACAATTGTCTTCATTGCACATTTTGCAGTCGTTGTCAGAACCATTACATTTCTTTCGGGCGGCTTCGTCCTTATCATCTAAGCAGGACCTCACCAATTCGTAAGATGGATCTGGACCACTTTCTCTTGGATATAGAGCCACCATGCAATTTTCGTAGCAATCTCGTTTGCTCGTAATGCTGCTCGCATCACTGAGGCATTTTGGATTGAATTTTGTGTCGCAGCTTAAACAACTTTTATATTTAGTTTTTTCATGAGCTCTGTTGCAGTTTGTGGACACACATTTGAAGCAATCATTTTCCTCCTTGCTGCAATCAGATTTAGTGTCTGTAGCACAACCACGTTTAATAACGATGCCTGCAGTGTTAAACACCGTCACACATTGGTCAGTGTTGACGCCACAATCTGCTTCTATTATTTGCTTTTTGCAATCGTTTTCGCCATTGCATTTGAGGCATTTTAAAGGAGGAGTTTCCCACTTTCCAGGTTCGGGATCATTGCCATTTACTTCCCTTAAATTTATAATGTTACAAGAGTCTCCATTATTGCATTCTCTGCACTTTTTTTGATTATTTGATTTGCATGGAAATTCTGTTTTACATCCTCGCTCTGTTATCTTCGTTTCCGGATTGAATTTTGTTACACACTTTTCTTTGTTCCCTATAATATACGTGGGACAGATTTCAGATTTTGTAGGATTTCCTTCACAATTTGGGTCGTTTATGGTGGAGCATTTATAACATTTCCTTCTTTCGTTGGGATAAACCTGCGGGATAGAATAATGTCCTTTAAATCTTATTTTGTCAATTCTTCAAGATTAATGTCAATCATTTCGAATATGTGTGTTTTATGCTCCTCTGTGTGAACGCACGGATCCAAAACCTATCAGTGATAATGTAATGAAAATATATATATTACCTAAAATAATTGCATATTTTCATTGTCCCTGATAGAAGATTTTCACCGATCACTTTGCTTCTCTGTCGAAGTATAGTCGATAGTACATTTGTATTTGTATTTATTATACCACCGTCAAAAGCTCAAATGTTATCCCTGTTTTAAGGGAACAATTTGCCATTTTTTTACCCATATGGAAAACATGGTATCTACATATATTGTTCAACAGGGCAACAAAAGAGCACATTTTTACCCGGGTTTAAATTTAAACACCTCGGTAAAAATGTGGTCGAAATAACGGTTTGTCTCCTGGTTTTAAGAGAGCAAAATGGTTGTTTTTTATCACAAGGCAACCAAACAGGACATTTGTACCTAGTTCCCGAGGTAGACAAGTGATACTTTGCTCTCACGAAACAGAGTAAAAATTCGAACTTGTTTATGGTTTTACTTTTGCGTTTCCTTCGTTTGTGAAAAATACCATAAGCGTTTCAGGAGTTTGTTACTTAACGAGGCTGGATTGCAGCATTATTAGCACGTACCTCTTTGTTGCACTTGTCTCCCTTGCATTGCGCACAGCCTTCTTCATTTCCCTCTTTACATTTTGGTCTTACGGACGAGTCCAAATCTTTGAAGCAACCACGTTTTGTAGTTCCGTCGGCTAAGGTATATAACATTAGAAGAGTTATTTTTTGTGTGGAAAATTATAAACTTACATAAAATTTGAGAGAAACAGTAGTTAAAATTACAAGAAGTATATGTGTTCACTTCGCTGGGATCCGAGGCACACGCTTCATTCATTTTGGAGTCACATTTAAGGCATTGTGGAACATCAGGTTTGTTTTTGGGATTGTTGCAATTACGTTCTTTGCATGAGTCAAGTCGGCCAGCCTCTTCCAAGTCCATTACTTCCTCTTTCGACAACGAACTCTTGCAGTCGGCTTTGGTAAATTTCAGCAGGTCATCAAATATGAAGACACAAGTATCGTCCTCTTTATAAATAGGGCAACGAGTTGGTTTTAATTCGGCAGCTAAGCAGGATGCGCCTTCGCACTGGAAACAGCTTAAGCGATTTTCGGGAAATTCAAAATTATTGCATATTTCGTTTTTATCGGCGCACGATTTGCAGTTTTTGTCAGAGGTGCCACAAATCGCTTGGTCTTCTTCTTTCTTGTCATCTAAGCAGGACCGTACTAATCCAAAACGTGGCTTCTCATCACTTTCGTCGTGTGGGTACAACGCTGCCATACACTGCTTATAACATTTTCTTGTCGTTGTGATGGCGGTTGAATCAGTGACACATTCATCGCCTTCGGATGAATCGCAGCTCAGACATTCAACAAAGTCCTTTTTTGAGTCTGCTTTGTTGCATTTACTTGATACACATTTAAAACATGTCGCGTCATTACATGGTGTTCCTCCTAACTTCGAAGCACAACCACGTGCTACAACTTTGTCTTCAGCGGCATCGAAAATCGTCACACAAGGGTCATCCTCTGCATCGCATTTTACCGGCTCGCCTAATGCCCCTTCGCACTCTGAGTCCTTGCAAGTAAAACAATACAAGGGACCTTTATCCCATTTTCCTGGTTTGGGACCATTGCTATGTTTTTCCTTTAAATTGATAGTGTTGCAAGTGTCTTCATGACATACTTCGCAGTTTGGATTAACGTCTTCACATTTGAGTTCTGTTCTACATCCTCGCTCTGTTATCTTCGTGTCCGGATTGAATTTTGTTACACACTTTTCTTTGTTCCCTATAATATACGTAGGACAGATTTCAGATTTTGTAGGATTTCCTTCACAATTTGCGTCGTTTGTGGTGGTGCATTTATAACATTTCCTTCTTTCGTTGGGATAAACCTGCGGGATAGAATAATGTCCTTTAAATCTTATTTTGTCAATTCTTCAAGATTAATGTCAATCATTTCGAATATGTGTGTTTTATGCTCCTCTGTGTGAACGCACGAATCCAAAACCTATCAGTGATAATGTAATGAAAATATATATATTACCTAAAATAATTGCATATTTTCATTGTCCCTGATAGAAGATTTTCACCGATCACTTTGCTTCTCTGCGGAAGTATAGTCGATAATACATTTGTATTTGTATTTATTATACTACCGTCAAAAGCTCAAATTTTATCCCTGTTTTAAGAGAACAATTTGTCATTTTTTTACCCATATGGAAAACATGGTATCTATATTGTTCAACAGGACAACAAAAGAGGACATTTTTACCCGGGTTTAAATTTAAACACCTCGGTAAAAATGTGGCCGAAATAACGATTTGTCTCCTGGTTTTAAGAGAGCAAAATGGTTGTTTTTTATCACAAGGCAACCAAACAGGACATTTGTACCTAGTTCCCGAGGTAGACAAGTGATACTTTGCTCTCACGAAACAGAGTAAAAATTCGAACTTGTTTATGGTTTTACTTTTGCGTTTCCTTCGTTTGTGAAAAATACCATAAGCGTTTCAGGAGTTTGTTACTTAACGAGGCTGGATTGCAGCATTATTAGCACGTACCTCTTTGTTGCACTTGTCTCCCTTGCATTGCGCACAGCCTTCTTCATTTCCCTCTTTACATTTTGGTCTTACGGACGAGTCCAAATCTTTGAAGCAACCACGTTTTGTAGTTCCGTCGGCTAAGGTATATAACATTAGAAGAGTTATTTTTTGTGTGGAAAATTATAAACTTACATAAAATTTGAGAGAAACAGTAGTTAAAATTACAAGAAGTATATGTGTTCACTTCGCTGGGATCCGAGGCACACGCTTCATTCATTTTGGAGTCACATTTAAGGCATTGTGGAACATCAGGTTTGTTTTTGGGATTGTTGCAATTACGTTCTTTGCATGAGTCAAGTCGGCCAGCCTCTTCCAAGTCCATTACTTCCTCTTTCGACAACGAACTCTTGCAGTCGGCTTTGGTAAATTTCAGCAGGTCATCAAATATGAAGACACAAGTATCGTCCTCTTTATAAATAGGGCAACGAGTTGGTTTTAATTCGGCAGCTAAGCAGGATGCGCCTTCGCACTGGAAACAGCTTAAGCGATTTTCGGGAAATTCAAAATTATTGCATATTTCGTTTTTATCGGCGCACGATTTGCAGTTTTTGTCAGAGGTGCCACAAATCGCTTGGTCTTCTTCTTTCTTGTCATCTAAGCAGGACCGTACTAATCCAAAACGTGGCTTCTCATCACTTTCGTCGTGTGGGTACAACGCTGCCATACACTGCTTATAACATTTTCTTGTCGTTGTGATGGCGGTTGAATCAGTGACACATTCATCGCCTTCGGATGAATCGCAGCTCAGACATTCAACAAAGTCCTTTTTTGAGTCTGCTTTGTTGCATTTACTTGATACACATTTAAAACATGTCGCGTCATTACATGGTGTTCCTCCTAACTTCGAAGCACAACCACGTGCTACAACTTTGTCTTCAGCGGCATCGAAAATCGTCACACAAGGGTCATCCTCTGCATCGCATTTTACCGGCTCGCCTAATGCCCCTTCGCACTCTGAGTCCTTGCAAGTAAAACAATACAAGGGACCTTTATCCCATTTTCCTGGTTTGGGACCATTGCTATGTTTTTCCTTTAAATTGATAGTGTTGCAAGTGTCTTCATGACATACTTCGCAGTTTGGATTAACGTCTTCACATTTGAGTTCTGTTCTACATCCTCGCTCTGTTATCTTCGTGTCCGGATTGAATTTTGTTACACACTTTTCTTTGTTCCCTATAATATACGTAGGACAGATTTCAGATTTTGTAGGATTTCCTTCACAATTTGCGTCGTTTGTGGTGGTGCATTTATAACATTTCCTTCTTTCGTTGGGATAAACCTGCGGGATAGAATAATGTCCTTTAAATCTTATTTTGTCAATTCTTCAAGATTAATGTCAATCATTTCGAATATGTGTGTTTTATGCTCCTCTGTGTGAACGCACGGATCCAAAACCTATCAGTGATAATGTAATGAAAATATATATATTACCTAAAATAATTGCATATTTTCATTGTCCCTGATAGAAGATTTTCACCGATCACTTTGCTTCTCTGTCGAAGTATAGTCGATAGTACATTTGTATTTGTATTTATTATACCACCGTCAAAAGCTCAAATGTTATCCCTGTTTTAAGGGAACAATTTGCCATTTTTTAACCCATATGGAAAACATGGTATCTACATATATTGTTCAACAGGGCAACAAAAGAGCACATTTTTACCCGGGTTTAAATTTAAACACCTCGGTGAAAATGTGGCCGAAATAACGATTTGTCTCCCGGCTTTAAGAGAGCAAAATGGCTGTTTTTTATCACAAGGCAACCAAACAGGACATTTGTACCTAGTTTCCGAGATAGACAAGTGACATTTTGCTCTCACGAAACAGAGTAAAAATTCGAATTTGTTTATGGTTTTACTTTTGCGTTTCCTTCGTTTGTGAAAAATACCATAAGCGTTTCAGGAGTTTGTTACTTAACGAGGCTGGATTGCAGCATTATTAGCACGTACCTCTTTGTTGCACTTGTCTCCCTTGCATTGCGCACAGCCTTCTTCATTTCCCTCTTTACATTTTGGTCTTACGGACGAGTCCAAATCTTTGAAGCAACCACGTTTTGTAGTTCCGTCGGCTAAGGTATATAACATTAGAAGAGTTATTTTTTGTGTGGAAAATTATAAACTTACATAAAATTTGAGAGAAACAGTAGTTAAAATTACAAGAAGTATATGTGTTCACTTCGCTGGGATCCGAGGCACACGCTTCATTCATTTTGGAGTCACATTTAAGGCATTGTGGAACGTCAGGTTTGTTTTTGGGATTGTTGCAATTACGTTCTTTGCATGAGTCAAGTCGGCCAGCCTCTTCCAAGTCCATTACTTCCTCTTTCGACAACGAACTCTTGCAGTCGGCTTTGGTAAATTTCAGCAGGTCATCAAATATGAAGACACAAGTATCGTCCTCTTTATAAATAGGGCAACGAGTTGGTTTTAATTCGGCAGCTAAGCAGGATGCGCCTTCGCACTGGAAACAGCTTAAGCGATTTTCGGGAAATTCAAAATTATTGCATATTTCGTTTTTATCGGCGCACGATTTGCAGTTTTTGTCAGAGGTGCCACAAATCGCTTGGTCTTCTTCTTTCTTGTCATCTAAGCAGGACCGTACTAATCCAAAACGTGGCTTCTCATCACTTTCGTCGTGTGGGTACAACGCTGCCATACACTGCTTATAACATTTTCTTGTCGTTGTGATGGCGGTTGAATCAGTGACACATTCATCGCCTTCGGATGAATCGCAGCTCAGACATTCAACAAAGTCCTTTTTTGAGTCTGCTTTGTTGCATTTACTTGATACACATTTAAAACATGTCGCGTCATTACATGGTGTTCCTCCTAACTTCGAAGCACAACCACGTGCTACAACTTTGTCTTCAGCGGCATCGAAAATCGTCACACAAGGGTCATCCTCTGCATCGCATTTTACCGGCTCGCCTAATGCCCCTTCGCACTCTGAGTCCTTGCAAGTAAAACAAGACAAGGGACCTTTATCCCATTTTCCTGGTTTGGGACCATTGCTATGTTTTTCCTTTAAATTGATAGTGTTGCAAGTGTCTTCATGACATACTTCGCAGTTTGGATTAACGTCTTCACATTTGAGTTCTGTTCTACATCCTCGCTCTGTTATCTTCGTGTCCGGATTGAATTTTGTTACACACTTTTCTTTGTTCCCTATAATATACGTAGGACAGATTTCAGATTTTGTAGGATTTCCTTCACAATTTGCGTCGTTTGTGGTGGTGCATTTATAACATTTCCTTCTTTCGTTGGGATAAACCTGCGGGATAGAATAATGTCCTTTAAATCTTATTTTGTCAATTCTTCAAGATTAATGTCAATCATTTCGAATATGTGTGTTTTATGCTCCTCTGTGTGAACGCACGGATCCAAAACCTATCAGTGATAATGTAATGAAAATATATATATTACCTAAAATAATTGCATATTTTCATTGTCCCTGATAGAAGATTTTCACCGATCACTTTGCTTCTCTGTCGAAGTATAGTCGATAGTACATTTGTATTTGTATTTATTATACCACCGTCAAAAGCTCAAATGTTATCCCTGTTTTAAGGGAACAATTTGCCATTTTTTAACCCATATGGAAAACATGGTATCTACATATATTGTTCAACAGGGCAACAAAAGAGCACATTTTTACCCGGGTTTAAATTTAAACACCTCGGTGAAAATGTGGCCGAAATAACGATTTGTCTCCCGGCTTTAAGAGAGCAAAATGGCTGTTTTTTATCACAAGGCAACCAAACAGGACATTTTTACCTAGTTTCCGAGATAGACAAGTAACATTTTGCTCTCACGAAACAGAGTAAAAATTCGAATTTGTTTATGGTTTTACTTTTGCGTTTCCTTCGTTTGTGAAAAATACCATAAGCGTTTCAGGAGTTTGTTACTTAACGAGGCTGGATTGCAGCATTATTAGCACGTACCTCTTTGTTGCACTTGTCTCCCTTGCATTGCGCACAGCCTTCTTCATTTCCCTCTTTACATTTTGGTCTTACGGACGAGTCCAAATCTTTGAAGCAACCACGTTTTGTAGTTCCGTCGGCTAAGGTATATAACATTAGAAGAGTTATTTTTTGTGTGGAAAATTATAAACTTACATAAAATTTGAGAGAAACAGTAGTTAAAATTACAAGAAGTATATGTGTTCACTTCGCTGGGATCCGAGGCACACGCTTCATTCATTTTGGAGTCACATTTAAGGCATTGTGGAACATCAGGTTTGTTTTTGGGATTGTTGCAATTACGTTCTTTGCATGAGTCAAGTCGGCCAGCCTCTTCCAAGTCCATTACTTGCTCTTTCGACAACGAACTCTTGCAGTCGGCTTTGGTAAATTTCAGCAGGTCATCAAATATGAAGACACAAGTATCGTCCTCTTTATAAATAGGGCAACGAGTTGGTTTTAATTCGGCAGCTAAGCAGGATGCGCCTTCGCACTGGAAACAGCTTAAGCGATTTTCGGGAAATTCAAAATTATTGCATATTTCGTTTTTATCGGCGCACGATTTGCAGTTTTTGTCAGAGGTGCCACAAATCGCTTGGTCTTCTTCTTTCTTGTCATCTAAGCAGGACCGTACTAATCCAAAACGTGGCTTCTCATCACTTTCGTCGTGTGGGTACAACGCTGCCATACACTGCTTATAACATTTTCTTGTCGTTGTGATGGCGGTTGAATCAGTGACACATTCATCGCCTTCGGATGAATCGCAGCTCAGACATTCAACAAAGTCCTTTTTTGAGTCTGTTTTGTTGCATTTACTTGATACACATTTAAAACATGTCGCGTCATTACATGGTGTTCCTCCTAACTTCGAAGCACAACCACGTGCTACAACTTTGTCTTCAGCGGCATCGAAAATCGTCACACAAGGGTCATCCTCTGCATCGCATTTTACCGGCTCGCCTAATGCCCCTTCGCACTCTGAGTCCTTGCAAGTAAAACAAGACAAGGGACCTTTATCCCATTTTCCTGGTTTGTAATCAACACAGAGTGCTGATCCTAGAAAGTACAAGAAAATGAATATGTTCTGTGATTTACATATTGATATTCGAGGCAAGTTTTAAATGGAACATTTGTAGGATCAGTGGAAAAATCATTTTTTCTCAAACTATTTATCGCTATATCTATTATTGTATTTCTCAAGATTATTTTTTTGTCATTACGTCATATCTCACTTAATACTCCATCAAAACTACTATTTGAATCATCATTTTGAAGTTTACCTTCAACGCTAATGACGAGAAATAACAAAAAATCTATTAAAAAATAACATTTCTTTGAAAGTTCGACAAAAATATTTTTGCAAAATCAGGGAAGCACGGTCAACCGCAATCGCTGCGGCAGTTTTGGGAAATTTGGTGGAGCTTAAAAGTTTTTGTGCGAAGTATTCGCATGGATCAACTAGTAGGTTTTAATATTAAATGGCTATAAAATGTAATTTACTGGTTTTGTTTTGTTCTGCTTGTTACCCTTTTTGAATATGCAACATAATGATGCTGAGTACACAGGTAGTAGTTGATGATTGTAGATCAGGTAATGCAGTTTGAAGAAATATTGTTTTTTTACTCACGAAGATTCGAAAACTTTCTCCTTCTATGTGAAATTTGTTAGTACCTACATTAGAGACGGCGGCACTAGATGAGGGCAAGAAAATAGGAACAGAATGTCACTTGCTCTCAGTTGTTTCAGGACTTAAATCAGTAGTGTGGCCTAAAAAGTTGTTGGTGGGAGTTACAGGATTTTATGAAGTTTTACATTAACCGTATTTTTTTTATATTGCTTGTGTCAGCTTCTTGTTCAAAGAAAGCCTTTTATAAAGTTGAAGATGTTATTGAAAAATTAATCAGTTCAAACTTCTATTATAGGCCCTTTTTTCCGTTTACATGATAATTTCGAGCTGCACTGAAATCACAACTACTTAAGTGAATGCACTAACACATCATGAAATTTGGGTCTCCAAAGTCGGCAGATGTCGCATTGTTTACTCTATTACCCAAATTCGAAAAGGAACTTTTGATTAAAGTGACTGAAAAAAGCGTATTCTATGGATTCAGAAAATTAGTTTTGACGATTCCTCAGAACGCAATGATAATCCTTTTCTATGTTATCTTATTTAACATTCACATCTTTTCTTAAGACGTGAAATATTTTTTATTTCTTTTGGACCTGTTACACGTATTGAAGCATAATCATGTTGAGCCTTTTTGTTTAATTTAAATCAAAGTAAAATTCGGCTGAAATTTCGGTAGTAGATAAACTAATATTTTGGAACTGTTAAAACTATGCTAACTTAGGGAGTTTCCAGCATTTTTCATAGTATATTTATGGCACACAAATTCGCTCAATAACATATTATAACTCATGATAGGTTTTTCGCGTAACATATGTATGTATAGAGTACTTTATATTCGATTTTGGCGTTAAAAAGATTGTATTATCATATTTATGAGATATTTGTATCATTTTTAAAATCAAGGAGCGGCAGTTCAAATTGTAGCCGGGAAATACATATATGTATGTTGAAATTTAAGTAAGTATTTATATGTACAAACAATATATTGTATATATTAAAATATTTCGTATTTAATATGTGGCCTTATCTCCTAAATTTGTGCGGTAAACATTTGAAAATATTTTCCCTAATAAAAGACTTTCGAAGGTTACAGAAAAAAGTAATATATGTACATATTCATAAAGAAAACAATTTAGGTTAAAATTCGGATAGTCACTTTAAGCCTCGACTGCGAGCTTTTCGTGGAGTACAGAATTCGGTCCAAATGTTGCTATAAATCTATCAAGTGCAAGTAGTCTGTTGCGAATTATAAAGTATATGTATAATCTATTAGATATTCATTTTCATTTTCAAAGTTAACCTCTAAACCTCGGAAAACGGATCACACTCTCGCCTGAAGTAAAACATATTTTTGCTCAATTCCGTAGTGTGAAGAAGGCCTATAAGTTAAATACAGACACTTGTTAGCGTTTTAATTGTTAAGGGCGGGAGCGTGAAAATCTATTTTTATATCTCTGAACGTAAGTGTGGAAGCCTTGCACCAGTTTCTTAATCTTGAACTTTTAACTTTATTTATGGGGGTGACTTGAAAAGCTGCAATGTGATTATGAATATTAAAGTAGATTTCACTGAAATTTGTTAGTACTGTTTTACATATTTTTCACTAAGCATTTTGTATTTTCCTACTTACGAGATGTAAATATTACACCACATAAAAAAGTTAATTTTCTTTAATATCTTGAGTTCACCCTCAAATTTCAATTTGTTGTTTGAAGCATTGACCCATATTATTATTGCTTCTATAGAAAAACTATGACATTTGCAAAGCAAAAACTTTTTCTATTGGAGATTTTTTGATATCTTAGAAACAATAAAATTGGTAATTAAACATAAAAGTCAGTCAGGCTACTTCTTATCCGCGAGTTTCAAGATAGTAGCCAAAAATTGAAAAAATAAGGAATTGCCATGAAAATTAATATTTGGTTTTTTTTTTTGGAAGTCCTTATTGCGAATCCATGCTCGAAATTTGCATTTGAAGATGGCGGATTCAATATGGCGCACAACAATTTCCGAATTTCAAAGCATTTAAATGGAAATTACTAGTATGGATATTTTGAGGTGATTCCGAATTTACTATAAAATGTTGGTAATTCAAAGGCCAAAATTTTTGTACACCGTGTGAAACCGGGTAATCAAAGTAATTTGTGGAAGAAATGGAAAATTTAGTAGAGGAAATTTATTCAATTAATTCATAGGTTCCAATATTCACTGTGCATGGATTGCTGGGCGATATTAAAGTGATTAACCTTTCTCTTTTATCAGGCGATCGATTCAATCAAATTGTTTTATATTTTTAAACAATTAAATATTTTAACATTCGAGAGCTGGTCAATCGAAACGAAAACACAATTAAATCACTTATAGCTCGGAACACTCGAAGTTAAGTTATTGTACTCTGTAAATTATTATTTTGTTTTAATATTTCCATGTTTATTGTTAGAGATTGTTTGAATGCCAATTTTAATTCAATAATATTATGTTAATTTTGAACAGGACACTTTATTTTTGATTTGTCGCACTTTTTATGGTAAGCTTTGATTGAAAACTGATCGCCTTTATTTTATCCACAGATATTTTTATGATTTATGAAACATTTTCTATGTTATTCCGATCCACTGGAAATTGTAAAAACATTCACATACCTGCAAACACTAAAAACACCACCGCAAAGGCGAACTTAAAATTATAAGGCACCATTGTTGTTAGAGCTTAGTGCCCATGAAAATTCAACCTCGAACTAATTGATTTATTCGTTACTGCCAATTTATATAGTTGGTCTTATCATGTTCCTGAAAAGCACTTGATTAATGCGTGCACCTTCAACCTGCAGTTCTTTTATGATGCGTTGGAACAAATATATTGGTTATCGAGAGTTAGAATGATTAGATAACAATGTTTTATGTTCAATAAAATGATACGCATGTATTATCTTACTTGCTCCTTTGCGGCAAGAGGTATTAATTGTAGGATAAAGGAACCCGTTTAGACTGATTAATTTAACTTTCGAATCGGAAAAATATTTTACTTGCAGTTTTTCACTAGGAGGGGACAATATTTTGGTTAACAATTAATAATTTATTATATATAATTATATTCATGTGACGTTTTTGACACCATTAAACTTAAGAGGGTTGTATTGTCAGAAAAATCTGCTAAAGATATTAAAAAAGTTTGTGGCGATTGCCATTATTAGTTTGATAAAATAAAAAGAAACATTACCACAATTTTGACCAAATAAAACAACATTATATACTTACTTACTTGCATTGTTTCGAAAAAAATTTGTTGAAGAAAGTATGTAGAGAAATGTCAAGAGTAGGATATACGAATTTTATGTATTTATTTCCAAAATTTCAGCATAATATCGATTGTATATCATAAACATACATATGTGATATAATTGGAACACTTATTTCCCATAAACAACAAATATTTTTCTGTTGGAAAATTATTATTTTTGATATTAATAAATATATTAATATTGTTTTGGTTTTCTAGTATTAATTTTACTTTATTTTCCCATCTTTTATTTTTGTTGTTGTTTTTGTATTATTTTTGCATCGGTAATTAGTCGATTATTACATATTAAGACTTAACCCATTTTTGACCTATTTTTTCTCATTTTACACCGTCCGACTAAGATCATTTGTCGCTATAGATATACATATGTATGTATTAATTCTCAAGACTATTTTTTTGTGGGTTCGCCATATCTCCGTTAATACTCCATGAAAACCAATGATTGAGCTATCATATCAAGATTACCTGCACCGCTAATGACGAAAATTTAAAATAAAACTATTAAAAATTAACGTTTCTTTGAAAATTCGACAAAAATATTTTTGCAAAAACCGTGGAGCACTATTTGGCTCCACACTTCGCTTTGGTTTTTTTTGATAATTGTCAGTGGGCTCTGGGGTACCACTTCAGAGCGTTCTTGAAGGCACGAAGTTTTTTTAACAACTTTTTCAACGATCTCTCCTGGGAAATTTGGTGGAACTTAAAAGTTTTTGTGCAAAATATTTGCATGAGTAAACTAGTCAATTTAAAATATAAAAACAAACATTGTTCGAATCACATCTAAAAGAGCAATTTCTAAATTGGATCGAAAGCGGAAGAAAAATCCAATAGTTTATTTTAACTACATACTTTGAACGACAAATTTAATTGAAGCTAAAAGTAACTGAAATGACATTACAAACAAAGGAAATTTATTAAGGGATTTCAATTCGAAGATGCTTTTGTGAGCTGCTTTCGCAATGATTTTAACGACTACAAAAATATGTTATTTAAAATAAACAGAAACTAACCATGGATTAAAACTTATAGCTTTCTGAACCCAAGAAATAATTGTCTGAGCATTCGCCTTATACAACAAACCCGTGCAAACTTAGTAAATATGTACTTAGTTTTGCAACTCATTGAAATGCATAAAAGAAATTCAAATATTTCTGTGTTTCCCTTTTCTTGCAAAATAACAAGATGTAGTAGGCATTAATATTTTTTTAGGGATCCGTAGCACACTTCCGTTATCACAATATTTTTACCCAGAGACTATTAAGACTATAGCGCTGAAATTTGGTATACGTATAGATAATTACACCTCCTACAAAGATGTATAGGTAAGTATCAATAAATATTTAATCCTCTATACATGAAAAATAAGGGTCCAAAAAAAAAGTCTTTACTTATCTCACCCAATGGGCCATAAAGGGAATTTAAGATAATTATGAGGACTTCTGAACTGTTTTTTTATAATTACATCCCATTTTTGAAAAATTGGATTCCAAAATGACTATACTTTATTAGTTTTGTTTCGGCCAAGGTCACATTGAATGCCATTTCCGAAAAAAGTTTAAAAAGTATAGAATACTAGCACATAGAGTTCTAATATCAATCTATTGATCACAACGAGGTTGTAGTTAAACTTATTAAGTAGCTTATAATTTTTCACAATTTAATCTTGTTCAGTTTAACTAATCGATCAATAGGCGCTATCTCTTAAACGTGATAAAATTAAAACTAGAGGATCATAAAAGAGGATTATATGATATTGGCAAGAACCCTTGAGTCACTTTTGACTACGAATTAAAGAAAATTTACACCAGGAAGTACTCAGTTGGAAATTTTGACTCACTTTAAATTATTCAATATATACTAGTACAGCCCTTTAAATATTCCAACTCATGAAAATTTTTAAAGTTAAGATATTACTATTACTATAAATTGCATTACCTATTATTGAATGTATTCGATCTTAAAAAATCTTTAAAATATTTTCATATTTTTTCCTCAATTCTTAACAATATCTTCGAAAATTGAAGCTATATTCAGATCTAATCAAAGGTCATTTGTCACAATTAATATATTTATAAATGATTGTGAATTGTATAAGGTAGGCAATTCGTATTAGATCACAATCTAATGATAGACACTCACAACAATTTCCTAATAATTTTATCTTCATTATGAGCTGCTACTAAAACCACTCAACTGATTATATACTTCTGTTTGCAAATCCTTTCTTTTTTTGAGTTATCACCAAATAAACTGAAATATTCACGTGGGATAGTCATTCAATTTGTTCGTAGAATGTATTGCTGGAAACTATAAATTCAACTATGTATATTATTTTACTACATTTATAAAATGTTTATTCTCTACCTATACACGAAGAAACTTAAACATTGGAGTTTATAGTTTTTGGAATGATAAGAGTATCAATAATGTTTTGTTTCCAATTCAAATAAATCTTTCGTGATATAGACATTATATACTTTTTCAAACATATCAACTTAAACGAAATTTTAACAACTAAATTTTTATTTTAAAATGTATTTTTTACAAAATACAATAGTTTATTTCAAAATATTCTCGAACCTCAGAC
Source organism: Tolmerus cingulatus (assembly GCA_959613345.1). Lineage (NCBI taxonomy): Eukaryota > Metazoa > Arthropoda > Insecta > Diptera > Asilidae > Tolmerus > Tolmerus cingulatus. The sequence continues at coordinate 18,714,143 of OY390708.1, read as the reverse complement.
CCGTTTTGTCACAACAAAATATCTCAAAATGTTATGCTTCGAAAAACCTAAGTAGCATTTTTGGATTTGCCACCTTATTATTCGCATGTTCTTATGTATTCACCTTATGCATGGATGTAGCTGCGGTCTTGTAAAATACTAAATACTACTTCGGGCTGTCCTGATTGCTTAATTGGCTCTGTTCCCTATCTCATCAAGCTTTTATAGTCTTACATAGCTACTCGGAAATGTAATTTACAACAAAAGTGTCATTACATTTTTTTCTTTATCTAAATTTCAAGCAAATGTAGCAATTCCATATGGATATATTTATTTAAAAAAAACATAGTCCCTAAAAATGTTTTAAATAGGACTGTAAAATTTCAAGTATAAGTATAAGCGCCAGTACCTACTTTTAATTATTTGTGTACCCACGTAAGGGGCGCTAAGTCCCTTGTTTCGTCTTGCGTCTACTGAAGTAGCCCTAAGGTCTATAAGTACCAGTACCTATTAATTGTACATACTTGAGAAAATGCCCGTACTTATAACTTCAACAATTCTGAAGCAAAGCAAATATCAATGGTTTTTCAAGTAGTACTAAGTCTAATGTTGAAGGATGTACATACATACATGTGTATGTATCATTGACTTAATTTTTTTAGCCCTATAAATAAAATATAATCGACTTAGTGAAAAATATGACCAACAAATTGAATTTTATGATGTAAACTTGTCGTTGATTTGAATTATTTAGAGTGATCTTAATTGAAGGGATAATTTATTAACATAATGTATAATAGTAGCTCAATATATTTTTTTTCACCACTAAAAAAATAAAATAATTTTCAAACTAAAAAATGTGAATAAATTTGCTTTTTTGTAGGCTTGATGGTTTTTTATCAAATTATTAATACTTCCCAAAATAATTGTAAAAAACAATAAAAAGATATGAATCCCAAAAAATAAAGGAAAATAGTGAGACTTTTATTAGGTAATTTCTGTTTGTCTGGTAGGTTACTCCTCAGTATATCTTCTTCTTAAGTTGCTCGAGAATAAATAATTAAAGAATGTAAAGAATTTTGGTTTCGCTTTAAACAAAGGTAAAATAATATTGTATTAATTATATTATTGAAATGTGAAACATACATGCAATTTTACATATCTATTATCATGTGAACAGTTTAAATAAAAAAAAGTTCTGCTTCTATCTGTCATATTGGGTCATTTGTTTATTTTCCAATTCATATACATATATACAATACTAGAAAATTAAGCTTTACAAGCCAAGTTATTATTTAATCGCAACCATTTTTGCAACAGTTTTTTTTTCTAACTTTAATGCATTTATAATTTATTTATTGTGTATTTTTTATGATGAAACAACAAGAGATTTACGTTTTATGCAGGTAATAAGGATTTTTAAAATAAGAAGTGTTAAGGTTACGAAACGAGTAAAGTGCTTTGTTTTTTGCTTTTTGTAGCCGATTTTACTATAGTAACAATAAATAATAGAAAATCGTATTGATAATTTTACAACTTGAAAATATGTATGTATGTTGAATAGAAAAAACATTTTTCAAAATATACTAATTGCATTGGCTATTTAAAACAGTTGTTTCTAGATTGCTCTTGAAAACGGGATTTTTATGTTAGTTATTTTTAATACTGAAGAAGACGAATCCCAAAAGCAAAGCGTGAGAAACTTAATGCTTTTCTTCCCCTAGCGAATCTAATTATTTGCACACAAATGTGAACAATTAATTAGATTTTATAGATAGTTAAACCTAAAGATGAGAAAAATGTGCAGAAATTACAGCGATATATGAGTGTACATATGTATGTATGTATGGGTTACATTAGATGGCAAAAGAAGGGGACTTGCGGGTGGAAGTCGTATAGCGAATTCCAACCGCACCCCGGCTTCTCTGACCGAATTCAATTCAAGAGAATAAACAAAATCACATGTAATTAAATCTGGCAAAGTAAAGCAGCTACTGCATATTTCTTGAAGATCTTCTCCAATCCAAGAAATCATACCCCTTGTGAAGTTCAACGATAGCGTTGCATAAGACATTCCGTGACGGGTTCCTTGAACTTATTAACGGTCTCCCGATGCTAGTTAGACACTGGAGCGAAGTGAGTAATGTTTATATTATTTTTAATTTTCAGGGTGGTTTCCGGTTACATCTGCTCGACGAGCTGGAGAGGCCCGTACTTGACCTGACACCGTCGGTGAATGGCTCCGAGTTTGTTAGAACGGATGCAACGTAAGTACCTACGTGCGGACGACAGTCTTTAGAGAGATTTTCTTACATTTTCTTCGATGCAGAGCCCAATCTTTTGAGGTTCACATGCCCAGCGACTTTACCTGCTACAACTGCACTCTTCGACTTCTACGGCAGGCGGACGAATGGACAAGTGGATACAGGTTTTGGTCCTGCGCCGACATCGATATCAAGGAACGCAAGGAGTTCCGGGAGACCTGCTCAAGTCATGGAAAATATTTTCCATCGAGGTGCAAGTGCAATAAAAATTTCTACGGCGATAGGTGCCAATTTCAAGATGAGTGCACCACAAACCAAGACTGCGGCATTCAGGGACAGTGTATTGACCTGAAAGGCACTTCCTTACCAAAGAAAATTTGTTACTGTAATTTAGGCTGGCACGGGCCAGGATGCAATAAGAGTAAGTGGTTTTATTTCCTTACACTCTGCTGAAAATTTATAAATTCACTCGGATAATAAACACTTTGCTAAATGGAGAATGAACACTTTGCAAAATGTGGAAAGAGTGTATTATTGAGACTTTTAAAATTCCTTGCTACCATAACAAATAATATTCATAAAATAATGGCATTGTAAAATCACACTAACTTAATTCAATTTAAAACTTTCCACTGTTTCACGTGCAGCATATTTGAAAATATCCTATTATAATTTTAAATTGGAAACGTTAACTTCATCATATAAGGCTCATACATACATATGTATGTATAATATATGCATGTGAATATTATATTTCTCTATTCAGCTCTAAGAAACTACGATTTTCTGGGCATTACGCACAGAAGGTTTATTATATAATACCATTTTTATGATGCGCATTATGAATTGAAAGACTCGAAAAAAGTAGTTTTTGATATTTTAGATAAATACATACATGTATATATGTAATATGGTAATAAACCCCTTTTGAATTTTCCTGAAAGAGATTTACTTAAAAATTCTTTTCAGAAATAGTAGAAACTTATCTTTGATTGGATTTATAATTGTTTAACAGAATGCATGTAACTGTGTCTTACACAACGCTTCTCTTTCAGAGTCACCATATAAAACTACCGAACTTGATTTATCTGTTTACTCAATGAAGCAACTTTCGGATGATTTCCAACTTTACTGGAGGCTTCTCGAAGATATTAAAGAAATCGAATTTGTTCTTAAAGTAAATGGTACTTCATGGGTAGGGTTAGGTTGGCGTCCACGTCAATTAACTGCTAGCTGCAAGAATTTTCCTGATATTCAGGACAATCCTGAATTGATTTCACGTCATGCTACATCATTAACAGGAGCTTCGGCTGCATCAGAACCCTTTTCTAAACCGGAGCCTGAACCTGAACCTTCTTCTGAACCAGAACCATCCTCTGAACCTGAACCTTCATCAGAGCCTGAACCTTTATCAGAACCTGAGCCTGAACCTATTGTAGAACCAGAACCCTCGTCAGAACCAGAGCCATCATCAGAACCTGAGCCTACATCCGAGCCTGAGCCTAGTTCTGGAAAGTCGATTACATCTAAGGCAAAACGAGTTGCTACGAATATCGATACTACTCCTAAAGAGGGAATAACTGTTGCCACTAGTGTATCTTACCGAGTTAGTGCTAAGACAGGTAACATTAAACGGTGCTTAATTTTAATACATTTCAACCACATTTTCTCTTGCAATTTATTTAGGCAGGAAGCGGCGCCAGACTGGAACAACAAGTAAGTTTGGTTTTACTAACATAAGTTTTTATTATTCAAGTAATAACTTAGCCAAATCTCAAGTAAAGCTAGAATCTGAAACTATAAAGAAAAGTGGGTATTTCAATAAAAGTAGAAAAAAAAGTAATATTATATTTGAAAAGAGTTAAACGTATATGCTTTTGTCTAAAAAAAATAAATGGCTTTAGAATTCATATAATTTTTGGTTGTACTATAAAATAAGAAATTTCCTTTATGTTCAAATACTCATCAATAACGGAAAAAAATCTATATTAATTTTGAGAGCTTTTATCGAAAAGTAAAAATATTCTTTATAAGGATCCTGCAATAGTTTGATATTTATTGTATCGAAACTAATTAAAACATAATAACAATTGATTATTTAACTGAGCAGGATATGTTCAGAAATTTTTAATATTTATTTTTAAATTTTATGTACAATTCGTCTATTCAATCATTTCTTGAACGATTTAATTTAATAAATAATGAATTGTCATTACTTCTAAATACTTATTTTACAGTATTGTATATACATATGTATCAAATGGATTTTTTATAAAATGTTTCCCCTTTCTAATTCTTAGGCTCATTTTCTTCAACACCCTTGCCTAACCCAGAGCCAAAATCCGAGCCGGAACCTCAATCAGAACCGGAACCTAATGCAGAACCTGAACCTTCGCCAAAACAAGAATCCATTTTTAATTCAAAATCACCGAAGCCTGAGCCATCAGCGGAACCAGAACCCTCATCGGAACCTGAGCCATCTTCTGAGCCTGAACCTTCCTCTGAGCCTGAACCTGAACCAGAACCAAAATCAGAACCTGAACCAGAACCGAAATCCGAACCTGAACCTTCCATCATCCCAAAGTCTGTAAATGGTCAAACTAATGCAAGGGCAGCACATCTCCTAGGTAAATTTGCTTTTAAGTTTAGAAATAAAAAAAGGTTTTATATGCGTATATACATACATCTACCATTTCCAGTATTTAGTACATATGTACTTATAACATATACATTTTTTTTAAAGCTAATCAGCCGGATAAGTCGCACCCGTACACCCCCCGCCATGACTTCAATCCCATGGACTGCACAGACATCGTCATTGGCAGTGCTCGAGGCAAGACCAGCAGAGTTGGGGACTACTACACTCGAGATAGGTCGACTCCACGGGAGGACGAATTTTGGGGAGGGAAATCCGACCTTACTCTAGGAACTGGATTCGAAGAAGATGGAGTAACGACCATCGTATTTCGAAAAAGATTCGAAGCCACGGAGCCAACTGATCACAGTTTTGTGGATGATCTTATGCATGTAATTTGGGCTAAAGGACAGGAGCCCGGCAACTACATCCACTTTCCTCAGTCTGGCTTGGAAAAGGAGCAGGCCTCCGTTAAAGAATTCTACCAGCCAGACGAGCTTAAGTACCATGGTCACAAGATGCAAAGAGGTTTCACTCAGATTAATTTTTTCGGTATGTTCATAAATTAGGAAAAATAGATATCTACAACTCAAATTTCCGATTATTAGAAAGAGAAAAGAGCAACGAAACCGATGAGGGAACCAACATTCTGGAAAATGATTGCTACGGGAACTGGAAACATCCTAAAAGTTGCTCACAGGAGGAGCACAACTGCGAATATTACGTTAGTTGGGAGACGGTGGGCAGGGGTGATGAAATGCGCTGGTACATTGAGACAAGCAACACACAAACGTGGACGGGCATAGGGTTCAGTGAAGACGAAAAAATGTCTCAGACGGATGCTATTCTAGGGTGGGTCGACAGAAACGGTCGGCCATTCTTAATGGATACTTACGTTATTGGATATTCCCCGCCAAAAATAGACGAAATTCAGGATGTTTATAACTCCTCCGGAAGGATTGAGAAGGGTGTTACTATTTTAGAATTCACCAGGAAGAGAATTAGTCGAGATAAAATGCAGGTAAATGAGTTCCATAAATCATGGAATACTCTTCAAATTATTTCTATTTATTTGAATGTTTCAAAAAAAAAAATAACTACCATATTTAATGGACTAATTCCATAAGAGAAAAAAGTCGAAGAGAGGTTCCATTTATTTGGCTCTCTATTTTCCGTACATATTTATAAAGCGCTAAATCTAAAAAAACTCAATGGAAGAAGAACTTATAAATGAAAATTAAACCATTGTTTGAAATTCACATCTTGCTCCACATATCATATAATCAATAAATAGAACACTTGAAAAGTTAGTTCTTTATTTAAAAACTTGATCAATTTTTTAGTAATATATTTACAACCTACAATCACCATATAAAATTATCTGTAGTTGCCTACCCTTTCGTTTTATAGTTTTATACCTCGTAACATGAATTTGTGTGTATCACCTTAGTAGATTGCGGATTTATGATATAAAATGTACTTTATTATTCTATAACACGTAGATAAGGTGGATATGTAATAATGTATTGTATAAACGGAAACCAGCAATTACGGATTTTGCAAAAATTATAAATTTTATAATTTTAATCCTTATTTGTGATATTAGAATCCCACAACTTGATAATTTTCTGTACAATTTTGCGACTCACATTGACTTTTCGTACAATTTTATAACTTACAACTATTCGAATTTATCTGATTATATCTGATAGTTAATTAATTATTTTGAAATCTTTTTGGGTTAAGTCACCTATTTAAAAAAAGTTTGCTAAGTATCAACAATTTATTTCTAATTAAAATTTAACTTAAACCTATTCCTTTCAGGACCTTTCTTTCACTGAGGATCATTGCTTATATTTATTTTTCCCTGTTTTGGGTGGAGCGTTTAACGCTGTTAACAAGAAAATTAGACGGCACGAGCAAACCCCACTAATGACGCCAACAAGAGTGTGCATCAAATCCTGTGGGAAGGGTAATTGAAAAAAGAAACTTTCGTTAATTGGATAATGTTTTTATTCTTAATCTGTGTAATTATAGAATTAGAAATGTCTGTAGTTAGTCCTACCACACCTGCACCGAATCGATTAATCTACACGGTTGCTGTAAGATTGATGAATCTAGCCGAATCCTTCGAAGCTCCCGAACAGGGCACATCTGAATTCCGTAGCTTATCATCAACGATAACCGATTCTTTCAATGGTGTTTTGAGTGATATTCCAGGATTTCATAAAGTGGAGGTTTTGAATTTTGAAAAGTAATCAATTTTGTTTTGGATTTTGTGTCTATGTATCTTATTTGAAATTGAAAATCTAAAGGGAAGGAACGACTATGATATCGAGAATGAACGTATTGCTGGATAAAGCAGTCTTCGAAAAAGCACGATCACTTAAACCTGATTTACAGAGCAACAGCCTTGGGGAGGACGGCGACGATGGTGGAATTATTAAAAAAGCTATCAATGATAGTGTAACAACAGGCACAGTAGGAGCTCTGACGGTTGATCCTAACTATCTTGAATTTAAGTCTTTGGAATGTATGGCTAATTTTATTTCAGTCATTTTCCATTTGTTTAAAATAACTCCTTATTTGCAGACATTTCAAAGCCTCCCAGTGAGGCGTCAGCGACGTCCTTCTTCCAACTCTCGGAGGTTAGGTTGTATACAGTTTTAGGGTGTATAGCAGCTTTGGTTCTCATCGCGCTGATACAAGCCTCGTGTACGATCTACAAGACCTCAAAGAAAAACCGAAGCCAAAAGGTAAGTTTCTCCTGTTTGCATTTTAAAATAAAAATTATATAATATATAGAGATGTCCGTTCAAAACTAACACATTTAATGTTTAAAGCTAATATACATAATACCCGAAGAGTGGAGGATGTACCAACAGCGATATCAGCCATCTAGTGTTCTCTAATTGTGCATAAGCAGCCTCTGTGTGTTGCTCATTAGTACGAAATTAGTTACATAAGTCGAAGTTACCAAAAAATTAAACATTATTTGTATATTACTTACGTTATGCTCTGTTTAATGCTAATTACAAGTTAGTGGACTCTGCGACCTTCAGTATCTCTGTGGGTGGTTTCTCTTCTTCTTTTCCTTTAATCGGTAATTGTTAATTTTTTTTTATATTTATATATTGTTTTTGTTGCTTTCCACCTTCAACCAGTCAGCATAACGCTAGATGAAAAACATTCAAAATTCTTTTACACTAATTTATGTGTTTTTATTTATTATTTGTATATACATCATTATTCGTAATTCATTTGATTGTACACGATAGGTGCTGTAACCCGGTGAAGGTTTGCATGGAATTTTATAGAAGCACGAGTCGTACTGAATGTTTAATATCTTAACTAGCACAATTAACCATTTGATTCTTTTTTAAATACATATTTATAGTTTTTAGATGCTTTTAGCATTTGAAATACATATAGAAATACTTTTTTATAATATTTTATCGCTGAATTCCGGATGTAATCTAACACAAAATTCTTGAAGAAATCGATTATTTCTACATGTTCAATAAGATAACAGAACCGTGACGCCGAAATACGAGTAAAGTGCTATATAATATGAAAACATACGAAATCGTAAAATGCCCAAATTTAATTACACCCTACCATAAATTATTGACTGATACTACACTCGTAACGTTTACGAACCCTGCAGGTTTGTTGCTATAGGCAACTTTGATATTTATTGTTAAGATTACCTACACACACAATGCCTAAATTCCCCCACCGGATTTAAAAACATTGTTATCGTTATCATCAAATATCTTGCGGATGTTTGGTTTTGTTGAATCATTTAAAAGCTTCGAGAAATAAGGTTAGCCTTGATCAATTTTATTACATTTGATTACTTTGTACTACTTAGTAATAATGAATTCTAAACTTTATTTCTCGTCTCTAAAAATCAAAGTTTTAATAAAAAAGAGGTCCTGAACTTTATACTTATATACTGTTAAAAAACAAATTCACTCATTGTAAATTCATATTAAGCACCGAATTCGAAAAATTCAATTACTGTATTTAACCAGCTTCAAACAACCAAAATACAATACAATACAAAATAATTTTCACTTCTGAACAGCGCACACCGTTTAAATGTTCGCCCTTTCTTTACCATGCGATCAAATTACCCCACAACAAAAATTTTTATACTATTCATATTTGTCCTTTAAATATATTTATAAAAAATGAAGTAAAAATGGAATTGGTCTCATGGAAAAAATATGCTGCAAATATGCCATGATAGTATATTTTTAAAAAAAGTTGGAAGTAAAAGGGATACATCGATAAATTTAGGATCCCGGGAAAAATATGATTTATGTATGTTTTGATAAAAACAACATAGGTATTAAATAAAGGTTCATTTGTTTGTACAATGACTTTATTTTAGTTAGATAAGAAAAAAATATAGTATTTCACTGTGTAAAATTTCTTTTTAAGCAATTTTGTATTTGTGTGTCTCTAATAGTCCTTTAGATTTCCAAAGCATTTTAATAATGCATATTTTACAAACAACTTATTTTCTATAGATCTTTTGTAAAGCTACTTTTGGTTTTTTTTTCAAGACATATCATTATGGAAGGGTGTAGAATATGTAGTTCCAAATTTTGGCTGTATTGTCGAATATTTTTAAAGATTAAGAATTATTATTGCCCTAAATTTTTGAATGCACCGAAATAAGGTACTAACCGGCTAAAAACGCGAATAAAATATTTTCAAATCTACATAAAATGCTGACTGGTTTGAATTATCCAAATCAATTAAATTCGACTTTTATTTTGTGTTCCAGGATCAGCTGATACCCAATTCAGCATGGAAGGACTACTCATCAAATACGAATTATGCATTCGACTCCTTCGGTGAGACCGAGGAGAAAACGAATAAAGGGCCTGCGGGACGATCGCGAATTTCTTCAAGCCAACAAACCCTTCAAATGTCCCACTCCCCGACAAGTAAACCCCAATATTATGAAAACAATGGAAGATCTTCTAGATTTGATTCGAACGGTTTAGGGTCTCACGATCATCACTCGCCTCATTACCGGTACACAAACGGCGAACCGGTGCCTATTCCAAGGACTACTTACGGCGATCGGGCCTACTCCCTGCCGAGAACTGTGATCCAGCACCAGCATCAAAGCCCAATGCAGCAGGGATACTACACCCAAGATCGCCGGAGCAGGCATCCGCACCACCACCAGGCCGAAAGGGATCGGGGTGATCACGGGCGGAGCAATTCTTCGGGCACCGACACCCCCGATTTTTACTTCATGCCATCACAGCGAAAATACTCAGGAGAAGTGGTGCGGGTCTACGTGGACTACAACAAGGATCCAAAACACTAAAGAGCTTTCGAGGAAATTGTGTTAGTCATTTGTTTCCTGTTTTCTAACGTCAACAAGTACCAGAATGATATTGAAGAGCACGCAAATAGTCATAAACGTTAAAGACAGGGGCACGGGGAGCGGTAACCGATTGTACTTAGAGATGGCACCAATTTAACAAAGGGTTAAAATAATCTCCTTTTTTTTTGATTAATCACATAATGCTTCTTTCTTTGATTAATCGATTTCTAATCTTCTTATGAAACGACTTTCAATTAGTCGATTTGTATCAATGCAATTCTGATATAATTATTGCTGTGCGATTAATGAAATGAACAATCAATCGATTAAATATTAAATATTGTGACCATCCTTAATTGTATTAAATGTACCAGGACTCCAAATTTTGCTACAATCTTCAGTCGATCCAAAAAGAGCGAACAACACGATTCTCGATGTTTTAAAATCCGTACCTGTGCCCCAGCCACCATTCCACAAAAGAAAAGCCAACAGATATTGAAAGTTAGATTGTTTACGTTTATAGCAGATGTTTATATAAATATTTGTATATAACTAAGTTATTTATTGTTTCTCTTATGTTTTGTATAATGTGCATCTAATAAACTATAACTTTACCTCACCCCATACGTAAAGCAGACCCAACACTTTCGATGTAAGGCCATCAATTTTCCATAAGGTTAACTAGAAACCCCCACAACCCTTAGACTCCTCCAATTATTTTAGGAAGCCCCTTCCTTAAACATTAATTTTAAGAATTGGAAAATTATGTAAGTAACTTAAGTACTAAGATTGTAGACGTAATTAGTTATTTTGAGTCGAGATCAGTGTGAGAAAGAGTCTACTACAAAGTAGCCTTTTGCTAGTAAAAGGCGCAAATGTTAATCGGTTCTAAAGATAGAATGCAAATTGTTGTACAACGAAATTATCAAGAATGAAAAAAAAATACACCAAAAGATAAAATAATGAATTTGTTTTATTGAGTGCTTCTAGAAGAGAACGAATTAAAATTTATGTGTTTTGATTTTTACAGAAAATACTTTAAACCTACTCAAAATACGATTCGATGTATATCTTGGTTTGCATTACTACTATTTATTGCTAACTAAAGCCATTTTGTTAATTCCTTCAGCTCTGAATGTGATTAATTAATGATAAGATTTCGATATTCTACGATAATATTTGCATTTTTTACGCTGTGCCTGCGACTTAACTTTTTAAAAATTTAGCAAACAAGCAATTTTATTAAGGGCTCACGAAGGCTAGTCAACATTTTAATATGTAAATTTGATGCAAAATATGATCAGACTGGGTTCGTAAGTATGGCTGGACCCAGGTTCTTAATTAGTAATAAATGGTAACATACTGGGATCTTAAATTTTATTCTAACACTTTGCATTCCATTGAATTTGTAGGAAACTTTCATTAACATTGCAATGTGTTTATACATTTATCAAAACACTTGAAAATGCTTGCGAAGCAATTTAAAGTGCTTAAATATTGATTTCCTATCAGCAATGTTAAGTTTTATTTTATCTTTCATAACTCGTGATATATGTAAGTGACTAAATATGACTTCGAGCAGAAGTCGGAAGAATGAACTTAGTTAAGTTGTCCTCGTTGAGAGACAGAATATCAAAGCTCTCTCCTACACTCTTGACATGACCTGGATATATATGTATGCATATGTTATGCCTTTAAAGAAACCATTTACACAACCTATTTGAAATAACTATAATTTGGGTATTTTCGGCGTTTTTATAAATCGGCTTAACTCCGTACCTTTCTTATTATATGCATTATATATTATACTAGTGGAGTTACTCGATTTCACCCGGTGAACAAATATTTCGGATTCGTAATAAGAACATGCAGAAATAGCCAAACACCATTTTTCATGGCAATCCGTTGATATTTTCAATTTTTCGCTTGACCCGCCGTTGTATACAAGCATACATGGACTAATCCATGAATGCGCTAGTGTATATATATTTGTAAGTGGGCATACTTATATGGATGCATTATATGTGTGTGTTTCTGTACGCGTCCAATTATGTGTAGGAGTCCTTATATAATAATTTTGAGTTCCACAACATTTTTCAGGAATAATTAAACGAAAACTTCGTAGCATAAGATCTGTAACTCTTTTTAAATTATAAATGTATTCATTCTCACTGTTACAGAATTTCCAACAAATTTGCTTTAAATAATTTAAAAGGAAAGATTTTTTTTACCTAGTTTCAAGTTTTCACTTCTGTCGGCAGTCCTTATGATTTTTTTAATTGGAAAATTACTTGATTGTAGATAATTGAAAAGTAATTATATAAATATACAAAGGGAAGCAGTAGGTAAGTCTAAACGCGATTACAGCACTAAGTGACACAGCGTAGCTAACATTGCTCCTATCGCGAGATATATTCCCATGGCACCATTTGCCTTTTTCAAATTCACAGTGTTGCAAGAGTCCTCATTTTTGCATACTTGGCATTGCTTATCGTCTTTTCCGTCGCATGGAAGGTCGGACACACATCCTCGTGTTGTTACTTTCTTTTCCTTTTCGAAATGTGTAACGCAGGAATCATTCTCGTGATATTTAGGACAAACTGCGGTGCTGTCAGGTTCGGCTTCGCATTTCTCGTCTTCTGTAGAGATGCATCTGTGGCATTTTCTTCTATTCGCAGGATAAATCTATGGAATAAAAGAATTCAGTCTATTTCTTAGTTTGCAATTGTTGCAGATGTACCTGTTTGTTGCAATTCTCTTCCTTGCACTGCGTACAGAGCCCAGTGCTGCTTTCGGTGCACGATTCCTGTGACGTAGGGTCTAAGTTTGAGAAGCAGCCGCGTTTGGTATAACCGTTCTCTATGACATGATAGAATTACATTAAAAATGCTTTCCGATTGGTTGCAATATTATGACCTTACCTAAAATTTGACTGTAGCAATATTTAAAGTTGCATGTAACAGTCGTCTCCAATTTTTCTGGATTCGTGGCACAATTTTCATTATCATTCGAGTCACACTGCAAACAAGATGGCATTTTTGGGGCTGTTTCCAAGCGGTTGCAACTATCTTCTGTGCATGAGAAAAGTCTGCCCGTCCTTTCTAACTCCTCTATTTGATTGTTTGGCAGCGTACTCTTGCAATGGGCTGCAGAAAATTCCTTGTTTTCATTGAATATGAAGACGCAAGCATCGTTCTTTTTGAAGAAAGGGCAATAACTTGGTTTTACTTCAGATTTGCACTCCTCCCCTTCGCACTGGTAGCACTTCCTACGATTTTCGGGATATAGGAACTTATTACAATTGTCTTCATTGCACATTTTGCAGTCGTTGTCAGAACCATTACATTTCTTTCGGGCGGCTTCGTCCTTATCATCTAAGCAGGACCTCACCAATTCGTAAGATGGATCTGGACCACTTTCTCTTGGATATAGAGCCACCATGCAATTTTCGTAGCAATCTCGTTTGCTCGTAATGCTGCTCGCATCACTGAGGCATTTTGGATTGAATTTTGTGTCGCAGCTTAAACAACTTTTATATTTAGTTTTTTCATGAGCTCTGTTGCAGTTTGTGGACACACATTTGAAGCAATCATTTTCCTCCTTGCTGCAATCAGATTTAGTGTCTGTAGCACAACCACGTTTAATAACGATGCCTGCAGTGTTAAACACCGTCACACATTGGTCAGTGTTGACGCCACAATCTGCTTCCCCTATTTGGTTTTTGCAATCGTTTTCGCCATTGCATTTGAGGCATTTTAAAGGAAGATTTTGCCACTTTCCAGGTTCGGGATCATTACCATTTACTTCCCTTAAATTTATAGTGTTACAAGAGTCTCCATTATTGCATTCTCTGCACTTTTTTTGATTATTTGATTTGCATGGAAATTCTGTTCTACATCCTCGCTCTGTTATCTTCGTTTCCGGATTGAATTTTGTTACACACTTTTCTTTGTTCCCTATAATATAAGTGGGACAGATTTCAGATTTTGTAGGATTTCCTTCACAATTTGGGTCGTTTATGGTGGAGCATTTATAACATTCCCTTCTTTCCTTAGGATAAATCTGCGGGATAGAATCATGTCCTTTGAATCTTATTTTGTCAATTCTTCAATATTAATGTCAATCATTTCGAATATGTGTGTTTTATGCTCATCTGTGTGAACGCACGGATCCAAAAGCTATCAGAAATAATGTAATGCAAATATATATTACCTAAAATAATTGCATATTTTCATTGTCCCTGATAGAAGATTTTCGCCGAACACTTTGCTTCTCTGCGGAAGTATAGTCGATAATACATTTGCATATATATGTATTTATTATACCACCGTCAAAAGCTCAAATGTTATCCCTGTTTCAAGGGAACAATTTGCCATTTTTTACCCATATGGAAAACATGGTATCTACATATATTGTTCAACAGGGCAACAAAAGAGCACATTTTTACCCGGGTTTAAATTTAAACACCTCGGTAAAAATGTGGTCGAAATAACGGTTTGTCTCCTGGTTTTAAGAGAGCAAAATTGTTTGTTTTTTATCACAAGGCAACCAAACAGGACATTTGTACCTAGTTCCCGAGGTAGACAAGTGACATTTTGCTCTCACGAAACAGAGTAAACATTCGAATTTGTTTATGGTTTTACTTTTAAGTTTCCTTCGTTTGTGAAAAATACCATAAGCGTTTCAGGAGTTTGTTACTTAACGAGGCTGGATTGCAGTATTCTTAGCACGTACCTCTTTGTTGCACTTGTCTCCCTTGCATTGCGCACAGCCTTCTTCATTTCCCTCTTTACATTTTGGTCTTACGGACGACTCCAAATCTTTGAAGCAACCACGTTTTGTAGTTCCGTCGGCTAAGGTATATAACATTAGAAGAGCTATTTTTTGAGTGGACAATTATAAACTTACATGAAACTTGAGAGAAACAGTAGTTAAAATTACAAGAAGCATATGTGGTCACTTTGCTGGGATCCGAGGCACAATCTTTATTATTATTGGAGTCACATTCAAGGCATTGTGGAACGTCAGGTTTGTTTTTGGGATTGTTGCAATTACGTCCTTTGCATGAGTCAAGTCGACCAGCCTCTTCCAAATCTTTTACTTCCTTTTTCGACAACGAACTCTTGCAGTCGGCTTTGGTAAATTTCAGCAGGCCATCAAGTATATCAAATATGAAGACACAAGTATCGTCCTCTTTATGAACAGGGCAACCAGTTGGTTCTAATTCGGCAGTTAAGCAGGATGCGCCTGAGCACTGGAAACAGCTTAAGCGATCTTCGGGAAAATCGAAAGTATTGCATATTTTGTTTTTATCGGCACACGATTTGCAGTTTCTGTCAGTGTCGCCACATTTCAGTTGGTCTTCTTCTTTTTTGTCATCTAAGCAGGACCGTATTAATTCAAAACGTGGCTTCTCATCACTTTCGTCGTGTGGGTACAACGCTGCCATACACTGCTTATAACATTTTCTTGTCGTTGTGATGGCGGTTAAATCAGTGACACATTTATCGCCTTCGGATGAATCGCAGCTCAGACATTCAACAAAGTCCTTTTTTGAGTCTGCTTTGTTGCATTTACTTGATACACATTTAAAACATGTTGCGTCATTACATGGTGTTCCTCCTAACTTCGAAGCACAACCACGTGCTACAACTTTGTCTTCAGCGGCATCGAAAATCGTCACACAAGGGTCATCCTCTGCATCGCATTTTACCGGCTCGCCTAATGCCCCTTCGCACTCTGAGCCCTTGCAAGTAAAACAAGACAAGGGACCTTTTTCCCATTTTCCTGGTTTGGGACCAATGCTATGTTTTTCCTTTAAATTGACAAGGTTGCAAATGTCTTCAGGACATAATTCGCAGTTTGGATTATCGTCTTCACATTTGAGTTCTGTTTTACATCCTCGCTCTGTTATCTTCGTTTCCGGATTGAATTTTGTTACACACTTTTCTTTGTTCCCTATAATATAAGTGGGACAGATTTCAGATTTTGTAGGATTTCCTTCACAATTTGGGTCGTTTATGGTGGAGCATTTATAACATTTCCTTCTTTCCTTGGGATAAAGCTGCGGGATAGAATAATGTCCTTTAAATCTTATTTTGTGAATTCTTCAATATTAATGTCAATCATTTCGAATATGTGTCTTTTATGCTGCTCTATGTGAACGCAAGGATCCAAAATCTATCAGAGATAATGTAATGCAAATATATATATTACCTAAAATAATTGCATATTTTCATTGTCCCTGATAGAAGATTTTCACCGATCACTTTGCTTCTCTGTCGAAGTATAGTCGATAGTACATTTGTATTTGTATTTATTATACCACCGTCAAAAGCTCAAATGTTATCCCTGTTTTAAGGGAACAATTTGCCATTTTTTAACCCATATGGAAAACATGGTATCTACATATATTGTTCAACAGGGCAACAAAAGAGCACATTTTTACCCGGGTTTAAATTTAAACACCTCGGTAAAAATGTGGTCGAAATAACGGTTTGTCTCCTGGTTTTAAGAGAGCAAAATGGTTGTTTTTTATCACAAGGCAACCAAACAGGACATTTGTACCTAGTTCCCGAGGTAGACAAGTGACATTTTGCTCTCACGAAACAGAGTAAACATTCGAATTTGTTTATGGTTTTACTTTTAAGTTTCCTTCGTTTGTGAAAAATACCATAAACGTTTCAGGAGTTTGTTACTTAACGAGGCTGGATTGCAGTATTCTTAGCACGTACCTCTTTGTTGCACTTGTCTCCCTTGCATTGCGCACAGCCTTCTTCATTTCCCTCTTTGCATTTTGGTCTTACGGACGACTCCAAATCTTTGAAGCAACCACGTTTTGTAGTTCCGTCGGCTAAGGTATATAACATTAGAAGAGTTATTTTTTGTGTGGAAAATTATAAACTTACGTGAAATTTGAGAGAAACAGTAGTTAAAATTACAAGAAGCATATGTGTTCACTTTGCTGGGATCCGAGGCACAATCTTTATTATTATTGGAGTCACATTCAAGGCATTGTGGAACGTCAGGTTTGTTTTTGGGATTGTTGCAATTACGTCCTTCGCATGAGTCAAGTCGGCCAGCCTCTTCCAAATCTATTACTTCCTCTTTCGTCAACGAACTCTTGCAGTCGGCTTTGGTAAATTTCAGCAGGCCATCAAGTATATCAAATATGAAGACACAAGTATCGTCCTCTTTATGAACAGGGCAACCAGTTGGTTCTAATTCGGCAGTTAAGCAGGATGCGCCTGAGCACTGGAAACAGCTTAAGCGATTTTCGGGAAAATCGAAAGTATTGCATATTTTGTTTTTATCGGCACACGATTTGCAGTTTCTGTCAGTGTCGCCACATTTCAGTTGGTCTTCTTCTTTTTTGTCATCTAAGCAGGACCGTATTAATTCAAAACGTGGCTTCTCATCACTTTCGTCGTGTGGGTACAACGCTGCCATACACTGCTTATAACATTTTCTTGTCGTTGTGATGGCGGTTAAATCAGTGACACATGCATCGCCTTCGGATGAATCGCAGCTCAGACATTCAACAAAGTCCTTTTTTGAGTCTGCTTTGTTGCATTTACTTGATACACATTTAAAACATGTCGCGTCATTACATGGTGTTCCTCCTAACTTCGAAGCACAACCACGTGCTACAACTTTGTCTTCAGCGGCATCGAAAATCGTCACACAAGGGTCATCCTCTGCATCGCATTTTACCGGCTCGCCTAATGCCCCTTCGCACTCTGAGTCCTTGCAAGTAAAACAAGACAAGGGACCTTTATCCCATTTTCCTGGTTTGTAATCAACACAGAGTGCTGATCCTAGAAAGTACAAGAAAATGAATATGTTCTGTGATTTACATATTGATATTCGAGGCAAGTTTTAAATGGAACATTTGTAGGATCAGTGGAAAAATCATTTTTTCTCAAACTATTTATCGCTATATCTATTATTGTATTTCTCAAGATTATTTTTTTGTCATTACTTCATATCTCACTTAACACTCCATCAAAACTACTATTTGAATCATCATTTTGAAGGTTACCTTCAACGCTAATGACGAGAAATAACAAAAAATCTATTAACAAATAACATTTCTTTGAAAGTTCGACAAAAATATTTTTGCAAAATCAGGGAAGCACGGTCAACCGCAATCGCTGCGGAAGTTTTGGGAAATTTGGTGGAGCTTAAAAGATTTTGTGCGAAGTATTCGCATGGATCAACTAGTAGGTTTTAATATTAAATGGCTATAAAATGTAATTTACTGGTTTTGTTTTATTCTGCTTGTTACCCTTTTTGAATATGCAACATAATGATGCTAAGTACACAGGTAGTAGTTGATGATTGTAGATCAGGTAATGCAGTTTGAAGAAATATGTATTGTTTTTTTATTCACGAAGATTCGAAAACTTTCTCCTTCTATGTGAAATTTGTTAGTACCTACATTAGAGAGAGCGGCACTAGATGAGGGCAAGAAAATAGGAACCGAATGTCACTTGCTCTCAGTTGTTTCAGGACTTAAATCAGTAGTGTGGCCTAAAAAGTTTTTGGTGGGAGTTACCGGATTTTGTGAAGTTTTACATTAACCGTATTTTTTTTATATTGCTTGTGTCAGCTTCTTGTTAAAAGAAAGCCTTTTATAAAGTTGAAGATGTTATTCAAAAATTAATCAGTTCAAACTTCTATTATAGGCCCTTTTTTCCGTTTACATGATAATTTCGAGCTGCACTGAAATCACAACTACTTAAGTGAATACACTAACACATCATGAAATTTGGGTCTCCAAAGTCGGCAGATGTCGCATCGTTTACTCTATTACCCAAATTCGAAAAGGAACTTTTGATTAAAGTGACTGAAAAAGGCGTATTCTATGGATTCAGAAAATTAGTTTTGACGATTCCTCAGAATGCAATGATAATCCTTTTCTACTTTATCTTATTTAACATTCTCATGTTTTCTTAAGACGGGAAATATTTTTTGTTGCTTTTGGACCTGTTACACCTATTGAAGCATAACCATTTTGACCTTTTTGTTAATTTAAATCAAAGTATTATAAAATTCGGCTGAAATTTTGGTAGTAGATAAACTAATATTTTGAAACTGTTAAAACTATGCTAATTAGGAAGTTTCCAGCATTTTTCGATTTGTTTATATAATTTTTAAAATTAAGGAGCGACAGTTCAAATTGTAACCGGAAAATATTTGTTGAATTTAAGTAAGTATTTATATGTATAAACAATATATTGTATATATTAGAATATTTCATGTTTAATATGCGGCCTTACCTCCTAATAAAAGACTTTCGAAGGTTACAGAAAAAAGTAATATACATATTTTTAAAGAAAACTATTTAGGTTAAAATTCGGATAGTTACAGTAGGCTTTGATTGCGAGCTTTTCGTGGAGTAAAGAATTTGGTCCAAATGTTGCTATAAATCTATCAAGTGCAAGTAGTTTGTTGCGAATTATAAAGTATATGTATAATCTATTTGATAGGATATTCATTTTCATTTTCAAAGTTAACCTCTAAACCTCGGAAAACGGATCACACTCTCGCCTGAAGTGAAACATATTTTTGCTCAATTCCGTAGTGTGAAGAAGGCATATAAGTTAAATACAGACACGCAAGTTTTTTAATCTTGAACTTTTAACTTTATTTATGGGGATGACTTGAAAAGCTGTAATGTGATTATGAATATTAAAGTAGAATTCACTGAATTTTGTTTGTACTGTTTTACATATTTTTCACTAAGCCTTTTGTATTTTCCTACTTACGAGATGTAAATATTACACCACATAAAAAAGTTAATTTTCTTTAATATCTTGAGTTCACCCTCAAATTTCAATTTGTTGTTTGAAGCATTGACCCATATTATTATTGCTTCTATAGAAAAACTATGACTTTTACAATCAAAAACTTTTTTCTATTGGAGATTTTTTGATATCTTAGAAACAATAAAATTAGTAATTAAACATAAAAGTCAGTCAGGCTACTTTTTATCCGCGAGTTTCAAGATAGTAGCCAAAAATTGAAAAAATACGGGATTGCCATGAAAAGTAATATTTGGGGTTTTTTTTGGAAGTCCTTATTGCGAATCCATGCTCGAAATTTGCATTTGAAGATGGCGGATTCAATATGGCGCATAACAATTTCCGAATTTCAAAGCTTTTAAATAAAAATTAGTACTATGGATATTTCGAGGTAATTTCGAATTTTCTATAAAATGTTGGTAATTCAAAAGGGGGGCCCCAATAAAAAATATAAAATTGTTTGTACACCGGGTGAAACCGGGTAACCAAAATAATTTGTGGAAGAAATAGAACATTTAGCAGAGGAAATTTATTCAATTAACTCATAGGTTCCAATATTCACTGTGCATGGATTGCTGGGCGATATTAAAGTAATTAACCTTTCTCTTTTATCAGGAAATCGATTCAATCAAATTGTTTTATATTTTTAAACAATTAAATCTTACAACGTTCAAGAGCTGGTCAATCGAAACGAAAGCACAATTAAATCACTTATAGTTCAGAACACTCGAAGTGGAGTTGTACTCTCTAAATTATTCTGTTAAAAATATTTTCATGTTTATTGTTAGAGATTGTTTGAATGCCAACTTTAATTGAATAATATTATGTTATTTTTGAACAGGACACTATTTATTTTTGATTTGTCACATTTTTTATGATTAGCTTTGGTTGAAAACTGATCGCCTTTATTTTTTCCACAGTTATTTATTAACAATTTATGAAACATTTTCTATATTATTCCGACCCACTGGAATTTGTAAAAACGTTCACATACCTGCAAACACTAAAAACACCACCGCAAAGGAAAACTGAAAATTATAAGGCACCATTGTTGTTAAGGCTTAGCACTTATGAAAATTCAATCTCGAACTAATTGATTTATTCGTTACTGCCAATTTATATAGTTGGTCTTATCATGTTCCTGAAAAGCACTTAATTAATGAGTGCATCTTCAACCTGCAGTTTTTTTATGATACCAACTCTGTTAATGCATGCTTTGACGTGGTCTGTCTGACTGAGACGTGGCTCAATAACAATTTTACGGACGCTGAACTCTTAGGCACTGAGTTTAATTTGTCGAAAGGATATAGATATTTAAATCCACCAAACGCTCCAGTTGGTGGTGGGATCTTTTGCGAGGTCCGTCGCTCTATTTCATGCGTCCAGGTTGGTGTTTCAGACTGTGAGGACTTGAGGTTTCTTGCTGTTTGTATGCAATTTCCCAAGAAGAATATCTACATTGCTACTGCGTATGATCCTCCAGCTACTAAAGCCTGCACCTCTCTGGCATTATCCTCTCGCATTGAGGAACTAAACAATTCAATGCAGCCTTGTGATGAATTGTCCATTATTATTCATCACTATAAAAAGGAGGATAAGTGCAATATATCCAACTATAGGCCAGTTGCTAATTCGGGGTCCATTGTAAAATTTTTTGAAGTGTTGATCTCTAAGGTCTTATCCTTTCATTGCAAGCCTTTCCTTAGCAACTCCCTCAACATGGCTTCATGAAGGGTATAGGTCGACAATTGCGAATCTTCTCGAATTTACCTATTTCTGTATTAATGCAATTGAAGATGGCAAACATGTCGACTGTATTTACATGGACTTTAGTAAATCATTTGATAGAATAACTTTTTTCATTTGCAAGCTCGAGGCCTTGGGCTTTCGTCTTGTTTTCGTGAAATGAATCCATTCCTACCTGACCCTTCGTACAGCGAGTGTTGTTCCGAGGCTGTCTTTCGGAGCAAATTAGTAATTCCTCTGGTGTGCTGTGCCCCAGGGCAGCCACCTTGGACCTCTCCTCTTCAATATCTACATCATTGATTTACCCCTCTTCCTGTCTTACTCGCAAATTCTTTGCTATGCTGACGACGCCAAAATGTTCGTGTTGTCTCTACTGGTCATGATTGCGAACTCTTAAATTCTGACTTAGACGCCCTTATTCGATGGTGTTCTATAAATTCTCTTTCACTTGTCTATTTGCGGCAAAAGAACTCCAACCACCTTCGACTATTCTGTTAACGGCTGTGTCCTAACCAGACTTGACAAAGTTAAGGACCCAGGTGTGTGGTATAACAACTGTCTTTGTTTTGCTGACCACATCGACGCAATAGTTAGTAGAGCGGCTTCTACCCTGGGATTTATATAAACTATAACTTAACCTCACCCCATACGTAAAGCAGACCCAACACTTTCGATGTAAGGCCATCAATTTTCCATAAGGTTAACTGGAAACCCCCAGAACCCTTAGAATCCTCCAATTGATTTAAGAAGTCCCTTTCTTAAACATTAATTTTAAGTATTGTAAAATTATGTAAGTAACTTAAGTACTAAGATTGTAGGCGTAATTAGTTATTTTGAGTCGAGATCAGTGTGAGAAAGAGTCTACTACAAAGTGGCCTTTTGCTAGTAAAAGGCGCAAATGTTAATCGGTTCTAAAGATAAAATGCAAATTGTTGTACAACGAAATTATAAAAAATGAAACAAAAATACACTAAAAGATAAAATAATGAATTTGTTTTATTGAGTGCTTCTAGAAGAGAACGAATTAAAATTTATGTGTTTTGATTTTTACAGAAAATACTTTAAACCTACTCAAAATACGATTCGATGTATATCTTGGTTTGCATTACTACTATTTATTGCTAACTAAAGCCATTTTGTTAATTCCTTCAGCTCTGAATGTGATTAATTAATGATAAGATTTCGATATTCTACGATAATATTTGCATTTTTTACGCTGTGCCTGCGACTTAACTTTTTAAAAATTTAGCAAACAAGCAATTTTATTAAGGGCTCACGAAGGCTAGTCAACATTTTAATATGTAAATTTGATGCAAAATATGATCGGACTGGGTTCGTGAGTATGGCTGGACCCAGGTTCTTAATTAGTAACAAATAGTAACATAGTGGGAGCTTAAAATTCATTCTAACACTTTGCTTTCCATTCAATTTGTTGGCAATTTTCATTAACATTGCAATGTGTTTATACATTTATCAAAACACTTGAAAATGCTTGCGAAGCATTTTAAAGTGCTTAAATATTGATTCCCTATCAGGCAATGTTAAGTTCTAATTTATCTTTCAAAACTCGTGATGTATGTATGTGACTAAATATGACTTCGAGCAGAAGTCGGAAGAATGAGCTTAGTTAAGTTGTCCTCGTTGAGAAATAGAATATCAAAGTTCTCTCCCCCACTATTGACATGACCTGGATATATATGTATGCATATGTTATGCCTTTAAAGAAACCATTTACACAACCTATTTGAAATAACTATAATTTGGGCTTTTCGGCGTGTTTTTACAAATGGAATTCACTCCGTATCTTTCTTACTATATGCATTCTATATTATATTTTGAATTTCTTACAGTTCGTAAGTTGAACCGAACGTGTTACTATGATTCTTTTGAAAAATTAAGAACCACAATTAAGAAAATTATAGTAAGTGGTATTCGTTTTTTTGTAAAATGAATAACTTTTTGTCGCTCTCAGTTTTTCTAGGAAGATCAGCCGTCTTTTCTTATTAACCACTAAAAAGTGTAATGTAATAAGCGTCAATTTATGTATAGGAAGAAGTTGTCATCAGTCGATAAGAATCATTTGGATATTTCCTAAAAACAAATATACACGCGTTAGTTGTACGCATCTCGTATTTCAGTTCTTCCATGACTACGTGTATGATTAAACGCTTTTAGAGGTTTTCTGTAATTTTAGTGTTCTGAAAAAAAACCTATAATGTACACATTTTCGTGTGAACTAACATAGAAAATCCTCGTTTATTTGTTTAAAGTGATTATTACACCATACCGTACTGGTAAAATATTGATCTAAAGTTAATTTATATGTTGTTACAATATTACTTTAAATTCAAAATGGCAGTCTGGATTATTTTCTTCGTGGTAAACAATGGATCAGGGTTTACCATCTACTAATGTAGGTCAAGTTTAGCAGCGATATCAGCGGTTTGTAAATTCATTCTGTAAAGTCATTACTATCATCATAAGAGTGAGTATAGAAAGATGAACCAGAAAAGAAAAGTTAGGCAAACCCACTGTTATTAATTTTAATAGTTCTATGTGTTAAGTATGAGAATAAAAACTTTATTTTTTACATAATCTTATTTGACTCAGCGCCTATCATGTAATGGTTCTTTGTGTGCACAGTGAATCAAATGGTGTTTGTTTTTGCAACAAAAATTATAACACGTTTTTGTAGATTTCCCACCGATTTATCAGTTTTTATTAGTAGTATAATAGAAAACAAACTACAGAAAATAATATCAGAACAATTCGAAAAAACGTTGGTGATTTACAGGATTTCTATTTACTCTTACTTCTTAATGGAAAGACAAAACTTGTTTGCTTCTTCACAGTTATTCATTCAAAGAGGGGAACTGTGACAAATTTTGCATATGGGTAGTATTATTTATAAATTATAAAAATATAAATTGTTTAAAGCACAAAAAATATGAAAAATGTCCAAGGGGACACCCGGGTTTGAACCGGGGACCTCTCGATCTGCAGTCGAATGCTCTACCACTGAGCTATATCCCCTCGAAACCACCTCTCCATCCAACTGGATCAGAATGCGCACAAATATAATTGGTACTGAATCTTTCTTCCAGATGGCACTGAATTCTCCACCCGTGACAGTTGTAATTGAAATTGTCAAACTGGAGGGCCGTCGCGTTTTTGTTTATATACAAGAAGTGGAAGTAAATTGACTGCCGAGGAGTCCGGCGATGGTCCTGTAGGATACCCAAAACTCGGCGTAGGCGAAACAAAGTTCGAACACTCGCTGGTGCAAGGGGGCCCTGCCGGCTCTGTTATGGGAATTAGGAGTGCGTTGGCATCATTAAATCAATAAATTCCGACACAGGTGAAGGGGTCTGCTCAACTCTGCGGAGGAGACGAAGGCTTGTGCTATTATGCCTCCGTCGCCGAACAAGAAACTACTTTTACTGCACGAAACCGATGATCATGAATAAGATTTTGTTGCTGCTAATCATCGTTAGCGGATTCCTCGTCATATTCTACGCGAACACGAGCCTCTTCTCCCGGAAGGCGCTGCTCAGCATGTTCCAGAAGGACACGACCGAGATCCCCAGCGTTCTGCGGACCAACTTCACCGCCGACATCCAGAAGGTTAAGTACGTCCCGCGCCAAAACGACTCCGAGTACAACATTTTTGTAATATACACTAAGGAGAACTATCAGCTACAGAAGAAGTTCGAGCTGTTCGCCAAGAGCCTGCTGAAGTACACGACAGTCAAGGTCCACCTCCACATCATCACGGACAGCAAGAGCGAGCTCTCGGCAGAGGAACTCCTCAAGGAGCAGATCAACCGGTACAAGAAGTCGATTTTTTACACCCTCTACGATGTCCACGACTGTGCGGAGAAGATCAGTGACATTGTTCACGCTATGATGCCCTACTTCAGCTCCAATCCAGGTATCTCTTATTCTAATAAATTTTTTCTAAATTTAGTAAATCCCGTACTAGCCTCTATATTTCGTAATCCTTCCAACCCGAGACTTTCTTAAACTTTATCCCCATTTTCAACAAGCGTTAATTTAAGAAATCCAATGGTTGCTAGAGAACGGAGTTCATCGGGTTTTTCGTTTAAATACTTAGTTTTCTCCCAAACATTGCAAAATTAACCTAATAATGAAATTATGGTCATGTCAAAATATTAATTTTATAGACGAATGAGTGGAAATTGTAGTACTAACTGTCCCACTCCTAAGTTATAGACTATTTACAATCAATCAAGTTCAAATAAAAATAAAAAATAAATTACGTGCTTCGCCTCGTCTCCAAAAGAAATTCTTGTCATATATCGTTTATGTCTGTAGGTCTATTTCGAAATTATGGAAAATTGTAAACTATTTTCTTTTTCTACAAAATTACATTTTAGAGATTACATCGGTTTTAAGGCAATAAAAACATACTAACAAGATTTTTAGGACAAACTCCTGCTGCTTAAGTAAATTTAACTTTCAGCATTACGTCCTTTAAAATAATTTTATAGCTCAATGACAATTTTCGATAATGTGTTTTTTTAAACATTTTTAAACGTATCATTATGCTTAATAAATCTAGTTTTAGTCGATAAGAGTGAAATTTGACATATTTGCATACAATGCGCATTATCAAAGGATAGGCTTTATATTATCCGGCTCGAGTTAGGCTTTTGTCGATTTGAGCTTAATTTAACTTGAAAAATTTTTTACTTGAATTTATTTTCGCTTTTAAACAACTTATAAGTTATCGAAATATCAAACTGAACGATTAAGATGCAATTCGCCCAGTCAAAATTGTGTTTTTCTTAAAATATCGATTGGGTAATATAATAGTAATTGGTTTCGCAACAGTTTTCGCGATAAAATAATTTGTTTATTATATACATACATATACGTGTATGTTAATAACTGGAAATAAAATGAATAGTATGAAAAATAGCAAAAATAAGGATACTTTTTTTATTTCTGAAATCGCGAGACCAAAGTCAGTATCGTAGCATATATGTATATAAATTTTGGTACACCATTCCGCTCTTTACGGGCCGCGCATCTTTTCAAGAAAGGCTCCAAATCTCCACAGTTTTAATAATTTTGTTGTCCAACTTATAATTTATATTTAGGACGTTGAGGAATCTAAGCGAATAATTAATGTGTCCTTGCAGGGTCCTACTACAGCGACGCCCTGTTCTACCTGTCGCTGGGACTTCATCGAATCGTCGACCCCAACATGGCGCGTGCAATATTAATCGACTGTGATGTTGTCTTCCGCACGGACGTGCGTCTACTGTTCGATGAATTCGATAAGTTTTCCGGGGACAACCTGTTCGGGCTCGCCCCCGAACTAACGCCCGTCTACCGCCATATTTTGTATCGCTACCGTGCCAACTACCCGAACACAAACTTCGGGAGCTCCTACTACCCGGGATCGTTCTTGAACTCGAAGCATAAACATAAGCATATTAAGCACGGGTTCCCAGGACTAAACTCCGGGGTCGTGATGCTGGAGTTTAAGCGGATTCGGTCCTCGAAGATATTCCTGGACCACCTGAAGGAGCCGTTCGTGCATAAGATGACGAACAAGTACTCGTTTAAGGGCCACCTGGGGGACCAGGACTTCTACACGCTTCTGGGCTACGAGTTCCCCAGCCTCATCTACCGGCTGGACTGCGTGTGGAACCGGCAGCTGTGCACCTGGTGGAAGGACCACGGCTACAGCGACGTCTTCGACACCTACTTCCACTGCGAGGGCAAGGTGAAGCTCTACCACGGCAACTGCAATACCCGCGTCCCCGAGTAGTTAGATAGTTAGCGACTTTAACTAGTTTTACAATTCTCGTTCGCAATCCTTACATATGATGTAGTCGACTACCCTCCGTAGGGCGTTTCGTTTTAAGCTAGGCAATTTATACATTATACGTGAAAATCAGAGGTGCAATTCTGGATGTTTTGTTAAGTTTTCAGTGTTTTGAGAAATTTATTTTCTGTTTTTTGTTTCGGAGGAACACTCAGGCGCCGGTTAGTGCAGGCATTGCTCAATTTTGTCCTGCGTTTAACAATCCGCCTCAATTTGAGGGAATATCAAGAAAAGAAGGAGATCAACCGCTTTTCGGTTGCCTCGGCAATTTAATGAGTTCAAATTTCTCGAAGAATACCACCGACCGAATCAGGGCACGGACATTTTCTCGTTTATCATTCCTTTTTACTTTCTTCGGACAACAATCCTTTTTAGTACATATGTTTAACATTTAATTGAAACATTTAGAAGTGTCCTTAACTTAGTTGGTTTCAAATGTAGACCGTCTTCTAAAGTGCATTTGTCTAGTAGATTCCACTTTGTCGAATTGCTCTCGACGATGTAACTGCGGGAGCGTCTAAAGTTCTCGCTTTTTGTCGTATTGTTCTTGTGTACTACGAGTTAAAATTTATAATAAATCTCATACATTTAAGCAAAACTAAGGTGTTTTATTACCAATTTCTGTTATTTATTTCTTTAAACTATTACATTATTGCAGCAATATGAAGTCCGATCCTGAATCGTAACTAAACTACCTATGATTTATGAAGCCGTATTTCCACCCCGAAGTAAAAAGAGTTAAAATATATAATATACATTTTACGGACTAATGTTGATTTAAATTTTTAAAACTTAATAAATTATTAGTTTTAACCTGAAAAACTAAAGCAGCATTTCAAAACCTTCTTCAAAATGTCTTTTGTTCCGAAGGAGTCTGAATTCCTTTAAAAATTCCTTCGTATAAAAGGAGGCATTACTTTCATAAATTGTTTTAATGGCCTTAAATTAAGGTATAAAAAAAAATATTAAAAAATGAAAGTTAATAGCGTGGATTGTGTAGGCGATTTGTTTCGAGTAACTTAACCTAGAATCCACTATAGAAAAATCTCGTTTCATTCAGAAGATAGAATTCAGTTCCGAAAACCATACCTTCAAAAGTTAGTATTATCTACAAGGGCTGGAGGAAAAATCCGAATAAATGAAACACCTTTATTTACGATAGAATAGTTACAAAACATATAAAAATATCTTTTCCAGAATAAAGCTAAATCGAATGTTAGTTGATCTCAATCAGTCAAGTGAAAGTGCGGATCTAAAACTACAAAAGGGTGCCAGATGGCCCTCAACAAGTAACACGAAATATTCGAGTGTAACGTAGAAGGACGTGAAAATGAGAAGCATTAGCTAGAAAAACAAAATGTAGATAAAAATGAGGGATAGAACGATGGCAACAATTATAAAGTTCCTCCTCATGTTGTACTTCCTGTCCAGCGCGATCAGGAATTTTTTGAAGGACTCCCCAATGGAATCATTGAGAGTCCCCAAGCTGCGGCGGCCAGCCACTGAGGTCGGGAAATAGCGAGGGGGCTGCCGCAAAGTGTTAGCCTCCGGTTTCAGCGGACTGGTCAGGGGCTCCGCTTTGAGCCGCGACAGCCTGCGCGCAAAGTCACTCAAGTATTTGGGCTCCACGACCTCCTCCTCGCTGGTCTCCTGGTAGTTCGAGCGAGGCGAGAACGTTTTGTTCTCGGAGGCCGCGGTTTGGTAGCCTCCGCCGGTTGTGTAGCGGCGCGTTGCAGTTGACTCCAGCGAAAACGTTGAAGTTGGGGCTTTGCTGAGGGAAATGCGGGACATCGCCGGGGATCCAAAGCGACCGCTGTCGAGGCTAAATGTTGGGTTTGGAGCCGGCTCCTTGTTTCGCAGAGAGGCAAAAGGCTTCGAGACATCGTAGGTGCGCATAGTTGCGACGTGTTTGTTCCGGATAGGTTCCTGTATGATATCAATTTCAGGCTCATAATCATCTTCATCGAAATCGTCGTCTTCATACAGTTCCTCTTCATCTCTAACTGACCGTTCTGGTGTGTCCCTTACGTAGGAAGTGGTCACGACAGGACTTTTTGAGAGGGACGGGGCCCGCGTCTGACGAGGAGTTTCTGAGTTGGTTTCGAGTACGGGAGCCCTTATCTGACGAGGGGTCTCTGATTTCTTCTCAATAATGGAAGCCTTTACCTGCCGAGGGGTTTCTACGGTCTTCCCAACAGTTGCAAGAGGAATAAAATCGTCGTCACTTTCCTCGATTACGTCGCTGAAATTCCTCTTTGAAGTGAACGCGGCCACGGGCTCCAGCTCGGAAATTGGAGTTGTGCGGTTGGAGCGCCTTCTTTGAGTTACAGTGGCACGAGAAGGAGTGAGCTCAGGTTCTTCTTCACGCGCAATTGGAGCGGCAATGGTCCGCCGGGAACTGGCACGTCTAGCAGCTGTCGGGGTGCCCTTTGAAGTTTCCTGGATGTCTTCCTCTCTCTCGACTTTTATGATATGAACTGTTTCCCGTCGTGACTTCGGTTTTTCACCTGTTTTTGCAGCCTCTCCCCCCGTCATCGCGGCACGCAATCTTCTAATGAGTAATTTTCTGCTGGTGTCCGTTATCGGAACGTTGGGCAAGCCGTACTCGATGCATTTTTCGCGCAAAGTTTTGTTATCCAACTCCTCCAAATTGTCCAGTGCGTCCATTCTGCACAGTTGTTAATTTATTCACGTGCTTATGTAATCTACAAAACTTACTTTACTTAGGCAGCTGAGTTTATGGGAATGAATTTCAATCGATTTGCAAAAACGCGTTTATCTAACGCCGTCGAACTCCCGTTGCACCGCTTTCAAATTTCAAACGCTGTCGCTTGTCAGGCTGACGGTTTCACTCTGCAGCATCAGCACCGCAAATACATGCAAACGTCATGATTTCATAAAATGACGACACATCTGACATAAGGTCGACATAGAATTTGCGCGTTTACAGCACAACTTTTTGAATTGAGAAATGGCATTAAGTTGTATTTATTACTTTGAAAATTTAAAATAGCATTAAAAAGAAACTGTGAGATAATAAAATAATAATGGTTTTGGATGAAAACTGGTCTGGTTAAAGAAAATTTTAAATATGAATGGTGCTATTATTGAAATAATTTGAGATTACTTCAAATTTATTGATAGAATTCTGAAAAATAATCTCTTATTTCCACAAAATACGAAATGGTTGGTGATCTTACTGCTTTACACCTCTTTCATAAAATATAATAAATATTTTAACTTTAGTAGATGTCCTATTCTAAGCTGCTATTAGATAACTGAAAAATCTACAGAATTATAAATTATTTTATTTTGGAAAAGTCCCTACACCTCAACTTTCCAATTATAATCCTTCATACAATTCTATCATGCTTAATTAATTTTTAACTGAATTTCAAAACGTAGCAAAACCTTGCCATTTCGAAATATTTGAGAAAATGTTCGGTTTAAGTCTCGTAGTTTAATCAAAATAAAAAAAAAAATTTGTTTAAGAATTATTTAATACAACATCGCCTTGTTAAAAATAAGTTCAATGCAGGAAAACTATGCACATATACATATTAAGATGTTTTAAGATTTCGAGCGTATATGTTGAAATAATATAAAATTAACTTTACTTTACAGGCGATATGTAATAAATCCACGAATCTCGACTCTACTCCACCGGATTTTGCTTTATTTTAGAAAATAATCTAAATACTACTTAGAAGATCTTAAAAAGAACAAATCTTTCTGTGAAGCAGAAAAAGAATGCCGGAATGATTTTTGATTTTCATTATCTCACTTCCTAAAGTCACTGTTGTGCAAGTAAGTATGATATCAAATAATACATCTTTTCCGCTACTTTTACGAATTTTTATATCAGTTTTTTAGCTTAAATAATTTATAAAACAAACCGTTCAATTGACAATTTCGTTTTTTTTTTAAAACATGTGTCATGTCCAACCATCCAAATGTTATCTTGAATTAAAAGGGTTCATTTAAAAAGACACGTTCCAGTAGAGTGCAAGGCAAAAATGTTTCGTTGCAGGATTCAAATTTGGGACGTAATAAATTTGTTGTTTATAACATTTGCCAGACGTGAACTTGCTTAAAGCCATGATTTTCTATGCATGCGTTCGGCGGTAAATCGAAGGTAGCCAATTTGCGCATGACTGCGAGCGCCTCTGCGCCGAGGGCATGTCGGCCAGGATCGCCGATGAGCACGTGCTTCCCGCGGCTCCGTAATTTGTAAAGCCACGGAATTACGCAATCGGCGATTTCCCTGTCGTAGAAAAGGTCGCCTATCAAGATGACGTCCTCCTCGCGATTGGCGCCTATTAAATTTTCGCACGTTGTGAGGATTTTCATGTTGTTCAGCTCGGCGTTCAGATCGGCAGCAACAGAAGCAACTGCAAGTAGAAAAGCGGATAACGTTACCAAAATTGACCTGGGTCCAGCAGCTGCGGGGATGTAGCTCAGTGGTAGAGCGTTCGCTTTGCATGTGAAAGGCCCCGGGTTCGATCCCCGGCATCTCCAACTTTTTTGGTTTCGGATACCACATTTTCAGTTTTGTGTTCTTTTCACATCAAATCCAGTTCCAGGTTTTGCTGGAAACGGAAATCAAATTGCCCCGATTTTACACTTCCCCGTTTTGCGTCAAAAACTTAATCCGAAAATGTATCTATTGATTAAAGGATTGAAGTTTCGATGGGTAATTTGCTGCGCTTTTTGCAAATTTTAAATTCTTTATATATACAATATATTTTAACTGAATTCAAAATTTACTACAGATAAGAAAACAAAAATAAAAAATGAAAACACTTCTATTATAAAATTATTTAGTCATTTATAAACCGCAGTATGTGTTAAGAAAGTAGAGATACCCACTGACTCAGAGAAATTCTATTGTTTTTTATTTCACTTGAGCTAGATTTCGATAAATATTTCGCTGCAAGAAAACTTCATATATTTAATTGAATTTGGAATTTTTTCATATAAAAATGAAGTGTTATATAAATAAATACATGTTTTCTAAGGCAACCAGATTCCCAGGACATGTTTGGACTGATAACCAAGAATTGAGTTTTATAAGTATTACTAGCTGTGTCCCTCCGTTTCACCCACCTACTCTAACTATAATTTTGCAACAATTCTGAGGGTAAAGAAAGTTCTAAAACTCACACAAATATATGTATGTATGTTATAAACATTCAGAGTGTTTGGTATAACCTTCCCCAAGAATTGAGCTATCAACTGGACTGGTAGCTCCAGAGATTAGCGCGTTCAAACATGAAAACAAAATCTTCGGGTTTATTATATTAGTTTAGATTAGATATTATCTTTTATTCTAATATTGAATTTGATGTGAAAATCTAGTTTATTTGTATCACAAGTAGAATCTAACAAAAAACAAAATAAAATTATCTGTACATACATATGTATGTGTACAGTGTAGCAATTCTTGGTCTCTTCTACCTTTGCAAATTAAAACATTTTCTTAAAATTATCATATCTTCTTAGCAATTATTGATTAATATTTGTTTTAATGATTGTCGCTTACCTTCATCAATATCATTAGCAATTGCGTAAGTTGCCCCACATTTTTTTGCAGCTATGGAACATGCGCCACTTCCGCTTCCAACATCGAGTACTTTTTTACTTTTAACAATTTCAGGGTGATCTAATAGATACCTGAAAGATTTCAAAAGTTTTACATTCTTGTTGCAGGTTTGAAAATTTATTAAAATTTACCGGCTAACAGCTTGCCCGCCTGGCCAGTAAAACCCCCAGAATGGGTCATTTGGGAAAATTTTTACCTCATCTGAATATGGTTCAGAAAATAGTTTGCATTTAGGCGTAATTAATCGAAGGACTATTTCCGGAGTCAGATGGTCTCGAGATTGGACAGTATTATTCACAATATCTTTTAAGAATTTCTCCCTGAAAAATATTTAATGTAGCAAATTAAATTAATGCGCATGATGACATATGTATACCTAGAAGCGTCGCTTCAGATAACGTGTATAATATATTTTTTCGAAACTTGCTTATGTATTGCGGGGAATTCCTTAGGTCATGACTCGCTTTAAACAATTCTTATTAAAGCTATAAACATAAACTTAGATTCTAGGTATAAGAATTGGGCCATTTTCGCAAAATGTTGAGGTAAGAAATATTTATTAAATTAATTTGTAGGTATCGCTCTCTTTTTCAGAAACAAAAATTTTCGAAAAAAATACATATTACTTTTAAACGCAAAATGGTACTTAGCTGTTTAATTATTCTTTTAAAATCAAAATTAAACAAATTATAGTTTTTAGGTCTTTTTGAAATAATTAAACTAATGCTACAGGGTATTGCAAAATTTAAAGACCAAATTAAAGTAGCTGATTGTTTCACTTATAATGGTAATTTATAATTGACCCAACAATAAATTCCTGGAATTTTTCAGATATTTACATTTATTAAAAATTCTGAAAATCGTTATTTCAGAGCAATGTTTTGTGTATCAGGGATTCTTTTTCAATTTTAGTTGTATTTTGTTTATTGTTATCAAGTTTAATTATTCACAAATTTTAAAATGGTATTGACATACCCAATTTTTCAACTTAAGAAGAAAGATATTGCTTTTTTAGTAAAGAAAGGTAGATTTTGTAATTATGGTCCATGAATTCAATTTCCAGTTTGCCATACAACAACAAAAATATTATAATAGATTAGCAAAACCAAAGAATCTAAGTACCTATGCCTATATGTTTATCCTTATCTGGTGGCTCATAACTTTTAGGATGTAGGAGTTATGGGTTGCACTTTTTGAAGTTTTTATCTATCTAATTTTTGCTGATATGTATATTTGAAGCATGTAGGTAAGGTAGGGTCATAATGAAATAAGTGTGGCGATTGCATTCAAATTAAAAAACGTTTGGTCGCACTAAAAGTTCAAAGCAGTCATCATCAACCTTCTCAGAAGGGTGAAACCATCTTAAAAATAGTCATTAAGAATAACATCAATAAACCAAGCTTAATTAAATCTATATAGCTAGAAATATGTCCGAGTGCACAAGTCACAACTCGTAAAATATGATATTAACATGAACACAACCTCGAAATGACGATTTTGAGGAATTCAAAAATCAGTGTCACTATTTTAAAAATGTTTGATAAAATTTGGCTAATTCGGATAGTTATCGAGGTGGTTGGCTTTTGGTTTGATGTATAGGTTTTGCTGTTAATAAGGGAAGAATAGCCATTTTGCTTGGTAAATAATGATATACAAGGTACAGTCCAAGGTGTGTTCTCGGCTTCTTCCACTCCCGTCTTATACCTACTTAGACCATTTAAAGAACAGATGAACGAGAACATGAGAACTCTTTTATTTGCCAAACCAACTAACCAGGACGTGCACCTAAGCGAACCAAACGTGTCCCAATATTAATACAAAGCATACGAAGCCCAGTGGCAGACATTCAAATGAAGCGAATTATCTCAGCAAATATTAACTTTTGAAGTCCCATTTATATACGTTCTAGAGTCGGAAAATGGAAACTTAGAAATTAGAAAGAAATTAGAGGAAAAAACCGGTTAAATCCGATACGAAGATGTTAACAGCAGTCTAGGAAAATGAAAATGATGTAAATGTGTTAAATAAATACGACCATGAAAGAAATGGCCCCACAAGGAATATTTGATTAATTCCTTATCATGCAAATATCATAATTCTTTTCGTGGGCACGAGCTGTGAAAAAGTACCACTCTCTTGCGAAAGCATTCAATCACTTTTGTATTGTAAAGTGGTTTCACAGATTTATTTGCACACCGTCTCCTAAAAGTTCGATTCTGCGAGTTCTTATCTAATAATTGAGGCGAAAGAACCGGACGATATCTCGACAAAGTGCAACGCCCACGGCAAGGGCATAATTATTAACAAAATTAATTGAAAGTGCATTGGCATTGCTTTCAAAGGGAGTGAACCCCCTGCGTTCCAGACTGAAGCATCGGTCATAGAGGGGACGGGCAAAAATTGCATCAAATCCCCGACAAGGCGCGAAATGCTCCGAGTCGTGGTGAATTCCCAAATCCAAGCCATAAAGGAATTACGCTGAGTCGCGATATTCGCGAGCAAATCCTCGATGAGTGGATTTCGGAAAATCCAAATTAAACAACCCCCGAACCAGATATGGATTCCTCTTCTTGGTAGCCCCATGCGTCGATGCGTTGCTGGAAAAACGCAGCGAGTGGGCCTGCCCTGCCCGCCTTTTCAATTAGCATACCCTCGCGTGTTCCGCATGTAATGGTCGCGGCACACAGTTTACTCTAATTCTCTAATTATTTTTACGTCACAATCAAGGTACTGGCTTTGAAGAGAAGTTTGATAATCGAAGTCCGCAGACCTCGATATCGTATATGCGTTAATATATTCAGCTGACGTAGAGCCGAGCCGTTCTAGGTGAAAATTGTATGTAAATTTTTGCAATTACTTTTCTCAATTAGCGCATTTTTTATAATCTATGCCTATACACAGATGTTGGGCCGCTTGAAATTTCCTGTTTTTTGATAGCAGAAGCCTGCGCAGGTAATTAAGCCAATATATATTTCCAAGTGCGTAGTCGAATTTGACGACATCGAAGTGTTTGAAGAACGAAGCAAAGATATGCTAAGCAATCTTAATTGCAACGTAGTTTTGGTAAATCTTTTATTTAACGGATGTGCTGAATTGAATGTCTAGAAATGTTATTCAAACTCAATTGAGGGCAAATACGAGTATATACATATGCACATACCTAAAACGTTTCACAAAACTAGCAGCTGACTAAAACCAAACAAGTTTTATAGTAGTTTAAATATTTGAAAAAAGAAACGGTCAAGTGCGAGTTGGGTATTATATCTAACAGCCTATTGAAGGACAAACTATTTGCAAACTGCAGGAACTTTGTATAATTTGTCAGAATATGTCATACTTACCTACTTTCCCAGGTTAGCGGATGAGGATATAATCCTGATTTGGCATATTCTGTTTTATTTTTCCTGTTAATTTAACAAGAAATGCGTGCTTATCAGCGAAGAAAATTAAAGATTAAAACTTTTAACTCTTTTTTAATTTGATACAATATCAATTTGCGAAGAGCTATTTAGTATATAAATAATTGCAATCACGCTTAATTATGCAGACTATCAGTGACATCAGTTGATTGAACGGTCTAGAGATTCTTATCTTAATGATGCTATCGACTCGCGCTCGAAGAACTCGTGCGTGACAGGTACATAAATTTAACATATATCACCCCTGTGAACATTCGGAAGGAGAGTGCGCCATGATTCATGACTTGCGATGAAACTTATTGAGGTCGCAACGCATTTGTAAATTTAGTGTTAATAACCTCATTCCACCTCTTTATGATACCACTCGATTTTATCACTGATATGCGGAATTCTGATGAAATTTCTGCTCGGATTTAACTTAATTTTCGTTTCTATTTGATCATCAGCAGAATAATGCATCAAAAGAGGTTGAGTTTTCGTTAAAAATGGCAGCAAAAATTAGAGTAATTAACAAAATATACACACTGCAGAATTGTGAATTATTTTGGTGTACAAAAATCATTATATGTAGGATACTCCTCTTACCAAGATCTGATGAGAAAAATTATTCTAGTAAACTTAAAAACACTCGAAGAGGAAACGCTTTTTCGAATACATTAAACTATAATCAAGAAAAAGTTACTACTCGCAATTACGCCCATATCGAGGAGATAATTAATTCATTGATGGTCAATAGGATTTTCAATTCTTATAAATGAACATTTCAGGGTAAATGGGATTTTCTTTGAAAACAAAATCTGAGAAAAACAATCTTGAGAATTAATTTACATACTACGATAATTTCATATCAATTATTTTAAACTACTTCATCAATATACGCACCACTTCCCGTTATTAAGTTTCATCATTTCCCCGTATTGAAATAACCGGTCTTTGGTTGTTTCGAACTAACAAATCTTTTGAAATTGTGATTCGATTTACTGCATTAGAGTTAATCAAACGCTCTGTTTTGATTTGGATAGTAGGTAAACGTGACAATTTGGAAGTTTTGTTACTTTGTTAAGCTTGTTGGCGTGGGGAGTTCACGTTTTATTGAATCTGCTCACGTTCTGAACGCATTTGAAATATTGATTTGTTCCACGGACGCACGGGGTAAATTTAATTGCGAAAATTCCTAGAAGAATAGTAAAGTTCCATAAGGTTGTTGGGTTTTCCATTTTCTAGCAAGATAAGGGTCATAAAAGCGTAAGCGTACATGAAAGAGTTTTTACTGAAGGTGTATGCACGTTATATTACATTTGATTTCAAAAAAGCAACTGTATTAAATTTTAATAACTTTGTCGTCTAAAGAAGGAAAATAAAATGGCTGAGTGCTGCTCACATATTATTTATTTTATGTTAAAGTAACAACAAACAAATTTAAAAAAATTAATTAATCACCTAAACTATTATATGTTGTTATAGAGATTTTGCTGCAGGTTCTAACTCATTTTCATCAATTTGACCCTAAATCACTGACTTAGAATTCACTACAATGTAAATAGAAGACTATTAGTGCTTCAGTTACTTTCAAAGTACTATCTTTTTTTCACTAAAAATGAATATGAAATTTGAAAATGTACGCATTGAAAACATGTATTCACGTATAACTTTGTTTAATCACTTTAAATTTCTCGAATAATAATGTACATAATAGGCCCAAACTTAGCCCAAAATAGGCACGTCATGATCATTGTATATCAAATGAAGCACGATGTGCTGGAACACACCTTTAAGTTGTTAAAATGTAGCCCGCCACATGTACCCAGCTAGATAACGCACCTAGAACAGCCCAAATGAAGCACGGTGGAGAATGGCTCTCCGAAAAAGTATTTTAGTTCAATCCCATCATAAAAATACAACGATCCAGACCAGCTCGAATGAGACAAGATGGGTCAAAACATCCAATAGACAGTTAAAAAAAAATCTCGTTAATTTTGTAGTAATAATATGCAGTGAACACATGAGCCTATTATCCTAGAAGCCAGTAAAATGGGGAATTTCTGCGGAGTTCTTAGCACGCGTACATTCCTACAATGCTTGCGAAAGGCCGTATTTCTAAATTTTTGTGCCTGTTTTGGGGCGCAAAAGGCCAAAATGCGTATTGTTAAATATTTTTTCCGGCATTGGGCGTGTATGTGCTGTGTAAAAAGTGTAATTTTAAATATTCGTATCTGCTTTGCGTGAGTATTTCCCAATTAAATCTGCTCTCTCGAGTTTTGAGAAAAGAATTTAATATTGTTCCTTTGAAATACAATATAACTACTTCATAGTCCATCAAAAAATTACAAAGGAGCATAATTGAATGTAATTCAAATTGATCGATAAAGTTCTTTAACTTTAATTTAAGTACCTTTATGTTCATATAAATAGTGTAGTAAATTAATAAATTAGTGAATTAACGAATCAAAATTTCATATAAAGAAAATTGAATTTTAGATTGGATGACTTAAAAGGTTGAGAATTTTTACAATTAGCCAGCGATCTAACAGATGTCTCACTAAGGTAAACAATTTTTACTTACCTGGCAACAGATCCTGTGGCTGTGGAGATACTTCGCCCCAGATTTTTGAGGCCTCGAACATATTTCGCCACCATTTAGTCCGTTACCGCCCTGAATAAAATGAATAAAAAGAATCAGAATTAATGCGACCAGTACTGCGGGGTGTTGTATAACAGTTCGTGAGATAAACCCGCGCTGATTCAATTACTGTAGCGATCCGCGGAATTACCGAGCGCGGTGAGGTGATAAAACCAAACTACCTCGCGCTTATCGCGAGTGCTTTGATTGGCGCCTCACTTAAACAATGCTCTCGACAAGTCCAAGCTGCGGTCCAAGGAAGGCAATGAACTTGAAAAATTGCGAGCTGTGACGAAATAGGCAAAATTCAAGGCGGGGAATGTCTTTCGTTTCGGATTTGTGTCAATATTTGCGATGGCATTAATTTCCAATTCATTCAATTAGATTCTATTATATTTTGATGTTATCGTGCTTGGTTTTGAGAAGTACGAGCTTGTTTTTGTTTTTGTTGCATGTTATCATATGAGATTTACTACGAAAACATTCAGATTTAAATGTACATTAAAAATAATTTTTAAATGATAAAGATAAATATATACCTGTATAATTATTTTGTTTTGTATTATCTTATTCTGAGCAGGTGATAAAGTGTCTATAATCAGCGATTCCCAGGTGATTACGCGGCTTTTCAAAAATTAAGATTATAAAATAATGAAATGAATGAAAATGAATTTATGAAAGTAAAGTATCTACATATTTTCACTTAAATTTGTAACAATGAAAGTTATATAACAATAAAAGCTTTCATGTTACGTATCTGAAAGTCGATGGTTGTTACACAATGAGAATGAAGTACAAGGTTTGCTTTATAAAAGTTTTTTTAACCTCTCAGCAAATATAATAATTTTATATCA
This sequence comes from Tolmerus cingulatus, assembly GCA_959613345.1. Taxonomy (NCBI): domain Eukaryota; kingdom Metazoa; phylum Arthropoda; class Insecta; order Diptera; family Asilidae; genus Tolmerus; species Tolmerus cingulatus. The sequence goes on along the minus strand of OY390708.1, from coordinate 18,674,008 downwards.
AAGCGAGTTAAAAATACATTCTCGAAATCGGTTTCGAATTAATATCTATGGGAGAATGAAAATAAATGTTATCGCTTAAATAAAAACCACAGTTGGGATCACTTGTAATGATTAGTTATTCAGGTATTTCTACGAGCTCGATTTTATATCTAGTGTACATTTTTAACTATTCCATTCAATTTGGCAAAACACTGTGGGCACAGTCGGAGTTAAGATCGTGAGTTAATAAAATTGTGGAATATCGATGTCGCTTTTGCTCCTATTTGAACTACATACATATTTCGTGTCTTCACTTTGTAAATCATAATTTCCAAAAATCCAATTTTAACGATTTTGGAATGTAATATGATGTACAAAAATTTTGGATGCCGATGCCGGCAAAATAATAAAATATAAAATATAAAATATAAAATATAAAATATAAAATATAAAATATAAAATATAAAATATAAAATATAAAATATAAAATATAAAATATAAAATATAAAATATAAAATATAAAATATAAAATATAAAATATAAAATATAAAATATAAAATATAAAATATAAAATATAAAATATAAATATAAATATAAATATAAAATATAAAATATAAAATATAAAATATAAAATATAAAATATAAAATATAAAATATAAAATATAAAATATAAAATATAAAATATAAAATATAAAATATAAAATATAAAATATAAAATATAAAATATAAAATATAAAATATAAAATATAAAATATAAAATATAAAATATAAAATATAAAATATAAAATATAAAATATAAAAATATAAAATATAAAATATAAAATATAAAATATAAAATATAAAATATAAAATATAAAATATAAAAAATAAATATAAAATATAAAATATAAAATATAAAATATAAAATATAAATATAAAATATAAAATATAAAATATAAAATATAAAATATAAAATATAAAATATAAAATATAAAATATAAAATATAAAATATAAAATATAAAATATAAAATAAAATATAAAATATAAAATATAAAATATAAAATATAAAATATAAAATATAAAATATAAAATATAAAATATAAATATAAAATATAAAATATAAAATATAAAATATAAAATATAAAATATAGAATATAGAATATAGAAATATAAAATATAAAATATAAAATATAAAAATATAAAATATAAAATATAAAATATAAAATATAAAATATAAAATATAAAATATAAAATATAAAATATAAAATATAAAATATAAAATATAAAATATAAAATATAAAATATAAAATATAAAATATAAAATATAAAATATAAAATATAAAATATAAAATATAAAATATAAAATATAAAATATAAAATATAAAATATAAAATATAAAATATAAAATATAAAATATAAAATATAAAATATTAAATATTAAATATTAAATATTAAATATAAAATATTAAATATTAAATATAAAATATTAAATATTAAATATTAAATATTAAATATTAATATTAAATATTAAATATTAAATATAAAATATAAAATATAAAATATAAAATATAAATATAAATATAAAAATATAAAATATAAAATATAAAATATAAAATATAAAATATAAAATATAAAATATAAATATAAAATATAAAATATAAAATATAAAATATAAATATAAAATATAAAATATAAAATATAAAATATAAAATATAAATATAAATATAAAATATAAAAATATAAAATATAAAATATAAAATATAAAATATAAAATATAAAATATAAAATATAAAATATAAAATATAAAATATAAAATATAAAATATAAAATATAAAATATAAAATATAAAATATAAAATATAAATATAAAATATAAAATATAAAATATAAAATATAAAATATAAAATATAAAATATAAATATAAAATATAAAATATAAAATATAAAATATAAAATATAAAATATAAAATATAAAATATAAAATATAAAATATAAAATATAAAATATAAAATATAAAATATAAATATAAATATAAAATATAAATATAAAATATAAAATATAAAATATAAAATATAAAATATAAAATATAAAATATAAAATATAAAATATAAAATATAAAATATAAAATATAAAATATAAAATATAAAATATAAAATATAAAAATATAAAATATAAAATATAAAATATAAAATATAAAATATAAAATATAAAATATAAAATATAAAAATATAAAAATATAAAATATAAAATATAAAATATAAAATATAAAATATAAAATATAAAATATAAAATAAAAATATAAAATATAAAATATAAAATATAAAATATAAAATATAAAATATAAAATATAAAATATAAAATATAAAATATAAAATATAAAATATAAAATATAAAATATAAAATATAAATATAAAATATAAAATATAAAATATAAAATATAAAATATAAAATATAAAATATAAATATAAAATATAAAATATAAAATATAAAATATAAAATATAAAATATAAAATATAAAATATAAAATATAAAATATAAAATATAAAATATAAAATATGAAATATAAAATATATTATAAAATATTATAAAATAATATAATAAAAAATAATAACATTTAATATAAAATATTATAAAATAATATAATATAATAAAATAAACTATAAAATAATATAAAATAATATAATATAATAAAATAAACTATAAAATAATATAATAAAATAAAATTTAATATAAAATAATTTAATATAATATAATTTAATTTAATATAATAATACGGCATCTAACTGCACCTTTATACGCTCGTAACAATCAGGAAGGAGTCCACGGTCCAGGCTCGGCTCAATTGCTGTCCGCGGGGAGCCCAGCCAAGCCAACTTTCCCTGACCGAGTCCCTGAAAAGAATGAAAGCAGAAGCTGTCTGCTCCTCTATTTATAAGCTGGCCGCTCACAGCCAGGAAAGAGTCCCGCTCCAGGCTCGGCTCAACTCCTGCCCGGGGGAGCAAATTCAAATCTCCCGAGGCCTGGAGACGGACGGCTGCTGTACTGCCACCCTGCTCCCAGCTGGGGAGAGCTGCCCCACACAGGATGGGGTGAGGAGAGGTCCCTCTGGCTGCAGTGGTTCCAGTCCAGCTTCTGAGAGTTCGAGACCACCGGTCCCAGTCTCAGTCCAGGTTTGTTTAAATCTTACGCGGTTGTTTTTCACACTGATCCTGTTCACGGATTTATTTTTCCCGGTTCTTCTACACCTAGCGCCTTCGCATGTCGGATTCTTAATAACTAATTACCTAATTTGTGTTTATTTTGATTAATTTTGTAATTTTTTATCTTTACTAAAAATAGGTATCCAATTTAAAGCTAAGAAATCTACTTATTTTGCAATTGATAGCACATATACATATGTAAAAAATATATGCTATTCAAAATCAATATTCTTTTCCATCGCAGCTTTTCTTGGTTTAAATTATTTAAAGTCGTTTATCAACTCAATCAACTTTGTAAAAGTAGAGGCTACACTGTTTATTTTTTAAGGTTTTAATAAAGTAATTATTTCATTCATCCAAAGAAAATGCGTGTATAAATTTAATTTAATTTCTTAATCTTTATACAAAGATTGCTAATTTCTTCAAAAGCAAAATGTCGCTTTAATAAAGTGCCATAGATAAAATTTGCGAGAAATAAATTTTAATTCCAATAAATTCTCTGATCCCAAATCCAAGTGCAGCTGTAATTTGCAACTGGAATGCATCTTTCCATTTTTATTATTTTTGTTCGATTATTAACTTCTCCGAGTGTTGACTAAATGAACTTAAAATAACAAGCTTTCTTCTACTAAGCGAATTGCATTTAAAATTATCGGAATCGGCATTGGATGCTAGCATCCGATGCCGATGCTGCTCTTGCTGCTACTACTACTACCGTCATCTTGATTTCCTAAACCCTCAAAGTACCAACTTTCATGCGAATCCTTTGATATTTTCAATTGTTGGCCGTCATTTTGCGCTCGCCATTTTCAAATTCGCGTATAAAATGTAGCCTAGATGTGGGGCCGGGATATGTAGAACCTTCAGTCAAAAAATGAAACTAATCAAATCCAGCATTTAGGTGTGATTGAGCAACAAATAAACAAACAAACTTTCGATTTTATGTATATATGTAGGTACATGACAGTATGTGCTTAAATAAAAACAATGGTTTTCTTTCCATCAGGAGTTAGTAAAGGTTGGTTTTAAAAAATTTTCTTTAACGTGTTGGCTATACGCGGAACAGATGTATTGTTTCTCTCTCCTATTTGAGATCAAAGTTTAGGTTAAGTTAATTTGTCTATCTGTGAAGTAAAGATGAACAAAATAACTTGTGAAATTTTTCCTATATTTGTTGAAATATTATTGTTATCTGCAAAAGCCTTTCCGACCCCCTTTGCACGCTTTCTAAAATATGGCAATGTAATATATTTTATTTAATATTTATCTTAATTGTGCCATTTAACCATAAATTACGAACAAATTTACTTGATATGTTTTTATCTTACAACTGAAATTTTAAACGGCAGATGTAATGAAATCGAGTACAAAGTCAAACGAGAAAAGTAAAAAATTTTGGCGCTAAAAGCTCCACTTTTTGCAGAACGTTAATTATTTAACATAAAGAGTAAACACGCTGCCAACTGATGACGCGGTGTGAGATTGAATGAATTAACTCATCATGCTTTCATTGAGTTTTTTCGTAAAGTAGAGCAAATTCTGAAATGATTCACTCAGCGGAGGTAACTGCTGTCGTCTTCGATTTATCATAATATAATATTAATTACAAAAACAATAATTACGCAGTTCCGGACAAATATTTACACACATTTACATTATGTTATGAGGAAGTTAGCCAGGATATTGCACTGATTACAATTTTTAAGTTCGGTTGGAGGCTGCATTGCTTTCTGCAACGTCATCTTATCGCAGTTTGCTTAAGATAATACTTATTGTTGATAATGTCTAATAAGATGAGAAGGCTGTTTAACGATCTCACGAAATGGTCCTAAAAAATACAACATAATTTGAATTATGAATAAATGTGCATATATAATCGTGCGAGTTCTGCGAAATTTTTCCAATATTTGGAATATGATCGCCAAAATAAAAATATTATGTTCACTGGAAAATTTTTATTATTCTTTTGAAGTCATACGAAACTGTAGTGTATGTATTGACTTTCGGTTGACTAATTGTTTATTTGGGTAGAAAGAAAACGTTTTAACCTACTTGCTACCACAGCGTTTGTTGTGGGCCACAACGTGATAATTGCATTGCAGACGTTACCCGGCCATTAGCACAGCCCGTGATACTTACTTAGTTATTTCGTTGTAAGACGATGCCTTGCCTTCTGCCTAGAGAAAGGTGAGTGATGTGTCGCACTTATCATCGTCGCGGATTATTATTTTACGCATGTAAAAGACGTTCACCTTACACCGCGTAGTGAACATTTTGCTTCGAGTTTCACCATACCGGTCTCAAGTTTGTTTTTAGCGTTAAAAACGAACTTTAGCCTGATCCGACAACTCTTAGCATTTCAAATTCAAAGAGAACTTCCTGAATAAATGAACTTGTCATCGACACCAGACCGCGCTAGTCTAATTACAGGTGATAATTGGATACGAATAATAAAATTTGAAAACACTTAGTAAATCGGGGGGAAATAAGTGAAATACATATGTATATCACGCGTTCGGGAGCAATTCACTAAGCCAGCTTAAAAGAATATATCAAACTGTTAAAGCTTCGAAGAGCTACAAACTCGTGGATATTTCGCAATTAAGAGAATTTATTTCCTTTTTCGATTATCAAAGTCCACGCGCGTAACGTTTCAGTAGGATTTAATTGGATTTATGCTGTAGACTATATGTACAACAATTTTGGTCCACTAAAAATGTTTCTTGATGCATAAAAAAATGAAATGTCTTACTGCAAACTTCAAGTTTTTGTAATTTTTCTATTTTGAGTACATCATTTGCATTAAAAATAAAAATTATTTGAAATTGAAATTGTTATTACTGTAATATAATATAATATTATAAATGTATATGTACATAGTTATATGATAATTTATGCAATCACATCGACTTATGTAGGTATATCACTTGCCGAAAAGCGTAAAATAATAAATGTAATTTTAAACTATTAGCAAAATATAGTAGTTAAATAAGCTCAAATTACTACAAAATTATTTTGATTTTTAGCATGTGCGTAAGACATCTTATCACGAGATGTGCGACTTACACTTTGCCGAATGTCTTTTTTTTTACAGAGTAGCTATCACTCTAAGCTCGTGCCACAAAAAAAAAGCTCATGAGACAAATCGGTTTCGTACATCGCAGCAAAAATTATAGCATATATTAGTTTAAGCTTAATTCGCCAGCACGAACAAGATAAAATTAATAATTTGAAATGGTTCAGATTCCAGCAATGCTATGTACCTAATGTAATATCTAATAGTATACGCAATAATAGGCAACTTAACATAAACTGGAAGTATTTACTATTTTCGAGCTCTATACTGAACTTAGTTACATATATGTATATACAATACTAAGTTCACTAAGTTGAATAAGTCCATAAAAATGTTATCATATGAAAAACATCTGAAAACGAGGCTTTACTTGTTCAAAGGAACATAACAAAAATTGGAATCGATGACAATAATTAAAAGTTAAGTGTTAATTGTGAACTTACATTCCTAGATAATTTAGATATAGACATTTCTATATTGAAAATCATTAAACACTTTTGAGAATAAATATGGTATGTTTCTAAGTACGTTAAAATTAATTGTTAAAACTTGAGTACTTAATTCGCTGTTATCGGCCTCTTGAGCGCCGGAAGACAAGGTATTAAGCACATAATGAGTAAGAACTATGACTGAGAAATCGAAAAATCAATAATTTTATTTTATCATTTATCAATAAAGTGGAGAACGGCACAAAATAGTACATATAGTAGATAAAAATATCAATTGCATTAATTAGTGCGATATCTCAGAAATGAAAAGGGTATCCCACAAACTTTAACCCTCTTAATAAGTTTTTCAGAGCGTGTGCATGATTTTTGTGGACGTAAAATAAGATTTTGTTACCATCCAGTTTAGGTGATGGAGGTCAGGTGGTCTATAAATAGCAAAACTATTGAAAATTCAAAACAAAACTTGTATTTTCGAGTGTCGCACTTGTGCACTTTTCAGGTAATTTAATTAATGGTTATTCCAGATTCCAGGTGAGCGACTAAAGCGTGGAATTCACGAGCTGTCCTACCTCCCTTTCGGGGAAATTCACTGCGCTTTTCTTGTGGTTGTTACGCAAGCTGGCTTTTAATAAGCCTATAAAGGGTCGTATAAAAAGGACCCCCATTGTCTGTGCTGAGGTTAAAATGTTATTCAATGGAAGTGGATTGTTATGTATTATGTTGACATTTTTAAATTTGTGGAAACGCCAGAAGTTTCTTTGTTATAAAAGAAATGGCATAATACATTACAAATGGAAATTCTTATGATTCTATTTGTCGTTGTAGGTAATATTTCCGACCGAGACAAGTTTTCAATTCATTGTATCATATATGTAAATTATAATTGAAACAACAAACTTTTCTATATTCTATTGTATAAACTTTATCCCGATGTAACCGATATAGATTTCGTCTGACGTTCTTCTTATTCGTAGATTATTTATTTCTGACCATGAATTTTTAGTTGGAAAATAATGTAATAACATTTATCTACAGACATTTTTAAATAATGTTAACTTTGGAGTACGTGTGTATTATATTTACACTTTAAGATCTGAATTATAAGATATAATTAATAAAAATATTACATGTAAGTAATTATGATAAATTGTTTAAAAATTGAAAAAAAAACAAATTTATGCTTTCATGCTTATGTTTCCATAATAGATTCTTTAACTGTTTCTTAATGAAACTTTTAAGAAAGTGATTTGTTTTTATTATTACTTAAAAACAAAATTGAAATTTTTTAATAAAAACTTATAGTCGTAGGATATTTGACCCCTAAATCAAAGTTCAAACTCGCTTTACTGGCTGAGCTTTTCCCAGCTGTCGAAATGAGTTCCATTGCCATGTAAATTTCCACAGTGCTTTGCTATACATATTTTACGACATTAAATCTTAATTCTGAAGAATTACAAACATTTTCCAAGTGCAATGTACATTCCATACACATATAGATAAATTCGAATCACATGTGTTCACGATATAAAAACTAACATCATCAATAAATTGTTATGACTGTTTGCGTTTTGTCTTAAATTGATCATGGTCTACTTGCAGAATTACATATCTATGTATGTATGTATATATGTATCATTAATTTGGTGTTATTCTTTTGTGACGTTGTAGAAAAAATTAAATCTGTTGTCGATCTCTAATTGATTGCGTTGAATGAAGTTCAACGTAGCATTAGCGGATCAAACAGAAGATCTTTTTAAATTGAATTGACGTGATTAAATCGGTTTTGTCGACTACTGTTGTATGAGACACTTTTAATTGACTAAGCGAACATTTTTACAACATGATTTTCATCACGTTTACGTTTCTTTAAGAAAATTTCAGATTTGCATGTTTGCAGCCTACTAATATACATATATAGATATATAACATACTTTGTGCGCAAAGAAGTCAAATATTTCTGTTGCTGTTCCTTTAAATCTATCTCATTACTAGAAAACACCTTTAAAGTATCGACCGTCTGTACTCTATAGTAAAATACAGTGTAGGCACAATTAAGCTCATTTTTTAGAATTTCTTAGAACTTATGTATAATACATACAAAAATACTTATATCTTAAAGTATTGTTAAAAAATATGTTCATATTTTATTTTTACAATTTATGGCGGTTAGGTAGATAATAGAGAAGACCAAGTAAAAGACAGATTTTTTCACTTCTATACATATAAAACTTTGTAAGGCCACTTGCGCTTTGATATATTTCCTATTGTATCATTTTATTACAAATGGTTAAATTTTTTACTTTCATAATAGATTTTTTTACTTCGCACTTTGATATTATTCTAAAGCAAGTATAACAAGGCGTAAGTATTCGTTTTTTACTTTGATATTGCTTGTTGTTTGGATTTATGTCAGTTTCCATTATTTGGTATCAAAATAGGACCTAACAATTTGCCTTGGGAGATCTTTTGTAGTTAATTGGGCTTGTTATGTAGTCCTTGCATAGGTTGTAAGACCCTTGAAGAAGAAAGTTATTCATTAACACATTGATTGAGGGGTTGCGTTTGATTCTTTTCCCGGATCAACTACAGGAGTCTTTGACGAATCGCGTCGTATGAGTTTAAAGATTATTATGTAATAATAAAATGTTTATTATTTCATAAAAATGCTTAATTCGTCAGACTTAAAGGCGTATTTTGTAAATGAACGTGATTGTAATTCAAACATCTTCTAACTACCAAAAATATTGAAAAATTCGAAAGTGAAAGTTGAGAAAAATAATATTTGACTTAAAGGTATTAATGTTTTGGAATTAAAGCATTTCTCCCCTACACGAAAAGTGGGGATGAAAAAGAACAAAATGTACTTACCCCAACGAGTGGGGTATCGTTCAAAAAGAAATTTAAAATTATTATAAGGTTCCTTATACAACTTTTAAAACGTTTGCTCCATTATTTAAATATTCGACTTTAAATTGGCAATTTTCGATTAGGTATTGTGTAAGCCAAGATATGATATTCCACGCAATTTCGAAAATATATGAAGTATAATCTAGAATACTAGCACATAGACTGAAATTACTTTAAAAAATAACATGACTTACTAAAGTCAAATATGTAGATTACGAGATTGACCACTTATGACAATTATGCTTATTTGAACTCAAATAATTGTTCGGAAAAGCCATTATGAAATATTATTTAAAATGTTGGAAATGTTTTTCTCTAACTTGAATAATATCCTCAAATTTTCAACTATGTGTAAACTTGACTACCTACCTAATTAATGCATTTTCTATTCGTAATTTAAGCACAAAGTGAATTACTTCAATGTGTACATTGTTCAGTAATATTATTGGATTATGCAAGAATGCCTTTAAAACTTTACAAAGTTCATACATACAAATGTGATATGTGAGCTATGCTTAACTATAGCATAGTCACCAAGGTAAGCATGCATGCGATTTTAATTGATTCCGCGGCCAAGTGGGTCAATGTCGTATACTTTAAGCCAAGAGAGGAGCTATGCCAATGCCAGGTGAAGAAGACGCAACTTGAAAATGGTCAATGTCCTTAGCGAGATACCAAAAAATTCGCAAAACGACGAACGTCTTGAGACAATGCAGAGAAAGTTCAACAGATCTCAGGGTAGAAAAAACAATGAGAGAAAGCCAAGCAGATTTTACGCTAAGGAAAGAGAAAATAACTTTGTTTTCTTTTACATTCAGTTTTATTTGGTTAATTTAACCCGATTAAGATATATAAACATAAATACAATGACCACAATAAGTAGCTTCGTGTTTTTTCATTATAACACAATTGGTCTTAGTTTATCTACATATTCAAACTAAATTAATGCCATTCGATACAATCTAGGCGGGAGTACTTCATAAGAAAATTACCTACAAATAAATCTCTTTCATTTCGTGTGCAAGTCACTAACACGTTTTCCTTTAGTTGTAAAATTGTGATGATTGCAAGATATTTTAATTCTTAATTCTACAATTTTTGTTCATTATCTGCACTCAAAAGAGATTATTTGTAACATTCAATATTCAACAAGTGTTTTTATCTTCCCAGGACCCGGGCGATGTCTCAAGGTACGCTTTTTCATTCACTGCAAGCAATTGATGTTGCTTTGGTCCAGTTCGAACGATTCCCGTGGGATGAATTTTCATGTTGTTTGGCGATTGGAAACAATTATTCCTTGCCATTTTCTTGTTCACATCCAAATTCGAAGTAGTCCTCCTTCACACCGCTGGCAATTTAATTACAGGTTGTTGTGGTGAATCCCAGTACTCCTCGCAGTGGTCCACAAGGAGATTTTCCATCTTGTTGAGATTCTCGCTTTCATCTCCAGTCCACGATTTCTGGATGAGGCAGCAGGATTCAATTGTTGAATTCCCGAGGATCCGGCTCAGCTTCTCGGCACTGTCCACCTTCACAACGTAGATGTCGTTTTCATAACAGAACGCCTCCAGAAGGACTTCATGCATGTGAGTCGCACTGTCTCCGGCTTGTGGTTGCGCCAGGAGGCAGAATAAGGATCCCTCCGGAGCCTTCGACAGGATGTTCACAGAGGCGGATAGTCCCACGATGACTCTGGACTCAGTCTGCGCCTTCAGGAGTGCCGACTTCACAGTTCTTCCAATTGTTGGGAAGCCCATTTCGCACTTGTTCACTTTCGTTTCTTCTATGACCATCTTGGAGGATGATTGTTCTTTCACCACCGCTGAATAGGGCAGAAGGGCCTTTGTCTCCAGTTTTGAACTACTTGCAGTCACTACAGTCACTTTCGCCTTGCTTTGCGAAATTGTTCTTCTACTATCTTTTACACTATCACAAGATGAGCACACTGTGTCGGCTACAATCCCAGGTGAATGATAATCCAAAACCGCAGAGGTTACGCAATCAGTTGAAGTTCTTTGCTCTGAATTCTTGAGGTAATCCCAGTGGTTGTCGGCTTTCGGATGAATCACGTTTTCTTCAATTATCCGGCACGCGACAAATGTCTTAATGAAACTTATCTTTCAGTACGCTTGCACGAGCACGTCTAGATGTTTTCCAACTCAAATTTTATTTCACAATGTGGCTAGTCACTGGGGGCTCGCGGTTTATATATGGGGCCCTCTCCCGCGGAGCTTTTTCTCCCAGCAGCCCCACCAGACCCAACTCTGCCAGCGGAGCCGGCGGATTATCGCGAAATTGGGGCCGTCAACTCACACACCCTCGCGAATCGGACTCCACTCTGAGAATTTTATTTACGGACATCCTCGGAATTCTCGGAATCCGTCACTGCGGGGAATTTGTGAGCTGAGTTTTGGGGAGCTCCCAACCGTCGAAATCAGCGGAATTGAAAACGACTTTCGCCTTATTTGTAAGCGGCGGAGCGCGGAAATGGGGCTTTTGTTTTGTAAACAGAAATCCGCCCCGCGAGCGTTGCGCTTATTGCAGGGGGTTGCGAAAGACAATTCAATTTCGATTTTACGCTAAAAATGCAGGTAACACCACATTTACGCAGGTGGTCACTCGGCGGAATGGCTGCACCTACGTGTGATGGGTCATGTACCTCACCTGGACTGCACCGCACACCGGACGCAGGAGGGAACGTGACACCATGCGCAAACATAATTGAAGTGGATTTTAATAACAACGATCCCAGGGGGGACATTGCCACTTGAACTCTTGCAATTAGGAACTAGTGCGAAAACAACAATCTCGGGGGTTCAATTACTGAGCAAACATGTGCTGGGTTTAATGAACAAACCGGCGGAGTCACTGGCCACTGCAATGGGGCAAATATGCGAAGGACATGAAAACGTGCGTTTCGGTGCACCACCATCAGATGAAAGAATTTAATTATGTTGCCAAAAGGCACACCTTTGTTTTGCATCAGGGTTTCGCCTCACGTGCGAATTACCTAAAATAATCTGGCCTGATTCTGGGTTTACGTAGAGTTGGACGTCTATTCCCATGTTTTGTTTGATCTGAAGCTACTTTTGGCATCGTCCAAATGAACACTCATGGTTTAGACAAACAGACGAAATTAGAACAGGTGTTTTTTTCGAAGATTTATTACGTAGAGGTGTTGGTTTCTGCTGAACTGATTATTCACGTGCCAGACGAAATTTTGTCGCAGTGTCGTTATTTTGAGCGAAATTTAATTCTGAGCAAAACATGTCTCAACTTGTTGAACATACATGCATATATGTATGTAGATAAACAGGAGAAATCGGGAAGAAAACATTCGCAGAATTATTCATGAGCTTATAACGAAAGATACACGCTGATGCCTAATCAAATTTTGGTTAAATAATTTATACATATACGAGTTCATTAAGCACTTTATCGAACGATGATCGTTTCCATTAACACTAGAACTACCAGGACTCAAACGTGCAATTTCGGTCATTTTTTGCGCCTTTAATGTAATGTACTTTCAAATTTGGATTAATAATCACAAATTATAATATATATTATAATTATATAATATCTAGCAAAAATTACCTGATTGTTATCAACGAACTGAAATCTAAAATCTGAATAGGTATGCTTGATAATTCGTTATTTTATAATTTAGATTTGTTTGTCAAAAATGTCTAATTTTCCAACTAACTTACCTATTGACAAAAATGTTAACGAGGTTCAAACGTTTTAACAGCTATCAAATATTTAAAAACAGATTTCAATTTTCTTGTTCACAATGTTTGAAAATGCTAGGAAACATGTATATTTTATATTTTATGATTAGCGTATTTAAATCATTAATTGAAATTATATATGCATGTACTCGTATCTATAGATATGTTGGATAGTTGGAAAAATGAGTTAGTTAATTTTAATTATTTTTTAGTATTATTCAAAAACAAGTTTTTAATGTTTTAGTTAACATGCGGAATGTACGATTATCTACTTTCAAGGTTATAATCTATAAAACATAGTATAAGTATGCAGATCTGGAACAGATCCCAATATTATTTTTCGATGTAATAAAGTTGAACCCTAAAAATATAATTTTCCAGAATACATTAACCCGATTTTCATTCAACTCATTTATTCCGAGAGTTTTTAATTTCAAGAAAATCAAATCATCATTTAATACCCGGTAAATCTTTTCGCACAAAATATAGCATCTTCACACAGTTTGGCAGCATTTCAACTTGTAAATCTCTTTTTGAAAGCGTGTTCTTTGGTTTATTCAGCCCATTCAGAGAAGCATCGAATTAAAAATTAACTTAATTCCCCGAAATGAAAGCCCGCCAAAAAGTTAATCAGAAATCGCAGGCGGTGGGTCGGCATATTTTCGGCCTTCGGGGGAAATTGGGGATGAGATTCACTTTTACGTCAGTTCATTGAAACTCATGAAAACAAAAGATTTCTTCCGCTTGGTTATATTATTACTAAAATTTATCACGCATTCGCGGAAGATTAATTTTTCATTTGGGGCGTTTAAAAATACACAGCGTGTGGTAAGAAATTATCTAAAATAAATTGATAATTGCATGACTGCGATGATTTCTTGTGATTAGAACTTTGTGTACGATTTTATTTGGAATTGTGATATATTTAAGTTTACGTATTCGTAACGAAAAGCTACTTAAATAAAAATATTGATTAACCTACGACTGCTTTCATTTGAAGCAATTCCAACTTTTTTGGCAATAGCGATAATTTTTTAGAATCAATTAACCTCTTTCAGTAAAAATAAAATTAATAAAATTCCGACCCAATATTTTCTAAAGAAGACTTTGAAAATGCACCCTGAAAAACTGGAGCAGACTAAATAATTTAAGAACTGCACTAGAACCACAATTGATGCCTTTCTTAATGCACCAATATTAGTTACTTACGTAATTGGAATTATTAGTTGCACTCTTGGTTTTATTTCTGTTTTAGAATTACATATGATGATGAAACTCTAAATATGTAATCGAGCTGCCAATTTTCAAATATCTAAGAACCGAAGTGCAGTGCATTTAAAAACTTAAAAAGCTATGATGCGGTACACGTCCTCTTAAACTTATTTCAACATTACTTGATCCGATTTAAGCGAATCATTACGTCAGCAAATCTCATCTTACAAGTATTCCCGCTAAAGTACGAAATCAAAGTTTACTGCTGGAAAGATACGACTGCCACTAGCCTCGTTAATTTAAAGTTCGTATCAAAACTAGTTTGGTATAATCTGGCGTCTATGCCGAATGGTGATGACGGAGAATAGCGAAGTGGGCTAAACAATTTATGCTGTTTTGGTTTGTATTTTACGTAAAGGTTTTCTGTTAAATCACAAATTATGTTGCGATAGGCGTTATTAGTCATGACCTATGGTCACCTCTTCTGTTCATGACGTATGTATATTAAAAGTTGGTATTAAAATTCATAAGAAATGTGCTTTTAGTGGAGTTGATTGATCGGAACAGCATTTATTTGACTATAGAATATGCAAAAGGTACATTTCTACTTTCTTGGAAAATTAGTAAATATGTGCAACAAACGAATATAACACATAATAAAATTTGGCAATGGTTCCATTGAACTTTAGGTCTTAAGGTCGTTTGATGTTCGGTACCGGTATTTCTGAATTAGAAAGGTCGAATATTTCGCATGGTACTTTTTTTACTCTTATGAATTTCGTGAGTTTTTCATTGTTTTTAGAAAACTTGTTATAAAATCCGATTTGCCTTTAATTGCTTACGGATAAAGAATTTTTATTTATTTATTTATAGGAAATTGTGTAAAATAGCTTGCTTTTATACTGAATTCCACGGTTTCAGTAGAGAAATTAACTGAAATTGCGGAAAAATTTACTAATGCCATCGCAACCAACGGTAGGTCCTTCATATTGCATATCCAGATTATATTAAGTTTAACTGCTTTACTACACAAGTTTTCAATTTGTATAAGAATACTTAAATGGTATTATTATAATCCTTTATGTTTAAGTTGGTTTAAAAAAACTTTCAGTTTTAAAAATTCTTACTTAAGGACATGATATTTCATCAAACGAAGTAGAGGTGGAAGGACAAAAGAAAAGAAAATATTGTGTTTTTTTTTTATAATGGAGCGTATTTTGAGGAGGTTACTCGAATAAAAAACTTGTCAATGTAAAAACTTTGTGCTCGTATAAATAAGAAGTGCAGAAAACTCAGTGTTAATGTAGACCACAGGCAATATACATATATATGTATATCAATAGGCATTTTTTACCTGTAATTTGAAATACAAATGATATCGTCTTTATTCGTGATCTTGATAGGAATTTTCGTTATTCGAATAGAAATTTTATGAAATAAGAAAATTTTAAACTTGTGTGATCAGGACCGTCTAATTCAATAGGCTAAGTAGGATCTTTCTTCCTGTGAGCGCTACGAACATTAAAAATAGTTAAACTAGTAACACTGATCAAAAAGTTATCAAATCTAAGAATAAAACGTTTCAATAAGACTTTAAGTTTTTGCATATTTGTTTACTCTTATGTTTCATAAACACAAAACTTGTATTACTAGACAGTTGAGGATAATTATGTAAAGTGACTGCAATTGTTGATTGAGGGATGGAGGTATGTAGGTGCATCATGTCGTATAGGTTCGGTTACATTTTAAAGGTCCTAACTATATATGACCAATAAAATAATGCATATAATAATTGTTAATATTAGTATATAAATACAAAAGCAGTTTTCTCATATCAACACAAAACATCCAATTGCTCAGACAAGCCCTCAGCCCGTTGAACAAGGGCAGACGAGCCCATTCATTTTAGTTCCCGGATTGTCATCAACATTTTATCAGCCTCATAGTACTAATTTCCATTCACTTGCCGCAATCGGGCCTTGAGGTTATAAAAACCCCAATCCGCCCAAATTCTGTAAAAAGAACCGGCAGAGTGATTCATACAAATGCTAACCTTCCCGCTGGGGCTGATACAGTAGAAAAATAACCACGATTTAAGTCAATAGATACGCCAAAATATCTACATACATCCTTAACTTGCCTATACTATAGTTATTGTATATACCAGTGGCGACTGAATCATCGCGCTTCAGTTTTTCCAGACGAAATCTACCACCGACCCGGCATTTGCGATTGTTATGTAATTATGAATTGCTCCGGCGACATCAACTGGAAAAAAAGTAATTTCGCGGCTTAATTACTCAACTCGGCTGTGTTTACCCAGCGCCTCGCGATCTCAAGAAATCCGGAGGTTAGGCTACCCTCTCGTGAAATTCACGTGAAGTGAAAAATTGAGTTGAGCAAATCGAGAAAAGAAGGTCTGTTGCCGGGGAATTCCCGCGATGGGGCATTCGTGCGTCTTGACTCTTGAGACATTTCGTTCGAATCGAAGGCTCTTAACGTCTTTGCAGAATTGCAGCAAGTGTGTGAAGGCGACTGCGACACGGATAACCGGTTTTGGTTACCTGGATAGTCCGAACGCAACTTCTCGGAGCCTCAATAAGCGGCACCTGGGAAATCCACAATTAATAGCGCATTAAATAATCAATGGGGCTGTGACGTTGTTCCCCAGACTATGCTTTTCTTTTTTAAACCGGTACACACAGCATAAAATACAACATACAAGCATATGATTGAGCGGAGCGCCAAGTGGGCCCCAATTGCTCGGCTGTGAGCTTCTGGCGCTCTTCTCTGAAATGGGGACCACATGGGGAGCTAACTTGGCGGGGAAGATTTCCGATTCTCGCTCGTTACGGTGTGTGGCTGAGAAAAATGTGAAATTTAGTAACCTTGTGAAATTGTGGAGTTTCCGCGGGGAGTAATTAAATTGGTTAGATTTTCTTATCGGAGCGTTTAAAATTAAAATAAATTCCAAGGGGTCGTTACTTCTATAGAAACAAGTTCAAGATTATACATAGCTATGATTATAGTTTATACATGATAGTTACAATCAGTTTGACGAACTTCTTATGCAAGCTCGACGATTGATTAGAACTATGTATTTGCAATTCCAATTTTAAGCATTTTGTTAAAAACCATACGTAGAAACAAACCACTTAACGCATTCGTTCGCCTTTTTTCTTATCTCAAAACTAGTTTTGTCTGCATGCATTTGAATTCCACTTGTCCACCTATCTTTCTTTTTTATCAGGAAATATAATTTTTATAATTTAAGATTCTTTCAAGTTCTCTGATTTACCCGACCCGGGCAAAGCAAATTAAATATTATCCGACGTACTCCTTTATTTATTTAACGAACACATACCTACTATACGCATAGTATCTATAAGTGTTTAAGATATTCGCAACTTTATGCACAATCTTTACGCTTGTTTTAATGACATATAGTATACCTGTTTAAGTAACGCTCTTGAGATTTTTTATAAAATTTGTTATTGAGACTTATTTTATTCTTCCTGCATTTAATTGCAATTTGTTTCTACCATATATGTACATATGTATGTACATACAATTATTTAGCTGTGATTTATTTTTCAGTTTTAATCGAAACTATTATACGTATCGTAGAAACATCTACTCATATTTCTATAAAATAAATATGGGTACATATGACAAAACCATCTTAAAGAAATTATACACTACGTTTACTCGCAGCATACTCGTCCCTCGTGTATTACAAAAATTTCTTTATTTAGTTCATTTTGTTCACACTGCTTTCCTAAGTCTTAACACCTTTACTAATGTAATAAATAAAAGATGCCTGACATCTCAAACATTTTTAAATATGTACGTTTTTCGTATTATCGTTATCGGTTTTTTAAACCTGAATGTGAAAGGTGGCTAATAATATCACACATGTCATAAATATTTGTATAAATTTGGGAAATGTTATTAATTTATTTAATTTAAATGAGACTGAGCAAAGAGACATTTTCATTTTTCATATGTTATGTAATGTTGTATTGACCTCATTTTTGCTTAATGAACGAAAAAAAAACTCAATAGAAAATGATTTTTAAGAATAGTAATTTTTAAAGCTGAAAAATCAATTATTATTATATATGACTATGGCTCAGATTTATTCCTGGTAATTGCGATATTTACGTAGGGGGATTATAAAATGGTTCATATAGGTTTATTCATAAACAGTCTTAGATTTCTCAGTACACTAAATACCTACTAATGATGAAAGATCAAATTAATTAGAAATATATTATTATCGTTTAAATTATGAGTCCGAGACTTGAGTTTGTATATAATATTTCAAATTTTATGTAGTTGGATTAATTTCTCATGTCCTTCCAAATTCATATGTTTGCGAAATATTGCTAATGAAATCGTTAATAGAAATTGTTTTACTCATCATATTTGCGAGAAGTAGAGTAAACGTGTTAAATTTTCGAAATTTGTAGTTAAAATGAAAGGGATTATCGTAAGAAACTTTAATGTTGCTAAAATGTCGAACATTAAGCTTAAATAAGGAAAGATTAAAAACTCGTAAGAAACATGTATACGTATTTCTTTAAATTAACTTGTTTGATAAGTAAATTAATTTCGTAAAATAATAGTGAATAAAGATTAGCGCCGAAGCTCGTACCTAAAACAACGACTAAGCTGTTGCACATTTAATAACAATAAATTAAAAAGAATGGCCAAAGAGTGAATGAGATTTTGCTCAAAATTCCCGAATAGAAGAAATATAAGTAAATTTACATTTTTAACCGTATAGAGAAATTCGCAGAGCAGGTTTTTATGAATAAATAATAGTCATGAATGTCGCATGAGCGCAGTTTGGGTGTTTACATTTTCAAATCCATATGCTTAGTACGTTTTCTACTTCGGGGATTTTATCATTTATTATTTTTCCTTTATCGTAGTTATTTAACCTTCATTTTCTTTTAAAGAAAACAACAAACGGGAAGTTTCCACATGAACCAAAACAAAACCTACATTAGAGGTCAGCACCTTGAAAGAATATATATCGTTTAAACT
The DNA here is from genome assembly GCA_959613345.1 of Tolmerus cingulatus. NCBI lineage: Eukaryota > Metazoa > Arthropoda > Insecta > Diptera > Asilidae > Tolmerus > Tolmerus cingulatus. The sequence continues at coordinate 18,654,424 of OY390708.1, read as the reverse complement.
TTTAATCTGTGAAAAACGGTTTGGAAAAATGTACTTGACTGATTTATTTGGCTTGCTTTAGAATCTCCGTAACGCATTAATGCCTTATCTAAAGGCACGTCGCCGAATTGTGTAAACGCAAAATAATTAAATAACAGACTTCTTATGATTGTACGCAGCAATTAAATCAATATGTAATGATAAATTCCCCAGAACGAAACAAAATTTACTTTAACTACGTTCTCCTAATGAGTGCTCTTAGAGACGAGTAAATCCCGGGTACAATGTTCTTCTAGGAAGATAAGCTGAAAGCGATCTTGTTTGTTGAAATCTGGGGTTTTTCTTTGAAACATTTTTATATTTTGGAAATATCCGCGGCGAGGTTGAATTCCCGTCCCGTACTGATAAAAGCAAGAGCAACTTAAAATTTAAATATTTACATATTTCATAAAAATGGTTAAAAGTCCTAAGAAAGTGGGTTGAAATTCGTTATTTTTCCCATTTTCGCATAAGGAAAGAAAGCTTCGGTAAATACCCAGAAGAAGAGCAAACCTCAGCTGAAAAGGCGTTTACCAAACATGCTCGTGTCAATAAATCAACACTTGAACGAATTAAATCGAAATTTCCTAGTAATGGTTCTCGAGATAGTGGCAGTTTCTGCGATTCCGCGTACTCGAGTTATTTGTGATCTTATCCTTATCTCGTCTGCCCAAAAGTTGCAATTCGCGTTGGAGATTCATTGAATTGTTTACACTATGGATCTATTTTCAATTTTGATATCGATTTCAGCTGTACTTCCGCTAATTGAAATTTTCAAAAGATACCTGCTTTCTCGCTTTTTGAACTTAATTTTATAAATCGGAACATCGTGGCTGGAAAACAATAGCTTTATTTTGCACCTATGCAGGTAAGCTACTAGCGACAAATTTATTATAATTAGAAAAGGATTTTAGATAAGGTTTCTGATAGTGGCGGGTGTAAGAACTGCTTGCAACCAGATCTTATCGCTTTTCTTAGCTTTCGGCCGAGACATGCTTTGTTTTGTGAACCCAGGTTTTGTCGCGCGATGCAGGTGCTTGCGATAGCTTATCAAGCCGACCTCTGTTCGCATGAATGAGCACGATAAGGTGTGAAATAAGCGGAAAGATTTCACCCGAATTTCTTATTTTGTTGGGATAGAAGCAGAAAGTAAAAACATACAAATATCGAATTCGGCGGATGTATAAACATTTTATTAAGCACTTATTTTCAATTGAAGTATAACTAGACAACATTACGTTGCCGGGATAGGATAGGAGTCTTATCTGCTGTACAATTATGTACGAATGCACAGATATAAATATCTACAAATTTTTATGTTAGCGATATGATCCGGAATGGTACTATATAATGGATTTTGATTGAGTCTTTTCCGGGAGTTTTAAAAAGTATTTTATTACATTCGATATCAATAACTGAGCTGTGCCATAGATTCCTGAGCTAGATAGCATAGCAAAATATCATATAATGTTAAATCCCCTTAACATATATACATATTAGTAAAACAAAAAATATACATATGTTGATACTTGATTTAAAAATCCATGTTACTTTATGCTGCAATGATTTCATATTTTTAAGTCATATTAATAAAAAAATAAGTCCTAAGAAATGAATAATAAAATTCCTTCCCAAGTGTAGGCTACATTCGAGTTCTTTAGTAAAAGAGGTCTTAATGATTTTTTGTTTTTAAATACGTAAAAGAAAGAAACTTTTTTTTTAAATTCATTAAATATTATCTTATAGAAATTCTTCGGAATGCGACGAGCCATCGGTTTAGGCAGTACTGTTCAGATAAAAAGAAGAACTTAGGAAATTCAAATTTCCTTCAACTATGGAAGATATGTATGTGTGTATATATAATAAAAACGTTCGAAGAAAAAGGCGTGAGATACTTATTTGATCTGACAACAAGAATATGTCTTTAGAGTTCTCCCCCAAGAAATTTTAATATTGGCGCCCGTCAGGGTTAACTACCCCACTGGCAGGTCTAGACGCGATATAAATAAATTTAACTAATCATTTCACCCGTGCAGAGTCCTTTGCAATTTATTTATATAATGCAATTGTTCATTTTACTTTCTATATTTGGAAACGATATAATGAGTGTTTGAAGTATAGATATTTATTCTCCGGTTTTAATGAAGAATAGTATGTATGTACATATAAATATATAAATGTATCTCAAGAATAAAAGTAATGTGCTATGAAATTGTGGCAACTCTAACATTGTACCCATGATCTATTGTTAGATTAGAGAAATAATTATATGTCTAGGAAAAAACCTTTATATTTATTATATTTATAACCCTCATAATAAATTGTTCTTTAAAGATACTATGCGTTCGTATATTCCTAAAATATAAATATTTTATTCTCTTATTACTTGTCGTGCATTTTTATAATATGTATGCACTTTAGGCGTTCTAGTAATCTGTTTCACGTACCTATATGTATAATATAATCTACATTAAAATAGACGAAACAATTATCACAGGTGTTTTTTCCGAAAAACAAATTAACACCTTTTAGTAATTTTTTGAATTTACAGCAGACACAGCAGTTAATGCGTACAATTAGCACAAAAGCCTAATAAAAATTAAATCTAAATTAGTTGTAAGTGTTTTAGAGGAGTCAAAATAACAAAAAGTACTTGGGTGACCCTTAAATTAAAGATAAAGTTTACCAATACTAACTTTCATACAAATGGATTGTTCCACTTTAGTTCTTCTTCGTGAAATATTTAATTTTGAAATTTGGAAAAGTGATATTTTTGGTTGCGATTTATGATTTGATTATTTTTATTCTTAACAATTCGCCAATACTGTAAGTGAACGAATTAAAGATTTCGACTTGTAGTATGTAATGTATGTAATATAAAGTATTTTTTTATTTTGTTTGTTTCAAGATTTGAATTGAATGCAAATTATGTAAGGCATCCAAGTAGGAATGTTATTGATTTAAGAGAGTCTTTAAGAACATCTCAGTATTTTCTCAGTAGTTTGGTAATAGCCATCGGAACGGACGCCTTAAAAAACATGAATGACGGTTAATTTGTTTTCGAAATCTAAACAAAGATTGCTAAGTTTCGTCGATGATTAAGCATATATTGGTTTTGTACGGAATGAGTAATGAAAACTGTGAGTTCCCGAAAAAATTAAAAGATAACGGGGAAGCACAGGAATAAAAATTCTGCATCACATAAAATTAAATGCAAAAATTTTGCATTAATTCTTTCATGTGAAGCAATCGAATCGAAAAATCATCGATTTAACAAAGCGCCAAGTTAGCATCCCTAGGTACTTCAAAACAAAGTGGCCATCTGCAGGGTTTATATAGAAACTTCATCGTGTACAAGAACCGCGGGGGACTACCTCAATGTCAAAAATGTCAAAAATGTCAAAAATGGCCATTGGCACGCGCTCCGCATTCCCGCTTCAAGTTAACGGAAGTTTTGTTTATTGTGCAATCAGTATTTGTTTAAAAGTGATGTCGTGAAGTAAAATAAATCTTACCAATCAGTTTTCGCCTCCGGAACCGACGAGTTGAGCACTCGATTTAGCGTGGGGAGGATGTCGGATTCTGAGGACTCCGGTCCAGAAATAGTCGCGTTCGGGAATATCCTGCTCGATATGACTGTGAAAATCGATTCCACCGAGCTCCTGGAGCGCTACGGTCTTTCGCTGGAGGCACAGGGGGAGATAAGTGCGGAGGCTCTGGCCGAGATCTCGGAGCAGGTGAGGCAGAGGTGCGTATTCACTTAGACGAAGCAAGTAACTAACGCAGAATTAATCGTCACAGGTCGGCCGTGGTCAGCTTCAATCCCGGGGGAAGTGCATTGAACTCCTGCAGGATCATCCGGAAATTGGCCACCGCCAAGGCCGTCTTCTTTGGATCCGTGGGGAAGGATGAAACCGCTTCCATTCTCAGAGATAGGCTCCAGAGACAGGATGTGCCTGTGAGGTAAGCAAAATGTTTTTCTACTAATATCGGTCCTTGCGTTCTTGTGAGACTGAACATTTAATTTAGTCGACATTGCTTTTTGTTTGGTCGATGCTTTAAGAAAAATAATTACAATAACCTAAACAAAGGTGTGGTCTGCTTGAACATTGTTAACAGATGGTTGTAGCTTTTTGCGTTAAATTTTTCGCCATTTTTGAACCTAACATTTTAATTTTTATTGTAACATTCGGTGGAGTATCTCTTAATTTTATGCGCACTGTTTTGTTTCCCAAGAGATGCAAAAGTGTTGTACATATTGTGATTCACTTGTCCTTTTCCTGCTTAATTTCCTCAAATTTGTTGCGATATATCTTGATACACATGGCCTGTTGTTCCTTGGTATAAAAAACGAATTCATCACAGCAATGTTCAGTAAAAGTTCGAAACCTAATTTTTTGTACTTCATTGAATTCCGAAATGGGTTTCTGTATGAAGACATTTGATCAGACAGGTCTATAGGACCTTTTTCCCCGTTCTATAGTCTATAACCGTTTTTAGCTCATTATGATTTCTGACTTTGTTCGGACGATTTCCATTTCAATGAACGCTTGGTAAAAAAGAGAACATCATGTTTACCTTTTTCGATAAGTTTTTTGGCCAAATTCACACTAGTTTACCAGTTGTCCGTGCAGAATGTACGGTCCTTGTGGAATATATGTTCGCATAAATTCATTATTATATTTGTTGGCGTCGTATTCAGTTCAAGAAAGCGGTATGCATATGTATCCGAGACAACAGCTGATTTTGAAAATGTTTATTCCATATCTGTATCTCTTCTGTTTCATGTACTGTGGGTACATAATTCGTCCACTAAATTGGATCATTGATTCTTCAATACAAATTAATGATGATAATACCAATATATTGGGTGACACCCACCGTTTTTTCAAACTGAAGCACCAACAAAAGGCTCTCGAATCGGTTCCTTAGTTCAATTTACTAATGCACGGCGTCTTCAATAAATTTCAATTTTATCAAGAGCATAATATAAACTATGAACTAAATTCGAGGAGTTCATACAATGTAAATTGTAAGTGCTTATTTTGAATTTCTGGAATTTTTCTCACATATAGAGTAATACAGTACTTCTTATACACTTAATTTTATTGAGTTATTTCACTTCTTTAATAAAGGGTGATATTAAATTTAATTGAAGATCTTAAACAATAAAAATATGATATGTATGTACATCTTAAATGCATAATCTTGAGTATCGGCACCAATAATTTTGCTCTTTTGTTGTGGTTACATTTTTTTACTTCTTATATTATAGAACACAGCTCTTTACTTTCTGCTTTTTTAACTTTCACTTGGCATTATACAGGATGTTGCGTTAAGGTCTGAACTGAGGTATGGCAATCGATTCTCATGGTCTCCTCATCAACGATACGTCTCTTCAGACCTTAAGCAAACACCATGTATATATCTGTAAATATTTTAAACTAATGTTGGAATTTTCCCTTCACCCTTGGCAAATACTCTCCCTTAGTTGCATGTGAATTGAATATAATGGGACTTCACTTATTTTGAAATGGCTCGATTGCAATTTATCTTCTTCCAGGTTGCAGGTTGCGGATAATGCACCTACTGGACAGTGCATTTGCTTTGTGTATGGAGACCGAACCGCCCTTTATGCGAATATTGGGGCTTCTGGAATGTTTAGCAAGGAATTCCTACAGGAGAAGGCCGCGAATTTTGAATCTCTGTTAAAAAGCGATAAAGTACAAATTATATACATTGAAGGGTTTTTTGTTCCGCATAGGGTTGAGGTTTGCAGGTATATTGTTGGTCTTTGCACTTCTAGGAGCAAGAAGCTCGCAATAAACCTCAATGCTGCTTACATCGTCCGAGAAAATCTCGATGAAATCAAATACCTTGCAAAAGTTGCTTTTCTAATTTTTGGTAACGAGCGGGAATTTAAAGTTCTATCTGAATTGTTAAAGCATTCTTCTGTGCCCAGTTTGGTGGAGGAGTGGTTTTCTTTTGGGTCCAAGGTGATTGTGGTTACAAACGGGGCTGAGAAAATTCGCATGTACTCCAATTTGGATTCGGTAACTCAACAATTTGATTTGACTCCAGAGCTCATCCCACCGGAAACTATAGTGGACACCACAGGAGCGGGCGACTCATTAGTTGCGGGCTTTTTAGCCGCATTTGTTAACAAAATACCTCTGGAGGAATGTCTTGTGGCCGGCTGCGAAGTCGCAAGTAGAGTTATTACAAAAGTTGGTTGTAATTTGGATTGAAATTGCCCTTTTTTGGCTACATTTTAGTTACTGTGATTTGTTACCTCTTTACATGTTAGCACAATTTAAATAAATTATTGTATTTGTTAATTTGACAAACTTTCTTGCTACCTGATTATTATGCATATGTATATTGAAGAACTCTAATTCGAGACTGTTCTGTTTTGGGCCTACTTCCTACTTCCCCTCTCCTTTTTAAAGAACTACGCTGCCCGACATAATTAATGCACCACTTTTGTCTCTTCTTTTGTAATTGTAGACATTGTTGAGTATTTGAATATTATTTATGAATAATTAAAATTCTTAAAAATGGGTTTTTACAATCTGATACCAACAAGTTTTTTCAGGGCTAATATGTATATGACTCGTTTTGTGTACAATGTTAATAACAATAGTTAAAAAGCTGTAAGTTGTTTTAGTGTAGAAAAAAATATAAAATATGGGGTGGTGCGTTAACTATGTCGGACAGTATAGAATTATTTATTGAATTGCACTCTATAATATTGAACGCTTTTAAAATATTCACTCCAAAAACGCAACTTGTAATCCAAAATTTTGAAGTAAACTGGAAGGCCGTCTATTGTAAAATGAGGTTTTTGGCAATTACCTTTTTTAAATGTTAAGGTAAGTTAGATAAATTACAAAATTTAACGATCACTGGTTAGCGCGAACTTTCGGTCACAAAGTAATGTAACATGTTTTTAGAGCAGTTTTATTTTGTCGATTACGAAATATGTAATAATTTTTAATATTTGTATAATACTTTGAATTGCGAGAGTTTTGATAATTGAATTTCGGTTGCTTCTGTTTTGAGGAAAAGCGTGTTCCAAAAAAGCAATATGCACTGCATATGATGAATCCTTTATTTTAAGATTTTAAGTCAAGAAATAAGTAAACGTGCAATATTTTATTTCAATATTCATGCTTAATTAAGCTTGAAGTGAGACATTAAAGTGCTTTTGTTAATGTGATCGAGGTTAAAAATTAATATGTAGCTCGTATTCTAAAAAACCAGCTAAAGCTTGAACTCAGTTTTTCTGTATGAAAATCCAGTCTTAAGTAGCTTCCTAGAATATGAGCCAATATATAAAATGCTTTTATTTTGTGCTGAGTGTTCTTTCTTTGTGTGTGTGAGCAATATATTTATTTCTTGTGGGCCATTGCTTAATTTCTCTTGTTGCTTTATTTCAATTGTAGATTTCTCGAATTATTGTGAAATAAGAGTAAGAAGCATTTAGGATGGTCTGAAATGTCTGCAGAGTCATCGGGTAGATGTTACCGACCATTATCTAAAATGATATGTAATTAATTTAATTTCTTTAGTATATGTTTTAATTTATTGGAAACAATACTTGAAGGGGAGATTGGCTTCTTATTATTATCAAAAGAAGTGCCTTTCTAACTCTTATGCTGCAGTTATACCATTCGGCGCTGTAAGCTGCTTCGGCTACATTTAAACTCTGCAAGAAAAGAAAATAAATTTGTTAGTACATATATTCAATATATATACTCTAAAATTTGGAGATGTAATTTGGCATTCCGAAAAAAAAAGAGTTCATTGCAACTTTTTGCGATAAATTGAAACATCAAAACTGGAAGATAGTGGATTTTATCGGACATGATTGAGGTTATTTTCTTAACAATTTTTTTATATGAAATATGGGCAAAATGGCAGCTTCTTAGTTTTAAACAATTTTCCTAAAAGTCGATTTACATCAGGTTTTAGCCTCACTTGTTCGGAATTTATTACCTACATATGTTGCAATGATAAAAGTTCCCATAAAAGGTTTTGAGCACCAATAAGTATTTTTTAGGGTTTTCTGTGCCGTTCGTAGCTGGATTTCTCAAATTTGCACAAGTGTTGTTTATATAGTAGGAAAGGTTGCACAGGCAATTAAAATATCGCTAAAAATATGTAGTTGGTTTAATTTAATTAAGCAATAGATCTTTGTTCTCATGTGCTTTACTTAATCACATTTTTATTCGTTGGGGTACTCCGGGGCTATTATATTTAACTCAAATAAGGCAACCCGGGTAACGCTCGAAGCATATTACAAATCGCCAAATTTGTTAAACATACTTTAGTATTGTATACTCCTGTATCCGATTTGTTAGCCGTAGAAAAGGTTCATAGTTTTATTTGAATTTTGTTGTGTGATGTGTGATTTTTTATCAAATAGTGAAAAATTAGCAAAAGGTATTTATTTTCATATTCAAGTCTTTAACTTACTTTTTTTGAAATCGTTATGTGATTAAAAATGGGTGTGTAATTTTAATAACAAAAGAAAATTCTATTTTTTATTTCATTGCTGTACTCACCTCATCAAGTAACTCATTCGCCTGCCAATAGTACGTGAAAAGCACGTAGAGCATGGTTGTAATGTACATGACAATGTTAATAAAGTGAATCCAAGTCTTAATCTAGGTAGGAAAAAGGAACAGAAGAACTGTATTTGTAGTCAGTTTTGAAAATAAATTATAAATAAAGAATATTTAACAAAAAGAATTGCCGTATGCACCACATATTATCAAAAGTTAGTTACAATATAAACGTAAGAACAGCAATTCTTTTACGTTTAATGTTAGCACTAGATCTTACAATATTTAGGCAAACTAAAAGTGAGCATAAAATCGTGCTAAAAATTACAAATTCCACGAAGCACATGTACGTCACCAAAGAGTTGAATTTACGAACGTATCTTGAAAAGTGTGATTAACCGTCAGTTTTTGTATAATAAGTTAAAATGTAAAGAAATAAACCTGATTATTCGTCCATGATACTGAATACAGGAGACAACTTCGTCGTAGATTTCGTCGTCTGTCTTTCTAGGACTGTAAATATGAATGAGGCGATGCTGCAGATTTTTTAGCAAAGCAGCTCCAAACATCGCAAAAGAAGCAAAGAGACTCACAAATGGCATGTACATAAAAGTAAGTATCAACGGCATGGGTAACTCCAGGATGTAAACGATTTCATAAAGAGGCGTAGCAGTCATATCAACCCCTGGAAACGCCACTCCAAAAGGATGAACTGAAAAATTCATAGATTTTGTAATTAATTTACGGCTGTTGAAAACTTGTTACCTTTATTGCTTGAGAAAAGAGGATACATCAGAGCACATGTAATGTCCAAAATTGATGCTGTTAGGTTGAAAATTGAAATCTTTCGAGCTCGATTAGCTACATCTTCTAGCAAACCTTTTACGTAATCGTTTCCTATCTAGTTTTATATATAAACAATTAAACTAAACATTTTATTTGGCGCAACTTACCTGAACTTCATTGTACAATTCTCCCAGTTCGAAAATGAACGTTTCAAATTCGCTTTTCCTTTGAATTACCAATAATGTTCTCAAAAGTGAATTAAATACCGCGACAGTGTAAAATGTGTGAAGAATGAAAACATCTAAATTACCCCATTCTTTTAACACGTAAATAAACTGAAGGACGTTCATAATGCTCACAGGAATTACAAACACATAACGTCTCCAATTATAGGAAAAAATAAATGAACACAACTTCCAAATTTTAACGTTCACCGAAAAGATGGGAATATCTTCCAACATTTTGCCGTAACAAGGAATTGCTCTTACGTGACTTGTGAAAATAAAGGAAGAAGATGCCTTATATACACTACAGGTAATAAATCCATTCAACATTTATGAAGAGAAATGGATATTCGCTTATCACCTGTTCCTTCTATAATTGTCGCAAAATTGCTAAATTATATAGGCACCTCTAAAAGTCCGACTTATTCAACTTAATTGAGCATAATTTTCTTACAGCAGCATTTACGTTCCTACAAATTTATTAATAAGGATATGTGGCAATGGAATTTTTAATAAAGTGGATTTTAGACCTAATAAATCCGAAACGAGAATGAAAACTGATGGCTATTTTTCAAATTTTGGGATTGAGAAAATGCAGAGACGGAAATCAGACTGTTTACTTTCTGATCGCTTTTTGACGAGTTGACGAGATAAAGAAATAAAAAACATTTTTTACAGAAATTTTAATTATCATATTCTAAATCTATGTGTAGTAAACTATTTTTTTCGGGAAGTTGTTTTTCTAGATTCCGAAACTGTTCCTATTTTACAAGTTTGAATTTAATTTCACTTGTCCGTTTGGCGTAAAATTTTGCAAGTTGATTTTAATCCCCTTTCCGATGATTGATTTACATGAAATTTTGCTTAGAGGACGGTCGGGTAAACCATTTGAATAACTATCCAATAAATCAAATTACTTCAAGTAAAATGTGGTTTCGGATATCCTACTCTTCAGTTAAGAAAAATCATTAACTTAGTTACACCTCATTGTTAGTTTTATTACCATGAATAATTTTTTATCGTTCTATCAAACTTTGTACACTAAAGTAATAATTATTGTTTCATTTCTGGTACTGTTATACATATGTGAAAGCTGCGGCTAAAAATATTGTTAGATTAAAGATTGCATCCTTCACCCTCGTACACAAATTCTATTATAAGTTTTGGATTTCGAATATTATTTTAGTTATATGATATAATTATTTTAGTACATAATTTACATCTCACACTACTAAATTTACAGGAAAAACCCAAAATTAAATGTTGCCAAAAATGTCAGAAAAATGACAATTTTTTAGTTATGCTCTGAAAAATTGAAAATATTATGTATTGCTTATTAAGGTAATTGGTTGAAATTATGTGTTTTATAAATTTTTATTTTAACTTTATTTTAATGTGCCTGGGGTACTTGAATTTTTGGAATGCAAAACATATGTTAATTATCTATGTTTTTTCTAGTATCTTTGCATTGGTCGGTTGATAGTGCGGAAAAGAAAGTTAAATTGTTTTGGTTTCCAATATAAATAAAAGGTGTTTTTTTTTTTATTGTAATACATATGTATGCATCTCGTTATTGGCTGTCTTCAATATTGACATAGTTGGTAAGTTATGCACTGAAAATTTGATCGTAGCTTTTTGCTTAGTCACTTACCCCTTTCCAAGGGTGTTAATTTCCTCAGTATAAGCCCCATTATGAAACTACAACTTAAGTATGCCAGCCCCAATTTGCGGCTGCATCCCGGGAAGCAGTGTGCTGCTCCCTTCGTTTCGACAGCTTAATAAAATCAAAAGCTTTGTATAAAGTTAAATTTTGTAACTCGTAAACTCCGAGCTCGTCCTGTGAAAGAGAAAATTTTGGCTCTGCACTAATAATTCCCTAGGGGAGGATTTCCCGAGGGCAAGGGTGGAATAGGGCACCGGAGCTACGTTCCAATCCCCAAAACTTTGCGGCATCTCCATTCCGAAAACTTCGACTGTAGGAAATCCCAGTCCCGGTCCTGCAAATCGAGCAGGCTAATGTCACAGTCGAGTTCTTTGGCTTTGGAATTTGCCATTTTGACAAAACTCCAACGTGATTTTAATAATCACAGGCCCGACTGTCGGGAGTCTCGGGAGTGCCGGGAGGCCCTGGAGGACCGATTCTAGCTTTAATTGCGGCAGTTACCAGTAAGCACTGATGATAATGGCCGCACTCCGAGCGCGACGACAATTTATTGCATATTTGATTCGATCCGCGGCGCGGGAACGAAGCGAAGAGCCCTGGAGCGATGCGGTCGAGAGTGTCAGCCGAGACTGGCAATCTTTTTAATTCCAGACCCCGCCCGAGAAAAAGGTGGTTATTAAAAGTGCTGCACTATGCACTCGTCCAGCCACCGCCAGTAATATTCCAGGTTTATGCAGTTCATTTGCATTTAATTCCTTTATCTGTGCGTCTATCGCATCCTATGCATCACCGGCGGGCGCGCGGACCCACTGGCAAGCGCCGCGATGGCAAAGCAGTCCGAAATTGATTGCGTCGCATGCAATTATCGATTACTGGCCAAATGAAGGAAAATTAATTTTATTTGATAATATCGCGGACCGACGGCGCGGCAAAAATGCTCCGGAGCCGCACGACCGCGCCTGGCTGTAATTAAACTGCTTCTAAAGCGCCATAATTCTCCAAAACATGAATAATTCGATTTTGAGCGGCCCTGTAAAGTACCTGTTAAGTGGACACTCGCCAAATTCGCTTGTCAAAGCCACGCTATTAGAAGTTAATGGAACAACTCCCCGGGGGCTTTTTAACGCTAATGACAACCGCCGCCGATCCTGCGTCTAATTTGTTAACTTTGCAAAAATCAAAGCCTCACCAATCGGTGTTTGGTTCCTAATTATTCATCAGAATTTGGTGAAGCCAATGAAAACCTGAACTATAATCTGTAGACTGTAGAGATTTTTTTAATCAAATACCCTCTTAAAGAAAGAGTCCGTGGTTTCGATAGATTCACATGAGACAATTCTTCGGAGTACCTACCCTTTATATGGACGCAAATTTAAAATTTCTACATTCGTAATGTACCGTCCATGTTTTGTCACATAAACGAATCCAAAAGACGTTAAAACTTCAATCCATAAATAAACCCAGGCGAATAATGTCTTGTATCTATACCTAAGCAATTAATTGGGTTGCGTAAACTTTTACATTGGGAAAATAATAAAAGGCACATAATTGCACTACATAGTATATATTTATTTACTTATTCTTATATAATAGGATTTCCTCATAGATTGAGATATCGAAAATGAAAATTTTGATGGCCTCAGTTATTAAGAGTACGTATATCGTTTTGATATTTTCCGAAATATTTTGTAATCGAACGATTTTTGCATGAATATTCGAGTAGGTGTTCGGACTGTAGAAAAAATAAATGGAGGATATTATTATTATTTTTATATTCATACAAATGTGGTCCAATATATTTTCTTGGTACATTTTAATATTTTTAAGTGTTTAAAATTATAGGACTAATACCCTGGGCAATTTTATTAGGAAAGTAAAGTTATTTTTACAAGGAAAGTAAAGTTAGTTCGTTCAAAAAATTAGTACCGATGCACTGGTTAAAAACATCTGTACTCTCTAAATAATATCTGTACTCTCTAAATAACTGAAGTCAGGTTTTTCTGCTTTATTTTATGTTATTGAGAAATTTTTTAATATGGTATTCACAAAACATTCCGTCTAAAAATTTATGAGTTTTCTTATTTCATGCAAGACTAGATTAAAAGAGCTTCAAATATTTGCAGATTTCGTAAATTCTCGGGTGCACATGAAGTGCATAAAGAAATGTTAGAGTTCACATCTTTTACCTTTATTTATTTAAAATGGAATATTCTTGAGAAGGTTTCTGGTCGAAGTTTTTAACTCAATTCAGCTTAGAAATAATAATAATATTGTATAATAACAATATTTTGGTTCTCGAAATTTTCATCTACTCTTTTGATGTTGAGAAATTCTGGACTAGGGAAGAGTCATTAATAGATTACCAAAGTAATAAAATAGGAAGTTTGGCTATGGTATATTTTATTTCTGTTGTAGTAATTTATTATAAAAATTGAACTTTTATTTAATGTGGGGATTCTTATGATGCGAAAAGGGAGAAATTCTTTATAGCACTTACAGGTATTAAAACTTCTTCTTTATCTCCAGTCATATGCATATACATACATATGAATTAATAATCCACGGCCTTTTGTAAATAGACGTTCATCTGGATAATAATCATTTGTCTTTATAAAATGAAAACATCCTTAATAAATAAATATAATCTTCGGTTTTATCTTGTTTGATCAGGCAAAGGATTTTTATTAGTCATCCAGGGGGGCATACCTCTATTTTCCCTACACTTGATTACGCTTTACATGACGCAAGTAAACTTAATCAAGCTCGAAGGACGACCCTTTGCAACCTTCTGCTCCTATTGACTTGCGTCTACACAGCATTCCGGTGAAATACCTTCGTATCCTCTGTAAACAGAACTCTCGGCATTAAATGATAAATTTTTCCGGGATGAGCCTGCAGCCAGACGTGGAACAAATCCCCTAAATATCTTTGAAATAATCTCTGCATTTAATTATAAATTCCAGCGGGATCCCCGCCCCGTTCCGGGGTTAGTCTCCGGTGCAGGTATTCAGGGGCAAATCTATCCGGCTTGGCGGCGGTGGGAGTTTATTTTATATCACTTAGCTTTCTTCGAGCTTCTGGATCGCGTTTATTAAGTTGCCCTATAGTGCGTCCCGACCCGGGACTTCGGGCAAGGGTGAACCCCGGGTAGCCTTAAAGTGCCCTCGGCGGGAGATAATCTTTTCTTAAATATGTTCCACGTTAATTTCGCCTCGAGGATATCAAGAAAGGTGTCCGCCCGCTCTTTCTTAAGGTTTGCTAAGGTGAGCCAGTCTGTCTGCACTCCCTGGATATAATTGAGTGCCCTGGCCGGGATTAAGTGGAGTCTCCCGCTCCTGGAAATGAGTTTTTCTTGATTGAGTGAAAATTGTTTTAAATTTAATTCAAAACGTTTTATTTTACTATGGCGAGGGGAAATTGACGTTCTGAAGGACTCCAGTCCTTGGCAGGACTCTATTCAGAAGGATGACAATTTACGAAATTATGGGGCTCCTGGATTAGAGAAATTTACATATTTTTATCATTTGGAGGGAAATGAATGATTCAAAAAGTTAAGAGGAGTGGCAGTGTTGAAGCAGATTATTCTGCTGTGATACTGCTAAAACCAAGTGGCTCGTTTGAAGAAATATGGCTTTGCAAAACGTTATTAAACGAGTGATATTTTTGGGAAGAAATTTAAATTAACAATTTCAGATTTAATATCTGCTATTTATATTGTGTAAGATTTTTATATAGCTTGATATTTTTAGTATGTAATAATATATTGTTTACAAAATTGGCGTCAAGAAATGTGTAAAATAAAAACAGTAATTTAATTAGAACACGAAATTATAAGAGATTGATAAGATGCTTATCCAAAAACATGTTTCATTGATTTGTTTTGGGAAAAGTAATGCTGCAAAACTTTTCATATAAAACTGATATATGTATGTAGATGCGTATTAAATCTTTGATTTCCATACATCTTAGTGGTTCAATTGAAATTTATGAAGGTATCTTACCAGTTTTTGCCTACGGGTAGTGGTCAAAAAAGGATCGATAGCTGCAAATTTTAGGACGCAAGTTCTCTTTAAATCTCTCTATCTTTAAATTTTTCTGGCTAAATACAATTTTTCAAACATTTCTCATACCAGCATTTTGTTGAGAACTAGATTTACTAGTAAAAAAACTTCTCAATGACCAAATTTGTAAATTCAGTCATTTCAAATGTATCTGTGTTTGAACATTATCGTGTTTGCATTAGAGTTTTGTTTTTCCTTTCTTTAAAACTTAGATATTACCTATGTATATAAATCAGGTGAATTCTATTATTATGAGTTTTTATGATACGACGATACAACTTTAGTATTCAATTAAAAGTGGTCGATTATCTTTATAATTTCAAATCAATTTCATCATAGAGTCCTTGCGGTTTTCCTCATCTAGGCAAAGTTTTTCTCGCTATGGATTGGATATGTAAAATAATGGCTTGAAAATGTTTGTTTGATTCACGTCTATGCACTGGCCCATTTCAATTTAGTAATTGTAGTATGAAGATTTATTGGAAAGAACAGGATGTCACCTGCAGACGCACTCGCATGGGGAACGTGCTTAATTTGGGCTAAATCGGCTGCAACATGTGCGGCAGGGTGTGCTTTAAGTGATTACTGCCAGGCCGAAACAGATCCGGCCCGGGCAATCTATAACCAGGCAGTTAATTGTTTCTGCTTAATCATAAGACCCCTCTAAATTCATTTAAGAGACGAACACACACGGCGTAACTCTCGTCGTAAGTGGCATAAATCAGAGGCAAACAAACATCATTCACGTTATCAACGATCCTTGAGCGGAATTATACTCCGACTCCTGACGCGTCGTAATGAATATTAATGTCAACGTTGCTATTTGCGATCTGCGAAGGAACTTTGCCCGGCGCTGCGTTCCGGGCGCAAACAACGCAGGACCATTCGTCATTTGGGAATGCCGTGGCACGATATAAATTACGAGACAAAGGGTAATAGTCCTTCTGCGTGGCGTGGAAACTCCTCCCGCAGGACGTTGGGACAAGGCCCAATCGAACACCTCAAGGAAGCCCCCGCACAGAGATGCGGCTTCACCGAATGCAAATTAGCCAGAAAGGTTTGGTCAGCCGCAACTCGAAGGATAATGAATGAAGAGGCGGCTGCAGGTGGAAAAGCGCAGGAGATAGTAATTCAGGTCATTTGCATATCCTTAATTCAAGTGTTACGTGCCACCACACGGCCCGGTGTGGGAGTTTTTACATGTTGGAGGTTTTTTCCTCTTCCGATTACAATGACATAAATTTTAATGGCCCCATTACTATTATATTTTACGATTATTGTTCAGGGGCACGAATGACTTTGTTTACGCTGCTTAAGGTGTTTTCACCCAGCCAGATGACTTACTTTGCCTTGTCACGTGCTCTACTTTTTCACAACTTTGTTCTAGCTAATGTCAGTAACCATGGAATATCAGCGACTATGCAAGTTACATTTTAGAAATTTTTATGCTTTTGCTGGTGCAGTTCAGACGAAAAATTTATGAAAGGTATACGAAGTATTTTATACATGAAATTATGTAGGCTTAGAATGCTTGACTCTTTTATTCGTGACGCATGATATGAGCTTTATTATCATATACATATGTATCTACTATTATATTAGACAGACTATTTTAGAGAAGGTTTTAAAAAAGATATAAACATACAAAAATCTCTGATTTTATTTTTATTAACACTGATCGGTTTAGCTGCCTTCGCCTTGACTAATCGACGTTTAACCGAAAAAGAAAAAAAACTGATTAGCGGTGAATTAAACTAAAAGTAAGGAAATATGTAGCAGTTTTAAAGTGTGTAAATTTAACCACTTCACTTACTGACAAAATAAAAAAGTTATCCAATCTCTGATATTTGACTAAAATATTGAGAAAAACGAATTCTCATTCCGGCTTTTCGAATGAGTAAGAAGAAACGTTGGACTTAGTTTTATAATTTTCAAAAATTTGTCGAAAACTGTATAGAAATTTAAATTCAACTCAACGTCCCCTTTCGCGTAATATAATTTAAATTTCCCGCTCAGGCGCTTTCACAGTCCCCCCTGTGGCAGTACTGCCTATTTTGAGTGCAGTGGCCATTTCAGCTATTTTCCGCGAAAACCGTTAGTTGGAAGTGTCATTTTCGTGAAACTGTGCGCCAAACGCTGCTTAGAGTGCTTTTAAGTGTATTTTTTGGATTTTTGGTAAGTTGCAAAATTGTTTGTTTTAAGCTAAGGAAATTGGGTTAAAAGAGAGATTTGTTGAGAGCGATTTAAGCTTCGTATGTCCGCAGGCACACTTTTAAAATACTGTGTAAATATTTTGCATTTGTTTTATCAATATTTCTTAACTACTGACAGCCGATAACAGTACAAAATTCAACAAATAATAAAAAGAAATATATTTTTTGAAGAAGAAATTATTTATCATTTGACTTGTGCGTAAAAGCGACATTGAGAGAACACAAAGACTGTCAGTTGCACGCGGCGGCGGGCCGAAACTTGCAAACAGCGCATTGATCTGCAATTGTTCTTAGAGAACTTTTTAATATCTAATATTTTTATGTTTAGACCAAATTTTTTTTCTTAGATTTTTTAAATTAAATAGGAAATGTTCAATTGTAACCAAAGTTTTGACTAAATCCAATAGCTTCTAAAATATGTAAGTTCAAATTCTAAACTATTGGCATTAATTTGTATAACTTTTAGTTTACCTTTTTAATGAGCACAAATACATGATGATGAAATATCTTGAAATCTTTTATATACATACATATACAGTATTTTTAAAAGAAAATACATATATGTACACTAAATAATGTGTTTGAATTTAACTTGAAAAGTTTTAAAAATGCTGTAATCTTAATTGATTTAGTACAAAACTTTAAAAACAGTCCATATCTTGGATAGTGTACATATACATATGTATGTACATATATTCCACTACAAATTCTGTAGCTAGCAAAGTGGTAATGGTCCACAATATCTCGTTTAGGTCCAAAGTTCTACATTTCGGCAATAAATCCATTACTGCCCCAGCAATTCCGCATCCCAACCGAGATCCTTCCTGATGCATCCTGAGCTCTTTAGCATCTCTGAGTGCTATCACTTAAGTTGACTGATAGCAATCTGCCCCTCGCAGTCTCCAGGATCCCGCTGGAGGAGTATCCAGAAATTTTGAAACATTTTACGAGTTAAATTTCCGCTGCAGGGCGATTGCAATCTGTCATAATGGAATTTATGGGACTTGTACAGAAGTACACTTCCCCGGGCGCCGCAGGGCTTATTTCCCCTTGGAAGCAAAAATATAGCGCTCTTTTGCTGGAGCCGGGATGCTGCGAGTCCGCTTATTTGCGGGCGGATGCAAAACGCGCATATGTTTTACACCCTCCGGGGCCTCATGGAGCCCGAGACTCCGCTCCTCTGGCGGAGCGGGTGTTTTAAGGACTTTTATCAAATTAAACGTTCATCGCAGTGATTCGGGGCCCCCAAATAGGGAAAGTCATTAGAAAGAGCTTCGCAGGGCGCCCTGGGGGTGAACGAAATAATTTCGAGTGAATTGTCCGGTGTCGCCGGCAACTGTTGATCTCATTGTTGCAGAACTCGAACCCCGAGTCCCGGTCGTAAAACTGCGAAAATGCGTCCCAAAAGTTCGTTCGGCGCGGGTACAATTTCCACGGAGTTTCTCAAGTGGTGCTGCAGGAATACTAAATGGATTCTTGGCGGCTCCCCCGGGGACCTCTTCACACTTTTATGCGACATTTTATTCAAATTTTATGAGACAAAAATATGTTTTTTATGCGCCTCCCACCGCGGGCTCGTACAATGAGATTATGATCCGCTGGAAAATATGAAGCACGCATAAGCGCTTTACGTGAAGCTTTTATGATGAGCCCGGCGGCCCCATAATCGGCGAGATGTGGTGATGGGATGCCATCGGGCGCAAGTGAAGCCTCTGTGATCATAAAAATTTATTTTTTAGCCGAGATTTGTGGATTTTCGATTTTTCGTCGTGTTTGAAAAATTTATGGACCTTTTGTATTCGATAGCTTCTCTGATTTATGAGTTTGTATATTTTTGCTTATTTCAAATTTATCTCTCCGCAAATTTGCCAATTTAGATAATCGGATATCATAACAAAAATTAAAATTTCGTGTAGGAGTCTGGTAAAGGAAAAAGAGGACGTTTATTAATATAAAATCTATCTGCATCGTAAGAGTTATGTTAACATTTAATATAACATTAGAAAAACCATAATTAAATCAGTGTTGTGGTTCAGAAGAATGCATTGTCGAATTTCCAATTGATTAAATCTCTAAATTATCACATTTTCACAATACAAATACAGATTTTTATATACATATTTCTGAAGTTATAAATTAAACAATAAATTCACATTTATAAAGTGTTTGATTTGCAGAATTAAACATTGAATTTTAAAAATAGCTGTATGAGATTTTTTTTTTATGAGATTGTGGTCGGTTTTTCTATTTATTAAAACTGAAATTGAGTTCATATTTTCCAAGTTACTGTCCATTTTTAAATACAATTTCAATTTTTTTCTTTACAAAACAGGACAAATTGTTGATTCAGTACAACAATCGAAAACTTTTCAAGTTATTAAAATAAGAAGATATAAAGTACTAAATATTGGATGCCAAACTTTATGCATCTTTGCCAAAACTACCTATATTTTTTGAATTAATTAATTAATTGTTATTCAAATATATTTTTGTTCTAAATTTCTAAAACCCTTAAAAATAAAAGTACAATGCTCAGCTATAAAGCGCTATTGCTGTTTTTTTAATAGGCTATGCTGTACTGTACATATGATGTAGAGCAATCCTTGCACTAAAATATCTCCTTAAAGAAATGCCGTGCAATTTGTTCTTCAGTGATTTCAAAAGTAGCCAATTTGGAATTTCCTCACATTTTTCTTATATTTATACTATACGGCTTTTATAACAAAAGCTAAATTTACATAAAACTTGTGTTCTCCAAGAACCATTTAGTTAATATTTCAACTTTACGGCGATCTTGTCTTATTAAGGTTTAAACTGAGTTCAAGTACTACATATATGTTTAAAGTAGGACGTTAATTTTAGTAAAACTAAAATTAAGAAATAAAAAAATGAATTTCCAAATACGTAATTAATTACTAAGCTACTGCTTCGAAAATGAATTTAGTCAGGACTTTTTATATTTTTATCTATGTTATTAAGACTCTTATAATATTCCAAAAATTATATATAGGTATCTTGTTAAAGAAACGAAAATACCTTCGATAATAGTCAAATTAATGGGGACCTAAATATCAAATTTCCCAAGTCGAGTAAACTCTTTTACGACTTTCTGTTAATTGAAATTCCACAAAATATCAAATAATGCGGTTTCCAACAGCACAACCCTAAAATTCTCCCCTGGCCCTCGACAAATTTGTCCTGATTTGACTCGGAGCGCATATCCTAGCAACGGGAGGAGGAGGGAAAGAACCAATTTCCTCAAAGCGGAAGAGAGTGGGCATCGAAACCGCGAAAACGAATTTATGGCAAGTCGCGGAGAAAATTATCCGACTCACGCGACTGCACACCCGACCTAGAGCCGCCTGCCGCGAAGGGCAGGTATGCCGCCATAATCTCCACCGTGTCCTGCGTAAATTCGCCGTCTTGTTGCTTGCGGCTGTGTGCAGGCCGCGCCGAAACTGCTACTTGAAATGGTTTTTTTATAGGATTCGCGCTTTATTTACCTGCCACTGAACACACAACTCCCGCGATAATTTGTTGAGCGATTTGAAGATCAAACAGACATTAGCCTTGGTGTTACCTGCGCCCTCCTTGGTCCCTAGAAAACTGCTCAATTCCGGAAATTGTGGGAATAACAGCAGAAGTTTTCGTAATTATTTGAAAGAACTGGAGGAAGGATGTTTACGAGTCATTCGTGACAAAGTGTAAAAGTTGTTTTAGTCCTCATATCTTTAGTAAGTAAGTACTTGCTAGGATATTTACAGGCAATAAAATTGTTTGACGAAGTTTTTGATATACTTCGGCTTTAATTTGGGGTACGTCGGCGATACTTTACTACCTAGTTGAAATGTCAAGAAGGTATAAACCATTTTAGTTCCGAAACATCTTTTTTATGCATTTGCGGGCAATTTTTAAAATGTTGTCAATACATGACTTTAGTTACTTTATAGCAGGAAACTTAGAAATTTCACAGGAAATCAAAATTTTCAGTTGATATTCTGGTTTATTTGATCGTTTCTAAATTACATTTTACGGCATCAAATGTATTATATGTAAAATAATATTTTGGGTTTCCTCCCTTCCTTACGTAATATTTGAACGACCTTAGTATTTTTGGTTTAAATTTACAAATATCGGAAAAATTTTACTAAATGGAAAAATGCCGATTTTAATGTTTTTGGCTTTCAAATTGATTTATAATATGGCATAATAAAAGTATCTTCTTGAACAATTTCTAAAAAACTTACTTGTGCTAGCATTGTACACTTTGTGAAACAAAAATGTAAAGACTTTAATGGATTACCCTAAATATCATAGAATGAAATACATAGAACATATATCTTTCACTTTAAGTTTAGTGTAACTTTCAATATACACAAGTATTTCATCAAATAAAATCAAATTTAGATATATCATTTTCAATATCTTTATCCGTTTGAAACGTATAAAAATCCGTTTCGAAAGTGCTCATTTGTATATTTCAAAAATTAATTATTGAAATTTAGCACAAAAGTGTATTATTCAAAATGCAAAGTATCACAATTCAAATAGTTTGAATCAAAAGTATAAAATTCCGAACAACAGAATAAATAACCTCTGCTAGTGACTGACAAATTTAATTTTGCGAAATCAGCTCTAATTACAAATCAAAAAAGGAGTGTTTCATCTTTACCTGAAAAATACAGGTAATAAGATATAGTGACGATTTCTGATTAATTTCTTGCTGCATATATACAGCATATATGTGTTGACATAACCAGTGTAAATGTTTTAAGCCCAGCATAATTCTAATGTAATTTCATAGTTAGATAGATACTGTAAAAATTATTGCCGATAATAAAAAGTTACCTGAGAGGGAATTGCAACAGCATTTATCCTTGTTGTTTAGAATAGTCATTGCGATCGAATTCCTATACGTCGTAATTCCATGGGGATGCAAACAATAGTCTTTATTTGGAGTCCCCCAAAACTGGTTAATATGTTATAATCCGGAATGTAATCATACTCTTCCCCTCTAATCAGCTCTATTGCTCTTGATCTAATAAATATAATATACGGCTCCATAAAACCCAGCAAAAAAATTCAATTAGCCCTAAATATGTGGAAGGCCGCCAATGCTGCGATGACTTATGGAATCGTCAGAGTCCCTTCATATTGCGGTCTTCGGGCGGAGCCCCACCGGCGGGATCTAGAGCTTGTATGGACGTGATGGGAAAATCTAATTAAAAGAAGATACAAATTCCTTATGCGGGCGACAATAACCACATGAGGAAAGTGTATCTTCTGTTTCTGCGGCAGTGGGGCTCCCGTGCCGGGCGAGGTCCTGGCACTGACGCTGCCCAGACGTCCCAGACATCCAGGAGGCGAGAGTGCCGGCCGTTCAGGACCCTCAACCATTTTTCTGTTGGTCACTGAAGACGGCAATAATTGGTTTCTGTCATCAACATAAAGTGGGATTTTCCAGCAAGTCTTTAAGGCAATTTTATTATTATAAGCGCAGCCATTATTTCGTTTTATGTGCCGTAAAGGCCTGCAACGAGGAAGGCACTTAAGGGAGAATTCCTTGGCCGTGATGATAACGCTTCCTTTTCGCTTTCCGCCCAGGACCTTGGTCTGGTCTGGGGGGAAAATTTTAATTAAATCAAACTGATGCCCCGGAGTTTTCTGTCGATAGGCTTTTTGATGTTTTCGCAAATATTTAGCAGACGCTCAACAAATAGATAAAGGCAATAAAAAAAAATTCGATTGATTCGGGAATTGGCGGAAGTGCTTTCCCGGGAATTTATGTACCTACTGCGTTCCCTTCTCCCCGGGATAGCAAAGGTATTTTTGTGCGGGATGATTCGATGCAAATTGCTTCGCGTAAAATGCGAAATGCAATAGTCATCTGGAGGAATTAATTTGGCTAGCGACGCCCGAAAAGTTTGATTCTATCAGAGTGGCGCGTTTGCATTTTGCATCGTCATGCTTTTCGGGACGGGTCCAGCCCCCGGGCTCCCTCTGCGGCGACGGAATTTCCGACACGAAAAGGGATGATTCCTGGTGCCATTACAAGGACCAGGAATGGTCGCATCAGTGCACGGGAAAGGCGAAGGCAGCGTAATGAAACGGGCGAGTTTTTTGTGTAAACAGGACGTCCTGGATTTCAGGCGGCGTTCCCGTCCGTCTTTCCATTTCCTCTTATCGCGGTGGGAGCCCCAAAGCGTATTTGCGCTTGTGATTACACCAGAATGACATGTTGACTTTTTCCTCATTTCATCTCGCCCCCGCCCATCTCAATAAACAAATCTGAGTCTTCTTCTCGGCGCTCGGCGTTTTCGTTTGTTAATTTTCCGGTTGTGGTTTTTATTTTCCCAATTCCTTGGCTCCCAGCTTTATGGACGTTATTAAATTTGCGGGAGGGCATCGCGCCAACTCATAACCAACGGCTTGGCTGCCGTCTTGAGGTGACTTTTTATGGTTATTGTGCAGCAGTTTAGACGACAGGGCAAAACCCGCGAAAACACAAATTGTTCCTCACCTTTAGCGTTTAATTTAAAAAAATCCTTTCACAAAACTTTAAGCGATTTTTCGCTATCTCTAATCAGCGCCATAAAGCGAGAACAATGTGCTTGGTTTGGTTCTAAGTGCTTCAGGGTAGAAAGTTATTAAAAAACTTGAATAATATGGGTAAAATATACGTTTTATTATCCATTTGTTCCCAATTTTGAATAGCAAAAAGGGTCTTCTGAAACAGGAACGGGTCATATTTAGACTTTTAAAAGGAAATACAAAGGATTTGAATAGACAAATTGTTTTCACTTGCAATGTATTAGGCGTTGTAGGAAGCCTATAATATATAAATATGAATAATGAATAAACCATTCGGCTAGAATTAACCTCAGGAAACACTTTAGAATAAATCAGAACCTGTTAAGGCGTTTTTAAGGCATGCGATTAAACATATCTCTTTGGTACAAGCTAGGTCCAAAGTATGTTAACCTAATTTTATATAATTAACATCTTGATCAATGAAAAAATTAAGGTCGTGAGCAGAGGTCAAAAAACGAAAGAAAATATTGATAATTACCGTATTGCATTACGGTGGAAAATCCTATATTGTGAATTTTAGGTCAATGAATAAAAAATTTCAGGAAAACATTGGATACATATTAAGATTGCTATCTAACTAAAATCATAGACTAATCTTGAGAATTATTAGTTTGAAAAGCTTAGTTCAAAGGTGTTTTCCAGAAGAAGCCGGTAACTCATTTCACTTAGTTTAAGGAGATAAATTGTCAAATTTGTTGTCTTTTTTTTCTAGATATTATATTATATCTTTATTAGGTACTTAATACTTTTACAACGAGTCATAGGTGGGCTGCCTATAAATTAATAAAATTATTGATAGAGTAAAACTATTATATACCTATGGTATATGTTCAGGAAAATTTAAAAGCTATAAAAATGGCTACAAGTATTTCATTATATCTATGTAAAGAAAGCCATTATTATCTACTATTAACAGGAGAATCTTTCAGTAATATGTATGTGTTTCGGAAAAGGTAGGTACGTAAAGCCTGGAAGCTTCCTACTTTTATAGTTGTTACCTTAGTACACAGAATTAAATATTACAGATTATTCTGAAGAGTAAAATCATAAATTTTACCGCATTCCTAAAGCGCCTTCATCACGAAGAGAATTTTATTGTTGAATAAACATTTTTGTTTGTTTATTAATCCTGAACCAGAGAAAATATTTGAAAGTCCGACGCGGTGTCCGTGATGAGCTACAGTCACGGCTGCTGGAAACACGCACAGGCATTTTAATTGTCGCTCAAAACACGTCTGTTTGTCCGACTACGATGGGTGGTGTCTGGCAGCAAGTGCACTATAAATTATTGTTGCATCAACCAATCTGAGTTCTGGTTCCCGCCAAATGGGTCCGGTGCGGAGGCTGCAATCATCTCTAATCGCACTGCGTCTGGCCATGTTCCCGGGGATAATTTCAGCTCTTGTTAATAACTTACCCCCGGGACTGCTCGTTCGTTAGGCGCTGATTAAATACGCGGGGCACGCAGCGCTACTTAAAGCGGCTGGAGCATGCGTCTAGGCGACTCCCGGCGAAGGATAGCCGGCGATAGAAGCGCACTTTCATGTCGGTGAGCGGCGCTATAATTAATCAGTTTGAGGGAACATTGTTTTGCGCTCTTCCGCTGAAATGCGTCCTAATGCATAATATTTGCGCAATTATTCTCGGCCGGACTGTGTAATTGTTACGCAGGCGGATCTATCCATTGCATGAAATTTAGACGGAATTTGCAAATCAATTGGACAAATTAGAGACTTTTCTAGATGCGTATAACTTCTAGACCAAGAGATAATTTGCTAATTGTAGGCGGCTTACGAGTGATCTATAAAATTTAAATTTACGTCTCAATTTCTATAAAAGTCTATAGTTACTATAAAGAACCATTAAGGGTAAGAATTTGCATAATTGCGTTTAATTAAAATAATTACAGAAGTATGTGTGAAAATATTGTATAACAAGCTAACAAACAGGGTGAGCCGAGTTCCTGGAAATTATTCCTTAGTTTTGATGAGTGGAACATTTTCTCATATTTTTTAATGCAAATGTAACAAATAAAAAATCACGATTTTTATAGGATAAAATGTTTATTGAATTAAATCAGTCAAACGCAATGCATCTATTTATCTGGACAATTTTGATGAAAACTTACAAAATTTTGAGTTTGAGTTTGTTTCCGCCTCCCCAAAATCTAGATATTTAAAATAAGTGATTTAACAGTGTGTACATATACATCAATATCTTTTAGAGCCATTTCATTGAATGCTAAAAGTGTCATATTTTAATTCTTTTCACTTATTTATATTTTTGCTTTTGTTGTAAATACTTGTTCTATTTCGTAAATTTCCCAATAACTGTTTGAGAATACCACAATGAACTTATGAACTCTCAAAATTTCAACATTTAAAAATTGCAATCCAAAGAGATTGTCATATGGATTTCGGTAAATCTCATAAAATGTCAATGGAAACATGATATTAGTTAACTATTGAAAAGTTCACTTTGAAAATGTCGATTATTTGAATAATTTGCAGCTTTTGTCAATTTTACTCGAATTAACATAGAATTTTCAACACGTATTTGAGTTATTATACTATATGAACAGTTTTCGAACTAGAATTACCCTCATTTTTGTTGTCACATAAATATACATAGGTCGAACGTAAATTTTAGTTGGTGTGGTGGATCAAATCAATTTCTTGCACTCATACTTTTACTTAGTATGTATAAATAATCTATATTATGCATAAGTTGAAGGGAACAAATGTACAATAACGCAGAAAATTATTTTTAAAAGGGTTAGGAATTGAATTTATCTTTTTATTTTTTTATTTTTTGCACATATCCCCCTTATCGATATTTTTAAGGGAATAATAAAAAAAATATAAATCATTTCTTTTCCAATTTTCCGTTTACTAAAGTTATTATCTGTGGGGCAAGCATTAAATCAATCCCAATCAATTCTTGAATCGGCAAAGCAACAAAATAACGCCCTTCTGTGGCTGACGCAGTTCATTGCAGGCCGTAGGGGTGGTTTGCTCCTCCTCGAGGCGCATCTGCTCTGAATTTCCTGGAACTGATGAAATCAAATTATTTCTGTTTGTAAAGACCTTAGTTGCTGTCACCGTGAAGCTGCCTCTTTTGTCGATGGCAGAGCAATAAATGGCATTCGGTATCTTAACAAAGTTCAAAGGGGCGGTGAAGTTTGTTTTCTTTTCCATGGGGCCTTTTAAGGAGGGCTTAACTGCCACACGTCACCTCCGGTTTATGGCTAACTTTTTTTGGCGCCATCAGTAGCCATTATTCGTTGAAATGCTTCGCAAATAGAGGGGGAAAGTGTTTGTGCATTTAATTCCACAACAAGTTCAGAGTGCGTTTGAACTCCAAACACCTTACTTTTTACTTCTAGAAAGTAAAGTATCCTTAGCCGAGGCACAAAAATGTAACGAAAATTGTATTTGTTTGGGTGGGTCTTGTTGACAATAAACAAATAATTCTTTCTCTACGTAAAGCTGCGAAAGTACCTAAATCTAATTAAAATTACAATTTTGAGTGGATCTAGATTAAGTTAGTGATATAGTTATTACATATATATAATCTACATCTCCTACCATAAATCGAATTTAACATTTTTTATATTTAGTGAAATACTCCTAATTACTAAAGGTTATTTAACAACTTTCAATAAGCCTACTTTCTCTGTCTATAGTTAGGCACGTTTTAAAAGTGATTCTAATCTTTAGCGAAACTCAAAGTTCCATTAAATAATTACACAGGGATGAAACAGCTTTTCACCTATTTCAACATACTTAAAACTTAGTAATATGCTTAATTCTGGACACGTCGTTTAGTGCAAACTTGGTACTATAACTCATAAAGTACATATTTATATTCCTTGTTTAGGAAAATAAGAGTGAAGCAGCCCTGACTTAAAGTCTGTTTTTGCAACGTTGTGGGTCCACGGCTTGTAGATGAATGATGGAATGAATTTTCCTGCTGTAGGTTGACGCTTAGTGCGTATTTGCACACTATCTACATACATGTGCCATATATGTCCAAAGTAGGAATTTTCTCATGTTCGGCTAACCCCAAGCTTCGGACGTACGAAGGCCGCGTCCAGGGCTAGGTAGGGCCCTTCAGAGCGACAGATGACACATAGTGCTATAAATCACGGGGCATGACTTGCTTCGTCATGTTAAATCGTTTCATGAAATCGGCCCCCTGGACGTCGACTTCGGCCTCCCCGGTCGGGCTAGAGCAGCTGTGGGGCGACTGGAAAATCAGATCCAATCTCCTGTTAATTACCGGATATTAATTTTCCACTGTAAGGGTTGGAAGCAATTAACGTCACTCGAATGACCCTTGTTTGCTCGTCTTTCGGCCTCTCGCCGTGTTCGGTAAATCATCGACGGATATTGGTCCAGGGGAGGATTTCCCGGCCCAATCGCCTCCTCTGGCCTGGCATCTATTAATTTCTGTTTTGGGAATTTTCGTCCGTTTGGCGCTCTATTGGAGCCCTGGAGGCTGAAGGGGCTCAATATGTGCACCGCAAATATTTCCAAATTGCTCAATAAATTAACTTCAAACAAGCCGGCCACGGACACGTTTTCATTTCACTCTCATGGCCGGAGGGCAGCCGGACGGCTAATGCGTTTTGATTTCCGCAAATAAAAATGAGCGAGCATCGCCGCGATTCGCGGCCTCCCTCCGCCAAAGAACAGTAGGCATCCGGATGGACTGCATGTCCTTTATTTGGGATAAATATTGTTAATCAATTCCCGCTGCTGGGCCATCCATCAGGCCAGCTGTCCAGAAATGCCCTGGAACAAGCGACGGCGGCCGGGATCCATGAGACACGGGAACGACGACGCCGAAGGTCGGTCCTACGCACGGCACTGGATTTAAGGGCGCTCTCATAAGCCGCATTAAAACGCGATAAACTAATCTGCGGCCGGAGCCCTTTTATGATACACGGCGATACGCAGAATGTTCCGTGGCGGCGCGTCTGTGCGAGCACGCAACGTCCAGAGCTCGGCGAAAATTTCAATTATCGTTAAAATAATCGCCCTCGTGGCGTTACCGTTCTTCGATAATCTGCGAAGTGCAGTTGACAAGGGTTTGCTTTATAAATTAAAGGCGCAAATTTAACTATTTTAATTTAGTTAAAAATCTTGTCACTGTGATGAGCGGAGTACGTACTTACTTCCGAACCGCATGGCAGATTGCAGTCTATTCCAAGGGCAAATAATTCATTAGGAAAATGTGATAAGAGGAAATAATATTAAAATTAAAGGAGATAGTTTTCGAAGAAGACTGAACATTCAAAGTTTTAAACCGATTGTAGACTTAAAATAAGTGTTGATATTTTATACTCATTAATATAAAGAAAACTTAGTTCATCTAAGCACATTTGTCGATTTCAACTGGATTTTTTTTATATAAAATAGGCCACATTAAAAAAATATTTGGAAAAATTCTCAATATTAAAAACTTAGCCATTTAAATTAAAATGAAGTTTAGTTGATATTTAAAATTAAATAATATTAAGTAAATAAGCCAATATTCAAACACTAAGGCGCATAGTAAAGTTAGAAAATAAAAAAAAGTATAGAAAATGTTCTCTTTTACATAAAAATATCTTCTGTTAAAAAAAATAGGAATGTTAGTAAAAAAAAATGGCAGACAGTGTTCGGTCATTTTAAATTCTGTTATACTAAATCGAAAAATGTTTTCTTATTTTATCTAATTTGAACCATGCATATACAAAGTTCTATTCATTCCAATATAAATATAATGGCCTATATAATATATAACTACACTAAACTATAAAATTAAAAACAAAACCAAGTCTACTGAGCAGGGTATCGAAGAAAAGTACTTAAAAGGATTTTGTGTAATGCATAAAATGACTCAATTGAGATTAAGAGTTTCAATTTGATGTTTCAACGAACTCAATCGAACTAAGGTACTCGTAATAACAAGAAATAAATATTATAAATTATGTACACATTTTCTTACCTCTTGATTCGGTTGAACACTTTCTGAGATATAGTCGGCGACATCACGATTAACGTTGAAAAGATAAAGAAATAATTTATGTGTTATTCCTTCTGCTGAAAAGCAACAAAATTTGTTCAGCATAAAGTTAAGAACTTTTCAATTTTGTTGTGTGGGTCTGCTATATGCTAAAGAAAAATGAATATTACTTATTTATATTTAAAAGTAACAAGTTACTAATATTAGGTAAACGATTACGTTGGGTTTTGGATAAATAGAAATATGTGGTGCTACTCAAAACTGGAGATATATGCTAATAAATTTTACCTTTCTTTGACTACTAAACTTACCTTCTTGTCCTTCATGTTGAAATAAATCTAATTGGTACCTACATATTTACGCCTTTCAAAGTTCATTAACTGATGTTAGTCAAAGGACCAACATTTTCCTTAATGATGCAAGAAAGGGGATAGAAAGGTATGTTAAAATATTCCTGCCTCCTTCCTATTTTCCAAATTGACTTTTAAAGTAACGAATGTTGGAGAAAGCCTACCCCACGCCCACCTACCCCGAAAGGGCACCAGTTGAAAAATGAAGTGGAAGGTGCCAAAATCCCGGCCAGGAACCTTTTCAGCTGAGTGCTATAAATCACAGGCTTGTCACCGCGGAAGTTCGCATTCATTAATTCCTTGGGGCCGTCTGCGCCCGAGGCCTGCAGGCTGCGGCCCGTGATTTATGCGCCCCAGGCGGCACCCGGGCCGGGGAGCCCCGGGTCAGCGACTGAAAGACCTCCTTTAAATAATCGAAACATTTATTTCGGCGTCTTACAAAAATATACAAAATCTAGGCGATCTCTAGCTATGTACAGGTGTTACAGGTAAAATTCAATGCTGGCGCGGATCGCGCAATAAGTTAAATAGCGTCACGATATAATACAATTTTTGTCCTTGTCCTTCTCCGAGTCGAGCTGCTTCCGCTTCTTGTCGTAGGCGATTGCGTCGTTCGGGACGTACGAGACGCGGACGCCGCCGTAGTGCCTGCGTTGCGGCAGCTGGTACAAGTAGTCCTCGGAGCTGGAGGAGCTCGAGGAGCAGGTCGAGCAGACGCTCGAAGCGTCCGAGTCGTCGTCGCGGGGCGCGGACAGGTGCGCTGACGTCGACGGCACTGGTTCGCGGGAGCTGGCTCCTTGGCCGGCACCTTTGCACGACTTTCGTCTTCGTCGACGTCTTGAGGAGCCGCCTCCGCTGCCGCTGCCGCCGCCGCCGCCGCTGCCTGAGTAGCTTCTGGAGCGCGGCAAAGTGTCCGGGATGCCCTCGAACCGGACGCCTTTCTTTTTCTCCTGGAGCGGAACCGCCTCCTCCTGCAACATTTCAGGGAGCTCAGGTACGTTGGAGGCTACCGACAGGTTCGGCGTTGGAAGTTCCGGGATATCGGCAGGCGAGGGGGCTTCTCTGATTTCGGTGGGGTGACCCTGCTCCTGCGACAGTTCGGGCATGCTGGACGTCAACGCCGGCTCA
Source organism: Tolmerus cingulatus (assembly GCA_959613345.1). Lineage (NCBI taxonomy): Eukaryota > Metazoa > Arthropoda > Insecta > Diptera > Asilidae > Tolmerus > Tolmerus cingulatus. The sequence goes on along the minus strand of OY390708.1, from coordinate 18,622,811 downwards.
AGCTTGCTGCGAATGTGATAAATGGGATTATAACTATTATTTGTACTATTGTTGGGGTGGCCCTTCGCATTCCAGATGTCGAGGTTCACGCTCATTTCGGTGAAGTCGAAGGGTTCCGCGGCCCGGTGCTGGGCCACAATCTGTTGGTACTCCCCCGGCGAGGTGAGGGGGCTCTGCGTCTGCGACGAGTTCGAAGGAACGGCGGACAGGTCGTCGGTGTAATCAACCTGCATGTCGTCGACTATGTCAGGATTGTCCAGGCGAGTGATTCCCTTGCTGAAGTTGGGACTCCGCGTCACCTGGGGGTGGAAGAAGTGCGCTACTGGACTCGACTTCGTCTGGGGGGACAGGGGCGGGGTGGTCGACTCGTTGTTGTACTCGAGCTCGCTGGAGGTGCGGGTCTGGGGGCGGACCCGCTGCATCGGGGGCCGCATGCCCGGCCCCGAGCTGTCCGAGGGTGTGGGGGGCTCGCCCTTGCTGCAGGCTATCGAGCAGTAGATGGCGCCCCTGCGCGGCAGGAACGGCCGGCCCAGGAGGGAGCAGCGGCAGGTGTTGCACGAGAAGCACTCGTCGGTCGCGTGCCAGTGCTGCCCGTCGTGACTCATCTGGCCCTGGTCCACCCCGATGGCCTCCCCGCAGCAGTCGCAGTACTCCGCGAACATCGAGTCGAAGCAGAGCAGGCAGTAGGGCTTCCCGTCCCGCATGATGTACCGCTGGCCGCCCAGCTGCTTGTCGCACTCGAAGCAGGCGAAGTGGTTCATGTGCCAGGCCCGGCCCTCCGCCTCCGTGCACTCGTCGGCCAGGATTATCTGGGGATGAGGGTAAGAATTCGTTAAGACAAACTGCTTCCTTAATCCTTTTTATAAAGTACCTATATTATAAAACACGAGAAACCACCCTAAAATGTTCATTGATTTTCAATCATCTGTATTTTTTTGGCAACTTCGAATGTTTAAGCTGCACTTTATAACGTGTAGTGTTATCGTAGTGAAACATAGTAACCGTCATCACCCAAATATCAATTTTTGTAACTTTATTCAAAAACGAAGTATGTATTATTATTATTATAGTAGATTACTATACCATAACAGACAATTTGAAAATTTCCTAATTGCCAGTACTATTTATTTATTAATAAAGAACAACGACAATATTTAAAACCACGCATTATACTTAGCATTACTTGCATTACTCATAATTACTCGGAATTATTTACATTGTACTTATAATGTTTGCAATAGTTTTGTTTTTTATGTACCTACTGTTGCAACCGGTGGTGTATGTATAAACTTGAAAATACTAAACTGCATAACATTTTACAATTTTCTGTTCTATGCTGTCCCTATTTTATATGTACATAAATATTTATATAAGTTTTTCTTTGCTTTCGTGTCCTATGACATTGAACTTTGAGCATTGTATGTTTTATGAATCAACTGACCGCAATTATTTTAAAAGTAATCATGTTACAACGCTAATGACGCAAATTCGTCTGGCACTTGATCGGCGTTTTCTTTTACTGGGTCAAGTCAACATATGGAGTATCATATGGAAAATTTTCTTTACGCAATTCTTTTAGCTATGGTATTATTTTCTGTGAATATGTTAATACGGCGGTAAAATGTGATTATTTTTGTTGCTAACCTTTTAAATTTCTAAATTTTATCTACTATTTTATAAAGTAGAAAGTTCAAACATTCAAATGAGCCTAATAACTTAAAGTAATTTTTTGAAAAAATATAGCACTATTAAAATAAGGGATATTATTTCATTTTTTGGGAGATAACTTAATAAACGATAGTGTATTTTATTAAGAAAGTCGAGTCCTTACCTCGTCGCAGGCGGAGCATCGCGGCTTCAGCGTTTCGGCGTGATGTCTCCCGCAGTAGAGCCGCCCGTCCCTGTGAAAGTAAATTAAATCGACTAGAAGTTCTCGGCAGACGCAGCACACGAAGCAGGCCGGGTGCCAAGTCGCGTTTGGTCCAAAACGAGATGCGAAGACGGCGATATCCCCGGCGGATATGGTGTCATCACACTGTCGAGAAAATTAATTGCAATTAATGCTTTCTTTTGAGCCGCTCTCCTTGAGACAAATTTAGCTAATTACAACTATCACCGTATTAACGTGTTCGCTTTCTTTTTTCACGCGTCCTCTGTTTCTTACTTAACTAGAAACTGTCTTCGTGTATATCTAGATTTTAGATAAGTAATATTAATGGAATTTCGCAGCTTTTTCTTGTGCTTAAAAGACGCTTTTTCTTTAACATGCATGTATTTGCAATTCTCAGTTGAGCAGTTTTTAAAGCTATTTCTACTAGCATTCTAAAACTTAAATAAATCTGCAAAATTTTGGTAGTAAAAAACTGTATAACATTCTAAATATGAATATGTAAAATTTAACTAATATAATATTTACAAGTTCTTTTTGAAATTTGGAGTTACGTTTAACAGGCTGCTTTTATTTAACGAAATCTAACAATTGTAAGAAAAATTCCCGAAATCGATTTAAAGATCCTATTATAATTTTCCATTTCCAATCTATCAGGTCTCAGTAAATTTGAAATCAGAAATCTTCGATTTCACTTTGTAAGAAAATTAGATCTTAGTATAAAATTGCTAGCCTTGTGAAATTTCGAAATTAAATAAAATATTTTCTGCATCTATGTAGATTCCTCACTCCCTCAAATAAACAATTCTAAATATTCCTAACAAAGTCTGTAAGGAGAGCTTGAATCAAATTAATCCGTTGTTGAGGTGATTACGAAAAATATAAGAATTTTTGTATATGAAAAGAATCTAAATTTTAAAAAGTATCGGGTATCGAATTCGAGGCCGCGACAAAACATTTTCTTTTAATGTTTTACTTTGAAGAAATTTTGAGGTTGAATTTCAAAATTTGAGTCATTGTAAGAGTATTCGTAATGAAGGTTTTCTTTTCATTTAATTGTAATTGTAACTAGGCAATAAGTAACCAACTTTGTTATTTTTGCTCCGGGTAATATCGACCGATGTTTCCTGCCGAAAATTTCTTGTACTCTAACCAGCTTTAAGACGTGGGAATTTTTAAAAGATAGTAAGAATTTGTACCAACCCCCTCGCAAGGCCGAACGTTCATGAGTTGCCTGACGGTGCCCCGTCCTAAGGCTTCCCGCTTCCTTTGGGCTGAAAAAAGCCGGAGCTCCTTGCGCTCCTCGTCGGTGAGTGAGTGACAGTAACGAACCTGAAACGACGCCAAGATGCAGCTGTGAGTCGTCAATGGGAAATCTGATAATCGCCCGGTGGGGCCCTGGGGCCGCGGGCCGGGGGCTCCGCTTACCTCATTATCATGCGGCGGAAGTTGCTGGAGAAGTTGCCGCACACGATATCGCTCGCCCGGGCTGTTCACGTATGGCACTTTGTCGTCAGGAATTTGAGAGAAATACAGTCGGACCTGCAATGGGAAGACAGACAGACTTAGAATTATCATTAGATGCGGTCAGACCGATAAGGGGCCGGGCCGTGGATTTTCTCGCGGACAGGTTTCCTCGCGGCGAATGGCAACCAGGGGGTTTCGAGTTTCGTTCGGATCTGTCGAGCAGCCGATATCGAGAATTACGGTCCTTTTAAGAAGACATGACTTAGCTTTGGAGGAAATAAAATCACTAGTTTTACAAAGACATAACCAGGAGCTAGTACACGTCAGTCCAACGCAAACGATAAGTCAAGTCAGAACCACGAATTAAAAGTAGACATATACTTTAAATTTTTGTTTAAATCAGACCTGGAATTAGTGAGTACAAAAATTTATAGATATTACGTATTTTTTCATAGAATATAGAATTAATAGATTGTAATTAATATTTTGAATTCTTAAAGGTATTATAAGATAAGTCGGTCATACTTCAATTAACGATAAATTAAACATTAGTTGTTTAACATGCTAATGCTTGTATGAATAATTCTGAAACAGAAAATCCTATTTTCAAAAAATACGTATAAACATTTTCAAATTTTATTAAAATCTCGTTAAAAGAAGTATACCATGTGTAATCCATAAACTTAGATATTTCCTTATTTCTATTACTTAATTTGTTTTTTTTTTGTTTTTGTTTTTTTGAGAGTGCTAGTTATACATGGATCTAACCTAAATGAAACTTAAAACTTAAAGATATAAAAGGTATAATAAGTTTCACTTTGGTGTTTACCCTAGGTTCTTATAATATAACAATCTAAGATTTAATTATATATATGTGCTAGAAAACCATCGAAAAAGGTTTTGACCGTTAAAAGAACATATGCTTTACTAAAATTCCGTTAAAAAGTGGAATTGTTTGAAAGTTTCAAAGCCATTTTGTGCGGAGACAGGAATTTTGGTGGTGTTTTTTCAGTATTCTCTATATAAATTAAATTATTTAGAATTCTTACTGAGAGTTTTTGGCGGAATCAATTGTAAGAGTTGCAAGAAGTGTCAAACATATTATTCTAGAAATGTTGCTTTGCATATATGCTTAATTACATCATACATGAAAGAAGTGTTAGGTGAAATAACTGCGCCCAAAGTAATTTCAAACGCTTTATAATTGCAAATCAACCCTCTGAGAAATAAACCACCTGGAAGTTCTCAAGTCCCTTTCGGTTGTTACGCATCCAGAAAAAGTTCCCAAATGCGATTTAGCACCGGGCATAGCTTCGCGCCCCGACTGGGCCATATCGGATTACATAGAGCGCGCGGGCATCAGTTTCCGAAGTCACTATATCAGCGGTTAATCCCTGCCAGAATTCGGAATTTATTCACACGTATATCATCCTTAACTGGCCACTCTTCCGGCGGAGTTGGTCCGCGTCGGGGCTGGAAAAAGGCGAGATTACTCCCCCCGCAGTTAATTGAATAAACCGATTACTCTTACTTTTGTTAGGCGGATACGCGGCCCGGCGGCGCGAGTAGTCCCGCCGGGCGCCCTCCGGGCAAACTGCAAATCCTGTTTTCGGCCAGGACGCAGTTTTCCTGGACCACATGAAACGCCAGGCAGCCCCTGGTGTGGGGTCATAAATCCATAATAAACGCTATTCACTCCGGAGCTATTTGCGGGGGCGCCTCGGCAGCAACGCTCGCACGGGTGAAAAAGTAAATAAATGATTGCTTTGTGTGGATGTTTGCCCGATTGTAGAACACAATCGGATTATTTATTGGCCCGGGATGGCTTCGCACGCCTCGGGATAAGAATGGCATTAATGACGTCAATATATTTTCTCCGCGCTCCCGTTTTATGCGTAGGAACACAGCCGAATGACGTCCTTAGTCATCCAGACGACGACGACTGGACCAGATCTGGAGCGATTTTTGATAGCTTCTTGTTGACGCTCCATTCCCGCAAGGGATAATCATCTCATTAAGTGTAGAAGTGGTAGAATCATATCCCAAATTGAGATTGCACTAAAACCATCAACATTTCATTACAGTCCTTTCCAAAATAACTTTAAATTGCAGTCCCTCATACTTCAGGTAAACCCGAAAAAGTGTTATTAGACGATTAAAGAAAATGTATGTAAATTTGGTTATGAATCCAAAGCAAGAGTTATATGACTAATAACAACGTATTTAAAAGTTTTAATTATATATGATTTTTCAAAATGATTTTAATTGTCTATAGTTACTTGAAATAATTTATATAATATTAGTGAGTAATCGCGATTTCGTTAGTTGTACAAATCTTAGAGCTTAGTTTCTGAACTCCATCTCTTTTGATAAATGATATAATCTATGCTTTATGCTTATGCCTTCATAGATCAATCATTTTCAGTTTCGCGGAGATTCAAATATCATAGTGAAAACTTAGGATGTACAAAGTATTAGTTTTATTATAGCAACGGATATTCTAAATAAACCAGATTTTTATTAATTGTAATTTTAGAAATCTGGTGTAAAATTATGTAATATTTCTCGTATAGCATTAGTGCTTTGTACGTTTATATTTACAACAAAAATAATTTTATCTTTAAACATTAATGTATCAAAAACACTATTTAAACTAATCTAACATTTTTATTCAGTTTTCTATTTCAAAATATACTTATTACTTCCAATTAGGTGTAATTTATGTAGAGGTCGAAAATTCAAAATAATGAGAAAAGTAATCAGGCAATCTTATCATGGTGTACTCTACTGGAACAAGAATGGAGTTTGTAAGTCAACACGCAAAGATAGAACCTTTCCTGAATATGCAGTAGATATCGGCTATCGCACTGGTTAATTGCGGCATTCAGCACTCTCCCAACCTTATGGGAAAAACTAGTAAGAATTTGCATAATTAAATAAGCAAAGTATTTCCGCGGGAATACACCGCGTAGGTCGGTCGCCAGCCATTGTTTTGCCGCGCAAGGCGCCCGTTTCGCGCTCTTCCACCGCACCCCATCGCGGGACAATTGCGGTGCGCTGTGACGGCGGAGCGCGTCGATTCACGTCGGTACGCTGCATTCCATCGCACAGTACGTGATTAAGGAGACGAGGCGCCTCCAGGAAATTACATTCAATTACACACTCCCCTGGATGGAGTTATCATTTCAAATGGGAGCCGGCCTCGACAGAGACTGATTCGAACAGCGCGCCCCCCCTAAGAAGCGCGCCACTGTGATCGCCCTGGACGTCCCGGCGACTCGGCGGGTTAGTGACTTCCCAATTGATCAAATTATGCTCCCGCTTGTTACCAGAAGCCGGGCAATTTGCCGAGCCACGCCGCTGAAAAGCGTCTTCGAGCCCGGCCGGGAAGGTGTAGCCGATTAAGTTATTAAAGTCGTTAAGGCTTAATCACTCTGCCGGCGCGAGATTAGCTCCCGACCGATTCAGGTGCTCCCCTCCTGGCCGGGATATTTTTGAGTACGTTTCAGCATAATTAGTTTTCGCATTTTTGTGGGATTAAGTATTCGAAGTGCACCCTTTCCGCCCTCTCACGGCCGCGCTGCATTTTTTCGAATCTCCTCCGATCTGAAACTCGTCTTCAGTTCCCCGTGGCAAAGCAAGTGTGAAATTGAATTAGAAATGCATGACGAAATGGAATCATTTCATGTTGCCGCGCACTCGAATTTCGTGGATAGTTTTCACATGCTTGTTCCCACCAAGACCCCGCCTCACAATGCACACTCAATCAGCTCGCCATTCCGATACATAATTAATTCCTTTCTCAGAGCCGAATAGACGACTATGACAAATTGCTTGCGATTTCTTTCATATCTCCCTCAATTTTCACATTTAGAAAAAACGTGGCTTCATACTTACTTCCAACAAGGATGGACATTAACATTACACTTGCAAATGCTGAATATGTAACATTTTCACTTGTTTTGTTATGTCTGTCAAAGTTTAAGATCTAGTCCTTATACAGATTGGCAAAATAATTTATTTATGAATGTCTGAGGCTCGCGAACATTTTAAATTTATTCGTGTAATATTACCAGACCATGAATAATATCAGTATAATATAAAATTTCCGAATTCGGAATTTAGATTTATACATATACTATAATTCCTATACTTAGTCCAAGCTTTTTTTAAGCGTGATTTAAGCTTCGGTCAAACTGTACTAAGCTTGGATAATAATATGTATTATGTATAACTTATCCTTTAATCTGATACATAATATGTAAGTAAAAATTGTAATAGTATTGAAATCGGTTGCGGGGTCTAACAGTTATGCTGTAACAAAAAGAAAACCAGTTACAATTTTACTAATATTGTTGTAAGGCTTTACGTTGTCAATTGGAGACGTTCTTTTGCTTTGATAATATCAAGATAGGTCTAAAAATAATAACAGATTTAGAGATAACAAAATTGAGCAGGATATAACGACCGAGTTGTTTCTGTCCGTTTATTAATTTTTTCATCGCGTTCGGGATCGCTGAGTACCACAATTAACCAGTGCAATTTCTATTCTATTACTGCTGGTAATTTTTTGCGGTCGCTCCAGCCGTCGCCGGCATCGCCTGTAATTGTCAGACTATATTTTACGCGGGACCTGGGCGCAGCGAGTGAGTCCCTGGATCCGGGCTCGTAATCGTCTGGAAGTGGTGCAGTCCTGATGATTAATTTACATGCATTACTGCATTTTTGCAGTTGTGCGCGATAAGAGCGCCGATGCGCCCGATACAATGCATCCGCGGGACTGCATTTTACCCGGCGTCCCCGGCCGTCTGGCCCCAGGAGCCAGCCTCCTCGCGATGGGGCTGAGCCTCCTTTGTGCGGGGACAAATAGCGACAAATAAAAGATACCTGCTCTGATCAAAAGTGGAGATAGTGCTCCTTCATATATTTCGCCCGCGGGATGTTTTTACTGATGCTGACAACTTAACTACCTCGGCCTGGACCATAATAGAGCTCAATTGAGCGCGGCTGCCGTTCTCGCGGCCGTGGGCTGTCCGACCTGAAATTCTATAGGAGCTCCATCCCGCTGGAGCTGCCTGGGGTCAGGAGCTGGTGCGCTCTTATGCGATTATAGCGATTCCGTTGGGGCTTCACGCGGGCTCCGCAGCCGTCCAGTGGGTCTGTGGGGCACTTGTAGCGGCCCAAAACTTTAATAAAGGTCTCATTGTCCTTACCTGGTCAGGGCGCAGTCCGGGCGGCACCCAAGTGTACTCCTCCAGGGCGCATCCGCTGTCATCGTCCGACTGCGAGTGTCGCTGGATGTCTAATTGGGGCCCCACGAAGTAGCTGGGGTGCGTCGTTTGGTGGTGGAGTAGCGGCGACGTCATGGGGGCCTTGCCCAGTGGCGTCCCCTGGGAGCTCAATTTGGCGGCTTGGAACCCCGAAGGGGGCAGTCTTTCGTTTGGCAGGCACATCCCGCTCGATGTCGTCGGCAGCTGCGGGTGGAGGTGGCGCTGCAGGGGCAGGGGGGAGGTGGGCAGTGCTCCTGGATGCTGCGGCGGGATCGGGCCCGAGGGGGAGAATAATCCTGTCGTTGATCCGCTCCCCGCACTTGGTGTCGTTGAATTCTCCTTTGGTTGCTGCAAGGGCATTTGTGGTATGTATGACATTTGAGATGTGCGTTTTATTGGCCTGAAACGAAAAATATTAAATTTAATTACCTTATCTTTTCGAAAGCGCAGATATGTATGTACTTTAATTTAAGTATGCATTAGTTATCTAAAATATTAAAGGGGTATTCTACTCTTTCCGGATCCAAAATTGAGTTTTTGTTTTTCGCAATTGTTAATCTTTCTCGAACAAATTATTAAAAGAATTTCCGAAAAGTTCGAAATGTTTTCAAAGTTCAAATTCTCAAGCCGCGTAAGTGCTAAAAGAAAAAATGATAATTTTGATACTGACGATTATAGAGGGAAAGCTTAACTGATATTACATTAATTTTGTAAAAAGCATTTTATCCTTAGTTCTATTTTTACCCGATTTAACCTGCATCGTTTTAATTCGTTGAGTTACTTTTTTGATTTTAAATGATTAGGTATATTAAAAACAAATTAATTATTCTATTGTTGTTAACCCATTGACTTTTTAATTCTCTCTTAGGTTTTTTTTCATTAAAGTGCAACTCAATAACAATATCTCCGGTAATACTAATGGTTCCTTAAAAAATAATATATATACATATATATAAATATTTTTTAAAACATTTTTCTTTTTATACAAAGAAAATAAGAAAAGCTTTTAAAATAACTTTGTTTTTACGTTGTTTTTGTACGTTTTTCCCACTTCTTCGTTTAAACCAATGCCATTTATTCAAAGATTACTTTTCGCAACAGGTTTGCATAATTTGATTAGTGTGTGGAAAGTAGTTAAAATTATAAAGATATACAATGCCATCCATGCATTTAATTTCTAAATAGATACATATGTATATTAATTTTTTTTCGATGGTTCAGAACAGAAGTAATTTTTCCGAAGGTTTAGCTGTACGGCAATGCTTAAAATACTTTAATATATTATATTATAAATCAGAATGTTCAAGATTCCACTTTTATTTTAAGACTTTTTCGATAAATTTTCAAATACACAATGTTATATCTTCAATAGGCAGAACTATATCTCTTTAAAAAATTATAAAATAAAATAAATAGAGGTGGATCATGTTAACATAAATTCATAATTTCTGTCAAACCCTGGCAATAAAAATATTTCGAAAATATAGAGGCTATTTGATCGGGGATAACATATTTTACTGGATGTTGACGAAGTGCATTTTCATAACTCACTGCAAGGAATATTAATGACCGCGGCATGGCCCGAGTGGCGGCCTGCAGCGAGCAGCCGCATATCTTCACGTCTCGCGAAGGAGTCAGAGAAGATTGGAGGCCTCCATCATTTCGTCGATTTCTTCGCGGAGGAGCTCAACAGTGGATGGCATTAAATTGGCCCTCCGTGCGGCTGGCCCGAGCCTTTTCTTCGCGGCATCTTTCGACAGGAAATGACGAGCGCTCCGATAAAATGTTGTTTATCTTCGAAACACCTCAGCAATTAGCCGAACAATCCTCGAATCTGCGGCGTAATTTCGCCTCAATTTACTCGGTGGGTTTCCCGCTGGTCCCTTAATTAGATATTTTCCACCGGATTCATTAAATTCCTCGTTAGAAAATCTGACGCGTCACTCCGTGATTGATTGATGCCAAAATGCATTAGCTACCGACTGTCGTCCGCGGCCGCAGGAATTCACTTAGTCGCTCGCGAGGCTTGGCACGGTCCATTATAAGGCTAATGGTGTTTCGGTGAGGAATCTTTTGTGTCCTGGTTCTGGAAATTCCTGCGGCCGCCGGGAATCAAAGGACCTTAATTGAACTTTCTGGGGAGCGAATCTGAGAAGAATTCCGGTCGTGGGCAGATCGGTCCAGAGTCGATTTCCTCGGAAGAAAGATATTCGCTGAATCCGCCGCATTCATCTTCCTCGAGCTCGCAAGAAGTCCACTTCTGGACGGCCGGCGGAGCGCCGCTGATGGTGGCATGTCATCTATTTGTGCCGGAGCCCGAGCCCCACAATAACTTTGCGGAGCCCCGGTCGCAAGTGCACCTTGAAAAAAGTTTATTGCCGCAAATAAACGTAATCATTGGTGGGCAATCACGCGCTTCGAAGGCGCGCACGTGCATAAGAAGAGAAGGAAATCAGGAAACGTCCGACCCGGTGCAGGGTCCAGAGGGACTAGATCTGGAACACGGGGGGTCGGGGCCTCGGAACTCCGTCGTCTCCGGCTGGACGGACGAAAGAAACCGCACGTCGCAAATGGAAAATCTCAGAAAATCAGAACTGGCTCGCAGCGAAATCGGCCCGCAAACAAATAAAATCGTGGAAGGATTCCGCGTTTATGATCGGTTTACGACGCATGCATAATGGGAAATTTAGAGTTATAGGGCCGTGGCTGGACTTTTTCAATGAGCCGACTACCGACGACTCAGGGCAAGCAGCTCCAATTCATCGCGACCATGTTTTCTAACACGTCGTGTATTTGGCATAATTGCTCCCGATGATTTATTTATGAGTGCTCCGCGGATCAAACGCGAGCACCAGCACCTAGTCCGCGGCCGGCTGGCGAGCGCTCTTGATCGCGAAATGATTGAAATTAGCATTTATGGCAATGTGGAAACCGTGATCAACATTTTGTTTTATGAGAACATAACAACCAAATGGACAAACATGCGACTCCAACAACTTCCGGCAGTGTCGAATGGATCAAACCCGGCCTAGCAGGAAAATTGAAGATGTTTCAAGGTAATTTCACGTTCGTTAGGATCTGCAATTCAATTGTGCGCGGGTAATTAGAATCGTTTCGATTGCCTTAAATTCTTCTGCTGCTACAAAGAAATACCTCGTTTACAAACTTTTATTTCTATTATATGGCTTTGTGCATATTCGTATGAATATTTTATGTCATCATAAATCATAAAAACTATCATTTCAATTATTATTATTACTTAATTAAACCGCACACGCACACGTTTTAAGAAAGTAGGTACTATGTATGTATATTTGGCTTTTTTTATATCAAGCTAAGGTTTCCTTAGGTTTGGCGAAAGAAAAGGGTAGTAGTTGAATTTGTGAAACCACGAAAATTTACACTATCTTTTGATTTTATATTTTACAAAAATACTGGTGTAAATTGTCTAAGTCCTTTTCGTAAAAGTGGGTTATCTTCTAAGTTTTTACAAGTTTGATTTGTAAAATTTTGAGTTCACTCCAAGCTATTTAGGAAATTTTCCCTATTAAAAATGTGTGCTTTGAGTGTTTAAGTAACCTGTTGAACCTCATGTTTCAGAGGAATACTTCTATTTTATCTTAACCGACATAAATTATAGAAATTATCCTCAATTATTATTCAACATTTTGCAATTTAATTCTGTACTTTCTCCTTCATGTTCCTTGTTTTTCTAAGTAAGGTATCCTACTTTTCTTTTAATTATTAAGTATTAAGCAGGCGTTAGTTACTGCAGTGTAACACCAATTTAAATTTAAATTACTAACTCTAGCACATGACAGAAATATGTGTGCAGATTAGCTAAATATATATTTTATTGAAAGATGACAAGATCCTAACTAAACTAACCAGTTTAAATATGGAACCGATACTAGTCCTGGAAATGTTTAACGATGATGTAGTAGGCAGCAAAAGGAGTGGTTTCCGACAAATATTTCGACAGTTTTAATCTATATGTCTCGCAATTTATAAAGCCGCAAATGAGGGAAGAGTTCGTAGTTCTAGCCATTAAATAAATTTTGTTTTAAATATCCGCCGTCGTCGCAATTGCAGCGATCGTTGTGGTGGTTCGGTGCGCTGATTGCTCGATTAAATTTGTAGCAAAGAGTATAACCTACTTAGTTGACATCGCAATGAATCCGCGGTTTGGGTCGCTGGCGAAACTGGAACGCTTAATTACACGGAGGTAAAAATGTTCACGGCGTGATTTAGACGCATTTTATGATCCAATTACGCAGGGAAATTTCTTCTTTCTACGAAAGCGTCATCGAAGCGCATTCGCTCCAATTAGGAGTGAAACGTAAGCTGGCCTGGAATCGGCCCCCAGCCTAATGACCGCCGTCTGACCGAGTGGATGCTGGGGAGTACAGTTATAACGTCATAAGTTACAATTAACTTACTGTTCAATTTAATAATTACGATTAATTCCACGTCTTCGTTTTGTGCTCATTTCCGATCGAACTCGTTCTTGGGCGCGCTGCCGCGATGATGCATTAATTAATGAAATCTACTCGCGGCTAGCTTGCGAATTACCGGGAGGCTTTTCGAATTCCATCAATGGGCCGGTCTCGACGGCCCCTCAAATGAGATGTACCTGGGAATTTACCTGAGCGCAAAATAAGGCGCAATTATCGACTCCGACTCCGTCGCAGCGCTTTTAATGAGGCCGCGAGCTGCGGGATCTTCATTAGGCCGCTGCACAATGCGAGCGGGATGTCACTGGGGACATCATCAATCAATCGCGACGAAAAGAGCCTTTCAGGTGCCAAGCTCACCTTTAATTGTTCGCGGCAGGGCGACGACTCGATGTCTTTAGAAATTCCACTGCTGGCAGGTTGTAATTGCTCGAACTATGCGCCAAGATTATATCGGAATTATTTTTTCCCTGGGAAATATTTCCGTGTGCCGCTCAGGTGCGTGTTTTCGCGGAGTAATTAACGAAGTCGTCATGAGAGGTTTCTTCATCCAGCGGGATTTGTGCAATTTATAACTTTTGGTACGACACATTTGCTTTACTAGAAATTCCCGTTTTTCTTTGAGTAAGATTTATCTTAAGCGAAAGTTCATTAGGCGAACAGATTAAGAACAAAATCTCGTGTTTGTTGACACTAAACATATCATAAGAATGTGAGAGAACGAAAACCCCTCTTGATCTGTTCATCCGTTGTGTGAACATTTTTGTTTTATTCAAATATATTTATAACTAACATGAAGAAGACGTGGGAACTTTGTAGATTCTTTCAAACCAAATATGCTGCTATTAATTATTATTTTTATAAGAAGTACTGGTGAATCCCTCGATAATGAATCTCCTTTATAATAAGAAATTTCAAAATAGCGAATTTTAATAGTTATTTCGAGTTCGTTCCGGATTCAGGTTTAGTAGGAAGTTTTGCGTATTGAACTAAAATTTATGCCCAACTACAACCCATATCAAACATTTTTTATTTCAAGAAATTGAAATCAATTGCCTAGATTTTTTTATACCCACACACAATTTCAACTTTTGGTTTGCGATGTCTCATCTTATGTACATATGCATATTAATAATTTTGAAATCCTTCCTATTAAAGTTATGTTTTTAAATAAGATACTATCCTGATTTCATTACAATATAAATCTTAAGAAATGTCCATTATACTAATTTTTACTCTATGATAATTGATGATATCACGGTTTTTATTATTGTGGTGTATACATATATAAAACAATTTGTTTTTTTTATTAAACCGCGTAAAACGATTTCACTGTATTATTTATTTTCGAAGTAACCTACAAATTATATGATTTTTCAAAAATTTGAGCAGTGTCGTATTTCACAAATATATTACTTAATACCCTTATCTAATATACATATATGTTAGATATTATAAAGCCTCCAAAATTCCCTTTGAAATTGTAAATTTTTTTTAGTTGTGACAACTACTATTAAAGAAAAAAGGGACAAATATTTCATAAGTTTTAATTAATAATGTAAAGTCAGTGTTGATAACATGTTATAAAGTTGATTACTTTATTCTCGTTCATATAAATTTGATGTAACGCATATAACTACACATATGTTATATTTGTATTAATTTTACTCTAAAACTGGACAAGTTCCTTGTAAAATTAACGGTTTATCAATTTAATTATAATGCCATTTCCTACTTTAAAAAATTGCAATTTATCTACGAGTTGGTTGGGAATATTGAACGACTTACACCTGTACGAAACATTAATTTTAGATATTTAAATGTTCAATAAAAACATGCCAAACGCAATACAAATTTTCAAATAATTATCTTATTAATCGAAAAACATGAACGAAAATACAACCTGAGTGCATCAAAACACGAGACTTTACATGCCTAAACGAGAACTAATAATAAAGTAAAAAATACATAAAATTGGCGATAAATTTACCTTATGCATTTGCATGGTGCAACTCGTTTCAATCGGGACGGTTATATTAAAATATGGTTAATATGATCATTTCTGCCAAAGAGGATAACAATAATGTACTTTTCTTAACGGCAATTGCGAGAATTAAGATTAAAACAAGGAAATGTTTACTTTTAGCTCTCGTTATGTTGCTTGCAGAGTCACCGGTTAATGTAGTTATTTACGCATAATTCGACCGTTTTTTTTTAACATTATCGTTGCGTAAACCTGTTTTAATTCGCTTCTAATTCACATAGTAGTCAGAATACGGTAGTTAGTTTAATGAAAGTTAATAAAGAAGAAATATTAGAATTAGCAATTTTCTATTAACGTTATGCAGATAAAGCAAAGATTTGAAAAGACATCTTCGTCTAACCTTTAACTAACGTGGTACAATCCGTGCGTGCATCTTACTACCTTCCAGTTAAGTGACTATTTAACAGCTAGACAGATGCAAGCACTTATCAAATGCGTGGGAAATGATGGCACATCATCTCGCAACATGGATAAATTTCACATACCACATTATGCTAATTAAGGTTAAGTGTTAGATTTTCCAGGAGGAAAGAATTGCGGCTATTAAGTCTATGCTAGGGAAAATATTCACACATTCACTTCGCGGAGTATTTGCATAATGAACGAATATTTCAAATCTATGTTCAAAAAGAACTCCTGTTAATACATAACAAGTATTTATACACGACTTCAATAGTAACATTTTTAGAACTCAGGATTAATTTTAAAATTGAAATTGTTTTACCATTTTAACTGTTCGAATTTTCGGATGAATAGTGGTAACTCAAACTACATATTCTTAAAACCGTACCCTGTATGGTGAACCAACAAAGAAAACAATATGCCCATTGTATATTATTATACCTTAATTTCGAAGTATGAACTAGAACTTGCATACTTGGTATCAAAGTAGGACTGAATACCTAAATTTTTGATAAATGCTAATTTGTAAATATTAAATACGTTTGGGGTGGATAAAAATAATAATAGAGTATTCTATTAAATTAAAAATTAATAAGAGTTATTATCGAAGATGAAGAAAAAGTTCGTTATCTTCAAGAGGACTATGATTCCTATAAAGTTTTACATGGTTTTAAGTTTTAAATGATTTCGATTTAATTGTTATACAAGTATCTTGCTTGTAAAGTTTGTATGTTTGTATTCGATTTAAAAGCTTTTGGCATGGTTCAACTTTTTTGGCTTCGATCTGAGTTTCGACAGTCTCTAAGGATATATAAACTTTTGAACGGCTTCTCAGACAACTCCCAATAACAACAAAAAATAAGTGTCATCGAGAACCACAAAAACCCATCCTCTTTCCAGTCCGGCCCTTGAGTTGCAGTTCGGCATTTCGCTAATTAAATATTATAAATTCGCGTTTGCGTCGTTAACACGACCGCAGCCTTCGTTTAGTGTTCGAGCAACACCCACAACCCTTTGGGTGGTCGCTTTTATGTAAATTAATTCAATTTTGTCAGTTGGTTTTGTCAGCTATGCGTTTGATGACCACCGACCCAAAAACAATTTCGGGTTTTGGTTATCTCTCGGCTGGGTGCAGTCCGCATCCGCGGCGATCCCTTCCTGCTGGGATGAAGGGACATACGCCCGCACCGTCGACGAAGTACCTGTGCCATTTTGATATTCTGGCCGATATGCAAATTTTTTGTTTTGATTGCACACACAAGTTGCGCTACTTTTCCTGGTTTATTTGGTTAATTTGCGCCCCCAGTGGTCGTTGTTGCGTTCTTTTTTAAAGCTGCAGGCATAGCTTTAAGGCATGGCGGGGGCGTTGGGTTGATACTGCTGGGGGCATAATTCCAGGGCTTTGTAAAGGGTGGAATAATGAATTTTATTTTTTTATAAATTACAAATCAATTCGTTATTGGGCCCAATGTGTAACCGATGCTCATCTGAAAACAGTGGCTGATTTTAAATTGCCAATTATGGGCCGTGCAAGTACTTTCAATGCGACATTGCATCTGTATCTTTTATGCGTTATACCATCGTGGCAATAAATTCAGGAGGTGATTGGATGCACCTCGTGCAATTAGAGTGAAATTTTATTTCAATTTATTGATATTTATATTTATATAGTTCCTTCGATAAGACATGCACTCCGGCGGTGTCTAATGAATATGATTTGAATTGAAATCTGACTTTTATTCAGAAATATTGCAATGACTAGGCGCAGAGGCCGCAATCTGTTCTAATGATGGGATTCGCAATAACTTCAACTGTTTGTCATTCAAAACGAACAGGGACGGCAAATAAATATTCATGCGTCCCATAAATAAATGATCGCACATGTTGCACAAGTCGACGTCTGGCTACAGCCGGGATACAAATGTTGCCAGCTAACTCCTCACCTCTGAGCAATTTCTTCTCCGTTTCTTGACATCCAACAAGGCAAAGTCATCTAAATTCAAAACAGTGGTAACGGTGGGCAAGAGCTATCAATTTCCGTGGCCCAAAGAAGATACTCTGAAGAACCTTCTCCCGTCGACGGACGGTGGTTATCCGTCCACCTCAGTGAGTGCTGGTACAGGTGAAAACAGCGACGTTGCACTTGACCAAGGCGGCGAAGAGGAGCCGAAGCTGCGATTTAATCGCACTATTGGCTGGGGCTTAATATGGCGACTTGATAATAAATTATGTTTTATGATGATTATTTCAGCCGTTGGAAAGCTCCTGGCCCAGCCTAACTGGCAGACTAGGGCTAGATATTCTCGCGGATTCGAACTCGCGGAATTGCACTTACGGCGGCGGAACTATCTTTATAGTTCCAGCACTCAAACGACCGCGAGCGTCTAAGTCTAGTGCATTCCTGAGTGGAGTGGGGCCTCGAAAATGACGAGGTGTTTAATGCATTTATGTAGGCGACTTAAGGTCCAGAAGCTTGTTCAGACGCCCGGACTTTATCGGCTTGTTTAGAAAATGATTCAATTCTACGGTAGGACCATAAATTTTCTATGTAAATTGTAAACGTGAATTAACTCAGTAAAATATTTTGATCTTGCACTTCCGACCAGGCTACGGCGGTGCACTGCACATATTTAATAATTGTATGAAAGCCGCGGCGCCGTGGGTTTTAATTTTGAATAGAGGCTCTTTAGCGCAGTAATTGCATTTTGCGTTAAATTAATAACCAACCAGTAACTACCAATTGAGATGTTAATTCTATTTCAATGGAATATAATAATTTTAGCGGTTGTGCCTAATACCAGTATGCGACTATAAACTATATACTGTTGAAGTTGACAGTTTTATGTATCCGGGAACAATCAATTCGACTGATATAGAAAATAACGCTCATTCGAAAAATCATATATGTACACATACATATTCAATATTAAATGTGAATATGTGTAAATATATATTCTTTGTAATACAACGATATAAAAGAATAGATTTGCACACATGTTTGGTTTTGTTGACAATTGTCGATTAGCTAATTTTCTAAATCCAATATGAAGCCGCGATATGATACTGTTGTCGTGAGTAGAATATGCATGCAGATTGTTTTTGAGAATTTTCTGTTAAATTAAGAATGTACTTACTTAGTACGCAAGTATTCGAATATTTTAGAGAAAAATAATCCGAGAACTCAAGTAATGAGTGTTTGTTTTATTAGAGTTTTGAGTGGTCAAATATTTGAATATTCGAGTTCAGTAAGCCACAAAAATAAGATATGAATTTCGCAAGTTTTAGATATCAATTCAGCATGAGCACATTTTAGAAAACCTTTTGGGTTTTAAAATCTCCCAAATAGCCCAGAAATTACGAATAAATAATGTATGAATAGGATTAAGATGCTTAGGTAACGGAATAATCCCAAACTTCAATATTCGATTAAGTAGTTAAATACTCTTTTAGCTTAATATTTCGATGGTCTTCGTTAAGTTTTCGACTTTTTCAGTACTCAGAAATTCTTTACTTAATGCGGTCTAAGGTACTATGTGGTTTGGATACACCAATTTGCAAAAACCAAATTCTAAAAACATTTAAAACAGATCGATAGAGAACCAAAAATAATGCTTTTATAAAGAAGAATAAAATTGTGAAGCTTGAAGTTAAGATCCAATCCTGTTTTAGTATTATAGTTTTCACCAAATCCATATAATTCTGTATTCTGTGTTCTTCTATATTAACATTTGCCAGGATGAATATACATAGGAAGTTTCAATTTATTGCTTATTTATTCGTGAATTTTTGAAGCATTTATAAGAAAATTTAGTTTTAGCTTAAATTAACTAAATCGACTGTTTAGATAATTTCTTGAAAAACCGTGCTAAGGTTGAAAATTAGAAATACTTTTAAAAATCTATGATATCATGCAAGTGTCTGTTGAAATTTTAATGTTTTTTTAACTAGTGTTTCTTAAAACAGCTCTGTAAATATCAAAGATGAATACTTGGATATAATTTTCCGTCATAACCGATTACTCTGTGAAACAAGATTCATCAGCAAAAATCGAGGAATGCTGTTGATTGCGCCTTTCGAAAATGAAGAAAGGCTGACATAAGCAAACAAAGCACGCGAAAAATCATTACCAGGTTAACAGCCGTTCAATTAGTGAACCTCTGCGCTGGCCTTAGACCCCACGTACTTGTAGTACTTTGTGGCGCGATCCTGTCCTGCGGCTAAAATCATTTTTTAGTCATTAGGCAGCTTCTTGTAAGACACTCGGACTTCTTGCGCGGGCCGGCCCCTCGCTTTCCAAATCAACATCGGTAATCCGCGGCAAGGTGGAGCTCCCGTAAAAAATTGCGCGATTCCAGCCGCGTATCTGGCGGCGTTGGATTTTACATCCCGGCAGACAGATTTCAAAACGAATGGCCGGGCCCGCGGTGAACCCCTGGGTAAATTAATCACCGCCTTCTGCCGCAGTGAATTTATTTGGCGTGGTTAATGTGGGCTTATCGCGGCCGCGGCTACTATCGCGAGTCCGTCGAGCAGCATCTAAAATCTAATGGTAGCCGCGCGTCGCCGACTAAAAAAGAGATGAAAACCCCGGCGCGGTCATCAATCAAATTTCGATTTGGATGGCTCTCTCGTTCCCGCAGCCTCCGTCTGGAGCACTCCTGCCACCGAGTGCTTAATTGTCGGTTAGCTCCGTGACTAAGGGCCGCGGAAAAACAAAGTTTAAAGCCATTTGCACTTGTTTTTCACTTATTCACCTGGCGCGGCTGTTCCTGCAGTTCCTTCCCTTCCGACAAATTCCCGGGGAGCTGCTCACGTGAAAAGGGACTCGACCAGGCGGCGGTGGACGACACACGACCACCTCGGCGGAAGAAAGTCGGAAGGCGCCTCCAAGAAGTGGGAACGCCTTCCTTCGGGTTGCGACAGGTGGCTCATAAAGCGGTGTCCCGGAATTTGGCTCGGGAGACTCATTGCCGCATTACGGACTCGAACAACTGCTTCTTGCCCTAGCCCTCGCCGCACCCCGACTTCCTTTTTCTTTTGTCCTCAAAGGGATGGGAAATTGTCTTTGAGCTCGTAATTCTTGGAAATAACACGTTAATAACGTACCCCGAAAATACCTAGGGAACCTGCTTTGAACCTGCAGGAAGACGGCTAGAATTAGACAAATCTTGAGGGACTTCTTAAAGCAAACCGTTTCGCCTTACACGGGTTCTCCTGATTTGGGTTAAAGAAAACAACAGCTGGTGTCGAGCACTCCCTCAAACGCTAGATCACCTTAATTGACTCCCCGTTCCCGCAGGTGTGAAGTTCGTCTCATTGTCTTTTTTCGAACCTCCTGAGGAAGTTGGAGTCATTGAGAGGTTTCATTGCTTTTGGAAAGTTGTTCTTTGGCAGGTAATTGATGGGAAACAGAAGTACTCCATTGCAAACTCTAATTATTCGTCATGATATTCAGGGCGATTGTTCCATTATAAAGTCATTTTCGGCGCTCTTATGCTAATTGTACTCGAAGTCGTCAGTTTCGCCTAATTTTCATAAAAGAAATACAACTAATTGTCTCGACTGCTTCGAATCGTGGGAGAAGAAATTTATCCGTAGTAGGTACGCTTCTAAGTTTGTAAAATGGAAAGAGCGTGGCTAAGATTTCTTGACGATTTATAGCTTCAAGACGAAAAGTAATAACAATATATTTTAATTTTATGGCACTAACTAAATATTTTTACTCGTTTGTCCTTGGTATATCTTTGTTATATTAAAATTACGTTCAAGAATAACAGATGTAGTAGAAATTTTTAACAAGTTTCTACTTAGAGCAAAACTAATTGCTCCCGTAATTTGGAGAAAGTTTTTCGGGAGCGCTCCGAGATAAATCTTTAACTTTTCTGTTAAAATCAACCATTCAGGATCACCGTATAGATTTAGGATATCGCAGATTTCATTTATGATATATTTGTAGAAAAATTTATTCAAACTGGCCTATTCATCACCGTCAACCCGAACCGCTGAAGCTAAACAAATGGTAAATGGCTTCATTTTACGTCATATATGTATGTAGATTCAGTGAAGGTTGTTTGTTTTTTTAAATTCAAATTTTATGTTGTTCAAATAGGGTGTTGAAATTTGTAAACATTGTAAAACGCTATAGTGAACCCGATAGTTCAAAAATGTTTTAATTTATCGAAAAGGGGTATTTTTTGAAAATGTGCTTGTGCAATATTTGTTCAGTTTGCTTTTACAGGAAACAGAATTACACTCCTAATTGACCGGTTTTGAACTATATGAACAAGAAAGAAGTATCCACTTAAAAATGTAACCTAGATAGGTATTTGGAATAACTTACTAACCTCCGATTCTCTCCGAGTTAATAAAAATAAATGGTTTTATGTGAATATAATGATATATTAAACTATGACAGTATGTGCTTAAATTCGTTAAATGATATGAGATCCAAATATATATGTTCATTTAGATAAAGTTCTTATTTTTGGACCATTGGCACTATTACCTTACCGATAATATTTAACTTAAAAATAAAAAAAACGGAATAAGAATGAACTAAATAAGAAGCTATCAGAAGAATTGAATCTGAAATACAGCATTACGATTTTTGATAAAGTTTCAATCGTCCTTTCATATTACCGAAGTAATCGAATTCTTTGATAATAAATTCAGCTTTCTGAAAACTAAAGCGGTTTCATAACTCAAGAAAACATTTTTCTTATCATTTTTCTGGAGAAATCGAAAAAGGGCAAGAAGACATTGTCGCCACATAAATGCAAGCGGCACGAACTTAGCCATTTCTTACAAGAGAGCAAGGAGAAATTCCCCCGTGATCTTCCGAGAGTAGTAATTGGTCGACCATTTAAAATGGCAAAAAACCGCCGTACGCAGGTAAGGGAGGAACAAAAAATATAAAAACAGTTGAATGCAAAATAAACGAAAAAGCGGGGCAACAACTGACCACGCGAGTAGCCAACAAACCGGTTCCACCTTAGCAGTGGTTTGCTGGCCGAGAAATACGCTAAAAATTGACCATTGGGATAATCTTTAGATAGTTAGAGGATCATTACTGTGGACAAGATCGTAAAGACTTTGACAACTTGTTTATAAGGATCCGCAAACGATCGTGCTCGAGTGGGATTACCAGCAGATTTGGAGGTGCGCGGCTGAGCTGCGAATTTGAGACATGGCAGTTACAAGATGTTTTCGAAAACTTATTGCTCTTGGTAACCCGAAGGAGAAATGGAAAATTAGTTAAACCTTTCCAAGTTTGTGGCCAGTATGTCTAATGAGCCGTCTTAGGAACAAATTTGGATTCGTAGGCGCATTTAAGCGCGACTATGTCTAATCGCATCCATTTGCTGGTTTACCGAGCAGCAAATGCAAGTGCCGATTCCGACGAATCGCCTGTCGATTGCTTCGTAATTTGCAAATTTGCAGGACTATTGCCGGCTAATAATTTCGTGTTAATTCATTGGGTCGGCCGGATTTAGCTGAAGTAGAAAAGGAAAAGGTTCTTGATTCTTTCCACCCAGGGAATTTATTGCTCGACTATCGCAGCACGGCATCTTCGCGGCCATGCCAGGAGGCAAGCAGCCGAGCATAATTGAACAAGACTAGGGGGCAATATATCAGGGATCTCCTCACCTGGCCACTGGCGGGGACCAGCACAGGGAGGCCGCAGCATAATCGCTCCCAGCGAATAGTAAAAACGAGCCCTATGCACCTTCGAGCGGATTCGCGCAAAAAACTAATCGAGCTGAATGAATCTGGTGGCGATCCCCGGCAACTCTGTTCTACCAGCATGTTGCACTGGCACTTCTTGCACCAAATAAGGCCGTGTTTACACGGGGCCTCGCGACAGCAATGATTTATGTTCGCTGCATAACAGTTCCCGGCAGTGCACCTTTCGTCTAAATCAAAGTTGGGCATGTTTTGCAATTCCAGGGTGTCACCTCTGGAAGACGAGGAATCCCTCCGATATGTCAGCCGTGGGACAAGTTGTTCTGTTTTAATTAAAATGCGCGCTTCCCGGTCTCTCTCCGATCGCGGCGAGATCACTAATCCCCGTTTCGCAACCCACTGTAGTTCCATGAAACGATTCCGCGCGAAAAACTTGAGACGCTTCTCCCCCGAGGCGCTCAGGTGAGCCCATCATCTTATAAATGGATTTCCGCTCCCCCGCGTCTCCGGGGGTAATTGGCTGCATTTGCCGCAGAAGTGGCGATTGCTACTTCTTCTTCCTTTGTTGCTGCTGGTCATTTGGCTGCAGTGTCTAGCCCTAACCTGGAGCCGTCTTTCATCTGCCCTTAGTCCACACGTTGCCGCGGCTCGGCTGCTGGCCGCATTTTTTATCGGTCTTCTCCCGAAGGAACTTTTTCCCTTGGCACGCACGAAATGAGATCATTAGCTCCAAGAGCGGTCAGCATACCTCCGTCTGCGGGGTTATTTTTCTTCCATTATTCCACTAATTATGGTCACTGGTCAGATGATTTTTTATCCGTCCCCAGGGATCCTGGTGACTACACTCTTCGCAGGGAGCCTTCGGGATTTTCTGTTTTTATTAAGGTGTCTTTGGACAAATTGCTCGAGTTTCCACGAATTTGCAGGTAGTACGATCTCATGCACCCTGCAATCTTAATTTCTTCAGGTCGAATGCAATAAAGACTTCATAACGACAGCAAGTAAACAAATCTTTCGAAATTAAGCAGTGGAGAAGCATGAGAGGCAAATTAGTGTATGAAATGATTCCTTAACTTTGTCCCAAATAAAGATGTATATAATGTAACACAATAAAATGAGAAATGAAATTAAGTATATTAAACCGGTTAGCACTTCTCCTTCTAAAAAATCAACTTTAATAAAATAAGTAGCTTTCCCCGTTATAAGGTCCTTGTCAGTTTGCGTAAAATAATAAGATAAGAACTGTTTTTGTCTCTTTTTGCAAACTCGTTTCGAGAAAAAGTTTACTTAACAATACTGCTTGTAATTTAAGAAAACCTTATTTTGTCCAATTATAACAATTACAATTCTCTCAAAATTTGTTCATTTACATACATATATGTATGATGTAATAGACGGACAAACACTTCAAAAAAGTGCTTGCTAATAAGCATCGATAAACTACTGGAAATTTATAATAAGTTCGATAACTTAAAGAAATTTTAAAATACTCAAACCTATCAATTTATCGAAATACCTACACATTTTAGGCCCTTTAGAAGTTTTTTTAATTTAATTTTTTGCCTCTCATTTTACTAAACGACTTAATTAGGTGCCTCACAATATTTAAATAAATCGACTACGTTAACTTCTACTTAGTTGCACAATCTCAAGACGCATAATATGTTGACAGACTTAACGGTTGTCTTATTAGATTATGCGTACAGAAACGGGATTTTTAAATGCTAGTAAATCTGAATATCTAAGCTATAAATCTAATACTTGTAGTGTAGCCCGTGCCGACTTCCTGTAATCATTAGTTGGTAATGCGCGTATTTTATGTTAAAGTATCAAACCGTTCGGAACTTTGATCAATAGTTGATTAGCCTGACTTACATTGATAATGGTATAAACTGTTTAAACGTTAAATTTTATGCAGCAATTGGTGGTTAATTTGCTTCTTCATTCTCATTACTTCAGGACATTACTACACTGCTTATTTCAGCTTAAGTTCTCAACTTAAATGATTACATAGTGTATTGTGTTACATTTTATTAAAACAAAATACTTATGATAACATTGTCTGAATTTTTTAAAAATTAATGCAATATAAAGGCAGACATTTCTTAGGCTTAAATGAAGTCCTCAATTCTAATTTAGGAATACCAAGGAATACCTTTTTACACATGTTGGCGAACAAGTTGTTCTTAAGTGTGAGTTTGGTATTTTGAAATTGTAATTTATTTGTTGGGAAAAACTGCTTATGTAAAAATTGAAATTCGCATAATATTTCCAAATGTTTTGCAGCTTTTTGTATTTTTATTTATCAGTTTAAAATTCAGGCTCACGATTTATTTTAGAATTTATTTTTGAATGGCTTATCATAAATGGTCCTAATGAAGTTTTAGTATCTTTTAAACTTATTTTTTTCGATAATGGAAGGGTATTCATATCATTTATTAATTCATGATTTATGCACAACATTTTATTAAAATGATTTCTGATTATGCCATTTTTTAGGAGGATGATAGTTTTAGTATTAACGTTATAAAAATATTTTGATTTTAGTTATAGTACAATCAAAAATGTGCGTGATATCTTTATGTTAATCTTAAACTATTCTTCTGAAAACGTTGGTATTAGTTCCCTTCGGTTGCTTTTTTTCAAAATGTACTTAATGTAAATAAATCCGGCTGAGGTATTAAATTGCAATCGCCTAAAGGGCAACGGAACACCGCTAAAAAATTGCTATATTGTGAATGCTTTCACGTTCCGTGACCATGCCCAGGCATTTTGCGACTGACCAAACAAAACCTCCAGAAAGCGCGGTGGCCATCGCAGCGAGGTTATTCGGATCTAAGGTGTCTGGTCAGCGCGAAGAAAAGAAAGGATCGAGTTACGGCACCACCGCGTGGAGATTTCATAGACCGCGGCAGGATGTGGTGCTGGTCACTCGGCTGGGATGCGTTCCGATTGCCCTCTTTGTGCTGGGGCATTCACTCGGGAACGGCTCATTAGGCCGGCGGATTTCAGGCGGTTTATCAATCACCAAGCGCGGATTAAAACGCGACAAAAAAGCGACTAATCTTTATACTCACTCGCTCCCGGGGTCCGGAGACGTTCCCGCGCATTCCCTGGACTCCAGCTCAGGGTCCATTTCGCTGAAAGTGAAGCTGGCGTTGGCGGCGTCGGTGTTTTTGCAGAACACCGACCGACGGGTGCGACTCACGTTGAGAAACTGTAGATCACTTTCACTGATCTGCAAGTCACCGTCACTAGCGACGACATCACTTGCACTTTTCGCGCCGCCTGCACCTGGCTGCATCTCACCTTGACGATCGCCACTCAGTCGCGGATCGGACTCAGCGTGGCGTGGGTGTGGGTGGGCGAGGTGATCCGCGTCGTCCACCCCGAACAGAAACGGATCATCGAGAACCGTGACCTTAGCGTCATTAGAAATCGGCTCGCATTTACTGAGGTCGTTATTTCGCGGCGACCGCAGCAGTTTCTTGCTTCTCCTCTGGGACGAATTCTGCCTGAGCGGGAACAAAGGTGGACTGGTTGCGCCATCGGGAGATGTTTTTGCACCGGGACCGCCGCGATTATGCTGCGCAGACAATGCCAAGCGTTGCGCGGCCGCCTTGCTGTAGACCTGTCGATAGTATTTCTGCTGATCGCCGTATAAGAAGCATACGCGCCACCATTGTTTGCATGCTAACAAATTTGCAGTGCGCGGAATAACCGGTTCACTCGATGACATTTTGCTCTTTATCGGCCGCTTTTAGTGTGTCCTTGATTCGGCTCGTATCTGCGGTGCAATCTATAATTAGTCGACGTTGATCTTGCGCGGCTGGCGGACGCGCCTTTTCTTAAATGCATGAATCGTCTACCGTAGGGATGGCTTGAGCCAGCCGCTCGTTGGCGAAGACGGCCCAAGGTACGGTGGTGTCTTACAATGGTTATTCATTGACAGTTTCTTAGTAATTTCTTTATTGTGGCTAAAAGAGTTCTCTCCCATTACGAATTGGTAGATTTTTGTTTATACTTTTCAATATCGTTGACCGAACAATGCCAATTTTCATTCCTTATAAGGGTGCATAGAAACACGCATTGGCATGTACGATTAGAACAGATAAATTGTACTTATTAAAATGTCGACATTTTGAATGACGTTATAATCCTATTATAAATAGGACAGTTAATTTTTCTTTATATTTATTACACACGCGGGTCCAAATTCATTCTCAATTATTCGAACAGCTACCTATATTACGAAATTTAACTCTTAGCAGGCACTCTGGGTGGAGGACACCCACCTAAAAATGGATTCTGCCTCATTTTCGGCTATACATTTACGAAAATTTTAAACGTTTCTTTTCAGTTTTATTTCATGTTTCCCTTCAGTTGGGTTTAGAAATTTTTGGATACCGAAATGGAAAATATTTATATATCTTTGCCGTTGAAAATTGTCTAATTTCAATATTTGAAAAATTAAGCGCTATAACAAAAGAAATCCAATCCCAAAGTTTTGCTTTAGGCTTTTCATGTTTTATTTCAATATTTTCAGAACTTATACAATATTTCAGAACTTTTATGATTATGTTCTTTTTCTACATTTTTATACATGCAATTAAAAATAAAAGTTGTCTAAGTCAATCTGCTCAAAATGTGATAACATTGTATTTAGAATATTATCCACTATACTACACTAGCCAATGATTGCAGATATGTACTCTTTAAAATGATATAACTTGTTGCTACTGAGAGTAAAAAAAAATTTGGCTTTCTTGAACATTAATCTCGCCTCGTCCGATTTCGATGAGTTGTGGCGAACCTTAATTTGTTTTAAAAATTTGCAAAAATATTGCTAAGTGTACTTTGTAATTTCATTCATCATATTTGTTTTAATATAATTTCTATGTGCGATATTTTGCTATAGTACATTCAATATTAATTGTTGTTTTTTTCTAAGCCCCAATCAATTTTGACAAAAAAAGTACTAATTAAGCTGCTCAATCTCCGGTATGACGCAAAGGTTTTTTAATCAGAACTGATCCATTCAACTACAAAAGGTGTTCAGAACTAATGTTTCTGTGACCTTCGGACAATTTATCACAAAATTATTCGATTCGAACAACTGCCTCGTACGCGGTTTCGAGGCTGATCAATTTATCGAAGGAAAAATAAATAACCGGGGCAGTAAAACAGCAGGCTACTGGAAATTTATTGCCTACTAGACGTGGATCTGTTTGAGTCCGTCGCTTCACCTGCCGCTGGTCCAGAGCAAATCAGCCTCCTTTCGGTTTACAGGTGAGTTCAGCGGAGTTGGACCAGACCTGCCCTCCGAGCAGCGAATCGTCTAGCGTGGTTTTATTGATAGATTTTGCCATTAAAAATAAATTAACATAAATTAAGGAAACATTTAGACTTTTTAGAGTACTTTTATTGCCCCGCAGAGGCGTGTCCCGGCCGTTGCAGTTCTGCCAGGTCTAAATGCCGCGTCTAAATCAATCGGAAACGGTCCTAAACGAGCTCAAATTCTCAAGACAGCTTCATTTGCATGCCTCCGAAACGGCCGTAAAAAAGCGTGTGAGTCGCGACCTCGTCAGGTCCAATTAAGCTCCTTCGCGAGGACGATTGACAGAAAACCGGTGCGAATGATTTTATACTTCGATCAGTCGGCGACTGCTTGATTGCCCAATCAAAATTCACACAATGAAAGTGTTTCGCGGAAAAGACGCCGCCTCACCGATGGGAGAGGTGACAAGAAAGTGCCAAGACGAGGCATGTGATATGTGAAAAGAATTCTTTTTATGGGATACCCGGCGGCTACGTGATGTACGGACTGTCAACTGCTCACTTACGGCAGGTAATTAGATGCCGGTACATGGTGAAATCGCCTCCTCGGAATTCCAGCGGACGTGTGTTTCTTGCAATCTTTCCAAACTCGGCGTTGCCTCTAAAGAAAAGTTACGCAACCTCGAGGAATTGCAGAAAAATTTAGAAGTAATTGGGTCAGCAATACCACCCAAATTTTAGCGCCAATTTTGCTCTTTTATATAAAGTGAGTTAAATTCCAACACCATATAAAGATTCGAGTATACTAACTCTTTTGAAACTCAGAACGCACTTCGCACCTCAATCGTAAATCTTTGTAAGAGAGCGCTTTACAACCCCTCTTTGACCTAGCAACACAAGGAAGACAATAAATTGGTAACAACTCAGGTGACCAAGGTTAAATAAGCCCTTCGTTATAAATGTTTATGGCTAGGACTTAGCGAAACGAATTGTCTCTGGCGGTGCTGAGTGTTTAATTTTGACCTCAGCATAATGCCCTTGTGGTTTGCCGGCAATTTATTTGCAGCTCGTTTAATTCTCCTATTGTAAATTTTTACTAAGTGGGTAGCAAATTCGGTTTTATGAGAACCAGCGAAAAATCATTTTCAAGAAGGATTAACTAGCGAGGTATGCGATGTTCTATATAAAATTGGTTAAATTTGGGACGCTTTTTATAAAATCGTGAATTGTATCTGGTGGGGTTGTCGGTAAGTGTCTGAATCTCTTCGTAATCGCCTATTTATTATTCGTTACATAAAACAGGATAATAAATAAGTACTATCCAGAGATTACCAGCAACTATAATAAATTAATTTGCTCGATTTATGGCCCTTTAAGAATTGTTAAAAAAGATAAATCAATTTTTACTATTGTGATATTTGGCAAAGTTTCATAAATAAATTAGACCCTCAAACATTTAGGTTTGACTTTATAACATAAAAATATTTCAGTTCTTTTCTAAATTTTATCTGATCTTATCTGAAAAAAATTTATTCGGGTGTGAAGTATAAATTCAATAGAACAGGGGGAATAGCAGGAAGCATGGAATTTAAGAGCATGTTTTAAAAGGTTTATAGTCACAAATATACGTATACATATGTATATATGTAGCATACATATACCTATATTTTTTAGAAAAATATTCTTAATGTATTCATTTGAATTTTGCCATGCGGTTTTCAGTTTTTAACTCGGGAAGCAGCATAAATTTTATAGACCACTAAAAAAATAGTTTTCATTGATATGAAAATAAAAATTCTGAAAAAATTGAAATTGAAAACGCAACTGGATTAAATTTTGGATAATAAGTACACCATGATATAGCTTTATAATAATTGCATTGATACTGGGATACACAGTTAATCGAGTTATTATAATTGTCTTTACTTTATTTATTGTTTATTCGAATGGATTTTACTCGCCATAATTTGTTTAGTGACTAAATAACTTTAATGTGACTATTTTGTCAACATTGAATTCCTAGCATATTAAAACGATATTAATCCAAATCACTCGACTTCTTATCGTTTTTACGTCAACATAAATAGATCTTTAATTTTGAGACGGTCTTTAATTGTAAGAAGGTTTTTCTACCTGTTTAAACAAATAAACCGAAGATTAGGCCTATAAATTTATCGCTGTCCGTCCGCATCCATTACAAAAAGCATTCCTATGAATTATGAGGTACTTTGTAAAGGCGCAGAGTAACCTTTTTATTTATCGCCTTTATTTATGACTCTTGTCCCACAATCAGAGAGCATAACCCACTTCAGAACTGTCCCACAAGAGCCCAGGGCCCGACTCTCGGAGTCGAATAATCGCAATTAAGTCACGTCCACACCGATGGGTGGGTGTAAATAATTGCAAATGAAGCGAATCAGGTTCTGCGGAATCGCGAGATCGCGAGATCACCGCAACAGCGAACAAGTTGATGCCTTTAATCATCTCTGCTCCACATAATCAATCCATCCTCCAGCCGTTGCGAGGGATCATCATTCAATGTCACGGCAGCGCTTGCACATTGACATCCACGAGTGCACCGCTCGAATTTATCTTAGATCTGCGGAAGATCTCTTTAAATGGCTTATTATCTGCGCTCGCGACGTCGAGACGGACAGCTGCGCACCGCGAGATGGACATTCAAATTTGCGCGCAATAAAAATGCATAATACGTTTTAACAGCCTGTCCGTGAATGTTGCCGCAGAGATCCATCACGAATTGCGGCCGCTCGGGCGGAGGAGAGGGATCTCGCAAAGGTCTGGACCTGAACCAATCCGAGCCTACTTGTAACAGCTATTTATAACCGTCGATACAAATCTACCTGAAAAGATTCTAACAGTTAATTCACCTCCGCTCCGGAATGCCTCGCGGGCTAGTTATGCTTTATGGAGCCTCCCATTGGCCGGGCCACTAGGAATTATAAATTGACAAAGAACATCGATTAACATAAGAAAAGATCGACTCGTAAACTTGGACCTTTACCAGTACAATAATTTCCCAAAGACAATGTCGTGATTAGCATAAAACGC
Source organism: Tolmerus cingulatus (assembly GCA_959613345.1). NCBI lineage: Eukaryota > Metazoa > Arthropoda > Insecta > Diptera > Asilidae > Tolmerus > Tolmerus cingulatus. Next base: position 18,591,257 of record OY390708.1, on the reverse strand, counting down.
GTGTAGTCGTAATCAAGGGAATTCTTGAGAACCTCGGCCACATGGCGACGATTCATGCATTTTAAAAACGGATCCACCAAACGGCGCGCGGATCCCACCTTCTTGGGCTCCTTATCCATTCAGGGAGCGATCTTAATCACTATCTGGGGGGCTTATCCGGGAACGGGAGGAGAGGCCTGGTGGCGGCAGCGTGATAACAATGCCTCAGCATCCAGCCAGGTATCCAAATTCGAGCTGCTCCAGAGGTTCACCTCTCCGGCACCGCTGATCAATTTTTCGATATATTCCGCAATTGCGCGACAGCAATTTCACTATTGAACGAGCCTCAGAACCGCGGACAGGGCTCGAACCGCGCACTTTTTACCTGTGTAGGAAGAAGGCGTGCACGATCACTGAAATTACATGATCTTTTCGATTCCACCTAGCGATCTAGTCGCGGTCGCGCTCAGCTCAACGTGCAGAGTGAAAATTCCACAAAACAAACTCAATTGCGGCCTCATCCGCAAAAACACCGGGATGCGCGCACGGCGAAACGCAAAAGCTGGCGGGCAGGTAACCGCCAAAAGCGGGCTCACTCACAGAAATCCGCGAAGACGATTCCGATCATACCTGGCCAACAGGTGCAACCGAACGCGATCACGTTTCCTTTGTCACTGACACCTTAAGTGTTGGGTAACTCCGAGAGCCGACTCGAGGGTAGAGGAAGCCGGTTTTGGAGCCGACTGTTCATAGCGCTTTTCGCGGGAGAGCTCGCCATACATCAGGTTGGGACTTTTATTAGCTCACGAAGGAAATTGCAGCAGTCATAAATAGTTTAAACTATTTTCTGGAAGAAAAAACCGGTCAAGTGGAGTAGAGTTTGGGTTCACCCTATGGAAGAGCGTCTGAAAACCTGCATTATTCACTTGGTTTTTGAGATTTTTAAAACTTTAGTATAAATTTTCAAAGAGGAAAGGGACTAAATTTATTCCTCTGCACCAGTAAGCAATAAATATATTTACATACTTAATTCCTTTTTTGAAAATGTTATTCTTAAATTTAAATTATTTACAACTGAGTAAAAATTCGAGAAAAGCTCCCCAAAAAACCATTCCGAAAACATCGTAAAAATAAATTATTCGTAAAATAAATAGGGCAGGATGAATATTTAGAAAGATTTTATTTAAACTACTTATAGGTATAACAGTTTTTAGAACTAATACAAATATGATTTAGCACATATGTTGAACAAGTTATATAAAAACTGATTCAATATGTCTTGTGTTATGAATTCAGCAGATAGACTTGAAAAATTACTGTTTCAGGACTCGAGAAATAATTATTGTTATATGAAACATGCTATAAAAAGATGTCTAATAATTCTTTATATTTCTGCCTCAAAATTATTCTGGAAATATGCCTCCCAGTCAACTTAAAATTTAACATTTATAAATAAGTGAAATTCTATACAACCTCAGAATGGCGTAATTACTAGGAGCAACTCTAAGAACTGCTGATCCTTTAAATAACTTTTATCCTTCGCTTTACACTTTTGATTAAAATCTGAAACTAACACCCACAAATAAAAGGAAATCTATTGGCATAGCACAAGAGATTTCTATGGAAACGTAACATTCAATAGCCGTATCCGCCCTCAAAATAAATAAATTAATATTTGCAAGCAAAACACCTGAGTTATAAGGGCAGGGAGGAGTCCACCGAATAAAGATGTGATGTTATGGGACGACGGGAAGACGTAGTGTTCGTAGATTTCTTTCAGGTGCATATCTTACTCAAGGCCGGCTGGTGCTGAGGTCGAGCGTCGAAATCGATTACGTTCGTTGATTAGACTCCGGGATCGATAACGATCATTACTCATTTTTAATCATACGCAAGTGCGCAGAAATATGCGTACTTGCTTGCGAATAACTATCTCACGTACCCATCGGAAAATTATTTCTTTTCTGCTGCTATCTTACAAAGAAATGTTGGGCTGATGCCGGCAGAAAATTTATCTAGGCAAAGAGGCTTGATCTCGATCTTGAGACACATTCTAATAAGAACTTAACTAACTCTAATCTGAAAAATTTAAAGTTTGACACGTTTATATTATATGTATAGTGCCTGTTGAGCATCGTATACTAAATGATGTAAACTGTTCGGCTCGAACCTTCCTTTAACAATTTTTAATTAGTTATAGAGTTTCCAAATTGTGAGTACTTTCTACCTTTTTACTTAAACTTCTGTAAATTTTAAACTCAATTAAAAGTTTCATACATATTTTATGTCATCAAGTTTTTTACCCAATTCTTGCAGAAAAGTAAACCGTACTAGGAAAACTTTTTCGTTTTCTATGTAAAATATTCTTATAATTAAAATTTGCAATTATTCTGGTTGTCATAAATATTATATTATATATTAATATTTCTGGAGTAATAAATGGCATTTTCCATAGTCAACAGACATTATGTACCTACTTACATAAATTTAATTATTTTTAAGGAAAATGTAATTTCTATTTGAACTGATGAATTTTTTGAAATTAGCCATTTCTTTTACTTTTTCCACTAAGAAATTAAATTTATTACATTTAATTTTGAAGAATTTTGAAGAAAACGAACAATGCAATTTTGGTGAACGTAATTAGGAAAATTGAAGTGCTTATTCTGACAATTCAAATATCTCTGGATATTTTCGATTAATTTTATAGATAAAGATTAGTACATATATTAATATTTATTCCCCAATGGGTAAATAGTTAATAGGAATATTAAATTATATTTTGTAAAGCCTCTAATATAAAAGCTACTACCATTAAGCTAACCAGTCGATGTAATTTTTATTCACCCACGAAAAGCTTACTTTTGTTGAAAGTGATAAATCTCCACATTTATAAATACTAATCGCTTCTGTTAGAGGCTCCAACTTTGGGAATGAGTAAACAAATTTGCATGTTTGGATTAATCTATTATTCGATGATCTCAAATTTGTTGTCCGCTTCCCACGGCCCCCTGGTGATGCTTTCATCATCGATATTCAAGATATTTTTCACATTTAATGGTCGCACACTTAAGAAAATTTGTCGAAACCAATAACGGATGCTTCGCGGACAAGTGCCGATCAATTACAAGATCTTATTAAGGACAGGATTATCCAGAAAAATTACTTCGATTGCGGGGTTTAGCGGCAGATAGGCCTTTGGAGACACGGCGAACGAGTGATGGTGATGAAATTAGTTCAACCGAAACCAGTTTGACCGCGGCACGGATCATTAATTAGAAACCCGTGTCTTTGGGGGACCTACAAAGTGAAGAAATGTGTTCCAACATCTTTCGCGACCAGTCAAGGCTGCTGGGTCCAGCACGGGGATTGTCCGCCTCGCACGAAGGACTGGCGACTGGCTAAAAGATTTTCAGTGTTTAGAGGATCTTTCTCAGGCATTGTTGGTGTGAATGTGCTGGACCACTTCCGCATTATTAGAATTACTCTGGTCCGCGAGAATGGCGTGTAAATTAGAGCAATACCTGCTGCGTTGTTTTAAGTACGCGTATTAAATTAGAAAAGGAGAAATTGCATAAGGTCAACACAATTAGAAGACGTTTTATGTAGTTTTTAATTCTGCTTCGACTTCCTAGCTACAGGTGGTTCTTACGGGTTTGGAGGCTGGGGAACAACTTTTTCTTGCTTATCAGGAAACTATTTGTCTTTTTTAAGATTCTCCCATATAGTATTTTTTTTAACTAGCATACGCTATTAAGTTTGATTTAATTACGTTTACTTAAAGTTTTTCTCGAAAATGGTAATAAGAATTTTGGAGAAATTTAAACAGAAACAGATTTTTGGACCGAGAAATTGATCTGGCTAGATCTCATTTCAGAACAAATTCTTTTCACCGAGGTACGAGTCGAAAAAGTTGCGAAATCTAGCGCTACTGTTAAATAATAAACAAACATGTTATACTGAGAATGACGACAAGTACATTTCAACCAGTTTTAAATCCAACTTAAGGAAGAACGCCCCTGTGAAGGAAAACAAAATTAGATTTCTTATTTTTGCATTTCTTCAAAGTATACATTTGGAGAAATACGTAAACTTTATAGACATTAACATTCCGAAAATAGACTATGTTACAGTGAATTGCTTGCTTTTAATTCAAAGAAAAGTTTAATGATAACTTTAAAGGCCTTTTTCTATTAACCAGTTCTTCTGATCTTGTGAGACATCGATGTATAACTATAGTTGCATTAAAAAACATATGTATTTTTTGTAATTATATACAAATTTTTATTTTTAAACACTTTTATTGAAACTTCAATGGGAAAATGACTTTGAATCTCAATAAAATATCCTCTACTAGATTATTTAAAATTAAATTAGTTATACACCACAAAAAATTTCCCAAGATTGACAATATTTTCTTACATAAATACAATTCAGGATTGAGTCACTTTTACCATTTCATAAATTTCATCAGCACTCGTGTTTTAAATTTGAATGTCTCTGAAAAATTTCGAATGGCGTTTGTAAATATACGTAGATTACTTTGTACTAGTACCTTTTTCTCTATCAAGCTTAAAGTGTCTTATAAAGTCCATTAAGCGCGGAGACCAAGAGTGCCATGAAGAGTTAGTGAAAAGTGCAAATGCAAGGGAATTCGAAAACAGCCTAAATAAGATATTCATATGAGGAGTCGTAAATATTTTTCATTTTGTCAACCATACGAGCGTACGAAAATTACACAATTATTCATTTGTAAAAGTTAATAGTAATTTTTTGTATTAATTTTGATATCGAAAAATTCTACATTCAAAGGTCGTATCTTGATAAATATTGGTCGGGCAAACATGAGATGTGTCTTAAATTGAAGATAATCTTTTTAATTAAAGCAAAACTATATTAATAATATAAGCCCCTTGTAAATAGTCAAAGATATTATGTAAAAAATCGTATAATAAATATCATTGAATATATAGTCACAAATTTTCATTGATTTTGGATATTTTATCCCCGCTGTCTACGGCAAATCCCGCAAAACAACATATAAAAAGATATCATAAAAAGCGACAGCTTACCATAATTCATCTGGCGTGAGAAATTTAATCAATCGCCTGATAAAGCAGCATAAGACAAAATGTTCACACCTTAAAGCAAAACCATCTCGTCTGGTGCAATTTATTTATTACCTGGAAAGAGAAAAATAACGAGTTAGACGCTGTACAAGACGGAAAGTCGGATTAGTCTGCAGTCTGCACCTATGGTCGCGGTAATCGGAACGCACCCAAGACTCTAAGGTCTTCGGGCGTAGCTGATTAATTAAATCGACAAATAAAAAGGATTAGACGTCCAGAGACCGGGCGTAGGGACTACTTTCTTTCTCCAGTCTCGCCCGACCGACGGAACGGAGATAATCATCTTAAGTGACACAACTACTTTCTCCGGATTAGGGCAGCTCGGGGCGCCCGAGGCAAACCTAAGTCCCTCATCAAATGGATTGACAAGAGCTTCTTTGCGACTTTTGTTGCTGATAAGCGTGGGAGGGCAACCGTCTAAAAATAACCCTGGAAAATCGATAGGCAAGTTCGGGCCGGGCGGCCCTAACGCTGCAAATAAAGCTGAGATTTTACGATTTTACAGGAAAAGTGATTGCCTTGCAGTAAATTATCGCTGAGCGCTCCTTGGATAGTCGCTTTAAGGGCAACTGCCCTGTTAAAGGGAACCTCCGAGGCCGTCTCCAATTAGGATTTAAATAAAAGGGAAAATTATGTTGCTCAAGCATCAGCGGTTTAATTAGACATGCACTATACTTGTTCTCCGCTGCTGTGTTATATTGTTCGATGTTTTCTGGATTTTATCGTTAGAATTGGTCATGTAAATTTTAACTATTATACGGCCTAACCTAGCGGAGAAGCATAGGCGGCTAAAAGATTTTTAAAATTCCATTTTAAATCAAAGGCTTGTAGGTCGTTAAGATCTGCTGTCATAGATTCTTTTACATCTATAAAATTTACAAGCACAAGTTTACAACTAAATGTGAATTCGGTACATATATTTGATCTTCAAATAAATATCTAATTTTAGAAAAATTTGAAACTTGTAAAATATTGGGGACGATCGGAAGATTCAGATTTGGAATATAATATTGAATAATTCATCATAGGAACATGAGTTTTAAACACATATGTTTTGTCAGAAGACCAATTCTCAAAGACCTCAACCCTAGAACTACCAATTGTTTAATTTTATATTTTTCACGAATTATGCGTATTAGAATAAATACTATATGTTTTATTTTCTATAATTTCAAACAAAACAAAAGTTCGTTCGTTGTAGGATATCTCATTGCCTGACTAATAAAAGTGCTTAGTTAAGGCTTATAAATATGTATGCATGCTCATAAAAGAGTTTTAATATTCTCTGTTTCTCGCAACACGTTTATGACACTATGAAGTAGAATTAATGAAACATTTTATTATACACCTTATTCAAGAATAAAGATGTTTTAAAACGTAAACTTTGAAATTCATAACATATTTCCAATTTCACCAGCCGTTTCTCATGTTTTATGATCTTAAAACAATATAAACAATTTCTTAAATTAAATTCTTTATGCGGTAAATGCACAAGAACATTAAAATTATTACAGACGCATAAGTGCCCCATGGATAATGGCACAATTTGCATCAATATTGCTTGAAACATTGACTGGCTTACTTTTTCTCTAATTTACAAACAAAAATGATCATTTAAGTGTTTTCGGATACGTGCCATCATAAAATCACTTAACTACCGCATATTCATTTCACAGAAATTACTCGCTTAAATGTAGTTTGCGTTAAATGTTATAGTTCTTGTAATGGGTACGATTTTTTAATGTAATGACTGTAATAAAAACTGGTACCTGAAGGGTTTATAAATCACAGATTTCAAATATCAGCAAATGCCAAATAAAGATTGGCGACTGTTAAAAAATAAACTATAAAGCAATTTTAAATATAGTATTTGCCCCTATCGATTTACGCGTTTTTTTAATAATTTCCATATTTAAAATTTATAGATTGAGGTGTCTCAACAGTTAAACTTTGTGTGATTTTCATCTAAGTTTTCTATCTACAGAGTTTTGTGGTTGATTGTTAATCTCTTAATCTATAAATGCCTCGTTTGTCGTTGTTTTCGATTTATTGCTAACTGCTCTAAAGAACCAAGCAAGAAATAGATAAGGATACTGTGTGCCAATTGAAAAATAAAACTTATTATATTTTGACATGTGAATAGGTTGTCTTAAAGTAATCGTTTTTATTCGAAATTGTTTCACATTTTAGAAGCCTTATTAGGGTAGAAGCAGTAAATTAATATATTGAGTACCTCCGCCCTACTCTTTGAAGGGTCTTTAGAGTAAAACACGCCAAATGGGTTTGAAGAGGTAAAGCGTAAAGCTTCAAAGCGGGGCCGAGCCCTTTAGGTGTAATGCGTGAAAATTAGCAAGGAATGACACTTAAGGACAAAATGAAACAAATAATAGGGGAGTTGCGAAATTTCCTGCCCGTGCACCTCTGCGAGTCTCTGGTTACTGAAGTGTTCCATTCCATCCCCAAAAGAGGTATTCATTAGAAATTTGTTACTTTTACTTAATTTCGCACTCCACCGCCCCAAAACAAGGACGGAATGAGCCCGCTTAACGTGAGACGTCGTCTAGGGCCTTGTCACCAACCCAAACGCCTAAATGGAAAAGAAAACCGAGATAAAAGGCCACCTCGGCTCGGCGCTTTTATGTCGTCCACATTTTCAGAAATTATCCTTTTTCCGTTGCAGAGATGCCGTGAGGAAGGCCCTCCTGAAGTTCCTGAGGGATGGAGTTGCACCGAGCCAGGAGTGCACACAAACGGAATAAATTTGCGCCGATCTCCCGGTTCCCGCCTAAAAGAAGCCGTCTGCCTGTGGACCCGGTAAGTCGGGTAATTTCTATGCAGTGCGCTTTTCATGTGTTTTTTACTATTCACAATTTCCCATACGCCACCCGGAGATGAAATTCATCTCCTTTCAAAGCGCGCTTGCAGCTGAGGTGGCCACTTGGCCCCACGCCTCGCGAAGCTGTTGCTCTGATTGCAGAGGCATTTTCGCTTTGAAGTCGCTCTGCGTTTAATCTAGTTCTATCTGCACCGCGCTGCCGCCCTACGTGCTCCCACCCCCGCCCAGAACTGAGTTAGGGGCTTGAGAGGGATGCACCGGGTGCTTGGGGTGCCTTTGGGATACATTCTAAATGAGTTGCGAGCGTAATTTGAAATTAACATCAAAATTAATTATCAAAAGCTTACGTCAATAATCGTTTTGCAACGAATCACATTTTTCGAGCTGGAACTATCATCGAGCACTGGTAAACTTCAAATTTTAACGGTCGAGTTATTAAAAACTGCGGAAACTAAAACGCGCGCGAGAACTGCGTCGCCTATCAATATGTAATTTGTCAATCAACAACTTGATTCGTCACGGCACTCTCACTAGACTCGGGATCGTAAGAAATGTCAAACTCGTATTGCGTTGCAGCTCAACAGGCTCATAAAAAACGGTACCCTCGCGGCTGGGTTGCAGCGCGAGAACTGAAGGTGCGGAAATTCCTCAACGTCGGAGGCCGCTGCGTACGGCCGACTCCGAATTGCATAATACGCAGGCGTCATCTTTTGAGAAAATACCCTCGTGATGCGAGTTTTGCAAGCACTCAGGGAAATTATTTCTGAGCATTTCTTGACTTCAAAATGGTTTGTGTCTCAGCGGAAAGGTCACAGTAGAGAATTTATAAAGGAATTATGAAATACCTTTTGCAGTAACCAAAGAGGGAAGTTTTACTAACGTTTTATTATTTATTTTATCTCGTTATGTACACCTTTATTCAGAATATTCTTTCAAGTTAATCTAGAAAACCTTAATAACTATTAATTAATGTTTGTTTTTTAATTTTTTTGAACTGCATATCACCGCAATTTGATTTGAAATAACCTAGAAGACACACTTTTTCGTAACTTCTGTTTAAGCCAGTTTAAGTTATACAAATCTTATTTTATGGTGACATCTATTGTTAGTTAGAATGGCTGTCTTCCAGACAATATGATTCTGAAAGGTTTTCTGTCGACAGAGAATTAATATTAGGTATTTACGTTTCATAAGTTGAACGTTTTCAGTGATTTTTGATTATCTGATGCGATATAATAATTTGTATTTCCGTCTTTCGTCTCTTATAAATATATTTTTGAACGCTATTTTTTCTCTAATAAATTACTTCAATAAAACACATCTTATCTATATAATCAATTAGGTTGGTGACTCTTGACGACTATAAAACTGACTAAGCTTCAGCATAGTATCTATAACAGTTAAAATTGAATTTTAAAGAAGTTATGCAAACTAAAATGTTCATAAAGACAAAACCCAGATTTTTTCTTGAAATAATCAGGGCTATATAATAATAATTCGGTTTTATTCAATCGATCTGATGTCCGTTTTATCAATTTAACTCTTTTCCTTTGGCATTTTAGCTAAACAGCTTCATTCACTATTTCGATATTAATTCCTAGGGTTATGTTCAATATTTAGTATGTTAATTCATATTAGCATTATCGTGCTCACATATTTTCAGTATGATTTATCATAAATTTCAAATACTCAAAATTACGACTTGAATAATTCGGGCCGCAGTTTGCTGAGATTAAAATTGACCATCTTGGATTGTAGGTGTTAATAATAATATTAAGTTATGAAAAAAAATGTTAAAAAATGAAGTTTTGTTCATTCTTAATGTTCCCTTTTTAAATATCTCGAACGGTTTAAGTTGTAAATCTTCTGGATTTATTTTAAAGAAGATACTTATTCTTCCCTTTATTGCAATGGAAAATTCCAAAAGCTCAAAAATTGGAAAAACAGAAATTTTCGGTGAATATTTTTGGTTAAATTCTTCACCCATAACTCCCATTCATTCAAACTAAAAACACCATTAGAATTTCAAGGTGTTTGATTTTCGAAGGGAGACAAAGATAATTGAGTGCGTTGTTTAATTTTTATGTTCAGTGTAGTTTATTTATTAGTTCGAAAATATGGATTACGTCGGTAAGTTATCTATAGTTTCAACAGGATTGTGGATGATGCCACAAAGTGACTTAAACAATCGCTTTATTAAAATTATGCTTTAGCGATTTCAACAAATAGTTTTGTAAATTGTACTTTTATTAGGTCATGGAAATTCCTGAAATCATCGGTTGATGCTGATAAGCAAGTAACTTTGACGATTAAGAAAATACACATATTTTGTTTTATGACGGTGGACAGACTAACTAAATATATGCCCTATGTTAACTAAACTTTGTTCTACAGATGTTTTCTAAAAAGATTTATGGTTATAAATTGCTTACTATCAGATTTGAATACCTGCTGATAAAAATTGCATTTAATTTTTATTTGTGTCGAATTGGTCACAGAGTGCACATGATAACGAGCTATAACAGAATTCGTGACAATTTGATTTGAAGTGAACAAAATTCTGGGCAAAACCGCCATTTGACGCTATCCGGGCTCAGTATCTGGAATTACTCCCTAATGACCACTTACGCAATCAGGCTGTGTCCAGCCCGCGAACGGCCCGCAGTGCCCTCGTCCGTCGGTGGCGTTCTTTCGCATTTTTTCGGAGTTAATCCCCAGTAATGGGTCGACAAAGGAACCCCAAAAACCATAAATCCCCAATATTTAAATTGTTCCTCCTGTTTCCTGTTTCGCGATATTTGCTTAACGCAGGAGCTGCGGCATATGTGTGTGACTCCGCGGAATAACTCTTCGGGCGCAGGTATGCTCCCAGAGGCAGGTGCCACTTTTTGGAGTTTTTGCCCTACATTCGTCTTCCATGTTCTCAGGACGTTAATCATCTCGATGGAACCTCTTGGAAATGTGAAATATGATCCCGCGGTATCGTGCCAAGGTGCATTTAGACCCTGCTCCTGTCGAACACGCCGGGCACCGATTCGTCCCGAAACCAATCGGCGGGAGCCCGCCGGGAATGAGACCCAGTCAAATAAGATGAAATATGTTGGAGGAGGCGGGCAGTGTGCTGCACCCGAATTCCTTGGAAGTCGCTCGGTGGTGAAAAAATTCATTATTGGGCTCATTTAGGACTGACATTTATTTGACGATGGGATTAGGCATAATATCTGGAGATTTTTGGTTAATTAAGAGATATAAACTAGCCCATTGCGTCGAGATTTAACGCCGTGAAAGGAAGCTGAAATTCGAATGATTGCTGGCTTGCATGGTTTTGAACGATTAGGGCATTTATTGAAATGTAAAGATTTTTATATAGTATTTACTGTCATATGTATGTGGTAATTGATTTCCTTTCAAGACTTTTGTTGTCTTATTCCTAATTATTTTAACTCTTTAAGTGCATTTTGTCCACTAAGTTGGGTGGGGTTTTGGTTATTCGATGTAGCGATCTTGTTAACTTTAATTATATGTACATGTGGTGCAATAATGGACACCTATAGTAAGTTAGTAGATTCTATGCTACATAGACTAAAGCAAATCAAAACCAGCGAGACGAAATAAGTAATTTAAATAAGAATGAAACACTTAAATTTTGTTATTTGTTATTAGATTAGTTAGAGTATGCCATACATTAAAAATATGTACAGTCAAGTCTCCTACAACGTGATTAATTCGTACCGTGTTATGAGAAACGTAGAATTAATTCAAATCATGATATGCGTTCTATGGACCCCGCATTTTGAGAAACATGAAAATAAGACAAATCAGATTAATTTATGCCACGTTAAACCACCCCCGCCTTCTATGGAAACCGCGTTATAAGAAACTCAGAATTAATACAAATTAAATGAATTCGTATCGCTTTATATGGAATCTTAGAAATAAAAAGAGTCTATGTAAATTAGACCTATATAAAAGCTGAATTCTCAAAGTAATAAGTTGTGACTGATACGGTTAATAAATAAAATTGTATAATATAAATGACAATGAATATGCAGATTTTTCCATATTTAAATTTAGTTTTAACGAATATAATACATAGCTCATATAATAAAATTATAAAGTTAAAACTTGTTTCCACCAAAAACCTTAATTTGATTTAATATTAGATGGTTTTATTATTCATCATCACTACCATTTGAGTTGTTGGAATGTTCTTGTATAAAAAAGGACTTGAATTTGATTGTTTGACAAACTATATAAATAATATACGACTTAAACTTATACAAGCATTCAAACATTTTTGTTGAAACATGCGGTATAACTAACGATATTTTATTTGGTCCTTAAATTTGATTTAAAGGTAGTCGGGCATTAAATAGTTGAAAAATGTTGAATAAACTCTCTGTGGCATTTCCGCATTCATTTTTCAGCCGGATGGAGTTGCGGGCCGCATTTAGGGTCGCGAAACAACAGCGGTTTGAACTTAAAATTAATTCCCCGCGGGTCTGTTTGCAATTCCACGCGGTCTGCAGCGTTGTCAAAACAAAACTACACAAGTGTCCTGAATTTGTCAAATGGATGTTTTACGCAAAATAAAAGCACAGGGCCGTCGCAACAAAGGGGTTTTGCATGCGGCCGCGATCGCCGTTTGCATGTTCGTGTCATTGCACTTTGATGCCGCTGCATTCGGTCTATGGCCCAACATAAATTTTCCAATGATTAATTGCCCGGGGCACGAACAACTGTCTCATCTACTCGCGGGGCGCTCTGCACTTCGCCAGCGGAGCCCCACTGGAGGAAGTGGCCTCGCAGCGGCTTAAGACGGCTTAGTCCCGCGGCTGAGCATGTGACGGGGTTTCTGACGTCGGTTAACCACTTTTTGTTACTACCCGTCGCACCGCAGGCCGCGGGTCCGTCGCCCGGACACCCGTCAATCGCGCAGCGGCGTCGCATCGGTGGGACTTTTCCAATCGAATTGGCCCGGCCCGGGCGTCGCAGTGGCACGTCGAATCGCCTTAATCCCGGGCTCAGCGATTTGGACAAACAACCGCCACCAGGTAGATCGCAGATAGTCCCGCGCGTCCCGGCGGAACACCTCCTCCACGCGGCTGGCACGATGAGGACCATATCGGATGAGATTAAAAATGAAATCGCTTCCATCAAAAACCAGAGCGGGCGACTTATTCCGAGCCTATCGTATTTCCCCGTACTCATTTTTAGTTTTTTCACTCAAATGGTTACGGGTAACTGGCCTGCGAAGTGCGCGGGAATCGAGATTAACTTCACTCGACTTCGCTTACCCTGGTAAGGGGCACTGCGCAAAGACGACTGGGGAATGTCTCGGTTTAACTATTCTTGACCTGGATGCATATCTTCCATACCAATAAAATTCGACAAGGCACCTTCGAGATGGAAACACCATCGTTATGTTTATAATGTTCGTAATGCAACAATGAAAATGTATAACTCAACTTGAATTTATATCGATTTTCTGACCTTTACTATGCAAAGTATTACTAGAAAAAAAGAAGCAATATCTTGACGACTGTTAATCCAAAAACATTTATCTAACCCTCTTAGAAAACACGATGACTATGTCATGTAAGTGTAGCATTATACATATGTATATTATAAAATCACCATCAAAGTAAATTAAAATGTAATAACGACGTTTTCAACGAATCAGAATAATACTGATTTTGAAGAAATTATGTGTATTTTGTGTACATATAATAAAAAGACCGTAATAAGTGCCTACTACACTAATATATAAAGGGTACAAATTGTGCAATAGTTTGTGTAATTTTATGGAAGTAGTTTTGGATGCACATAGTCTCCAGTTATTTTAGAAATACATATTCCACAAAACTTTTTTAGAGAGCAAAGCAAAATTTAGTAGATGAAATAAACACTGTTTTAATGAATTGTATTGTTCTAAAATTTCGCAACATGCCAGTGTATGGAAAATATTCATTGATTTATTAACACGGGATTTTCATATTTATGCTTTTGTAATACATACATATCTGAATTGGATCCTGTCTTTAAGTGCAACACCTTCAAAGTGCAGAATATTGCAATCCTGATGCTAGTAGATTAATGACTTTTAAAGGAAACATAAAAACTGAATAAACCGACACTAATTAATTATCTGATATGTTTTGGTAACTTGTTCTAATATGAAGTATAAATACGCGTGGATATGTAAATGTTGGCTTCAAAAAGCAATTGTTTTAACATATATGTAGATGCAACGTGTATCATCTTTTACTTTTTAAATTAGTTTGAAACATGGGGTTTTGCATAAACATATATTAAACATATATCATATTTACGCACGGCATTTGCAGGGCATCTCTGTTTGCATCTCCTCGTCTCGTTTCTCAAGAAATATGCTAACTACAGAGAAAAATAAAAGTCTTGAGTGGAACCCCACTGCAGAGCAGCTGCAGCCCGGGAATCATTCAAGAGGAGCAATAACAGGTTCGTTCGCAATCCAAAGTTTATTTCCATTATATTGCCCTTAGTCACCCCAAGGAGCGCCAGGAATAATAGAGAAATCTCGGGCTCGAACAGGAATGGAAGCAATTCAATTTAGCGAAAGCCATTCACACCTGATCCTCGTTTCTTATTGTTTGCTTTTTTAAAGTCCTCACGCGGTGACTCCTGGGGGTGAATATTTGAGAACGAGTTCGGCTAAACTTTATTGCAAACAAAACAGACGAACCCGGCTCGGATCGTCTGGAGGAACTTCTTCGGGTGTTAAATTGGATTCGAGGGAATTGATTTGATAAAAATGCAAATCGGGCCGCGATGCAGGTCGGGCAACTTAATGTCGGCGTTGAAATATTCCGTGTGACTTTTGAATACCACTGGTTTGGTGGTGAGTCCCCATTGAAACAGAAGTCCTTTTCCATTAACCCACCCACTCGCAGGAAAGTGGGTATTGATCCTGGCTGCGGTGTTTTCTATCCCGGCCAGCGCGCGTGAGGCGTCTACCAGGCGAATTTTCTTGCGATTATATATTCAAACCATCGGCTCTTTAGTTTACCAGAGAAAGCTATTGAGCGTTTTAAATGAAATGTCAAAGTTTGGATATTTATGGCGGCGATTTATGCTCCGGTCTTCGGAACTTGGACCATTTGGTCGGCGTCCACGACTGGGTAATTGTGAAAGCAGTTTAATTGTGTGTAGGTAATTGAATAAATTCCTTCTATTATGCTAAGTTTAAAGTTTCCTATATTTATCGGTCTTTCGAGTTCGCAAGAATAAATTTCACTTAATTGTTTATTGAAGTTTGAAAAACTTAAACCGAAATTATAGTTTTTCGGTACTCACCAAACTTGGATCGAAGTTTAGAGAGATGTAACTTACCTACCTGAAATAAAAATAGAAAAATTATAATTTTCAAAAGTATTAAAAGTTCGGAAAATTTATGTTGGAAAAATATTGTTCATGTTCCAAAGAGTTTTAAGAGCGTACAGGTTTTTTCAATTAAAAGTTGTACTCATTGCAAAGAAAAGTTTCTTGCATCACTATAAGTATGTCCATGTGTATATCATTATAGGTATCTACAATATATATTTCTTTTTACATTCCTTTTGGGAGCTGCCCACCCATATTTTTTCTTAATTGTTTTACCAAGCACCAATAATATTTCATAAAAGTTTTTTTTTTGGTTACGCAAGGTGAACAGCATATTATGAAACAGTGGGTAGATGAACCCAAAATATTTGTAATTAAGTCATTTGGATTGGCTCGATTAGATCGCATTTTTGGACTGTCCGTTTAAAATTGACCTTGATTTCTTAAATAAATTGTCTTACTCATGTATTTTTAAATGTTTCGAGTGGCTGGTATACTAAGAAATTCATTGAGTATGAAAATGTCTATAAATGTATTTCAGTTAACAAAAATAAATATTGGTTTATACTTATAGACCAAGTATACATACATGTAAATCATTCACATATTATGTCATATGTTTTTATATGTCACGTTACATGTATGTCTCACGAAAAACTATCGTTGTTCTGTGCTCGTAATCTTACACTGATATTTATTGCTACTAAATATATAGTTTAAAGTTAAATTTTAATTAGCAAGAGTATCATCAAGTGAGTCACTTTTAGTATTTTGTTCTCTTATATAATTTGCAATCCTTTATTGGAATTTCGGGCAAACGTATTTTTAACTCATATTAAAAACCAAAATATTAATGGATGGGTGCATCTTGCTGAAAGTATTCCTTTTCATTTTCATTATTTATTTGCCTCTACAACGTTTGCTATACTTGAGGAAGTCGCAACTTTAATGAAAAAATGATGCAACAGTGCTTATCCCACACTCTTATTGTATGCATGTATGTTTTACGATAAAAAAGCAAAATTACAATTTCAAGCTGTTATTTAAAATTATTGTGTTTTTAAGACATAAAATTGCCACTGCAAAGCATAACTTTACAACTTAATTGTACATGTTTCGAAGAGAAATAATAGTTCATTTGCAGTAAATACGTTATAGGTTGGTGCAAACTCTAAAGTTAGGAATTATTACATATTTAGTACCTCATAAATATGCAATTAATCCTACACAAAAAAACTGGATTAGGCTCTGGCGAAGTCGCGCAAAAAATATAAGTATCCTTATAATGTTACCAGTATTATTTATCTCTCAGAGTCTACTTAATTTCGCTCATTCTGATGACGAGTTTTCTTTTCGTTGAAACTGAACTTGTTAGCTTTGAATTATTGTGTGTAAATTTCGTGCACTATAAAAACTTGTTATATCCTCATACGTATGTTTTGCGACTGGAGAGTTAATTAAGAGTTTAATTGATAATGAGGTATGTTTCGAAGCTAAAAAAGTTACAGCCAATTATGAAAAATAGTTCTAGAGCTAGAAGCTGAGGTTCCACACCATATAAAGAAGTTTATGTTGCGGCGCAACGGATTTAATTCGAGCTCAGCAAGAACAGAACTAATTAGCGTTGATGTAAAGCATAGTGGAACTTTCTACGGACATAAAGATGTATTGGCGTAAAACGTTTGGTTCCGTGCTTTCTTCTGCAGCTCATTAAGAAGAGACAAAGCTTGTTAGACGTGCTCGCGAAGAAAGCGGATTCCTAGGCCGGATCTGCGACCAAATCTAATTTGATCTCCTGTACCAGCTCGCATGTTCCTGGGGGAAAAGGAGTGATTAGAAAGAGTCTGCTATCGGCCTCATTAAGCCCCAGACTGTGTCTAAAGTCCAAACCAGTTTGCAGTTCTTACGCCGATTTTCGCGGAACAATAAAACGAAGAAGCGACACGGTCGTCTGCGACTGCGATGAAAAGTCCCGTCGCAAGTGTTGACATCCGCGACGTCCCTTTGATGTTCCTGGAGCAGAGGCGACTCGTCCCATCGGAGGATGTTTAATCAACGCCTTCAATGCCCGCGGCTATTGAAATGGAATGCTCATGACACCGGAGTCATATTCATCTGTCTGGCGGCCATTGTGCGTAGCGGCCGCTGCAAGTGGGGCTGACTTCGCGTCGCTGTTCTGTTTTTATAATAATCGCGCTGTTTTGTCCTTCCCTCTTGATTTATCGTGATTCTGCTGTCAGAGACAATTTTAAGTCGTCAAATGATTTTCTGATTGCAGAGCATTTTCACTCCGCAGAACTTGTCGCGATTTCTTGAATAAAAACAGAAAGAAGGGAAATAAAGAAATCGCTGCAACGATTCCAGTCGCGAACAAAGGTGTTGCATGAGCCTTCTTGGTGATCACAACACAATTGAATAGGTCTCCTTTGCTAGGAATTTCCATCGTTATGAGATGTTTTCCGAGAAGATGCTTCTGTGCATTGTTCCGAGATGGTTTTTTTTTTTTATTAAATGAAAGGAAAAGTGCACTGCACTGTAAGTGCATATAAGGATTAAGAGTTTACAGAAGATGTTAGAATATTGCAACAACTGATCCGATGCCCTGATTCGAGAATTCCTTTCCTCAATCGCGATAATTATTCTTTTATCACAATGTTTCCATTTAGTAATACATATATCCACCAAGCTTTATTAAACAAATAAGGTGGATAAGAAAACAAATTGTAAGCATTTTTACGAGATTAAATTTTGACTTTTTTAACCTTTTAATGTATAGTAGCATTATTTTGTTTTAATTAATATTACGTGATTTTCCCCCATTGTACTATACAATATTATTGGAGTGTAAACTTGAATATCATTTTAATCTGCTTTAAATTATTTAACTGCATATAGCAATTAGTACGCTCTATTTGCTTAAAGAACAAGGTTTTGCATGATATTACTAACTTATACATAAATATGCATACATCTGTACATAAATGATTAACTGTGAACTCTAAACTATATTTATTACATTCGACATAATAAAACTCAATAGCATCATGTACATATAGCTCAGGTATGTATAAAATCTGTTTTTGCAGACAATTGTTTAATAAGAGAAAAGTATGTTAAAGAATTTATGAATAATTTTAACTTCAAAAGTTATGTTTTTTAAATCGATGCAGCAAAAACCGTCGATCTTCCGACCCTTTGAAATTAAAGGACAATTGCATTAGCCATTATTATGTAATTTTAATTGTGGTGAAAAATAGCAAATCAGTGAGCAACAAATATTATTTTATTTATGAAGTGAAGACTGTAGTTTAGTTTCCATTTTAATTCATAGACTTAAACATTGGAAACACTTCTTTTTTGAATTGAGCTTTGAGTGGATCTCAATATTTAAATCGGCTTCCTTAAACGTTTAAACCTGTCCAAATGAATAACATAGAGATTAGTTTTAAAAAAGAGATATTGATTTCATTCATTGTTAATTTTCTTATTCAGGGTAAATGTATAATTTATTTTTCGTTGAATTCTAATAATTGGTAATTTTGCATCATTGTTTTTCGATTATATTTGTTTAATATTTATCTGTCGCGTTTAAAATGTTTTAATATTTCATGAAAAGGCTATTCTAATTATTAAAGTCTTACGTTTATAAAATCTATAAAATAATTTATACTGAAATTGTAAATCGAAGTATCCAGATATTTCTGATTTGGATATATAATACCTATGTAGGTGATCCCAAATTTCGATCTGCTTCATTACGAATGTATTGTTGGTTAATTTTAACCGGAGATGAGTTTTTACGGGGAGGATTACCACAAACGAAGATTTCTATCTTTATTTTAGGATACGGATATCCGATTCATTTATGTACACTTTACGAAACTTAAATAAGAAAACTATTTGGATATTTGACCTGATCCACTGATCTCAACAAAGGTGACATACAACTATCTGAACACCGAATCATATTTGTCACTCATGCTTTTCAATGAGCTTTAAAACCTTTAACTGTCCGATATGTAATACTATACTTTCTACTTTTGTGTGGCTAGCCTCTAGCCAGGTTTCGAAATAGAAAGAAGTTTGATCTGCGCAGAATTACCTGACAATAGCAACTTTGACAATAGCTTTGGGCGGTGCGTCCCAAAATCGAGGCGCAGGTGGAACCCATTTCGAGAGTAGCTGGTAGTTGCCCTCGAGCAACTCCATGCACTCCACGACCTCCTCCTCCGATTCATCCATGCTTCGTCACTTCACTTAAAAACGCTCACTTGTAGAAGCCCGGCATCGTCGCACAGTTTCACGAGACCACAAAAGACACCACACCTGCACCAAAATGTCGCCAGCATTTGCGCTTTAGCCGCTTTCCGGTAGCTTATTGCGCAGCAACTTCGAAAACTCTGTTTCCGCGCAGAAAGTTGAGAAAATTCTAATCAGGACGAGGTTGGCTAGATTTTGCGTTTTGCATCCCTTACATTTTACAAGGATAGGGACGCATGGCTGTGACAGTGTGCGGGCGGGACTTCTGGGCTCCGGTGGTCCCCTCGCATGGTGCAGGGAGCGAACGGCTCGTTTATCGCGCAGTCTGCAGCTCCTTCTTCAAGGACTAGGGTAGCACACACTCTGAATTAGACAAAAACGCGATGGGGTTGCATCGGGCTCACCAACACACGGGGGTTTAACAAATTCAAAACAAGCGCTAACCCTCGGCCGGTTCGGGTGGATTTCACTTGGGGTTTCTCGGCTCCCGGCGAGAAGGGTTCCAACAGGACTGCGCTTCCCGTCCGACCACGTGGCTCGAAATTAGGGATTTTTAATACATCCCTTGCCTTGCCGTGGCGCGCAATATTTTAGAGCATTTTTGTGCCACTTTATGAGATGAGGTGCACACCCTAAGGGTCGGTTTATTGTCAGTGCATAAGGTGAGTTTCCGAGTTTCGGGGGGTGGCTTAGTCATTAACTGTAGCCAGTAGCGGCGTGCGGCATTGCTTTTCACGGGACAACGACAAATTAAAACTTGTAATTGTCGGGCCGTGAATGGCATAATGCAATGAATGGAACTTTTGAAAAGCTCATTTTTATTCATTTCCTCGGTAGTATCTAAGTGCTCCTGGAAATTTGTTATGAGGACTGCTTTAATTGTTCCGAAGGGTCCTTAATCCTTGTAAACGTAATTACGAAGCGGAAGACGACTGCGTCTCACTCCAAGTAATTTTATTTTAAAAAAATAGTAACTAAATATGTTTCAGTAAGAGACAGACTGCACAGAAATGTCAACATTTTCCGGCAAATCTTGAAATTCAACCAGTGTTACAAGAAAATGGTCAAAATATAATTAATTATAAAAATCACTTTTGTATTGTGTTCATATATTTTGATAACATTATAGAACATTTATCTAACGTAGTGCAAAAATGCATAAACTTTAATAACGCGGTTTTTGGTTCATTTCATTCCCACACCATTTTCGTGGAAATTGTAAAAATAAATCACCAATCCAAGATATTTATATATTCTTTTTCAAAAATGTTTACACAAGTTTTGTGGTTATAACAGTAGGAACTAAGTTTATTTCTTATTTCGAAGTCGAAAGTTTTAAAAGCACTCTAATAACTAAATCTAAATTAATTAATCAAAGTTTTGTATTAGGTTGCAAAAATACAGAATTTTTATTTTAAAAGATCTAAAAAATTTGCTCACACCTTCAAATTAGATATGGGTTATGAGATATTAACCGAAAGAATAAAATTAAAAATATATAGTTTTCTCTTTTAAAAACCGTACCAGGCATAAAATATTGTTCTGTTCGATCACTCATATTTTTAATGAGAACAAATAATAAATTTAGATCACTCAAACCAATTTTTATCTTAGCACATTTTTATAGGGCTGATTCTGATGGATAGTTAAAATATCTATCTTGTTTCTTATATATTCTTACAGTAGTAGATACGAAATCCGAAAGCGATTCTCACAAAACTTTAAAATCACTTTTATAGCGGAATATTGACAAACGTTGAAGTACGCCGGTTTGTCAGTTCAGACATTTATTGTAGCTCAGTTGTTAATTCCAATCCAAGATTGTCCAATTATCTTCAGTTAAACTTGGAGATAAAAGTTGCTTTCGCAGAATATCGGATTCAATCTTAAATCGTAACATTTTCCGGTATTAGGGTTGGTACAGAACCAATTATAGCATAAAATGAAGTAAAGAAAAAAATAAATGGTAGTGTCTACAATATCATAAAATTAACACCTTAGGGACTGCCTCGAAAAACACCATAAACGCTCTGCACGCGAGAATTATTGAGGCTGCGGTCTCGTTTGATAGTTTTCTTCGCGCTTTTTCATGCGACATCTAGTCGAAACAATAAAACTCGGCGGCCATAAAGTGACACGAAACATTCCCGGACTAATAAAGCAAATACAGGGAATAGAAATTATAATGAAGTCATTGCTGTGACAAGACCGGGTCATTGGTCTTCGTCACAGAAGTGTGCTGCGAGTGCTAGTTAGCAACACTTTTTATTAGGCGTTGTATAGCAATTTTCCATTCTCGACCGTAACGCTTCCCGGTGTTGTCGGGTTTTAACGAACGACGAGTGGTCAGTAATGGCGACAACTGGTCATGCAGAGCACCGCTTTACCATAAGCAGGTAATTGAAGTCATTAAATATGCAAAAGTTGCGGATTATTGTGACAAAAGGAGTTTTTACTTATTTAAAAAAAGATGTCTACCTCGTTTTGAATCCATGTCTGCAATCTCAATTTGTCGCGCAGACCCACTATGGGCAAAGTTGAGACATATCTTTTTAATGGATGAGACCCCACAGGCCTGATTTGGGTAATTTCGCAAGTCCGTAGATAGGTGGGAGCAATTATTCAAATTATAACTTTTAACGCTTTTAGTTGCTTTCAATCTCCGTAGATGTACGAGGCTCTCAGATCCACTTTAGCATAAATTACAATGAAACAGCAAGTTATCCAGAGACAAATTGGTTTTAGCACATTCGTGTGCTTTTAAATATTCAAGGTCATATTATAAGATAAATCATATGAAATATAAAGTTACCACAACTTTTCGATTTCATATTTAGACATTTTAGCAAGGTTGAAATAGTGAAATATGAAAGATAATTCAAAATTCTTAAACATCTAGGGAGATTGAAAACTTTTAGTAAATCTAAATGCGTTTAAGCTGAAACATATTTAGTGACATCTAGCTCAATATCTGTTCGTTACTAGGTACTAAAACGAAAAATTAAGGATTAAAAACTGAAACAAAAAGTGATCAACATTAATTTTTGGTTGGCCTTTTCTTTGAAATGTATCTTTCTTCAACAACGGGTTCCTATACATAAAACTGAATTCTATTTGACACTGCGAAAAATTTTCAATTTTCAATTATCCTAGTTTATCTATAAAATGAAAACGACATATCAGAATTTTGAAAAAAAAGTCTTTATGAAGAAAGAGTAATCAAAAATTAATTTAAATAAAATTTCAAACGATTTCTTGAAATACGAAAAACAAACGAAATCCCTGAAGAGCTCCGCCGCCTCTGGGCTAGAAATGAAAATGAAATGGAAAGTACTTAACAGCTCCAGTGCCGGCCTCGTATTAATGAAGGGTGCTTACCCCCGATGTTTTGAATTAAAAACCTTCAAAACATTCCACCAACACTTGGTTTGCTCTGTCCACCGCTAAACGACGAAAGGGTGAAACGCAATTTCGAAATCTTTGGTCCAAAGGGGCTTTCATTTCCAACACCCCCGCTTCCGCTAGATTCTAGAACATTGGGGCTAGAGTGCAGCATGTGAGGCAAGGACTGTGCGTAGATATATTGCGTGCTGCGTATTTTCCTTACCTTCAACGCGCAACTTAACTTAAAGGCAGTTGAGAAGCGGAGTGGAGGCCTAAAATTTCACGCTTGGGACCATTCCTCCCGAGGGATGGAGCTTGGAAATACCCCCGGGCGTGTGTCAAATCAACCTGCACACCACCACCACTCGGAGATAACAAAAGGAGCTCCTTGGCGGACTGGGGCAGGTCCTGCGAAGGACTCACTCGGATAATTGTAAACATGTCTGCAAATATAACGAGCGACTTACGAGGGGTTGAATATTGATTAAATACAGCCCTCGTGGTGGTCGGGATATTATTTACATATCTAAGTGGGATTAAGGATTTTTTGATATTTTCGGATACAAAGGCAACTGCGAGTGAATCTCGTTGCTTCCTGCATCTGGGAAAGATAAGGAGTTGTCGCCCCTCTGCAGGTCGCATTTCAGGCGAATTGAATTTAGCCACCCCCGCAGAAACGGGCTTTACTCACTCGTTTTTGTGTACAAAACCCGGTGGGTTTGCGAACTTCCTGATTTGGTTTTATCCATTACCCGCCCCGCGGGACAGGGTGTCTCTGGATTTCAATGCAGCGCCGCCGATGACTTATTAAATTTATTCATCGGTTGATTTGATTTCATTCGATTTGCAATGCATCAGCTGATCCCAGGAGTGAAGGATTTGTGCTAGAAAAGGCCTCACCCTGATTCAATTCCGACGCAACAGGAGGGTCAATTTAAAGTTCTTAATTCACGCCCGACTAATTTCGTGATTTAATTTAGATGTTCGAGGGGCGTGTGTACACCGGAGGCAGTCTGAGGCTGCGTCTGTTATTTTTACACAAACCATTTCCACATTTGGACAGATTAAATTAGAGCCTTGTTACAAGATCTTGCGAGATTGCTTGGCTTAAATGGCGCCATAAAACGAGACGTAAGCACTGCAATCCAGATGAAAATGGAATCTGACTCTAAAAGAGCAATTACATCCCTAATAGTAACTTAATGTCTTTCAAATCATTCGCCTCCTGCCATTCGAGTAAATTGCTGTTGGCTTTTCCACGAACACAGCTCGCGACTTAGGACAAAGGTAGTAATTACATTTTCAACACAAACTACGAATTATAGGAACTGTTGGGATTTTACCTTGTCCTTCTTTAAATCGGTAAACTTCAAGTAGAGCGTAAATACACGTATGTTCATTTCAGAGTTAAGTGTGGGACATTTTATGAGTTGTAAATCTATTCAACTTCAAAAGATTAGGGAGTTTATGTTGCCGTTGCGCATTCCTAAATCTTAGTTTTGTGATTTATGTTAAAGGTTACCATACCCAACGGGCGAAATAGACAAAACTTTCTCTTTAGCATTTATGGACTCTCCTGGAAAGTTTATTACATTGAAATGCATCAGCTAACTTTATTGTTGACTTTCTTAGCTAAAGGTCAAATGCAAAACAATAAAAACGTTAATAAAGAATTATGATTAGGTTTCTTAGAGTACCGCAATGATTAAAAATGCAGGTAAATCACCGTTAGAATAGTATTATTAAAAATAGCTTAATTATTAAGAAATAATGGTTATAGCAGGTGTTATTATGACTGCAATGCTAAGATGATGGCAAATTTTAATAATTCATGTTTAGCAATATTTTCATGTTAAATTTAAGATCAAATAAATTGTACTTAATTTTTGTAAATGAGGAAAAGGAATTTACTGCAGGAATTAGGTTTTAAACTACTTTTGTTGTGAAATATTAATATGGGAGTGATATAGACTAATGAAATAATGTGAGTAAAAAGTGTAAGATGCAAGCTGTTATTACTAGTGATGGAGTTAAACAGAGCTGAAAAAGAGGTCAGTCAGAATAAAGTTAAGTGTAGCTAAGTTTACGGTGGTTGTTTTATTTACACTCTACAATCAACGAATGTTTAATGTTGCATACTTGTATAAAGTCATAAACTAATATTTGCTTTATAGAATTATTTACTAGTTGACTTTTATAAGTTTTATTTAAACCTATTCGTATTATAATATTGAATCTTTGGATAAAAATTGAACTAAATACCTTAATGAGATTTTGTGGCATCTATCAGATATTATTGCGGCGGAGAGCAATATCAAGAAAACTGAGTTCTAAAATATTCAAACATTTTTATGCTGAGTAGTAGTCAATAGAAGGAGTAGTAGGGGGTAACCTTAGCATAAAATTTAAAAAAAATTGTCATAAAATTAAGAACTGTTACATAGTTTACTACTTTTCTTTAGAAAAATCCACTTTGTCATAGGTGTAAGCCTAAAGCAGGCACCGTTAAGTGAGTAAAGCGAGCATGCTTGAGGTTAATAATGTATGTATTTAGACGCATTTTATTATATATTATTATTATAATTATAATTTAAAATTTATTATAATATAAAATTTAAAAATATGATTTTAGTGTAATTAGCAAATAATCGTTTTGTTCGATGATTAAAAACTTAATTTAATATCTAGTGGTTTCCTTAGAATTGCAGTATTTACAATTACGGACCTTTTATTAATAACTTTTTTAAATATGACATAGGTATCTTTCACCATATTGACCTCTTGCCTTATGAAACGAGCGAAGATTGTGTGTGCCACTTACGATGAAATTTTTTCTCATTCGTCGTGACGAGAAAAAGTCATCACGTACCTGATACGAGGTTCTTATTTTAGGTACAGAATTAGCATCACGTCTCCCGCACGTTGTTTTAAGGCAAAGGGTTAATTATAAAACTATATTTTCAAATTTAGTGCCTTATTTTTAGACTGAAAAACAGACATTGTTTGCGATTGTTATATGTATAAAAAATCGGTCGATTAATTCGTATAAATTTAGATGTAACTGCCTATCGTTAAGAATTTGTTCGGTGTCTGGAAGATTTAAATGCAATTAAAAAACGCCAAGTGGCATTGATCAGGTCCAGCGGGCCGGGGAGTGTTTCAAGTTCAGCTTTCGCGGCTGCCAATCGAAATTACAGTGACTCCGTTAAGATGCTGCAATCAAGCCATCAATCTCCGCTGATTTAATTCGATTAGAAGAAAACCGTTTTAGCGAAATTTCCATCCATCATGCAATCACGATCTCTTCGTTAACAGCGACTTTTCGCATCCATCTTGGCCATCTATTTCTCGAGGACTGTTATTTGTAGAGGGAAATTTCCAAGATTCGTTTTACTGAGGCACGTTCGAGGCCGGGGAACAAATTGCAGTTTGCCTCTTAAAGGAGATCGTCTGAGGAGGAAAGTGACTAAAGAACTCAAGGTGGGATGATTTACAAGTACACGTGGAAAATATGGAACACGTGTACTGTTCCGGAATTAATTTTGCCCAAAGCAACGATATCACGTGAACTTTTGACCGAAATCAATCTGAGACAATCGAAAAAAAGTTTGGTAGGTACAGCTCGTGATTTTGCATAAAAGAGTATAAAAAGTTATTTAAGAAACGAGAACCGCGAAGAAAATCAGCCGTCCCTCCCCATTCGTCTCGCGAATAATGTCTGATTAATTGAAGTGCCTCGCTGCCGTCGTGAAGTCGATGTCTCGCGGTCGTTCGACTCGAGCGAGGCCATATATCGCTCGAAAAAGCGGCCTAACTCGCGTTCGACAACTAGCGCGATGCGATTATGTCTTTTTAACGAAGGTAAATCGTTGCCATTAAAGCCCAGCCCAACTCGCGACTTCTGACGGCATAATTACGCGCATATGGGCCTGGTCCAGTTCGGCGCTGGTTAATGAGTCGCGGAGACCTGCTGCAGCCGTTTATGATTAATTGGACAAAAGTTTGGACATCTGAGACAGCGGTTGACGGGGGCGCTGCGAAGTCCGTCGCGATAACGAGGAAGTGCATTACAACCGATTTGTTAATTCAAATTTGAAGCACTCTGCCCCGGCGAGGCTTTCAGCCAGCGAAATTGCCGTAATTACGAGCTTCCTTTCGCAATAAAAATTCATTTCCTCGTGGCGCATAAATGTGCCCTAGTTCCATAATAACGGCAGGAGTTTTTCCTCTCCCAAAGGACCCGAGTGAAGAAGTAATTAGTGCGCGCCAAATCGGGAAAATTGTGAAAATTATCACTAATGGATTTTTAATGGAACTACATTTTGAAATATTTCCCTGCAAAACTAAAGTAAAGGGTAGTTGCAGTAATTTATAGCCTTTTCTTCTTGCCATAACGATTCTGAAATTTTCGTATGCGTTGTGCTTTACTAGTTTTTAAAGTTGAAACTGCACCACTATAATTTTGTTCGCATTATCAAAGTTAAAATGTCTCTTGCGTTCTCTTGTATAGGTAAATAATTGAAATGGGATACATTGCACGTTTATATGTATAAAGTTGTAGAAAATTACTTAATTGGCAGAGTACTCAAATATGAATTATTAAACCTTATAGGATTATGCAAGAGCTAAGGCCATAGATTCGTTTAAAGAATTGATATTGAACAAATATTTTTTAAAATGAATCGTCAAAATTTGTTGAAAAGCAAAACGGCACTACGAAAACGGAAATATGATCATTTATGCAGTTTATATATGAGTTGCATTTCTTTTAGGTTGCTACGAATTGTGAAATTATAATTATGAACTTTAATGACATATTTATATACATACATATATTATCCAAAAATTTGTCATTGTGCTCTTTGCTTATCCAGTCAATAAGTTTTAAATTTTAAGACGGATGTTTCACTACAAAGCATAGCTTTTTCTCAAATTCGTTAAATATTTAGGAATACATTGGGACAGAAGATTTACACGCGAAGAACATATGAAGTCAAAACGACAGCACTTAATCATAAAAATTAAAAATATGTGTTGGAATAGGACAAACGTCTGATTTATCCCTCAAACTAACAAGTTAAAGAAATAACTACTATTTGCGTGCAAACGAATTAAAAATATCTTAGTAATAAAATTTCTGAGAGACAGAACTCCGAGTATATTAATAACTTTCACTTTGTAAAAACAATGCTTTGTGCTTCTCCTGCCATCACGTAATTAATAAATCTTACCGCGATGATTAATGGTACAACAAGCCAATGATAACTCTTTTCTGCTTTCTTTGGACAAAACAATGGTCTTGTAATTTAGTTCCAGTTTGTAAGAGGTGCTTATACCTCCCAGGTGCAGTCATAAAATTGCACTGTTATCTAGGTATCTAAATTAGCTATCATTCAACAAGACTATATTTCGAGTTAGCGCATGAATTATATTGTCGTAAAATTTCTCTATGAATATTTCATGAATTGTCTTAATAACTCATTTCAAACGAGCAATATATGCCCTAAAAAGACAGCTCTGTTCGAGCGGCCGTGTAAGAAAAGTGTGGGAATTCTTCCAATTTTATTTGGAGACTACTAATTATGATAACGAATTGGCATTGTATTAGCATAATTAATTGTCTTAACATAGTTTATTATATCCCGACCAAAAATCTATGCTTGAGTATCATAAGATTTTTACCTTGAAAAATTGTGCACTTAATAGTATTTTATGTTATATCATACTAGAATTTGTAAGGCTGATTAATTAAATTGTTTTTGTTGCTTGTGTAAAATTTATAATGCAGTCAAAATTACAGGCTGAACCAACAGCTAATTAATCAATTGAAAAGAATTTTTACTTTGAACTAAATTTCTGGTAAATACCTAAAAATTTATAAATTAATTCAGATGATTTTTTGTAGTCTCCTTTTTTTTCTAATTTACTTAGCTATTAAACGATACATAATACCAATTTGAAGTGACGAAGTGGACTACAATTTGTTTTTGTTTTTTTAAAATAATAATAGCGAATATACATTGATATATGATTTCTTGTGACAAAAATGTTCATGTACTCGTATGTTATTTTACTATTGCATTCGAAAAGTTTTTTTTTAACTTGAAAGGTATTTGAAAAATTAAAGTTATAGTTATAATAGTTAAAAAAATAGAAGGTTTTGCTAATGTTAATTCAAATTTGTCTACTTCTTCATTTTATTATAATAGTTCATAATTGCAATCGTTATCTTTTATTGTTATTGTAAGTTGCATTATTGAAGTTTACTTTTTTTTCACGAAAAAAGAAGCTTTATAATATTTGTGTGGAACTTGATGTGCAATTTATTATTTTATTATAGAAAATTAAAATTAAGGGGATATTAGTGAACTAAGGAACTGATTTCAAAATGCTAATTTTTAGAGTAGTAAGAAATAGCAAGGGCTACTTTAGCTCTTTTACATTAGTTAGTGTTATGAAGCCAATCCAATCCAAAGTTAAGAAAACGGCTTCCACTCTTCTTTTTGGTCGCAGTCAACTAATCACAGTTGCCGCAAATAACTCCCGAGGAAATGTTGGGCATGTCGGGGCCTTTTAAAATCCAATAAGGCACGAAATGAGGTTCCCGAAATAAATTCCAGTCATCACCCCGATTCATTAGCCGCATAGCGAGCTCAACATGATCTTCAACAATTATAAGACAGCCGCGAGACGCAGGCGCGATCTTGTAAGACGAGCAGAACGTGGAAGCACGCTGTTCGCCGCGGCGGCCGAGGAGCGGATCCGCGCCGCGGAATCGCGCTTTTCGGCGGGTAATTTACGATGGGAGAGAAATAATTCATCGCGGATTAAACGTGTGAATCGAACTATCGGCCGAAATGTGGCCAGTCGGAGAAACGGCCGAAGAACCTTTTAAGTAATGGCAACAGCGAAAAGTCGATAAAATTAAAATAATTGCTCAAGTGGAGCCTCGAAGTGGAGAAAAAGGTCGTGTGCATGGGGCTCGCAACTGGCAACTTGCACCGCCCGCGAAAACACGCTAAGCGCGCCGCGGCCGCGTCGCCCTGGAGTTGTTGCTACTCGCGGCGAAGTACACGAAAGTTGGTGTAAAATATTCGTTATGGTCCATTAACTGCATTATGCCACTCTGGCTGGTAGGACCGGAAAGAGTTATGCTTTATGTGTTTAATAGCCCAGTGCTAGGGAACGCTCCGCCACCCGCCCCCCGCTTGATAAAGAGTCGCGTTGCGCGCTGGAACCGTTGTTCCAGCTGGGCCGCGGGTGCGGAGGAGCTGGAAACCCGGGTATCAGAGCCGCGCAGCACCAAGAAAAGTGATTTATCTCAATTTACTTACTCACAAGGCGATCTGGTGCAAGTACTTTTAAGACAATTTTCTTATAGGCTTAACCGGTGTGATTCAGCCGCGCGGCCGAGTGCATTTCCCGGATCCCAGCGGCGGGGGGCGCGGGCCCCATTCTGCACGCACTAGTCATTTAAATCTGGTACTTGAGTTGCTCCGTTGCCATAATCGGCCTCATAGCATCACGAATTATGAATTTATAGGATTCTACCGTTTCCTCTCGCTGTCCCGTCCGTGGGCTCCGCGGCTTCGCCCTGGTCCAGGATAATTATGCTCCTATCATGCACTCGCAGTGGGCTATTATTTACTTAGGATTTACTCGCTCACCTCGCCTCATACACTCCTCGAACCGCGGCTTTAGAGTCAATTACGTTCTGCTTTATTTCGGGTCGAAAAGAGTTCTTTATTGCTCCTTTGCCTGATTTATGCTCGGCGATATCTGTTATTATGGGCCCGTAAATGCACTCCTCTGGCAGGGCTCTTCGAAGCGGTTCGAACCAACTATAAACGATTTCGGCTCAAGGATTTCGACAGGAACAATTGACCAATTATGTTTTTGCGGCTCATTCCCATCCAGACTGAGTCCTTGATTTCGTTCCAAATAAAATTATTTCAAGTTTTATTCGAAATTAACAAGAGCTTCGAAAATCCTTGGAAAAATATTACTTTTAAGCACTTCAGAATTTTCTTTTTATAACATGATTAATACTTATACATTATTTTTGTCGCTTTTTGTTTTTTTCGCAAGAGAATTTTCTACAGCAGCCTTATATGAGCCCTTTATTTTGAAAGTGGCCTAATTTCATTTTCCAAAAAAATTAAGCTAGCTATTTAAAAAATTACATTTTTACGTTATCTTTACATTTTGCAACAAATTGTACAAACTTTGTTTAAAATTATTAAGATTTTTTTATAACAAATATTAGTTGATTAATAAAATGACAAATTATTTACTTTGAAAATGCAAACCCTTAAATATCTCGATTTTAACATAAGTGGAAAATGTGCCTTGCAAAATTTGGAAAAATATTTATAAAATCCTTTCGCTTTGAAACTCATTGTCAGTAACTCATTATTTTTTCAAATTACTACAAAATGCTTGAATTTTTCTTTATTGATTCGTATCGCAAATAACTTTATTTTCGTCCCTTCTGAGTAGGACTTCTAATAAATATAAACATATCTCGATAGGATTTCTTCTTATACGGGTTTTATCATTTTATCATTAATGGTTTAATCAGGGCTTGGGATTTTCTTTGCAGAGGTCAAAGTCCTGTTAATGGTTCATTAATATTGGAAGATATTTTCTCTAATTGTAAGTATAGCATTGAATAATAAAAAAAAAAACAATAATGTAAGTTAAATGCAGTAGGACGTTCGAATTTTAAGTTATGTGTAGTTTAGATAGAGTGCTTAGATTTGAAAACAATAAGGGCGGCATCCGTTGAGTGGAACGAAATTTGCTAATGAAGACCACCTACTTTCCTAAGGCAATAATTGGATTGACAATTTCTCATTTCATTTTCCACATTCATCCACTTAAAAGTTGTTCATCGCTGTTGGTTCGGGTCAGAGCGAGTTTGAATAGCTGAGGGGGTTCCCCGGCTGGTTTGATTTGGCATTGTTTATGCATCTGCACCCTGAAAAATGGCTCCGATTGCAAGATGGATGCCTAGCGGCAATCACGGGTATCGCTTCGGCCGGCAATTAACGTTTACATGAACCGGTTGAGCGTTTTTACGTTTTTATGGCTTACTATTTCCTCCGTTTCCAGAAAACCATTAACCGTTCGCCATCAGAAAGTTCACGCTGGAATCTGACTCTAGGAAGAATGGGCGAATAAATTTCCTCGCGAGGCATCTTTAGGAGCTGCGAACAAGGCTGGGGCCCCAAAGCGGAAGCCCAAAGGTGCACACGTCGTAAACAGGAATGTAGTTCGCAGTGCACCGAACAAATTTGCGCGGCTGCGGGGCCGCTGGGGCCCCGGGCCGCGGTGGAGCAGCTGCCGCGGAGCTCCTCCTGGACCGCGAATTGTGCAGTGACAAAAAGCGCACTCCTGGCATTTTCCCCCGCCCTGCTGCACCAGGCCTTCTTTATGCACGAGCAAATTGCAAGAAGCCGTGTCGCCGAGCATCCACGCCATTGTTCGGACATTTTTTCCCGGCGAGTGTAAATCTCTCCCAGGTCGGGCCAGCAGCCTCCGAGGGCTCGGAAAATTGAGTTGTGTTTCGTGTCAGCGGGATGAGATGAAAACCTGCGAGTATCCAACTCCATTATGGGATATTTCAATAATATTCGGCCGCTGCGCCAGGAATCTGAAGATGCAGGAAGTATTCTTGAAGAATTGTCCGTTAGCGGCGAAAAAGGCCGCCATTACGCAATTGTTTTCGTTCTCAGAAACAATGGAACGTTTTGTCTTTGAGATAACCGGCAATTCCAAGTATTGTAAAAATTACACTTAAGACCCTATCGCAGTGGTCAAGCGGGATTTGGTCATCATCTTACCGTCGTGCTTTTACTCTGGTCGCCGAAAGAATCAATCGGGGAATGATTTGGCACTATTCCTTCAGTTTTCTAATTTACGCTTAAATAGATTTTCCTTTGTGTTTTCAGTTTTTGTTCGAGCAAATCGATTCAAAGTTTTCGTCTGAGAACAAGTTTCTTAGCCTTGAGCATGCTTCACAAAGACGCACCGTCAGACAAACTTTTTTTCTGAACTCATTTCGATAAAGTTAAGTTAATTAAAGGGGCTTTTTTCGGAGCATTCACTCAAAAACTTGAGTATTTTGTAAAATTTTCTTAAAGAAAATTTATCAACGTCTCGTATTGTGACAAATTTCGGACAAGGTTATAGCTATTTATGTACATATTAAGTATATGTATGTAAGTATACGGGATCTTAACGTTTGTTAAACAACAAAAACAATGCATACAGACATATATCAGAAATTTTTATTATTGCAACAAACAATTTTTCAGAAAAAAGTCCATTTGAAATATGCACTTTACTGCATTAATTCAGAATTATAAAATATTAACCATTTAATATTTGTTAACAGCCAATAATTGTAAATCATATAACATTACTAATTCTTAAACATAATCGTAAAGCTAAAATACAACTAAAGTAATATAATAAAGTTTCTAGAAGTTGCACATTATAATTTGAATTAATTAATGCAATCAAATTATTATTTAGTAATTGTAACTTTATCTTTAGATATTTGTTTACTGTCTGTTTATAGAAGGACATCTTGATGACTCATATGTATATTTGTACCTTGGTTTGAGAGAAATGTAATAAAATATGCGTGTTATTAGATAGCAAATTGGTCAAGTGCACTTTTTCGCGCGAATTTGCACTTAGGTATTTTCATAACTTCACACAATTTTATAAACTGCTGCTGCCGATATGAATACTTATTTTACGACTTTAGAAAACGAGAAATGTTTCTTTTAAGACGTTTTGTGGACACTGTTGCGTGATGTTTTTTAAAATATTTGAATAAATAAATACACTGTAGTTTGTCAGATTAAAAAAATAAGAATGCGTTTCGTGAAATTATGTATAGGAAATTTTTAGTATCATAACGCGGTCTTAGAATAAGTGCCAAAACCATCTTACGTTTCGAACGTCAGGCATTTTTTGTAGATTTAAATCCGAAAATACCGAAAATCACAAAAATTCTTAAAAATAACGAGTTATCGAACGAATTTGAAATATTATTCAAATTGAAGATTATATCCTAACTTCGAAAAAAGTAATCTACCTAAAATTTTAGAAAGGAAGGAAAATATTCTCATGTTGCTGAATAAATCTCAAAATATGTTGTCTTGAGTTCTATATAATTCAGTTTGTTTTTATAGTTTTTTGTGTTATTGCTAAAAGTGGCATCAGATTTAAAATTTTTGTTGTGAAGGGACACTAAACTTTTCACTTTTATTTTCAAAACGAAACCACATAGAACTAAGTTAAAAGTGTGCATAATAAAGAAATGTATCAGAATTCGTTATTAAAAAATGAAAGGATTTCGAAGATCGTTTCTAACTCGAAGCATTATTTATGTTGCACGAAGGAGAAGAAGAAGGTTCGCTGCGAATTGATTTCCTCCAGTTCATTCAAATGCTGGAGAGCTAATCAATGCAGAAATCGCAGCAGGAATGGTCGCGGACAATGGCTGATTATCGACTTATCTATTATTACGGAACCTCACGTATTCAAATGAAGGCCGGGTTCGGTTGACCCAAGCAGGGAAACCCAAGACCGCCTTTCGGACTCCGGAGAGCCCGCGTCTTGCCGGGGTGGGGTCCCGGCGGCCGCTCATAGAGCGCCGCGACAGCAGTTAGTCATCACACGAGCGACCCGACGCGGCGCGCCGCCGGTGTGCATTTGCATGTGCATGTGCATTTGCCATATGTTCCGTGCCGCAGATTTGCATCTATTTGGAGGCTGCGCTAAAATCTTGTATGCAAATCTTGTTCTGGAACTCGTTCAAAGATAGCCGTACCTGTTCAGTTCCTGTTCCATGATAAACTCTCGCGATAAAACAGTTATTCTGGAAGGTAATGTCTGATGACGGTGCGGCGTCGCTGCATGCACCGCGCACTCGTTTAATCCTCTGCGGCGCGGCGACCTGCTCCTGGTGGCGCCGGAACTCAAAACCTCCTGGGACCTAATGGCACAGGTAGCGATCGAGCCACAATAAATTTTATGAACAAACCTCCACTCAGCCTTTCTCTCACACTTGTATAAAAATTGATTTTATCTCCACTGAGGCTGGATCACTGAAAATAATCACTGGCAGTGTATTCCGCAGGACACCATCGAACTCTGGTGATAAATATTGCTAATTAACAGCGCACAGCACCTGAGATTTTTTATTATTAATTCACTCGCGAAATGATTAAATTTATTTGAGTTAAGCAGCTGTCGGTGGGCCGCGCGGCGCGTGCTCAGAGCATCTTGCGTCATGGAACACTAGAGCCGATCGCTGCCGACGGAATCCGTCCGGGCCGCCGCGGCCGGAGCAATTTTCAGCCGCGGATGCCCGCGAACGGCGCGGGTAATAAAAATATTAGAAACGATGGCAGCGCAGCTCCTTCAAGACGACAAGAACCTGCTGAGCGCGGAGTTTGTGGCGGCCGCGCGGTGCGCGCCATTTCGTTTTACATTCGCTTCACGGCCGGCAGCCGTGGTGCCCCATTTGCCCCGCGAAGGCTCGACATTCACATCTGGTCCAGACCCAGAGCCAGCATAGCCGCGCGGCGGTACCGGAGGAGCAGAGCATACGTTTGATCGAAAAGTGAATGCAAGACTAAGTCGAAATTCGTTTTAACTTTTGCCTAGTACGTGAGACGCGTCCACAAACCACCACAGGCCCAGCCTAGACGGGTTCCAATTGGAGTTCTCTCTCCTGTGGTCGTGCAACTTCTTTTCTTAAGTCGCGGGCAAACGAAGTCGCGCCCAGGTAAGATCCAATGAGCCGCCAACTTGAGTGACAAAGGAAATCGCGTTCGAGGCTGAAATATTTCGGAGCAGAACTCTGTCGCGGCAGCAGGTACGCCGAAGCCAAATTTAGATCGGCGTGGCATCCTCCCGATCGCGAATCCGCGGCTCGCCTCCCTTCTCATGTTCGCCGGCCAACTCTCGAGAGATTTTCTTAACGAGTCGCTTGCTTGTTCATTCCTCATGCTCCGCGCTGGACCTGGAGGCTGTGGCTCCAAGCGAGCCTCGGCCGCATCTACTTAACTACGTCTCTGAGCTCGTAAAAAACACGCGATCGGAATGAACGTTTGATCTGAGCGACAAATGAACTCGGGTTTGTTTATAAACCAGGTTCTTTCGGACCCCAAATTGTTCTCACACTAGAATTTTATTGCGATTCTAAATTTAGATCGTTTGGATTTATGTTACAATTTATAATATAAAATCGTAACGAAAACCAAACTAATGATCACCTCTTCTCCATTTTTCTGTAATTTCATCTAACATGGCTGATATGTGTTTTAGTTGCATCCCGAAAGCCTTTTACAAATATGAAAAGGTTACATATATAATAATAACCCTTAATAAGCCATTTATATATATTTTTCATTTTGGAGTTTGCAACCATTATTTAAAAAAAAATTTAAATCTGCGTAAAAAATTTCGAAACCCGTCATTTTGATTCACACTGTTCATATCTAACAATTGCGAATCTAATTCGAAGTCAACGAAGTCAAATACCATTATGTTGTACAGATATTGCATAAGAAAACTTATCATTTGTTTAACATTTTAAAACGATGAGTGTTCCAAATGAAACTTAAATAAGCATCGTCATAAACACACACTTTCATTCCGAATTCGAATGTATGGGTAGTATTAGTTTGAATTAACAAAATTGAAGAAAGTATCATTTTATGAATTCATATGGTTATTTACATAAATGCATATGTATAAAAGTCAGTAATTCAGATATTCAAGAAGGTCATAGAAGGGTTTAAATCAAGTATGTATAAGAGTAGGGTTAATTTGAATTAATTGATCACCGGTTGTTATTATTTAAACGAAATACACTTCATTAACCATTTATAATATTTTTTGGGATACTTGAGAACTATTATATTTAAGGCAATTAATTAATAAATACATAATATACATAACACACAACGCCGAAAACAAACAAGCAATTATGGTTGTGAATTTATGTTAAAATATTAAGGCTATGTATGAAGGGCCTGCTTTCATACGTTAAATAGTTTGAATATTACGTGGTCATCAGAGCATTTAAATATGTTGGCATTAATTATGCTTTCGCAGATGCAGTCCTTGATTTTGGAGTTGATGCATTTCCGCTTGCAGTGCAGTGCACTGGTGTGGAATCTCAATTTGGCTAACTTTTTGCAGATATACTAATTATAGGGCAGAGCCACACAGTAAAATTTCTATACTGCTTTAAAAGTAGGGAACATTAATTATAATCAACTATATAAAATAAATTAATAAAAAGTCGAAATTATATTACACATATACTTGCAAATTTCAGTATACGAGTTTTTAAAATTACTTACGGGATGCGTAAGTTTGTATTTTTCGATTGGAGAAGAAAAAACGTAACGTGCCAGAAAAAATTTAAATTGTACAAATAAGACGAATACCAAGACAAAAAAAGCACCTTTTCTTTCCAATTTCCTTTCCCTGAGCTATACGTAAATGTATTATTATGTTTTACGATCGCTCTACTGTCCAAAAATTCCTTTGAGGAGGGTATAAAATAAAGTAATGCCGACATCGTTAAGACAAGAAAGGTAAGGTGATGCGAACGAATTCGTCAGTTCACATATGTACAAACATAAATGCAATATTCGTTAAAAAAAGTAAGTTAAGATACAGGCAGCTCTCATCTTTTACTCTGACATAATCCGATTAATTACATTCGTTACTTTGCACGATCCTTCGATAAGAACACGTCTCTCGAAATTTGGGGGAGAAAAGTTTTGCACATGCTACCAAGTGTTCGCATGATAAATGCTTTTGAAGGAAAAGAAAACAAGCCGAAACAAACCTGTTTTGGATCTGGGATAAGGAATTCCGGGAAGGTTCTCGGATCCCGTCCTGTTCCCTTTCTCCAGGCCGTCGTCTTTATTTCAGCCGGGCTCCCACATGGCGACGACCCCCTAAAACACCGAGTGTGTAGGAATCTTGTCACGTACTTAGTCGAACAAATCTATCAGATAGACTCTAGTGGGTGACAGGTGTGTGTGCTGTAAGCGTAATCTCCTTGTTCCGTGAGCCTCATCCTCCACCTTCCCGGTGATTCCTGGGAGTGGGACCAGGAACCTGGGAGCTGGAGTCCGGGACTCGACACGTCCACGGCATCCAGCGCAGTGCGGTACTCCACGGGCGGACGGGCGTAGGATGAGTTTACATGTCTTTTGACTTCCATTTAACAATTACGTTCGATTTCATGCTTGTCCCATCAGCACTACTGTCTGTCACTCCCGGGAACAACAACTGCGTGCTGAGAAGTTATAGGTGAGACCGACCGTGGTACTTGGAAAATTACTTAGAATTAAAAGAAAAGCCACGCCGACACGATGAGAAAGATTCCCTGCATCCGATTCCCGGGTTCGCGGGCTGTACTGCCATTAAATAAGGTGGGCTCTGCGAGGAGTACATTGCCAGAAACCTTTTCCACCTCTGGATAATTATGTAGATACATGCAACCTTCTAATTAAATTAATTAACTGTGCATCGGTTTATTTAACAGCGCTCTTGTGTCCGAACCGTTGACTTACTTTAATGCTTTTACCTCTTTTATGTTTAAATTCTTTACTTTTAACTATCCCAACTTTAAAATGGTTGTAAAAATATAGCTAATAGCCATATTTTTTCTAAGTAAAGCTTTTTTCAAATAGTAATGTAATATTTTTTCTAAGTCAAACTTTTTTCAAATTGTAATGTAATTTATATCTTTAATTGTTACAGTTAAAATAGTAATACTATGATTGCTAAACGAACTAACAATAATGATGTCAAAGGATGTGTGTCTATTTGTAAATCTAAAAATTTAAAAATTTGGTTTTCGCGAAAATTACAGAAACTATTAAATTAATGGCGAATAAATTTAAGTAACACATGCATGTGCAATGTGACTATGTAGCACATGTCCTTAAACACTGCTCTAAAAGTGCTGGCTGCCTTCGCTTCAAGCAAGTGAACTTAGGGCCAGTTTGGTCAAAAATATTAAAAGTTTGGAAATCATTTGCCCTATGTACGAGTACAAGTTTAGCAGAAGCAGGCAAAATATTCAAAAGTTTATAAGTTTATGTCGTTTCGAATAGAAAATGAGTATTTTACGCATTTCTCTCAAACCTATGTACATAATATTAAGTCCCATAGATTGCATTTTGTGGATCATAGCCATATTTAATAAGAATATATTTGCAAATAGGAAAAAAACGCCGGTCAAGTGCAAGCTATGCTTCCACAAATATGGTTCTGCGCTTTCATTTTGGCTTTATCTATAATCTAGTGCTTAATCTTCATAATTTTGTTTAGATATTTTTCGAGCAATATTTTCGGGAACCCCTAGTTACATTATAGTTACGACTAGGTATATCTATTCAATTTAAACTGTAGGTAAAACAATTAAGTTTGTGACATAATAATTCTATTATTTTTGACTTACATAAATAAAAATAAAATTTCACATCGAATTAGAAATTAATGATTTGAAGATTTCTTTCTTTACTTCTAGGTCAGCGGAAAGGGTCCTATAGATTTTGAGATGTCAATCATTCGGTAAGTTAATCTTTCAGTATGAAAATGTAGACACTTTGAAAGCCGGTATATCTCTATTGTTTTAAATTAGAAACTTGAATTGTGCCGTTTTGTTTTTTAAAGTTATGTAAGACCATTTTCTTAACATATCATATTTTAACAACTTCTCTAATTACTTAAATCTTATCGGGATATCTACACGCCCGCATGTGAATTTTTCAAAAAGCAGATTTATACAAACATAAAAAAAACGCAATTTAATTTTAAACTGGAGAAGTTTTGGTCCTTATCAGTGGGTACTTATTTAAACTTTATGCCTACGAAAAACAATTTTGACGGACAGATAGGCGGATAAGAAAGGATCTGATATAAGGGTTGTCTGAACGCTGCCTTAAAATCTTAATTAAATATTGTTAAGTGTTTTGAAACAATATGTTAAAATGTTGTCGGAGAAGATTGCGTTAAGGTACAACATATTTTAATTTGCACCTTGTAGTTAAAATATTTATACCTTTTTATTACTTCAAATGATAGAATATTGCATAAAAACAACATAAAAGCATTTATAATAATAACTTCCCGTTATTTTACG
Organism: Tolmerus cingulatus; assembly: GCA_959613345.1. NCBI lineage: Eukaryota > Metazoa > Arthropoda > Insecta > Diptera > Asilidae > Tolmerus > Tolmerus cingulatus. Next base: position 18,551,110 of record OY390708.1, on the reverse strand, counting down.
ATGGCAAACATGTGAATGTAGTTAAATCATAATAATTTATAGTCGGTTGTTTAACATATTAGCTAGAACTGACCATAAATCACAATGCGAACAAATTGAATCCGAGGTTTTGTTCCTTTGGCATTTTCGAGGTGTTAAAATTCCCGATGGCCTGCGGTCCCGCGATGGCTGTTTGCTTTTACGCGACTTTTCACTACCGACCAATTTCGCCAGCGGTCGTACGGCCTTTCGCGAAAGATTATCTTTAATTAACGAAAACTGCGGGAAAAAAGCACGCGAGATAATTTGACCAGGAGAACGAGGTTCCTATCGGCGTTCGGCGCGAAATACCTGCAGAGGCTGGACCATAGCTCAGTTTATCTGAAAATGACTCACGTTTTCGTTGTTAAATTTGCAGTCGGGAAGCCGCGGTCTGCGGGCCATTCCAGCGTCTTATCCAATCGCGAAGGGGTTCCGTCTTCGTCTTCGTCTTCGCCGCGGTGGACCTGAAGACGGGCCAATCTCCTGAGAAATTCTGCGTGAACGAATATGTGGAGCGATCACGTGAAATCGCATCGAAGGAACTCATAAAAATTGCAGCGATCGCCAGCGCTCGCACGGTCCAGGTCTTATAAATCACGCAAGATTGAGATCCCGGAATGGGAATCGGGGTTAGTGCAGTAGCTAGGACCCGTCCGACTTCTTTTTGTCAATTCGAAGCCGTCTCTCTGCTCTCGTCTTGGCGGACTTATTTCTTATTTCCAAGGAGGCCGCCTCGAATTCCATTGCCCTAAGCGGGGGCCCCATCCCGGTCCGGCCCGGTCCGGCCCGACACGGCACGGTCGCGGCGTGATGGACGCAGGCGAGTACATCTGACAAAGTGGGATGAAATGCTGAATTTAAATGCTTTATCGAGAGTATTTTACGATATACAAGATTAAAGTGACATAAAAAATAAATTGCGCCGGGAACACGACTGCCTTCCCGGGTTTATGGCGTACCGGGGTACTGGGGTACCGCCGCGCTGGGGCTGCGCTGACTCGGACCTCGCCGTAATAAGGGGCTCGGATTATGGACGCAGCAGCGCAAACAGAACTCTCGGGGCTCGTGCAGCCGCTGAAAAAGTTGATCTCTTGTTGATTCGAGCAGGATTCTCCCCCCGCTTGGTGGACGGATTTTATGATTTTTTTATGGGACACAACAAGTTTTGTTTGCATTTGGATAAAATATAATTTTAGTGCGTCCTTAAATTAATTCAATTCTCTGTTTCCTCGTGATCCGCTCCGTGGGGCGGTGGCATGAGTGCAGCATAAAATTATATGCATTCAAATGCGACCGAATGCCCCATAAAACGCGTATCGATTTTTCAGCACGCGATAAAATACGAACAGGAGCCTCCTCGCTGCCCTGGCTCAGTGCCTTCGTTACGGGGAGTCACAAGGGCAATCGCACCTGTCGCAGCGACTCCTCTTCTTTTCATTCACCTGATCGAAAACCAGTAGTCGGAATTTGTGCCCGCCGCGGTCCGGCCGGGAAGTCAGTTTGAAACCTGAAATTATAGCGAATGCCTGTTATTATCGAATGATAAATGACACGGCTTTTGACTCCGCGCCGGAACCTCCTCCTCGAGCCAACGACACCTGCAAGCCTACCTTTATGTTTTGATTGAAATCAATTACCTGCCGATCGAGTGGGCTTGTGTTACTCTCCTTTTTTGACACTTGCTCATTAGTTCCACGCCAATTGCTTCGTTTTGTCGGAATTTCCGCAAGAATTTTAGCTCCAAGTTGATGATAGTCTGATTGAAACGCAGTAATGAGAAGTTCTTACTGGTGAAAAATGTTTTATCACTTTAGACGTTTTAATTTACATTATGTTTATTTCAAAGTATAATATATTCGATATTATATTGAATCTTTTCCTCTTATAATAATATAATTTTCAATTATTCAAAAATAACTTTTTCCTCTTTATTTCTAAATCACGAATAGCGCATAAGAAGGCGTAAGATAAGTACGTTTAATTCTTCTCTTTGTGCTTCAAAATACATATTGAATCCGTTATTTGTACTATATAGTAAAGAAACTTACAACTGAATTTTTTGAGGCAAATTGTATTTAATTTTTAACTTTCAGTAGTAATGTGATTAATTTCAAATGTAGATCTCAAATTCATAACATGTTCTTTATCTTCATGTTTTAACTAATCAGGGAGGGTAGCAAAGTCTTATACGAGTGTTTGAACGATAAGAATTATACTTAGTTGGTACTGTATCACATAAAGTAAAGATCCCAAAGATAAATGCCTTCAATATGGTTTATGAATTTGAAAATAATTAATCTGCTACACCACACTATAGTTACATTCGTTAAGATTTATATACTACTTACATATTTTCATATATAAGTTCTTTTAACAAAGAAATTAAATTAAATAGCCTCGAACTTCATTTTACTGATATTAAACGAGTTTCAAAATTTTTCTAAAAAAAGGTTGTTTTACTATTATATATTTTGTAATTAATTTTCTCAACATATTTACTTCTCATTCTCCAAATAATTTTACATTGTGTGGTGGGATATTTTTGAATATTGTATAAAATTAATGAAGAATGGCTCAAGATATTTATACTTATATGAAGGAACATCTCAGTAAAAACCTTGTTCAATTTATATTTGTGGATCACTTATTAATGAGTAGACTGAGGCGACTCGGTACTTTAATAGCTTAATCCCTTTCAATTTTGTCTCGGAGCCTAATTACTTTATTGTGGTGCAATTTCTTTGCATCCCGACGGATCATAACGAGGCAGGAAAGACATTGGCGCCCACGGTCAGACGTGCCTTACCTACGCACCTAAATCCTTTTTTTATTGCGGTTGTCCTGTCCATTGTAGCATATTGCAAATATGTAATAAGTAACAGTTGGGAATTTCCTCTCAAAAACCCATTAGACCGTCTCTGGTTCTGGGTTCTTTATTGCCACAAGCCAGATGCTTAAAACGTTTCCTCATAGAGTTTTTCAGGGCAGTTCGATCGTGGCTTCTGAACCGTGCAATTCAAAGCGTAAATCCTCTGGTTGAATAATCCAAAAACTAGTGTGTTTCGAGTACGAATTCAGTAATTCATAGTGATTGATCGTGCCTTAAAATACGTTCAGAGACACACCGTGTGTGTAGAAATACAAATTAACGGAGATATACCGTGTATATCTAATTGCAACCTTTCGGAGACACACCGTGTGTGTTACATTACAATATTCAGGAGATATACCGTGTATATCTCATCTCATACGTTCGGAGACACACCGTGTGTGTAAAAATACAAATTAACGGAGATATACCGTGTATATCTAATTGCAACCTTTCGGAGACACACCGTGTGTGTTACATTACAATATTCAGGAGATATACCGTGTATATCTCATCTCATACGTTCGGAGACACACCGTGTGTGTAAAACTACAAAATTGAAGGAGATCTACCTTGTATATCTCATTGCGATCTCACCCCAGCCGTTCAAATTCTTGTTTTTCTAACATTTTTTGGTCCTTCGAGCCGGATCGGGGTGAATTGCTAATAATACGATTAGTGAAAGTGCAAAGTGATAAAGTACAATATGAGGGCGAGTCACATTCGGCATTAGTATTGCAAAAGTTGAGTGCAAACAATTTGCACGCTTCTTTGGAAAAACCTATTCAGAAAAAAAAAATAAAATTTGGAACGATAAGTAATACTACTAGTTTTAAATATGCATATCTCAGAATACTTCACACAAACGAATGCATACGAATTATCATATTTTCCCTCAATTTGCTGTTTCTATCTATCTAAAAAGTTTCCTTCAAAATTACTACATAAATACAGTTTTGAATATTTATGTATAGTGTACTAGTTTATATTATTTTTAGTGAAATACAGTTTGGCGCCTTACGACCATTATGGTGCCTATACTATTTCTAAGTGCTGAATGGCTTACAACACAAATAACAGAATCCCGCACGTCTTGTGTTGCAGATTCTTTCGCTTGAACTATAAAGAGTTCTGCAATATTTTCATTTTACAAGACAAATTTCACAAGTCTTTTGTTGGAAACGGTCTATGTGGGCATATGCTGCAGATGTCAGAAAATTAATTGAATTTTTAAAGCTAATATATATTAGGTTTACATCGTAAATACAGCGAAGGTGTATTTGCAAATTAATTTTCACTTTACAGCATGTTGTCGCCCAAACATCTGCAGACGCCCCCAAGAAAACTGTGCTAAATGGTGGCGAAGTGACATATATCAAAAAGCAGGTTTTCATGCTTAACCAAAAAAAAGTGAAAATCGTTTGGGAGCTTTTTTATTTTTACTAAATAAATAATTAGATCGGCCGAAAGCGGAACGGCCGGTTCGGGTGTTGCAAATAGTGCGGCAACTTGCATAATCCGAGGTAGGAACTTCTCAGGCACCCAATCCCCAAGGAGCATTAGCCGCCATAGAAACAAGTCGTAATCTTAAATTCACAGTTTCGTCGCAGAAAGATGAGCAATTTGGGCATACCTGCCGAAATGTGTTGCGCGTCGAGGTCAGAAAACTCACGCCGAAACGCATTAGATTCCCAAAAGACCACACATCAGCGAGACCCTTCTGGAAGATATATCGTCAGACTGCCTTTTAAGAATAATAAAAGTCAACTTGGCGACTCGACACCTTCTGCTTTTCGAATGCTTCAGTCATTACAGCGCAAAATACAAACAATTGGGTCACATGGTTGAGATAATGAATAGTGATAATACACCACAACCAGTGTTTTACCTTCCACATCACGGGGTTATTCGTGAGACGAACTCAACAACAAAATTAAGAGTAGTCTTCAACGGATCTTGCAGAACATCCAATGGTATCCCTATTAACCAAACCCTTCACACAGGATGTAAACTACAAATTGATCTGACTGATGTTCTCATCAATTTTCGTAAATTTAAATATGTATTCTCAGCTGACATCGAGAAGATGTATCGGCAAATTCAAGTTCATCCTGATGATTGGGATTATCAAAGAATATTGTGGAAAGAAGGTGATCAACTTATCAAATACCAACTCACAACAGTAACCTATGGTCTCGCCTGCGCCCCGTTCCTTGCCCTACGAGCCATTACCCAGCTGATTGAAGATGAAGGAACTAGATTTCCTCTAGCTATCAACACCTTAACAGAAGGACGCTATGTTGACGACATGTTTGGCGGCTCCGACACCATTGAAGGAGCTCAACAAATTGCAGACCAACTAAATAACATGTGCATGGCAGCGCATAAGCTGCCCACATCAACTCGCAAGCTAGATGAGAATATCATTCATGCACTTGGGTTACTATGGGATTCTAAGGAAGATTGCTTGTGTTTTGACGTCCCCCCTCGAATCCAGCTCTCAGCCAAAATTACAAAGCGCTCCATCTTATCAAAAATTGCTCGATTTTTCGATCCCTTGGGATTCCTATCACCAATCCTTATCCCATTCAAGGTCTTCATGCAAGAATTATGGGCGATCAAGCTGAGCTGGGATGATCAGTTAGGCGAATCTCAAGTAAACACATGGCAAGCACTTATGCAGTCCCTTGAGGGAATTTCACGCCTTGCAATTCCTCGATGGATTGGCACCACCCAGGATTCAAGCGTCGAAATACACGGATTCTGTGACGCATCCCAATTAGCGATGGCAGCTGTTGTTTACATCAGAGTAACATCACAATGTAATGGAGTTACAACTTCACTGCTTTGCTCCAACACCAAAGTTGCACCACTTAAGCGCATGACTATTCCAAGACTTGAGCTTTCATCAGCAGTAATTCTCACAAAGTTAGTGTCACATTGCACCAAAATTCTAAAACTTCACCAAGCCCCTGTTATTTGTGGACGTATTCGCTTATTGTCCACACTTGGTTGAATGAACATCCATCGAAGTGGAAAGATTTTGTTCATAACCGTGTGTGCTTCATCCAAGATACCCTACCTACAGCACAGTGGAGACACGTCCCAGGAAAGATGAATCCTGCGGACTGTGCCACGCGAGGGCTTACAGCCAATGAACTCCGCACACACGACCTCTGGTGGACTGGACCATCTTGGCTGGTTCAAGACTTATCAAATTGGCCTTCAACGAAACCAGCCCGAGTTAACAACTCCACAAACCTAGAATGCCGCCCCATTCGCATCCAGACGAATCAAGTCATCCGAAATGTCCTTTTGAGCAGATATTCTTCACTGACTAGACTCATTCGAATCACAGCTCTGTGTCGACGAGCTCTTTTTAGGTTTCGACGTCTGGGAAAATCACTATCAACCGACCCTCTCTCACCTGAGGAATTAGAAGATGCTACCCGCTACTGGATCAAACACGAACAAACAGTGTATCTAGGATATGAAATCAATAAACTGTTATCCCACAATGAACTATCAAAGTCATCAAATTTACTTAAACTGACACCGTTCATTGATAACACCGGACTCCTTCGAGTAGGCGGTCGGTTAAAGAATTCGTTATTACCAACTACCACAAAGCATCCATTTATTCTACCACGGTCTTCACCGCTTACAACGGTCCTGATTCACGATGCTCATCTGAAAACGCTCCACGGCTCTACTCAAGAAACGCTTATTTATTTACGCAGCAAATATTGGATTATCGGAGGAAGAGCACCTGTTCGATCATTCATTCTCAAATGCGTAAAATGCACAAGATTTCGACGAGCGCAAGCTCAACAATTAATGGGACAATTACCAGCTAGCCGAGTTACCCCGTCAAGAGCTTTCCTTCACACTGGCATTGACTATGCAGGACCATTCACCCTTAAAGCCTGGAAAGGACGAACGAACAAAAGGCTGAAGGAATGGATTGCAGTGTTTGTCTGCTTAGCTACTTCTGCTATCCACCTTGAAGTGGTCAGCGATTATACCGCTGAAGCATTTATAGCCGCATACCGTCGGTTTACTTCGCGACGTGGCATTTGTTCAACCCTCAATAGCGATTGTGGCACAACCTTTAAAGGAGCTGACAAAGAGCTAAAACAACTATTCTCTACTGCATCAAAGGAATTACAACATATGACTTCACTCATCACAAATGACGGAACTAAATGGAACTTCAACCCCCCCGCAGCCCCGCATTTTGGAGGAAAATGGGAGGCTGCTGTTAAGCCAATGAAATACCATCTTCGTCGAGTAATGGGGGAAACGCTCCTCACTTATGAAGAACTAACAACTCTCCTAAGTCAAATTGAGGCAGTTCTTAACTCCCGACCACTATGCCCACTAACAGATGACGTAGACGATCTCGAAGTGTCAACTCCAGGACATTTCTTCATCGGGCAGCCATTAAACCTCATCCCAGAGCCGATCCTTGAGCATTTAAATGTTTCAAGACTCTCACGATGGCAACACCTAAATCAAATGACTCAAAGCTTCTGGACTAAGTGGGTAAAAGAATATCTTCAACGCTATCAGGCTATCTATAGGTGGAATACTACCTCTGCACCCCTTCAAACTGGATCGCTGGTCTTCATCATAGACGAACGATATCCACCTTCCAAATGGCCCTTGGGTAGAGTGACGCAAGTTCATCCTGGGAAGGACGGACTGATTCGCGTGGCTACTGTCAAAACTGCCTTAACTAGCATCACTCGGCCAATTTCTAAACTCTGCCCACTACCTGTTCAAACGACTCCTCCAGATAATTCGCTTCCTGCGTCATCGAAGGCGGGCGGGAATGTATAAAATTAATGAAGAATGGCTCAAGATATTTATACTTATATGAAGGAACATCTCAGTAAAAACCTTGTTCAATTTATATTTGTGGATCACTTATTAATGAGTAGACTGAGGCGACTCGGTACTTTAATAGCTTAATCCCTTTCAATTTTGTCTCGGAGCCTAATTACTTTATTGTGGTGCAATTTCTTTGCATCCCGACGGATCATAACGAGGCAGGAAAGACATTGGCGCCCACGGTCAGACGTGCCTTACCTACGCACCTAAATCCTTTTTTTATTGCGGTTGTCCTGTCCATTGTAGCATATTGCAAATATGTAATAAGTAACAGTTGGGAATTTCCTCTCAAAAACCCATTAGACCGTCTCTGGTTCTGGGTTCTTTATTGCCACAAGCCAGATGCTTAAAACGTTTCCTCATAGAGTTTTTCAGGGCAGTTCGATCGTGGCTTCTGAACCGTGCAATTCAAAGCGTAAATCCTCTGGTTGAATAATCCAAAAACTAGTGTGTTTCGAGTACGAATTCAGTAATTCATAGTGATTGATCGTGCCTTAAAATACGTTCAGAGACACACCGTGTGTGTAGAAATACAAATTAACGGAGATATACCGTGTATATCTAATTGCAACCTTTCGGAGACACACCGTGTGTGTTACATTACAATATTCAGGAGATATACCGTGTATATCTCATCTCATACGTTCGGAGACACACCGTGTGTGTAAAAATACAAATTAACGGAGATATACCGTGTATATCTAATTGCAACCTTTCGGAGACACACCGTGTGTGTTACATTACAATATTCAGGAGATATACCGTGTATATCTCATCTCATACGTTCGGAGACACACCGTGTGTGTAAAACTACAAAATTGAAGGAGATCTACCTTGTATATCTCATTGCGATCTCACCCCAGCCGTTCAAATTCTTGTTTTTCTAACAAATATAGATTCATTTGACTGAAATATTTTTTATTCTTTTCAAGCATTATTTTAAGAATATTAAAAGCAATTCCAATTTTGAAATTGCAAACAGCTTCTATCAACTTCTTCTATTTTTTGATAGACACAAAAAATATTGTATGACAACTTTGTGGCCACTTTTGAACGCTCATTTCGTTCGAGTGAAGAAAAACTTTTTCTTCAAGAAGAAAAGGGTATAGCAGCTCCCTTTGTAGGACTTTAAAAAAAGGTTCCTCCTTCTATAAAAAGCGTTCCCATTGTGCCCACCAAATGGCGCAGCAGCAGCCTTCCATTTTAGCAAGTGAAAAGCACTTTACTACCCCGTCAAATGCAGGACATTTTGCACGCCCCTGAGTCTGACTGCGAAGTTTTCATTTTAAAAGGTTCATAAATCAAAGTATTCCACTTTCCTTGGGCTGGGCTGAAGAATTGGAAAATGGTAAGTCACATGGTGCCCCCAGCAGCTACAATGACCGGCACTAACACTCGGATGAGAAAGAAATGGAACATGACGTCCGGGTGCCGGGCACTTTGCCGGCGAAAAGGTACGCGAACGTGAGTGAACCCACTTGGGGTTCTTGAAAAGCACCCAGAAGTCATGCGAGTCAGTTTTAAATTCAAAAAAGATTAATGGACTCAAGAAAAATTAAAGGGCACCCCACTGTGTCAAACAAGGAGAGCTCGCTCATATCCTTTTCCTTTCATGTGCGTTTTCCGGATGAAATAACATTTCCATGTACTTAGGGGATAATGCGATGCTCGAGAGTTTCAGCGATGCTGGAAATCATAATTTCCTCCATAATAAGCGCGCCTTTTGCATGCGGGGGACAGCCGCGTCAGGAAAGAGTATGCTCCGAACTCAAAACCCATTTAGCGATGTTAGACATAAATTCAAGATGAAAACCTCACGATGGTACAAGCAGCCTCCCGGAGGTCTGGGAGCGGTGGACCAAATCAAGCGGATAAAACGATGAAAGCGGATACCTCGCATGGGGACAAGGTCAACAAAATTCATATTGCGAGTTATTTCTCTGGCGTTCCACCGCTTGTCCGGCTGGGCCCTTTTACAAACCAAGGAATCTCGTTCAGCTTCACTTTCACAGTTGAATGGACGCGAGTGGTAAGACGCTCTGACGTGGTTTTACCTTTTCCTCCGCGTAGGACACATTGTTTTTAAATTCCTGTGACGGTCTAAATGTTAGGCGATTCCCGTCCGGCAGACTCTTCCATTTGCGGTCACACAGGAATTTATGGGAATTTTTTTCTCCTCTGTAAGAATGCCGCAATTGCTACCGAGAACATTCCTCAACTCTGCTACAATATGGTGGGAATGCCGCAACATAAATGGATGGGTATATAAAACATAAAAATTGGAAAAAAGAATAGTTTTGCCTTTTAACTGACTGAGGCGAAAAATGCTGCTAAAGTGCCCTTTGATCTTACAAATATTTTATGTTATAAAGATACACATACATAAGGTACATGTTGCTACATCTCCTCATTTTAATTTAACTTGGATTTATTAAAACTGAACATAGAATTAATAGAACACTTCTTCTAATTGATGCTCAAATTACTCTGTGCACTTCAATCACCCAAAACGAATTCGTTAACTGGATTGTTGAAAAATCTTAAAATTATCTGTTCCGATTTCCTATTATATAAAATTCTGTTCGTATATTCAAAAAATCTCAACAATTTTCAAGAGCAATTTTATAGAGGGACGTGGATTTTGTTTCAATTAAATTAATTGGAAAAGTCGATGATGAAACGACACAGAACAAGTTGGCGCACAGAACTAGTTATTACTCGTGCAATTTTCTTTTACTTTACATTTTGTGCTGCCAATTTTGCATCGATAATCAATTTATTCAGCTCTGTGATGATTAAATGTAAATGTGTAGCATTTGATAAAAGTTTTTCTGTGCGTCGTTTTATGCTTGCCATGTTGGGTGGCTCTTCATGTTGGTTTTGCTCGGAAAAGCGCATAAGTTGTTATTACAAGTTTCCAGATGAACCGCATTTAGTGACTCTCATTAGAAGTTTTGAAGTATGCGTTTTTTGCACTTATGTGGTGTGAAAAGAGGTGCATTTCAATAAAAATATGAAAGTTACGGTCATTCGCATATGAAGAAAAGTGTAGATTGTTTTTTTGTTTAATAATATTGATCTACCTTTTTTATATTTATTAATGTAACAGAAAATTTGATACATATGTAGATATCTTAAGTAAATAAATATGTATAACAATAATATAATAAATTATTTTTTGTTGCCTTTTTGTACATACATTCATACATATATTGAATCCGAAAAACAAAATTTTTAGAAATACGGTTTCTTAGGTACTTTTGAGCGCCCTACATTTAAAGATAATTATATAAAATAATACCAAATGTATTGAAAAGAAAACTTGAACATTAAACTATTTCCATATAGTTATAAATGGTTCGAAATTTTATGTTATGCACTTCTTCAATCCTGAGCTGCTAAACTTCAATTTATTATAATTACAATTTTTAAATGAATTCAAAAAATGTGACCAAGATTAATACCGGAAAAAGAAAAAGATTTGGAAAGACGATGTTGTTGTGTTTTCGAATATTTAGTATTTCAAGTATCCTTCTATTTCTCAAATCTCTTTTATTTGGGATACTTTATTACAGCAATTTGCCTGTTATTACCAAATAATTTCTGAAATTGCAAGGACGCATGATACCATCAAATTACGAGCTTGAACTTCATGCGTATCCTATAATTACACTGCACTGAGTTATTTCCTGATTTTCCTTATTGTCTGGCTATAATAATCTTAACAGCTCTTAAAAGATCAGACCTCATGCTTTTACCGAGCACTCATTACGCGGCCAGGTTGCTGCTAAAAATCAGCCATGGAGGCGATAAAAACGTGCCGGCCAACTACACAGCGAACTGGCAACGGGTTTGCTAAAACATGTTGAGTGAAATTATGGCGATAAAGGTTGATGATTTATTCCAGACTGATACTAATTTTAGATATTCTCATGACTTTCGATTAACTTTAAGTAACACTCGGCTCATAAGACCGGGCAAAATATTGTGGTTGAACTAGGCTATTAAAGGTTAGACGCTAAGGTAAACCGGCGGTCTGCAGGATCGTCTTTTTGCTCTTATATAGAGCACTTACAAAAGATTCTGGTTACCTGATAACGGTTAATTTCAAAATGACGTAATCTCGTCTTTTACGATCACTAAATCTTTAAGAGAGGCACGCAACTAAGCTGGTCAGTAGCTTTCTTTTATTTTCTGGTTGCATCGATTAAATGCTAAGTTACCAGGTTAATGCGTTTGAAGCTTACGAACTGATTATATGCACTGCACATGCGTATATATTTTGCAATAACCTCTTTGCTTTTATTTACGTACGTTAAACGCGATTTATAATCCCTTTGATTACTATTAAATTATCTTAATTATATTTAGTTACTCCACTGATATTGGAAGTAAAATAAAATACAATTTAATTCTTCTATCGTTGAAAATGTTTTAAAAGCTGTTTAAGTATCTAACATACACATATGTATTTCTTTTTGTAGAACCAAAAACAAGGTGTAAGTAACACTAAAATTTATTTTAGAAATATACTAATTTCTATAATATATTTATGCTAAAACAATTTATTTGTGTTCAATTATTTAAAGACAGAAGCAGAAATATTGTGTGAAAATAAATATTATATGTACATACGTACATACATACGTACATCAATTTTTAGATTAATTATCAAAATGTGAATGGAAGGATTATAGGTATCTTAGAAATTTCAACAAGACCACGAAGCAAGCTCGAAAGAGTTTTACAGTGAATTAAGCAGAAGAAACGATTGTAAATATTTACACTAAGGGAAAGGGAGTCCAAACACGATAAATCGAAAGGGTGAAGCAGGATCAAAGACCTGCTTTCGAGTAAACAGAAGGTCGTTAAGATGGCTCAAGTGAATGAGGTTCTATAATTAGACTTTTCTTCGCGGCTCATCTGCTCCGCAAGTGAACTTCACCGTGGCATTTTAAATAAACAGCCGGCGAGGAAGTGACTCGTACTTTTAGCAATTGCTTACACCCTGAGGCGCTTCGGTTCAATTCGATGCTGATGATATCGATTGCAATGAAAGCAGTTAAAGTAAAAATAGCAGTAGAATATGTTGTGAGAATGCGATTTTTATTCTTCTATGTTGAGGGTGCTGCCTTTGAAGTACTTAAGACATTCTTCGTTAATTACATATATCCAGGAAAGTGCACTTAGAGCAATGCTAAGTACTTTGCTATTTACTCTTTTGCGTCATATACACGATTGTTCCATATTTTAACTACTCTATAGGAAAAGTCACCACTTAACATTTAGAAATTGATTTCTTTTTCACTTTGTCAGGTTAAAAATTACAGATTCGCCAGTTCTTGAAAATTAGCTACATTCTAACATTCACTTATTGAAAAATATAAAATTACATGCAAAACTTATAATGAAAACTATAGTTTAGGGGAGAGTTTAGTTAATTCATAACCTTATATCCAAAATATGATCTTAATTTTTTCTGGAAAAAAAAACAAGTTTAGAATGTAGTGATTACATACATATTATTCTAAATATCATACATACATATGTATTACTTATATTTTATTAAACTAGGTAGGCAATTGTTGCCAAATTGAATTTTTTCGAATACGAGTGTTGTTCTAGAAATTTGTTGCGGTTACGTTATTTATTTTAGTATTAAGCAGACCCAGATTAGCTACATATCTTTGTACAGTTTAAAATCTTTTCCAATACGTTATTTTGGACGGTTTGTAATTTTTTATTGTTTTTCGAGACAGCGTAAACCTTGGATATTTATGAAATTTTTCTTTACAACTGACGAAATGTGCTTAGCATAGTTAAGTGAATTGTCCAGAGTTATTCTTTCTGGAAAAAAATTCAACCAAGCTCAATGTAAAATCAATTTTGGTTTTTTTTAAATATTCATTAACAAGTAGGTGATTTTGACGTGTATTTACAATTCAGAATTTAAATAAACTGAAGTTTAACCACAAATACTTTCATGGGTACTACAATAGCTCCTTTCTTGGGAAATTATTCTGAAACAGAGATAAGAAATAAAGCCATTCTCAAAAAAGGTTGTTAAATCTGAACTCAGCGGAGACATGTATCGTATAAATAAAGCTGTATTGTCAATATGCCAGATAAAGTTGACACAAATGGATTGATGCCTACCCACACATAACCATTTGTACCGTGTTCCTGCCTGCGCCATTAGTGCGCCCATTAGAACTGTCCTGGGAGAAGTCGCCCTGATTTCCATAAAGAAGTGAAATCTGTCTCCAGCCCGAATTTGAATACAATCCGAATCGGTCCGCCGGGGACTCCTCCGTCCTGGCGAGCTGCGATATACTATACATAGTCGCAACTCAGGAGGAAAAACTCGCCGGAGATCAACTAGCGTCAGACTTATTCAAATCGACCCGTGACATTGAAAAATGCTGGCCGCGAGCTATGTATTTGAATGCAGCAGCCCTCGCGGAAATTCGCGGCCGCGGCGAAACAGATGCGCGTCTTCCTTTAAGATGCAGAATCGGAGCAGAAGCTGCAAGTGCTGGGCAGCCAGAGTTTTGTATGCTAATTCCAATGTCAGTTAGCACGCAGCAGCTCGACCTCGTTTTGGTGAGCGCAGGATAACTTTTCAAAATGTTATTATTTAGTTGTCGCACGATTTAAAGGTTTGCGATGGCTCAATGAGAAACTAATTCATTTTTAGATTGAATGCGTCAGATACGCGCATTCAGACGCAAGATCAAACGCATCGAACAATGGCCTCCCGGAACCGACCGCGAACGGCTCTGGGTGGTGAAATTAGAAAGATTTAGAGCTCCGCCTCAGAGGAGGAAGGAATCCAGTTGTGAACGTTTCGCTCACGAAAAACAAATTAGGGAAAGAAACACGATCAAGGAATTTGCAGCATTTGTGTGAGGTGTCGATGAACCCATGACCTGGGAAATTTCTTTCATGTGTCCGTCAGAGATAAGATAAGTTTAAAACAAATCGAAGGAACAAGCGAAGCATGGTAAAGGAATTTAGAAAAATATTCGAAAATTTCCCTATATGGACATTTAAGATGAATTTTTAATGGAATGAGTATAAAGTAAAATTTGTAAGTGGAAAAATGGAAAATACCAAGTTTTAACATACTATAGTTTTGAGTAAACAATAGTTATTGAGAATTAGAGATTTAATACATATGAGTTTCGATGTTCTCAATTTGTTCTATGTTTTTAATATTTGAGTAGTGTATACCATATATTTATCTTATGTAAAATTAATTGTTAAAAACACTTAATTTAGAAAAAAAATTGATATCCAATAAGAATTCGGAATGATGCATCCAAATGAAATGTTTCAAAAATGTCGGAAGCTTTAATACATAGTATAATATTTTCAACTGCATATTTGGGATTCGAATTCTGGTTGCGATTCCTTACATTCTAGTACCTACATATTTTCGAAGCTGGAGGGCTTTTCTCTTCAATTAATGGACTTTCTAATGTATGTAAATTTGCTTTATTATTTTATATTAAACGTAATTTTAATACGTCTTTGTAACACCTGAGCTCAAGGAAGTGGAAGTAGCCCATAAATTATTGACTGGCAATCGTTTTGCGGCTCTATAGGCAGATTGTCAAAGCACGCATGGGTGCCTGAGATATCACAATTTCCTGCAATTGCCCGTGTGAGCAGTGGACGCCTAATAAATTATGAGCATGGCAATTACCACCAAGATACATGGTATCACTCTGTCGCTGGAGCAAAATCGGACACGGAGGAAGTACTTCGGGGAGGCTGGATGATTAATGGAGTGCCTATTTCACCCCGATACAGGTTCTGGGCGCTGGCTGCATGCAACTAGAGTCCAGGTAACTCCAACAGGAACCTGTTGCACTTGCAACATTGCCGTGATCACAGGGCGATCGCCTTTTTTCAGGGATACCTGCGTCGAGCCCTGCGCATAATTGCGGTTTACACATTCGAAGACAAGATCACATGAATAATATGCAAATGGACAGAGCCTAGATTGGATTTACATTGCAGATTGGTCCAGCCGGCTTAATTAATTACTCACAATCAAACGAACTGTGGCGGTGGTAAAACGTGTGCAGCTTCGCCAGACGCCGCTGTATCTTATTATGCTATCGCCGCGAACAAAAGCGACGACACCCAGCGTTGCTGATAAAAAGATAGCGCGGTAAAAATTCGCACCTGTCGCGGGGAGACCGCGTTATAAGTAGCATTTTCTCTACGCTTAATGACTTGCACTTGTCACCTTTCTACCTCCCACTCGAGTCAGGTGTTGTGCAGCGCAAAAAGCCTCTCGCGGCGTTTAGTGATGAATGGCCGCGGATCTATCGTAACCTGGAGAATCGGCCTCAAGTGCCCTACAGATAAATCATGTTCTCCCAGTTCTCCAGAAACACAACGGCGGAATCTCCGCCGGGCGAACAGGGACGCGATGGGGGCCCGCTCCGGGTAAACATCAGCAGTTCGTGCTCAAGCATTTAAATTGGAAAATTTAAGGCAATGCACCCGCGTGGGTGTTACCTATCTAGGTGCCATGAGCCCAGGAATTTCCTGGATGCCGCATGCAATCTTTCTTTAAATTGGCCTGCTTAATTAGGATTAGGGCTGCGGATGTCTGGCAGCGAAGTGCAAACTCACAGCGTCAGCCAGAGCTGCATATGTTGGCAGAATGCATTACATTTTGTGTTTACTCTCCTGATTGAAGGTAATGGCGTGGTTTGCACAAGGAGGACTCATGTTTTAGAATGCATCGTGTGTCTAATAAGCACGTACAAGATTACGGAAGGGTAGCGTTAACTTCACCTAATTTCATACTAATTTTTATTAACACTTTGTGTCTACCTCTGACAGAAACAAGAGTTATCAGGCTTGACATTTTTAAACTCAAATCTTCTTCCGTAAGGGTTAAATTTTCCCCATTCAAAATGATTTCTGTAGTTATACAATACATACTTAAGTATATCATACTATATCATTATTATTTAAAACAAAACACTCAAATATCCAATAAAAACATAGGATGTTATAATACGTTACTTACTAAAAATTGAATCATTTGAATTCTGTTCTAATTATTTCCTGCATTACTTCTTTATTTCAACAGTTTTCTTCTAAGAAAGGACACTAGAAAGACAAGAACACTACTGATTTACCAGTAGAAATCATCTGAAATATAGAAAAATTTACTCAAGTTTTTAGTTTAAATTTTGCTTGGTTTTGCTTGGTTTGCTTTTAGTAAATTAATCGGTATAAGCTGAAATTAATAAAGTGTTTTTCTGTCGAATTCCAACAGTGGTATACTTTACTAATTTTTTTTCTAATAGTAATTAATGAGTACTAATTATTATTACATCTGATACTTCAGTATTTTACATGTGCCTAAAATATAGAATGATTATATTCAATGATTTATAATATAATAGCTAGATTTTATTTCAGTTTAACAAAGAATATAAAAATTCGTTTTTGTTTTAAATTTATTTGATTATTTTATGTTTGTAATAGTCACAACAATTTCTTCCCTTGCGTTGATTCTGTCAAAACTACACACATGTCCTTAATCGAATTTTTAACTTGAAAATCCTTTTTGCTCATTTCGGAAAACTTGTAACTTTTAGTTTATGGTTTTTCTTCTATGTATGTATATCTGTGTATCTTAGTAACGTATAACCTCATAATAAATTGAGAAAAAATTAAATCCTTTAAATTAAAATTGTAGTTTAATTCCCACGAAATTATACAAACAATACTTTTAAGATTATTATAATTATATGAGCATTACTTTTAAGCAAATAAATCAGCTTAGTTGCTAAATAAATATGTAGGACTCAACGCTTTTTTAATTACAAGGTGATTATGACTTGGTTGTGACAGCCTATTTATATAAAGTTAATTAAAGGAAATGAAAAATCGCGCATTCCGCCACTGCAGGGTCAGTTGGAGTAATAATTAATATTGTTGCGTGAGGAAATCCCCAGACAGGCTATCCCTTTATCTCTACTTTTCAAATAATGTTCGCACGATGTCATGCGATTTTTTCCCCGCTCCTTCGTGTCGGCGACGTATATTATTTTATAAGCTTTGGTACTAAGCTTACAAGCAATTCCACTTTTCCAGAAATTTTGCCGTTCGCTTCTCTTGCGTTAGAAAAGTGAAGAACTCTCGAACTCTTAATATTTCGGGTTCGGATCAGTGAAAAGGTCGACTCTTGAATTATTCATCGATTTCTGCCACTTCAGCGATTATAATGCCCCAAGAAATTGATTTTAGGGTGAGAGTCTCATGAATACTTATAGAAAGGAGTTCTTTGTTGGAATGGCTTTAATATTGAAAAATAGCCATACCCTAATCCCATCTTATAAATCTAACTGATATATCATACAAATACATATCTACATATATATGCTGAGAAAGTATGTATTTCCTATCAATCATATCTCTTTACAATAGTTACTATAGAGCAAAAACTGTAAGCATATATTAGTAATAATTACGTGTAGAAAAGAGCAAAAGACGCTTTGAACCGGTTATCTGAGATCCACACTCCTTTTTTCCATCATCGCTTAACGTCTTACCGCGACTTTCTTGGCGAGGAAAATGAGCAGCGAGAAATGGACTTCGAAGCAATTAAATCTCATAAAAATGACAAAGGCCGGTAATTTTTTTTATCTAAAAGGTGACTACGAGAAGCATACAGAATGTGGTCACTCGAGCGATAAGCCCTAGTTGCCTCCATAAAGGACGAAGGAATTTTTACCCAGAACTTCTATTTGCCCGTGGAAACGGTGGTGATCCCGAGCGGGTCTCTTGCACCTATTCTTTTTTTACTTCCTCCAAAGGTCTAAAGCACCGCGTGGCTAACGAGAAATGCAAATGGAATGCCTTCGCGTGTTTGATTCCCATGACCATTGCTCCATAATGGATGGACTACAATATATTCTGCATAAATTTAGATAAGGGCGAGGAGCAAATTCCCGCTTTTTGAGGGTCTTAAAAACGCAGCATTTGCCCGACGGGGTGCATAATAAACTAACCGAAGCTGTAGGTGGCTAATTGCTGCATCTAAAGTTTAGGCCATAGGTAGCTCGTTACTGGTCGACGTTTACGATACCTTTCCCGGGCACAATCCACTCCTTAATTTCTGCACTTGTTGGGTCCCCCGGGACTATCGAAAGTCGGTCAAAGCGGCTGGTTGAAGAGGCACTAAGGGCGGTCGAAACCAAAACAAAGCAGCCTCGATGTGTGGTTAAAATCACCCCTCACTCAGGTTGGCATTTGTGGAGCCACCTCTCACCAAGCAGCCCCTGCAGGAAACAATGCGCGTAATTTATTTGGGAAAAAGTCCATAATTCACGCTGCTGGCATTTCACTTGATTAATATTCTCTTTTCATTCCAGAAAAAGGAGGAAATTGCCGGAGGCAAATAAAAACAGCCAGAAATTCCGCAATTGTTCTCGATAAGGCTTTCTATGACATCTGGAAGTGGGCCATTAGTGCTCTCCCCAATAAAAACCAAGTATCTGCAGGGTTCTTCCGCATTAAAATAAAAATTTGTATGCTCATTGTACTTCTCTTACTATGATAAAGGCTTAATTAACTATCCAACTCATTGATCTTAACAATTCAAAATATGAAGAATCCATTTATTTTCGATTCAGTGAATTCAGACAAACGTTACAAGCTAACAGAAAAAGCTGTGATGGTTTTGATGGTTTGACCTTTTTGAGACCTACATTGAAGATGAACTGAATCTGAAAAACATTTTAATCTACCCTAATTAATGATATTGTTTGCAGGATAATAAATCAATTTATAAGAAAATAGTCATAAAACAATAGCGACCTTAGTATTGTAATTTAGCCTACATTCACAAATATTTATTCTCAGACAATGTGAAACCTTTTATAGGAACTGATGGCAAATAGGTGATAGTACATTTGCTTATCACCTTAATATTAAAACGATGGAACGGAAACATCTCGGTCATAGATTAAAAAAACCAAATTTTAATTTGTTTGTATTCGCTGGTAGTAAATTTTTATCTTTAAACTTCGAAAAATATGTACACAAATTTTAATGTCCTATAAGTTTTGGAACACACGAAGCTATGATACTTCAAATTGACCGTAGTCAACACAGTCGTATGTGAAATTTATATTTCAAATTCGCTTTCCTCGAAGTAATTTTAATTAAATTAATCCAAATGAAAACTCGAACACCAATAGTAAAATATTCTGTGATTTAATTTAGAATTACCTTTACGGCGCCAAATGGATAATGCGAAAGCACTATGTATTTATAATATTGCAACTTTTCAATATTTTGCAATCGAAATCTGTATAAACGTAGTTTAAAATATTCATAATAATAAATCGTTTGACAAGTACTATCAAATTAACTTAATAACAAAAACAAATTGCAGAATGTGTTATTTCACAAGTTTGTGCAGAGGTTCACGATTAAGTAAATATCTTGTTATTTGGGTAATGTCTCATATGCAGTTTTTATTTTGGCTGTGATTTTGCGAAGTACAAAAATTAAAAATTAAATTAGATTTATAAATTTGAAGTAGGTAATTCATGTAGAATTTCAGTATAGAATATAAACAAAAATGTAATATGAACAATTTCAAAATGATTAGCTTTTAAATGTTTCTTCTCTAAAACCATGCATGCACATTCTATTTTTGGCGATCTGGATAACGAGGATCCTCCTTATATTCAGTTTAAATTCGCTAATCCCTCATTGGCGCAGTAACGATGTGCCATTAATTATAAGTAATTTTCATCGGCGGCTCATTCCGCGATAATAATCAGTACAGAGTGCTATATAACACAAGATCGAGCAGTTGAGACCATTTAATTCGGATTTATCTCGCAGCTTTCGAGCATCGGACTGCTACGAAGGGTTGCTCCAATTTCTGCGATAGGTAGGTAACTCCTTATCTGCTATTAAAGATTAAGTGAGCGTTATTAAGCCGGGATAGGAAACGTTTTCTCATTCAGTTATCGACTTGAAATGCATCAATACACGAGGTAAAGAGTACCTAGATTACAGGTACACTGTCTAAGAAACTTGCTTTGAACCTCAAGTCCGGGAGATAATCATCGCTGCATTTTCTGAATTCCACCTGCTGTAGTGTAATTTCGATTTTAGAGATATGTATTATAAACCAGTTTTCTAAATTTTTTGATTAAGTATAAATATACTCAAGCGATACCATTTTTATTCAATTTCTTAAGCCTTATGATTGACGGAACTTCAGCTTTTCGAGTTTTTAAACTTTTAATTACATAAACTTTATCATCCTTTTCATCTATATTTTATGGATGTTTTTGATGACTCTTTCATTTCATTCCACAACACGACAATATTACTTGATATTGCGAAATTCAAATAATTATTTGACAATATTACAAAAACACTCACATAATGATGAATTGCAATAAGTTTTCATTAAGAGTCATTTAACTAAACTTCCACAGTTTTTATGCAAGTGAAAATCTCGTGAGAGTAATACAGAACATCTTCATCAGCAACTATGTTTCCTATATAGAAAAAAAATACATTAATTACGTTGCAATATTCAGAAACACACTGGTCATTATGCGCTCATTAAGCTGCCCCATAATCTTATTTTAATTGAAAGGTAATTAGTTAATGGAAGCAATATTAGCATACCTCAACCATTAATTTCAAGTTGTAAATGAATTATTAATTCTGTTCATATAAATGAATAATTGCTCTACCTGCTTCTTAAATGCTCATGTTGAGTTTGCATGAATTGCAAAGTTATGAAATGTTATTAATTAATAATGCATGTGTTAAATAAATGAACATTAAAAATGACTGCCGGGTACAGAGGTTTCAAAAACAAGACGGAGAATTAAAATCAACAAGTTTCTTTATAAGTTACAAGTAAGATGACTATTAACTAATTGAATAATAATTAGAATACAATTTAAGTACTGTGATTGAGAACAATCACAGTCTATCTTTAAAAGGTTAGTATTTGAATGTTAGGATGTTTTCAAACACAATTGCAGTTAAACAATTAGAGAACACTAGTGGGTGGCTTTAACTGTTTCAAATTAGTGGGTTATCAATCACTAGTGGCGGTTATGGGTTCTTTTGAACTTGTCAATGTTCATATGCTATCGGAGGTTTAAAAAGTTCTTTCAAACTTGCGGGTAATCACATGCCAACAGCGGGTTTTAAGTTCTTTCGAACTTGCGGGTTATCACATACTATCGGCGGTTATAAGTTCTTTCGAACTTGCGGGTAATCACATACTAGCGGAGGGTTTTAAGTTCTTGCGAACTTGCGGGTTATCACATACTATCGGCGGTTATAAGTTCTTTCGAACTTGCGGGTAATCACATACTAGCGGAGGGTTTTAAGTTCTTGCGAACTTGCGGGTTATCACATGCTAGCGGCGGGTTTTAAGCTCTTTCGAACTTGCGGGTTTTCACGTGCTAGCGGCGGGTTTTAAGTTCTTTCGAACTTGCGGGTTTTCACATGCTAGCGGCGGGTTTTAAGTTCTTTCGAACTTGCGGGTTTTCACATGCTAGCGGCGGGTTTTAAGCTCTTTCGAACTTGCGGGTTTTCACATGCTAGCGGTGGGTTTTAAGTTCTTTCGAACTTGCGGGTTTTCACATGCTAGCGGCGGGTTTTAAGTTCTGTCGAACTTGCGGGTAATCACATGCTAGCGGCGGGTTTTAAGTTCCTTCGAACTTGCGGGTAATCACATGCTAGCGGCGGGTTTTAAGTTCCTTCGAACTTGCGGGTTATCACATGCTAGCGCGGGTTTAAGTTCTTTCGAACTTGCGGGTTATCACATGCAAAAAAAGGACTTACAGCTGCACAGTATCAACCAAGCCAACAGTAATGCCGTAACAGGCAGAACTCTTTCACGTCTGCGGATTAAACCTTGATGCAGCAGCTGAAGTCGCGGTAACTGGTTGGGTGGGATAGTCAAGTTGAAATGACTATGCTCTAGCCTTTGGGCACGAAAACTGTCTTTCTTATTAATTTCAGTAACTCGCAGGATAAATGATTGAGATGTGATAGCCAATTTGGATTGACTATGATTTAGTTTTTGATCACTACACTGTCTTTACTTATTAATTTCACTTTATGTGAGAATCAACTAAAAACGTTTCTTAGCGAGCAGATCTCCTTAAGAAAGTTGAACACAGACAGAGAGAAGAACCCGAAAATGTCCCAGGAAAACAATTTCTTCAGGCGGGGTTCGTTTGAATTTCAAAAAGAAAGACGGTAGGGAGTTTCTAAGAAACGTTCACTTATCTGCAATATTTTGCCGAGACAAAGGGCAATAAACACATCTGAGTGTAGGCGCCAAAGTGCTGTCTAATTAGGCCTCTTTGAAATGCGGATGAAATGTATCGCAATAAAATTAGGGATCAGGGATATTTAGACAGCGAAGTAATGGAACCAAAGGGTGAAGCACCGCAATAAACTCAGGGTACGAATAACTGGTCACTGGACCCAATAACCGAGAAAAGGCCAGTCCAGGTATGCGTGCAAACAATCTTCGCATATGTTATTGCCTGCAAGGGTGCGTTGCATCAGACGGGTATCCGAGATTGTTTCTCGTTTTTCCTCGTCTTTTTTCTGTTTTTCAGTGTGAACGTAATAAGCCAAACCATGTAACTAGATAAGTGTTTTGACCCAAATTTGTTTAGCACCGATGCATGCGCCCAAAACTTTAAAGAATGTATCTTTTTTAAACATTACCGCCCGCCTTCGTCGCTCTCAGCGACGAAAATTACTAAAGATGAGAAAATCTGCAGTTGAACAGCTTGACAATGTTTAGCTAGTTTTACTAACATGACCCCAACTGATAGTACCAACCTTGGGATAGTCATCCTTTTCAATGGGGCGACTTTCGTCTTTGAACGTAATGTAGTAACTGGACCTCAATTTTTGTTGTTAGTTGAAGTTCCGATAAATATTGCTGCAGCCATGGCGGATTGTGAAGCATCACAAAAGAAACCATGGAGCCCTGTTTGGCTTGATGGTTGCATTCTGATCCATCGAGAAATTTGAATGGTGTCCAGTCCAGTTAAATTCGCCTGAAGCTGATTTCAGGAGTTGAGCTGATTGGTTGGGAGCTGCTCATCCCATTGTATTTTTACAGTCAAGAGTTCTTGCATAACGATTTTGACCTTAATAAATATTGGTGGCAGGAGTCCCAATGGATGAAATACCTCAGCTATTTGTGACAGTACTGCCCTTTTGGTGATTTTCGTGGGAGGCTTTGATGAAAATTTGAAAAGCAAACAGTCAGTTGCCGGATTCCAAAAACAGGCCCACAACGTGAATGTTGTTGTCTTGAAGTTGTACCGATGTAGTTGATAATTGATGTTCTGGTAGGAAGTGCAAACGGCTATCTGGGTGGTTGCTAAGCCATTTTCTAAGAGGAAAACCGCCCGCCATGCACAGATTTTTTAACTTGCATAATGCCTTTTGACAGTGTCAAACCCTCCAACGATGTCGTCTACGTATCTTACGTGATTCATGATGTCGACCGCTTCAGGATAGTTGGAACCTTCATCCAACGTTAGTTATGCGATGGCTCTAAGGGCCAGGAATGGAGCACAAGCGAGACCGTAAGTTACGGTGGTGAGTTGATATCTAGTTAACTTCCCATTTTTTATCCACAGTATCCTCTGATAATTCCAGTCGTCAGGATGGACGGCGATTAGTCGATACATTTTCTCAATGTCCGCTGAGAAGGTGTAGCGAAACTGTCGGAACCATAAAAGGACGTTGACCAGATCTACTTGGAGTTTGAAGTATGAAGGATTCTGTTTAATGATTGTCCTCCTGATGGCCGACAGGATCCGTTAAAGAGGACTCGTAGTTTAGTACTCATACTTGTTTCTTTTATGACGCCGTGATGAGGGAGATAAAATACTGGTTCTGGTTCCCTTTCTTGGTTTGGGGCTTGAACCATGTGTTTGAGGTTTTGATATTCCTGAATAAAAGACGAATAGGCTTTTGACAATTCAGGATTATTCTGAAGTTTGACGTTGAGACTCTCAAATGTTTTAAGAGCTGGACGGAATGAATCTCCAAATTGACTCGGAGAATCTTTAAATGGTAACTTCACAATGTATCTACCGGTAGAATCTCGTTGATGTGTTGACATGAAGCGTTCTTCGCACTGCTTTTCTTCAGGTGAAAGGGTGGATTGGCTTCTCATGAGAAGTTCTTCTTGAATCAGAATTTCTCGAGCGTGCTATTGAGTTCTTTATAAATTGAACGGTGAAAAGTTAATGCATTTTGAGGATAATGCTGGTGTATTAGACCAGAAATGACCCATCCTAATTTTAGTAAGTTGAGCCACTGGTGTTTTAGCTGGACCTTTAATAATAGATCCTTCTAATAGGTGTCCATAAGCTCCGATGATGAGGTCAATTTGTTTTTGAATCTATGATGTTGATAAAATGGAGGTTAGCCTTGGCAAAAATGAAAGCATTAATTTCAGCTTGCGCTGATGAGGTGAAATGCGATCTTATTTGGAGTAGCACAAATCGTCTCGTTTTTCCAACTTGATTAGCTCCTACGCCAATAATTGAAACTAGTAATACATAAATTGCATTTTCTTCAATCACCAAAGTTGCGGAAGAAGTTGAAAACGATTTATCACTTGTTTTCAGAATTGATAATATTATATTGAAATTACTAATATTTATTATCGATTACGTTTTCCGCATAATTTCTGCAGTTGAGTCAATTAGCTTATGACAACCAAACGCCGAATTAGGAATGGACTTCAGAAATTGAATTTTGCAAGTGAAAATATTGACATGACAATTTTAACATGCTACTGGTGGACAAGCAACACCCAGTTTGCGTATCAATAACTTTCAATATTAAGCACTTTGTTAAAATTTGACAGTTTTAACGCCAAATTTGAGATTGAGGACTTTTGCGAGATAGACCTAGTTGTAGCACTAGATTTTCAGAAGCCAATGACACTTCTGATCCTTGATCCAACAGTGCCCATACAGTATTGGTCTGTCGGTGTGGACTCTGTGAACATGATAGACTAGCGTCTGTTGTTCTTCTAGTTGACCGGACGTTGACTTTGGCGCATTCAGATGTAGCAATGAGTGATAATTTTTTCCACATTTTTTGCATTGTCTTGTCGATAAGTTCTTGGCGCTGTTGGGTTGTTTAGGATATTAACTGCTCACATTGATACGTATAATGATCAGTTGAACACAAGGCACAAAATGCATGTGTCCCGTGAAGTTCGTTCACACTGATGGTGACTGAGGCCTGTGTTAGTTGAACGATGATTGAGAGCTTTCAAAAGATTGAAGGGAAAGCATCCTTGATTCGATGAATTCGTTCACACAATTTCAAGTTGGAGTGTTTTTTTTTTTTTTTTACCGTATTGCGGGTGTGCGGATCTATTACAGATAATGCAACATTGATGGCATTATGATTTATGTCAAATTGCTGCCATTGCTCCTGAATGGCATCCAAGCGGGTTGGATTCGAACAGTTGTAAAATTAGTACGTCCAACTTTTATTAACTTGGTGTATGCGGTTTTTTAATAATTCACGGATTGACATTTGCTGATCAATTCGTTGCTGAATATGCTCAATGGTCATGACTAAAAAAGAGAAGCTGCATGGTTCCTTGTAAGGCCTGGGGTGGAGAGGGTATCCACAAGAACTCCTTACAAGGATGTGGGTTAACTAATGAGTGCAGCAGGTATGTATAAATGAGCGGTTCTTTGTAAGGCCTGGGGTGGAGAAGATATCCACAAGAACTCCTTACAAAGATGCGGGTTAGCTGATGAGTGCAGTGGATATGTATAATAGCAGAGCAGAAATCTTTATGAGGGATAATAGATCTCATCTCGAATTAATTTAATTCCCCGTTATCCGGCTCGAAGGACCAAAAATGTTAAATAAATGAACATTAAAAATGACTGCCGGGTACAGAGGTTTCAAAAACAAGACGGAGAATTAAAATCAACAAGTTTCTTTATAAGTTACAAGTAAGATGACTATTAACTAATTGAATAATAATTAGAATACAATTTAAGTACTGTGATTGAGAACAATCACAGTCTATCTTTAAAAGGTTAGTATTTGAATGTTAGGATGTTTTCAAACACAATTGCAGTTAAACAATTAGAGAACACTAGTGGGTGGCTTTAACTGTTTCAAATTAGTGGGTTATCAATCACTAGTGGCGGTTATGGGTTCTTTTGAACTTGTCAATGTTCATATGCTATCGGAGGTTTAAAAAGTTCTTTCAAACTTGCGGGTAATCACATGCCAACAGCGGGTTTTAAGTTCTTTCGAACTTGCGGGTTATCACATACTATCGGCGGTTATAAGTTCTTTCGAACTTGCGGGTAATCACATACTAGCGGAGGGTTTTAAGTTCTTGCGAACTTGCGGGTTATCACATACTATCGGCGGTTATAAGTTCTTTCGAACTTGCGGGTAATCACATACTAGCGGAGGGTTTTAAGTTCTTGCGAACTTGCGGGTTATCACATGCTAGCGGCGGGTTTTAAGCTCTTTCGAACTTGCGGGTTTTCACGTGCTAGCGGCGGGTTTTAAGTTCTTTCGAACTTGCGGGTTTTCACATGCTAGCGGCGGGTTTTAAGTTCTTTCGAACTTGCGGGTTTTCACATGCTAGCGGCGGGTTTTAAGCTCTTTCGAACTTGCGGGTTTTCACATGCTAGCGGTGGGTTTTAAGTTCTTTCGAACTTGCGGGTTTTCACATGCTAGCGGCGGGTTTTAAGTTCTGTCGAACTTGCGGGTAATCACATGCTAGCGGCGGGTTTTAAGTTCCTTCGAACTTGCGGGTAATCACATGCTAGCGGCGGGTTTTAAGTTCCTTCGAACTTGCGGGTTATCACATGCTAGCGCGGGTTTAAGTTCTTTCGAACTTGCGGGTTATCACATGCAAAAAAAGGACTTACAGCTGCACAGTATCAACCAAGCCAACAGTAATGCCGTAACAGGCAGAACTCTTTCACGTCTGCGGATTAAACCTTGATGCAGCAGCTGAAGTCGCGGTAACTGGTTGGGTGGGATAGTCAAGTTGAAATGACTATGCTCTAGCCTTTGGGCACGAAAACTGTCTTTCTTATTAATTTCAGTAACTCGCAGGATAAATGATTGAGATGTGATAGCCAATTTGGATTGACTATGATTTAGTTTTTGATCACTACACTGTCTTTACTTATTAATTTCACTTTATGTGAGAATCAACTAAAAACGTTTCTTAGCGAGCAGATCTCCTTAAGAAAGTTGAACACAGACAGAGAGAAGAACCCGAAAATGTCCCAGGAAAACAATTTCTTCAGGCGGGGTTCGTTTGAATTTCAAAAAGAAAGACGGTAGGGAGTTTCTAAGAAACGTTCACTTATCTGCAATATTTTGCCGAGACAAAGGGCAATAAACACATCTGAGTGTAGGCGCCAAAGTGCTGTCTAATTAGGCCTCTTTGAAATGCGGATGAAATGTATCGCAATAAAATTAGGGATCAGGGATATTTAGACAGCGAAGTAATGGAACCAAAGGGTGAAGCACCGCAATAAACTCAGGGTACGAATAACTGGTCACTGGACCCAATAACCGAGAAAAGGCCAGTCCAGGTATGCGTGCAAACAATCTTCGCATATGTTATTGCCTGCAAGGGTGCGTTGCATCAGACGGGTATCCGAGATTGTTTCTCGTTTTTCCTCGTCTTTTTTCTGTTTTTCAGTGTGAACGTAATAAGCCAAACCATGTAACTAGATAAGTGTTTTGACCCAAATTTGTTTAGCACCGATGCATGCGCCCAAAACTTTAAAGAATGTATCTTTTTTAAACAGCATGTTACTAACGATAGTAAAGCAAAATTGAATTTCATTAAGTTATAATAGTATAAGCTTCCCTTTATTTTCGAAAAATATTTCTGTAGCTTTTCAGAGTACCCATAGCATAAAATTCATGTGGAAGCAATAAAGCATTGAAACGACTGCCCACAGAATTTTTATAAGGTCCGTTATATTTCCAGCCTTATCAATATAAATAAAAATGAAACTCCATTCCAATGAAAAAAGGCAGTCTCAAAATGTGCTCAACACAATCACATATCATTTTTATATACTTCCTAAATGGTTATCTTTTTCCGGGCCCGGGTTTACATATAATCAAATCAAATGACCACAGCGAACGAAAATCCCGGGAACATGATCTCCCATTCTGATGATTCCTTTAAATGATTTTATGTCCACTCTTTATTTCGAATGTATTGTCGGTTATGGCGCCATTAAAGGGGTTTAATATTTTTATTGCGGTCTGCAATTCATAGCCTGTTCGTATGCCTTGCATGAGTATTGTTTCCTGCCAGATTTTATGCAGACCATTTCATGTATACACATGAAATATTGAACAGGATATTAGAGTCCTTAATCAATTCTGGACATTCGGTGGAGGAAAGCAATCGATATTCTCTTGAATTTAAGATGAAATTCTTCTTCAAGATTCAGAGCACGTTCTATAACATTCTCGAGACTGTGCAGGATTTGTGTGGTCATTTAACCTTTTTTATGTATAAAATCTAGATAAATGATGTTCAGATCCTTTTGGATTAAGCTTAGATAGAAAGATATGTTTCTTTTTCTTATAAAAATTGAAGGGAGGTACTTTAGAATTGAAAAACTTATATATTCTTACATCGGACTGTTGTCTTGATATACCTACCAAACAATTACTAAAAATATGTCTGAATCATAAAATGTAGCTTTAATATAATTTGCGGTAAATCGGTTAATAATAAAAAAAACAATTCGAAGAAACAAAATACTATATTTTAGTAGATGAATAATTGTTTAATCATTTCTCTCTTTCTCTTACAGCTATAAATCTTTGAAGCTCTAAAGCAACTTCTACACTTTAATTTGCACCTCTAGAAAAATTTTACAGGATCGCTGTTTTGAAGTCTACATATGCATATGTAAGTCCAATATGTTACAACAATTCACTATTTAATACTAAGTTTAAGTTTTTACAAAATTATAAGCTAAAATTGAATGGAGATTTAAAGAATAATCTGCATGTCTCGTACTTGGGCCGAGGTTTCATTCAACACTTTTTTGTCTTATTTCTTACATGATGACCACACCCGAACTTAATAAAAGAACTAAATTTCCTAACTCACTTGAATCTGCGACAAAGGACAATATATCGTTTATTCTGACAATTTGGTTCTTAACACTTCCATTACCCTAATAGAAAATACTCATGAAATTGACAGTGCAGATGAGGTGTGACTATATTCTTTACTTTAATAAAACGTGTAAAAGTATAAAATACCAGCTCTGTTTACACTGCTGCTTTTGTTAATATTTAATTTAGGTGTCGTTAATTTAAAAACTATAGCTTATTTAAAAAAAAACAAAAAGATAACTTACTACAATGGGGTTGGGGAATTCGAAGTCAATACGTAGTTCTATAAATTCAGTAGTAGTAGAATAAAATCAGTTATCAAATATATAAAGTTGAACAACATTAGCTAAGATGTTTAAAGGAAAATGTTATAAACTTTCAGGTTTTGAAAAGAAACTTATACCGTTAAATGGGATTTCCGAGGAGCATATTCAGACATAACGATTACCAACATTTACATCTGTACTTTAAAATTAATTTGAGCATTTCCAAGTATTATAGTTAAAGGTATTATTACAATTTTGAAACAGAAACACTCCGTAAAGTAGTGATGACATCCAAATTGCATTTGTAGAACGAGACCCATTTATTACATTAGCATCACGGCAATTTTGAACCTTCGAACCCCAGGTGGGTTTCGACTCCCCCTCGAAATTCCAGAAAAACATTTACCGGCTAAAATAGATCTCCGCTGACATTGAGCAATGACAAATTGTTTCATCAGCTCATCCAGAAAAAACATTTTTCTTGGGATGTCTTACATCGCTCCCCAGCGAGGGGAGTGAAGTTGTCAAAGGTTGAGAAATGATGAGTTATACCCACTTTCTAGCAGACCCATAACTGCACGTGTGGCTCACTTCCCTTAACGATTGTTAGTTTTATTAATGGATGTCGTGGCATGTTTCTGACAGTTCTGCACAACCTCGCCAAATCCCAGCCCGAGGTAAAATCTCATTTGGGCGGATTATGACTTTCTGTAATTACCTTAACGCGTGGTCCGTTTAATTCGCATATCAGATAGAAGCGAAAGTGTTAACACAAATTAAGTGGCCACTGGGAGCCGGACAATAAAACCCTCCTGGCCGCCCCGGGCTTGATGCAAACCAGAGTTGGAAACCGATAACGAGCGTAGTCAATGGCCGTCTGGAAAAACGATGCCATTCTCGCCGGTTAATAGGTGGCCGTGGTCGTGGCAGGACCGTCCTCAAAGGGTTTTAATATCGCAAAATCCATCGGGAACAGCTGGACTTGGCCAGATAATCACTGCCGCTCTCCGAATAAGGCGGAGGTGGTGGAGAAGACATCCTGATCCTGGCCGTTGTCCTTAAATTAGGACCGCGTGATTAAATTGCGTTCGCCCCAAGTAAGAGGGTCCAGCGATTTGCGGTTGCCGTTCAGATGATGGCAGCGCCGGCAATTAAGCTCACGAGGACTTTATGATTTATCCCGTGCAATGGTGCAAAATTGTCCTTGGTTATCGAAGGGTTGCGGCTGGAGACATTACAACCTTTGTACGCAACATTGTTCAACGTTGTAAAGGAGAGTAATTAAAATTAATGGCCTGCATTACCGTCCGGACGGAGGAAATTTCGACGCTATAAATCGCGAGCCAATGACCATATGCGTCGCTTTTGATTTATTATGTGCACGCACTAATATTAATTATTATTACTTTCATTTATTTTGTTTTATAATCTACTCCAGATGACCGCTTTCAAATTTTTATGCTAGACTTTAATAAGCATGAAATGAAAAATTTGGATGAAATTAAGGATTTTAATATAAAGTAATTGCATAAAATTTTAGTTTTGATTACGCTTAAGAAATTAAAAACAACACTTAATTTATAAAATATTTGAAAAAAGACCTAGTCTATCCATGATCCGTCTATCGTACAATTGCATTTTGAAGGAGTTATTTATTCACTGAGGGTGACGATCGATATTATATATATAAAAGCAAAGTTACTGTCGTATGTGATATTGGTAAAAGTTTTGTTTAATTGACGAAAATAATTAGTTTATCCATATCCGTTTTTCCGCTAGAATTTATAAAAATTTAAATTCGCTTTAATTCCGATACGAACTGCGTTGTATAACATTTTGGTACCGAAATAAATATTCGAGGAATAAAACAAATTTACATAGTCTAAACATTCCAAATTTTAACAAGCTAAGATTTACCGCCCAAAGCGCAAACATTCTTCGAAGGCAACTGACGAAGGATGACAAAAATCGGATTTTATTGAATCCCAGGGGCAATGTAATCTTTAAGAATTCTCCAATAAAATTCGAGGGTTTGGAGCTATTGGCTATAAGAATTGTTTCCCTTTTCGTAGGTATTCGCCAATTATTTTCCTAAGAAAAAAGGGAAACCACCCCACGGCATCAAACGCAAATTTTGTCTCTTTTTTTGCTTTGATAAGGGCGGCATGGCCGAAGGCAAAGGGAATAAAAACTTTTCGCTTTCTGTAAACTGAAGAGCAACTCTTAACACGGCATCATCAGCCACGGCAAATATCCTTTTTAATTAAACTCAATATTTGAGGAGACATTCCCCCTCATTTCCCTCAGAGCGCTTTGTTTGAGGCTTCGACATAAAATCATTCCTAATTAAAAAAGTTTTCGTTCTTTGAGCCGTATTTCGACGCACTGAGAATTGTAAGCAGAAAGTTCTGGCTCGGCGGGAGCTTTAAGGACCTTAAGATGATGGCACAGGAGGAAGGAGGTCGCCAAGTAGCGACAGGAAACCAACCACTCCAAAATTTATCAGCCGCAATTTCCACCGCGCTCCTGGCTACGGAAGGAAAAATTCTTCGGTGAATAAGAACAGGAGCCAAAGTGTCTGACGCCAAATTTTCGCAGACCGACGGCGACGTACAAAGTTTTCTAGGAAATGGCTCGTCGCGACGCATTTGTGCATCCTTCCATCTGACTGGTTTTGCTGCATCCGTGCACTTCCCTCGCCGGGCGCCCCACCCTCAAAATGGAGCTTCCAACAAAAACACTCGAATTGTTTATGGTTTTAATTCTGTGAGAAACTCCGGAAAAATATTGCAGACAACGTGGAATATTCCTTTCAAACCCATAAGTTTGTGGATGTTTTCCGACAGCGCATAAAAGATGGTTCCTGGTTTGGTCAAAGGAATGCTCTTCTGAGGGAAAACCAGGATAAGAGGTTGCGAGCCCCACTTCTTCATTGTCTTTCCTCTTGACACCATTGTTTTGCTGTAGATTCTGTTTTTGAAATTTTGTTTACTTTTGCATTATATGAAACTGAAAAATTGGTAGCTTTAAAAGGACAAGAGTGGGTTTGAATAGCACAAATTTTGCATTTTACTGCAAATACATCTCGTAAATAGCGAAATAAGGACTTCTTTTCGTCTGTACCTGGGACACGTTTGCCCTTTAGATATGGAAAGGGGTGAGAATTAAATCTTATTCATTCAAAACTTAGTTCGTTTATACAAATTATCTTCCGTTGAATTTATATCTTTATATATCCTTTTAAATAATTAGAAAATTCTATAAGTGTTCAATTAAATTAATTGAAAACAGTTGAAAAGCACATCAAGGTATGAAATCAATTCAAGTATTTTTACGAGCAAACACTTGAAAATTGTTTCACTGGATTAATTTATAAATTAATTTAAATTGCATGAGTCGACTAGTTTTCCTCTGGTAGATTGTCATTCGCCCTAAAGATTCTCTAATAAGGAAAAACTAGTTGCCTCGCGAAACATCATTAATTTAATTAATTAATTGTGAAGTAATGAATAATCGATAAGTTGTTGCTCAATAAAGATGAACCGGTGTACCAATAACGTGTCTCACCAAGAATTTTTAGTTAATTCATTATTTTATTATAATATATATAGACATACTGCATTGAATTAATAAAAAAGGAAAAACGCAAATAATTATGAAATGTAAATTATTCGTTCAATATTTTAAGTTCATAAATATAAAACGAATGATTGTCTTGTACCAGTAGCATTTATTACGTGAGTTCTTTCTGAGGTTCTTCTCACTATGGTGATTTTTTATTATAATAGCTTAGTTAGCCCATCTCGCGGCTAATGAAAATGCATACGAAGTACTGAATTTTTTTATTATAAGGTACATGACATATGCATGTATTTAGGTACATAAACCAATAAATTGTTTTAAAATATCGGAACTAATATCTAAACGTTCAAAAATTTATCTCTAATAGAAGCCAAAACCATGATTTTTTCATTAAGTTATATAAAAGAATTTTTTGAGAAGCTTCCATGCAAAAACGCTTTATTTTTAAAAAAAAGAATATTAAATCAACGCTACATCGAAAATAATGTTTAAACTAATACATATTTTGTTTTCACAATCTTGATTTTTGTATCCTTTCGGATATAAAACATTTTAGGTAGAGTTCACGTGTTAAGTTTAATGTGATTGTTAAGGCGAAATTTAAGTGTATAACCTATAGACACATACAAATGAATAATCAGATATTGATATTTTAAGTATATTTATTAAGACGAAAAGATCATTGCTAAAAATGTTTCAAGGATGGGTCAACAGAATTAATTTTAGTATTATAGTTTTATATAAACTTCATTAGTTTTTAAACTGGTACAAAAAAACTATTAAATGCCATTAATATTTACTATATGGGAAAACTGGTTGTCCTTCAACAAAATGTTACTAAGTAACATAAAAAGTTAACTCAAATTGCCAATTATAAGCCCACGACTAAACATCATCACCAAAATTGAGCACAAGCAGCCGTTGGCAGCATCCAATTACTACTATTAAACTAAAATGTGGAAATATGCGCGGGGCGTGCGGCGGTCCGCTTTCACCTGGCACTTGAAGCGGTGCGCAGCGCTGCTCGCTCTAAAGTAAAATTGTGTAAGCCATATTTCCTAATTTATGACATAATAACACAATTATATTTTATTCATGTGCCCTTGCTTTTCATTGTAATGAGTTATAACCGGGACGTGCCTCTGCGTCCCGGTGAGTCAAGGCCCTTCCCGGAGACAATCCCAGCAGCGCGGATCTACATCAGCGGATAGAGCAGGTGGGAATTATATCCTCCAGGATCATATGTTTCCCGGCACAAAGCTTTGTGACACATCTTTACTTACTTTCGACGATCCATAACGCTCGGGTGCTGGCGTGATTTATTAAAATAATTTCCTCCGGGACCGGTGGCGGGATTTTGCGAGCAGGAAAACTTTAATGGTGTCCTTGTACTTTAGATAAATGAGGAAATCTCATTTCAGAAGAAGCTGCAACACTGTGCGTCGTGGCATATCATTTTCATTTAAAAAAAGAAAAGTGTGTTTAAATAAATTATACAAAACTTTAGAAATTGATCCCATCTTCACTTCTACAGGATTTGCTTCTTTCTAAATTCTAAAGGTAATTTAAGCTAAACCAAAATCCAGTATGAAGCCATAAAGCGCTTAAAAACCACTCTGGGTTGTAATTGTAGGAAATTTATGCAAATTCCTAGCAAAATCCTGTTTTTATCCTACTTTGAAACAAGGAAACAGAATTGGAAACGATACAATCTCGTGTTGGCTCGTTACCAGTTGGATCCATGGCTTTGCCAAGGAACCTGAACCCAAAGGAAGCTGAGTAGAGGGAATCACATCCAGGAGGATTTGAAAGATTCGCGTTGTGTTGGTTTCTTTCCAGGATATGCAAGCTCGTAAATACGGAGAAGACAGATTCTGAAGGCGTTCGCACAAAGGGATTTTTACTAAAGCCAAAACCTTTTAGGGGCTGATTGAAGCGAAGTGATTGAACCGATTTCGAGTTCCGCATCTCTGCCGATAGAAGAAAGCCATGCTCAGATAATTTGAACTAATCCTTCTTTGACTGTCCAAAAATTTACGCACGAGGGATTTTCCTTATCTGTGGAATTTATTATCCCAGTAGCGCCTTATCAGGCCAGGACTGCGGCTACCCCAGCAAAAGTTACGCACAGCCTCTGAAGTGGGATTAGTGTAAACACATGATAAATTTCTGGATACCTCTGGCACATCGGGGGAATTTCGCAATAATTACGTTCATCAATAACCGGATTATCATGTGTCCGAGGCTGATGAGCTTTGCGCTGGGATGTACTTGAAATTGAAGCTCCCTTCAGGACAATAGCAGTCCGTGAGAAGATAAAAATTCATATGAGGAGATGTGCAATTTGCGAAGAATATACTCATTTTCTGATACAATCTGATTGATGAGTATTATTAGTCGCAAAAGTCGCTAAGTTTGATTACACAGATCAACACCAACTTATCCAAATAAGTGGTATGTTCACTTGAAAATATGTATTAAAATCATAAATTTTTAAACTTATTTAGTTTGTTTGCTAGAAGACATTGACTTACTCCTGAGTTGGCCTTATTAGCTTTTGGTTTTGTACTTTCAACTTACAATTAATATCAGTTGTTCGCTATAGATACAATATGATTCGAACCATCTAATATCAATCTATGAAATATTATTAAAATTAACCGATCCCCAAAGGCAGTCATTTGTAATTCAAAAAATATTTTTCTTAAGTTCAAAAAGAAACCCGTAAGTCATGTTTAGGCATTACATATTTATGATATAATAATAAAAAATTATAGTAATATGGTATTTTATATTACTAATTTAAGGAGTATTTTTGATGTCGGATATATGTATGGAGGTAAACTCTGCATAGTATTGTAGAAGATTTCAATAACAAATGTGATACACAAAATGTTTGAAGAGTTGAATCACCTTGGAGAAAATAA
This sequence comes from Tolmerus cingulatus, assembly GCA_959613345.1. NCBI lineage: Eukaryota > Metazoa > Arthropoda > Insecta > Diptera > Asilidae > Tolmerus > Tolmerus cingulatus. The sequence continues at coordinate 18,514,325 of OY390708.1, read as the reverse complement.
TATTGAAGTATTGAATTGAAATCCTTGCGAAGAAATCAATTTAATTACTTGTTTTTTTTTAAAAACGGAGATTTCACCGCGACAGGTTTAAGTTTTAATTTACTGCTCTTTTTCACATATCACATTAACATACTATGTATTAACATTTGATATACTTACATAGACACTGCAGAAAACTCGTGAACGTAATAGATTAATGAAAATGATAAATATCTTTGTCATTGGGTGGAAAATCAATGATAAATAATTTCAAGGAACCCCAGGACCAAGTGAAGACAGTTTTGCTGAAAAGCGATTTTCTTAGCCACAACCTGAGGAAGCCATTTGTCATAGTCATCGACCCAATTAATCAGAACCAAGGTCAGCTCGATATTGAATTTCAATGCAGGTGTTGCTGTGGTTTCTTCCTCTGGGAATCGGAGCAGGAAATGAGTCCTTTGCGTTTAAGGCGAAAGTGAAATGGTTTAGTTGTGCTCAATTACGAGCGCTTTATAGCTGCGTTAGTGGGGCTCCGCGCGAAAGGGGTGCGCCGGTGGCGGACTAGGGAGCCCCAGCGCTCCCTTCGAATGAATTTTAATTAACGCAGACGAACGTGATGATTTATGTCAACACAATTTTCATATTGTAATCAAGCGGTGACAACTGTGACGGCATGTTTCGTGCGCCAAAATTAGAGGGGAGTTCAATTTGGAGCTGCCGTTGAGGTGTGTTTCCTCACATCAGTTTTATGCTGATGCGGTGGAGCAGCCCGGAGCATTGTTCCCGGGGCGCATATCACCTTTAAGCTGCTGCCGAATTTCTCAAGTTCCCGAAAATGTCTTGAAGCGAGCATTCCGTTCGGGAACGAAACGAAGGACCATCAGTAAAAATAGAACGGGCGCGCCCCTTCCCACACAGCCTCAGTTGGCCGTTGCTTGTTATGCTAGCAGAAGTCTGCACGACTTTCGAATATCCTTCGAGGAATTTCTGTTTTCCCGTCTCTATTTTGTCAAAGGAATTGCAAATGACTTGCGGGGGTGGGATGGGTTGTGTCCCAGCAGAGAGGCGACAACATCTGAATTTTGAAAAGGTTCCTGCTGGAGAAAGTGAAATGTCTGACAAAATTCGAATTTATTTTAATTTGGAGGTTGAGAGCCTTTTCAATAACAGCAGCCCTGTCGTTTCGATTGACTGCTGAAAAGAGGAAACTTTTTGTTTTCGGGAAATATTATCATGACTTGGCTTAGGAATTAACTGACTTGGACTGCAGTCCACAACTTCAAACTAACAATCTTTTATAAGATTTCTATTGAAATACCTAAGTTCATGCAATCTCGTTTAGTTCATTTTGTGTCTGTAGAAAATGTCTTAATCTTAACAAAGTACATACATATATACTTATATATGAAGCTGAATCAGATTGATCTGCAAGGCGCCATGTTATGAAAATTCTGAGAAGCTTACTAAATAACTTCTTAAAAATTATTATACGTATTTAAATCAAATTTGCTTCACATATTATCTTATTTATAGTACAAAGCCTTTAATTAGACACTCATATGAACCAATTTAAATGATTTAAAATACCATTATTATAAAGCCTATAATAATAAAATATATTCATCTCTATATTGAAATTGAATCTATTAAGTTAAAGCAAGAAGTTAACCAAAAATGAAATTAACTATTATCTACATATTTTCCACTGATTATATTAGAATTTTGGTATTATTGCTACCAAGACGAAAAGTACATCTAAATTTGATTTGTCAACAGATCTGATTTTCTAGAAAAATGTTCTTTAATTTGTATTCTTGTTGAATGTATCTAACTCAAACTTCAATTAAATATTAGTTGCACTATAACTTTTTACTATACGTACATCGTGAATTTCTATGTGGGTTTAATTAACAATTGTGAAGTAATTTGAATCATAATAATTTCAATGGGATTGCATACTTATAGGGAGTTCATGATTTAGTGTAGACACACAGTTGATCTCATTCGAATTCCTGCAGTTCGTCGAAAAGCATATTGCGAGTGCCAAAGATGTTGCGACCGAAGGGTTAATCCTCGAAAGTGGCTACATGAGCTCCTTTGTGCGAAACTAATCCCACCTAGAACTCGACAGCCACCGGAACTGGCATCCCATCAAGCTGCACGCTATTCTACAGCATCCGGATAAGGGACAATCTGCCCCCGCAGACCAGCCCCAATTTGCCACAATTGAGATTTAATGAAAGATAATGAACCCATGTCGAAGGGCACTCACTTGGGACGGTGCATCGCTCCGGGCTGGAGTGCAGGCTAAAAGCACCGGATCCACTTGGAGATGCGATGCAATGCGACAGGAAGGACAGTAGGTGACGCCTGGTCCTGGAATCCTTCTGGGAGTGGCCTTTAGGAGCTGGCAGGAGCTATTCAATCGATATTGGCAATTTGCAGAATGCCTGTCAGAGTCTATGATGCTGTTTCTGCGACAGTGCATGTTAGATAGGGGCTATTGTGTAAAGTTGATGGGTAATCGAAATTTGGACGTGGATTATCCTTCTGGTGACACTCAAACTACGGAAACATACCCCTTGCAGTCAGGTCACAAACAAAACCTTTACTTGATTAACACAAGACTTAGCTTTCTTATACCTTTTAGTAAAATTAATAACTAAAAATTACTCGATGTAATCTCACGTACTTATGAATGTTTTTATTTATTTGTTTAAATGTACATATATTGCAACCTATAACGCCAAAAAATATTATGATAAGTTGCTATTGGATAAAATTTCAATTGTGATTCCATTAGTACTTTTTGTAAAAAACGTAAAAAGAATCTACAAAACTTTTCTATTATATCGCCTTTGAAGTAAGTAATTCATTGGTTCTCTGGCTATACGAATACCCTATTAAACTTTTCTCGCGATATAATCTTTTTGTCATAATCTACAGAAACGAGTCGGATTTGTGCTTTGTTCGAATATTTTTTTTTTGTTAGGTACAGTAAAAGTTAATAAATACGTATTAATACGTTATATTTCTCATTTTCCTTTGTTATAGCAACATATGTGTAGTTAGTTTTTAAATATTTGTTTGGATTCTTGTTACCCTGCCCGGGTAAAAAATTAAGACTGAAAAGAAATTGACATACCAATCTGAAATAAAGGCGCAAATTGTTATTTATACTGATTAAATTATACCTTAACGAGGGTTCCCGTCAGCGCCCTCTTAGGCCATACAGGAACCCTTCGGTACACAGAGTTTGTGCTTCAAAAACCTTGCAAATGAATCCGTGAGTTTGAGTATCTCAGCCTCGCATACAGAAGAGACATTTTCTGAATGAAGAAGTTATTACAATGATAAACCTTTAATGGCAACCATTTCCAGTTGCGTTCTTTTTACAAATAAAAGGAACGACAAATGAATTACCACAAATTGCTACATATATTAGAAGAACGACTTACTAATTTGTGAAAGTGACATCCTTCAAAAAATATTTCTCAGCTAAATTTGGTAATACATTTTAAAGAACGGTGAAGAAATCTCTCACATGAGACAGGTCCTTTTAATGAAATTAACTTGTGGAACGGAATGTTTGTTTTGCGAATTCAATTTGTACTTCAAAATATCTGAAATAGGCCTATTCGTTCCCTGACAAAGCAAACGGTGAAAAAATCTCTCTTTAAGAAAAGTTGCGAACTTGATATATAATTTTTAGCTAAGAACGTGTGAAATACATACATAGTATATAATTTCTTTAGCAATATATTTTTTGTGTTTCTATAGCTGCTTTTAGCTGACGCGGGTATTCGAAATAAATTTTAGTAAATGTCTCGACTTTAATCAACTCTTTTCAAATGGCCATAACTTGGCTATGGATGTAAAAAGCGTGTCATGAAAAGCCAATAACCACCCACGTGTTGTAAGAAAAATCACGTCTTGCCAATTCCCAAAGAGTACTCCTTTGGGATCCGCAATCAGGAGAAACATCCCGACTAATAAAATATTTACCAGCTGAAAAGGGAGCTCGGCCCAAGCTGGTCTAATGCGGGAGGAAAGGTGGAACGCCCGAAGGATCCTAGCCCAAGACGGTGTTATTTACGACTCCTCGACCCAAAAGGAGACTCAACGTCTGTTCGAGTGAGCTCGGTCCCGACGAGGCGCAAGCAGCCAGAGCGTCCTTAATCTCATCCAGCCGGCCGTTTGCAGCTATCTGATGAACATTTAAGGAGGAATATGGGACAAGTCCGAGGATTTCTGTCGTCAGGAAGAGTTTTATGGCCGCATAAAGCACTTCTGAGGAGGAAGTTAGGGCTTTTACCTGACCGTAAAAATGATTAAGGCAACAATTCCAAGCTGTGATAGATTAAATGATCAATCTCCGAAAAGAAAGTGGCCAGGAAAAAAGGTTTTTCGAGGAAAGGATTAAAATTTTATTGCACATTGAAATTGCATTTTCTTTTCATCTTATTGAAGAAAACCTTGACCGATTTAAACAAGGAAACACAAGTAAATTGAATTTTGTTGTTTGACTTCAGTTTCACTTTTGGTGTTTATATACCTCAAATTCTTAGTAAATTTATGTTTATTTTTTTTACAATAAACATGAGCTCTTTACTCTTATAATGATGAAAAAAGTAAACAATATATTATCTTTATTTTTTATTCTTAACTAGTTTTTCTATTACTCATTATGCGATTTTAGTTATCAGTTTTAATGGAGAGAAAATTGTTTATACATATATAGATATTTTGGACCTTAACCTTGGCATAAATCTTACGAGGTTACTTTAAACAATACTGTGTAATTATAAGTCAATTTGATTGGTCTTGATAGTTTAAGTGTTAATAGAAAAATTTGTCTTATTATGCCCGTATCCGTATAAGCCTAAAAGTTCAAAACAATTGCAACTGAACCTAGTTAACTCCTTGGATTCAATTTCTTTTTATTCCAGGTAAAACTTCCTTATAATTGTGGAAAATTGGATTAAGGATAATAGGGGATGCATAATTCATAAAAAATCTGTTTTTTTTCTTACAAAACATTTATTTCAAGCTTTAGAAATAGTCAATCAGTTTATGTATTTTCGCGTTGATTCCTTTAATTCCTGAAGCGAAAGGAACTCTCTGAATGCTTGACGAAAATGAGGTTAACGAGTTGGAAGCCATTAAGTTATTGATATTTCATACATTTGTACATTTCGGCAGTAGTTTGGATATGTGACAACAAAACGATATACATACATACATACAAGTTAATTATAGTCTCTGCTAAATGATATGCTTCAATAAAACCGATCGACCTTAGACACTACGCGACCATTAAACGGAAACGGCTATTGCAAATAAATAAAGCTTTTCTAGTTTGATCGGATCAGATCAGACGAAAAGAACGTCTCAAGCGCGGGATTTGCGGAGGTTCTTCGATTTTTGGCATTGTCCATTGTCACGGCGATTCAGCGGGGCCTAGTTTCGGGATTTCCGGAAGAGGCTGAAAAGCATCCGGAAGCAGCCCTTGCAGCAGAGGCAACAGGGCGACGACAGCGACGGCAGTTGTCATGATATTACGCACCCCTTTGCGTCCGCCTCGCATGACGCACCCTGGCTGCGTTTGCGTTCGTACGCAATTGCGTCGTTCGGGACGTAGGAGACGCGCACGCCCCCGTAATGCCGTCGCGCAGGCAGTCGGTAGAGGTATTCGTCAGAGCTGGAGGAGCTTGAGGAGCAGGTGGAGCAAACGCTGGCCGCGTCCGACTCGTGGTTCTCATTGGAAGCCTCTGGGGGCGTGGCATGCGGGGGCGTGTTCGCGTTGATCTGATTCTCAGAGTTAAACCGAATTTGATTTCTGCGCTTGCGCCGCCTTCTTGCGCTTGAATTATCCGTGTAGCTTTTCGATCGCGACATTTTTTCTTGTAAGGGGTTAAAACGCACCCCCTTCATCTGCTTCTTCTCCTGACTGTCACTAGACATTTCTTGGGTACTCTGCGTAATTTCCGATGTTGTAGGGGACTGAATCTGCGTAGAACTCTGCTCCTTACTTTCCAACTTCTTAAGGGTCACGTGTTCTCTGTCTGAGAAAGGAATATCAGGCAGAGATGAGGTCAAGTTTTGATCGATTTCATTGTTTATTGTCTTCTCGTTCGTCCTTAGATTATCTAAGCTGACTCCTAGGTCTGTTAAATCTATTGGCTCTCGACGCTGGTCTCTGCAGCTCTGATTTCTGCAATCTTCTACTATCTTTTCGTGATTTCGCTCTAACACGATTCTATCCAGGCCCTTGCTTATAGACCCGTTCTGACTATCATTGGAGCAATTTAGAGCCCGTCGTCCCATTTTTGGACTACGAGGTATCTGTGAGGTAGTACTGCTCCTGGTGGGTCTCGGACCTTGACCTGAGCTATCGGAGGGCGTTGGAGGCTCGCCCTTGCTGCAAGCGATGGAACAGTAGATCGTCCCTCGTCGTGGTAAGAAGGGTCGTCCTAAAAGGGAGCATCGGCAGGTGCAACAAGAGAAGCATTGATCTGTTGCATGCCAATGCTGCCCATCGTGGCTCATCTGCCCTTGGTCAACTCCTATGACGTCGCCGCAGAAATCACAGTATTCGGCGAACATTGCGTCGAAGCATGCCAAGCAGAAGGGCTTGCCGTCCCTCATGATGTAGCGCTGTCCTCCAAGCTGCTTGTCACACTCGAAGCAGGCGAAGTGTTTCATGTGCCATGTTCGTCCTTCAGCTTCTGTGCATTCATCAGAAAATATAATCTGAAAATATAACAATAAAACATATATATGTAGATTGCTTTTAATGTAATATTAAATATTCTGTTTTTCTATTCAAAAACTTCTATAGACTTACATTATACGCTACTACCTTAAAGTTAGTTAGTTAGTTTAGTTAGTTAAAGCCGAGCCATTATTTTGTTGCTTAAAACAATATTTTTAATTAAAGCCCAATATCTTTATAGAAAACTCATTTGTACATAACTCCTTTCACATACATATCTATCTGTCTATGGACACAATTCTTTGTTTTATTATGGAGAATTTAAGTACCTGACAATTATGCATTAAGCTTCACTTCATATCCAGTAAATAATATAAAATTTCAGCTTAATGTTTTAATTACCTGTTTTTAAAACTACATATGAAACGCTAATCTATTAAAATAATTACATTTCAATAAATTATCGTTATTCAAAAATCATAAATAAAATTCAATTCGACAAGAGTACAATTGTTAACGATAGCAGGTTTCGCGGAAAAAGTACTGAAATGTGTAATTTAAGCGTATTATTAAAATTATGTGCATGCTAGTTATAACGTAGAATGAATCGCGATTTTTACACTATCCCCACAAATAAATTGTGTTCGGTAAGCGAGTGAAACTTCCAGGCTGGTAAATATTTATTTTTCCTACGCATGTCGTATTAATGAAATGTAAATACGTAGTTCTCTATAAAGTTTCCAATATTGAAATGAAGTAAATAAATCCATTTGCTTGCATTCAGTCGGCACATTTCATAAAACAGCAGTGAGCAGAATGGGCTTAATTGAGGTACTTACTGGAAAATTATGCGATTAATTTTTTGTTTATTACTTAAAAGGTAAATACAAAATACCAGTGGAGCATAACATTGCTGTTAAACATGTTTTTATGTTTATGGTTTCGTTGGAGAAAATCAGTCATAATCATAATAATTTCTGGCTTGCTACTTATATTTTCTTTTTCAGTCTCGCAATAATTAAATGAAATAAATGCAGCTTTTAGCAGTTTCTTGTGAACTTTTCGTAAAACTCGCTTTTTAATAATTAAAATTGTAAATTTATAATATTTCCTGGAAGAAGTAAAAATTAAATAATTTCCTCTACGTTTTTCTATTTTTTTGGCACCAAATTGAAGCTGAAATTTCAGCTTGAGGTTGGCGCCTTTAGCAACCAAATTGATTCAGATTCTTAACTGGGATCTCAAAAAACCCCCAAATATCGATTTTCATAATAATCGCATGCAATTTCAAATTGTTAACCCTTATATTTGCTCCTCCCCATATTTTGAATGTAGATATATGTTTATAAACAATGTGAAACATTTTTAAAATTCTGTAACAATATTTTTCGTGTATGTTATTATGTATTCTACCTATTAGGATTTACCTGCTTTTCTATTCTTTTAATTAATATACCTGAACTACTTACTTACTGAGGAATACCTACTACATATTTTTTCATTAGATATTTAACTATACCTTAAAAATTTATCTCCTCGTTGTAAAAAATTTACATACCTCATCGCAAGCAGAGCACCTGGGTTTCTGGGTCTCTGCGTGATGTCGTCCGCAGTAAAGATGACCGTCTTTGTGGAAGTAAATTAGGTCAACCAGCAGCTCCTTGCAAATGTCGCAGACGAAGCAGCCAGGATGCCAACACAAGTTCGCTCCCAGGCGGGTGGCAAACACGACAATGTCCCCGGAGGCCAGGAGGTCATCGCACTGGAAAAGCGGAAAAGGCATTTTTAAAGATGAGTTCCCTTGGGACATAGTCGAGATACAAAAATGATTTTATGTCCTACGTTCAGCGATAAGCCCTGAAAGTCATAAGGGAAATTATGAAATTATGAGGGCCCCGGGCCCCCGGGGTATTTTTCGAAATAACCTGAGTGTCGTACCGAATTAGGGGCGGCACAAGGATGGGGCTTCGCAGGAATTGCAAAACAAAAGCCTAGAAAATTGAAGCTAAACGGGGAGGCCGGGGAGTGGGTCGCAAACAAAGTTAATTGAGTCCTACCACCTCTCCGAATGGCTTCATTTAGTAAATTTCCAGACTATTAAACTCAGGTCCTTTCTTCGGCGGCGACACCCCGCCCGCACTTCACCCTCCCGTCTAATTGTCTTTAAACCTTAAAGTGGTGAGAGTGGCTAAGTGTCCTGGAGCCGGGAGGAAGGCTCCGAACTTGTAGGAAACCACTGCGGGCTCCTTTGTGTGCCCCATTTATCGGAGATTTCACATTATGATAGCCGAGTGCGACAGCCAGGAAGGGCAATTTTTCTTCCAGGAGACAAAACTTTGCTCCGGCTGGCACCGTTCCTAGATGTCGTCGTTACATCTTTATCTCGGGGTCCGTAAAGAAGACAAGACAAACCCGCCAAAGGCTATAATTGAACTGAAATTGGGCGCTCATGTGCACTGAGGTGAAGGCGCCGTCATCATTAACGCCAGATAAGGCACAGTTCTTCTTTTCATAAAATTTTCACAGGACGCTTTTACCGCCGCGATAAGGAACTTTGTGAACAACGCCCATTTGAGCATAAAACATTTTCATCCGATTTTTGCATTTTCCCTAAAAAAATGCAACCTGGATAGCTATTCTAGAAGAAATGCCCTTTGTCTGCGGCTTTTAGTAGTTTTTCAATTTCAGCTCACTTTATTATCGTCTTGTTCGAGTTTTCTTTGATATTACCTTCAGAAGATTTTTAAAATGCCCACAAAAAACTTGGGATTTAAGAATCCCACGTGACAGGTACCTACCTTACCTATATACCTAAGGATTATCTGATTTTCAGAACTATTGAAGAAGGGATCATGGGCCTTAGATTTTTTAAACCCTCAAAGGTCAACAAAACACATGTTCTTCTTGAATCTCACTTTATTTCGTAATTTTTAGAAAATACCCGCATCCTTCTTAAAGTTTGTTTTTGTAGTCTTGTTAACAATAATATAGATTTTTAAGACCGTATTTTTCATTAGTAAACTAGAAATATAAAATGCTGCTTATCTCAACAATAATTTTAAAAATTTTGACGAAAAAGTCGTTCACGAATGTGGGCTTGCTCTTAATCGCCATCTATTGAATGAAATAATCAGTTTATGGAAAAAAGTGAAATCATGGATAACTTAGAAATGTTCTGAAGCTTTTTGTGGTTTTTGTTATATATGATTCAAGGATTTATTTAAGATATGTTACTAGCTACTAAAACAATTCGTTATTTTTTAATAATTTTTTATAAATGGCGAACATAAGGTCTTTTGCAATTTTAACCTTACTTTTATTGAAAACGGAAGACAATTTTCGAATTCGTAATCTACAGAAAAAATCTTAATAGAAATGATCTGCTATTTGTTCGGGTTCACCTTTGGTGAATTTGATTGTTATGAATTCTCTCGATACGTACGTCAATATTTTTTTTTAATATTTAATAACAAATCATTAACACATCTATATATTATACTGTTATATTTCGTTATTGTTTTTCAAAATGATTATTCTAAGAATAAGAATATTACGCAAATGTTGCAACATTTACATAAACAGGTTTATTTAGCATAACATTTTCTTTTCTTTTCTCAAAATGTGTAGATACGATACGTATGCTAAATGTGCGGATTCCCGCGGTTAAAGTGATTAATGACTACCTAACTCTAAACACTAAAACTGTTCATAAAAAATTAATGATATATTTTTGAGCAAGTCGCGTGGCTTGACACCCCGTCGACAATCAATAAAAAGCAGCATTGTTTAGATGGCTTATTTTAGCATGCATAATGCAAATGACTCATTATAGAGTATCTATTTGAATATATGTAGATATTAGAATAACTTTTAAGAATTCTCAAGCTTGGATTATATTTATGTAACGTACTACAATATTTCTTACTTTATCTGGATCATACAAATCTGAAGCTCTTACAAATTTTGTTTATCCAGTTAGCAAACTTTAAAAAACTTATTTATTTATATAAATATTTGAGAATCTTATAGTTTAACATATCTGTGGCGAAAAATGCTAAAATTGCAATGAAGCTGCTATAAAATTAGCAACATTTTTGTAAAGATGCATGAGCTGATCACACTTCTTCAGCTACTTACATAGATCCACAGAATGTCAATTAGGAAAACAAATATAACAAAATAATTTAAATTTCCATCATACAACATTTAAAATGTATTTCGATCCTCTATGCTTCCATTGTAAAATTATTTCCACCACATTTTAAATAAGCGACATCGGAAACCCCTAGGCCCTACATATGTTTACAATTTTCTACCCTTATTTAGGTATAATCAGAGAATGTCAGCTATAACTCCACAGTGAAAATGTGAAAATATTTCAAAAACCTATTCTTCAAATGCTCGGGTATCTAATTTTTCCAAGGTTTAGATAAGCGAACAATATGTCCACATAAATTGAATTTGTGGTCTCGGTAACAGATTTTGGTGATCTAATTTGAATTAATATTAATTTTTGAATTTAAGGTAAAAAGAGGAATATTCAACAAATTTTTGACGATCGCTATTAATTCCCCAAAAAGATAAATCTTACAAATTCAAACAAATTTTGTTTAAGAGCTTTCAATATATTAAAAGAATTGGTGTATTTAGCATACAGCCTAATTATGATCAGGAAGTGGCGTGCCATAAATGCCTTAATAGGATTTCGTGATGTTAATTCTAGTCGGGAATTTTTAGATTCTTGAAATAAAATTGAAACTCGATTTCTCTTTTACTATTTTTAAAAACGTGAAACTTAACCTTCCTGTTTTCTTTTATTGTACAAAATCTAACCAGCAAAATCTGAAGTTCATAAATATTTTAAATAAAATACAATAAGTGTTTCTTATTTCAAAAATTGCATTCATTATTATATCATTCTATTTGCTCTCCCTGGATTGTTTTTTTTTTTTTGGTTTGATATCAGTAAAGGCCATATTAAATAACGTAGTAAATAAAGCTCCAGTAGTCAAAAATTGTTATGGAATTATGGTGACACAGCGAATAAAATGAGTAAAATAACATTCTCAATGGCACATGAAATTGTATTGGGTTTTACGCGGAATCTTCGGTTACGCTGAATGAAAATAGTGTGAATGACTTACGTAGCAACAGCAGTTGGTTCACAGGCGTCATAAATGTTCAACTTACCCCTTTGCACTTTCTGTCGTCGGACAGTAACCGGACCGCGCCTCTTCCAAGAGCCTCACGTTTCCTTTGTGCGGAAAACAATCGTAGTTCTTTGCGTTCCTCGTCGGTGAGGGAATGACAGTACCTAACCTGTGAAGCAACAAAATGAGCATAATGTTGGGCCGCGCAAAAAGTGCGCCAATCGAGCATACCTCATTATCCTGAGGCGGAAGTTGCTGCAGCAATTGTTTCACCCTGTACCGCTCCCCGGCACTGTTGACATAGGGCACCTTGTCGTCCGGAAGCTGCGAGAAGTACAATCGGACCTGCAAGCAGACGAAGCAAACGAGAAGTGAAGTAGAAAACTTTCTCCGGCCTCTCACCTAGTCTAAATCCGCCGCGAAGAAACGCGCATCAGATCTAATTGTCGTCACATTGCGCGGCGCATGCACCCGACCGCCAAGATTAATTTCGCCGTGACAAGTGCCGCGCGCCTATCGGCAACCGAAATCTAATTGGGTTGTAAAAAGCGTTCTCGATACGCGATCGCTCGGCTAATCCCGTTAATTAATATTAATTAATTGACATGTTAATTTGCGTCTGTGAAATCCAAAGTAAACATGCGCGCCGGTGCAGTTAGCCGCGGAATTGATCCGATCTCACCTGCGCAAGTCGCTTCGAGTACGGCGATCGCCGCGTTTTTACCTGCTGCCGCGGTTGAAAGAAAGTCGGGTGAGCGACGCGATTACACGCTCCGTTACAAATTTGGAGGAGGACGTCGCGGCGCGGGCGGCGGGATAAAAGTGTTCTTGAGTCGCCGATGAGACGACCGCTTGAAAATGGAAAGTTTTTATTAGGCAAACTCTTCGCTGCACCCGGCTCAGTACAACGCCGACGGCGGCGGGGCGCAGGATGCGCTTCGTGTCTCAATGCGTGCGAGGTGCGTGTACGGATTGATTGGAAAAAATCGGAGTCACAATCGCGGTGATAATTATTACAAGTCACTTACACCTGCGCTGAAAGAACACATGTCGCTGTTCAACTTTACAAATTATACAGGTAAATATACAAGTAAAATAGATTTTTAAGAAGGAAACATTTAGAAAACAATTTTGTTTATCGTTAATATTAATAATTCAATGAGATCTAACTTGATAGCAATAACTTCAGCAATAAAGCCTGCCTAAGTCTCGAGTAAGTAAAGTAGGTTAAAATCTTGAAGAGACTTCAAGCATATCAGAACAAATCGCAGTTGCACAACTAAAATTTTAATCGTTCGCCCCAAATTTTTATGAATAACAATGGAAACAGTTAGATATTAATTTGTTTGTTTACTGAGTAAACAAATTTCGTAGTTACACGAATGGTTACTTTGCTTACATTAATATGGTTATCTGTTAATTTTGATTATATTTAGATCTGATACACGGCTGAAAAGTTTTCGGCCTAAGGTGGTTTTTATATAGACACTAATTGAACATCTTTCCACGAATATTAATAAGCATGTAAAGCTAATTATTATCATTCATTATATGTTCTAAGTAATTAAACGAACACCATTAAATCTGACAAATCGAAGGCGTTCTCATTTTGCAAAACGTATGTGTATTGAAGGAAATTGGCCTATATCCAGACTTACCACCTCCAGTAATTTCTCCATATTTAATATTTTAAAAAAGCGCTACACAAAGGACGCAATTTAAAACCAAGTATAAAAATAAATTGGGTGTTAACGAGCGTTTTGCGAGTAAAAGTAATATATTTTTGTTAATGGCATTAAGGCGTTATAAGATATGCATACATATGGAATATAACAAAACCTCCAAAAGTAAATTAATTTAATATTTTATATGATATGACAATCGAAAATTAAACAAAATTAAAATAAGTTTATTGAAAGCATAAATTACATATGTTCGAAATTTTGGAGAGGCTCAATAAATACAGAGTTCATATATCTTAAATTCAGCGCAAAAAATAAAACTTTTGACTCATTTTCGTTGAGCTTAAAAAGCAATAAAATGTCAGTCAGCACCTTCAATGCCATGTCACTCCTTTACCCAATATTCGTTTGCATTTGCAACTAATGTTTCGTGTCTACCATATGTACTCAAAATTTGAGTTCGTTTAGGAATTAAATTTAGTTCACGGACGATACGATCAGAATTTGTTTTTTTTTGAGCCATGTGTATGAGTGAGTTAGATTTTGGTTTGACATTTTACCAACTAAAGAAAATAATTAAGGTACAGACGATTACCCTAGTAATAACTATTAAATTTCTTTAAATATACTTTAGTTTGTTAACTTTACATTTGGTTCTGAATTTTTAAAATTCAATACACCGTATTCAAAAATGCGTCTTTTTTTAACATTGAAATTCATTTTGATATATGTACATATAAAAAAATTTCAAGATATTTTAAAAATTCCTTGGTTATACCTACTCTACGTGGAAATAACTCATCGAATAATAATGCTAGTAGTTAAGCTTCTACTTTCCTAAACTTATTGGCAGCATGGAAATTGAAAGGTAACGAACGTAACCAGTGTCGTTACTCCCAATGCGGCGCGGCGCGGTACAAGGTGTGTTTGATGTTTCACACTGCGTACGACGTGCGTACCTGGATTAATTGAATTGAAATAAATCGAAGTCACCTCGCGGTGGTAATTATTGCCAATGAGGGCACCTCAGCTGAAAGAACACATGTCGCTGACTGCCGGGGAACGCACAGAGACGCACGACGAGGTCCATGTGAGCTGTGCCATGCTGGGCTTGGACGAGGTACAAAAATGAAAAAACTCACATGAGACTTTTTGTAAAATTTTAATATTCATTCGCCCGGTGCGAGTACTAAATGAGGCTTGATGAGGAATGCGCAGTTTGGCAATAGAAACGTTGGGCGAGTGGGAAATGCTCTTATGAATATGCAGAGACAGCCAAATACCCAGATCAGGAGCACCAGATAAGGCGTCTAAAAAACTAATTATTAAATCAGCGGAGACTGACTCGCAATTAAATATTAAATTAAATTGTTATGAGTTTTTTGCCAGCGCTCCCGAGCTCCGTAAATTATTGTGATATACGCTGAGTTTTTCAAACCGGAGTATTCAAAGCAGGGTTTTAGAATAGCTTAAGAAAAAAGGTACAAAAGTTACCTTGAATGTGAGGAAATATTGAGGAAACGAGTTTTCCCATTCGCTTAGATGCATCTGGGAACAATAGAGATTCAGGTCATGGTCGCTTTCTAGGAATATTTAAATTGGACAGGTTTTTTTCTTAAAATCTGATAGAACTTGCAAGTTTGAGTTTTAATTAAAGAAATTTACCTTAGATTTCTCTTTTCGTTCAACAAAAACGGAAATCTTTTTGCTATATTTGGATATCTAACATGTTTTGAATTCATTTTGCAAACTGCAGAATAATAATTATTTTAGAGCTGCTGCTGAGAAGTATTGCAAACAATATGAATATTTGCTTTTTCACTTTCGGAAACTTAATATGTTCACAAATGTTCAAAAAAGAAAATTCTAAGCCGAATATCGAAAATACATATGATGGAGTTATAGCCATTTCCATGACAACTGGTCGAACTTTTGTCTCCGTGCATTTAACATTTTTAAATTCCAGTTTTTTCGACCTGGCGAAGCTCATTAAGTAAGAAAGGTCCCCTTTTAGATTCTATAAAACGAACACTTTTATTATCACATTGGGTAATGTTGTATATACATAGCAGAATTGTTTGTTTCAATTTTACAAAATAAAATAGTATTTTTTGAGTACTCCCGAATAGAAGGAAAAATCAAGTAAAAATTAGATTTTGCGAAAAAGTGTATAATATGTATTTCTTTTCTTAATTCCAATTTTTGGAAGAAATCGATGAGAAAAAGGTGTTCAAGAACGAAATTTACGTTCTATGATATCCAGTACGTCTTTACAGGAAAGCCAACCTTTGTGGATTTTGTACTTCCTTAAATTCTTTCACTTTCTATATGTCTATATTTCAATTTTATTTTTACTATATATCTCACAGTAAAGTATTGGAGGGAAATGACATAAATATGAAATATGCTTTATTTAAATTAATATTTATATTTTGACCTTTTCACGTACCTAGTTGTTTTATTGTACCTATTTTAATAAATTAGCTATAGTTATAACTTAAAGATCATTTAGCAAAACTTGATAATCGCAATTTAAAGATCAGTAAAACCTAAATATGATTGCTTAGGTAATTACATACATATATAAAAATTTATGTGAAACTATTTTATGTAAACCCAATGCCAAAGAATGGTTTTAATGCTCTGGAGTGGAAACACTTATTATGGTAATTTCTTACATATATTATATATTATATGCATCCATAAGTGCTTTCAGTAATCTTAAGAAGCAATAAATAATTCATTTAAGTAAATTTGATGAAAAATATAACTATTTTAGTTAAAATTTACAATTACAATTTACTCAAACCTACCCATTTCATACGAATTTCAGTTAAATTTATGAATTCAACCAAGTGTTGTTATGAAAATACTAAAGATAAAGACATTCCTATAAATACTTAATTTAATTATCGTAATCCAAAATTATAACAAAACGCAATATTTGCGGTAAGGAGGTTAAAATGCTCTCGAATAACTAGAATAAGTAAATAAGTGATGCAAACCTCGTTACTCAGCGATGAAACGAGGCTGCGAAACTGCTCAATTTCAATTCGATAGCGTTAAAGACGGGTATTTACAAGTCCTCAAGTAGAGTTCCTACATCTTGAGCTCGTTTGCAGCATCAGCTGCAGCAGCCGGTATTATGACAAGTATGCGTTCAATTACCGCGAAGTGGAAGGCGGTGGAGTGCCTCGCGATCGTTTTTTATGAGTTGCCGTTTGGGCCCATAAATAACTATAATAACTGCTCCTCCGTGGATTTCAGTAAGTGGAAAAATCATGCGCTACCATCCCCAGCTTTTAGGCCGTAACTTGCCATTTTAACGCGGTCTCCTTCGCACCGGGTTCAGGGACCGATTTCTTTAAAGTGAGAAAATCGTCTTTGGGTAAGTCGGCCCAGTTATAGCTTATCTTAATGCTCCGCGTTGGATGTTGGCGCCCGCTCCAGCATCAAGTTAACGCTTCCCTATACTATTATTAATGATCGAACCATTTGGCGGGTCTTGTCTTACCTGGTCAGGTCTTAATCCGGGGGGCACCCAGGTGTACTCCTCCAGGGCGCATCCGCTGTCGTCGTCCGATTGTGAGTGTCTTTGGAAATCGACCTGGTGGCTCGGGTGGTAGGTTTTGTAGTTGCTCCTTAGCGGCGACGCCGACGTCGGGTTCAGCGGGAGATTCGGCGGGGGCGCGCATCGTCGTTGCGGCGGAAGCTGCGCCGGCGGCGGCGTGCTACTCACGGGCTGCTGGCTCCCACTGGACCTCGCTGCGATCTCTGGATTATTTTCCACCTGCTCGATGGGGCAAGCCATTGGCATCTTTTCCGGAGCTTCACTCTTCGACTGGAAGTGGAATCGTTCGAACGATGGGGAGCTAGGCGTTGGAGTTCTGGAAAAAAGAAAACGTTTTTGTTATAAAATATGGATTTCAAAGTGAATTATGAGTCTATTGGTCCAGACCTTAGTCAGAATAATCTTAACTGCACAAAAGGCTACTGACAGCAAAAGATACCACTGATTTTGTCTTAAAAACAAAATAAATATCGAATTTAAAATTCAAAATCTGTTTTAATTCAAGCAATTTTCATACTTGAAATAACCTTGGAATTAATTTGATATACATATACTTGTTGAATTAACCTAATTAAATTGGCATATTCAGCATGTCAAGTTTTTATATGTATATTTCCAGTAAGTTTTTTTATATATCAAGATTTTGATTATTTTTTATTAAATACGAGTATATAAGCAGATTTTGAAACATGGCCCGAATGAAATTTTGAATCCTTAGATATTATCATAAAAGTAAATAAAAGGTTTTCGCACATTTTGAGCTATTCGATGAATTTAAGTTCTTTCCAATAAAGTAATTATTTCATACTTAAGTAGAGTAAACGAAGCCATTTCCTGATAACCATTTTACCTTACCATTGACCAATTCACGAAGTGTATACTTGCGTTAATGAATGAATTTAGTATACTTTGCATATCTCAAATTTGAGGAACAAACACTACAGGAGCTCAATACAGCAGTGAAACTACTATAGCTAAAATTGTTCTATTTTTAAGTAAAATTTGCACAAAAATTATTACTTTGGGGTTTTCCGGGATTACTTGAATCTAGGTTTACGAAAGTTTCGAAATAATGTGTTAATTTAAACCATCTACAAACTCAATAATTGATATGAATGACGTATGCACGTATTTTGAGTCTGGTATCAATGCAATTCATAACAACAACTGAACAGATTTTGCTAAATAAGGTGATAAACGTACTATCATGATTCTGCAAGTGATATTGGTTATATAAAACTACATCCACGAAATGAATAATGGTTGATGCTGTCACGTTGTAAGGACGTAAGATAAAGCATTTGTTAGAAAAAGCAACAATCTGTGTAAAATTATTTGCAGAGGAATTATATGACCTCTTTCTGGCCACTATTCTTCAGGTGTTAACGATTTCCTCAGTCGCTTGAATAGTCGCGGTGGAGCCGCGTTCGTTTACAGCGCGAATGCAACTATAGATGCAACATGCACTAAACAGATAAGGAAGCTGGAGAAACCTGCGAAGAGCTGTTGGCAGGTCCAGGCTCTGCATCGCGAGCATTTTGATTGATTGCGCTGCATTGTGCAAGCAGATGACGCGCCCGGTGGTAATCAGGTGCACCCAGAGCGCGAGGAAAGTTTGAATTATGAGCGACGTGGATGGAAATTTTTGCACTGGAAACTATTACCGCCTTGGACGTACCTTGAAGGTGCTAAGACAGTTTCGGCCGCAATCCACGGGCCGATTGATAAGGCGAGAATCGCTTCCGGAACAGCGTGTTCAAATTTATGGAGGAAAGCGGTGCGACTGACAACGACTTCATTATTTCATTACACGCTGCAAGACCCTGCCCGCGGGTAATTGCAGCTATTAGGAAGGTCCGAGATTTATTGCCCAAAATTGGCGAAATGAAAGTGCTGCGATATATGTACCAAGATACGGATTCGTTTCTTAATTGGTTTTATTGCCGTAATTGCGTCGGTCTGTTTTCCCACGTATAGCGAAGACGACGACTAGGCAAAGGAAATTGCCGCCATGACTCGAGATAAAATAATAATTAGCTCCTCGAGAGACGCTTAGTGCTGACAATTGCTTGTATCCATTTTGCTGCATTAAGCTACTTTGTAGCCGTGTAAATTGTTTTAAAATTGGTATATTGATGAGAAAATGGGTTCATAAATGATTAATATTATTCTTTAAGTCTGCCATCAAGTTTTACTTTGAATTTAGATCATATTTTACCCTATTACAAAAGTAATTGCAACCTAAATATCTACTGAAATGAAGAGAGATAGTATTGAGGAAATTCATTACCTATACCTACATAGATACATATGTACATATATGTATGTACATATAAAAATTTGTGGCACAAATGTAATTACTTTGAGGATATTGTAAACTTATAATGATCCAGACTTTAGTTTCAGAGTACAGGTTTAACAAGTAAAAACAAGTTAGTCATATAGAAAATTTAACGTTGTTATAGCAGTAGAGTTTACCTTATCGAAATTCTGTCTTTACAATA
Organism: Tolmerus cingulatus; assembly: GCA_959613345.1. NCBI lineage: Eukaryota > Metazoa > Arthropoda > Insecta > Diptera > Asilidae > Tolmerus > Tolmerus cingulatus. The sequence continues at coordinate 18,494,724 of OY390708.1, read as the reverse complement.
ATTACGCCAAGACTGTATCAATTTGTAACAACCACAATCGATTTATCGATATATTGTTAAATTTGCTTCTTTGACATAAAATAATATAAAACATTTTTAAATGTTAACATCATCTAATTTCTGCTTTAACCGAGTTTTCAACTCTATGTATTATAATAACAATTAGGTGACATCACAAACATTGTTTCAAGGACAAAAGGCATACGATGTTAAGTTCTAAATGAATTAGTGTTTGGAAATGGAATATTATTTATTTTCAGTAATACTTATTTATCCATCAACTTTTATATTATGGTTTCTTTTAAAATGGTCCCCAAAGGCCATAAATTTCCTAAAACTGAAAGTACTACTTTTTATGATTATAAATTAAAATTGGTTTGAAATAGGAAGGTTAAGGTAATGGTGTCACTAATTGCAAACAAAGTACCAGATATTTATGTCAAATAAAATATATATTTTATAGCCGTATGGAAAAAGTCTTGATAATTTTTTATAACTACATTAATAGAGTTTTAATTTTTCAATCTTATTTTCCCTCTCACCTATTAATAATTTTATGTTGCTAGCATCAAGTCTACGATTTAGCAGTTATAGATAAATTTTACAACCGATTCTCATAGGGTTCCGGTTGAAAAAGAAAAAGTGAATCCAATACCTTGAAATCGACCCATTTGCTGCTTAGGGAACGCTAAAGTGCCCCTACTTTGGATGGAGCGATTTTATGGATAAATCGCGTGCATATTCAGCAGTAGCTCCATATCCTAAGATGCTTTCAACTCCAATGGACTCGAAGACGAAATGTTCATGACGTATCTTTCGAATATCTCTGAATATTTCCGTGTAATTTGAGAAGCAGTCGAAAACACCTATTTCTTGTAACTGTAAATTTTTAACATACCTAAGTGCAAATGGCCCTTGACTGTAGATAAGAAATCAATTATAGAATTTTATATGCCGATTTGCACCTATCGTCTATTACTATGCCCACAATCTTTCAATTAATTCTCTTTATCGTCTTGGAAGGGTACACGAGGAGTGAAATACTTCGTCAAGTACTTCGCCAGGAAAACCTTTGCTAATTTACAGGAGATATAGATCTTCAAAGTCAGGGTATTGAAATAATTTGCCGACAATTAAGGTCCATATAACCGCCTAACTAACTGCCTTTATTGAAGCTGTTTTGTGTCTTCTCGGTAGATTACACTGAGAACTTTGCAGTGTAGAGCATCATTTCCCAAGGTGGCAAAATCGAATGATGCCGCAGCCATAACCAGCGTATGTTCTTCTTTACCTGAGATTGGAAACTATTTTCGCAGACGGAACATAGAAGATACTACAGAACCAGTTGGATTTGCTCAGCTTGATTATTTCCGTAGCGTAAGTGTTTTCAAAACATGTGAAAGCCAAGGGAAAAGTTATAAAACGTGCAATCGGCATGTGAAGGCAATTATCGTCAAGGAAGCGACATGATCAGTCATTAAAATTCCGAAGCATAGGTGAGTGGTATCGAAAGGCGTGAAGATCGGGAAATATCTTTTTCGGATGCTCTGCTGTTTAATAAAAAGCGCATCGAAAGACTTGGTGTTCGAAACCTTTCTCAAAAATATTGCATGTATTAATGTGAATTCACGGTAATACATTACGATGTAACATCTACATATTCAGGTTTGGGTATACCTACTTACTTGAAAAAATATTCGTAATTCATAATTGTTTTCCAACATACGTATAGTAAATATATGTTTTGTCCCAAAAACTTAGTAGAAATAGAAATTTAAATTGCAATATTCAATATTATGCACACAGCGATCATAAGTTGGAAATCAATTTAGTTTCCTAACACACACACTTATATACTCGTAGATGGAATATATAAAATACTAAAATTGATTAGAAGTGTACTCGCTTTTGCTCAAGAAAACTAATTCACGATCATACTATATCACAAAGCTCATTGAGGAAATCTGCATTTTAAACATAAATAAATTACAAAATGATTAAAAACAATACATATTAACTAAGTCTACTACAGCGTTATTGCTTTTTCTGATAGAGATTATTTGTGAACTCTATCTTAATTTTTATTCCTTCTTTACAATGATTTTAAATTTATCCTCCACAAATTTGTTTTAATTATAAGAATATAATACCAACAATATTATTCAATCCTAATATACGACAGCAACACCAAATTACATGTACCATATAACCGTTAGAAAATGATTTGAAATTTTAAATTTAAATTGCAATATTGAACACACAGTCGCTTTGTAAAAATATATTTACATTAAAGTGGTAAATTTAAGTCAATCGATTATTTATCAGTGAATTCTCCCAAATGTTAGAAATGGAAATGAAATACAAAAGTCCTATTCATTTAACAATATTATTTTTACGATGATTTTTAATTTCAAAATATAATTTAATATTTGTTTGCACAGAATAAATGGGGGGAGTAAAAGGTACTTTTCTTATTGAATATTATTGAACGGCTTCGATCAGGTATTTGTTGTTTGTTTTAGACCTGTATCTTCAGTTTAACAATTTAAGTTAATCTCCAATATGTATGAAATATTGTAAGCTGAATACTTATTTTCTAATAACGATTTTAAACAATGCGTTAAATGGCGGTAAGCTTTGTGCCCATATTTAACGTTGCAAAATTACATTGTTATTTTTTATAGTATAAGTAAGGAAATCGCAACGTAAATATTCGTTTTGTACGAGTTTCAGTTCTTGGTCTCTACTGTCTAAGATTCTCACGAGCCCTCGACGAAATTGTTCGGTGCCTTTATTGGATGTCAATCAAAAGAGAAAAATTTAATTAGAGCTATATTTGAAAAGAATTGAAAGTCGTGCGTTTACGGCACTCGATGTCGTGATATGGTCCAGCTACCCAACCGATTTTAACAAGATTTCCGAGGAACCCGGTTCGGTCTCATTTGATTTAAAAATCACGGGAGAAATCGTGAAGCAATCGAAAGCAGCTGCCCCGTGTAACTCAATTATTTATGTTTGACCGCATTTGGATCCAAAGTCGTCATAATGCACCGAGGCCAATTACTCAGATTTGTAACTGGTACTTATGAAACAGGTAGATGTTTCTACGATTGAAGTCAGTTCCTCAGGTAGAAGGAGCATCGTGGGAAGCGGTCGGGAGATTGTCAACCAAGTCTGATTAGGAGCAATTACTCCAAAGGTAACGAGGACTTCCTCAAATTCAATTCTAATTGGGCATGTCCACAAAAAGTACCCCGGTCATGCAGTCAAGGGGAAAAGGGCACCTCGGACATGTCTCTCTAGGTGCGGATCGAAAAAATTGACACTTCCGGACGTTATTTGCTCTTCCCAAAGAATAAAAGGGAATTTCTTGGGAAGAGGCACGGGAAGCGGAGGCGATTGAAATACGGCGATGACCATGACGACGGCTGTGCTCACCCAGCGTGACTTCTTTGAGGCCGCGTCGCGATCGAGCTCCGACCTGCAATTAGAGCCGCGTTTTATGCTCCGCTTCAAAAACGCCCGAATTCAATGACCACAGAACCCCTGAATTGTTCTGGGGCTCCGCCGGGGCTCCGCGGGACCATGCGACTGCTCTTCGGAACCAGACGGAGGGTGACCCTATCGCAGGCCAACGCAGGTATCTAATGTCAGCCGGAGTAAAAGTAGGGAACAATTTCAAACTTCCTGGATGCTGCTGCTCCTAAAAGTGCGCTCGGTGAAATGTCCCTTTGCGTCGCTGGGCGTTGCCGGTTCCTTGATTTACAACAATCAGAGCGGTGGCGTCCCGTTTCGGCAGGTATGTGGCCAGCTCAGGTGTCGCCCTTTGAAATAAAACTGCGGCGGTAATTCAACCACCTGTTGAACGAAACTTGAGTGGTGTTTTGTCAGTCGCAACAACTCCGATTCTTATCAGCCTGGGAAGCGAGGGAGAGGAGGGGCATCCCGACTCGCCCCGGAGACATCATTTCAATTGTTGCAAAAGAATCGTTACCTCGGGTTTTTGAAAATACCTACAATTAAAATCGTTATGAGTCGCCATGGGAAACATATTTTAGTTTTCAGCAGTACCCACAAAAGTTAAAATTTTGTGTATAATAATTACACTTTTCGGCAGTTATGCCTTAATTTCGCTATAGTAGCACTATTCCCGGATTAGACAAAGTAGGCAGCAGCTGCCTATTTTACGAGCTCCGAATTCATAAATAAAAACAAATAAAGTAATAACACAAATATATGTATATACACATTGATTCAATTTTAATAAAAAATTTCAATTTCAGGCAAAATTTTAAATTTGATTTATAAATCGAAAAAGTCAAATTTACGTATTAGAACTTATTGTAAGAAAAGTGCGCCTTTCAAATTAAGACGGAAAAGTTTCTTTTTAGGTTTGTATTATATGAATAGGAAGCGACAACATAATTAAATAATAATAAATAAATGTCGTATATGTTATAATGGTCATACGCACATACATATATCCTTTTCCAAATGCTACTAAACAAAAAGTTCTGAAAATTACACTTTTACAGAATAAAATTGGAAATCATGCTAAAATATTTCTTTTTAATACGTCGCTATATTTTCTTGAAAAGTAAGAAATAGCATAAAATACTGTATTTCTTCAACTATCAATCAAATTCAACATATTATTTTAAGAATACCGCCACCATGTTGTTGCTCAAATTTCTGGGACCTCCAACGTCGAAAATTCAGCATAAATTAATATGTATTTATATAAAACTACTACGTTGTACCTACTTTTAAAATAGTTGGGATGATTTTCAAATTATGAAATACACAACGATTTTTATTTGCAAAATTATACTAATGTTACAAATATGTTCATGGCTTTACCAACTTTCAAAATTAGCATATAAATGTTCATCTCTGAATTGATTACAATCTGATTCGGTGCTTGGGACCCACAAGTGACATTACATGACATGACTCCAAAATATCGTTTACTAACACGATGGGCGGAATGCGTACTTTAGTAATCCGAAAAATTCAAAGATGTTTTGAAAGGCTAAACCAAATCTTCCAGACTGATGGATCGCATTTCACGAGCCTTATCAGGAGTATTTATGATATGCAATACTGCACCGATTGCTTGTAATAAGAGCAGATGAAGCAGATACAGCGGACGCGTTTCAGCCCACATTGCACCGCGGCCCAGGGAGCTTAGTGCAGCATATACATAATCCACATAATACCAATGATTCGCAGGCGGATTAATTTCACGCGAATGTAACCTGTCAGCCGACTGCGGCCCTTTGGGCTCAAGGCAGCAAAATACTTTTACTCAGTTGATTTAAGTTCAAATCGCGCGGCGTACTTTATCCGCGGCCGTATCATGAGTGAAAAGTTAATGCGCCTGTTTTGCATATTTACCCATTGCAGCTCATATTACACATGCGCGGCGGCGGGCGTTTGATAAAAAATCGCTGCGCCTGTGAATAATGGCGGACCGCGAACGCGATCGTGCAGTTCAGCCAGAAAAGGTACTGCACGCCTTTTCGATGTGAATGGGCTCCAAATGGCTGATCTCGTTCGACCACTTCCGGTGAAGGCACGTGGAATGGTACATTTCGAGTTTTCTGATTATAATTAACTCCTTCGAGTGTGCAATTTTATTGTCTAATTGAGGAAATCTGGCTGAGTGCTGGGTGAAGATAGAATCTAAGAAATAAATGTAACATTGCCAAGATATGGCAATATGTTCGCTGGAAAATTATCCTCAGTGAGATCTTGAGGTAAACGCACTTTAATTAAATTCCTATTCGCGTGTAATACGAGTAGATATTTGAATAAATAAATGATATTGCTACTTTAAAAAACTTGAAAGACATACTTCTACGAGCAAGGTCTCCTTTTTGGTCCCAATATATAACTATAAAGAACTCATTGAGACAAATTAATCGAGCTCAAATTTGAAGGGCCACTGAAGATTATCCATGACCACATCCCAATTCTATATCAACTCAACTATGGAGGTACATACTACATATATTGATTATATTGTTCCACAATTTCATAAGTTTCCAAAGTTTAAAATCGATACAGCCATTAGGCGCGGATAAAAGATTTGTTTATGAACTTATAGCTCAAAGTAATATAAGCAGTTCAAAATGGGCCTTAATTTCAATAAAACTCGGTCGATGAATGGGTACATATTCTTTTTGACATTAAATAATTTTTTTGCATTTTTTAAGAGTCTTGTGTTCGGTGCTAAATCACAAAAGTATTGAAGAAGTAGATTTTCTATTTAGGTATGAGTTTTATATTTCTTGGAATATGAAAATTTAAAAAAAAAATTTAGTACTAAAATGCAGATTTTGAAAAATCTCAACATTTCAAACTTTAAATCTCATTTATAGTATCTACATAGAGTAATTTTGACTATTTCATTTTAGATAATATCTGCTCAATACTAAAATGCATATTTTTTCCATCAGATTATTAAATAATTTCAATATTCAAATTCCGATAAATATCAGTCTGAAAACATACAGCGCCGCCAAATATTTTCTAACACAATGGTAAGCTTTTTCTGATCATAAAATAAAATGTGCTTAATTTTGAATCATATATCATGAATTAAAACATAACAACTTTTTGAATATTATTAATAATGTATTCACATCATAATTTCATCTCAAATCATTAACCCTATTTTACAATCAGAGAGCATTGAAAAATTAATCTTATAAAACTTTTTAAATTACTTACAGCCATAATGGGCAAAATATGCAAAAGTAAAATGCTGATCATTATGGCAGTTTGAATTACGACCAGATAAGAATCCCGCAGGTGAAGATCTTTTTAATCGACAAATTGATAAAAAACAGTTTAGAAAGAAAAAAATTTGTAAAAATATTCTGATCTAATTATCCTAACCGATGTAGGTGCTCTAAGCACCATTTGATTGCCGCAATACGACGTCTTAAGAAGTTCCAAATGACACCTCTTCCGAGAATATTGCCCAGGACAAAAACGGCTAATGCTCGGTTTCAGCGTGAACTGGCCGCAGTGAGACGAGGTGGGCTGAATATGGTAATCTCCACCGAAACATTAGCTCTCATAGCCTATGTCATTTAGATGTCTAGCAACATAAATTATCGCCGCTATTAATGCCGATAACAAAAAATGGAGTATAGCCCGTTAATAGTTTTTACCTGAGTCCCCTGTAGGGCGTTCTCAGATGAGCCTCATTTGTTTTGCAAATGAATCGGAGCAGGTCCATATCCAACTAAGGGACTCGGGTCCATCCAGAAAAGAATTTCTCCTAATTCAGGATGATGACTAATCGCTACCATTTACTGTAGAGGATTAGTACCTATAATTAAGCATAGCTCCCACCTTCTTGATTTGGTAATTCACTAATTAGTCATACACGATTTTCTCGTGTTCAGACGCAGGAAGTTTTTGGGTATCGCTGCAATTGAGTTATTCCCTATTCCGCCGCCGCCGTTCGTGACGTGCGCCAACGCATGGTTTAGGCGCTAAATATGTTTTTGGAGACAATCAATGTTAGACACGCCCACAAGACACGTTTGCATTTGTAATTCGATCGCGCCTGCAACCTTTATAAGATCGATTTATGCTCTAATCGCTTAAAAACGCGACTGATCCTAAGTCTAGTTCGCACTATCTCACGTGCCAATTCGATAATTATTCGATTTGTTTTCATGCCTTTAGGCAGAGCCTTGGTGTGCAATTATGTCGATTATGTGGGATCTGGGGCCAAAAGTAAGACATTACTGATAAGTGAAGGTACTGCTTTCGACTGCACGCTATATGCAACCAATTTTAACAAAATACAAATTTAACTTAACACTAATCGTGCAGTCGTAAAATTATTGCGATTGCCTCAAGACGGCGAGCGAAACTGATTCGAAATTGTATTTTTATTGTGTACTATATATTTATTTGCAGCTGCATTTTTACGAAAAACGAGGCAAATGGAGGAATACAAAATCCATTATTGCTTACGAAATATTTGCAATTATGTTTCAACATGTAAGAGATTTCCCCACTGACCTTCGTGTTTTGAGTTCATTTTAAAGAAATGGAGAGTTTTGTCAGTAATATGTATAAATTGATGTGAAAATTTATGCAACGGTCGTGATTATAATGGTTAGCATTTATTTTGAGAGGATACATATTTTTATGTTTAAGAAAATGAACATTTGTTGGGAACTGTGCATATCCTAAATAAAGCACGTTTGGAATAAAAAGCAAGATCTGTAACTTTAACCTACTACGTTCTTGTTAAATGTGTTTCACATTATCTACCGCACGCCCTAAAATTGTAATAATCTACAGTTCAAATTATTAATGCTTATATCGATTTTTTTTCTTTTCTGTTGTCCGGTTGTATTGAAAAAAACTAAAGGGTTTTCCTTATAAAAACTATGTATTATTTTATTTATGATGAATAAGTAGAAATTCTCTTGGAATTGGTATCATTACGTGGCGATGCACCATACATATGTGTGGTGTTAGTTAAAATTAAGAAAATTGAATAATTTGTATGATGTATGTGCTAAGTAGCATGTTTTGAATAACAATTGAAAATTTCATTTCTTTAATAGAGTGGCACGAAAATATCTCACTTGCAAATAAATTAAATCAACATCAAAGATAATTATAAATGCATTTGTGGCAAAAAGATATCGAATTGAACAACTAATGGCATAATTTAGATTTTTGTGGCTATAGCACTATCATCAATTTGAAACAGTTCATTTTTGCGAAAAATGTAACTAAATTAAAGAGAAAAATAAATGATCCTACAATTAGAGTAAAGAGTCAAAATAATAGTTTCTATAAATTGCAAAGCTTTAAAAATTAATAAAATCTTAAACATTTTCCTTTTCTTTAAGAATTTGCAGCTTTATAATGATACAAATGAATTTATTTTGAAATTTCAATGTAATCTTCACTAATTTTGTTATTCGGTCATATTTTCGGACAACTTAATTGTTGAAAAATGTTGTTTAATTTTTTTGGACTGGAGGGTATCTTAAAAGCTTACGATGAAGATCCATAGCAGAAATTTTAATATCAGTCATTTGTGGAATTCGCATCATGAGGAACTTTCAATAACTATTTGAAACTACTACTACTTTTTTGAAATGGTTTAATTTCCAATGCATTTTAGTATATGAAAAACAGTTTTCTTAGATATGCTAAATCCAGGTGTGTAATTGTGTAATTCTTGCGCACATTAAATGAATGTGATCCTCCAGAACCGCGGATAAATGTATTAATTTATACCTCGCTGTTCAGATCTTAACCCCGAACCGGTAGATGAATGTTTCGAACTCCCACAACATCCGCAATGCAAGCAGATAGCGTGGTATGCTAAGCCAAGAAGTTAACGAATAATGAAGCGATATGCTACTTCCTTAAGCATTGCAGACAGTCCTAGACACATGACACCAGCAGCATATTTTCACCGCGAACTGTTGCATTTCTCTCTAACAAGGCGCCAATGTTCTTGGCCTGGAATTGATCACCTCGTTGAAGTATCAATCCGCGCATGTGGCCTAACCATCATCGCTTGAAAATTTGATTCAATTTCGCGGGGAAGCGCCAGAAACCAATAAGATGATGATAAAAATTCTTATTGCAAGTACCGCAAGGCAGAAAAGTGGAAGTGCACGCACAAATGTGCAATGTAAGTGCAATTACCTTCGCGTTAAGGCGGCCTCTGCGGCAGATTTCTCGAAGATTGCGAGAATCTTTTCCTGATGGGGCTCCTAAGCCCCATTCTCGCCGCAGAGGTCTCGGCAGGATGGGGCTGCGGACAGATGAGATATATTCATTTCGCCTCAAGCTAATCAACTCGGTGGCACGTTGTTGCCGCCCTAATGCAATTTTTGATTAGCTCGTGTTTGCGATACTCTCCTCAAATACGAGTTGCTGAGCTGTTGGAAATCTTCTAGGAAATATTTTTGTGCCATCTATCGGTAGCGACCTCCTCAAGATGCCTTTTTTCACGTGAGAAAAGAACCAATTATGACTGTAACGTAACGTGCAAAGATCTCATATTAGTTTATAATTATCTCTAATGAATTTCGGTAATGGTGATGATAATCAATAGTAGTTGTATATTTATAATGACCTAAATTAGAATTACATTGACCTACATTAAAGTGATTTCGCACATATGAAAATCTTGTGGAAGTACCTCAATTTTTAAACTTCCCTAACAGCGTTATAAAATATTTCTGGGTCAGTTTCACAAATATTATCTTATTCTTAAAATTCCTCATAACAGCCCAAACCTCGCTCAAATTGCAAATAAGCCTAGTTATTGCGAGGCTTATACTGCTTCAAGTCTGAGTTAAGCTTAAACCAGGCTATCTTCAGAGAAAACAACTTAGAAAACCTCTGACAGGCGTACGAAATTTTAGGATTATTTTCATCGATACCTTATATTTACATGTGATTTAGAAAAATTACAAAATTACTATTATTCGATACGGGCGACGGTTAATCGTCATCACCGTTTTCAAGAAAAATAAATAAACAGTTTTAGCTTGCCTTTCTACATGAATACATAACACATAAAAAAATTATTTATGCAATTGTTGCAAAACTTTCCAGCAGAGGTGATTGCACCCATCGCTTCAAGAAGCGCTGTAAATTTGCTTATTTTATTTGGTGATGGTTGGAATTTAATTAGTCAAACTGCTACTGGTAGCAGCAATTAACAACATACATATGTAAATCCTGACATGACAAAATTAATTGCATATTTCATGAATTTCAAGATAACCTTATCGTTGAAGACAGCTTGCAATTCTCGGTCGTTGGATAGATTTTATAAGACAAATTTATGTCATATATCAGTGGAAATTCACGTTTTCCACGACACTGCCCAGAGCAACCGTATTGACAAGTTAAGCTACAGTCGTCAAAACCTATTCAAGATTCCAATGCTCATGCAGACGACGTAGAGTCAGGATAGGAATTCCATTTAAATCGATTTAAACATGCTAATTTGAGCCTGGATCGGGGAACGAGGTGTTCTATTCGTACGCGAGAAATGCTTAAGACATCCATTAAAATTGATTGACTCAATCGCAGTCGCGGTACCATCGACGCATCTACTCTTCATAAATGCCGGTAAATTTATGGGCGACTAGCGACGCAAACAGGTCGCGATGGCTTAAGTTAAATATGCCAGTCTTTCGACCACAAGGCGGTTCAGAGGAAGGCAGCCTGCTTTTTATGGTATTAACGTTTGGAAAAATCATCTCATAAAGATCTTGCCCCACAGCACCCTACCGATCGAGCTGGACCTTATCTTTATTGATTGGGCTAATTATTTCCTAACTTTTCCTCCGAGCAGGGTCATTTTGAAGTGATAAAACCCAGGTTTTGAGGCAAATCTTGTCCACTGCGATTCGTTCCACCAACCGGATTTCTCTCTTGTCTCCGTATTAGAAGTAGTTAACTTTTTCCTGGACGTCAATAGAAAAAATTTGTAGTAATTCTAAAGAGAAATTACAAAATTCCATTGAAGTGCATAAAATTCGCAATTATTATCAATGCGATTTCTACGCGGATGACCGCGCCTTTTCCCTAAGTCTCCGCGGATCCAGCATCCGCCTGCAATAACAGTTGCAGTTGATTGTAATCGGCGCAATAATCGTAAAACAGAAAACCACGCTTGTATTTATGACTGTACTCTTCCTCGCATTTTACTTTTATTTTATGACCGAATATAACTAAGCACCTGAAAGTCGGGGCAAGGTGAACGCATCACGAACTAGCGTCGACCGAATCCACCTGTTGGGTCGACCCGGCCAAAGAGGGGCGCTAATAAGAAAAGGCTGTTTTTCTTGAAAATGTGACCCCATTGTTGCAACGCTTAAGTAATTATCACGTTCTTGCACTTTATTAACTAATGAACTTGTTCGACAGCTATGAAAACTCAAGCGTTTGTAACAAATTAATGACTAAACGCCTTGCGCCAGCTGAGCTCATCCGCCAAATTAAAAGGCCGCGACGGATGATGGATAGATGGGATGTGAGGAGACCATGAAAGAATCGACCAAAATCTCGTTTCATTCATGTGAAATCTTCGAAATTATGGAACCTCATCATTCTACACATTTCACATATGAAAAATCTTCCTCATTATCGCCTTTTGCTTACTACACAAGATATGATATTTGCTATTAGTTTAAGACCGCGAAATAAGAACGTAATCAAAATTTGGTAAAAACATCACGCAGGCAAATTTGTTCATTTTAGTTGAAACTTGATTTTAAGAAACGCCCTCTTTTAAAATTTGTTTATAAACCACAAAGCCGTAAAAACTTAACTAATATTCGGACTATTATGGTTGTGTTAAAGTTACACAGGTTTGCAAAATTTACCTTTCTGGAAATTGGCAACATGTAAAGTATCTATTTTTTATAACTAATTTTGGGTTGCTGAATTCGGATATGTTAATCATTTTTTTTTATTACGTAAAGTTCTAGGAATATAGGAATGATGGGTTTCCCATTACTTGTCCCAGTTAGCAAAAATAAGCATATATGGTAAATATTTTCAATAAAGCGTGTTATACTTCTCTGTCAATTAACCCCAAATATATTCTTCACTGTCAATTAACCCCAAATATATGAAAAATTATGGGGGTCTGCAAGTTTTTTAAATTGAAGACATTTGCTATTTAAAAACGCTAAATTTAATTTCTCACAGAAAAAAATGATGACTTTTCTAATAAGAATGATTAACCTTTTATCGAATTCTGTGAGTGAACTAACAGCAAATTTAGTGATTAATATTAATGAGAATTTCTAGCTATATTAATCGGTGATTAGTAATATTTATTACGATATCAAGAAAAGCTAATGTGAGGGAATTTATTATTTTATTTTTTCGATATTAGTGCTTCGACACCTATAAAAAACTTGTTGTTTAATTTAAGACATATTTACTCATGCAAACCTATGTTATTAATTAATCTCCACGTACTTTTTCAAAATTAAAAATATAACACACTGGGTGCATAATACCTGAACGACAGTCTTTATTTTCCTATTATGTGGATTATATTTTTTTTCTATAATTTCCAAATTATGTTTCTTTTGGATTCTAAAATATATGTACGAGATTGAAAACTGATTGAGAAGTAAGAACCGAATTTGAAAACACAAGTATACAGTATTTCAAAATTAAGTCGTATCATATGTAGGTATGTTTGGTACATCTGTTATACACTTTTCTATATATGAAGATTTTCTACAACCTTGAAATAGGAATGTTATCTCTCATAAATAAACTAGATAGGAACAAAATCAGCTAAAAAAGAGCTTGAGTGTTTTTCAAAAAACCATAGTATAATAACTGAATTTGACGTATTTGTAATTCAGTAAAAGGAAATGTTTGTAATATTGCACTTAAATGTAGTAGATAAACAAGTTGCAATATGCAATATAAGAAAATATCATAGAGTTTCTACATCATGTTTGCGTAACTAGTGAGATGAATATCCATATTATGATAAAAAAACCTATCATAGCAGAGATTTCAAATTTCCACATCAGCGTTGTTCGTCCTAAGCCATTTTAGACATATGTAATATTAATTTGCTTCCATTTTAATTTAATGTTGGAAGAGATTAAGCATGATTTTAATTTTCTGAGAAATTAGCAAAAGTCTTCTTCGTAGGCGACATAGAGGAGGCTGGAAGATAATTACGTTAATGTAGTTGAAAACTACGTTGATATGCTTAATCAAGTCAGTCGCTCACCCGTAATTTACTTCACTAGACCGCAATTAGCTCCTTAGTTAGAAGCTCCTTAGCAGGAGCTCATTAAGGCTGAGGCAAATCAGCGGTATCAGCGAATGCGCTCGCAATCAGGGCAGTGCCTTAGACGAAACTATAAAAATCGCTAAGTGCGGTCTGAATTTCTTCTTTAATCTCGTCGAACCTTGAAATTATCTGTCTCCACTTTGTAAATATAATAATAAATCGCTCAGGTTCTCCTTTTTCGCTGTTGTACCTGTAAATTTCAAATTATTTTCAATTCGGGCAGGTAAACGTCTGAGATGGGATGCAGCAGACATCCTTTGGCAATGTCCCCCGGTACTGTGCGAATTTGCATAGTAATTGCTTTTTGTATAGAACATGCCCTGCGCCATACGAACATCAAGAGAGATATGAGATGACTATCCAGGCGTTATCGAAGACAATAAATCTAATTAGAGGAAAGAGAGTAACACAACGTCTTCATCCAGACTAGACTTAGACTATGTTCGAGAGGAAGAAGAGAAACTTCCTTCTTCTCTGGCGAAGTGGTCCAGGATGCTGGGAAATCGCGCCCCGGAGAACATGCAATTACTTCGCGTCGAGTTGTTATGCAAATTCACGTGGAACTAGTCGTAAATAGCAATCTAGCTACTGACGGGACGGGCTACTTTGAAGGGTTTAACACTTGTGCGCACCTGATTGTGGCGCTGTGCCTGATATTATCCGAAATGGCTAAAATGGCAGATAAGATCTGCTCCCTGCAATCTTATCCAGTCCAGAACGTCTTCCCTTTTCCCGGCGTTTTCCTTTTTCGCTCCAAAACCGCCGACAACATCAACAAAGTCGGGTGCTCTCCGGCTTTCACCACCATGAGGCCGTAAGATGCGAGCAAAGAATGGCCACCACAAATATTCATCGCGTGGTGGTATCAAGGCCCATAATTAAAATCACTGGTCATTACTGTAATTAGTACATAAATATGGCACAAATTTATGAAACATGAGATGCAAATCAACGTCCGCGGACTAGAGGGCATGGGTTGTCACCGGGCCCGCGGGGAATGTCCGCGGCCATTACGAAATTCTTCCGCGGCTAACCTCTTCTCACGAAACTATCATTTCCCATTTAATGAGGATCACTTGCGTGCTTACACGTGATTTTCTAGGGAACACTCGCCGGTGGTGCTTAATTTATAAGTGCGGACGGATTTGACGCGGTATTGACCCTGCCTCCCGTAAATTCTGGACAGTATAACTCCAGATAGGAGATCCGCTTTGGGATACCGCCGCCGCCGCGCCGCTCGTGGAAAAGTAAAACCAGAATAATTAGTGACCGATTGCAGCCGTTAATTCGAAGAACCTCTTCTAGTTAAGATACGCCATCTTGCGGCGAAGACCGTCGCTTTTGCTGCTAGATCGAATTGGCTTACTTTATGACTGGCCATATTCTGGCCGCTCCAACAGAAAATAATAGCGGCCTATGTCTGGCGTTTCACTTGAATTACTTTACACTACGAAGACGAAGGTCTGAAAAGAAATATCCCTTAAGCGACTCGCAAGACAACCTAACAGAATTCAAAGAATATTCTATACAATTTTTAAATATCCAACACAAATAAAGGGGTGCTTCATAAATTCTTTTCGAGTCAAAATAAGAATTTAATACAAGTTTTAATTTTCGAATGTAAAAATAAATTGTTGCTTAATACTCACTGAATGTCTTCTAGGTATTATCTCCCAAAAGTAAATACATATAGATTATAATGTTTACTTAAAAAACCTAAACTCTATCAACAAAAATATTTATTTTTTGAGAAATGGTAGTTACATTAACTGAAACATCAACTTTTTAAATAAATTTTTTGTATCAGTGAGTATAATTTTCCAATTTCTTGTCCATATTTCACTTGCATAATCAATTTTAAAAAAAAACATTTAAAATTTTCCACACGTTAGTGCGCTAATGCGAATCCAGAGCAAAGTAGTTATTTTATTGAAGAAATATAATTTCATGTCAATAGTTTACAATTTTTTAAACTATTCAAAGAAACTCTGAACACATATTTATTTCATACAAAATTTGTGTAGTAAAGATGCATATGTGTGACTGATTAATCTTGATGTGTGACGAGGTCTTTCAACTAAAAACTTTATAAATTTTATATTATGATTATTTAATTTCTGAAGTAGTGTCAACAATAACAAAACTCGAAAAAACAAAGAATTATGGAAATATGGTACATAGTCTACCACATTAATTGTATGAAAAACGTTGTTGAGTAGTACTATTAGCCTAGTAAAATTATTTTCTATGTATTAGTACCCTAACTTTATCTACATGAATAAAAACGTAATAAAGTTTAAACAAATTTTCGAAATACAAATAATTGCTTAAACAATATTTCTTGGTATAAAAAAAATGATCTCTCATAACCCATTTATTTCAAATGCCAAAGGCTGGCCACAAAATTCCAAATCATACATTTTTTATATCTTTAGTGTTTGATTCCAAATTATAAGTGACCATCAAAATATATTCCCAAGAATGCCAGTCAACCTTTACATTTCACAAACGAAAAATTTCATCCGCAGCAACAAAAGTCACGAGAAGTGATGATCACGAATTATCAGGATCACCGATCGCATTCTCATTGATATTTAAAGTAGCTGAAAGAGATTTTCCTGCACAGTATGATGGACCCAGGAAAGATCAGATCACGCTGATCGGTCTCGATATCACGTTGATCTGGCTAATGGCATCATATCTATCAAAAGCTAACCGCTGTGTCATGAGAATTTATTAATTCTGGCATTTCGTTTATCGTAACCAAACCCCAGCAAGAGCGTCAACTACTATAGAAGAAATCCGAGTTGCGTTGGGAGCCGACTGTCAATTCTCGTTATCCGCGTCTACTTTGCGGAAGCTCGACAGATGAAGATCCCTTTCACATTTTTGGTTTCCGGACCACGGAGCCGGGTAGGTAAACGATTGCAATAGAGGCCAATTATGCTCTGGGATTATCTTGTAATTTCACAAGCCTTGCTTCAATTAAGAAAGCGGTGGAGCTTGGAAATAAGTCATTTCCTCCCTGTCCCATTATTTTCTTTCCACGGAACTAAAAAACATGAAACGCAGACCGGCGAACATTTGAAAAAAGAAAAACATGCAGATTACATAGTAATATAGTAGTTTTAAAAAATCAATTATTAAGAGGTTTTACCCGGGAGGTCTCTTAGGTAACGGTTAGCTATTAGGCTTAATTTTATTACTACAATTAAGCTAGGAGTGGATATAAAATTATAAGGCCTTACTAATGTCTTCTTTAAAGGCAAAAAACCCCTGTAATCTCTGCGTTAATGACTTTAATTTAGATGAATGAAGATAGGTAATATTACTTTAATATTTTGTGTTCATATTTAAACATTTTTTTCGCTTAGTTGAAAGATGGTTTATGTGAATTTTTGCTTTTTAGATTTATATCATTCGCCTTTAGCTTATAATTCCGGGTCATTTCCAAAACCTAATTTAGGAAGTCGAAAATTATACAGAGTGAAGATACATTTACATTGCCATCATCTTACCTTACTACTTTATTTTTTGAATTAAATTTATTGTCTCTTATCTAAAATATACTATATAAAATCTAAAAGTTTACTAAATTAAAATTTTATTGAGTTTCAAAGCTGTTAGACGTTAGTAAAATTAGTTAATGAGTAAATTAACTTGAGAAACATGTTTCCAATCAATGTTACAGCCTTGAAAGCATCCCAGACAGAACCACTGAAATCAAAGATTTATCTTTGTCATAATTTATTTTTAGTAACATTTTTGATGAAGCGAATTATGATAATAAAATGAATATCTCGCTATTTTTTTCCATGTTTAAATATTTTGGCAAGCAATAAGACCATCAAAGCGCCTAGAAACGAGTTCTTCAAGTAGAAGGCGACGAACCGTTAACGTTTTTGTATGAACGAAATGAATTATTAAAACAGCTTCCGAATAAATTTCCAACAGAATTAATGACTAAATTTTTTCAAAATTGAAAAGGATGCCAAGCCCCAGTGGCCTAATGGATAAGGCATCGGCCTCCTAAGCCGGGGATTGTGGGTTCGAGTCCCATCTGGGGTAGTTTCAGTTGACTTTTTGTAGTATATTTTGCATTAAAGACAGATTTTAGAAGTATATCGTTTATGGTGTTATATGACTAAGAATAGAGATTTAGAAGTCTTAAATAATTTTGTCTCATTCTTCATTCCTGCCTTAACATCTTTATATACTTATGTAGTGAATTTTCTTTAAAAAAAACAACAAACGAAAAAAAGTTTATTTTAAACCTTGAATAATTTTGACCCTAAATCCAAATTTGAAAGATTATTTCATCTATCTCTAGGTTCTTTGCTATCCTTTGAGCCATTAATAAGTTTTTACTTTTACTGTTTTGTTACTCATATATGTATTGCAAAAGTTATATTTTTGAAATTCAAGTAACAGATATCTACTTTCGCAGTTTTCATTATTTGCTCAATGGATATATGTATATACAGGCAATTGATTCATAGCAATAAATAATAGTAAACTTAAGGAAGTATTCAGCATCAATTATTCAAGCCAGTCAATGTTATGCTAACAACTTGCTTGAAATATTTAAATTTATCGTAAAAATATCAAACGTAAAACACAGCTCAAACCGCATTTAAAAAAGTATATCAGCTGAAAAACATGAAAATTGTACCTTATACGTATTAATCAATCAATCAATTTTATTGGATACTAATTATAGTAATTAAAAGTGCCGAAGCCAAATTTTATTACTAACCAATAAAATTCAGGGCACTTGTCAAATAGGCTCAGTATTGAAAGCTCATTAAAAGTGACACAACTGGTTTACATAATTTCTAGATTTCGCCTACGATCTCCGAAACTGAGTACGAGATTTTCTTTCCCGCACATAAATAAATCTCACGATCAATGAATGAACCAGATTGAGATCAAGGCAGGAATTTTACCTTCTGCACACGTAGGCGCCTGCGTATTAAAGACGCGAACTAGCCAAGAGCAAAAGATAGTAAAAGACTTAGGCACTATGGACTTACAGGTTTTTCTGGTGTTCCTCTGACCCATTTTCTGCTAATCCAATTGACTTATCCGTGTCATCCAGCGGGAGTGCATTCAGACTGATGTCGACGTCTTCCTGATACCACACGCCATTCCGGTTCCGACTTAGGTACAGATTTCTAATGTCGTTTTCCGACAGTCGAGCATCTGGAATGTCGGTAGATTTGCCGCGATCAATCGCACCTGTCTGGCTGCCAGATTCAGAGGGGCACTGCTCATACGAGCGATTATCTTCGCACGCAGTCGAATTTGACCATCGACTTCCAAATTGACTGGTCGAAGATTGCGCGCCACTAGCACCTGACAAAAAACTATCATCCAAGACAGCAACTCTAGCGTTTGGGGCTGTGGGTTCGCTGCAAGGTTCCTTTGGGACCCTGCTGCAACTCTCAGAGTCTAGGACCTTAAAATGGGTTAATCTCCGCTTCGGGGAGTGCACACCTCGAAAGACCTTTCGCGGGCTCGTCAAATTTTCACTATGCTCGCTGAGTCGAACTTCAGGCCTAGATTTCGACTCAACGGCCACTGCCAGCCTCTGGGAGGCGGCTTGTCCGTAAACTTGGCGATAGTATTTCTGTTGATCACCGTGAAGAAAACAAACACGCCACCATTGTTTGCACGCTAATAAATTAGCTTTCCGAGGTACTGGCGGTTCTGTTGACATTATCTGGCCGTTTCAAAACGCCAAGTCTTAGTATAAACAAGATCTTCGAAGATCATCCGCCAAGTGCAAAGCCACAGTTGAGCGGAAAACATTCACTGACCGTTGTGCCCGTATTTTACGCCGAGGAACCTGCGAACACGGCCAGCTAACTCATATTTGCAAAACACTTGGCGAAAACGCAAGAAAAGACCGATCATGACGAGCAATAAGGCGCATTTGGACAATCATCACAAATCGAAATTAGCATAAACAAACATACACACGGCGTGGTTGCGTAAGGTGACCGATAAGGACAAATTGGGGGCGTTAACTAGGATCAAAAGAAACTGTCGGCCGGCGCGGCCGCACGACCAGCGACGATCATTTTGTGACTAACAACTCCGTCTTCGGATTCCTTAAGAAATACCTGAAGACGGTAACAAACAAAACAAGCGCTCATCGGTGAGCCGCTCGCCGTTGCTTTCTGGGCTGTGTTCGCTTTCGGTTTCGGGCTATTTTCACTCAGAGACGTTGAGCCGTTCATTCAGAGTGATCTACGCAAGGTGATTTTACCTTTTTATCGCGGGGTCTCGGTGGATGCACGGTGATAATTTTCATGCGTTTCCCGGCTCTCTGGAGTAACGGTCTGGAGAATTTACCTGTGCAGCTTTTGCTCTTTGCCCCAGGTGTCTCTTCGCCGAAGAGAGCGATTTGATTAAGGGCGGTCAAGGAACACGATCAATTAATGAGCGTAGCACTGACTACGAAACCAGTTATTAAACTGCAATGAAATGCCCGCAAATCCCACCTCTAGTTTTTTAGAGTTTTCTACGTTGCACATAAAAAGCAGGATGAGGTCATTATTACCAAACTATGCTTGATTACATTAGTTAAAATTCAATATTTCTGTTAAATTCACACATATTAATTGAATATTTGTGCAAATTAAAGCCCCTTTATGCAATAAAACTTTGGCGCCAGCGGTTGTGTATTCCACTATTTATACTTCAAAATAACACAACTATAGGAACATAAATTTATGTTTTATACATGTGAAAGTTTGTACAAACATACATGTATTCGTACATTTAAGCTCGCACAACGCAGCATGAAGTAGCGGATTCCAAATCCATGAAAATATTCAATTCAATAGTAAAAAATTAATGAGGCGTTTAGTGAATGCTTTAATCGCTGCATAATCCCAAGTTATCGTTTTTTTCCACACCTAGTTCCATTGATCGGCTGCTGAAAGCGTTTCACGTGGAAATATTTTTAAAATTTTATTTGTAATCTTAAACAAAGTTTTGAAAACTTGTTTCGGCATTGATTTTAGAACAGAAAATATTTTGATGGACAACTTTTGGTAAAATGAAAGTAATGTTAAAAGGTTGCTTTTTGTTCCTATTTAAATTTAGTTGATCAATACCATTATGCAAGTTAGTTGATCATAGAGCATACAAATGAATGAATCAACGATTGCAACATTTGTGAGTTATTTCATTAATAATATTACTTATAAAATCAACATGTAAGTTTGCAGTTTTCACCTTATTCTTTTATATTCTGTCAAAGAACTAAATTTTAGAGAAAATAATAAATTCATTGAAAAACGAAACAAGAAGTACATTAATAGGGTGTGAGACAGAAAATAAATTTTATCATGACAGATAAATCTGGAGGCAAGGCTTTTTAAAAAAAAAAGTTAATTTCAATTCACACTTCGTAATTGCTTCTTAAAATCATTTTTTCCTACTCCCACAAATGTTACAAATTTGAAAATCCGAATTTCATTTTATTATTCTCATATTATTCTTTCCATTTCCTCCTGCCTATTTGTTTAGAAGACAGAAAGTATACTGTGATTATTAATCCTTTAATATGTATTATTTCTGATAGGGTAATAATATAATAATAAATATAAACTAAATACATTCTGTATATTACGGAATAATTTTTTCATTTTTCATAACTTCAAAGATCAAACTAAATATGTGCATAATTCCTCTACGCAAGCTATTTTTAAAATGACTGACTTTTTAAAATACTCTAGATATAATATACATATATTATACTTATGTATAGTACTCGCTAAAAACGATAGGATTTAAAGACTTGTTTTTTTAAAAGAATATTCTAAAATCGAATTAAATACTCAGTTACTAAACAAATTGTATAAAAATTACCCTGTGTCTCGTAAACTAAACAATAGCCTTAAATAACACACCGCTTTCCGTATTTATTATATTTTCTTTGAGTTGTGACATCTTTAAAATGTTCAAATTGATATTTTTCATATTTTTTTAAATTTCCAGGTTTCACTGAACCCTTTTTCAAAGTAAGGGTAATTTAAAAACAAAAATATTCCAACAGGTTTAAAACTAAGCTATTATGGCTGCATTGTTTATAACTATTATCTGATTTAAAAACCAAATACTGTAAAATATAAAATATGTAGGTACATATATGGGTATATGTATTACATCTACAAAAAATAAGGGAAAGTAGGTAATTTACTACTACATAAATAAAGCATAATATAATAAAGCAAATGCTAAGCTGACTGGAAATTATAAGCATTAAAGCCAAACCAATGGCACTAAGCAATCGCGACGTTTACAAGATCAAAGTTCATAACGAGATTAATGGCGGAAAATTCTCGTTAATTGAGCCCGTGCCTTCCAGGACCATAAATTGGGGATTGCAAGAGAAATTGTTTTCACCTTTACAACGCAATTTGATCCCTGAAATTAAATATTGCTGGGAGGTTTAAGTACTTAAAAGCATTTCCCTGCTTCTGCATTCATCTCGCCGGCCATAAAAGAAAAATTTTTAATTAAAAGTCCCCGGCTTCGACCCGGGATCGAAGTCTGCAATAATAAACTTTTTTTATTTCATACAGCCCAAAACCTAAGGGGGAGGCTCCATTGTGCTCCTCCCCGCCTTGTTAGCGGCGGGGAGGGTGCAATAAAGGACTCCATAAATAACAAGTGTGACACATTTTCCCGGAGCGTCCTCGGGGGCAGAGCACCCGCCGCGGCTTCCTGGGCGAATCTTATTAATGCATGGCTCCCCTCAGGAATTTTTTGGCGGCCGCGCCTCACGGCGACAGTTGTGAAAATGTCGTGAGCATCAAATGATGATAATGAAAATGTATCCTGGCCGGATAGCTGGTGTCCTTATGAAAGACGTCCCGGTCCCGGCCAGCCCCCCATTCCTCCGGGATCATCCCGGCCGGGGCTGTACTTAAGGACGTGTAAATGCCGCAACAAACGGCACCGCTTGTGAACACTTTTCAGCGGAGGCAGATGGAGTTTAGAGTTGAAGTTTTTACGAGGCACTTTAGCAGGACGTTAAGCAATTTAAAACTGAGAAGGCTCCTCGCGCAGAGGAACTTTTAAGTGAAAGCGGCTCTGAATCGTTTTACGAGCGCCCTTCTTTATTCCGCCGACTTCAACAGACTGATTTCAGCGGAATTTAGAGTATGCAAATTTCATAAAATATTTGTGCTTGTAGTTGATGTATGAGCTGTTTTTGATGCATGCGTTTTAGGAATGAATGGAGTTGGTTTGGTTATGCCATCATTACACATGACGGAAATGGTTATTACTTTTAATAAGAGAACACAATAAAAATATATCAGTTTGGAACAAGCTATAAAATAAAAAAATAAATAAGTAGTACATAATTGAGTAAAATGAAAAGATTAATAAAAAACTTTCACAAATTGTTGCAGTCTCAGATAGACATAAAGAAGAGCAATATGTATGTGAGCAAAAACCAATTTTTATAAATAACTTATTTATTTCTTTTTCAACTGATGACTGTTGTCTAATCCCTTCACATTCTATCGTATTTCAAAAACCTAAAATTACATATGAGATAAGTGAACAACAAAACACAGAAATCGGTACATAAGAATGATATGATAGAGAAATTATAGAAATTTCTAGAAATTACTAGAAACCCTAAAATTTATTAGAATTTAAACTTGTAGTATCACGTGATGCTATTTATTTCGAAAAGTCTTAAAGCCTCTTGTAAAATCGTAGAGATTTCTAAAGTTTAGAAATAACTTCCATTTAGAACCTGCTTCGCCAATAGACATACGATTTTGAATTCTATATATTGAATTTGTGAAATTCAAAGCGTGTTATAAAAGCAGCAACGCCAAAAATCCTTGGAAAATTTGAAAGTTTACATACAGCCCGACCCATCGGGCCAATTATTGCACTTTTTGTTAGAAAATCATCATATATATATATATGTATTTCCAAAACATTTTATAATAATTAGAGTATAGCGAATATTATTGGAATTTTATCAATTTTTTTTATACGCCTCCGAAAATATTTTGAAAATCACCATAATTTTTCTAGATCGCGCAGCAGTGGCGGATTTACAAATTTGCCGCCCGTAGGCAGGCATCAAAGTGCCGCCTTTTTTTCTGAACAAAAATCTGTTTTATTATTTTGGTAATTGGAAAATATTTAATATAATAAATTAAATAACCTTTTAATTATAATTTAGGTTTACAAAACAAAAAAATACATTTTTAATTAATTCTAAAAGTAAGTCACAAGTAAATTTTGGGAGCTTGTGCATTATCAATGTACATTTTTACGGCGGACTTTTTCAACAGCAAATCTATCGATGATTTTGTTCAGATCAACTTGTAGCAAAGTTTCCACTTCAATACACATTATAGCTAAAGAATTGAGTCTGTTCTCTTTCATCGTTGAACGCAAATAATTTTTAATACGTTTTAAGCATGAAAAAGAACGTTCCGCGGTACAATTTGCTACTGCAGTGCAGGTAAACATTCTAACAGCGATATCAATCATCGGATATACCTGGTGATTATTTTGCGCAAAATTGAATAAAAGTAAAAAAATTTTGTATTTTTACATTTTTATTAATCAAAAAATTTATAAAAAATTAAATAATTGACTTTTTTGCCGCCCCATTTTTTTTGCCGCCGTAGGCACAGGCCTACTTTGCCTACGCGTAAATCCGCCACTGTCGCGCAGAATATAAGCCATTGTTTAAATTTTACTATAAAATAAGGAGCATACAGAATTGGGCGCTAGATTTAAAATAAATGTACTTAAGAAATAATAAGAATAATATGATATCTTTTTGTCAAAATGTATAGGTAGTTATGATTAAAAGACAATTAAATAAATTTTCAATACGATTATTTAAAAATATACATTTATTCACAAGAAATATTCAAGGAAACCGGTTTTCTTTGCAAATAAATGCATATGAGTTGAGCGAAATTCTTTTGTACATGATAACTGATAAGTGGCATGCAAAGTAGCTGTCTATTTGACTGTTGTACTTAAATTTTTCTAAGTGGTTTAATAGAGTTGACTTTCTTCCATTTCTTACTAAGTTATAGCTAGCGGTATTCAGCACAGTCTAATCTTTTTGTTGGCGAAAGGGTACCTCCTTATGCAAGTGATTTGACTCTACAGCCAATGACCATAAAACTTTTAATTTCCTCTACTTGAGCAAAAGGTTTTTAGAAGCTCGCCATTTGAACGGTTCCCCTTATAAAAAGAACTGCCATTTCTTAGCATTTCGCTTAATTGCGTCCATTTCCGAGGCAGCATAATTTTATTACAAAAAAATGCCCGACAAGCGCCATAACAAAACCATACCAGAAAACTACTTCACTTAAGACGGGCTTGACCGTGTTCGGCGTTTGCTGGTATCAGCTCAGAAGTGCTAACACAATGTTGCTGTCGCGTAAACAGCAGTAAGTTTGACAAGTCTCGTCATAAAAGTCAGATAATCATTAAGATAGGCGCGGGACTTCCCCGGCACGCAGGTAATCCATTTAGCTGCTAGGAGAGATGTGTGATTTATCTGATTCCTAATCAATGCTCCGAGGCAATCGATCTTCTTCGGACGGGGCCGGGTGACCCGTTCGACTTGTGTGGCATTTTGACCGCGATGCCTGCAGCGGGTCCATGAGACCCAGATGGAAAACCTCAACCGCACAGGAAGTCATTTCTGTCTTCGGCGCTCGAATAATTTCCCGATGGGCCGAGATTTGAGCGAGGGACATAAATTCAACGGAGGATAATTGGCGGGTCGAAGGAATGGTTTATGCTCGCCATCTCGATTTTTCTGAGGTCTCTGAAGCTCTGTCATCTCGAAATTATACGGTCCCAGCACGATACTGCGGCAGCTACCTTTTTCCGGAGGAATAGTTAAAACTAAAGTGACATGCGGCTCCTTTTATTAGTTTGAGCCCGCAGCTGACACAGCCACTGACTACCGACGAGGGAGTTGTTAACCTTTTTGTCTAATTTGAAAGGTTCGGCAGTCATAAAGTATTTTCGAGAGATATGACATGGGGTTACTTTGTTCATGATGAGTTTCTGCATGAAATTTATATAACAATAGTAAGGCCAGGGAATAAACGCAAAAGCAGCAAAAAGTCCTATAAAAACTCAACAAGGGATTTCATAAATAGTTAATTTATTACATCTCAACAAATGAAATAGTTTTTTAATAAAAATAAAGGTTACTAAATAATTATCTATTGACAATGATCATCCAAATCTTATAAGAGTAGATTACGACTTTTGTAGGGATTTTATATTAAAAGATTTAATAATTGCAATTCAAAGTGTACTGAATTCCTCATATTTTCGATTATGATCATAGGTACATTATAGCAACCACAAAAATACCTAAACCAAATATTCGCTTATGCTTATGCAAAACTGTTTTGAGATGATTACTTTTAAAATTTCAAGAAGTTTTAGTTTCAATTGCAAAATTACAAGTCATAACTTCAGAAGACAACAATGCATAGTGGATATTTCGCATTAAAACTACGCTTACCATTTTTGAGATTTTATAATAATAGACACATATTGATATTCTTGTTTCTAATATATATCTAATATAAACGTGCTCATGTATCTTGTATGATACATACACCTCATACCTATACCTAACTGATTCAGCACATTTAAAAGTATAATATCCGATGCAAACAAAAGATAAAAGACGAGTGAACAAACAAATTGTCATATTAACTGAATTTTTCCATTTAGAGAAAGTCTGAAGGCTTGACAAACAGACAGCCCAGACAGCCCTTCAGAACCCAAACAATTTAAAAGTTTTGAAGCTCGGCTGAGTTCACAATGGGTCCACGTAAAGAGCTCATGTCATCTCTCCCGAAGGTGGAGGTGGACCTGCAGAAACAGTTCCGGGAACCAATAAATCCCGGGCCTAATAACGTCCCGGCGAGCACAAAAGGAGATTTACATGCCTAACGACCTTCAGACAAAGGAGTCGTCGTCCCGATTGCCCCCGCCCCTTGCAAGACATTGTTTTGCCTGCCCGGCCGCGCCAAGCAGTCTCTGGGATCCCGGCGATTTGACTAGACGACGACGTCCCCTCGCCAGAAAATCGTACTATTCAAGGATCCTTCACGTGAATGGATCCTGGGCCACCCTCGCCCTTCCGCGACAGGGTGGCGGCCCGAATTTCACTTTTCCCAAAAGTACCACAAAGTTGCTCATTTCCCATGAATATGCAAAATCCTTTTTAAGTGGCTCCGCCGGTAATCCCCGCCAGTTAGGGCTTTAATTATACCTGGAGCATCCTGTGGAGCGTCAACACCTCTAGCGCGGTGTGCTCACTACCAGCCGACCCCGAACTGTTCCAAAGAATTTTTTCTATTTTGCTAACAATTTGGAGGCTGCGAGTGTGCGAGGGGTTTAATGTCGATAATGAGTACTCACATGGGGCCCGTGTGTCCTCGGGGCGGGAGTTGGGCTTAATTCAAAATTCAAATCTCATCTTCATTAACACCAGCCCTCGGCGGCGGGGGTGGGTGGCCGGGTCGACGGGGCGATGCTGGCGCTTCGCTAATTCAATAGATGCCTATCGCGGGGGTGTAAGTGATATCCTTCAGAGGAGCTGTAACGAGTCCCGCACACGGATCACACCAGCACATTTTTAACTCTTCCGCGGAACGTGACTACTCAATTTACAAACTACGCGAAAATGATACTTTACCCGAGCTACAATTCGAAATTGTCGCTCAGCCCGGGGGTATGCAATTTAATAATAATTTAATAATAATATTAAAGGGACTTGTTTCTAGCACTAGGAACTGAGGCCTGCACGGCAAGGAGCGCGAAATGTCCTTTCCCAGGTCAAAGTCAAACCGCAACTGAAATAAATCTTGGGATTTGTCCCAATCAGCGGATGTTTGGGAATTTTGGCCGGAGAAAGCGGGCATCCGAGCTGGCGGGAAGCAGCGCGCAGCTGCAGTGAGCACTTAAACCCGGGCTCGCCGCTGAAATGTGTCTCGGATAAAGAGTCACATGAAATTCCGACAGAAAGAAAATTCACAGTAGTCAATTTAACGGTCGTTTTACACTCAATTTTAGATGAACTATTTTTTCTTGGAACATTGGATAATTGCGAACACTGAAAAAAAAATAGCTTTAATTTGATAATATTATTTTTATTATATTATCTGTTATTCTTACACTCAGAAAAGAGTCTAGGCATAAAATGAGTTTGAGATATTCTCGCATATTTTGAAGAAACTGTGTAGAAATAAAATTCGTTTATTGGCAAAAGTAACGACAATGCAACACAAAGTTGGCCACTTATACCATATTTCCTAAGATAGTTGACTTCACAATTCTGAAAAGTTTTCTCTTGCATCTGCTTCATCCTCCTACAATTGTTTAGTAAAAAATATGGAAAAGCCTTAATTTAAGAATGGGCAAATTCGTTAAATTAAAAATGTGCTAAAAATTCGTGGCGGTAAAAGATAAATTTGTGACAGTTCAATATCTTGGATAGTAAAGGTAACTGACAATTTGTTTCTTGCACTTTTGTCACTTTTGATTCTAACTGAAAACTTCTACAAAGTTTTATCAAAATCGATTGCAAGATCCTAAATTCAATTTATTCCAGAGTTTAGTTCATACCCTACAAATACTAAGTTGATAATAATTTTATCATTTTTAAAAACTTCATCGCAAAAAGAGTGATTATTGCAAGAGCTTGTAATATTACTTTAATAAAATTTGATGCCATTACAAACTATATAGGCACATACATATATCAAAATCCTAGAAGGTATACCAATTTAGAAAATCTTATATTAATTTAAATTGTTTTCTTAACTTGATTAATAAATAGGTAGTGTTATAATTAAAGCAAGCATAACATTTTAACCAAACCTAGATCACTTGTGTTGAATTCATAGAAAATAAAGATACCTTATCTGATTCTTTTAAATGTTCTCTTATCTCCTCTTATAAATCCGTTTTCTAAATGAATCTATTTATTATACATACATATGTATATGTATATATAACATATCTAAATCTAATAACCAATTTTACAATTTTTTCGTCATTTTCATTTAAAACTAGTTTAGTTAATAAATGCAGGAAAAACTATTGGCTTTTTATGGAGATTTGCCGATTTGTTTTAAAGAATTACATAAAAGTAAAATAGATACGTCAGTTTAAAAAAAACGACGGAAAATAAAATTAATTAATAAGAAAAGGAACGAAGATTAAAACTAAACAAGAAAGTAACTGTCTCATGGTTTGACTTAGACTGATGTTGGAATTAATATGGGCATTTCAAATCAATTTTGCTCTAAAGTAGAATAATTACACTCGTATTATATTTGAAGTCGATGTTTCCTAAATGGATTTTCTTTACTGGTTCTCTTGTAGCTTACATATGTGCTTTTTAAAGTACCCGTAATTATTTGAATTACTTGTTCGGTATATAGAATTCTAAATTGCTACCGTTTTTCTATTGTTAAAATGAAAAGGTATGTTTATAACAAATTGGTTACCTTATCTAGAAAGGAATAGAGTAATTTACCTACAATTAACTAAATAATGATCACTGCAAAATGCAGATGTTGTCGTCTCCAGTAATTATATGACTGCTCACACGTGGCTTTCTTGTCTTCTTAAAATGAAACCGAAACCGCGCAAGAAACGTGAAATTCCAAAAGGCCAAATAAGAGCACAACGTTTAACCACATTCTATGTTTATTACTTAACTCGCTCAGGTTTTTACGCGTTAAACCTACATAGGAAAAGTGGTTTTGTTGTTTGATCCCTTAAGAAATTAATAAGAAAGGCACTCTAATCAGCTCAGCATAACCAGGCTATGTTTTGCATAAAAATAAGGATTTGGAGTAGTGAAAAAACGATAGCAGTTTAAAAGGAATCAAAATTCCAGTGGATTGGTAGACCACCTCCGGCTCATTTGCGATGCGATGCAAGAAGTGGTGATGGCCAGGTGAGTGGAATCTACCTGCTGGATGCAGGTTGCGCTTGCGATGTAAATTAAAACGTAAACGGCGCGAAAACATATTGCTCGCATCAATTCCAACTGCGAAGCGACAACTGCTCCAGAAAACCAGCAGCGGCGTAGCAATGGAGCAAATATTTCTGCGGCTCCAATTGTGCGTAATTAAACCGTCGCCGCAAGGCCCCTGCAAAAAGCGGAGCCCCATGCCTCGGCAGGTACGCAAAATGATGGCGAAAAAATCCGCACTTTTCGACTTAGGGCTCCGCTGGCCGTGCTAGGCAAAAACATGGAAATGTTCATGTGCCCGTGGAACGTTTTGCGCCAGGATGGCCGCCGCTGTCCAGAACCAGTTTCTGCAGACTCAGCGGCCGCTGGAAAGACGTGGAAACTCTGCAAAGGCATTGATGGAATCTCAGTCAGAAGCTCCTAAATGGGACAATTTATTTTGCGATAGTTCCATCTCTGAGGAATTTATGTCCTCTCGTGTAGCCCGATTCCCTTTGGTCAGGTTCAGATGGCCGTTTCGATGCCCCAACCCCCGGAGCCCCAGTGCCCGGGGAGCCCTGGAGCCCGGTCCCCCGGAGCCCTGGAGCCCGGTCCCAGTGGGTCCAGCAGCACCTCGGGGAGCGAGTCGAGTGCCACTTTGGGTGGAGGAAAAGAGTCCAGAGCACCTGCTTCTTGCTCGTTTTTCCGGGCGATCGTCTCCAGCGGCCGTTGACGTCCCGGCGAAATAAAATAAAAAAAAAACGGCCCGAGATGGCCAGCCTGAGGGAATGATGGAAAATGTTTTTTATCGCCGTTCAATCCCGGGATTCTCCCTGATCCCGAGCAGCCCTCTTCGGCCATTTGCACTTGATTTAGTTGCGCCAATTCGCCTAAGTGCAGCCGAAATCGCACCGAGTGTCCTTTTATTAGGAACCGGCGACCGTCGAACTTTTTACGGCCCCCGCCCACTTCATGGGTACTAAAGCACTTTCCTTCTCCTTTTTGAGATGTCCCCACGCTTTTCTTGCCATTTCCACCTACTTACGCGACGCAAACTTGGGACCGACTCTCGACGGCAGTGGATCCTTGAGACTTCAGGGGGATGTCGTAAAGTGTCGCAATGATCGCTTATGGACGAATAAAATCGTCGTAAAAATCCTTTTCCTGTTCCTTTTGGGTTTCGTCTTGAGGCGGTTTTATTGATGAGGGCTCGTAAAATTCGGGGGATTTCAATTTGATTTGACAAAATGCAAGGGATAGCGAACTCACTGTGCCAAAAGAAATGCTCTGAAAAGGACTCTTGCAGCCGTAAGACGGGGTCTTGATTGATAGACGTGGACCGAAGTAGGGACGCATTGCTCTTCGGCTGACAGCCCCTGCGGGCTTAATTAATGTTAAATGGATGAGTGCTTCATTCCGTTGGTGGTTTTTCCAATTCAACTCCCTCAAATTCGTTGCACGCTCACACGTCCGTAACAGTTCTACGAAAAATCGGTACTCCACAAAATTATTGCTACACTAACAAAAACGAATATCTATGGTGTATAAATATTTTTCAGATTTCAAAAAGCACTCAACTCAGAAAAATTATAAAATTTGGCAGTTAGGTGAACTATAAATTGTGTAGTTTATAAAATCTATATTTTAACTAATATCTCAAGCCAAATTTTAAAACATTCGTTCATACTTTTTATATTATTATAATTATGTATAAATTTAAGTCGCGTAGTTGAGTATTAATATATATATTATTTTTATCAGATTTCGGAAAAATTAAACTATTAAGAAACCGTCATACCGAATTCTAAGAATCGTTCCCCTATAATGAAATAAGCAACTCCTAAAAATTTCGTTTTTTTTTCAAATAGCAGATAAAATTTATGATTTTGCTTTCATTTTAATCTCTAGTCACCTCAATAAAAAATACAAACCCTTCAAATACATACAAGTTGAATCTCTCAAACCACTTCTGGATATCTCTTAAAACTTATTTTAACTCTTTTGCTTAGCAACAGAATAAAACAATAAAACTTAATCTGAGAAACAATAAAAACATAATTGAGGTGCTTTGTTATTTATGAAGAAGAGAACATATAAAAGTCATCGTTGATTCTTTAAATGACCAAAATTCACGGGTTTCTAGATTTTAGTTTCAAAATTGTATGCACATGTTACCCAAGCATAAATCCAAACCTGACAAAATCCACTACAATAAGAGTTTTTATTGGATGTGAACATGAGGCTTTCGTGATTTCAGCTAAAGCAACTATGCTGTTAAATCAGTTTTATAATTTTTTTGAAAATAATTTGGTTTGCTAAAAACTTTAAATAATTAAAAATTTCAAGGAAGTCATGTTGACGGTGTCTTACGCGGTATTTGATTAATAACAAATTACTATTCTCCATCATACAGTCATAACCAAAATATACTTGTTTTTGATAAATATTTAATTATATAGATATAAAACAAAATATTTTTAATTTTATAGACAACGATTTAACGTTTCATAAAAATATCTACTAATTCAGCGTTTAAGAGTAAAAATTTGATTTCTATAGTGCTGATAAGGCCGTGACCTAAGAAAATGCAAGCAAAATGTTTTTTCTACTATTGAATGAACCATTAGTTCGAAGCTCGTAATTGAAGTTAATGGTTGCCGGTTGTTAATTATGCAGATATCTCCATAACTTTTAAGATTCTTCGAGTTGTTAAAACCAGTTCCAAGTCCTTGATTATCAATCCAGTTCGAGGTCCATCGATTTGATTGTTCTTCCCGCAAAACACCGAAAACTAATTCAACGTAAATAGTCATTAACAATAATAAAACTGCACTAAATTGAGCAGTTTATGGCCTGTAAGATTTCATTAGCGAGCGCTAGAGGATGCTAAATCGATGGCTCATCAGCGGCTCGTAAACGTAACTACTAAAGGAAAAACTATAAAAGAGCGAAGATTAGGATGTACTTACTGTCCAAAAAAAGAACGTTAAACTTCTTTGCGGATGAGGATGCTGGCCCGAGGCACCTTTAATGACCTCTCCGACATGAAGCTTTGAGCAATTTATCTGATTTGAGTAATTAATCGTTCCCGCGGTGATGAAATGCCATCAAACGGGCATCAGGTCGACCGATGGCTATGACTGATGAACAAGTGTTGGTGTCAGCCCGAATGAGCAGGGTGATATGGGAAATTGTTAATGAGGAACCTGTTCCCTGCCCCGGGCGCTGTTCAAGCTCACCAAAGAATTCAAAAGTTGAATTCCCAGAAAGGTGTAATTAAGATAAGGTGAACATCACCGTCACCTTTTAGGGCGTTTCAACGATGTTTACTTTTCATAGAGTGCAACGTCTTCTTATTACCGTTTTTGACAGAATTTCCATTTTGTTTGTCTAATTAAACACCGCGCTAATGGCATGGAAGTTTCCAAAGAAAAAACAAATTCTTTTGACGGTATTTTTAGGGTTTTACTATTATAAATCGATAATTATTGTCTCTCTGTTATTCCACATACCACCTACAAAATGTGCCCCTCATTTAACGACAAACTTGGATTTATTAATACAAACTTCTCCTTCTCAATGTGTTAAACTAAACTAACTTTTTAATTAAATTTTTTGAAATCTGTAAAACATACTCGTATGTACCAAATAAATAATCAAAAACCAACTTCACCATTTTAATCTTTTATTTATCTAATGATCTGTCGCGTAGTGAAAATTTAAGCTTGAGATAAGTTAATCTAAATCCTGAGCTAAGCCATTCACATTTTAGTTACGATGAATGATGCAGCTCTTTTATTTATATTTTATCGTTGTCCAAACAAATTAAAAATTGGAATTGCTCGACTCGAGGTACTTAAAAAATCGTAATGCAGTGATAGTGCAAAATAACTGAAGCTGTCTGGGCTATGAAAATCAATATAATAAAATTGTTGTTAATATATATAAGTAACACTTAGCTAAGGTTTTTAATATTTCGAAGAATACAACTGGTTAAATAGGATTATTAATTTTTTTTTTTTTTTGAGAATCGTCAGTTTAAAAACAACTTAGGTATCTTCTAACGATGCATAAAAATTAATGTGATTTGTTTAACTACAATCTCTAAAAGTGGATTTAATGTACCTGTTGCATTCCAAATTATCCTCAGATTTCTTAGTTAAGCCCTCAATAAAATGCTCCTACAAAATTTCATAGCTTTAAACTAATTTTAAATACAATAAAAATTTTAGTACCTACATATTTTAATTAAAGGGAAGTAAATTAATTAAACCTAATTCGTTAATTTGCTTTAAATATTTAGGTTAAATAAAGTTATGAAAACATAGTTTGGAGAAAAGAAATTTGGGGTACCAATTTCCAGTGCAAAATAGAAAAATTCTACTACATTGTTAAAAAATTAAATTTTTTTTGGAATTGTAGTTTTTGTTGAAGTTAGAGTAATTTGTTGATACAAGAATAGACACAAGAGTTTTTAGTAAAAGAAAGTGCAGAGTTCCCGATGAGATAAAATCTAGCAATAAAATTGGAAACATTGTAATGTAATCCAGGAATATTTCTGCGAATTAAACATTCGCATAATTTCCGTAGCTTATTCCACTAGGTGCGTTTCGAAAGGGTAATAAATATCATCGTAATTACCTTCTAATTCAGCGAATTAAGTTCTTGAAGCGTCGTTGCCTCAGCAGAACCGATGCGGTTTCAGGGACCATGTAACAAGCCCAGAGTGAACTCCGCAAGTACCGAAGGCAGTTCTTGAGCTAATCAGGATTTTCCGGGTGGAAAGCGAGCACCGAGCCACAAAGAGTAATAAGGCGGTGTGCTCTACAGAGCCATAAACATATCATTCCTTTAAATCCCGTCTAATCCCTGTAAGGCATACAGGGACTGATTCCAGCACTGGCTGCACGGCCAGATTTGAATGGACTCAGATATCAAATCTGATATGCTCGGCTCGGTGCGCCCGGACGCAGATACTGCTGGTCGCCGCGGTGAGGACGCAAACGTCTTCCTCCTCGGGACCGGGGCACTCCAGTCTCTGGTCTGCATCCAGGTCCGCTGCGTAGAGTCCCTGAAATTAATTTTATGATCCCTTCCCGCCCGCTCCAGGAGGAGTACAGAGCCGACAATTGGACTCGGGATTGGGAGCAGTCGAATATTGAACTTGAAAGGGCTCGTTGGAAAGCAAACTTTTCGCAAGTGATTGCCTGGAGGACGGACGTGCCGCCGCCGCCGCCTGACGAAGAAGTCGTCTCCCGAGGGACGTCAGCAGTTCCAGGGCCCTCGAAGGGTTTGAAGAGCCCCAGAACCGCAGACGTGATTGGGATGAATGGCTCCATAACGAGCCAATTCCTCAGGTTCCATCGCGGATTAGCCGGGAGTGCTAGTTCAGTGACGGTGCACTCACTCAGCACAGTTCCACCGTATTTAGTTCAGAAAGTTGGCGAATGTTTGCATGTACATACATACATATCTCTGTCGATGCCTCAAAATTAATCTCGCTCAACTTTCTCGACAGCGCGGGTCCGCGACATTACCGTTTTACTTGGAATCCATAACCCACTACCCGGAGAAGTCAGTGACCATAATGCGCGAGACCACCGCAAGTTCAATTTCTTGCGGTTCAAACGAAAAGGAAATGAGGAGCAGTGCAGAAATCGATCTCTAGCCATTTCTGCTCAACGCTGCAAACAGAATTTCTGCGGAAAATTGCGATGTGCAGACAATGGGGCAGCGAATTGGGTGTGGTCGGCGGAATGGCGCAATTGAGTTGTGCAATCAGCTAAGGTCCCGGGATGCGCTGGGAACCGGGTTTTAAATTGAATCGGGACCTCGAGTGGAGATGTCGACGGCGAAAGGGTTCGATTTCGAATTACTTTTGCGGTCGGACGTCTCGGCGGGTTAAAGCTCGGCGGTTAGTTCCGTTTACCCTAATGTAGAAAATTACAGAGATATGTGAAATAGAGTTGGAATCGAAGGAGACGTAAATTTTGCGGCTGAAACCGGATTCAGGTTGTTGCATTGCGATAAATAACCATCAATTAGTGTTGTTAGGTATGCGCTATATTTTCCAATAAATTCGCTGTTATACAGGTAACTAAAGTGTCTCCAATAATTTTACACAGGATTTACGTAACTTTACTATGTAATCTTGTATTTATAACTTAATATTTATTATTCCAAACTTCTTTAAATTTATGAAATTGAATTTGTTTTAATTAGTTACAATCTTCCAAAGGAGAGCTAATAACATGTTTAAGATGGATAAGTAAAGTTTTTAAAAAACTTAAATTAATCTTAACACATCGAGTAAAAATACCGGACCAAGTAACATAAGTATTAGCAATGCCTATCTTTATATTAAATATTTAGAGATAACCAAAACCCTTAATGAATTTAGCAAATTTATTACATTTATTTATGATATTATGGTCCTACAATAAAATTTGCAAAATGAAAAGATGTGCGATTCTGTGTCACAATTATTTGTTTTTTCATAAGAGTAAAAATTTACGATTAATAATAATAATTCTAATAATTCTTCGAAGTTTTAAAAACTCTTTTCAAATCAGCGTCAGAAGAAGAAAAGTTTCATTTATGAACGATAGCAGAAATTAGGCAAGGCTTAAGAAAAGGAAGATTGCTATGAAAATAAAGCGTCGCCTATGTTGTCATATAATTGTGCTACTTCGACACAGTCTAAACTCTAGATTCTAAGTAGACACAATTGATTTTAGAAAAATAATTAATTTAATCATATCAATTCTCTGTCGAAGTTTTTACCAATATTTAAATATCAAGGTAAAAGTGATTATTAATCTTTAGTAAGTTAATTGAAATATTTTCGGATGTCACAGAATGACATCCAAGCACAACAAACACGAACTATCGCCTTTAAATTAACGATCAATTTGTAATTCCTTAAAGAAGCGTGTTGTACTTTAATGGCTCCTTTTTATATATTAAAGGATGACTTATGAGAAAATGTTCAAATCTTAAAAAAACAAAATCATATTATGCATAATCTTAATCAAGTACAACAGCAGTTGGTACAAATTAAATTTTCCAAAACAGCTTCGTACTGGTGCAATTTAACTTATTTTGGCTTCCTGCTGCTTATTCTTGAGAGATTCAAGTATTTATTCCGCAACGTTTATACCGCCGAGAAGACCATTATCAATTTTCATAGCATCTGTGAAGTCTGGAAGAAAAATAGCCTAGTGCGCGGAACGAGTTCCTTTGGGAAACGAATATGACACCTGCGATTTTCTAATGAGATGGTTAATGCAGGAATATATGAGAAGGCGGATAAAAATCCTTGAACATTTCATTTGCTCCTTGCAGTTTGCAGTAGACCAGCCCATTTCACCTAGCGGTAGAAGCCGATTGCTGCAGTTAAATTGCGGCATAATGGCTTTATGACGGGATAGTCGCTTAATAATAATTAATTAAACTGGAGGAGCGAATACGAGATGTAAAAACGGGTTCTTCGCGATAAATTTCGTCATTCTAGAAGAGGGCTGGAGAGCTTACTTAAACCTGCCCAAGTTGGCTAGTAGCATTGCATAAGACTGTAACGGATTTGATGCGAAGACTATTATTTCGAATTTGAGTTTCTTTTCGCTAAATTAAAAAACAGCACCGCCGGAGTGGCAAAACGGGGAGTATTAAGGAGCCGCCGGGAATCTTCCGATGAAAACCAGACTCCAGGGAGCTGGAGAGTTGCACGTAACCCTGAGGGAACGAGCGCATAAACTCCTTGCGAACTGTACGGCGTTTTCACTTGACGCTAATTACAGAGAAAATGGCAATTAGAGGAGTCTCCGAGGCACAGACGAAGTGACCGTCTGTTCTGACGGAGCGCGGCTGCATTTCAAGGGCCGCGGCCCAACGCCTAGGCCCGCGGGGCCCCTTTCTTCGTTTTCTGCGATAGCGCGAACCCAGCGCGAGACATGAGGAAGAAATTACTTTGCTCTCAATTCATTAGTTCAATTGGATGTTCAGGTATCGCTCGGGAAGATCACCTGGACCAGGAAAGGTGCGCTCGCCGTGGAAATTCACGGTGGATCGGCGGAGCTGGTTCTGGGAACGTACAGGGTGTCCAGGGCCGAGGAAAATCGGTCCTTGGAGGCAGTGATTGACGTTTCGGCGCTGTTGAGAGCGGTGCGAACAAGTAAAACGATATCATTAGTCGCGGCGGCGTGTCATTCACCCTGGCACGCTATTAGGCCCCGGCACACGGGCTGGAGACGTCCAAACAGGTTCCACGTCCGTCCTATGAATTATGATTTATTTGCAATTTACCCCGCTGGAGCGCGCATTTTCCATCCTCGCCCGATGCTTTGATGTTTGCTTTCCGATAACTGCTCGATTGCGGATCAGAAGGAATGCAATGAATGAAGGTTCTGCTTGTTAGATACTTCCTACCTTCAATCAAGAATTGCTCTGCATAATTGGGCCACTTTTCCTTCCTTCACGATAATTTGATAAATTGTTGAATCGACAAAATGTTGATTCAAGATAATGCCCACATGTTCCAATCGAACCCTTCACCTCTATCAAATCCTGAAGTTTAATCTTCCATTTGGCTTAAATAAGTAATCCAGTGCCATTAATCAATACGCTATCAACTTTTTTCAAATTGTCTTTCCAGTTAAAACATTGACCCATCATGAATTACATTTTAAATTAAACAATATGACAGCTCTTTTTTTATGTAGAAGATACATATGTGCTTACATATGTACATATTTTCATCGAATTAAAACTAGCCTGTAACTTTGGTGCTATGCACGTTAACTACTTATGCAAAATTTTAAAAAAGAAGTCAAAAATATACTCGCAAAAAGCAAATTAAATACCACAACTTATGTACTGTACATGTAAAGAAAAATAATTGTATTAATCAGGTCAGGGGCAATGCCATATACTCGACTTGACTTTTATTTTAGTCACACGATTAAAAAAATTATATTTTTCTATCTTAAGTACTTTGCCAAATTTGAGACTATAATTTTCTCTGCAAAATTAGGCGAGCAAATTAATAATGCTCATATTACCTTAATACCTAAGAATTAGTGCTAATTTTCTAGATTCCTGCTGGTCAATAAACCTGAACTAATTCATCAAACGACTGTAAAAGATTTTTTGAGTTAGTAAAAAGGTGAGGCTATAAATAAATTAAAAATTAAATCAAACGGTAACCCTTCAGTGCAGGCCATCATTTTATTTGAAAAGCCGGAACCCGCACCCGACCCATTAATTTAATGAGGCTTTTATGTTAATGACTCGATCTTTGAGCATCTTCCCTTTCACAAAATTACAGGATTTATGTGTTTAACAAAATACAGCTTTCTTCGGGTAATAACGTCAATCAAAACACCTCCTCTGAACCGAGCAATTACTTCGAAACTCAGAGGTAAGTGAATTTTTTAATGAGCCTACCCGCGGTATGACGATCAAAAATGCTCGCACCGACAATTGAAGAAATTATTCCCGGATTACATGCGGCTATAATCGCGGCGACATTCCAGGAGACCGGCGGCGATGATCAGCAACCCATGGCACGTTTCGAGGAACGTCTAAGTGAGGAGATTCCAACAGCGGCGAAAACCGCGAACCCTCCCGGGGTCACAAAGTTTACGTTTACGAACGCGCGTCCACAAAAACCGATGTCTTACGCGAAGTAATTTCTCAGATCCTCCAATTATCACTAACTAACGTCAACTGGCTTCTTAATTCCTGCTGGAGACAATGGCCAGTCGTCTCCCGGGCTGACGGCTTCAAAAATCTTCAAAGTGAAGGCTGCTTCCAGCGAGCGGTGCTGCCGCGAAATGCGGTCCAGCAGCGAAGAAAACCGCGAAGATGGCGAAAGGAGCAGCAAATCAAACGAGCGAGCGATTTCAATGCCAATTTATAGCCGCGATCGCTGCCGTAATAAATTTCCCTTAATATTTATTTTATTCGGAATATCGCCGCACAGGAACTCGAGCGGATGTGCCCAAGGAGCGCTCCTGGCCTCGGCCGAGATGTTGATTTGATGGAATCAAATAAAACTTTTTGCATTCGCGGTTGAGCGTTTGAATATGATAATGGGGAGGAGTAAGTACCGGCTCATATCGATAAATCCGCGGTGCGCATGCATTCGGCTAAAACTATCGACTTTAACTGCTGTTCTGGGAACGGAGTCATTGGTGGAAAATCCTTCCCCGGGGATACTTTCACTGGAACCAGAATTGCATTCGTTGCATTCATTGGCCGGCTGGGAATCGATTTGCAATTCCCAACGTTAATTAGCCATAAATTTTCATTTTACGGCGTTTACATCTTAAGTGTATGGGAATATAAAAAAGCAATTAGCACAAGTAGGTACATAACTACTTAAACTGTTTTATTTGATAAAACATCAAAAAAACATATCGTATGGCAGTGATTTAAGACAAGAAGATTGGAGAGATTGACACACTAAAATACGAAATTCAGAATAATTACCCAAGAAACAATTTTTAAAATTTTGCTACATTAAATTCAAAATTATAAAAATTAGCACTTAAAAATATAGATTAGATTTTCTAGAGAAAATCGAAGATTTTTAATTTATACTAACCATCGATAACTTTCAAATTGCATTTCGAAATATTTTTTCCATACCCAATTCAATTTTGAATGTTAAGTGTAATTTTGTTAGTATTATTATTGTAAACATTTAAAAAGCTGTTAGTAAGTGTGAATGACTTTTAAAAAGACATTAGTATTAAATAATACTTAGAAAATAACATAATAATAACACATAGGTACTTTGAAGCACAATTAACAATGTCTTCAAATTGTTCATTCGGCTCAAAATAACTTATTTTAAAAAGCAGGATAAATCATATTTTGAATTTTGTTTATATATTTTGAATGGAGAATATGTATAGAAAGTATTGCTGAGCATAATCACAAATTGTTGATTTTTTATTGGTATAATAGTTAAATAAAGTAAATATTAAAAAGCACACATTTAAAAAAAGTATTTCAGCAATTAACAAAATTAAAATGTTATAATTACATCAATTATCAATTTTGCTTACTCCGGAAACCGTATGCATTTTTCAATTTTCTAGAAAATAGTACAATATCATCAAAGTACCCATCAAAGAGTATTATTCTCAATCACAAAGAATTATTTCTGGGACCATATTTCATTTCCTTTTCTTTCTGGGCCAAATTTTCTTTCCCAGGCGAATTATATTAACGGACAAGCGACAAAAATAAATTTTGTAATCAGTATTGACCAAAAAAATATATAAACTAAACGATAACGAACATTAAACGTTTTTGCAAAAATTTGATGAATATCTCAAAAACGGATAATATTTACCTACTTTTGCAAAAGTGAGTTATGAATGAAGACCAACTAATTAACATGACTTATTTATTTTAAGATAAAAAATTTGAACAAAAACACATTATGAAGTTCATTCCTAAGAATGCGACCATTTAGTTTTTTTATTCTTTGTATTTTTTTAGCACTTGCAAAAAGTTACATTTGTTTACAAAATACCAAACTTTTGCACTGCAATTAGGAACAACATTTAGAAAAAGCACAGACATATGCATATAAAGGATCAATAATTTTAAAGAGTGAAGAAGGTATTTTACAATAAGTACAAGGATTTGTAAAACCACGTTTTTTATTATACATAGGCATTTGAGGTATTAATTAGTCGAAAAATCTCTAATTTAGTTTCCTCTCTGCAATCCCAATATGTGCAATTTGTAGTTTCACTAAACTCTTTTTATTTCAAAGTCGAATTAAGAAAGCTCTTGAGTAGTTACTAAAAGTGTCATGCCAAGCACTTTATCGATTATTAATCGGCGTTTTTGAGACCAATTAAGCAATAAATCCATAAATCGCAACTGTCGAATATGCCACACTATGTTACACTTGCCGATGAAAACTACGTCCAAGTTTATTTAAACAGAACCATCCAATAAATCTAATAATTTAAAAATGACAGTGGAGCATATACATATGCGTTATACAAGTGGTGTCAAAATTTCCATGAAAAGTGGATAGAAAACAGGTTCATATTTCAGCAGGTCGTAATGATCGTAATGATATTCAGATTTATTTACTTACTTACTGGATATTATCGGAACCAATCCATGTCAATTTCGTAATTTATATATCCAAATTGATTAGGCACAAATTTCCATAAGTAATTAACACAGCATTGCGACACACTGCACTAGAGCAAGAGATATTCGCATCGGACTATGTTTTGGCCGCGATCTGATAATCCAATTACAATTTTATGAAATAGGTGTATCTTGAAACTGTTGCTCTTTCGATCCGCGATCAATAAATTTCATACATTTGCAATGCAAATTACTAGAAAATTGTCACCACGCCAATAAACACTAAACACCGGTAGCGCAAACTATTCCAAGATATGTTTGACTTTAGCACCTTTTGCACGGTCCCGTTGTAAAACCTTACCACAGAAGAGGAACCCCGGGGCTCCAGAAGTCGCCTCCTCTCCGCGGTTTTAGCACAGCGCGCGATTGGCCAAGAAGGTGGAAAGATCGAGCCGTGAACTGTTTGCTGGGCAGTTAGTTACTTGAACATGCATATCCAATTAAAATGTTAATCCATAAATCAGCGGGCTGCCGTAATCTAAATCCCAAACGGCGAAATATTCACATGTGCTTACACTTGGCCGTGCTTCGCCGATGTCGGGCCACATCTGCAATCCGCAGCTGCGGTAGGCACAAAATTCAGCACGTCCACTTGCCAATACACGCCGCCAAGATTGAGGAGTATGGGGCAATCCGCGGACACTAACTTCTGATTATCGCAAGCCTGCCCGCGCCCAAATCGACCAAAAACCGATTCGCAAAGCGCATGCCGCGGACCAGAACCCGTCATAGAACCCTTCACTCGGGCTATTTTTCATATCCAAGATATAAAATAAATTTCTGCAATTCCTTTGTTTCTCCGCGACGATAAAGCGATCGCGATCGACCACGAAATTAAGAAACCATTAAGAAGTTCATAGGTGCCGCGCGGTACCGAGCGATAGTCAGAACAAGGGACAGGCGCATGTGAAACAGCTCAATCCACCTCGGCTTAACTTCTTGAACTGAAAGTCGGAGTCGTGATTGGTTGGTCGTCAAGCCGCGGCCGCGGATCCAATCCAACCTGGGCTCATACTCCACACTCCGTGCCCAGGTGAATTCAGGTTCCAGATCAGAATCGGTTGCTCGCACTCACCTCCGCGAAGGTTCGCGGCCCATACCTTAAGATCGGGAAACGCAGCGAACGTTCCAAAGAAAAGTACAAGAAAAGAAAATAAAGTGAAGCAAAAGAGGTCCGCGCTGGTTCTGTTATGATGCACACGACTCGACCAGCAAGGTGAGTCGCGCATATAAAAAATTCACGCAACATACCCTCGAAAAGAAGAATAGGCGGAATACCCTCGGCAGCCATTGACGACAGCAGTAGTATGTAAATGGGCTCTTACGGCACCCGCAGCCTTTAGCGGCCTTGAGTAACAGCTTCATAAAAATTCACGATGGGAATTATCAGTTAATAAATTCGCCTCACATTGCCCGTCACTCCTGGCGAAATATTGTCTGTCTTCCCGCGAGAGTCCGATGGCAGCTCACGTATCCTTTCGAATGGGTACAGTAGCAGACCCTTTAAATTCTGCAAAATAAAGAAACGTTGTTGTCTTTTAAGAGCAACGAACCCACTCTGATTTATTACCCCTCCCTCATAGCAAAGTCAAACTACCAAAAACTCAAATCCAAAAAACTTGAACTTGCATTGGGTGTTTTGAATAAATCTTATCGTATTTACAAAATCTCTGGTAATGTAAAATTTTAATTGAATATATGTATATAAAAAAAATAAAATTACTCAGAATCAGAAATCAAAAATCGGAAAGACCGTAAAAGAAATAAAACTATTTTTTTAATTTTAAGAATCCTTAGTGCTACTTAATACTTACAGCCTAGAATTTTACTAAATGTTTAAATAGTCTGCACAAAAATCTTAATGATTACTTTAGTACACAATTTGTAGTATTATTATAACAATTTACCTGATAGCTTATTTTGGTAGCACTTTCCGTAATTTACAAATCTGAAATCCTGCAAAATGAAAATTCTCTAAAAATATACATGTAGATATGTGCAATTTTGAAAAAAATATGAGATCAAAACAGTCAAAAATTAAATTTATTGAAAATTAATTTGCAATTGGAAATCTAGCAACGTTTTAATCATATCGCAAGATTTTAGACCGTTTCGTATTGCGAAAATAGTTTCATCTTTTACTTGTTTTGTCACATAAATGAATGATCTATGACTGGTTTCTATAAAATGGAATTTATGATTGAGGATGCTTCAATGTTGGCGCACGCCTTCTATTTTGCTTTTTCATAAAAATTTACATTTGATTATGATTTCACCAGTGTAAACTCTCAAAATTGGGCAGCGAATTTGAAATCAGCCACCCGTGAAACCACCTCGTACCCTTG
The DNA here is from genome assembly GCA_959613345.1 of Tolmerus cingulatus. Taxonomy (NCBI): domain Eukaryota; kingdom Metazoa; phylum Arthropoda; class Insecta; order Diptera; family Asilidae; genus Tolmerus; species Tolmerus cingulatus. The sequence continues at coordinate 18,450,341 of OY390708.1, read as the reverse complement.
TACAAGTTTCAGAGCATTTATCATGTTCATTTAACTTTTCCCTCTTTTATTTGACGGCCCCTGCTTCCCAACTTCGATAAAACTAAAATTTATGATGTGTTGCATAGGTATACTTCCCAAAAGTTTCGTTGTAATTTTCATCGTTTATTCACATTCACGTACACATGTACATTCATAAATCTAAAAGTCATCAAATTAAATTGGTATTTACAAAATTTAGGTAGGTTCACACATATGTATATGATGACATTTTCACGATAGGACAATATAATTTTGTAAACATAAAAACCTTGGAAATACAAAGTTTATTAAAATAAATAATATATACAATACATATATAAAAGTGATTATCTAGAAATTTAAAGTAAAATTATGCTTGTAGATATGTTTTATAGCATATATGTATGTTTAAATTAAGTCTTGTAGTAGGTATATTATATTAAAATATTTGTTGGAATTTCAAATAAGTAATAATTAATTAAATACCTACCAAGATTCAAAAACTAAAATCTACTTATTAATCACCCTTAATCTAATAATCGTGTTCAAATTAACAAATTTAGTTCTGCTGATTTACAGAGCTGCAGCTAATTCCGCTGTTGCCTCACTGCTGTGTAAGAACATAAGTTATGTTTTCTTCTTTCAATTTTTAAGTTTACTACCTACATGCAGTAAATCTAGATAGGCAGTAATAAATACGGCAACTTTAAGTTTCATTACAAACATCAAGGACGAATATTTCCCATAAATAATGAGGCAAAAAGGGTAAGAAGGTTAAAGCGAAATTCTTGTGCACACACATGTTAGCAAGCAAAAATTGCTCGTTTTTGCATCTTGAGCTGCTCAAAGTCATCCCCGATACATCGAACACTTTGGGTCCATTAGCAGAAACAAACAGGCAACATGTAAGGCAATTCTCCTAGCAACAGGAGGTACATCGACAATATCAGCAAATACAAAATATCCTATTGACTTGTGGCTCGCCGGTATCAAGATCTCCCCAAGATTTCGCCAATTTGCTACCATCGGCAGATACATGCCCTGGCGAAAACTTATATCCACTCAGCGAACTGTGAAGGGAGGTGTGCTGGTGTTACAAGTCCGCACCTATTTTTCTCATATTTTATGCCTCATATTTTATGCCAGCCACACCGAGCATTATAAAGCGCAGCATAAAGTCATAATCAGATATAAAACAAACCGACTACATTGCAACAGCACTGGCCCCTTTCCTTCTTTTTGGGAAGCGGCCGGAATGAGCGCGTTCGGCCGCAACCGGTTGCTATCATCAGCGCAACCAGCACTGTCGAAATGAGCGGAAAGCAGCGACGGGCAAAAGGCTCCAAAGCAACCTAAAGTGCAGTGTTTCTGCGCCACAATAAGAATTTTCTAGATCAAATGAAATGAAATTTACGATAGTGAATTTTAGCGCTGAAACCGGAGTTAGCCGCAGCCGGGAACCATGCCAATGAGAAAGTCCGCCGCGACCGCGGCGCGACCGCGCCGCGCCGGCCGCCGCGGATGCACCGCGGCTTTCCGCGGTTTATCGCGATGCAAATCCAATTCTCATGGCATGCCTGCTACAATGGGCAAAAGACCTATGCGGCGAAATGGGTTCCCGATGCACCCTATCGCTGCATCGAGTTCAAATTAGGTAATTGCCAATGCATGAAAACTGCATATTTTTACGGTCCTCTAATTTTTAGCCCTCGTCCCAACCGACTTTACCCACTTAACCGAAGACAGTCAACCTGTAGGTTTTAAGAAATATTTCCCGGGGCATTCGCGGACGCATTCTGCTTACCAAGCAGCTTAAACAAGTGCATGCTCTGGACCTTTTGCACTGCCCCGATCCCGCGGAGCACGTTTTTTGATGTACTCCTATTAAAACATGGAGTGAAGGGTTTTTACTGCCATCTAATAAATATTAAACGGGAAGCTTGTAGAGAATACCAAAACACCTCTTTAAAGGTTAAATTCATAATTCAGCGGTTCTTTCCTCTTAATTGGCTCGTGTTCCTTAATTCAATACTGGCGTAGTGTTCAGATGCACTGTTACGGTACATGCACTAACTGCACTGCAGCATTCATATGTATGTTTTATCCCGATTGGTAGTGGTCATATCTTAAGATCATTCAGCGCAAGCATAAAAAGTAAATGGGACATGTTCGCAGCATAATAATAATAGACACTTAGCTAGTTTCCCCAGTTCCGCAATAGTTATGATATGAAAATTAATACGTCTATTTATTTTCAGGATTCTCTAAAAAGCAGTTGGATTACTTTGAAATGACACCTATGATATACAGCGTCGTATTATGGGATAGTTTAGCTGACGTATCCAGTTTTACCCATTATTTTATGAGACACAAGACTGAAAAGTACTATGGTAAGTCGAAACTTTTTTTATATTACAAACGAGCACGTACAATTTGATGATATTTTAATGAAAAATCCTAGAAGATATCACAAATATGTAGATTTTAACATACATCTTCTAAAATAATAATACAACATACAACAAAATCTAATTGAATTTACAAAATTTAATTTGGGTATTTCAAACCTTGTAAATTAAAGTAGCTGTCAAGATTTCTTCTAAAGTATAATTTCGACAAATCAAAGAGTAATTTACTTTTGTTAAATTTCACACTAACTGTTGAAAAAAAAAACATACTATACTTTTATATCTTTGCTTAGATGTATAGAGATAAACGAATATAATCTTAATTTTATTTATTTAGCATTTTCTTCCATTTGTTAACTGTCAATGAACTGAAAAAGAAATATGTCCATGATGATATTAATTCGTTTAAATTTATATAACTTGCTTTTGAAAATGAAATGGTATCACGACCTAAATAAGTTACCCTGAAAAATCTTACCCATATTAACGCAAACTATTTTAATCAAAACTACTGGAAAAACCAGAGTAAAAACATATAAATTACGCATTCTCCCCAACTCAGTAGATTCACATCAGGCCATAAACAAACAAAGTACATACTACATATATTATACTGAGAAGAAAAGAAATCAGGAGCCTTCCCTTAATCTCACATGCAGAAATCAATAGTTAAGCTAAGAGATTTCTTTCCTTTTCCATTAATCCTTTGAAATGACATCGCCCGGAGAAAGTTATGACTTGGGGACAAGTCTAATATATTTGGCGCCTGCTGTGCAAAATGTCGCAGACTGTTCCAAGGTCCGAAATTCTTTTATTGCTTCTTGATATGAAATCCAATAAATTTACGTCACGGAATGAAATATGTGCAAGCTAATACTAAGGGAAAAACTGTCTCCTCTGTCCAAAATGTGGAGTCTGGACTGTTAAATATTGCAATTAAATTGCAGAGAAGGCAGTGTTATTTTTTATTCTTATGATTATCTGACAAAAAAATTAATTTTGTGGCGAAAACATTACCGCAGTTTTAATTGTTTTCGAGTTGAGAAGAAACACTTGAATGTGGGAAAAAGAATAATATCAGTTTCTTATTTCCGTTTAACATTGAAATTCACAGCCATTACAAAATGTGACACGATCCATGTAAGTTCTATAATCCATACATGATCTGAATTGATGAAAAGCGCATCCACACAGAATTCGAACAGAATAACCATATTATCAGGAAACCCATCTGGAAATAATCAAAGATGGCAGGTAGTTATAATGAGAGGTAATCGACATTTCATAAATTCCTATACTATACCGCACAAAACGTCTGGGACTTGGGAAGCCATAAAAAAGGTAAATTATGGTTCGGAAGACAGCGCTGAGATGCTGGCTCACCTTAAGCAGGGATGCAATCAGTTCCTTATTAGACACAGAGGTTCTGTGGTAATCAATCACTTCCTAGCCGGAGCATATTTCATAAACATGAACGGCTACCAAAAGCGCACACGAATTTTGACGTGATGAGCGACCGCCGCAAAATTACCATTCATCGCTTTTTACCGGCAATTAGATAGGGATCAGATAGGCAGTTCCCAGAGAGGTTACACATTATTAAATTAAAATTAGGTGACTTGCATTCTACCGCCGTAGTCCCGGGCTCCGGGAGGATTAGCCCGAAATGTTGAGCCCCGGTAGCCACTTGCACGGGGCGGCAAAAACAGACAAAAGTGATTTACGCCGGCAAAGGAGATATAGAAATGGAGATTAAGGTAAATGCGGCTGTAGAGAACCGGGGAAGAAAACACGTGTAACTACCACGGCTGATTTATATCTTCTGGAGGGGTTTTTGTGTTCCTGGCCGCTAAGTGTGGCTCTTTGAGCCAATTCCCATTCTCTTAATTCCCGGCGCGCTTTTTGTTCATCAGGGAACTTATCGCGAAACCCTATCAGGCGTCATAAGTCCGACTCGTTTTATTTTCCCAGATTCACGGAGTATGACCACTCCGGACGGAGGTGGCAATATTTCATGAAGCATCAGACGCTTTAAGTACTAAAACGACGTTTTTCTGAGATGCAATTAAGTTAAGATTCCAAATGTACTTCTTGTTAAGCGAAGACGTAATTTTACCCAAAATTGAACTTCTTACTAGATATTAAATCAAAAGCGATAGTATCTAATTGCTTTACTCAATTTCATTTTAAGTAATTAGTCATATTCTCCCCACGCAAAATTCTAAATACGTTAATTTATTGACTTCTAAAATTATAAATCATTCATTCAAATTATAACAGCTATAACAGATACATGCTTTACTGCATTTTTACTTCCTTGAATCTGCGAGCCAACATGGATTTATAACAACCAGAACAACGAGAACAAATCTTGTGTAGTTTTCTAATATTTGTTTAATAAACTTACAAAAATTTGGACGTCAGTTGTATACCGGGATTTAGCTTTCTCAATAAAATTGTTTATGAATGAAGTCATATATAATTGACTTCATTTTAGAACTCATAAGTTTAGTATTGTATCTAATGTTTCATAATATATCCAGAGGCAATGTTAATAATAAACATTTTTTATGAACTGTATATTCCTACGCAATCCGTATACTTCCGTAAATTTTTCGCTCAACAAAATCTGCTCTCCATAAATCTTCAAGAAGGTCTCACTACATTTACAAATTGGTGTTAGAAAAATCAGATGTAGGTATTTGAATACTAATTTGCAACTTATTTTTCCTAAGAGTTTTTGAAGATTGTAAAAAGAAACAGAAGGTAAAATAATGTTCCCTAAATGTTTCCTCGATTTTTTCTTACAATTACATCATTTACGTGATGCTCTTTTCCTAACAAGTATAATAATTAATTAACGATCACGTTTATTTATAATTAATTTAAAATAGGATCTAGCATAAATAATATAAAATAAATTAAACTATCGACTTTTTCCTGTAATTTCGTTGGACATAACATGGTCTTCATGTAATGAGTTATTCCGGAAGGAATCTTTCGTAATTATGGTCGGAACGTCAAGAAACGTTCAGCTGGCGAAACGAAAAGCAAAATTTACGCGATTTTTATATGTACATTGATCTTTTATTTCTAATAATTCTGTCTTAAGCGGAGATTCATGCAGCCCGCATATCTCGACAGGAGATTGCTTCGTCTCAGCAGGATAAACTGATCAATTATGTACGTGCGAATTTCAGTAGATTATTCCGAAAAAAGAAGCACTACGAAGCCGATTACAACATGATTTGTTATAGCAGTTTATTAGGTACGCGGAGACTGGAATTATAAATTTATTCCCGCACGGACCCCATGTCCGGTTTTTGAGATATGAATGAGCACTTTTCTTGCACGAACTTATCTGCTTCTCCACATCTACGAAGTGTAATTTCTTTAATTTTATTAAGTTAATTCTTTGAATGGAAGCCGTGAAGGCATCAGATGCAGTTAACTCGAAGCAAACTGAGAATTATATCAGTTATCTATTGCTTCTCATAAAATTTTAAATTTTATTTGTGCTAATAGGATTATACAAGAAGTTGTAAAATATAACACCATTAATGGACTACATACATTTAGTTATTATCGCACCTTTTCCAGTTTCTGATCAACAGTAAGATAGTTGGAGATTTTGTGGGGAAACTACAGTTTAAAGTTCGGATAATTGTGTATAATAACAAACAGTAATAACATATGTAATTTAATATATAATGCAAGCTTTATATTATGAATGCAAATTGCACTTTAAGATTCGAAAAAATTGTAAAAGTCTATACAAGAATTTCACAATTGTTCTTACAAAATTGTATTTAATTTGGAACGCAATTTTCTCTATTTTAAACAGATTTTAAGAAATGCTCAAAGAAAACAACTGAAAAGACTTTACACAAAGCTTAACTTTTCTTAAACGAACATGTTATTAAAATGAGTAATTTTTACAAGTGTAAACTGTTTCAGAATTTTCAATTTGAATGTCTGCGTTTTCACAAGTTGGGCAAAAACAATTATGTGACGCTAATTATGTATATATTTAACACTAGAACTACCGGCATTCGAACGTGTAATTTCACTCATTTTCTGCGCCTTTAATGTAATGTACCTTCAAATTTGGAATCAAAAATTAAAAACGATTTCTGAATATTTCGTAGTTATAAATCTAAATAAGTGTTGACATAAATCTTAACCTATAACATTAAAAAGAGTAAATCAATCAAGGAAGAAATTGAGTACCGGTCTTGATAGTTCTAGTGTTAATTGAGCAATTATTAGCAAATAAAATGTAGATTATGTTATTTAGGTTTCAGAATTATACAAAAGACAAGTCTGGAGAGAAACGCTCGGAACAACCTTCAGAATAACTTTAGTGCAAATAAATCTTTTAGTATCTCTTGCGACATTCCAAGATTTTAATGCATATGCAGCATCCAGTTCAAGAAATTCAGCCTTGGTAATTGTGCAAAAGTACTTCGAAGAATCGTTGAGAAATATATCTTAAAAATGTGGCTACTTTTATAAAATGTTTGAATAATGTGTTTATTCAACATTGGTTTAATATATTGCAAAAAATAAAAAACCTAGCACCCTCCACAGACATCTACTATCAGGCTGTGGAATATTTTGCACGCAAAATAATAAATCCATTAATTACATCGCTTTACATGGTCGCAAATTGAATTCCATGACCACAAATCATAAAACCGCAGCCTCATTAAATGCACGTCCCCTTTTACGGCATTTTTAAATCATCCTCCACGCGGGGATAACAAATGCAAAGATAATGTTCTACTTCGCGCCACTTAATGCGTCCCCTAAGCAGCGACTTGCCCACGGCGTCGCATTAATTATTGAAATTATTAATTCTTTCCATAACCCGTAAATCAGGCCGCAAGGACTTCCAATAAATAAATGTCCATTTATTTTCTATGCTCTTCCCTGAGAATCGATTAAACGCTGACACCATACAGCAGCATGCAATTAAGTTAGCACCACGGACACCAAAGACTGCCGTGGTGATTACACGTTTCCTCCTCGGCGTCTTTAAAATATCTGCACTGCCCAGTGCTACCTGTAATTCCGCGATATCTCCTTCAGCGCTGAGCAATTTCTGATCAATAAAGAAAAATTGGATCTAAGACGCACTCCAAGGAGGAGGACGACGCGATGGGGCGCGATGGCTGGTGTATGGCACGAGTTGGGCGCAGAACAACGGACGGGGACGCGCGGCGACAGTCCTATTTCCTCCTGTCATAAATCAAAGGCTTTTCGCTGCAGGTTAATTTCATTCTTAACATGTGTCTCTACAATTCCAGAATGACAGAATAACTCGTTTCCAGCCCGCGAGATGCACTTTGAAAAAATGCCCGTTGCCTTGTTCAACGTCTATGGGCTTGCTTGACCACGCTTTGGAATTCTCGAGGGTACGCAGGATCGAAGGTCCATTTAATGTAATGTTATATTCTGGAGGGTTTTTGCAATTGCTTTTTACGATAGTTATCGCGATACTTTTTAACTGGTGCTAAATTACCATAATGTTGCCATAATCTTAGTTTGTTTTTCCAATGGTGCTACTAGTTCTTTTATTTATTTTACTTCGTTGTACTGGTCGTACATACATATGTATCTGCTTTTATTTTGTAGCAATAATTAAGCAATATACCTATTTATAAGGAAATTCTTTTCTACCTGTTAATTTCTGGATAATCACGAAAGGAAGAAAGAAGTCTTTTAAGATCATAATTTCTTTGATACGAGTTTTCTAGTTCTTTTAAATTAAATATGTATACGGATTTTCGCATTCGATTTGGGTTTTATTTAAACTATACCAACATATTATACTCTTCTAAAAAAGTAAACCTCATCTTAAAATTATTCAACTTAAAATATTTTCATATGAAAATACGCAAACATTACGTTAACAGATCCCAGAATTTCAAAACCGAATTATCATTTCGGAATGAGTTTCCAATCATGGCAAAAATATAAATATGTCAAATAAAACAGGGATTATCACATGTAGTAAACCTAATTATAGGTATCTTGTTAAATTATTGTTCAATAATAGTTTCTGCTATTTATTTAGCAATATTAATAAAATTAAATATATTCGTACATATGTATTATTGAAAGAAAACAGATTATAATCTAAACGATAAGCAGTTCAATTTTATCGTTTAACAACTCACATAACATTTAGCCATTCCATTAATGGTCAGCTGCTGAAACGTGTTAATGAAATAACTGGCAAATAAACTGCTACATTTTATTAAGAGTTTAAAATTGAAACGGTTCAGAACTCCTTTAGGTACTAGATTTTATTACTATAAACTTAACTAGCGAAAATCGACTATACCTAAGTCATTGAATCTAAACTTTTTTACGCTTTGGAAAGACCTCTTCATTTAAGAAATATCTTAGTTGCTTCCTTACATCGAACGAATTTTGGGGTTAATGAACACTCCTTGAAGTCACCTTAATTTCACGATGCTTAGATTAGAATAAAAGAATAAGGTAGCAAATTTTGGTTTAGATTAGAACTTGTTTCTTACAGTTGTTCTTCTAGTCTGCACAATTAATATACTTATATACATATATATATGGTATGTATATACATATATATATGGTATGTATATAAGTCCACAAAATATATAAATTAATTATTTCCGGATTTTTTCGTTTACCTTTGGGTCTCAGTGTCTTTCAATATTTGAGGTCAATGAAAAATATGCCATTATAAGTTTTCTTTTTATCATTTTGTTATATAGAAATACGCTTTTAAAGGTGGAATATTTTTATTCTGTTGAGTTAGAAATTTGAATTAAATTGCAGAATGATGAGGTATAATTTAGTACTTGGTATTAATTTGAACTCTATCTACACTAAGAGAAATAATACAGGGAGATATAACAAAACTGACTTGGTTAATTTGTTTACCAAAAAAGTAGTTTGAACCAACCAGAATTAAGTTTAGTTAACCAAAATGACAAGATATTTCAACAAAGTTGTTTCCGCGGCTATGTTGCTTGAACAAAACTAAATTGGTTGATTTTGCCTTTATCTTTCAAGTTAATTATAACCAAATTATTTGTTAATATGATTCATTTTTAAGCAATATAACAAAGTATATGTTTAAAACTCATCTGTCTAGTCTCAAAAAATTAAATTAAATTAACTAAAAACGTTGTTATTCTATAGCTTTAACTAAACTTGGTTAATTTTACTATTGCAATTGGTTGCGTACAAATTAACAGAAGTCATTTGTTTGTAACAACAAAAAACATTGTCGGTTGAAAACCTGCCAAGTTTATGGTTAGCGTAAACTTTGTTTTTAGTACTATTCACCAGTGTTTTTTTCTCAGTGTAGGACTCTACGATTTTTTCCTTGGTGGGATTTCTGGAACCCTAACGAAAAAGCTATTTATATACAAATTTAAGCTTACGATAGAAATTCTTGTGCTCTTATAGGACAAATGATAAATTTTTTTATAATATTTTAATGTTTCCCTTGAAACTCAATTTAGCTAATTTTCCGCAATTATGCTGTCTATTTCTGTACTAACTTTTAAATGCCTATGCTGAAAACTCATGCATCTTGTAACGTAGATTTAAAGTACACGTTCTCATCCAAAGTCAATTCGATTCAACTGTAGAATTTCGAACAATTACATCAAGAAGGAAGGAGCATAAATGATATTTCTCCACACGGAAGTAATTTCGAATCGGCCCTCATTGTGATCGAATTTCCCTCAATTTACAAATGGACCGCCGCGGATGATTTATTCCTCGTGCGGATCGAACTGAATGAAATAATCGGCCGCGATGGTGTCCATAAATCGGGCCTCCGCGGCGGCGAGTTGCAGCAGCCGTTCCGCAGGACGTCTGGACCCTGGAAGACGAAGATTGCCCCGAGATTGCAAGTGCGGGGCTGCCACTTGCTCCAGGAAAAAAGCAGAACAGGTTCGAGCGCTGCCCGGACGTGGGCCAGATCATCACTCACGGTGACATCTGTGAGAGCAACTGCTCACTGCATCACGAAATTGATTTACTGAACGGCAAACTCGCGGAAATGTTGCGAGCTGCATCGGTGGGTTTTTCTGATGGCGGTTTTCTATGCAGCGCCGCCGCCGCGCTGCAGCCGATCCAATCGAATTCAGACAGTTTCATTAATTTTTCCAAGCAAGTACACTCGGAGGTGTCAGGTGAGTGCGCGCACAGGAGTTGCATGGCCCTTTTTGCGCGCAGCACTGGACAAATATACGTTAGATTTGAAGAACGCGAAACGAATGGGTCGTGGTGTTCCTGCGTGCTCCCACGCGCCATCACGAACCCAACAAATTAAGTGCACCTGTCACGGGATGATAGATTCGTCTAACTCCCCCCCGAGAGTCAGGACGCGTCCTGCACTCACGGATTCCGAAGACGAAGACGTCCTCCTCCCTTGCAGCCGGGACTTTCCCGCAGGCAACGTCCCAGCGCAAAAGACAAGACGTGACGAGATTTCTTGATGATGGCCAAAGATAGACGGCGACGGGACGTGAATGCGAATGTGATGTACTGGGAGATGTTCCATCTTGTGGCGCGGGGCCCCCAGCGCTCCGCAAACTCTGGACAGTGGGGCCTCCGATGAAAAATCCAGGCGACTTCTTTGGTGCGAAGTTATTTGCCCTGCTTGTCTGCTACTTTGTAGACTCCTCCCGGGGAAACCTTTCTGGACCTATGGGGCCCCAGGATTACGTGCTCTCCCCAGAAACCGCGGGCCGCGGAGGAAGTGAAAGCCGACACCCGCTGGAAGGAAATTAGTCCAATTACTGCAAATTGATTCAGCTCGCTGCAACTACGTCTAATCACTTTTAATTGGTGCAACTTATAGGACGGGCAAATATTTACATCAGATTATGGCAAAATGCAAACAAAACCGCACTAAACATAAGCAATTTATAAAATATCTGAGACAGAAATGAGTCTTTTACCGCCCTATATCAAGCATACGTCGCTTTCTTACGACTTCATAAATTTACAATTTGTTTATTAAAAGCCTAGCAAACTGGAGCACAGGAAAGAAAATAATTTGCCACCTCGTAAATATGCACTATTTCCATTATTTATGACTGAACCTTCGCCCTAAATAGAAATCGAGAAATAAACTGTCCGCCACTAATAAGCTTTATTATGCCCGGCAATATTGACCAAGAGCATTAAAAATCTATTGCAAGACATTAGAAGTTTTATTGCAACTGATATATATTAGCTATTTAATAGTTGCTACAACTGAGAAATAATTTTCGCAATCATAAAATATAATTATTAGGGCATGTCGCTTCAATGTTTTTAAAGGTTGTTAAAGTTAATTGCTAATTTTATTACTAATCTAATGAAATGAAATGAAACCCTACTCGTTCGATTTTACTATCGTTTTAATTAAAGTGCCTAACAAGCTTTGATCGGTTCACTATAATTGCTGATAATGGACCACCATGCCTAATGGTTAATGATTCAGACTACTCAAGTATGTGGTATAGAGGAAATGTTCTATAAAAGGGACGTCCATCGATCCGCTTTTTTTAATAATGATAATCCTCAAAAAACAATTGTTAGAGTCTTGTTACTTGGAGTAAAAGATAGCCTGCAATTTAAACTATTAAATAAAATTACATCGGTCTACGATATATGTCATCATATAGTTATCTATGTACATATACATATGTATTTACATATATGCATATTAAACATTCATGATTTTCATTACAAATCTATGCTAACTTTCTTTTACATTTCAAATTTTAATCGTTCAGGGGCTTATGTCAATATTATTCAACCGCATTCAAATTTAAATCTTTTTATTTTATTTTACGTTATAAAAATAAGGTTTACTTGAATGAAATTTACGTAACTAAATGTTAAATTGGAAAAGAAAATGTTAATACATCTGTTTGGAATTTGTTATACTTTTAAAAGTATAATAAAATAATATGTGCCCAATTTTAAAATGGTTCTTACAGCTTATCAAATAAAATCTCTACATGTAAGAATTAGCTAGACAAATTCGTAGGGAAATTTGAAGAAAAAAGATGTTTTGTATGTTTTCGATGGAAAAAAATACGATAACATTAGTTATAAAAAAAATGTTTCATTGTATCGTAAAATCCATGCGTACACTTCTTCATATAGGAAGGTAACATATATTTTTAAATATTATATCACAATGGTAAGCGAATTGATTGAATGTAAGATATTTATGTTCGAACGTTGAAAGTTTTATGTCATATTATTGCAATAAAATGTTTGCATGATATATGTATGCAAGTAGCTACTACTTATAAATCCTGTTTCACCTGGAGGTTGTTTCAAACATTCTCAGGTATTGTAAATATAAGCTAAAAAAATAGCCCTACAACATATGATAAATAGAAATGTTCTTCTAATCACTCATCCCTATCTCTAGTTAATGTAATTAATGTTAATATACATTCATAAATTTTTTAAGCTTTTAGCGTATGAATTTTGTGATTTCATTTAAAAATAAATATATTAATAAATTGTTGTTTATAATATAGCTATTAAGGTTGTGGTTGAAATATTTAGGGTCTATTCCCCCCTCAACAATGGCATTATAACAAGAGTGAAAGAATTTATGAAAAGCCTCATTCCTAAACACACAGAGACCACAGGCGGATGTGATTTGGCAACTCAAATTAAAATTCTTGAACAAAGTTTCCAGGAACTCATAAGTACATTCCTTTTCCTTTTCCCTTTCTTATTTCGCAGTTTGTTTGTGTTTGGGTCTACGACCTAAAATCAGTGTAAGTGTAGTCCACCAAAATGTTGTGGTCCACAGGGCAACTGGAACCCTCGTGTTGTAGGCTTAAAGAAAGCAAATTATTGAATATTTGGAAATCATCACCTCGCTTTTATCGCAGTTTGAGATCGGCCAAATTATCCTCGATCTCATCTTGGGTGGCGCACACATAAAAATTACGCCGCTGAGCCCCCTGGGGAGCGATGCTTTCGTATTCCTCTGGAGAATTAAAAGTTGATTCAACTCTTGTCTATTGGGGAAAATTAACCTCTCAAGATGCCGCGGCGGGGCGCCAACACCTCGCCGATAAACAATGAGGACCCGGGTTATTACTCTTGGCCCTGAAATTAATTACGGGAGGGATTTAACGAAATCACAGCGCGGTCCAAGGTCAACGAATCTTTTCTCTCAAGAAAGCGAGTAATCAGAGGCAATAATAAAAATTTTGATCACATGCCCGATTGAGTCGCAATAAAACGATATGACTCCTGGAGCAGTAAAGATGTCTTTATATCTATCGCCGAACGAGTCCCGGACAGACAGTGAAGATGGAGCAAACAAAAATTACCGCATTTCATTAGTGCTCCCGGGGAATTTTTATTTATGCCTGGAATGACGATGGTACCAAAGACAGAAAGAGGATGCAATCGAGTTAAGCAAGAAGCTGACTGAAAAAAGGAACGCATCCACCGCCAAGAACAGCAATAACGCTGCAAATTAAAAAGGGAAATTAATTGCTAGACAGTAGACAATCCAAGGAGAAAATATGTTCGCATATATGAAAAAAAATCCCACTTCGAGACGCGGTTCTCAGCGCTCCGAGGCGCTGCGGTGGCAGTCCAAAGCTATTAAACTTCTTAAGATTCCGCCCAAAGCGAAAATATTTCGCATGGTCTGACCAACCGCATTTTGCAGCCCACTGGTGTTTACTTTAATTTAATTACCGGCAATTAAAACTACACTCAGGTGTGGCTCCAGGTCCACGGAGGCTTAGACCCACCGGCACTGAACGCCTATTGAGAAGTCATGTGGCCAAAGACGTAAAGTGAACAGCGTTATTGTTTTATAATTAATTGGACCTTTGGGTCTTGCTACGTACATTTGGACAGATATCGAATAACGCTGCTTTCGAAATCTCATTTGAATTAAGAAAACTCCTGACGGATTAGGAAAGGTATTTTATGTCTTGAAAGACATTTGTGTATCAGCTCCACAATCTACATAATTTGCTTACGTTGATTGAGTTCTTTTTACCCTGAACACCTGAACAACTTCTTCAGCATCACCCTATACTATGTAAGTACATACATATATTCTATAGTATAATAACTTAACAAATCTTGTTTTGCTGCATGCAGAGGCATAAAAAAAGGCTTTACTTTGATAATTTATTTTGAGAAGTTGGGAAGAGAAATCGGTTTGAGTTTTCAGGTACTATTAAGGGTACATAGAAGTATGTAAACAAATTTTTTTATTCAATTTTGCATACAAAATGGCGGCTGTAGAGCCATTCTTACAGAACGCGATTTTTTGACATACCCAAACGGGCGGACACGTACAAAACAGTAAATTTTTTCTTAAAATACATATCAAAAACCAGTGAAGTACATACGATTTTTTTTTAAATGATTTTTGCAAAAATGGTAAAAGTTTAAAAAAAATTCGATTTTCCTCAAAAAAATCGACACTAAATCGGCTGCAAAAATAAAAATGTTTTGATCAATAAAAAAACGGATATGTACTTCACTAGATAATCCGATTCTGAAGTTACAGTCCAATTTTCAAAGCAATCCATCGAGCGGTTTTTGTCCGATTTTGAAAAAATAATTTCGAGAAAAATGTGTTTCAAGTTGTATAAACACTAAACGCGCGCTCCGAGGCGCTCCCGGAAAATTAAAATTGAACTACTTAACTCTTTTTTCCTACTATACATACAATTGCATATCATTTTTATAATCCTAAAGCATACTTTAAATGAAAAAAAAAATTCGAAAATTACTAAATCCTGAAGTGGTGTTACCCCTTGAAAAGAAGACTTTCATATTCCTATGTTAACTACGAGATGTACGTGCCTATAGCCTATTTTATTATTTGAAAAAATAGAGAACAATTCAATCCAAACAGCTTAAATTTAACACCTAACATTCAAAATTATTAGCTTCAACGCAATTCTCGAAATGTTCTTTTACGAGTATATATTTTCGATCCTTTCAATAATTCCTAATATTCCGCATTCTTTTGATGTTGGTGCAATGTGTAATAATCCTCCCTTTTTGCTGAAAATGCTGAAACTATACACAAAGTCAAAGGGCAATTTAAAATTGTAGCAATTATGAGGGGTGTCTGGAAATGCGAGGGAAAGCCATCGACAACATCCGACATCGAGAAAGCTGTTAGTCTTTTACGATTATTGGTACAATTATTGAGCCTATTACAAAGTGTTAGTGGACTTGCTACCGATTCCACCAGATATGTTCGAGAACATGTGTTGCAAACACACAATTTTTCAATTTAAGGGGGTATTTAGAGAGGATTTATAAAATTGACTGTTAATACCCAGCCGTTATCGTCCTCCAGCACTCTCAACATTTGAGGATTACTGCTTCCCTTCTATGGAAGCACAATGGCAGGGTTTTAAAATTGTGAAAAGCTCTACTTTAAAATAAAACGTGAGCTGCAGCATATGCTTAAGCCATTTTATATTTGCTAGCAGGTTGTTTTTTCCCATTTCATATATTTATGTCTCTACATTATGCCCATTGCAATGTTGTGCAACACAAATAGCAACACTTTAATATTTAGATGAACTTCAAGCCGTGCTTTCCTTCTTTTCTTTTAAGCAAAAATAAAAAGGTATATCCTATTTTTCTCCATTCATGAAACAGAACAAATAGTTGACTATACAACAAATTTGCAAGTCAATTTAGTTTAAGCAGGTAATTTTAAAAAACAAAAACGAACTTCGGTGCATGGTAGATATGTAAAACTAAAACAAAGTTTTAGTTGTCTCCCTAGCACTTCGTATAGTAGTCCTTATTTTGAATATTGTCAGCGCACTATAGTACACTATAAAAAATATTGAACATGCAGTAAATTTACAATTTTTCAGTAAATACCCGAGATAAAAACTTTCTTCATTTCCCAAGGAGTATTCCACATATCACTTAAATACACGCGATGGATGACGCTTGAAAAGTAGCTACAGCATCTTTGCATGAAAAACGAAAGTTTGAAAAATGCTGTAAGACCAAAAAGCATTCTAAACTTAAACGACTTCGGATATCCCAGTAATTTTACGGTAGATTTGAATTCATTCATTAGAGATTATTTACGAGCACTTTTAAACTTTTTAAGTCCACCAAATTCCATAGATTTCAGTTTTCCTGTAAAATACTCAAGTATTTCTATATTAAGGATAAAAATACGTATAGAAATGAATGACTTACATATTTCATCCAAATAACTTGCAAATACGCATTTTACCTATGGATTAATATTTGTATGTTCAAGATTTTTTATAACAACATTTTAATATTGAACAATATTCGTTTAGTTTTGTTAACATCTAGCCACATCGTTTCTATATATGTGTTATTATTTTTTTTTAAATGCGGGTCTTCTAGAGAAATATTAAATAAAAACAAAAATATGTTACTCAAAAACTGCTTAGGAAATAATTTAAGTACTTCAACATACCGAAGGATACTCAGCTTTTTTTGTCAAAGACACTCCTCATAAAAAAAATATTTTTCTAGTTTCTGCTGTATTATTTTCGTGTTTCGCAAGAAATATTTACCCAAACAAGTGATTAAAACATTAAAAAAATTGCAAAATGACGACAGCAACTAAAATTCTAACTATCGAACAAGCAATTAATCTGTGCCAGTCACCGAAATCCGCAGATTACAACATCCTTGCGGCGCTTCTTAAGCTGATTGTTGTTAAATTGAAGATGGAAGGAGTAGTTTTGTCTGTGAGCTCGATACCTGGCTACAATTTCGATGATGACTTGAGCGTGGACCAGCTAGCTGATATAAACATATTTGAGGTCCTGACTGGCGGAGATCGGAAGCCCTTAGATGTGAAAAATTTACCACTTAAACCCGTCAATTTTGCACAGAAGGAAGTTGATACTCTTGTTAAAATTTCGAAAATACAGAAATTGGAAACTTCTCCTTTTACACGCACAGAATACAAACGTGATCGAGATATCATGAATGCGAAGATCGAAAGTATAGAGAAAAGTATTGACAAAAATTCAAGTTTGATTTTCAAGGCTCTGGACCAATATGACCACGTCGAGAAAAGGCTACACCTTTTACCGGCCACAAGTGGATCAGCTGATATTAATTTTACTGCTCAAGCAAGCGTACAGTGCGAGTGTGAGAAACTTCTAAAACCCATCCAAGATAATTTTAATCGCAATTTTACTGATCTCGCAAAGAATATGCTGGCTCTAGGAGACAATCTTGAAGCTGTCGAAGATAGAGTGGCAAAAACAGAAGATATAAAAAATATATTCTCACAATTAAGTACTAAAGAAGGTGTGGATACATTAACTGTCAGGGTAAATTTCATTTGCGAACAAATATCAAAATTTAGGAAAGAGGTTAGCTGCTTTAAAAGTTTAGTTGACGATTTAGCGGAATGCAGACATTACGCGGATAAGCGGATTGAAGAAATACAGCAGAAGTTAGGAACTTTGAAAATAATTCGAGACCATTGCGCACGAATAGAAATGTTGGAACATCACAAAAAAGACGTCGAGGAGAAGTTCGAGAAATTCACAGAAATAACAGAGTACCTGAAGACGACGAAGGCCGACAGAGAGGAAATAGACTACCTGTTCGAGGAAAAGGCGAACCGTGATGAACTGCTGAAGCTCGTTACCTTAGAATTCTTCAAATCTGTCCAGGATGATCTATCGAGCGGGATCGTCCAAGTCCTGGAGCAACTTATGCGCAATGAGATCGAATGGGAACGGGCGCACAAGGAGATCCAGCTGATGATGGACGTTAAGGCCGATGGCTGCGCGGTGACTTCATTGAAGAACTACATCAACTGCAAGCTGGAGATCATCCAGAAGAAATTGAACGATCTCATAAGAAACAAGCTGACAGCGCATGCCGCGGCTGTCAAAATACGCCTGCTAAAGGACGCGAGGTGCATTACGTGCACCGCTGACGCTGACATAAATCAGCTCAGGTATCCTGTGCCCCTGCTCCCGCCGCTCCAGAGTTTCGAAGTCAAGTGTATCTGCGAGCCCAGGAGAAGGTACTGCGGCGGAAGTCATACAGTTCTGGGTCCAGATCAGAAATTAATTCACAAACGAAGAATGCCGCTGCAGTCCGGAAATACAACCACTTTGAATTTCGAATTGACCAAAGGGAAGAATTCAAATTTCTTCAGAACCAGGGCCCAAAAGTGCATGTGCGAAAAGACCCCCGACCCGCCCGAGGTTAAACCAGAAAAGAAAAAGTTGTTTCCATGTTAAAATTGTGAAAATTATTAATCTATATAAATTAGATTTATATAATTGGCTTTCACAAATTAAACATGTACTAGTACAAATAGAATCTTAAATCGATGTCACATTCATATAAATATTCTGCTGACGATGGACAATTATGTAATACTGGTATCTTCCGTCGCATTTTCTCGTAAACAGTAAATAAATATCAAAAAGCTGCAGTTTGGTTTTTGATGAGGGGCGAGGTAAAACAGAATTAAATGTACTACTTAATGATTAGTTGTAATACTTAACATAAAGTGTCGTATTCCGCACAATAGAACTTGAAACATTTTTCGAAGCAAAACATAACTAGCATTCAAACTCCTTCGAAATTTTCGATGTTCTAAAGCCGGAATCAAGAATAGGGTTCAATATTTTATATAGAACACTATTTAATAAAACATCACAGCTATCAAAAAAAAAATCCATAAGTAATATAGCCACGAAGAAATCATGGACATGCATAAAGAAATTCAAAGCTAATACGATCTCTCTGAAATTTAAATTTAAATTGAAATTTTAATTTTCCCTTATAGTATTAGTTTATTTTGATTTTCCTTTATCACCTATCAAAAACAAAAGGAGATTTTGCTTTTACCTGAAATTTATATTAATCAACTTATAGGAAAGATGTAATATTTTCTATTATATAAATATAATAACATCAAATTGTTATCAACTTCAGTTAGTCAAAAAATGTTCAGTTTAAAATTTGTAATATTACATAAATAAAAATTACGGTTATTTCAAACCTTTATTCTGAAAAGCTCTAAATTAATTGCAGTTAAATTTAATATTGTCTATTGACCTGGACATGCAAAAAATTAAACGTACATATCTAGTCCATTCAGTGTTGAAATATTATACAATACTGGTAATTCTCCAAATTATACTACTTTGGATTGTACTTTGTCATTTACTCTCCTTGTTTTAAGTACAAAATCTTTATTTCATTATTTTTTGCATCGAAATAAGTTTAATTTGCTGTGTTGATTTTATATTAATAAAAATTTTGAGAAATCTATAATAGTAATCTCAAAAGCTGTTTATCTTACTTGGCGAACAAGTTTTCATGGCACAAAACCAATTTTAGGATTATTTCGAACTGTTTTCAAGTGTTTTGTAACTTAAAAGTTCACTTATTATTCAAACAAGATATAAAGTACTGGCTGTAACAAAAATAGACAAATAGCTAAAGTTCGAAATATATTAAACATCATCGTCATAATATCCTTTGATAAATTTCAAAGTATTCAGGAATGGGAACTGTATGTTAATCTTAATTTTTAATGCCTTCTTACTAACGTAAAGTAATTTGATACTTTTTTAGTTCTATATATGTATGTTGCTGTATTTCAAACGTGTTTATTGAATGCAATGTTTTCGTAATTTTTAATAAAATTAGACAAAGTTGGAAGTTTAGGTTGTTTATTTAATTATGACGGATTACATCCCTGTCAAAAGCATCATACAATCAACTCCACTCCACACGGTGCTTAATCCGTCAACCCAAACATTTTAACTCGTTGAAGGAAATAAGGGTGGCAACGGCAAACAAATTAGGACCAAACCTGAAAAGGGGTTCAATTATTAAATTATGAAAACTTATTAAAAAGGGGAAGAAGGCGTCAGTTGCAGCAGCAGGCCCAGGAGGTCATTAGGGAATTAAGAGAGATCCCTGTGTCGTCATTAAGACTGGCATCGCTTCTAAATCCAAACTCCTATCCAATGGCAGAACATTTAGGAGGTCGATTAAAATCGTAATTACACCCTGTCTGCGTGCAGCAGTGCGCCGCGCTCCTTTTTGAAGCTGCAATTAAATTATTCAAGGAGTAATCAATCACGGCCAACTTGACGGAGCTCCTGCAAATGATGTGCCGCTTGCGTCCGCCGTCTTTTGAGTTCGCGGAGGCTGCGGACGGCCTCCGTGGGGTTCTGTTTTCATTAGTTGAAGATGAATTTATCAAAAGAGCCCTTTTCCATTAAGTCACATTTGCGCAAATGCAATGCGTCGCTGTATCATCGTATGCGGCGGGCAGGTGAGTAATTATCTCGCCGCAGCGTTGATTGATGAATGACAACAAAATCATGCGGTGCTTCAGCAAAGGTACTAATTTCGAGTCAAAATAAACATTCGGCAAATGACTGTAAGGAAGTGATTAAAGGAAGTTTGCAATTTATGAGATGGTCGTAAATTGAAAAGCAGACCACTTCATCGTAAATTCAGGTAAAATGCGTACGAATCCAAAGTGATCCCACCCTTCTTCGCGAGACATACGTTCTGCCCACTTCGTCGTATCTTCCAGATTCATTTGCATCTATCCAGAACTGCTGCGGATAATATAACCGGAGATCTCCAGGGGCTTGAAATGTCTCAGCTCCGGCGAGGAATACTAAGCAAGTGAGCCACCGACAAAAAACCACTTTAAATTAACTCAGGAAAAATAGTAAGAAAGGAGGAAGATAGCAGAAGGTTTGAGTTTCGCTAGGACGGGCACAAATCTCACAGCTCATCTGTATGCGGGACTTATTCTCGGGCCATGTTTTCATTACAAGCTTCTCTTGTTGTCTAATTAGTTTCTTCAAATGTTTTTGCCTTCTTCTCCGTTTATTTCCGCGAAAGTTTTCCTATGAAACGACCCTACCTAAACATTGTCCCATCGTTGTCTGTGGACCGTAAACACTTTTTAAATTAATTCCCAGAAATGAGCCGGAAAATTCTAACTGGCTAACTAACTTTTATTCCCGGGGATTAGCTCAAATCTAAGAAAGGAAAGTGAACGGCTCTGCTCATTTTCGAAACGGCCGTAAAAATAAATTCAAATCGGACAATCCTACTACTAGATGGAGGCAGCACCGCAGGGGAAGTTATTACTTATCTTTGTAATTAAGCGGGTACTTAAAATCAGTGCTCGGTCTCGCAAGAAATTAATTGCAGACCACTTTTTCCGCTGGAACCCTTCTCAGGGTGGGCAATTTCCTCCTGACTGCTCTTTAGGCAGCTAAAACAACTTGCGAGGCGAAACGCGGACCCTTGCCCGATTTCTAATGGATGCCAATTAAGATTATTAGGGCTTGAAAGTTTATGTGTCTTTCTTGGGCCATTTAATCTGCCTTGAATTGGTCCATTTAACGAAACACTTCTAACGTGCCTGTTTTATAAAGGCTCTGGTTCAGCCGCGATGAGAAGGGGCCTTTTTAATGATATCCATCTCAGTGAATTAGCAGACTTCCTTAAGATTGTTAAGTCGACCAAAGGGAATTCTTAAAATTTTTAATTTATTTATTAATCACCAGAGACTTTCTTCTGAAATTCTCCTGACTACTAAATATCACGAATTTTTCAGTTGTTAAATGCACGCAATTCAAAATATATAACGTTGAAAATATTTAATTATATAAATTATTATTATAAGTACGAAGTAAATTAATACACAGTTTAGTTCCCAAGTTTGGAGAAGGCTAAAAAGATGCAATGCAATTTTAATCTGAGAATATGACAATACTCGTTTTAAGCGTTTATAAAGTTATGATAATTAAATGGTGAAATGATTAAAAAAAAGCTATGCTTATCTTTAAGTATCTATAGATATAATTACAAATAAAATCAATATGGACTGCGACTTCCATTAATTAGTTTCCAAAATATCAAGGATAATCGTTGAAGCATTCATGCTATACGGAGATCCAGTTTCAATGGTTTCAATGCAAACGCCATATAAGAAAATTATAGATTATATAAAAAGTGAAATGGTTAAGATGTTTCTTAATCAACCACGGCACTTTTCCACACTGAAATTGTACAAATTCGAAAAAACATAGCTTATTGTAACAAAGGTGAAAAAATCATATAGATTTACGTCAGTCAATTCGTATATATAGACCAATTTACTCAAAAAGTTTCAAATCTGTACTAATATTATAAAGCTGAAGAGTTTGATTGGTTGAACACGCTAATCTCAGGAACTACTAGTTTGAATTGAAAAATTCTTTTTGTGTTGGATAGTCTATTTATCGAGGAAGGCTTTAGGCTTTATAAAATCACGCTGCGACCAATAGGAGCGAAGCATCAATGGAAAATGTTGCAAAAACGGGAAGCAACACTTGGTCTAGAAAGAAAAAAAATCAAAGCAACCAAAGTAATTGCTGAATGTCAAAATAATTAGATTTCATAGCTTTAATTTAAAATTGATAAGAATAATCACAAATTAGGTAATAAGTAATAAGAATCTGACATGCGAAGGTGCTAGCTGTAGAAGAACCGGGAAAAATAAATCCATGAACAGGATCAGTGCGAAAAATAAACAGCGAGTGGCCGCCGCGTAAGATTTAAACAAAGCGGGACTGGGACTACTGCACCCAGAGGGACCTCTCCTCACCCCATCCTGTGTGGGGCAGCTCTCCCCAGCCGGGAGCAGAGCGGCATTACGGCAGCCGTCCGTCTCCAGACCTCGGGAGATTTGAATTTGCTCCCCCAGGCAGGAGTTGAGCCGAGCCTGGAGCGGGACTCTTTCCTGGCTGTGAGCGGCCAGCCTATAAATAGAGGAGCAGCCAGCTCCTGCTTGCATTCTTTCCAGGGACTCCGACGGGTAAGGTTGGCTTGGCTGGGCTCCCCACGGGCAGCAGTTGAGCCGAGCCTGGACCGGGGCAGTCGGATGCCGCATTGGATTCCGCATCGACAAGTGGCAAGCGTCAGTGGAAAGCGTCAGTGGGAAGCGTCAGCGGCAAGCATCAGCTGCAAGTGTCAATGATAAGCTTCAGCTGCAAGCGTCAGCGGCAAGCTTCAGCTGCAAGCGTCAGCGGCGAGCTTCAGCTGCAAGCGTCAGCGGCAAGCGTCAGCGGCAAGTGGCATCGGATGCTACGTCGAATGCCGGCATTGGCATTCAAAATGTTTGTACACCGGGTAGCCCATCACACCTAAACGCTAGATCCGATCCTATTCATGTTTTGGGTGAAGATACTTTATTTTCTGGCCCAACATATAGACTACTTTTTATGAATCCATTTACCGTTAAAGATGGCAAATTCATTATGGCGTACAATGATTTTCGAACTTCAACGAATTTAAATGAAAATTAATACTATGGATATTTTGAGGTAGGTTCGAATTTACTATAAAATGTTGGTACTTCATAATGACGGTCCCAATACGGCGGCCAAAATATTTGTTCACCGGGTGAAACCGGGCAACCCCGCTAGTACTAAATAGAAGCTGAGAATTAGCATCTATTGTGTTTTATGTGCCAATTAAAATTCATCATTACTTGAATGAACTCAGTTCCCGGCAATAATTTTCATATTATATATTATATGTTATCTTCCGAAATATTAAAATAATAACGGTTTTCATAAAAATACTTGTAAGGACTTTTAATAGTCAATACGATATCCAAATTAAGTATGCATCACAGGAAAGGCGTAACTCTTAATTTTTTTAAATAAAGCTACCTTAATTAGTGTAATCCGGAATTACGCGCTAATTATTTTTTAAGTCCACACATTACTTGTGTTGTTTAGGGTGGGGTCTTGCAACAAGTTCCAGCAGCATTTCTTTGCAAACAAAATTATGGGACAGAAGGGCGCTCGTGGATGCTCAGGAAGGCAGAACAAGATAATTTGAAAGTAAAGATAAGATGCGAACTGGGTGTGGAAGATGGCTCCTGCTCGCATTGGGAAATCGCAAGGAATCGAGCTGTTTAGTATTCCGGGAAAGCTTCGTTTGTGCATTCCTTTTAAATGGAAACCGCTCCACC
The DNA here is from genome assembly GCA_959613345.1 of Tolmerus cingulatus. NCBI lineage: Eukaryota > Metazoa > Arthropoda > Insecta > Diptera > Asilidae > Tolmerus > Tolmerus cingulatus. Next base: position 18,425,876 of record OY390708.1, on the reverse strand, counting down.
CTTGTCATGGAGTCTTTAAGTTTAAACTCATCTCCCCCCAGGAAAAGAAAAGGGAGCAGCTGGTGACGCCTTTGTTCCCATTGGTAAACGATCCTGCTCCGGACCGGGAGTATCGCTTATGGCATTATTATCGGCGGAATTTCTCATCAAGTGGAGCTCCCCGTCCTGATCCAACTAGAATTTTAAATCGGACATTAAACCTTCGAATAATCAGGATAAGTAGGAATACGCGCCCGATTAAGGTGCAGGCGAGTGAAACGACGGGAACAATGCGGGGGTAGCTAAAAGTCATAAACATAAAGGACGTGACAAAACTTAGCAAGCCTGCCAAATCCCTCGTTTATCTCAAGCCAAAAAAGTTTCTCCTTGGGTTTCGTTTTGTTAAGCACTTCCCGTTTCCCGGAATGGAGGGCGCTCCTGGCTATCACCATCGGGGCAAACCGGGAGTGTGAATTGCAGAAGCCTGCCACTTCGCCGGGCTTTCTTCCCCGCCCAGCGCAGATGACATGAATCGGGTAAATTGGAAAATTATACAAAACGTAAAAATCTCGGTAAGTGAACTTTATAAAATCAGGCAAACCTCGGCCACATATGGGGAGCCGTTTTTTATGCCCCTTTTACGCCCCATGGGAGGCGAAATCTTTTGTGAAGTATTGAATTCAAAAGAAATTCACGGCAGTCTCCTTCAGGAGGTGTGTATTATTCCGGGCGAGGACTATTTAAATGGTTCTCTGCCTTGCCCGCGATTTCCATTTGCATTTCAATATTTTTATAACAAAGCAAGTGGATTTGATGGAATTTATGGGTTCGTTGTTAAATTTTATCATATTTATGCAAAATGTACTTCCACTGCCATTCAGAGCTCCGTCGACTCCCACGAGACATTTTGAACAGCCACAGAAGTTTACGTGCTGCCGTTTTTTAAAGCCTTTTTCGCGTATCCTTTGAATTTGATTAATGTATTATTCCGGAAAAAATTCATCTTACATATTTTAAAAAGTACCTCAATATCTCGGAGGAATTGCAATTCAGTCACGGAAAGAATTATTTCTTTTGCAAGGCTATTCAAGTCAAAGTAGAATGGATTGGCAGCATAATTTTAACTCAGTGCAAACAAATTGAACTTTGCTAAATTTCAGAACTGAAATTCAATGAAAATAGGATACATACCTTCCAGTTAATTATGGAATTATTAGTTAACTAAGAACAAGGTATAGGGGTAATATACGAGTATACATATTATAAAAATGTTGGGTTTTGTAATTTGACTTGTCGTAATGTACGTCAATGACATAGAATTTTCAGAGCATTGTAAATGTAATTTTTTTAAATACATCAATAAATGAACGCTAGCGTATTTTATATGTTATTATATTATATCGTAACATACCCGTCACACTTTCATTAATCTTAATGCCATAGTAGGTATAGTTTTGACTTTATAGAAAGTTTTGACGGACTCTAATTTTTGGGTCTTTTGATTCTTAATAAAATGTTGCTTGAAGGATTGGTAGAAACACAATTGGTTTGACATTAACACTCTCAACAACAAAAATTTGCGTGGCCTAATTTCATTATACATTTAAGACAAAAGACAAGGATTACTATATTCAAAAAGTACATAATGTGAAGTAAAAAATAAAGCGATTTTAGGTTTGAAAATCGTTACAACAAAAAGTAGAAAATAAAAATTAAAGTATATATGTATTTATAAGCATAATATACCTTATCATGACTGCCGTTTAAAGCTGAAGTTATTTATGATGTTTAATATTATTATCGGATTAGCTGTTTTCCACGATTTTGTTATTTCGGTTTTGTTGAGTATACTGTATTTTTTGAAATTTTTAATAATTTATATTAACCAACAAATCTTTTTAATGGAAAAAAATCGCTCAGTGCATCAGAGACTAAAGTAAGCATAGTTACGTGCTCTTACATTAATCTTATTAACCTTCATCAGAAAGGCGACATTATTAAACGCGACATTATTAAACGCGACTTAAGTGACGAGTGTAGTTGACAGGCCTCGTTATGTTTTCTGCTGAACAGCACAATTGAGGATGTCAAGGTGAGCAAAAAAATAGCAGGAAAGATTTGCATTATCTGAATCAGCGAAAACAGCCCCTAAGTCATGTGCTTGTAGGCAAAAGTAGCGCACAAGTGGCTCGAAATGTTTCTCAGACATATTTCTTCGGATTAAGTAGGAAAATCCCCCTGCCACACGCTGCATGTGAAATCCCTGCTTATTCTCTTTCTTTTTCGGCTCCTGCCGATGTTAAATTGCCTAGGGTAAATCTGAATCAACAAAAAAAGTCCTGGAAAACGAAAAAAATTGTAGCATGGAGCATAAGGAGCTTTAAGATTTATTTAGGCTGGGAAAAGGGGTGACGGAGCGATAAATTAAGCTACCCCCTCCCGACCACAGCGCATTCCCACAGGATCGGGAGGCATTGTCGTCTCCTATTTGCAAAGATTTCCATTCGGATTTATGCAATATTTAGCAGCTTTCAATGGCTTTCCATTTGGCTAAAGAGTTCTCGTGGCAATCGGCCTGACCGCACCGACCACCGCAGAAATAAGCCCTCTTAATCCTTTATGCATAGTGAATTAATTCCTCGCTGTAATTACGCAAACCGAAATGGAATATTTAATTACAGGGCAGCTGGATGACAACGGGGGCTCAGCGGCCTAAAGGAGATTAAAGACTTTGGCCAGAGCTCGCCAGAGGGACCTTTCGCGTAATCTGATATAATGAAAATTTTAGCTGCTTTGAGCTGAGCGCTTCTTGCGCTTGCTGGCGAATGCTTTCATTTTTCGCGATTATATTCCAAATTATGTCTTATCTTTTTTTTCCAGAGTATACCTTCCTTATAATTCACAACCAAAACACACAACCTACTTGAATTAAAATCATTTTGGCCGCCATTGTGATTTTTTTAGACAGCAAAGTACCAATTTTAATTTCAATCAATCTTTTAAAATTTAAACTTTTCGTTCTCCCATTTTAGAGCTCTAGAATATAAAATACATCCTTAATTGCAAAATTATAGCAAATAGGTAGCAACAAGCAAAAGCTTTGTAAATTAATTATAAACTATCAGTAGACTTATAACACAGACCGGTATTTTTATGTACATAAATATGTTCATAACCGATTTTGAATTAAACAGTTCGAGATAAAGTCAAAAATTTGACGATTACTTAAATATGATAAAAAGTGTAATGTTTTTTAATGATCCTTATCCTTACATGTAGTATAAAGCTCTTCATAGCAAATAGTGCAAACTCTTATCTGATAGTCATAGAATTCTATGTATATTCATGTATGAAAATTCGAAGAAACGTAAGCTCTTCTACATATCTATTTGAAATACATATCTTAGAAACCAATAAATAGTAACTAAATTTTAAATCCGTCAAGAATGTAAACACATCAGAACTTTTTACAAATATTACACCTAGTATGTGAAGACGTAATGGAGAAGTAGTTAATGTTTTTCACGTGTTTTATTTTCTTGCCAGTTGGCCGAATAAATCTGAATTTTTCACTGAACTGAAAAAATCAAAATAAGACAAAAGTATTAATTTGGTCAGGATTTTATACAGCGTTCCTTAAAATGAAGCTATGTACTTTTCTATAACTAAATTACTTCAAGCAAGTGGAATTTTAATCATTGAAAATATTGATTTCAAGTAAGAAATTCAGAAGCGATTCTCTGCAATGTACGATTGAAAGAAAGGTCTCCAAAGCAATTTTCTAGTAATCGATTTTTTTCAGGAAGAACCTCGTAATAATGAAATAAACCCTTTCGTGTAATGACTCTTGTTAGGACATCCTCGAGTAAAAGCAATCGATTCCGTAATTGATAACGCAAGCTATTGAAATTACAAATCGATATTACTCAATCATTTCGCCAATGGTGTTGAGAACTAGAAAAATATTCTTTCTTTATGGAGTCCGAACAAATACTTCAGTAATTTTAAAGATAAAAATACAAAACTATTAAAAAGGCTTTTTACAAAAATAGCACATATTTAAACAATTAATACAAATTGTAGTCTAAGTACATATTAAAATATTAAATATTAAAAAAGAATTGAAAGAATTAGATATTTGTTTTTTCATATAATAGACTTGAATTTCTTACCATAAATAAAATAACAAAAATAAATTTCTATTCAAGGTTATAAAGGGTTAATCTAATTGCAATCGAAATATACAAATTTAGTCAAGGATAATCGGAGATTTAAACAAATGTTTTCCTTTAAAACAGTAAGACTTTCCGTGAGATTACTAAGATTTATCTGTAATTGTGAAAATTACACCATTGAACGGAATTGCAAAATAAAGTGATATTCAGTACCTTAAACCAAGGTCAAACTTAAATCAGAAAATTTCGAATATTTATTCTGTGTACGTGCCTGGCGCTAGATATTACCTCCGTAGCAACCAAAACATAAATCGAATCCTTTGATATTTTATAGTCATTTCTAAATGTTGAGCTATTTCGAATAAGCATGCATAACTAGGAGAATGTCGCTTTCGCAGATCTATTGAAAGAACGTGACCTAGCGATATTCATGCCCTCATTGTCTAGGTAACCACCATCATTCTGTCTGCTCCACTCCAAGATGCAATGTAGAGATCAACCCAAGTGCCATTATCCTTAGAATCCTTCACATATTTCTTCCACCCTTTGGCTGAAGGCGGTTCTTATCAAAATTTATTGCGTTCTTATTCAAATCTCGGCAGCAGCAAAACAGGAGACAAACTCCCACAACCACACGTGAAATTGGCCATTCGCCTCGTAAGATTGTCTTTATCCGATTTCTCAAAAACGATGTTACATCGCACAGTGGAGCTACACATGTTCACGTCCGGAGCACGGTAATAATTAAAATTAATCACCTGGCGGTAAACGTGACTAAACAAACAGGAGCCCACCCCGAAGGAACGAGGAGGTCATCAGTCATCTTCCCGGGAGCATCTGATGCCTGCTAGTCCTTTCTTAATTTAATGACGGTAAACGTTGTTCCATTAATTCTGACCTTCTTAAAAGGATTTTCCCCAGTCGTTTGGACATGGAACTTTAACCAGATACCCGAGAAGGCACTGCTTCACTTCAGAGCTCGTCTTAAAAGGTTTAGTGTCACTCCTAATCTTGATTAAAACATGTCACACCTATGGAACACTCGAACTCTCGGAAAGGCGTTGAGAATTCCCAATTTAGATGGTATTAAATTTCATTAAAAATAAACCTGCCGTTTTCAACCTTCACGAAATTGCGTGGCAAAATTTGCTATGACTTGGGAAAATCTGTGGAATGGGAGCAAAATGTTGCTGCACAGTCATGCCGATAAATTGAATTTCTCGCACATAACTAGATAACGTGCTGCGTAACTTGTAAGAATTAGACGAAAAGGAAAAAGAATTTAATTAAGGCTTGAATATATATAGTATAACACACTTCCTAGAATGTAGTTCATCCTGAATAATCTTCAATTGAAAATTGGCAAAATACCTAATAAATTGATTAAATAAATGATTAGGTATTTGAGCCTGAGTTGTAGTGGTAATGGAATGGTAATACGGAATCCATTACTTAGGTAATTGTAACTATTTATACAACTTCCATTGCAATTATCATAATAAAGTATTAATAATTGCATGAAGTTTTGTATGGTTTAGTTTTATTTAAATTGTACAAAAGAAGTATTAATTTTTAACTATACAAAAAATTAAACAAAGCACAGTTTAATCTTTATGAACTAGAAAAACAGTAGCTATAATAAAATAACTAGCACGTTCGTAAGTATGAGTCGTAAAATTATCAGTTTTAGGATCCATGAGATGGCCCATTTTGTAATCTACGCCTTGTTGTCGTTTTTCCATAATGGATAAAATGCAAACGATGCGATGCCTGCAATGCAATTATTTGTTATATTAAATAAATTAAAGCTTTATAAGGACCACTCATTACCTTTTATACTTTAATTGCTTTACCTTATCCTTAATTTCAGAAGCCAAAGTCTGTGCTAGTTGAACCGATTTCCAAGGATCATATATGCGATTGGATCGATCCCACTGAAATCGCTCATCTATTGTTGTTTCCAGCAGCTTGAAAACTTTTTCCATATTAAAATTTGTTCTCAAGAAGACAATGTCCAGCCTTGGTTCCTCCTCCTCCTCTTCTTCGCTTTCAGTTGATTCCTTCTTATTTTTCACAACTTGCTTTTTCTTTCCCGTTTGTATTGACTCATTAAGGAGTGCATTCATGCGATGGGTTGTCCTCACGGACGTTGTTATCCTTAAACAATAAGAGGTAAAGTTTTGAAAAGAGAATTTGGGCTTTCTAATGCAAACAACGCATTTTAAAGTTGTTTTAAATTAGTAACTTTTCTGGTTCGCACATAGCTTTTAAAAACCTATAGATAAAAAAACAATGGCAAAATCCGCGTTATGGTAACTATTTTAAAAACTTGGGTGTTATTTTAATTATTAATTTGAAATCAGTTACAGGATTGTTCATACAATGTCTCAGATACCAATTAAGGATTTGGTAAGGATTTTTACTGACTATAAAATACAAATTACTTTATCTTAAAGGAAAATATTACTATTTTATTCTCCATATATTGCCAGCTTTTATATAAAACTCAGTATTTATTCGTATATTTCAAGTTGTTACCAAGATACCAAATTCTAATACTGTATAACATGATAGGATAATGATTTTTATTATAACAACCACAGAAATCTTAAAATTTAATTCGTTGGTATATTTTCAATGTGCCTATTTTGTGCAAACTTACTCTAGTATTAAAAATATTTGATTGCATTCTACAAATATCTGAATATCTATAAAACTTGTTGTCAAACCTACTTTTTCATGGTTCGGAAGTAGTAAACCTCAGTGAAAATTCAGAAATTAATTCTTCAATTATAATTCGTTTACAATACTTTGTATACTTCCGAAGCCGCTGAAAAGCAAGAAAAAATTGTGTAATAATCTTTTAGTGAAAAGGGATAAACCAATCGATTGAAATCTGATGCAAAGTTATCTACAATTCTTAATTAATAAAAGGGTTAGTTTTTTCCCAAATTAAAATTTTGTTTTACTTTCAAAGAATGCATTAAACTAAGCAACAAGATTTATTTGCATAATTTCGAAAAGCGAACCTCCATTCGCATCTTATTGGATTTTTTCAAGTGTAAAATGGTCCTAATAATTTTTACAATTCCTTAAAAGCACTTCTTCACCACTTTACCATTTTTAAGTTATAATCTTCGATCAATATACTTAGTAACTCTAGTTCTGAAAGTAAAGGACTTTTGTTTAAATAACAAGTCGTACTCTGATACATAGTTTAGAGAAAAATAACATCAAACATTTTATATTGACTTTATTTAATTTTTCGAAAATTGCTAGTTTATAGACTTTTCTAACTGTAGGTTCATATCCTATTTAGGGAGTCTTACAAAATTGTCAATACGTTCGAAGTGCAAATTTTGAAACCACTGTCGCACACTTTACTCGCTAAGGAGCCCTTGTAGCTTACTCCCGATTTAACAAAAAATTTGAGTTTGATTTAAATCATGTGGTGAATTCCATAATACTTTGAAGTACACGTTTTTAGAGGCGCGAAGAAACATGTTCGTTAACAAGTTTATAATCAAAAAAAAAGCCTATAAACTAGAAATCTTTTTTTCACTTTTCACATGCTAATTACTTATACTTCCTTCAATTTAACTTCTATTCGCAACAGTTTAAATTAATTAATAAATTTTTAACTTAAGAGTTAGTTGGATTAAACGTATAATTTTGAATAAATATAAATATAATCAAAAATTATAGAACTATCTTTGTAACTACAGGAATCAAACTGCTTGAATAATTGAACTTAAAGCAAATATTTCTAAATTTCAAATTCAGTACAACTGGTTGTACATACATTTAGAAAATGACTAAATGCTGCACAACTCTGCGAATTTCTTAATTTGTATTGATTTTAATTTGTGTGTCTACTACAGTCACATTTTTATCGTTTGAAAGTAGTTATTACCTTCATATTCAGATTCACGAAACATATGGAAAATTTTAGGCAAATTGCCATCATGAATGTAACAACCAAGCACTGTACATCATAGCAACTTGTGGTTGTTTTGTATGTAAACATCGTTAATCTCGTTGAATTCAATAAATTTAATATATTTATTACCATGAAAACAGGATTTGTTTTAAATCAAAACAACATCTCATTAGGTTCACTCACTTCGTTTTCATATTACGCCAAACGGACATATTTGAAATTTAAAATTTTGCAATTATCTGAAAGGATCACAAAATTGAAACTAACTGGGGTAGAAGATGCCTATCTTCTGCCTCGGCACTTAAACCAAACACTGGCCAAATCAAACAGAAAACATGTGAAAAGAAGCCGAGCAGTGCACTCGCATAGGTTACTAAAGAAAAAGCGGGAAGGCCACCCCCACGGCTCTAGCGAGGCGTTTTCTATGCATTCCTATTGATTTCCGAAAGGGTTTGCCCTCGGCAAAAGGAGTCAGGCGAGGATTCGAGCATAAGGAAACCCTCGACTGGGGTTCACCTTTAATGCTAAAAAAACCGCGGTCTTCTCTTTCAATTACGAATACAAACTCACACTCGAATTTTATGTGTTCCTGGTCCGTGGCCGTGCCCTGGTGCCGAAGCCATTATCAAAAAGTACGCAGGATGTGGGTGGGTTCGGTGGTGAAGAAAACTTAACTCATTTAACCGCCACAAAAGTTTTGACTTAAACAAATGAACCCGGACTCATGCAGCACCACCACCGAGCTCCGGAACTCGACTCAGGTGCAGATAAACTGCGATTTCACGTATGGTCCTTTTTCGAACTACTGGGACAATGCGAGCCCTGTAAGGAGAACGAAAATTTCATCCTGTCATGCAATTTCGGGAAAACTTATTACAATAAATAGCCATCATAAATAAGGCAATCGGGCAAATTGATTATTGTTGTCTAAGCCCAACTCCTCTAATCGGTAGAACCCTCCCGCCTAGCGAACCAGATTGCGTGACGACCTGTGTCAAATGTGCGTATAGCCTTAGAACGGAAAAGTTCGTTAAGAGGAGAGTGATCCTTGTGGAGCTGGCTAAATGGTCCCATTTTCAGCACCGATTTCATTCGAACGTGTTTTCTCTGGCAAGTAGGTACCAAAATAGCGCCTCGTTACACTTAAGCCAGGATAGAACCCATTTCCTTCGAAGGTTACCGAGCAGACGGCGAGTTTGACGTGCATGTCTAACGTTTCAGTATGTTATTTATATTTTTTAATAAGCCTCGCTGTGCCCCATAAGAAATTGTTTTCCATAAAATCAAACGATTTTTTCAGCACTGTTCACGTCATTTATAGCGTTTTGAAAATGATTAAAAGTTTTATTTGTTTGGGGGCACACGTAAAGTGAACATTGTTATATTGAAATGTTTTTGCATATGTATGTGATTACTTTATCAACCCATTTGATTTATATACTTTTACACGAAAACCATGTCCTTTATATGTTCATCTTTTTTTCTAACTGCTTTGAAATGAACTTGAACTCCTTTGAGTAATTTCTTCATTTCAAAACAATTGTTTTGTTCTGTTATGACTATATAATACATACATTTTATGTGTTTGAAAGAATATCAGCTGAAATTATTACCCGGATCGATTTTTATTATAATAAGGACATTTTCCTTAAATTAGAATTGTCTTTGTAATGATGGGTTCTTATTGTATATTAGATAGGAATCTATAAATTAAAAAAATAACATGCAATCAAATTTCAGATTATTTAACTAAACGACAGGAGTGGAATTTATTTACATAATTTTTATAATTAATGGAAATCAAGTAAATAAAGGATTTAGTTCACTATATCATCTCCGCAGCGCAAAATTCCACTTTTATTTATTTAAAATGTGTACTAAAAAGGAACCCAAATAACTACCTTGAGGAACACTAAATTTCCTCCTTCCTGTCAGCGTAGATGTAAACAACGAACGCTGAAAGACAGGTAGATCAAGGATCGGGTCGTTTACCTTCTTATTTTAAAAAGTAAGCTTTCAAATTCTTTTTCATAAAAATAGATGTAGAAATGAATATATATCTATATGTATATATTTTTAAACTTAGTCTAATATCAGCATAATCTAGATTTTCGTTGCCTAGTCTAACTTCAGTAATTTCAAGCTATAATGGGAAATACATTTCTGAACGTATTCTTAATCGGTTTTAGTCCATGGAAATTGAAAGCATATTACCTTTTTTTATGACAACATTTTTGGTGCTTAAACCAGAAAGTATATATTTAGATTTTTTGTCTATATTTTAAAAGTGCATGGTAACAATCACCTACAAACAGCATTTTGTCAATTTCCTAAAAACTTTAAACCAAATTGCCCCTATTTACCATAAAAAAATCGATAGTGGTTGGCAACGATTTTAGTCTCCTTCAAAGTTAAACAATTCAACAGAAACTTGGTTATTGCGTCAAAAACGTGGGACATAATGTAATATACTGCTTTTCTTGCAACTTTTATTGGTAAATAAAAACTGTACAATTATCAGGGATACCTCCACTTTGAAACTGCCAAAAAGAGAAATAAGTGTGGATTCTCCGAACAGAGCTGCAGCAATGCAAAATTTGTTATCCCACACATCCAGTGATAGCATTTTAGGGCGGGGAACTTACGGCACTGTAATAAAAGCTGTCTATAAAGGTAAATGAAAAATACTATGAAGACATACTACTAAAAATTATATTTCATATTCAATTCGGTAGGGAAAGAAGTAGCAGTGAAAATTCTGGATAACAGAGCAAAGCCGAAAATGCTTACTATTAAAAGCGAAGCAAATATTTTAGGTTGGAGTCATAAAAACATTATTGAAATTTACAAAGTAAATAAGATAATTTGTGCGGTTACGTGATTTTAATTGCATCAATTTAAGGTAGATTTAACAGATTCTTACAACGTGGTTATTATGGAAAGGTTTCCTGGACAGTGTCTTCAGTCGGTTTTAGATAGCATTCCGATACCCGTCTTCCACAGAATTTTGTATTAATAGCATGTATTTAATCTAAATCGTAGTAAATTTGTTCCTTTTAGGATATCGTTGGACATATCAAGTGCTCTGGAACATTGCCACCAACATGGTTTAATCCACTTAGATGTAAAACCCCAAAATGTGTTGGCTGCTTTCCCTATACTTCGCAAAGAATTTCACTGGCAGATCAAATACATTTGTAAACTCTGTGATTTCGGGTCATCTATAAAATTAGATGAAGTCAATGATACCGAAAATCATACGGCGGTAAATATTTCTTTGAAAATAATTTTTGATAAACAGAATATCAATCAGTATAAAAAAATTATTCTCAAATGGTTCTCTTGCGGCGATCAGCACTCGAAAGTGAGAAATATGTATATATTTAATTATTTCATATTACCTCCTATTTTAGAGGACTGAAAAATATTCGTACTTACAGGGCACAATTCGTTATATGCCTCCGGAAGCATTAACGAGAAGAAAAATTTCAGCAGCTTCTGATATTTATTCCCTAGGGATTACGATGTGGCAAATAAAATCTGGAAAGTATCCCTATGCCTACATCGATTCAAATCAAAGTGTTGCTTACAGGGTGGTAAAAAATAATTTGCGACCCAGTTGCAAGCAAGACTCAAAAGTTCTTTTAACACCTAAAAGAAATCATGAGAACTGCTTATGCGAACATTTTTCATCTTATCGATCTGCTGAAGGTTTTCTAGATTTTAACAAATTAGGAACATCCCGTGGTCTGCAAAGAAACGAAAAAAGGGTTCTTTTCCAAGATATAAGTCATAAATTTAATTCATCCGGTCACCGAATTGATAGCAGCGAAATACCTAAAGGCACTTTAAATCTGAGCGTTGGAAAAGTCATCAAAAGTCTTACGCCACTCAAAAATTCAAACGATATTACTAAAAAATATTTTGAGAATAACAAAGAAACTTTCAGTGTCCACAAGAAACATCCAATTGTTAATAATACTGATTTAAAAAGTGTTTTTGAGACCCCCTCTTTAATACGCAAGGAAAAACTTAAAAATGCCGACGATAAGTTTGAGAAGTTGTATACAAAATGCTGGAACAGCGATCCTGAGAAAAGGCCTACAAGTTCAAAAATAAAGTTAGAACTTTTAAGTATTCTGTTAACTTTGTCTTGATTTTGAACCTGTTCATATTTTTATTATTTTATTAAAAAACTACTTTTATATTAAAGAATTTTTTTTTTTCACTCAGGCTAAACCATATAGACATGTTTTATAGTTAGGACTTTAATACCTCGATATTAATGAATTTAAAAGGTAAACTTAAAAACATTGGTCATTAAATAAAACAATGAAAATATTATTCAAATAGAAATGTATATTTCGCACATCTTTATAGTTTATTTTGCAGGATTATAAAATTCTTTGTAGTAAAAAGAAAAAAAAACCAATTGAAGCGGTTCAACATTGGCAATACGAATATACATTGAGTACAGTATAATGACCGCATCACGGAGTAGAAAATTGTTTAAAAGTAAAATATAGGTACCCTGTGTGAAATAAAATCATCATATAAATTACAGAAAAACGCTCCAAGGACAATTAGTATCCTACCCCAAATAGCCACGTAATGTTTTAAAAACACATTAATTCTTGTACTACTTTCCTACGCTACACACACGTGTTTTATGACTCGTGTCTTATCTCGCTCTTTATTTTTAATCTAGTAAAGGACCCATACAAATTGACTAGCTACCAGTCACATTTTACAACTGAAAACTTCTTTTATAAAGTCTGTTGCTTTTTTCACGGTAAAGAATGGTATTCTTTTCCGATGCCAAATATCAACTAGAAAATTACAACTCTAAGCAGTGTGAATAAACATTTAGGATCACATTAGAATTTTTTAATTGAGTTTATGCTTACAATTGCAATATTTTCGTTAGAAAACCGCTTTTGTGACAATAATTTTTGCTTTTTTTTTCCTGAAAAATTCCGCTTCTCTTATTACAAAAATCTTACATGGAAAGACGTTTAATATCTTATATATTTTCCTATTGTAGACTTCCACCAAAAGAAGAGTTTCGCTAAAAGTTGCAATTATTATATAACTGTATACAACATAAATTAACTATTCGTCACAACATTCATCTTAATATCGTTTTGGCAACTTTGCAAAATTAATCCTAGAGCCTTACAATTTCCTGCGATGGTTAAAGTGAAGAAAGCTGTTAGAACATTTTATGAATGAATTGTGAATAAATATTGGATGAACAATTCATTCATTCTTTTATTTCAGTTAGTTTGGAATAAAATGAAACCTTATTTACTTCGTACATGGTTTGGAATAAAACAAACTTGATTCGCTTCTTAAAATTTTAAAAAAGATAAAATAATTTAACACTTTATTTTTTTCACAATCGTCCTATCAATTTTATATACATTTTGAGTAATAATAGTACATAAATAAAAATAAATGTAATAATTGTACAGCCAGAAAGATAAAATTTCAATTTCTAAATTTATGAATTGTAAAGATTTCAAACAGCCACGTAAAATGTTTTCAAATGGTTAAATTTGATAAAGTTTAACTTTTTCTGTGATTTTATGATAATAAACTCAAAATACTCAATGTATTATATGTTCCCTGAAGTTATCAAAATAATTTTGAAATTTTCAATTTTTTATACAGTGTTTATCAGCCTACTTTTTAATTTCTTATATTTACTACTTTAAGAATAGTTTCATCTCTAGCAATATCAAAAATACAATTTTATATTCTCTGATAAGTCAAGCACGATACGTTTTGAGGAACATTTTGGATTACAAAATTAATGTTCCATGAATTATAGAAACCGAACAACAAAACAAAACTGTCCAAGCTCTAATTTTTATATAAATTCGTTATTTTCTGACAGTTTTTTTTCTTTTTGTTATAATTACACATTTTTCTTACTAAAGTAGAGCTAACGAATCTTCGAATTTGCAGCAGCCATTTACCGGATTATTTCCAATTAGACTTTTAAAATGAAAGCACCCATATGCAACTTTCATTGATTAATAGATCTATTCAATCAAAAATGTGTTACATCCCTGCCTTTTCAATTTCATTAATTTTTCGGTGGATAAATTTCAGATATGGTTTTTCAATGAAAGTTTCAGAATATTTCCTTGCTTAAAACGTCTAAAGCTTTCTTCACTATTTCACTATTATGTATGTTTATATATATTAATATCCAGCAAGTTTAATTTCTACCATTTACACCGACATGTTTTACATTGAGCCTTTGATTTAAAATTAAAAACAAAAATTATTATCTCTTGTAAGAAATCTACAAATTATAACATTATACATTCGCTTGAGCGAAATTTTACCACCATGTGGTCTCTAAATTTTTATCTACGCATTTTCAAAGAAACATAACATAATTTAAAGATTAAAATACAACCACATAATTAATCTAAGAATTATAAATAGTACCATCAATTTTTAAATATAGATTTTATACAGCATGATTGTTGAAATGAGTTCACGTCAAGTCGCATCCAATTATTTGAGTTATGCACATTTTCATAGATTACATCACGATTTTCGAATATTAAACTCTTTATATAGAGAGTGAAAGTATTAAGCAAAAGATAAAACAGAGTTTTTATCGCCAATCATTATATGCATTAAATGTTTGTAATTATAATAAGACAGTGTTTTCAAATACAATTGAGAATGCAATTACCTCCATTTCTTCTAAAATGGAACCGAATAGAAAATGGCAGCACATGCGCAAAATATATTCTGCTTATAAAATATATCACTCCTACAGCTTTATAAAAATCTAGAGCTTTGTTTAGTAAATTCCATCAGTTCAGCTTCAAGAAAAATTTAAAAATGTTGGCTTTAAACCCAGATTAAAAAAAAGTATAAATAGTGAAGATCAACTGAATCAGTGTCGAATAAACCTGCCAGCAAGGTGGACGGATTAAAGAGACAAGCTAAATTGAAGGAGACGCGTCTATCGGCTGGTACGGCTTAAGTATAAATTTGTTAACTCTCCCCAGTTCTTGAAAGTTACTGAAGAAAATAAATAACCGTGGCTACAGCAAAAGTCTTTACTTTGTATAAAATAAAAAGTTCACATTATGCTTCTTTTGGTGGACACCCTGAGGTGTTTTACAATCATTTTTCATTATTTTCGAGTGCTGTTATGAAGACTTTTTCTTATGATTAAAGGTACAATACACTGTAACTTTCTTTAAGAACATAAAATTTCCTGATAAACCTTATTTTTGTTTTACTTTTGAAAAAACAAAAAATGCTACAGCAATAGTTTTGTGTCATTTCTGAAAATTAAATTCTTAAAACTAATTAGGCTTGAGTTGGCGATAAAATAATTTATCTATTGAAATAAATAAATCTTACAATCTGCAGGAAATTTATAAGCGTACTAAATTTACAGTGGTCAACACCTTTGATGAAGTGATTCGGTTTCTCGGCGTAAAATCTGAAAAGAAAATTGTAGTAAATAGTTTAGAAAAAAAATGTTTAGTCATTATAAAAATTGTTTAACATCTGACTGACGATCCTTAAGAGCGTATCTTAAGTCTCATTTAAATTGAATGCTCTAGCAGAAGTATTTTTATTTTTATTACTATTATATACATATAATGTTTGCCCATTTCCATAGCTTTGGCTTATTTTTGTTACTTTTGGGTTTTACTTACGTTGAGTGAATGAACTTAATCAACCTAAAGTTAATTAAGACTAAATCTGATTTTTTTTTAAGAACTCAGCTGACAAGAAGACAAGAGTAATTGTTAAGCTTCCATTTATATCGGATGAATTGTTGAAAAAATGGCCAATTCTAAATTCTACTTATTTTTGCACTACATCGTTATTATAAATAAAATTTGATTATTCATCTTTTTTTCTGTCTTCCACTTTTACCCTAAGGTATATTTAAACTTTTAATAAATACACTAATTTTTATTCTGATAAAGTAATGTTTCATATCTACTCAAGTCGATTAGCTTTAGTAATGGTAATCTTATCTATGGGATTTTATGAGTTGGATTTTTGTTATCTGTTGATTAAGGCCCTCTTATTAATATGTACTAGGGCTATTATTTATTTTTTATGAGACAACTATAACTTCGGAAAATACGTCAACGAGTGAATGTTAATAGAAAATCAATCTTACCAGTAATTCCTCCTGAATTTTATCGGTGATGAGCTTTCTAGCCTCGGGTTCTGGAACATTTCGTTGTTTCAGGCTATCAACAAAATCTCTAAGCTCAATTGGTTTGCCGACATTAATCGTAACTTTCTTTCCAAATCTTAAGAAGTAAGGTGGATCATTTGGTAGAACGGTGTCCATGCCCTCGTGCCAAATGGGAATAATAACAGGTAAAACGGGAGACTCGTAGATTATGCGGCCCACTCCCCACTTCAGTCGAATGTACTCTTTCGACATGTTCACCTTACCCTCGGGAAAGACGTGTACCCAATCGCCCAAAGATAACTTTTGTATGCAAACGTCAACTGCCGGCTGATAAACTCCTGCACCACGGATGACTGGAATGCATTTCCCTGAAAATCGAAGTATTCATTAGCATATTTATTTCTGGAAGCTGCAGTTGATCCCTATTGATGCAGAGAAATTCAAGAATACTTATATGCTTGAGTTCGTAAAGGTTACTAAACTACATTTTCTACAAACATAAAATCAGATCCTTATTGGTATCTCGACTCGATGTCGATTTTTGTCGATATTGATAAAATTCGCATTTCGTAACACATGCAAATATCAATCTATTGTCATCGAATAAATAGGTTTTTGTAAAAATAGTTTACGCTCGACTAGATCGTATTGGTCAATTGGCAATTTTGAAAAATTGAGAAGAAACAGTTTTGTCAATTCAAGATACAAAATGGAGCCTCACTGATTTAGAAAAAACAACGGCTTTAAAAAAGTTTGACATTTTTTTCGCTTTATGCTTGGGATCGTTATCATGTTAAAAAATTAAATAATAAATTAATAATATTGCATCTGTATTGCATTAAAATCAAGACAACGGAAGAGAAGAAACGCATTATTACGAGAAATATTTTCCATTTTATTGTTTTTTATTTTAAGATATTAAATACTTTATTCCGTGAAAAAACAGCTATATCGAAAAATTACTGTTTAGTTACAAATAGTGCGACGCTTTATTTCCAATATTAAGCAAGAGATAAAACTTTTAAAAAAGAAATTATGAAAAATGAGGTCCCTATGGTAAGGTCACAACTACCCAACATGCGCTAGGAAGGTTAAGAACAAAACTTAGTACATATTAACAAAAAGCAATAGTTTTCTTGATTGGCATTTTCAAAGTGTTCTGGAAAAATTATAACTATTGTAACTACATATAATACTATATTTTGTGAGCACTTACCAAACATAAAAAAAAGTGAGTGGTACTTGTTGGTAAAGCATATGTCGTGTGCCGCTAGCGACCATCGTATGAAGTTTTTGGAGCAAACTTCCTTGAGAGGAAGAGTTCCTATGAATTGAAAGGAAGATAGAAATAATTACAAAAAACACATGTAAATTACAAACCGCCCCATAATCCTGGATCATCAAAGCAGGAGTGGTGATTCGAAACTGTGACTAGTGGAACACCCTTGGGCCGCTTCTTCACCGCATCCACGAGCCGCCGCTTGTTGAACACTTTCGTTTTGTTGAAGCAAACTGCAGAAGTGAGTCATTCGTTACTTAGTAAATCAGAGTATCTAAAGTAGTAAACATCGAGCAACTTATGGGACACATCGTAAACAAAGTTATCGTCTGCGGAGCGCGGGCAGGCGAATGCGGCTCCCTAACCCTTTCTTTCCCGAGTGCTGTTTTGCTTTATAATTGGATTTCCGCAGCAATTTCTAACCGCAGGTGCGGCAGTCGCTGTAAGTGATTGAAATCCGATAGAGATAAATTTACACAAGCTACGTCAACGCGCTCGTCAACAGAGCTTCAGCAGACAGAAACACCGAGGGGTGTTGTTCTTCCGCGGGGAAACAGTTCAAGGCGACGAATAAATCCTTCTCAAGGCCAATTAAACCGTGGCGGCGCGTTATCGCGTCCAACTTCCGACTCCGCGGCAGTCGTATGAGTTCCACTTTAAATTCACGGAAGAAGGGTTGCAGCGACATTTTGTTTTGGCGCAGTGCTCAATGCATCGGCGGTCAACTGTTGACTTCTAATTAAAGAGCTCTAAGTTCCTTGCCCCAATTTGCGCGAGGCCCTTCTTATGCTAAATTAAATGAATTAATTACTCTGTTCGCGGGCACAAGACTTGTAAACAATTCTTGTCGCTTAGAGGGCATAGTAACACGCGAGCGTAACCGAGTTTTTTATGAAATGCAGAGTAAAAATGACCTGCATTCAACATTGGCCAGACATTTCTTGCACAAAAATACCTCATTTCAAAATGCTCTAACCACATTATAAATTCGAGAGTTGAGAGAATTCAGTTTTCAAACCCGAAAACCATTTTATTAAACAAAATACTAATATTAATTATATTAAAGTATTATATTTACATACAATATATACATACCTAAAAACATAAATAAAAATCGCTAAAAACCAAAGAATATATTACTTACTGCTTACTGCATGAGCATTCTAACTAAACTCTAGCTGCTAATTTGTTATTATTTCTTTCTACTAACATAATATTGATTTAATTAGGAGGGATGATTAGATGTGTTAAAATAACTTTTCTTTTATTATATATATTATTAAAATTTCTGAGTAAAAACTTTTAAGACTGTTTACAGTTGTAGTTATAGTACAGAAATGGAATCTTTTCTGTACGAACCTAAACCAGGTTTGGGCAAAAAAGAAATAGCATAAATATGGTTTAGAGAAAGCTGCGTTTCTTTTATCATTAACTAAATTCATATCTCTCCACGTGTTTTGCATTCCTTTTGTTCCCGCACTTACAAATATTGTCTAACATGATCAACAGCTGCGAAACAATTGCTTACAAACATTTGATGTTTTGTTAATCGACTACCACCGATTCATTCAACATTTTCTCATTATTCTTCTACGTCTCATGATTTAATAAGAACCTCTACATTCACTTGGATTAAGTTACTTTTTGCAGAATAATTTCCAAGTTTTTACAGTCTATGACGTAATTACAAATTGCTTGGTTAATAACTTTCCGCAATTATATTCAGAAACAGGAATAATGCAATAATTAAAATGTATGTGCGTAAGCCAATTCAATTTTTAACTTACCAATCGTTTTCTCAATATGTTGCCGCTAATACAAACATGTATAGATTTACATATTTCTCTAATTTGCAAATCGATTCACGTGTTATGAAGTTCTGCAAAAACAGACTTAAAAAACTAAAGCCTTGCAGAGTACATCAGTACTGCATGATTAATCGAATTAATCGATTTGGCTCATTTATATAATATGCAAGAAATTGTTTAGTTTAAAGAATTCTTGATAAGTCAGCCGTTAATTTTAAAAGTTATATAGACCCGCTTTTTACGATATCGGGTCAACAAATTCTTTAATTAAATCTTTTCGTATAGATTTTTAATGCCATTTAATTACTAACCCTGACAATCCAAAATTTTTGCTTTATAAGCCTAACATGTCATTGCACCAAAAATTTTAGCAAAATGTTTTTTAAAATGGACATTTCTGATGCATTCTCAAAATACCCACTTTTTATATGGGTATACTATAATTTTATTGTCCAGAGCCCAACGATGAAATTCATAACAGTTTTATCAGCCACAATCATGGAATGTAAGTAGCAGAGTTTTTTGTAAAACAAAGGGTAGTCCCCAAATTAGTTCGAAATACGACTTTGCATGGATATCCGTCGCTTTGGTATAATGTGAGATCAGAAATAGATAAAATTAAAAATTTTAATATTAAAGACACACTCCTCATATGTAAATTTAAGTTGAGCAAATTTATACATAATATGTTTTGCACTTTCTCCAACATATAATATGTAGAAATGGTATGGTTTTATAATTCTACATTGTTATCGTTCGTAGACGAATGAATATTTATTACGAATATCTAAGTAACGTAACGTTTTATAAACTTGTAACTCTTTAATTGCGCAACTTAATCATTATATAAAATGATATATTAAAGTTGCAAAAACATTTCGTGTCGACCCAGATTCTGGTGTTATGAAAAGATAACAATTTTGTGGTGGACATGCAAAAATAAGCAAAACTTTTCATATCAATTTCTGATATAATATAATAAGTCTCTAGTGCACAGCTGTAGCGTTTTGCCTAAAAGAAGCGCAAAACAGTGGAAATGAGCAGCACATGGCCGTTTAATAAAATGCGCGGAAACAAGACTGAGTCTGAGCTACACGAGCATCATCCTCCTCCACCCCCTACCCGCTGGGGCCTCCGGGAGCTCTGACCCCGTGCCCCATTAGGCCTTAATTCTTATAATTAATAGTTAGAAAGATTCCGAGCATCCTCCGAGATGAAGTCTGCTTTGTTTTAGCAGATGCAGTCGGGGGCTTTTCACCTCGGTGCTCCATTGATTGGGCTAATGAGGCGCCCCAGAAAGTGAAAACAGGGCTCCTCCAGACGTCTCCCCATCTGCGGCTGCCCGCCGTGGAGTAATTTGAGTTGGCGCAATTTTATTGCCGCAACGCCACCGATTTTTCAACTGCGCCGTCAGCGCGAAATGTTTGTAAACAACCTGAAGAAAAAACGGCGCTCGTATTATGCGCGCTCGCTTTCCGCATTCTGATCGTCTGGGGCCCACAGGTGAGGCGGCCCCAGGTGCGCGGCGAAGCGCTAAAACAGCAGCTGAACCGTCTGAGCACCTCCTAACAAAGTGGAGCCCCATAATCGAGGCCTGATTAATACCTTAATGACCTTTCGAGCGCAACAGGTAACCAACTTCCAGCGTTGCGACTGAGCTGGACCGACGGTGCTTACGTGGATAATTGCCGCAAGTGCAAGTGGCCGTGTCGCGGGAGGCGATGGACCGATCTTGGCGGGCCCATTTTTAACGGCTCAGATCATGCCATGGGGGTGTCGCGGCTGGTAACAGGAGCACCTCTTGAGAGCACAAAGACCGTGTTTATTTCGGCAGATGCGCAAAGGAGGACTCGTTAATTTTGTCAAGTGATTCATTTCTCACAATGGGGCTATTCAAGACGCAATCAAATCCATTTCAGCCGCAATTGCGTGACACTGGCGGTAGCACGGGTCAGTGCTATTGCGACACGATTAACCCTTTCTCTGTCCGTTAATTTGCAAAATTGATCGTCACCGCCCTAATTTGAATTTCTAAACAAAAACGTCTGTTGCGGCGACTTTCTAAATCCGTCGGAACTGCTTCCCGTGCGACATCGGCTGACCTGCGAGGCTGTGGATCCGTTAAAATTTCTCGCGGTGAGATTCGATTCCCGCGTCCGGTCGCCCGCCCACCCCGCGCCAACGGATCCGCACGCAAGTGCGCGAAAACGTTTCTTTGGTCGCCCGCCAGAAAACTTGCAAACACCCCGAAGGCTAGGGCCCCGCACTAAATCGAGACTCCGCGCGACGGTGGCAATTTTGGGAATATTTTAGTCAAAGCAGTTTCAAAGCGTTCTATTTACCTATGATGAGCTTGCTGAAGAGGCCGACAGCGGCGACGGTGAGCGTGCTCGCGATGTACCAGAAGCGGGAAGGGTGCCGCATCCGGGGGAAGATCCAGTCGATATTGTAGCCCATCGCTGCGGTCGTGTACTGTCAACCAAAAGTGCACTTTTAGATCCGCATTTCTCACACAAAACCAACTAATTTAAAATTCCCAAGCGAGCGAGGCCGAGGCGCAGAACGAACAGCGGAACAGCTGACACACGGTCGTCGGGCTCTGAATCGCGACGCGGATCGACCTCTCAAGCTTTTGACAGCTGAGCGCTAACTGCTGGGGGTTGGGGGCCCCGGGGATGGGGTTCCTGCGTAATTTACCTTGCCGTTCACGAGGGGCTGCTGGGGCGCCTTCTGTCCGTTCAGGTACTGCCGGTCGGGGCTCTCCTTCGGCGCTGGCCGCGGCATTCTCGGTGGCTCCCTGTGCGTCGTCCGCTCGCTCGAGGTCTGCCAGAACGTGGTGGAGGTCAGATTTTGGGCGCCGATCCGCATCAAGACGACGTCGTGCGCCCTGCACAGCTCACTTCAAACTTCAAACTCCAAAGCTCGTGCTCGCCGCGAGTGCGAGCGAGGGCCGAGGGTGCATTGGCCCCTCGCACTTCACAGTGCTGTCAGCCGGAGTCGGGACGGCACTTCACACGCACACCACCGCGGCTTTGACGTTTCCCCTGCGAAGCGTGGCATGCGACGGTTCCGCGAATGTACTAGAGGAAAACAGTTCATTGGTGTGGGCTGCTTGTTTTTAGAAAAATTAATAAAATTAATCAACGCTGCTCTGGAATTTACACGTTTTACGCCTATTTAAACTTGCACTAAAAGATTTACAAAAAAAAAAACGAGGAAATGCAGTGCCACTTCCCACAAATTCAGCTTTCAAATCCCAAAACATAGAAAGGTTTGAGTATTTGAACAACTTAACGTCTCTCTTCCTTCAAATGAGCATGCTTTAAAAGTCGTTGGGCATAAAATTAATATAAACTCTGAAATTTTACGTTAAACAATAATACAATTCAGTTTAATTGAGTGAATTCATTTTTTTTTTATATAAAAATAAAAGCCAATTCAAAAAAACAAACGTCTTGGGTTCCGGCAAGTTATTTTAAGCCAGGACTTGATCCATTTTTTCAAGTAAGTAATTCGCCAATTTATCCCATTCAAAAGAAATAGATGTGCTTTAGCAAAATCAATTTTTTAATGTGTAATGGAAAAAAATGTAATTTTATTAGGTTTATAATATAATTACGAAAAATTATTTGACAAATATTGACCTATTTTAACTTATAGTTAAATATCTCCTTAAGAAAGTTCGTCGGAGTGGGGGATGTAGCTCAGTGGTAGAGCGTTCGCTTTGCATGTGAAAGGCCCCGGGTTCGATCCCCGGCATCTCCACAATTTTTTATTTTTCCATAATATGCTTCCAATAACTTTACCGATTTTAACCTGTTAATCTGTTAACCTATATTACTACTCAGCACAAACAATTTAATCCCCACGGTGAAACGAACTAAAAAAACGTTAACTCGCTTAGTTGTGCTACGAAAATGATTTAAGGTTTAACAACTCTACCTTCGTAGGAGTAACCATTTATGAAACACTCTTCCTAGATCTGTCTCAATAATTTACGAGTTTTTGACGACTCCGCAGCACATTCAGTAATGTAATATAACATAACACTTGAGAGTATAATAATAATTGACTATATAATAATTAATACATATACATATATTAATTATAATTTAGTGGCTAGTGTGGCACTGGTGATTCTTTTTACCGCATTTTTATTTTTGATTACTTGGCACTTTTTTATTTTTGGGTATTATTTTTTATAGAGTACCAGGTTACACCCTTTAAACTAAGCTTAGAAAACGGAAGAATTTACGTGTCGCTTAAATACCGAGGATAATAAATACAAATAATTATTTTTGAGTTACTGAGACTTCTCACTTCTTAAATATATGTAGCAAAATGTCAGTTTTACTACGAAATTAAATGATGGTTGGCTTGGATAATAGAGCAAAGTATGGGAGATGCAACATCAACCGACTTTGGTAACCCAAATTTCCAGATGTCGAAATTAAATTATCATGTAGACGGAAAATATACTTACATATATGTATAAAATATAAGTTTGAACTGATTAATTTTTGAATAAAATCGTTAACTTTTATAAAAGGCCCTCTTTTAATTTCACATAGAAGAAGAAATTTGGTCACTCACGTACAGGACTTTTACACGTTGTGTCGCATCCTTTACTCTATTATCTAAGTTTCACCTCGATTTGAAAGTTTTCAATGTACTTCCAAAAAAGGAGTAAGTTCTCATTTCGACTGTATATTTTTTTTCTTTCCAGCCAAAGCAGGAAAACCAAAGAAGAACCTTAAGGGGATTGGTTGGCACAGACTGATGCTAAAAATAACTGATGAGATATTGTACACATGTAAGTATTAATAATCTTGTATATTGTCCTTTAAGGCTCTTTTCTTTAAAGTGATAAAAAGTATTGTTTTTAATTGTTTAGTTTAAGTTTCTACATATATGTAGACAAAGTTCTGAAATATGTTTTTATATTTTGGCCAAAATTCGTTTATCATTGATGTAAAAAACTTGAAAAACAATATCAATAGAAAGGACAGAGAAAAGTGCAAACCTCCTTGTATGTGTGTCTGGCAAATAAGCAAGAAAATCTTGTATCTTACATTTAGAATCTTAACTGATGTTAAATGGGCTGTGAAAACGACATCATTGAACTAAACTGCACATATTAATATAAAGATATTCTATTCTGATAATACAATTTAAGTTATCGTACCTATAACAAGAGTTGGCGCGAGTGTGGTCTCTTAAGAAATATGCAAATCGAAGTTATTTGCGAAAATTTGTCGTTAAGAATTCTATGACAAAAAGCCGGCTGTTGGAGTGAGTGGAGTACTAATTGTGGGTGGTGCGATTGGGCCGCGACTCGCGAGCACGCTCCGCGCATTACTTACGACTTACGAGCCTCGTCAAGCTCTCAAGAAGTGTGCACGGGCTTAAGCTTAAGCGCGCCTCACAACTGAGGCTGAGGCTGAGGCTGACTGTGAGACACATTCTCAGGGTACTTAACGGAGATGTGCGACACGATTGCATCGCTATTAGCATAATGCCGCGGACCGAAAGATGCTCACCGCGATAAAGCCGCCGAGTCTTTTGTTTACAGCGAGCTGGGTGCCATTTCATAATCTCCGCACGCCGATAGACAATAAATTATCGTTATTAACTTTGATAATTCTATTCAATTACAATGAGATACACGAGATATAATGCGCCTAATGTATTTCGCAACACTTTGGTAATTATGGTGCGCGGCACGACTCCGCTTGGGCTAAATGGCAACGACGGGTGAGAGTTCATGAGAAGAATGCACGTGATCGCGGGGACCTAAAACTCCAAGAACTTTGTCGTCTTGCTGCGGCGTCTTGGGCTGCCGTGCATTTCGAGCCCTTTTCTTACAGCCCGAGAAAGCGCACCAGGCCAGTGAAAGTGAGTCAGGTCGTGGAAAGGTCGACTGCTACTTTTTCATATATCTTTTTTCAAAAATCTTCCATTAACTGGCACTTCGAAAACATAAACTACCCTAGTTAAAGTTTATTTAATCTGTAGTTAAATGAACGTTAACTAGGGTAGGTGTAGTTTGTATGGATATAGTATAGAAACATAAGCTGTATTTATTTCGTATGTATTTTTATATTGAATTCAAACTTAATTTCCCCGAGATCAGGGTTCGACAGTATCAACAATGCTATAAAAAAATAAATAAAATTGTGTATTTAAAGTCGTAACAAAATTTCCTTTTGTTCTGGATAGACGAAAACAAAACCACTATTGTAGTATTCGTAAACTACCAATGAACATATTTCGTATGTCGTGCGCACTCCAAAAATGAAAACCAAATAGTAGCTCGAGTTAATACTAAGTAAATTTACCTTCAAAAATCATACATATGCTCTAACTATTTTATTATTATTATTATAATATTTGCGTAATGCTTCTCAAAATAAAGCAATTCAAACCAAAAAATTTATTCGATATGATAAGTGTGCATTTGACGTATGTACAAAGGACGGTGCGCCGTTTTGAATTAATTATTAAATTTCATTAGCAGATTCAAAATTAGTTACATTACATTCATTTAATATAGTAATTCTTTGAAATTATCATATGATGTACCTACCTATATTTAGTTTGGATTTTTAGTAGAAACATCAGACAATAATGAAATTCTTTGAATTTAAAGATCTTTGATTTTAAATTTTATTATTTTAAACTGCGAAAGCATATGGAAATTCATTTATCGCTATAAAATCCCTTGAATTTAGTTCTTAGACGTTTATGTATTTTCTTAACCCTTTCACGCCCTTGGCCAAACAGTATACGTTTAGTACTTTAAAAAATAAAATTATTTAAACTGTAATATAAATTAAAATCTGTTAAAGAACTACCCACTAATTTATTTTTCAACAATAAAACCAAACATTTTGTAGTATTGCAGCATGGATAGAATTTTATTCTCTATGAAATTAACTGCTTTCAAAATATTTCAAATTTGCCTCTGATTATCACAATGTTTCCTTTTCGTTTATTGGAAAAATATCGTAAATCTTTGATAAATAAATTATCAAATGTATACAAAGTTTTAACGATTTCTTTATTTTAAAAAACGTATTTTTAAAATTAAGTTTGTTTTAATTTTTTATTAATAGCACTTTACTATCAATTATGTGAACTTAGTTTCCTTTTTTATGCTAATTGTTTTCCCAATTTTTCTTACTTCCTCAATAGATTTTGGTAAGAAATAAGTGAACAAGTAATTCAATAAGATATTTAACCAGTTTTTGAACCTGAAAAGGATTCGTCCCTGAGGGAGTTAGGAGTTAGGAGTTGGAAGTGAATTGGATTGTTTCTTTGTTTAGCTTGTAAGTAAATCTGAGTAACCACCATAACTACAGATTTACTTTAGGTTAGACTAATTTTGAATTCTGGAGTTGTTTAAGGTGCGCTTTTTCTAGAGAATTCTGTGTTATAGAGTTGTGGCTCGAAGGAATGGCCGTTGCAGAAGACGTCCGTGGAAACGCATGTCGTCTCCTTCGCCAACTGGTCTGGGGCCACCACTGCGGATAAATGCACCCTATAAATATAAATAAATGAACTAATAAAATAATGCGTTTGCGGTCCGCAACTCGGCCGCGACACACGCACGTGTGACGTGAGAGTCCCACCTGAAAGCGATAGTTGAGCGGGCCCCGGTGGGAATAGAAGCGGACGAAACGAAAAGCAAATCGGTTTCCTTGGGTTGCGAGAAGCACTAGCAACTTCGAGTCGCCAGTGTTGTTGTTCTCAAATGACACCTCGGTGCTGCCAAGTCACGCGAAAAACGCCAAGGGGTGAAATTCGAAGATTGCGGTAGCAGGAATGTCGTAAGAAAGCGGCAGGGACCGGCGAACCCGCCTAACCTCCGGTGACATCGATGCCCGACATGGACGTCTTCGACAGGGCTAAGACGCAACTGTATCATCCACATTTCTCCCATTCCAGACATACCCAGAAACCACGTGATAAACCACTAATAATCACCTCCATTGATGCGAAAAAAGGCAATGGGTTAAAGAATCGCTCGCGACGGTTGAGCGGAGTTAAACTATTCAGGTCAGATTACCTCCTCGAGGTGTCTGTTCGCTTTGCATTCTTGCACCTACATACATCACGCGGTTGGAGACGACACAGGTGAGAATGGACATTTTAAATCCATTTTCCCTTAAGTTCTACCCTAAACCGCTTTACTAAACATGTGAATAGTCAAAGTAATCAAAATTTTTTAAATACACCTATGATTTGGCGCCATTAGTGATTTTTTATCTATTTATTAGAAAAATGCATAAATATACAAAATTTTCAATTTTGAATTCATAATAGAACTATTTATTTTGATGGAAAGTAAACAATTTTTCGATTTTGAAGAAGATTTACTAAAAATTGAACGCCTCTTCACATTTAAAAAAAAACAATTCACTGAAGGATTTTTGATATAAAATAAACATTTTTAATCGTTCATGTCAATTATTCCTTCAAAGGAATTATAAATTAATAATTTTAAGCGAATATAATTCGTTTGTTAACGATTAGGCAAAAAAAACAAATCGAAAATTAATTAGCTATTTTCTGCACTGAATCTTTTGAAGTGATTCTTTACTAAGTAGATAAATCGGAAACATCTCGGAAATAATTATATAACATTTTTGTATTTACTTGCGAAAAAGAAGATAGGAAATTATTTATCTACAAACGAAAACTCAATTCACTTTAAATGTCTTGTTATCGAGTAAATATGAAAAAATACATTCGTTTTTTTTCGAAAGATTCATGTACTTATAAAGAAATCTTTAAATTATTACGAAAGTTGAAATATTCCGAAAGCTTATTTAATTTTGTTTCTTTTCCGATAGTTTTAATACCACAGAGATGTATATGTAGTTAAACTAGAAATTCATGAATGTATAAAAGCATTATAATATTTGTACATACATATGTATAATATGCATATGTCAAATGTAAGTAACTTTAAGTAGTTAGCAATAAAACGCTGGACTTTAATCGCGCCAAATAATTTATTCATTAATAAATTTTTAAAACAGTGTAGGCACCAATGTATCAATCGGTTCTTCCCAATGACAATTTGTAATTAATAACGAAAAAACAACTAAACGGAGTATATTGCAAAATACATAAATTGTTATAAATAGCAGTTTGAAAACACTTACTATTACTAAAATATAACACACTTTTTCTGTGGATTCATTGGTGAACCTACAGGGCAATTGAAAGTGTTGGCAAATTCATCAAAATTAAAAACGGCTCGGCTTAAATCATTTCGATTTTTAACACGGTAATCTTCTGTATTCTTATCCAAAATGTGACTTTTTTTCAAAACTGTGCAATAATTTTGGGCATATCTAACAAAAAATAATTGATGTTTTGTAAGCTCCAAGCCTTCTACAACCTCTTTTTCTTGATCTATTATTTTTTCGTACATTTTCAACCACTTTTTATACCCGTAGAAAGATTGACGAAGTCCGATATTGTAAGACAATGTCATTTCACTGAGATATGGTGCTTCGTTATTAGTTTCATTAGGCACTCGTATTTCAGCGTTACTATATTGTTCGTTGAAACAAGTCAGCCTGTTGTTGTACTCACTTGTGAAGTCCTCGTCCCATTCCATAGGTACGCTGTAATTTCCATAAGGATCACAGACGCGTGCTATTTCTTCTGCTATTAAAGCGCCAATGCTGGCGAAGTTGTAAGAACTGGGCAAATCCGGATAGTAGTTCGGCTTCTGCAGAAAGCCAACCTCCATAGTTAACGTATTTTCATCCGGTGCATAGGTGATACCGGAATTCAAAGTGTAGGCACTAATATCAGTTTCAGTAGACTCTATGTGTAGGGGAACCTGAAGAAATTGTCTAACAGATATCATATTTTCGTAGAAATTACGAGCACTATTGATTTCCAGATTTTTAAATTGATGGTTAAATTTCCGCTGGTCAATTTCCAAATTTTGATCACCTATGATAACCTCCATATGCAAAATCTTGTCTAAGAGTTCCTTTTTAACCTCGCTTGAAACCCAAGGTGCGTTTTTTATGCTGTCATGATATGCATTTTTTATAAATTGCACCAAGGTGCGCACCTCGTCTTCAATTCGCTTCTGTTCAGGAGTATGTCGAACAAACATATTTGTAAGAAGTTGTTCCATATTTGCTGATATTAACGCATTGTAACAGAATTTTTGCTGATCTGGCTCATACCAAAACTCAGTATGCAAAATTGAAAGAAAGAGAAGTGCAGCATAGTTGGCTGCTGCTCGTTCTCTACCTTTAAAAAATTTTGAAAAAGATTTAAATCGTATTGTTTCTATAACTAATTTATCTTCTTCTGCCGATTCACAGTCCTCTCCATGAACATACGTGCTTATGTAAGATTTGAAGTCCTTTAAATCTGCTTCAGAAGTGTATTGCTGCGTTGATATAAAGGCCTTATACTCTCTTCCAAATTCCAAAATTTCTTGTAATGCTCTTCGCGCTTTAGAATAAGGCACTCCGTACATTTTCATCACTTTCAAGAATATTGATTTAAGCTGGTAGTAATCTATACTATCTGGCTTTTGCGGGTCTACACAATTCCAAATCCCAAAGCAACTGTATGTTATGGTGTGTTTGTTCGTTGTTTCATTGAACATATTGAGTAAAAAGACATCAACGTCGTATTTTTTAGCATAGAGTGTTGTCTGGTACCAATCAAAATATCTCACCTTCCACTTAGGTTTAAACAATGGGCATCCTGCTAACCATTTATTAACTATGTTTAAATAAGTTTCACTCTTCACAAATTTAAAAATATCAGTTTTCATGCACGATTGATAGAGCATTCGAGCCTTGTCGGGAGCTGAATATAACATGTATGATTTAAAAAATGGCTGGTGTGTTTTTTGCATAAGAAGAGTGTGAATCCTTTTCATTACATTTAAAGACGAAAATTGATCAAATGATATCAGATTTGGTTTGTCTTTATGAAAATTCTGAAAATTTCCACACGCGTATTCTTCGAAGTCCTCGCACGGATCAGCTGATTGGTTCATGAACGATGCTATCGTTTTCGCTTGGAGTAATCTTTCCTTTCTTATCACATCTGGAGATTGTGATAAAATTACACTTGTTACTATTGTTACTGTTAACGCACAGGTACAAAGAAGCGTTAAAAAACGCGTACCAAACATTTGTAAGCGGTTTACTTCAACACGATTCAAGATATTACTGATCCAAGTTTTTATATTATATGCAAATCTTCTATACACAATGTTAGATTAAGTAGCAAAAGGTCATATAAATGATGATAATGTGGCAAAATTTTGGCCTATTTATCAAACGATGGTTTTTCGTGCTTACAAATG
Source organism: Tolmerus cingulatus (assembly GCA_959613345.1). Lineage (NCBI taxonomy): Eukaryota > Metazoa > Arthropoda > Insecta > Diptera > Asilidae > Tolmerus > Tolmerus cingulatus. The sequence continues at coordinate 18,395,139 of OY390708.1, read as the reverse complement.
GGATAATTAGTTATTGATATAAATATACATAGATTATAGCTTATTTGCTAGATTTGCTAAATTTAAGAGTTGAGTACCTATAATAATTAATTGGAAACAAAACACCCATTGTTCTAATAGACTGTGAAATAATAAACCAAAAATTGATATATATTGTAGATACTTTTTTATAGTATCTGCTGTGAGACAAACGAAATTCCAAGATAAAATCATCAAACTTATCAAACTAAGTATATAATTTGTTCTGATTTGTATTTGCAAATGTCCCATGGCGAAACAAACAAACATTTGCAAATTTAGATTGGGGATTTCATAATTGAATTTTTGTCATCTCTGTACTGCTTAAAAACAAAGAAGTAGGATACTGAAGTGTTATATGCACTGACTGAAGCCTTGGTGTTAATTTGAAATAACAAAGATTGTATATAATTCCACACGGAATATTGTTTACGAGGAAAACTTTTAATGTTTTAAAATGAGCGAAACTCATAAGTTAGTAATAGTCCAAATTTCCGACAGTGTAGTATACCAATGTTTTTCGCGTAGATATCAAAACGGATTTAAATATACCTATTTATGTATAAATTGTTGACAATATTTCAATAATCATGTTTCCAGGAAAATTTTAAACATAAAAATATTTCTCATCCTAAATTCGATCGGAGATGGAAAGTTTCTGTAATTTTGATATGCAATGCTTATCAGATTTTCATAAGATAAACGAAATTCCCCGATTTATTCCAGACTTTTTAGCACTTCCTTTAAAGGTGTATAAAAATAACTTTTGTGCGCAGAAAACCCTACTCCAGAAGCCGTATTTTAGAAAATCATATTTTTAGGTTTATGTTCCCTTAGCTACGTAATAACAAAATTAGCAAAACTGCGGTTTATTCCGGGATTTTTCCAATTTGCCTTTAAAATTAATAAAAATAACTTAACGTAAGCAAAACAACCCTACTCCAGAAGCCCTATGTTAGAAAAACAATTTTTTAGGGAAAAATCAACTTTTTGTTCTTTTACTAATATAGAAAAAGAAAAGCAATTGATTATTTTCACTCATTAAGCATAAGATACTTAAGTTGTTTTTGTGAAGAGGTTTAGTTCCTCCCCTTTTACCGTTCTTAAGGAGTTTTTCGCTGGTGCACTCAGGCGTACCTGAAGGTAACCATAAAGGACTTCGATTTTGTATTGTCTTTATTAATGGCGCCGTTTTTATTTTCTAAACAAAAAAATATTTTATAACAAGCAAAAGGGTGATCTTTTATATTCTAACCTTGATACTTTTCATAAATGAAGCGTTTAAACTTTTGTTCGAGATGTAATTATTCGAGTTAAAGTTTCACACTTTGATAGGGTTTCAAGATCCAGAGGCTAAAGAAGGTGATGGGGATTAATCTTACAAGGTAAAGAATCACTTTAATAAGTACAACTGATCATACATTCGACATTGCACCTATCCACATATATGTATTTTATTATCATAATAATCATTACAAATATTATACATAAACACTTAAGGCAATTTATCTTAATTTCGCAGTTTCGCATTACCCTAACTTCCTTATTGAGATGTTACAAATTAGGAAAGCTCTAAGGCACTCTAAATTATCGAAAGCCAATAGAATTTAATGGGGAGCACGTACGGCACCCTCGTTCAGTTTAAACTATCCATGTCTCCTAAGAAAGCAAAATATCAATTACATTTTGTCGACGGGATGGCATTTTCTTTACAAAGTAGTGGAGAGCACTTCAATTTAAGGGTTATCGACTCTTAGCGCGAGAAGGACTTCATTTATGTTGCAGGATCTTACGAATTCCTAAAATTTTTGTCCGACCGTGCGAGGGATGCTCCGCGCTGTAACACGAACAAGGGACTCATAATTTTAATTCGAATGGGCACCATAACTCCGGAAAGGTTATGACATCCTAAATTACAAGGAAAGCAATTGACATGATTTGTAGAAATAATATCTTGGTCACATAGCGAAATTATGGATGCTTTCACTTCATTCCTCTTACCCGGCGCTTGTGTTCGAGGACCAAAAGTTTTTGCCTGAAGTGCATTTCGCTGGATGGAATGGTTGTTCATAAATTTGCAAAATGGCTCTTTAATTTAAGTTCGCGATTTGTTTTAGCGATAGTCGTGGAAGATGCCAGTCGCAATTGCAATATAAGTGGGCTGAACTTTATTAGTCTCTTTTTGTCTGTGAATACACTTTCTTGGGGCACATTACTCCTATCATTTCTATGCTGAAGGATCATAAATAATTTGTGTTGGCAACTTCTTCAATTTCTTGCTTATTACTTATGAGAATTGCATTCGCGTGACATTAAGATAATTAGAATTCAGAAAAGGCAACATTAATTTACTGGTTTTTGATTTACACCATTAATTACTAGTTTTTGACTTAATAAATGCTAATTTCTTGATTGTTATCGGTTTTCTCGGCGAACATAAAATCTGTATAATATACATGAGGGATTTAAAATGATAAGAAATTGAAAATCTTTAAAATCTTGTACACAATGTTTAACTATTTACCCATTTATTATTATTACTTGCATGGGTATAATAATTCTTAAGCAAAATCGCTTTGTTGACGACACAGTAAAGTGGAGCTTAAGAACTATGTTATTTTTTTGTTTTATCATAAATCGTCAGATTTCAAAAATAAGCAGATTCGTATTTTAGTGCGGTTTTTGTAAAATTAAAAAATGCAATTCTGCTTAAAAATTTGCGATTTGTATGCTTATAGCGCCTTAATAAATATAAATAAAATAAAATAGTAACAACAGAAGCTCTTGTACGTATGTATGTAATTTGCTGAAATTGTAGTACACATACGTTATGTATTATATATTTTTTCCATCAGTTTGAAAATCAAAAATTTTCTGCATATATTTTGTTCTTTCGGGCGTTTAGCTCTTTCTATTTATAATACATATACAAAGGCCTCCCGGAAAAAAAATTTTAATACATAAAAATTATAAAGAATTTAGTTCTCTACAGAAAAGGTCTTTACAATATTTTTGTGAGATTTGTGGCTAAAATAGCAAAAAAAAAATGATTGCAGACTTCTTTTCAAAGTGGTGATCAGATGTGGGGTATTACAATCCCAAAAACTAATTTTACGTATGGTCAACGAACAGCACAGAAATTATAAAAAAATGAAACTTCTGGTCAATGTCTATTTTTAACAATAGAAGCAGCATGGAGTTTGAGTCTCAATCGGTCAATTCAAGTCCCTGCTGACCTATTCTGATACAAATATTAATTGAGCAACTATCAAAGCAATTAACTAGGCGCCGCCTTGCGTTCAATTGATGTAATCGCAAACATTGACAACTGACCATAACTCACTGCTTAGAAAGCACATAAATTACCGCGAGTGACACTGGTAGTGACAGTAATGGCAATTATTGTCTGGCTGTCCGTTCAGCATTTCGACTTGAAAGAGTTCACCACTCGGTACGAAATCAAGTAAATTCGATTAATCGGCAGACTGAATTGTCGCTTTACTAATAAATCATAGGCGAATTGGGACTGCACGGAACGCCGAGAAATTTCAAAAACTAAATTTTGCTTACTTGAGGCTTGAGGTAACGACAAGCCTTTTCTGTGCCAAGAAGTGTACGCACAACCCAGAGTGACTGAGAAGAGGATCAAGTCGTAAAATGTTCGAAGTAAGTATCAAGTAAACTTGTTTGGTATTTAAAATATAATACCTGTTTCAATACCTTTTAAACTGAATGCAAAGCAATTTTTAACATGTCCTCCATATGAATATTTTTTTATAAATCTATAAGTCGCTTAAGGCGGTAAAAATTTTATGTTACCATACTTTGTTGTTTAATTGCCCATTAAATTGAAATCTCGATTTTATTTCGAAAAATAAAAAATAAACTCACTTCTTTACCTTGCATCCGACTATATGCACTAATCAGACAAGCAAAATACTCGTAAAACTTTTTTATATAATGCATATTTTATTGAAAATTGTGGTGACACGAAATTCTGTAATTTATATTTTGACGTGGCAGTCTAATTTAAAAGCAACGAAGATGATATAGGCATGTAAATATTTTCCGATATTAAATTTAATGCTTTAAATAAAATTAATCAAAATATATCTGGAATTTACTGCGGAGAGAGATGCTGTTTAATTAACTTCATTTTATTGTCGTAATAAAATGTTGAAGTTTAAAATAACATTTGCTGTAACATTACTATAATTCTCTACGCCGTTTGTTGGCTTTTCTACTTGGTCGGTTTAAACAGTCTCAGCGATATGTCTTAACAAAATAAATGTGCTAAGTGGCAAAAAACGCCATAAGAAATCAACCAAATTTATAAAATACAAACTTATGTTGCTAAATAATACAAATTAACTATTTTTTTCTGGAATTTATTATATGTACGTATCTTATATTTTCCGCATGATAGTCACTATTATTGAAACGTACTTTATATCGCTTTATGTAGAGGATGTTAGCAGTTGTAACTAAATTTGTTCGTTTCTTAGACTAATTTTTTAAAGATAACTTAAAACAAAATCCTTTTTTCTTTTAATTTGCTGTTTTTAAATACAAGACTTACTCGTGTAAATGCATTTTATAAAGAAAATATTCTATTAATTAATTTAACTTCTGTAAACTATATTTCACATTTTCGCGGCATACTGAAATGCAACTTAAAACTAGAAACACACATATCTACAAGATACATATGTACGTCCTTGCTTGAATTGTTGAATTAAAGAAGTCAGCAATATTTTGTTATGAAAGGATATTGCAGAGGTACATGTAAATCAAACTACTATTAACAAATAAATGTAATGGCAATTTAATGAAACTTGAACAAGATATACATATGTATGTGCATTATAAACATTCAAATTAAAATCATGATAACTCAACATGTAATTTTCTTATGTAAGTTGCAAATCCTATTACATACAATAACTGCAGCAATCGTGTGAAGTAGTATATAACATAGTAGAAAAGTTGATAATAAATGTTAAAGTAGTTGCTCTTTTCTACCCTAAACAAGAATATTAAATTCACACGAAATACTATAGGCTGGAAATAGCTAAATTTATTTACTATTATTGGAGATATCGTGGGTAACCATTTAGTTGGCAAAATATAATTTAGAGAAAAATGTGTTTAAATTTTACTGTAGACGTAATTGCTGAGAATCAATACGTAAATTCAAATTCATAATAAAACGAAATCAATTTGCTAATATTTTTACAAATGCGAAGCAAATAAATTCTTACAACCGTATATTCATAAAAATATCTTAAAATAGATTTTAAACGTTCATTACTTACAACCGTCTTTTATACTAGTTAGTGTTCTAAATGCACTATTCTTAAAGTCACTGTAAACCTTTTGCAACTAAAATACATATAATTAAAGTATATTTTAGCGCTGTTTAGTTAAAATAATACGTCAAAATCCTTGTTTTTCGGAATTATTTGATTAAAGTAGGTGAGAGCCTTCTGTAAATTTTTTCAATTTATAAAGCTGTTGTAAGAGTGTTTTAATGATATTGGTTATTTATGAATAACGTTTTCAGCACTTTCATTGTAAAGGCTTTGTAAGTTACTTTTAAATGTTTATGAATATGGGTGTTAATTTATAATAATTAAAAACTCTCCATAATTTCCCAGTTACATATTGTCCATGTTCTGTTCGTATACATATTCTTGGGTACTGTCTACTTCTATCTTACAGTTTCAGTCCTACTATGTAAGACTGGGTCAGTTTCACTTGTATAGATTAAGGTCGTTCTATCTTTTAGCATTTTCCTAATTTCTCAATTCCACCTTCGTACTTACTTAAGTTTCATAATTCATAAATCTGAACTAATGTTTATTAAAGCCTTAAGCTACAGAAGTTATTTTTCATTTTTTAAAGCCATTATTTGTACTAGGAGTAACTGCTGGTTCCATAATTTTGCTCTCCCAGTGGCATTATGATGGAATTGCGATCCATTTGCCCCAACGAGGTCGTGCATCGCAATCCGATCAGGCCGGGAGATTGCCATCTTAACTTAAATTCTGAGCGATAAATCACTTCGATTAGCCCGCTGCATTTCGAGGCAAGAATCTTTCTAATTGGTTTCCATTAGCTCATGCATATTAACCAGGCCGATGCGCGTTCCGCTGGCAACAAAACAAATCGCGGGGCGCAGAGTGTGGGTGTGGGACGCGCCCGTTCCTCGTCCTGATGAAGTCACACACTGCCGTAGCCCGACCCATGTGTCAATTAAGCTCGACTTAAAATCAATCAAAGAAATTTTAATTTCTAATTTTGATATTATTTACGACTCCGATTGGCTGGGGTAAATCGCTGCGCTCGCGGAATGGAGGTAGAAATTAATTTCATTATGCAAATTTATTGCCTTTATTACGGGTAACATGAGCCATTAAGAGCGGAAGGAAAATAGAGCTGTAAAAATCGCGGTGGCTAAAAGACAAAAAGGTAACCAAAGGTAGACCCGCGGAGCAGTCGAAATGCTGAGAACCGCCGGAATCGTAGTTAAGGTGAACTTTATTACGCGTAACCGACAATTATTGTTGTTCGCCTTGTCTCTCCGGGACTGCGAACGCAGCCTATGGGGGTAAGCCACCGCCACAACTGTCTGATGTATCACCGGTCGACCCGCCCACTTGCGTTTGGTATGACTAAATCATTTGAATGTTAATCGAACTGGACTTTTAATTAATTTTTATAGCTTTCATAACGAAGATTTGTGGGCCTTACCGCGCAACGACACTACCACCGCAATGGCGTCCTTGTGAGCGCTGCTAATCGGAGCTAACCAGATTCGGTCGCGATAATTAAATTTGTTCGGTATCTTAATAGTAATAAAAGCCGTGCCATTTTAGCCATTCTCTGCCAGAACTTCTAAAAACTGGAGCTCTCTCTAAACGACGGAAGGCTATTAATTTTAATATTTATTGGCCAACCTTCCTATTTGAACAACATCCTGCGTTTTCGATCAAAAACAAATTATGAATAATTTGCGAACGTAAAAAATCCAATTTATATTCACATTTCCATAAATGATTAATGGAAATTAAGATTTGGCGTTAACAACAATATTTGTTTATTTTTTATAACTTATACTTATATCTTTTGTGTTCTTCATGGAAACAACTCTCACGATTATTACTCTTTTAAGGAAAATCTATTTTCTAATTATAATCGCAGCCGTTAAAAAGCCGCAGTACAAAGCTGCAAATCCTACGACTTTGGTAATAAATAATGAGTTTGGCTTTGTCACCATTTAGAGGAAGTGTAGTGGATTTATGTTATTTGTTTTAAAGAAACTCGTTAATCTTAAGTAGATCTCAAAGTATGAATTATTGCCTAGAGAGTAATATTGAAGCAATTAGCATTCACAGAAATAAATCAGAGATATAGCATAATTCAATCAATGAATAATTGAATTGTTTCTGTTTTTATTGCACGGAAACATTTGTACTTGATATAGCTAATATAATATTTATAGCTAGAATTTTAAATTCACGAGCAAAACCGTTGCCTTGTAAAAGCAATAAACTTCTGGGTGATTTCATTGAAATGCTACAAATCGAGGCTCATATGGTAATAAATTGTGGATTATTATCTTGTTCACTTTTATACGGGGTATAAGTAATATTGCATTAAATTATGATTTAAATAAGGAGTAACTTTTGATCCTGCACCTACTGAAAACACTTTTCTAATTAATTAATTAAGCAATTCCCAAAAAATAACTTAAATTAAGAGACCAACTTTTCGGTGAACTCAACGGCATAATTCAAAAAACTATGTGATACTAATAAGTATTGATATTAATTTAATTTAATACTAGGAACATTCTTGTTTGATGTAATAGTGTTTTTTTTAATAATATTTGCAATTATAAAGGATTTCATAAGAGTTATTCAAAATGTTCTTAAAGTAGAAAACTGCTAAACCCTGTCTTGAAAAGCATTTCTCGTGCCGAAAAATTTCAACAATAATAAACTTAACGACCATTTTCAACTGCTAAAATTAATGTACATAAATTAAAAATGTTGCAAACGATTTAAATAGTTATTTTCAGCTCTACTTTATATTAATTTTTCGTGTAATGATCAACTTAAGCTTCAAATAGGTTTTTTCCCACGAACGTATGAATAATAAATCATTATACAAATATTTGGCTCCCATTTTAAGTTATAACCAGTTTTTCAAGTTACTGAAAATTATTGATTTGTTTTGAAAGTCAGCTATCAATTCTATGGTATAGGTACATGTATTAAAACAATGGATGTTTTGAATTTTGGACTCTTATTGGGCATTTGTCAAATATAATATGCAACACTGAAGAACTTTAATTTCGTTTTGGTATTAGTATAATACGTACATACAATCTAAAACATTCAAAATTCATAAAGCATCGAACTAAAAATTAATAATTTTTCCCCAGAACGTTGTTATTTAGAACACGAATGATGTGAATATATTGCATCAAGTAAAATAATCAGAATGATTTTATTATTTTATGCATGCTAATTTGAATCTACCATTCTATAATCAAAAATCATTTAATATGTAGATTACAAGTAGCTTGCGATTAATAATACTACGGAAGTGGATTGCTTTTTTTCAGTCAACGTTTTCTATTTTGACGAAAAAACAGCGGTAATTAAATAATTGTGGTAACTAAATGTAGCTAGTAATACAAAGTATTTAAAAAGTTGTTAAAACCCACAGCACCAGCATAAAATTTCATTCAGCGATGGCATAAATAAAAATCTTGCTCAATTATTATTTTAAATGAGTAGTAGAAAAAAAGTAGTTAGATAAATAGTTCAATAATTCTCGGCATTTGGTAATAATATAATTTTTTTAATCAATGTTCAATAATATTATTTTTGTAAATTGAAAATATTATAAGAAGTCCACATACATACGATACGTGTAAATACATGCATACATTATAGACAGATACTAACGATTTTCCTTTACACAAAATAATAATAGTATTTAATGCAAAATTTCCACCGAACCTGTTCTGATTTAGTAATTATTCTAGATTATTTCCCAATTATTAATTTATGCATTCAAGCACTTATTGAACTATTCATTTCGAGATATTTTAGGAATTCTCGTTTCCTTTCATTTCTCCGCTCATAATTAATTTATTATGGTTATAAATTGTATTTTCGTACTGGCTGAAACCATAATATATTAAAGCTCTTTAAATTATAGTCTTTTCAAATTCAATTCCTTCAATTCGATAAAAACTTTCCTTCTCAAAACTCTATTATAAAAAATTCACTCTAGCAAATTATGTCTTATTCTTTGTGTTAGCTTATATTTACCAAATTGAAGGAGAGATAATTATGGTAGAATGTACAAATTAAGAAAATTTTTTAAATAGATCACGTTTTTGATAAAATTTTACATCTTGAATTTTTTAATGCGTATAATTGTATTTTTGATGGTTTGCTGAAACAGGACAAACTTGTAATTGTTGATCATCATAAACTTAATGAAATAATCTTTAAGAGTATTTTAGAAATGCTTTTTCTTAAAAAACAAAAACCTTATTTGAATCTCTGATCTTGTATTTAAAATAATTAAATTTTTCAAATATTTATAACGTATACCTACTACTTCAAAATCATCAATTCTCGTTAGTTTTACTAAAATTAATTCGTTATGTAAATGTCAAAAAAGTAATTTTGTCTATAATTGCGTCAGTGAAATAAATCGCCGCGGAGCCCGTTCATATTTTCTATTAACATGTTAACACCGATTCTAATCACACCTTGATAAATGCGCTGAAATTAACGACAAAATGAGTCTCACCTTAGACCGGTCAGATTAATTATTTGATAAAAGTGGCACGGCCGAATTAACCGGCCTGAACCCGCGCTACCGGAGCCCGCCGGAGCCCGCCGGACCGCTGCCTTGCCGCGGTTTATCGCGTCGATCGGCAATAACTTCTGCTTTACGCCTGACCCAGAACACTGCCGCGCGTCGCGATCAGAGTCACCCGAAACGGAGGTGATCTCCTCCGAAATCGGTCGCCGGCCAGATCGCTCAAATAATGCAATCGCGAAGCGCAGCTCCACCTGGAAAGAGGCTCCTGGGCGCGGAAAAAAACGAGGCTCGCGATCAACTGCGCGCCGCGTAATTCGAGTTGCGATCACTTTTGATTTAGGCCCATGGCGTCGCCCTCTTTGGAAAGGCGCCCGGAAGATCGGAGGAAACCGGCGATCTTGATGGCCTCGATAGATTTTGGGCAGCAGCAGGTTGTCGCGGTGGAAAGTAGGTGTAAAGGCGATGTTTGTTTTGATCGCGATCTTGCGCGGCCGCCCGAAGGACGGGAATGTTCTGAGGTATGCTGCCAATGCTAAAGGTGCTCTCCTATAAATATTCATCGGCCAGGCCGAGAACTTTTATGAGCATTTCGGAATTTATGCTACTTGAACTTGCCCCGATTTTGAGAAACAGGTTCTCACAAATGAGATCAGAACTGCGGCCGATGCGGTACTTATGCAGTTTAGAATTAATAAAACATTTTACTGCTGTACTCGAGCGGAACAGTTTTAAATCTTCCTATCAGTGTTAAAACCGCTCTCCTTGAAGATTATAAATTAAATGCAGAAAAGTAAAGCGTTAAACAATAGAAAACAGTAGGCGGTGGCGCCGCGATTACGCCTGTCAATCACGAAGCCCTCTGCTATAAATTCCTTATTATTATTATTACCACCGGCCTCTGATTGAAACAATGACAGCAATGTAATTGAATTTAATAACAGTTTAGATCTCCAGATACATAATCAAGCCCAAGGCTCCAAGCTCTCGCTTGTGCGAATTAAAATTATCGTCGGGGAGCTTGCCACAATTCATGGCACCTTATTGTTGGCTGCAAATAAATCATAAAGGTCCTTAATTGCTGCCGCTGGCAGGGCAAAAGCCATCAGATGAATCTCTGAGCATCCCCGCGTCTTCTACAGTGTGATGTCATCTCCTGGACCAAGGACCTGCACTCGGCGCCCTTTGTTACACCTGCTCGAGGTGGGAGTGAATCATAATAGTCGGATCTGGGCAGGGATTTGCATGACTCGCACACCCGGGTCAAGATGAATTAAGCTGTCCATTAACTTTTTCAATTATTCATGGACCTGTGTTAGGGGCCTTAGAAGGAAGACGGAAGTGCTCGCCCCAGAGATTAACAGATTCCAGGAAGCGATTTTGCAGTAGCTGCTGCTGCTACTTTAGTAAAACAAAAACTGACAGTGTTTCAATTAAATGCGACTTCAGATTGGCACCTGCTCTAATATTCTTCTGGAAACAACTTGACTTGTAGCTCATAACATTTAAGTACCTTTGATGCTTTTTTATATAAATTATTGATGCTAACTTGTTAGATCAGAACGTTTTTATACTTTTTATGTTTCTTTTGTACCATTGTATGGGTTCTAAAGTTAATAAAACCAATTTTTCATAGTGCTTCCTCCTCCAAATAAATTTTTCGCGCGATAAGCAAGCTTTATGAACTTTTGTATTTCAAATTTGCACCTATTTATATTTTATTATTCTTTCGAGCAATAACACTTTGATTTATAATGTTTATTAGATATTTTTTTGTTCTAAAAAAATATACCATATGTTTGTATCTGCAGGTTTATAATCAACTCTTCAGAAAATTTGTTTCGCTCTGTTTTTCAAAATTGTATTAAAAAGCTAAATAACTAAAACAATTAAATTAACAATACCCAATACATTTGGTGATAAATTCAGACAGACGTTATCAACAATATCACATTCGAATGGGATAAGCAAATTTGTTGTTTATTTTCAAATAAATAAATTCAGTTGGTTGGAACTTTCCCCATGGGAATTTTAAAGTGAGTGTTTGAAATTTAATCGGAATAATTATAACAGATATGTGAATTTTTGTATTACATGTATGTTTATTTATACATTAACAATTTAATTTCCGATAATCAGTCGACTCAGAAAACATCAAATAGTAATAATAATAAATAAAATTATCACTTATACTAGTTAGAGTTAATACCTATATAAAATATACCACAAAATTAACATTTATCATTTTTTAACAAATTCACAATCGTTGTCAGTCTAAAGTACCACTTCCGCTTCCGGACATCCAGCATCGCATTAACCTTATTAGTGTTATATCGATAAAATAATTCCTTTAATAATAGTGTAATAGTCGTAAAAGTAATAGTCTCTTTGACGATAGTAAAGAAATGTATTTTTAAGTACCTCCTTTACAATAGTAGATATATAATTAAGCCCCGATAACCACTACCCTCTCTACCTGAATTATTAAAATCAATCGTGAATCTGATCGAGGCATCATTTTAAACTAGTCAATATCAAATTAAAAAAATGTAGTTGATTTTACACAGAGGTCGACAATAATTGCGGTTGAAGTTTGCATAGTGGTTCTGGTATCTGAGCCATAAATCACTGGAATCGATTAGTGTCGATGGAACTGCGCACGAGTTACGCAAGAAATAGCGCAGCCCGAGCCTCTAATGTATGGAATAAATTGCCTCAATTAAAGTGAATTAAATTAACTCCTCGTCCTGGAGCCTCGACTTAATCTCCGAGGAGCATGCTTGATGCTGGGATTTTTCATCCGCACACAAATCCCGCCGACATTTTGTCGCAGCCATCGTCTCTTTGTGGCATGCGGCCCGGCGCGGATCGGGGAATTTCTTTCTTGCTCTTGTTTCGGCTGCACAAGATTTTGAGTATCTGCCGCACACGACCGTGCCAAGGAATAAAATTTATTAAGCCGTTTCGCCGTCTATTAATTAATGTAAAAAGTTCTGAAACATGCTTTATTGGATTTCCAATTTGATTTGATTTATTCCGTTCGTAATTAATTTGTTTACAGGCATAATTTATGTTCCGTTCCGTGCTGACATGTTTTCAGGAGTTCGCAGAGCTCATGACTGCGATTCGATACAATTTTGAGGAATTCGCGTCGCGAGATTTGGCTAAAGGGACTAAACTGATCACTTAAACGATTAGTGTGTCACGTATAATTATACCACTCTGTATTTTCCGGTCTTGGAAAAGTTTTACGATGTATTAAGGTAAACGTAAGCTTAAATTTTAATTATTTCTTTACTTTTAAACCCTTTTAAAGTCTGCTTGAAGCGATGCCGTTTTTATTTAAATATTTGTATTTTAAAAATAAAAACTATAGATCAATCATATTGCCCTAGCAGGCATTTTAGAGTGATATTTATTCTAACCCTACAAATTCATATTGGTTGGAATCCTAAAAGTATTTGTATATTCCAAATTAATTATTTGGCCTTTTTTACACAGCACGGAAAACCCAGTTTTAATAATCGGTAGAAGATTTATAAAATACATATGTTTGGAAAGGCTTCTAAACTTTTTTAATTAAAATATAAAAGTTTATCCTGTGTATAAAGATTCAAATACATATAAGTAAAGGAAATTTTTTGCATATAACCATAGGCCTTATTTATATGAAGCACCATACATACTTTTTAAATTCTGTTTTTCTGAAATTAAAGTTGAAGGAAAGACCGACTTTTGTTTGCAACTTCAATTAAAATTATGATTATGTTTGCGTAGAATATTTCTTATGGTGAACTGAACAATTTAATTATACCTTTAGTAAAAACAATTTGTTGTTTTTAAACCGGCTGTAGTTATATGTATGTGTGTATGAACCTGTGTACATAATTTTGTACACGTTTTCTACATACATAAATAAGTCGCTTCATTGTTGAATTTTTATAATTTTATAGTGATATTGTTTTTAACTAGGCAACATTTCAAGAAGATATGCTCCTTCAATGCAATTAAATGCCAATCAAAATGTATAAAAATTGCATCGAGTCGCTAAGAAAACTGCATACGTAATTGCGTTTTTGAAATTTAATTATCTGCTGTTTTATTAGAAATAGGATTCTCATACGCCAAATCGAATTACAAAGTTTATGCATATGGGAAATCAATTGTAAGTAGTCATTGAGTTTTCCGCTCATCCTGTAAAATTTAATTTTGTGTAATTAGATCCTCTTATTCGGCAGCTCCACATTCATATCAAATATGAATGCTTTATAAGTTTTTTATTAAAAGGAAACAAAATTCAATACAAATTAGTAAACGTTTACGCAAAAACGAAAATTACTTAAATACTGCGGATCAAGCTCAAGATTTTGAGGATTTACATACATATGTATGTATATGGCCACTGAAAGCAAAATAATGTTTCCGTAACTATAATTTTAATATTACGATTCAAGTAAAAATGTGTTCTTTTTGATTGGAATAAACACATCGTATAGTGAACGCTAAGTGTGCCTTGGCAGCCACTTGCACATTACCTAGTCTATAGTGTAGGCTATCATAATGCATTTGTTGCGAGTATGTCAATGATTATTGCAAAACATTTGTTGTGGGTATGATGACAGTAAATATAATTTATTTCCTGCAAACCATCATCTGCCATGGCTTTTCTTTCAGAGCGTGTTTCTAAATTTCAAGTGAAAATTGAATCAGGATAGAGCGTGAAGTTTAGTAGAAATTTTAGACAATTTTTAGCGCAACTTAAAGTTTTACAAGCTCTAGTGCAATTGTAGTAAGAGGCTAAATCATTACAATTTTCAGTCTTATTTTCATCAAATGAAAGCATTTTGACTAGAACTGATAAAACACATTTTCTATTGGCCACAATTATATGATAAATACAAATGACATGTGATTGACATAAAAACCATTTCCGAAAAATTTAAGCAAATTAGTTTATTTGTAAAACCATAGAGACGTCAACATCACAAAAATTGTAGGAATTGAAGAAACTCGACCCTGAGATATTTTTCATCGCCAGCATAAGTCTATGCGGATTAACCCCAGGAAACCACTAAGCACCACATTTTTCGAAATGTATTGGCGATGCCTGTAATAAACGCCACCTTAAATTAAGTCAAAGAAAACGGATGGCTGGGAAACGCTTCGTGATCTGAAGAAAACTCTTAAGACTCTGTCAACGGACAATGGCGTAAAAATAAATTCCGTGATATATCAATCGTGATATATTTAAACTCCCTCCTAAATAGATTTTTTCAAAAATAATCCGACAAATTGCATGAGAACACGTGGGTGGGATTAAATTGCCACCATTTTCTGTATGTTTAGCTCCCTGAGTCAGCCGTGAGATTTGAAGAATTTCTTTCGTTACATTGTGCAAAGGTAGTAAAAGTAGCCGTAAGGCGCATAGAAACACGATCCGCAGCATAAATGGAAGTTTTGCATACAAAATCAAATAAGTAAATGTCAATAAACCCGCCCTTGAGATGTTTATTGTCAGTTCGCGAGCTTCGAGTGGAACTTTTAAATTCTGATAATCAAAATTATGGAAAACATCCGGACAAAAATTAGCGTCCGACAGATGAAAAGCGTTCCTTGGGGAATCTAATTAAGTTTGGAGGGCCCCGTCAACTTAAGAATTCAAAATGCGTAAATCTGTCACACCGGCTCAATCCGTCCTGTTGTCACTTTATAGAGCGATTCTGAAAAACCTCGTCGCTGGCGCCAATGTGATCATTTCAAAATCATGTAAAATGTGGGCCATGCAAATTCCAATTTACATAATAAACAAATTATGTCATTTTCATAGTTGACAGATAGCAGACGCCACTTCATCACTTCGGCTTAATGCGAACCCCATCCAGTTCCTGCCACCTTAGACGGCGGAAGTGTGTGCTCGGCGCTTGATGCACTCGCGAGATGACGCCAGAGATGAATTGATGCTGCGGCGAGGACGGCATTCCTCGCCTCTTTGCGCAAAATGCTTTTAATTTGCATGTCCAGTCTAACCTCTTTACAACTTTGTTAGCTTAATAGTGGAAAAAATCAATTGCTAGTAGCTGTGCAGTGCTTTAATCTTCCAGTTTAACACACCTCAACTCACCTCAAGAGGCTTTTGAAACAATTAACAACAAACACAAAACTAAATAAACAATTCAAACACTCGTAAGTGTACTTTTAGAATTTTATAAACTGAAATGAAGAGTTCATGGTTTCGCATGAAAAAAATACGTTGTACATATAGATATTTATTTTAAAAACTGCTGAACTACGTCCTGCTACGAAACAAAAATATTGACCTCTATAAGTAACTAATTATTAAAATATGAAAACGCTTTTATTTAGTCATTTGAATCACAATGAAATAAAACTAAAATAACCAAAAATGTGAGGACATAAAAATATGTTCACTGAGAAATAAATTTAAATTGACGTAAATTTTCGTGGAACCTAAATAAATAGTAAATGCTTCACATAGGTATTTGATTCTTTTTCCGTTATTTCCACCTAAATAAATATCTAAAAATAATAATATTCCTTCAAAAGTATGACAAAGTACTATAATTTTATTTATTCTATACAATAAATCCTTTAAATTTGGACAAACTCAGTCGGAGCTCCCAAAATTGAAATTATTTGGAAGAAAACAGGAACTTTTACCCTTTAATTTTAAAGATTCGGTTTGGGAATTAGTGTCACCAAATTGTTGAATTTTTGCTCAAATTAAAATAATAATAATATTTATAAAATAACCTCAGGTATGTTGTTATTTGGATTTTCTTCAATTCTAATTAAATTCTACAACTCATCAAATTTGTTCAAATATTTATGATTTTTTTGAACCATTAATCATATATATTTTTATTATTTATTTGCCGATTTAATAAAAGTGCATATTAAATAAATCGCAAAGAGTTAACATTTGCATTTATGTAAAATTCACGGAATCCAAATTGCTCCCGCAATTGCCCAGCAGCAGCCGAGTTGCAATTGAAAGGAATTCTGGCGAAGTTCAGCGGGAATCGAAAAGCTCCGGGGGCTGAGAGAGAAACGGCGACTGCGACGACACCCGCGCGCTTTTTCTCAGCGCTCCGGAGCTTGAAGCGCCCCTCGCATTGAGGAAACTGTTATACGCGATGTCATGACAGAAGCCACTCAGACTTCGTTCTTGCATGACATATTGAAAGTTTTGCATGGGTAATTGCTTTTAAGATTTCGTTAATTTTTGTGATTTATTTCGCAGTTCGAAAGATTTTCAATGAAGATTGATTGATAACGTTCTCTGTTAAACTTTAATCATAATAAATAATAATTAAGGTGGTTGCTCATTAAGCGCGGATAAATTATTCGGCGTCGAAGGAATATTGCAGAATCAACTTAATTTCTGCCTGCAAATTGGTGGTAGTTAATATTTATTTATTCACACGTTTTCAATATTTTGCACAAATGCCTTGATATATTTATAAGTAGGTAAAATATTATCAAATTAATATATATAGAAAACTTATATTCTAATATTGAAATTCAGCAATAGCAAATTGTAGAAAATTTGATAAAATAGGCTTTTATGATTTTAAATGGTCAGTGAATTTTAATCAATTATTCGACTTTTGATAAACTACATATTCAACTTCGATTGTTTTAAATCGGGTAAATTGAATAACAATGTCTTTCACTTACATAAATAAATGCTAATTTAATTTAAATTAAAGTAAATAAGTTGTAACGATTTAGGCAAAGAGTGTGGTGAGATGAGTGGAGTTATAATTGAAACGTTTAAATTCGGTCGCACAAGGAACATGGGAAATAAAAGTATAATTGTATTTACGAAAGCAGGTCAACTCGGATTTGCTTATCTCAATAGGATTTAAGTTTGATGATGAATATATTTTGAAGATTAAATTATTAGTAGTAAATGAGATTCTAAAGTTTGAATATTTTCATACTTTTTGGGAATAACAAAGTTTTGAATTGGTATAGAACAATATACAAATTGAGTTAAAAATCAGAACGAAAATCTGCTATGTTACATCATAAACTAGAAAAGCCAGCATAAAAAGTTCACTAAAAATAGGCACCTATTACCTGGAACAGTCCATGAAATTGCTCATATACTTTACATAATAATGTACGGTCATTGGTCTCCGGATAAATCAATTTTTTGCGTCGGACTGGGCCCAGAGTCAGGCCAAATTGATGGCGATCGCTTCTAAATTTGTGGTAATCGGACACAGAAAAGAGCCGCACAAAAACCAGCAAGAAGCCAATCGCTGGCCAGCACTGCCCAAATCCGAGCCTGCACCTGTCCACGGGGCGAATTCCTCAGGTGCGTAATCAATCACAGGGCCGCGAGTCAGTTTCCGTGCCCCCAGCCAAAAGTTGATGAATGACCAAAGGGGCCGCCGGCGTATGCCTAATGCCCGGGCAAAAATTGCTAAATGCCCAAGATTTAATTTCAGATACGAAAATATCATCGAAAATTTGTTTTTCGACTGCATACACATCGCGGGTCTTGGGCGGGGCGGCGCGACGCGGACTCGCGGCAGCCACCGCGCGCCGCGGCCGTCGCGGGCTTATCTTCAATTAAGGCGAATCAGATCCGTCCGTGAGAATGAGCCTTCGTAATCTGTCGTCGCGAGCAAAAAAACAATTGATTTATTAAAGGTAGTTAGATCCAGGGTCCCTGGACTCGCTGGGTCTGCCGGCGATAGCATCTCCGGCTCGAATTGCCCGCCGGAGTCCGACGCGCACTTCGGCAGCACTGCGACGTGGTTACACTTAAATTTTAATGATTTAATCAAGCGACGCTGCAGTTTGTTTGCTTAAGGTGAAGGCCATCGGCGAGTGGCTCTCGTCATGAAATTTAAATAAATCATCCGTCTTCGGCTCCTCGGCCTCTTGATGGCTTCTTTTTGTTCAAATTTCGTCCAAATGATCACAATTTGTTTATGGACTCTCCCAACTGCTTCTGAATTATTCAACTAAACGCGCCCCAACGCACGGCTTGAGGAAGCGATGAAGGAGCAAACTTGTCGACCTGGCATATGGGAAGACGTTCTTGTGAACAACTCCTTGCACTGCGGTTAATAATTCGTTAGCTAATTTGGCAGCTACTCCAAAATTTATTTGAGTCCTTACGAAATCTCTACAATAATTATCCTAGTGTATCATTCGAAAGGTATTTAAGATCACCTTCGCAGAAAACTTCATTTCTATCTCATAAAGACATCCTATTTCTTTCTCCCCAGTCTACAAAAATAATAATATAATAATAATGCTCTTTTTTAAGATATCCCATTTTAACACATTTTGTGATTACCTTAGACAGTAGTTTTAAACTTTTAAATTTGGAAACGTTAAACTTCAAAAAAATGTTCTCAAAAATTATAAAAATTGTTTAGTTTGAATGAATACTTTTTCGACAATCACACATTGGTTTTCTGAAACGACTAATATATGTTTAATGTAAAATAATCTTCAAATTTCTTAGAGCTCGTATACAATTTTTATTTGCAGAAATCAAATGAAAAGTCTATTAATTAAACAATATTCCACAATTTCCGTAAAACTTCGATGGGGTATGCACAAAATGTTTTTTGTTTAGTTGCATCTATTACCATTTTGAACGGAACTAATTCGCATAATATTATGAATGAAAAATGTTTCTTAGTAAATTTTTCAAAGATGTTTTCTTAGCCGACACGATATTATCATTATAAATATGTGTATGCAATGAAATATTGAGCCTCTCTCCCTCGTTCTTTGTTTGATTTGATTTTGAACTTTATTACAAGTAAAAACAAAACTGAATTCTTTAAATAAAAGTGTCTTCTGATTGATTCAATCGTCTAATAATACGCTTTGCGGAATTAAGTTCTTCCTTTGTAATAACTTGTTTTCTTTAGCGGAATCACTACTGAACAATTTTGAAAAAAATAACAAAACAATTTAGATATAAAGAAATTCAGGTTTTTTAATCGGAGGTTTTTGTTTTTATTTTGTATAAATTCCAATGAAATGAAATTTTTAATTTTTGTAAAGTTTTGCAATTTAATATACCTAGTATATACATATTTAAAATAAATGACCAATTAGAAAATAAGGGAATATTAAAATCCCAATACTTAAAACTAATATTTGAACTCCTTCATAAATTTTAATTAAAATTTCCCTTAGGCAGTTAAAAAACACTCTGCTTGATCATTTTCGTTAGTTGCGTATCAACTTTCATGAAGTAAAAACACGAGGGTGCTACAACATAGGGTTTCTTCAATTTCTGTGTCTATTTTGGGCGAGTACGTGCCTGAGAAATGGGTGTACTTTTCAATTTTGTCTATTTTAAGTGCGTATTTGCTTGCAAAATGGGCCAATTTTTAAATTCCCGTGTCTGCTTTGGGCGTGTTCGAGCTTGCGAAACGGGCATACTTTAAAATTTATGTCTTTGCTTTGACAATTTTTGTGACTATAACGGGCGTATTTGCCCACTATATTGAAAAGGGGATAGGAATCCTACAATGAATGAAAATATACCCGCCTTACTGGAACAGGGTTTTGATCGCTTGTTGGATTTTCCAGATTACTGCACCGCAGTTATTTTCAACTGTATATTCATGTTCGAAGAATTCCCAGATCAGTAGGAATAGATTCTAAAATATTACCTACGGATTAAAACGGTCCTAACCAGTTATTGAAATATTTAAGAAAGAGGAATTTCTATTGAAAACATTCTCTTATACCGCGTTACATTTAAGAATAACATAAATGTAAACAACTAATATTTCTAGAAACATCCCGGTTTTTCGAATTTATTTGCATTTCTGTCTATCTACATATTTAAAGACAAAGATCCACTGCAGCTATAAAAAAAAACCTTATTTACTCACAGTTGCGCTGCTTGTAGAAAACACGTTTCTGAAATAAAACGAAAATAGAATGTATAAGAGACTGTAAACAAAACAAATCCAGAAATCGCGACAAAATGTACTACAAATGCTGAATTCGCTCTTGTGCAAAATGTCAAGATATTTTCGAGCTCACAGCATGCAGTGGCGAACAAAGCCAAAGGCAAAGCCAAAGTTTGTCTAAGAAAATGTTTTTTTTAAAGGCCCTCGAAATGTCGCCTCATTCTGGTTGACAAAGCTCCTCCCGGAAGCCACGAAAGGCGTCATTAGCGTTTTCAATAAATAACAGAGCAGCTGACGCACGGACATGCCAAAGAAAACAATTTCGAAAGCGACGACGGAGGCTCCCCGGGGCGAAAAGCCCGGCAAATGAGTGCACCCGTTCGAGCCGACAATTACCAGGTGAAAAGCGTGGAAGTACCCGTGAAACGGATGCCCCCTGGAACCCCTGAGACCCATGAAACCCGTGAAACCCGTGAAACCCATGAAACCCATGAAACCCATCGCCATCGACAGACCCGGGCGCGGACTTTCCAAACAAACAATGCCCACGTCCACCTTGCGAAACGGCTTTTCGCATATGACGTTTTTCGGTGAGGACTGCGGAATTTCTTACCTTTTTGCACCTGTGTTCGTGCACACAGCTGACCACAATCGCAGCACGGCCGAGTCAAAAATCAACACGACAACGCGCCGCGACACACGAGAGCCGGTGGAAGTGGTGTGGCTTTGGCTTTAACAAGGTCGTTGAAGGCCGTTCGTTCGCCAAACACTCGGACCGGGCTCAGGAATGCGAGTGGAAGCGGACGGCATTGGTACAGAATTTTATATTCACGCCATATTTTCCCCGCGATACGCGGCCCATCAGCGGTACGCTCCGAAGCATTGTAAATAAGCGGCCGAAACCGCGAAAAAGCAGCCTCAACTCGAATCCGATGAACCACATTCAGCGACCAGCCAGGTCAGTCACTGGCCGCCGCTCGTTAAGCAGATTCATCTGTCTATAGGCAGAATCTGACTTTTATGGCACTCGAAAATTTGTGGCTCTCGACATCGAAGACGTGAAAGTTGACTCCAGCGCCTTCTTTTCGAGATGTAGAAGCCGCGAATTCCAAGACGAAGACAAGATCCGTTTATTTACATGCTGACGCGGCAGAACCGCTCGACGGAAGAGTTGGCGCTTCGATCCGCGGATAAACGTAAGCAACCTCTTGGACGCGTCTATCGAGTTGACCCCGAATAATCTAAATTCTGGATCTTGAGGGACTGCTTAGCACCCGAGTCATGCACTCCTCATAATTGCCACCTGTTGTCGGAAATCTCGCCATCGAGTGCGTTCGGTGCGTTCGGTGCGTGCAGCGAAAAACACTTGGAATGCTTTCATATAAAATTTTCTGGCATTCCAGATAAAGTCGCGGGGCATCCTCGACGCGAGCTGACCGGCTTCCAGCTTCCGTCGAGCAGTTTTTGCACGCACTCTGGAAAATGGCAGGTTATTCGATTGCGTCTTATTGATAAATATGCATCCGCGGCTGCCCAGAATACGAAATGAATCGCGAACATGCCGCAGCGCTCGCGACTCTTTTTGTGGAGAAACTTATTGTTTAATTAAATTTTTCGAATGCCTTTGGGGAAAGATTCTCCGGAGGACCGTCAGCGAACGCCTGATGCTCACCAGCCCCAGAAAGGGCTGATTGCCGACTTCCGGTCAGAACTTTAAGCCACTTAATTGCGCCAAATAATAACTAATGACTTTATTATTAACTTTGGTTTTTCCAGTATATCTACTGTTTTACTTGTCAGTCCATTTTATTTAGTATCGTCAAAATTGGGATAAGTGTTACCCTTTTATAATTATATGAATAAAGTTTTTAATGCCATGGGCATTTTGGGCTGAATGCAAATCTCCTCAACATTGATGAAAATTATGTGATTTATAAAAGGTATTAAAATGGCTTTTAGTTTATATGTCCAAATCAAGTGCAACAATTTATTTTTGGTACATTAATGTTGCTTAAGTGTACACTTTAAATACTTAGCTAGTTTTAAAAAGAAGAATAATAAATAAAAATGCATAACTAATATAGAGTTTACTTGTTTAAAAATAATATTTGCAAAATGCAATGAAACCCCAGTTTTATGTTTAAGTATGTAATATATACTTTACATACATATGTAACCAGTCTCATTTCTATCGTAGGGTTCATGAAGAAAAATCTGATACTTTCACGAAAAAAATGTAAACAATGCGGAAAATGATGACGTTTTTATTAAATCTATAAGTTTTTTTTCCAAATATTGTATGTACATATAATACACGGCGAATATATGTACGTATGTACACAACAACCGAACTGAGACAAAAATTATTCATTGATTTTACCTTCCATCTATTCACAAACGTAAATACATTCAATAATGATATTGCTGAGACTGAAGGAACTTCAATTTTGGTTAATCATATTATTTTGAGCACTTCCTTTTTTACTAAAATAAATCAAAATTGAGTAAAAAGTATAACCATAAAAAATTCAAATTGTTCAAAATAATTCCATTATACCAAGTTAAATAAAAGCGAATACATGAAATAGCACATTCAAGACAAATAAATTTCGGGCATTTAATTAAGCTTAGAAATTGTTCCAATTTTATGGTAATTATTAAAATGAGCAGATTAAAAGATTAAATAATAATAATAGCCAATCTCATTGTTCTGCTCATTAGTATTTTTCTATAACAAAATCAGAAACCTCCAATCAAACACGAGAATGGAATCAAATTATCAAATATGTTGGGAAATGGGTGCCACGGATTTGAATTGGGCAGGTAAGCTCCTCCCTTCCGCAATCATTCCAGTGGCGTTTGAGATATTGGAAAAGCTAATTTCTAATGTCCTGAGCACACGGAAGCAGCCGACGTATCCGGAACTTTGACCGCAATTTTAATGGGCAATTACTTGCTAGCATAATTGTCGTCCTATGGCCACAGTGTTGTAAATCGAATGGCGAAATTGAAATTTTACCCATCTGCGGACCTGACCTGGAGCATCGCAATTACATTTATTGCCAGCCCATTACTATGCTAATTGATATGCTGTGGATGCGGTCGTCCCAAAGACAATCGACAGCGTCCACCGCGGCAGACAGTAATGTTGTTGTATTGTCAATTTCGAGCAATTTATGTTAATCAAATCTGTATTTATGGCAACATTAAGACTAGCGTGACAACCTGTAAATGCCAATCCGTCCACTGCATCGCCCATCCGCGAGTGTCCATTCTGAGGCTCACCTCACAAAAAGAGGCTCGCTGCACTCGGCGCGATTTCGTATTCGCGTCAGGACCCCGCGTATCGGAGAAAATACCAAAGATGGGCGAGGGCCATGTTTTGATTGTTGATCGACTCAAATTGCAAAATTGCAGTCCCTTGCAGTCGTGATAAGTGCAACTTTCTCACATTTTTCGTGAATGGAAGGTGCTGGGTTTTCTTTGCGCCATTCATATGTAAATTGTGGGAGATTTTCAATCAATTTTATTGGATTTCTGGGTGGTGTACCCAGAAATGGGTGTGCTTTTGGCACAATTATGCTCGTTGTGATTCTGATGCACCGCCAGGGTACCGCTCGCGGTTTTTGCATTTCGCTCAAAAGGAACTGGGTTTTCAGTAGAAAGCGGTCGCCTGTATCTTTTCTTTGAATCTCCAACATGCTGCTGTCTTTTCAGAACTGATTCAGATGGAGTGTGGCATGGAGTTAAGGAATGTATGACATTCAGACGTTACGTGCAACTGGAGGCTTTTTTATTTTATGAAAAATGTGACTCGAGCGAATGAGTAAGAATTCATTTTGTTATTAATTGTTCAAATATTATTTAAAATTTCTCATTAAGATAGTATAGAGAACAAAGTCTAACACACAACTTGATTTTCGTTTTACATCCCTTCATTTAATTTGATTATCCTTTAAACGTATGTACACCCATCCCTCGATTTACGTGGTTTCTATTTTATCAACCATTACACCAAAATCTCTTCAAATACTATCAAATAATGAAAATAAAATTGTATTAATCAGGAAATAAACATTAGATACTATAGTCACTGAAAATGATACCAGAAATTAAACTTTTATTTCCAAAGTAGTTATCTTATTTTTATCATTCCTATTTTACGTTGAAATGAAAGAGTGAATTATGAACATTTTAATTTGTTTTACATGATTCTACATATGCCCGATTGATCTGCGGAACAGGTGTATAAAAAGTTAATATATGTAATATGTTGAAAATAATTAAAACGCGGTCAACTTTTAAGGATAAGTATTGTATGTGTATTGAAATCTAGTTTTATGATTAGGCCATTTCGTATAAGTAACATAGATAGCTTAATTTACTCAATACCAATTCTTTTACATATACCAGCTTTAATAATATCTAAGAAATAATGAAACTATTTCTTACTTTCTTACATTTAGCAAATTTTGTTCAAAAATAATTTCGAAATAATCCTTTTGATTTGAATAAATAAGCCGATGTTGTACGACTCAAATTCAATTTGTTCACTATTTATCAACTCAAACCAAGAAAAGTCTTATAGACAAAAATAGAATAAAGTATAGGTACTGAAATTATAATATTTGCTTAAATCAGTAAGGACCCCCTGTTGATGGGGCCAAGGGCACACACACACATCCCCTAGATAGTCCGAGTTCAGACAACTGATTTTTAAAATCTCTCCCTGGGGATCTCGAAGAGGAGTAATTCATCATCGTGGATTGCCAACTCATAAAAACTTAAGCGATCCGAGGTTTAAGAACAACACAAGATCTTGAGTCTTGGAAGGAGACAATCGCGAAGAATTTATCGCTTGAGATGTTCGTCGACGCAGGCACGTCTAGTCGGCGCTGTCGCGGCCATCCTTGACTTCCTTCTGCCAAAATAAGCCCGCGTGCACGTCAGTCGGGAGTGATGCCATTATGCGCCGAGGCCGGGTTTGGCTCCGGTGCGCGGTGGTGAGCTGCGCGCGCAGCAATCAGTGTCACTTGATCGTTTGATCGCCACCAATCAGTCGTCAATCACAACCTGCCGCAGTCGCGGCGCGCTTGAGCTGCGCGCCTGTGAAAATCTATTAACCGCGGCAAGTCGCGGGCCGCGGCCGGTGGTGATTTACATCCACTAATTAGTCGCTGACATGAAAATGAAATCATGGCTTGTAGCCGTGACAGCTGGCAGATTTGTGTGGGAAGCGATTTTCAGTGTCGAGTTTTTGAATGCAAATTTTATCTCGGCGCTGATCGATCACCCTGAGAGACACAGAATCCGACGAGGACCGATAAGAAGACGCAGACGTATCTGGGCGGTGGCCCGCCAAAGAAACGCTCTCTTGGCTCGCGTCTGCATTCGGCCAGATGGTCCGCCGGCCAGACGGCAGCGACTGCTCTTCGTGCAAATTTAGTCAGAGTCATGATTCAGTGGTCCATTTCGCGGGAAGCTGCCACTTGAATGGAGGTGCGCGGCTGGAGTCATGCTTTTTCCAGCAATCGCGTTTGATAAGCTCCAGAGTTAAATATCAATTTGGCAGACGGCAGTGAGTTGGCACTCCAAGTATCGCTTTCATGTTTTTTCCGAGTTTGGTCGCTCACATGTAAGTCACTCATTTTTAAGATGAACTCTTACGCCAGACTTTTCTGCTGTAACATTGAAAAAGGCAATTTTCTAATTTTAAGGCAATCTGAACTTGATAATTTGAAGATAACTTCGAATTATCAAGTTCAAGGTTGAATTTCCTGGTCACGGCTGTGAAAAGTGTATGAATTTCGAAAAATAAAAGAGAGACGCGCCAATATTAACTAAATTAATTCGTTATGTACATATTATATCGAAAAAGTCATCCATATTTACTTCAAACCTTAAAAAATTCGATATTTTGCTCTTGCTTTTATAACTCCCAACAATCGCATAAGTATATGACCTTGCGTATATCTCAAACTCTCTTAGAGGATTCACGTTTTAGTGTATATTTTCCTATTACATAATTTAACTTAAAATTTTCACATTTTATAGTTCGATTTCTTTGCACCCTTTACAATTATAACCAACAACAAAATTCACAATAACGGGCTGCTTTGAAATCTACTAAAACTGTAATAAAATCTAAAACCTTCTCCATAAAATAAACTGAATATTTAAATTTCTTCAACATAAATTTTCAATCTTTTAAATTTTATTGTGGTTTCCATTCTGATATTCCTATTGTTTTTTCAAAAATGTTAAATAAATTTAAATTGTTAAGGGCAATTTAAAATTGAACCATATTTAACGTTGCATTCAAATACCCGGAGTACAATTTTTCGTTTGGGAGATTTGTTCAGTCAGAAAAAAATAAGCATACAAATTTTTGTGTTTATATTCGCTCATATCAAATCAAAAATTATATTATATTAAATGTTTTAAAATCATATTGAAAAATATCTAGAAGGGAAACTGATATTTTTATACGTTACTCTAGGAAATAAAGTTTTACTGGTATAAAATACCAAAATAAATTGACCTAAAAATCATAAGTGTTTTAAAAAATTCACAATTTAATAAGAAAATTTAACTACACCCATATGACCCTTTATTTGGTGCTTGAATTATAACAAATGTGTGATAAGGAAAAGTAACTTTGAATTATTTTCTAATTTTGAGTATTTTTTATTAGTGCAAGCCGAAAATGCTTCTCTTGTGAAAAAATTGCAAATTATGGTCGCCATTGAACTCAAAATACTTGAAAAAAATCTATTTTTATAAATCCACAAAATTAAATTTAAACGATACTTCAAAAGTCGTTTCCGCTTGGCTGTAACCTCATTTTAGCGACAAAGGCGTTGACTATTATTTTATAATTTTGCCGCTGCAAGTATGAGTATCGTCAAATTTCGAAGTATGAATTAAAGCGATCTTAGTTTTGTTTCGCTATTACGGGAGATGACGAATCTTTCAATATTTGTACTTGCCCCTTCTTACTAATAGGAAAAACAATTCCAAGCCACATTAACCCTGATGGACCAAGGATGCAGACTCATCTCCTCGATTGAGATGAGGAATCCGCGAATTATTCACCGCAGCTGGAGGCAGCGTGGCTCAAAGTAATTTCCAATTGGCGTCTTGAGTCAGGTACCGCCGGAGTTGAGCGCGGACGGAGGCTCAGAAGATGTTCCCGTGAGTCAGGGGAGTGCTCGCGACGCGTCGTGCCGGGCGAAATTAAAGAGCGGGGGTCGGCGAAAAACTTCATTTGCATGGCATTTCCGACTTGTAAAAATAGAATTTTCAATGAGATTATGCACGTGGAGTGCGAGCTTTGTAAATTTATTTTATTTCAGCAAGTGGGCGGCACGTGACTTGATATGTGACAGACGCAGCTTCGCGCGAGATAAATATTTTTTTTTTTTCGTTCGCGACTTGATGCCGCGTCGATACCGCTGCAAGTTTCTGTCTGTTCCGCGCTGCGCTTGTCGAACTTCCTTGTGGAAGCGTTGCGCAAGGCGTCGATAGCGTGGAAACTTTGCGCGGTCGCTTCGAATCTTAAATTCGCTGAGGAGCTCCCCGGACGATAGTGCGATTCGCGGTCTCCAAATGTCAGTTCTACGTAGATAAATTTCAGCGCTGGAATAATTTATCACAAAATATATGTAAAAATGAGAGGGGGGATATCCGCAAATAGATGGGCTCACATTAACTTAAGCACATATTTAGCATAATTAGCTTGTTTTTGATGTTTCGCTCCTCGGCAGCTTTCTATAAACTGGACTCCAAAGTGTGGAATTCCGAAAATGCCACCGAAAGATTTACTGGCCCGACATGCTTTCAAACATCTGCGAATTTAAGATAAATCAAAGATCGGAGTATAATGGCCCCCGCCCCTCCCGCGCCGCCTCCCAATGGACCGATCATAATGGTCTCGAAAAGCCAGCCAAATGTGTTTATCATATGAAAGGCAAGTGACATCAGGAAAGTTATGAGGAACTTTATA
The DNA here is from genome assembly GCA_959613345.1 of Tolmerus cingulatus. Lineage (NCBI taxonomy): Eukaryota > Metazoa > Arthropoda > Insecta > Diptera > Asilidae > Tolmerus > Tolmerus cingulatus. The sequence continues at coordinate 18,366,345 of OY390708.1, read as the reverse complement.
ATTTATTCCCCGCGTCAGTTTTATGCGCTGGGTGCCTTCGAGAGGAAGAGATTTCGCCCCCGGCAGATAAACGACGAAGATAGACGCCTCGCTTTTTGGATAAGATTGTCGAAGCGCACGCCAGCCGCCAGCCGCTTGAAAAACAATAGGGAGCTTTTTTGGATTTGAATCCAACAATAACTTAGCATAAATTTCAGCGCGACATTAATCACGGGAAATTTACATCCTTTTAATGCTGGATTAGTCGAATTGAATCGCTCTTGCAATTTACTCCTTTTACTCGAAATTTTCATAATTATGCAATAAAGTTTTACTATATAGAATCATGCACCTAGAGTTAAGAACAAACCTATTGAAAAACTCCCAATTAAAACCTTATTTTCATAATTACAATTTAATCTATTTCCTTGCAAAAACCGATGTTTCGAACATAAAGATGTATGAAAATACAACTCGTCGAATGATATTAACCATAACTTGAGTTGAGTCGCTCATGAAGCTTGAATAAATTAAGCAAATCTTAAGCAAGGTTTAACCGAACTTGAAACTAAGCGTTAGGCTTGGTTGACTAAGTAAAAAGAAACCCTCTACTATTTTGTAGAGCAAACCGAACAAAAAATTTAAAATTAAAGAGCAACGTGTAAGATTAAATTAGGAGCCTTAGGTATGTATAAGAATAATTTAAGTATACTTACTTGTAGTTTAAAGTCAGTATATAATACGAAAAAGTGCTGCTTAGGTTTTTACTTACCTTTTCTATTATCTTCGTTGTAGCACATTTATTTTTATATATAACCTTTTTTCTAAAATAAAGTTTATAAATTCCATTTTTGCATGCCGAAATAATTTCTTTGCTTCAATATGCTCCAAATTTCTCAACAAAGTTGTTTAAATGTTTCCCCTTACACACTTAAAACTTTTGTAGAGTGGGAATTTGCGTGGGTTGTTGATATAAAAACAGTCGTAATAAACTACACTTTATTAATATAATTAAATAATTAAAGTTTTCGTAGTTCTATCAACGTTTCAAACTCAAACATGAAAATGTATAATATAATGCACATGCGGTTGTAACTTGCAAGATTAAAGTCAGCGCCACGAATGAGTTGGGTTAAGTTTAAAAACAAATTTTCGTAATTTAGTTTACGCAGATTTGAATGAAGATTTTCATTTCTAAGCAAAAATATTTATAACAAAATAAAAATTAATAACCAATCGCAAATTCAATACGCAATTTCATAAAAGATAAACTGCAAAGATACAAAACTTCAAGTGATTCGATGCATATTTGGTTGAGTTGCATAGTTACATTAGTTTTAACAAAAACGCGATTAAAGTTCGAGTTAACTCAACACCGATGTTTAGCAAGGATAAATTATAAACATTAGAATGTAATACTTATGTTATTTTTATAAACTATGTCATACTTTTTTATTTCTTTAGTATGAAAGTCAATAAAATAAATATCACTGTCAATCGTATTCGTTTAAATAAAACTTAACTTGTTTCTATAAAATCTGGGAAATTGTGGGATAAGCTAAAATTATCTTTTTTTCATTGCTAAAGTGTATATTCCATAAATTATTGCCATAAAAGATGGTTAGGAAATTCACTGAGTAAATTAAATGCCGCGATAATTAGGTTAAAATAAGTCAAATGTTAATTAAATAGATAAAATAGTGATCAATTTGAATACACGCTCCCAGATCACATGACAATTAAATGAAACGCGTTAAGCGACAGCCGCTGTCGGCATGCGGTGGGAGAAAAAACGTAGTCATAACTTCTTTTCAATGTTCAATATTTGCTTATGGTAATCGATTAAAAAGATTATGAGATTTGCGAATTAGCGTAATGCTCACCGAGCACAGCTTCACTGAGCAATTTGCATTTTTAGATAACCAGGTGGCAGCGCGCTTTATTGCGCTAAATAAGTGCAGGAGAAATTCATTATGCAAATTGTATTCACCAAGAGCAGCTTGAATGAATGAAATGTAGGAAATGCGAAATAGAAAGGTTTTCCCATATTTAAACTTTTCGGATTCTTTAGAACTGAGCTGAGGAAGATGAATTTTTATGAGAATAGACAGCCGGTACCTGCGTTGCTATGCAATAAAGCTCGTGCCTTTGCTTCCGGAATTCCACCTTTTAATGCAATCTTCATAAGATCCAATTAAAGTATGAGCATGATGTTCAAAATTCGCGGAAAAAAATGTCATATACGAAAAGGAGCTTAAAGTTCAGGGGAGCCTTTGACGACATTTCATAAACTGGGACGGATTATGAGCGATGGCCCCATTCTATTGTGTTCCTTTGCTTTCAGAGTTTTACAGAAAAAAGGGAAGTGATATTTGCACTCAGTAAAAAGTTTTTCGCTTATGGAATTCTGCTTCGGTGATAAAATAGCATAAGTCTCCAGTAAAGCAACGACAAATGGCACTCTAAATAATATACACTTGAAAGTAAACTGCAGAAATTATAATTTTTGTAGACAGAACTTAAAAGTTTTAATTTGAAGTCCTTTTATGTCTTCAAAGATATGAATATTGCTGCGGAAAAAGGAAATAAGGGTATAAAAAGAAGTTGACTTTTCAGTTTTGAATATTTTTATTATAAAAATAAATGGAAAAGAGTGTATTTAGTCACGTCTATTAAGAACGATATTTAAGCAATTTTAAAGTTTACTGTTCAGCCTTTTAAATTTTTAAGGTTTAAGGATTCTAGTATTCTGTGTTCTATGAAAGTGTCCACAGAACGGCCAGGATTAAGAAAGTGTCCTATATATGTACATACATTTCACAACGATTATTCGGAGATTAAAATAGAGATTTGAATTCGAGGCATATGTAGGTACATACATGGATTCTTACAAGATTAACGCCTCCAATTTCAAGGTGATGAACAAAGTACCTTACTTCTGAATATGTTGCGAAATATTAACGCTCTGAAAATGCCGCGAATGATGCTGATGTGCATCCAACGATACTCGTACATCAGGCTGGACCATAAAGCGGATCATAAAAAATTTGCACCTGCCACCTGTTTCGAGGAATTAGCATACTAAGAAGGTGTGTTTTTGTCGCGACACTTCAGCAAACGTCCCCGTGTAAACTGATATATGTGCACAAGGCGAACTCCGATGCTCTTTTAATTAGCACGTTAGCATCCCTGTTGTTCCATTTAATAGTGCGGCATCGATCGATTGAGACAAAATGAGGATGCTGCCCGTGGAAAGAAGCTGCGGCCATAAATCACTTTGCGATGTTCAGCGACTTTGCTGCTCGGTGTCAGGTTACCTTTGTGCCCGGCCGGACACCCGATCCGCCTTGCTAATGGGACCATAATCGGAATTTTCCAGACAAGGCGCACATGAAAGACGTGATCTGAATTTGTCACCTGAGTGGCACTCGCTCGATGGGTCCAAATGCTTAATTAATGCGGAGATCAATACGCACTAAAATGCGTTGAGGCGCTGCGTGTGAAAGTCTCCACTGGCGTCAAAGTCGTTAATTGCGGCAATAAAATCGTTTATGATATGCGTGCTGTGGCCGAATGGCAGTTAAACTCCAAAAGGTGATGAATTCGCCGCATTAACATTCCTTGACGAAATATTTTACATTTCGACACTTCCCTGTTTTTATTGCTTCTTCTCGGATCTGAGGTTGGATTTAATAAAAGCTGCCCCGGCTTGAGTTATTTCACTTTTTCTCATAATTAGGCATATTTCCATATGTCAGTTTCACCTGTCGCCCTTTTCACTTAATTTTCTCTGTAAGTTGTTTCTTCAAAATTGTCCTTTGCTTCCCTCCATCACCTAGACACTTAGCGTTTATCTTACCTGTTTAAGTATTCTACGAAGGATATTTCTGACTTTTGGCATAGGATTTTGTTTTGCCTTGCCACAGTGTGTTCTTCTAGTTGGAATTCATTAATTCGAAGCTATGTTTTTATGACAATGATGTACATAGATCTCATGGCATTTTTGCCTGATTTCTTATTGCGTTTCAATTTCTGTATGAAGAGAAATCTCCTTGAAGACCGCAAGAAAGTACCTAATATAACAATTTATGATTTTTTTGCACTATATAAGGCGCAGGCATTCCTTGAAGCGAAGTGAATTGTTGTAAAACGAATGTCAAGCCTTCGATTGTTGGAAATTCTTTTGTCAAATTGCCATGATATTTATCTATCCCCCCGAGCTTCACACCTCCAAACAGATATATTTTTGGATTAAGTTTTTGACACAAAATGAGTATAAAACCAGGTAATTTTATATTATTTTCGTGAAAATAATACAAATAAAATGTTTGATATTTATCGCAATATTTCCTGGCAATACCGAAAACGATTTGCGGAAAACAGAAATATCGATTTTGTGACTGAATATAAATTAATTTCAAAAAATATTAAACATCTAATTTTCATCGATTATCTTAAAGAAAAAAAAACAAACAAACAAACAATTATTTGATTGTCTTCAGCTTTAATTTTTAAGATCCTGTTGATTTCGGAGAGTGAGCTGTGTTTATATTTATGTTTAAAAAGTTGTTTTGATTTTGTCAGTCGGATATGTATCCATTTTTGAATATGGATGGGTGGATGTGATTTTAGTATAAAATTCAATATAAGATATAGACATTTTACAAATTTTTTTTTTTTTTTTTTTTTATTATTGAAGCTTTTGATTTACAAAAATTTACAAAAGGGATTAGATCGTCAGGCGATCTCTAGCCTTTCTTATTACAACTCTTATAACTAAAATTGGGCTATATCTCCTACAGCCATTGCTGTATAGGGGTTTCATGTTGCACTATTCTGGTCCGGTTTAGCAGTTGCTGGTGTTGATGTTGTACCTCTTCTTCAGGCTGCGTCTGTAGTCCTTGAAGATCTGGTACAGCAGTGACACTCCTACTAGCGTTGTGAGGACTATGAGGATTGTTTCTATCCGTTCAGACTCAACGTCCACCGGGCTGACGATTACGGAGTTTACAACCTCTCCCTTATTGTCGACTTGATTAGACTGTGTAGTTCCCATGGTTGCGGCTGTTTACTTTGGTCTTGATGAACTGTTTATGAAGCTAACTGTAACGGGTCTCTTCTTTTTAATCGCCGAAATTTTTCCGTGCTCAGGATGTTTTTAGCTGACTTATTGGGATGTTTTCGCAATCTTTGATGGTAGCGTAAGCAGAGTTTTTTGGCTTCTTCGTGTACGGTGTTTAAATTAGTGTCGCGCTGGATAATTTTATTATTGACGTAGCGTGGGGCCCCAAGAATTGACCTAATTATTTTAGTTTGCATTCTTTGTATTAATGCGATGTTTGATACTTTTGCGGCGCCCCATAGCTGTAGGCCATATGTCCAAATCGGTTTTAGGATTGATTTGTAGACTACGATTTTTGTGCTAATATTTAATTTGGATTTGCTATGGAGTAGCCAGTAAAGGTTTCGAAATCCTATTTTTAGCTGTTCTTTCTTTTTCTCAATGTGTGTCTTCCAAGTTAGTTTTTTGTCTAGGTGCATACCTAGGTATCTCACAGCTTTAACTTGTGCAATCTTTTGGCCATTGATGGTTATTGGTCTACAGGTGATGTTTCTTAGGGAGAATGTAATTTGCTCCGTTTTTGTTTCGTTGATTTTTATCTTCCACTTATTAGCCCACTCAATGATTAGGTTGGTTTGGTCTTGGAGTTCCCTTGAGGCAGTTGTTGGGTTAACATGTGTTAGGAGTATGGCAGTGTCATCTGCGAAGGTTGTCGTTGTAATATATTTACTGGTTGGGAGGTCCGCTGTATAGATGAGGTACAGGACGGGTCCAAGGACGCTGCCTTGGGGCACTCCTGCCTTGATTGGGTAGGGCTTGCTTAGGGCATCCTTGTACTTCACTTGGAAGGTGCGATTCAGTAGGTAGCTATAGAGAATTTTATGAAATTGGTACGGGAGATTCGCAGATATCTTGTGTTTTAGGCCTTCGTGCCACACTTTATCAAAAGCCTGAGCTACGTCCAGGAAGACGCCTACGCAAAACTTTTTCTGATCAAGCGCGTTATTGATTTTGTTTACTATTTTGTGGACTTGCTCAATCGTGCTGTGGCTTTTTCGAAACCCGAATTGGTGCTCAGGTATCACTCCCTTGCTCAAGAGGAGCGGTTGTAGTTTGTCCAATAAGAGCCTTTCAAAGACTTTAGAGAGGATTGGCAATAGACTGATGGGCCTGTAAGAGTCTAACCTAGTTTTATCCTTCCCTGGCTTTGGTATAACTATAATTCTTGCTTTTTTCCAAGTTGTTGGATAATAACTGTTGCGAAGAATTGCGTTGAAAATGTGAAGGATGGCTTGTAGTCCGGATAGTGGGATTTCTTTTAACAGTTTTCCGGTTATGAGGTCGTGACCTGGGGCTTTATTGTTGCTCATTTCGCCTATTTTCATACACAGTCTGGGAAGAGTAAACTTAAGCGGTTTGCTGGTTTTTTGCTCCGGGATAGTCTGTGGAGGTATTAGGATGTTGTCTTGGGGATTATTAGGAGTAAAAACTTCTGCCAGGTGTTTGGCGAAGGCTTCAGCTTTGCTAGCGCTGTCAGCAATCCAGTTACCTTTGGGGTCTTTGATGGGAGATTCTGCTTGGACAGGTTTCTTAATTCTCTTAGTGACCCTCCAGATGGAGTAGTTGGAGTCGGCATAGTGGTCTAGTCCGTCTAAAAATTCTTCTATCTGTTTGTTTTTATCTATGTATAGTGCACGCTTGAGTTGTTTTGTCGCTTCGTTAAGAATTTTTTTGGTTCGTGGTGATCTCGATTTTTGCCATTCGGCTTTTGCTTTTCTTTTAGCTTTTAGGAGTTCGAGGACTGAGCTGTTGTAGCAGTTGACGATTCTATCTGTGTTAGGGGGAATTTTTGGTGTAGCTATCTCGGCGCATTCAGTGATAGTTGCGGTTAAGTACTCCAGGGCGTTATCTATGTCAGAGTTTGTTTTTAACCTAATATGTGAGCAGAAGTTGGTCTCGAATGTATTTCTAAATTTATCCCAGTTCGTTTTAGGGTTTGTGAGCCTTTTTTCCGGTAGCGTGTGGAGTGGATTGCTACTTATTGTAAATATTGTAGGTGAGTGATCCGAAGAGAGGTCATTTGTGGTTCTAGCTTTTATGTTATTTGGGCTGATATTTTTCGTTATACCGAAGTCTATTATGTCGGGGATTTTTCTGCGATCTGTTGGCCAATACGTTGGTGTACTACCTGAGATGCAGTTCAAATTGTTACGGTAAATAGATTTTAGCAGCTGTTTCCCTTTAGGTGTGGTTAGCCGAGAGCCCCAGTGGGGGGATTTAGCATTAAAATCTCCTGCTATTAGGAATCTATGTCCGAGTGAATTGAAGAGGTTATCAAACTGGGTGGAAGATATTGCGTATTTTGGGGGGCAGTAGGCCGAGGCGATGCAGAGAGGGCCAGAGCGGTCCTGGACGTTGATCGCTGTGTAGTGGATTGCGGTTAGTTGTTTACAGCTTATGGGGTGGTGTTTAAGACGATTTTTTATTAGTATAGCCGTACCGCCCTGTGGTCTATCTTCAGGATGGTTGTTACTATAGCAGGTGTAGCCATTTATCTTAAAGCAGTGTTTGCTGGTGAGGTGGGTTTCGGCAACTAACATAATGTCGATATTGTTCTTGTTGAGGAAAAGTTCTAGCTCATTCCTGTGGTTGGTGATACCGTTGGCATTCCATTGAGCAACGTTAAGTGAACTCATGGTTTAATTAGTTTAGCTAAGATTTCGGTTTGTTTGGCTAACATGGTTTGCATTTGGTTCATCGTATTAGTCAGTTGTTGAATATTGGTGGTCAGAGATAAGAGGATCTGGAGGATTTCGCTTTGTTGGGGATTATTACCTGTTAGTGGGGGATTTTTAACTGCTTCCGCGTAGGTTAAGCTATTAGCTGGTTGCCTGGGCTGATTTGGGTGATTTAGAGGTGTTAGATAGGGTGTCAGGCCTTGGGTGGCATTTTGCAAGGCTGGAGATGGGTCAGCTCTGGATTTCGGCGTAGGCTGCTTGGCATGTCTGATAGATTTGTTGATTGCGGCGTATACCGGACAGCCTCTATAGTTGGCCGTGTGATTGCCGTTGCAATTACCGCATTTTTTACTTTCCGGGTTGTTTTTATCCTTTGTGCAGGTGCTGGTTTGGTGCAGCTCCCCACAAGCAACACAGACGTTAGTTAATCTACAGTAAGTTCTCGTATGCCCATATTCTTGGCAGTTAGTGCACTGCACAATTGCTGATCTTTTATATGGCTCTTCGACGGTGATTTTCCGATTGAGAATATACCTAAGGCTGTAGATAGGATGTGTTTGTCCTTTTGGCGCCTTACTGGACTCCGGAGTAAGCTCTACTTTAAACATAGGCTGCGGGGTTTTGAATTTATTAAGAATGTTATGGACCGTTTTGGCTTCAAAGCCTTGTGCTTTTAAGTCCTCGATGATTTCATCTGCGCTTACGTTGGAGTCGATACCTTTAATTACGACTCTGAGCCCTTTGGCGCTTTTGAGTTGGTACGTGTAGAACTTTTTGTTTTGGCTGTCCAGCCATTTGACAATTTGTGTATAGTGGACCTCTTTCTTTGCTTGAACTTTCGTTTCTTTTATATTACCCCGTAGTAGGTCGACAATATAGAAATTGTCTTCACCAATTATCTTTTTGATTCCGTTAACTAGGTCAGAGTTGCTTGCTTGCCTGATATAAATTGGTGGTGGTTTAAATTCAGGAGCTGAGCCGTTGGTTTCCATGTTTTTTGTTGTTGCTACCGGGTTATCGAGTATAGAGTAATAGTTTGCATTGTTACCTGTATTCTCTTTTGATATTTTAGCTGCGCGCACAGCGCTATTTTCCAGGGGGCTGCGTTTCCTCTTTTCAGTAATTGTAAGGTATCTCTCCATTCCTGTTTGTATCGGCCTTCCAGTGAAGGGCTTGCTAAGGGGGGTGTTGGTTTCTACGGGGCCTGTGTCAGTGGGCATTGGTTCGTTCATTGCATTTGGTATCTCGGAGTTTGCTAGTAATTTAGCAGACTTCGGGGCACTGTTAGTTTGTATGTTCTTGTTAAAGGAGATCATTTATTTGTTGGAAGACTGTCTTGTAAGCACCTACACTGTAACTGTCGCATATTCTGCCTGCCTATTTATGAAGTTGCTGACTTCCTCACTTTGCGCACGAGTTCAAGCACTTGTTGAGGTTGCTGAGCACTTTTCACTCGGTTAAAATGATTGCTACGTACTTTTCGCACGGGAGTTTATGCACTCAAATTCAGAACGAATCAATGAATTTGCACTTTTAGCTACTTTATAGGTATATATAATATAATGAAATTTATTGTGCACATTTATCTTCAGTTTATATTTTATATCTCGAACTTGCACCGTTCATCGACAATCCGACGCATTTCCGATCACTGGAGTACCCAGCATTAGAAATATTGCAATAAACAAATTTACAGGGCTCCAGCTGGTCCAGCAGTGACACTCACTACAGCTTCCGACCGACCGATCAGCTCAAGATATTAAGAGGAACTGATTTTACAAATAAAAGTACAAAATTGTGGTGTAGAATATTGCATTGACCATTTTGCTTTGATATTAGAGTGTGCATCTTACCTACTAAATATAAAGTATTTGAGTTACAAAAATAGAAAACTGAATGTTGTTTGGAGCTGTTTATTAAGCGCTCGTTAAACGTTAGAAGTTGTTTGCGAGCGCACACCACGGATTCATTCGGTTTAAAATGTCGCAATAAAACAACATCTCCAAAGCCGACGACACCATTCCGCGTATTGCGGAAGGTGTGCATATCTGGAAAGCAGTGTACCATCGTCGCGATAACTCGTTGGATAAACGCCTGAGATAGTGCCAAGGATATCTTTAGCCTACCGCGAATGATGCCCTTATCGGGCTCCACGAGCCATGTAAAACCAAGGGAATAAAATTAAACGTAATGATAAAGCGACACTCAGTTTAAATGGACACTTACCGGCAATTTCCGGCGGTAGTAAAAGACATTAAATTAAGAAGACGATCGAATCTGTCGCTATTAAGCAATTACCGCGCTCTGTCCGAAGAACACGCATCAAAGAATTCAATCAGGGAGATAACATTTTGCCCAAAAAGGAATAGGAAGATTAGTTCGTGGGAACTTTTATAAGATTGATTTCCTCCTTCGACGACATTGCAAATGGTATGAGTTCCCGTAGGATCGCCACCGTCCAACGATAGTCCAGAGGCAGCCGAACGGTCCAGGGAATTTCTGCTTAAACAACCTCGGATTGACCGTCATTTATCATTGCCATGAGGAATAACCGCAAATCATCTCAATCATCGACCAAAATGGTTTTGTCTTCGCATTAAGAGCATCGTAATCTTACAACTCCGCGGCGGCGGCGGCGGCCCACCGGCGAAGACAAGAACGAGCCCCACATGAAACAATACGTGGAAGTCCAGGAGGAGGCGGCCGGCGGAATGGAAAACCGCCCGAGGGAAGAGGAGTCCCTCTAAACCACTGGGATCGCATTAATATTGGGCATTTTACCTCACAAATAAATCCTTTGTTTTCGGAAGGGACAGCCGAATGCAAAAACAAAACGCTTAAATAAATTAACCAAAGTCACGCAGGGAATTGGTTAGGCTGCGGCAAAAAATCGAGGGCGCAACCATCGCGTGCATTCAAATCCTCAGGAACTTTGAAGTTGGCGATTTTTTAAAAGAACCTTCCTTCCCAGCCAAATTTATAGTTGCTCTGAGGATTTTAATTTATTAAGAATTTGTCCGGTTTGCTCGGAATGTTTAAGTTCTCAGATTCAAAGCACCCACCTGTGATCCTCTGTACATATTTTGTCCACAATTAATAACATTATTCTACTGATAAATTCACGCGGAATTATAATTATGCTTTCAAAATGTGTGTCTAACCCAAGCGCGCCCTACATAAATTAAATTCATATTAACGAATATGCCCAGCAAACAAAACTTTTAGATTTATTTAAGGCATCAATTCGAGTTTCTTGAAAAATTATCCGATTTCAGATACGAATTTCTCAATTTGTCTATAAGTATTCTCTACGAATCGGTTGACCACAACTCGTTGAGATTTATAAAAGACCAGTCGTTAGTGCCTCTGAAAATAAAATCATCCGATTTTTGTTAGAAATTGCGAAGTATTTCTGCCATAAATCTCTATAAATCCTGAAAGGAAATTCTTTAAGATTTTGTAGAAACTGATCCTTAGAGCTTTTGAGAGATTTTTCAAGTCCTTTTTCAGTACAAAATTTTCATTAATCTTGCTCATCATGATATTACGTTCGTATTACATAGAATTAGGAACATTCTTCAAATAAAAAAAAACAGAGAAGTCATAAAGTTATGAAAAACGTAAAATATTAGTTAATATTCATTAACATTATTTAAACTAAATCCGCCCATTAACGTTAACATTTCTCTATAATTATTTAAAGTAAAGTTTCTACATTATATGTACTACATAAAAAAAAAGAGATTATAATTCTTTCGCGTTCACTTTGCTATCATATTTGCTCATCTTCCTTTAATTTTTTGACAAATGGAAAAATCGCAGCTAAATTCATAAATTGAAATGAGCAATAAATCATCCAAAATACGAGATTATAATTTAAACTTCCGCGAACAAAAAAGAAGGTCTTTTTTGTGATTTTTTTCTGAGGAACTCAAAAAACTCGGATGTAATTATAAATTGTTTATAATTTTGTTTATCGCTCTAAAGTGAATTTCTCTCGAAAATAAAATGTTTCGCGGTATATACATATATGCATATATGTTAATATGAATGATGTACTCAAAATTGGCTTAATTTGTCCTCTAGCACTTATTCAATTCAGTGTAAATAGATTCGCTAAATGATTGAGAAGAATTTATTTAAAAAGTTTAGGAATTTTTAACATTTGCTTCGCAATTTTCTTGAAAGAACATTTTTATGAGTAGTACTAGAAATTCAGAATTAAAAGTCCATATTTTTTGTTTTCTCTTTATATTTATTTCATTGAAATTGTTTTAATTTAAAACTTTTATTTGAGCCACATGACTATTTCTTATGATTGTGAAAATTTTTAAAGTATGATGGATTCCAAAGGGTGATTTTTACTTTTTAATTTGAGTTTCCAAATTTTCAATTTATTAACAAAATCCTGATTAAATTGTGTATCAATAGTTCTGTGTCTTCCTCAGATTTAAAACTTTATAACCCTAGATTGGAAACCAAGCCAAATATTAAATTTCATTACAAATAAATTAATATTTGTTGTTTCTTTTTTTTAATGGCACTGTAGGTTATATAGCTACAAACATAATTCAAAATGTGTTTTTAAAAATTATGCTATTTAAACTGCGGGTGAAAAGGTTAATAGTTGCGAAAACTCCACCATTTGTAGCTATCAGCAGACAGTAGCTATAAATCCAGCAAATCTATTTTTCAAGTCCCATCCCGAATATGGGAATTTTTCCCTCTACATAAAATCTTTGAAGTAGAATGGCGACTTTCCTCATATGACTTGCAGGTAGATGCATCTACGATGTCGGATCGATCTTGCACAATCACGAAGATGATTTATTTGCTCATTGTATGCAAACCTGGCAACACGGGCGAGCGGCTTGCAGCAACTCAAGACCTCAGCGAAGAAGATATGTGGAAGCTGAGACCTCCACGTAATGAGAATGCCCAAATAGTACGCGAAAAAGACATAAAACTAAATATGACTACAGTAGAGGAGGCCCCATTGCAGCTGATAATAAAAATTATGGGAATGTTCGTAAAAGTATGTAAGTTTGCCTGCTTGCCGCTTTTTCAATTTATTTCACCGCAAATTTTTCTCTGATTTATGCTCGTGCACGTTCGCTGCAAAAAATTATGTTCCTCATGTCCGCTAGCATAATTCTGCTACCGTCCCGCAGTCGACGGGTAGTTCTAGGGTTCCTATGCGAACCGACGATATTTAACAATTCAAACTTGGCCAGCAAACGGATTGGGTATTCAAGGAGAACCCTTTTCCTTGAGAGCACTGAAATGATTAATGACTATGTAATTTCTTTCGAACAAACTGCTTGTCAATAGAGCAACCTCCCTAGACGGGAAGTGGGCTGAAACGGCCTCTACGGCATATTCGCGTAAGACGTGTACCGCCTCAGAGAGTTGCGTCACATTACCTCACATTCCAGCAGTCACCCTTGGAAAGTAGCCTCGCTTTCACTTCATCTACTTACCTATAAAGTTTGCAGCGTCTGCATCTATTTCTTTTGGCTCAAACTGTTGAGCCCTTGAGGCGAAATTTGATTGAGGTACCCTACAATCGCACTTCACGTGTCACGTCCCCAAGTGGAAGTAATAAACGTATTTTGAGCGTCAAGTGACTGGCCGTGAGCAAGGTTAAAAGTGCGGAGTGTGTTTACTAATAAAATAAATTCCTGGACCTTAAAGAATTCGATTGCCTTATTTACGACGAAATTATTCAAATCAGTGTTCAATGGACTTTTTGTGTCCGGACCATCAAAAATGTTAACGCATATTATTCGAAGAAGAAGCTCAAGATATGCGTCGCGGGGGTCTTGGGCTAGTTTTGTAAAATATGGGGACTTCATATCTAAAAAAGTATATTTTAGTAGAATACCCGCGAGAGAAAAATATTATAACAAGAAATTGGTTTTTATTACAAAAAATTATCAGAATTCATTTGAGGATCAGTGGGGCTTGTGTTTCTATTAGCACTGGAGGAATCACCGATTAATGGGATTCTGGGAAAAACTAGATATGCGTTTTGTTTATTTAAATAAACTCGTGTTACTACCAGCTAATCGATTAGCATATTGTGGTTATTTCAGTCATACCCGGATTGATATTAAGTTTTTTGTTTCTATCTACTATCGTCACTTAATTAGATTACTACAACGATTTCTCTACTCGATTACTTCTTAAAACTTCAAATACTCTATTAAAATTAGTTTAGTACGTTATGTTATTTTATTGAAGTACGCTGTAAGCTTAAGTTTTAAAAATAAAAGCAATAATTTTAGTCAGCAATTACTAATTAAAAAGGTGCCAAAAATCTACACATGTATGTATATACATATGTATTTATGTAATTCTAAAAGAAAAACAACTTTCGGAATTTGTAAATGAACTGCAGATCATGAAAATTAGAATTTTTATAATTTTTAGTAATTTTCTCAAATTTTGATAGGCGACAAACTTTGAAACTTTTTCAATTTCTGAAATTCCTGAAATATTTTCATCTTACGATATCATATTTCAAGAAAGCTTCCAATCGAAAAGTAAATTTAATCAGTGAACAAGAAATGGAAATTTATAGATGAAAATGACGAACAAATGACAAAAATCAATCATCAGTCGAATACAGAAATTACAAAATGTTTCTGTAACGAAAAATATTCGAAAATAAAATTGTAAAATTTCCGCCTGTTTTTAATCTCTTTTCCGACTAATTTCCATTTTAACTTTCTCGTTGTGATAATTAATAAAATAAGTAATAATGTATCATCAGCTTCTTTTCAATCTTATTTTTTCACCTTGGAAATTGACGTTATATTGCTTATATAGATTTGGGAATTTGAATTGATACGTCTTCCTTTATAAATGTATTTTTAAGTTTTTATATTAAATAGTCGTTCAAATTTATAAGCGGATTTTCAACTCCAAAATATACGGTTTTCTGCTAAATCGTTTGCGGCCAACCATTTTAATTTCAATAGATTTAATGATCACAAATTTCAATTTATCGAGAGTTTTGGAATGTATGGAGGTTTTTTTCAATTTGTACACATTTAAAACTCCAATCGTTACATACTAGTAATGCGTAGGTACTTTGGAAAATCTTTCGCGATTCTTTAAGTTAATATGCGCTTTAATACAGCCTTCAGTGGAATATAATGGTAACTATACTAACGTGACATTAATGTTAAATAATAACTATGATTTAAGCAATTCGATACAAATTTTATGACGGTGATCTGTGAACTTTTAGCATTGAATAACATTCTGCCCAGTCAAGTAAAACAATTTTAAAAATATCTCTACGAAGCGAAATCAAATACCTAATAGCTTAAATCGATAATATTCTCTCTACGGCCGTCATAAATCTCGGATTAAGCTTTATCTTCATTAGCAGAGTTAATTAAAATTGGCATTTACCTGCCACGGTGCAGCCAATTTCCACCTGGCTACAAACAAGCTCCAAGTAGCCGCAACTACAACCGAATCTAGAGCTTAGCTGCACCGAGTTGAAGCCCGTCACGGACTGGGTCAAATCATAATCTTCGAAGCCGGCTCTGTTCAACTGTTGCAAATTGAAATATTGCGATTTGCTGGGTTGTTGCCTTGTGACCTGTTGGCTGCCGTCTTACCTGGAAACCGAAGACGTTCCGCGGGGGATCCCCGCACCTGGGCACATTTGTCTTATGTATGTATGTAAAGTGGGCCGCAAGGTGATCCAAGATTACAACTAGCTTCCAGGAACGGGCAAAAATCGCGGCGACAACCGCTGATAGCTTCAATAAAATGTCGCTGTCGGACCCGGCCGGGGTGATTCATTTGTTTGTGTCAGCTCAAGTTGGGCTCCGAGCGCGAAACGAGCAGTCTTGTAACTGGCATTTCCGACAACCATTAAACATGCTGCCAACATTCGAGTGCCTTAAGAAAAAGTGGCTCAGACGTCATGTTCCATAGCGAGTACAAATCGCTTCTGGAATCCGAGGCATTGGTGCCAAGGATTAAATAACTGCGGCTGTTTTGGCTATTCGCGCGGATCCGCTCCTTTTCGGAGCGAAATCACTTAATTACTCCAGGGGCAATGCTGGAAAAATCCCGGAATTCCTGAAATTCATGATCTGCACACAATTAGCAAGTTAATTATTGACTTTAAAGGCCCGGCCGGCCGGTGGAAAGTTTACTTAACTGCTCTTAAACGAGGGCAAGCAAAAAATGCGAGGAATTTACCTGGCTCCTTATTAAGGATCCATTAGCATGTCCCCGGTTCGATGGCAGCCATCCCAGAGGTGACCTGCTAAAATCCCATGGTCAGAGTTGTGTCCGAGGAGTCTCCGGGGCGAGTGTCTTCAGCCTCGCAGCAGCGAGACAAAAACGAAGACCGCGCTGGGGAATCGCGTCCGCAAAGTAACGACGGTTGATGTATCTCCGGCTGCCCAGCATCCAGATCTTGCGGATCCTTTCAGTACCATCGCCAATCAATTTTTCATTTTGGACATCTAAATGGATTCTTATCGGACAGAGGGCCCTGTTCGACTAATGGCGCTTACGAAACTATTTTGAAGAGGTATCGATTCAATTGCCACCGGCCTTGTTTCCTTGATGTACTCGAGCCATGAGACATTTGCCCGGAATCGAAATTTTCCGCCACGAGTGGCAGACTATGGGGAAATTGATGCTTATGGCTTCAAATATTAAAGAGGACTTAAGTGGATCAATATTGCAGCAAATGCAGTCGACTTAAAAGACCTCTTTGTAAGTCGAACTTATACTGCATGATTAATAATAATACGAGTGCACATTTTGTTCGGTCAGTTATTATTTAAGGTTCATCATCCTCGCAAAATGTACAGAAAATTGGTGGATATTTACTTTAATGTCCTCTGAATTTCTACCTTAAACGCGTTTTTCTAGAGACAGTATTTTCTCAATTAAAGTACGTTACTTCATATTTTGGTGGTAACTATCTTATTTAAGTGTAGGTACATATATAAAAACTCAATAATTTGCAAATTGACTATTAAAGTGATCAAAATTTAAAAAACATATTTTTTGGTTCTAGATGCAAAATTACGATCATCGCTCATATCTGCTTATTCGAATAATTTAAATAACGCGAATCAAAAACAAAAAGCAAATCAAATTTCAGATCCTTTATGAGATGTTAAAACATTTTATAAATAATTCAATAACTAAAACTTTTAAAATTCACATCACGAAATAGCAGATAATTGTGCAGCCAGCGAACAAAGCGATTTAATTACACAAAATTAAATTTTGCAAGAGGAGCAAAAAACTGAATGACGTATTTACAATGGACTTTTAAACTTTTAAAATGTTGTAAAACATGGACACATACATATACTTATAAGAAAACTAGAGCCTACTTTGGAAAATTCCATTTAGGAACCTGTAGAGAAAATCAAAGATTTGCCAACTTATACGCAATACTCAATGAAATTATTTTGCCTGAATATCTAACGAAAGCTTATAAAATCATTGTTGTTAAACTATTCGCTATATTTTAAATAAACAACAATTTCCACCAAAATTATACAAAATTAGCACAACGGACATTGGTATGAACACTGATTTGAGATTAAAAAATAAAATCAGGTTTCTAAATATAAAATTGTGCCAGTTCCAGTATGAAAAATCTATAACCACTATGCTGCAATACGTAATGAACGACAATCAAATCAATTTAAATAATGGAGGACCAGAATTCCTAAAACGTAATAAAATTTTATTTTGTGAATGTATAAAAAGCCATTTTATCTAGTGCCTCTTCTTATACATTATGTATGTAATTTTATATCTATCGAATTAAAAAACAAATTATTCTATGGAATAGAAAGAATTTCGATTTTAGCTGCGCACGCCACCATCCTGAAAGCATACATGTATATTAATTAAACCAAAAATAAATTTTAGAATAAATTTCTAGGTAATTTATGCAAACAATAATATAAATCAAAAATGTAATCTCTTCCTCGATTCGGTAGGCTTCTGGATTACGCGGTTTTTCCACTTCATCAGGTATTCTTATTTTTATTTTTAATACCGAGACACATGAAACATTCAACGTCAGGTAAAATCGATGGAAAATGGTCCATTTACATTCAGACATTAAAATTACAATTTCCTGCAATTTTGCTGCATTTTACCCCGTTTTGCCGTGGTTTTCGCTGCTGAGGCCTTGCAGTCTGCTTAAAACTGCTAAATTTACGCGGGTTTGCTTGTTGCCGGCCGCGTAATACCAATTGATTTGCAATTCCCACAGGCCATGTTGCTTTCATTTTCGTCTCAATTTTCATTATTAAATCAATTTTTCTAGCGTTCGCCGGGCCCCACCGCTCGAGGCGAGCGGAGCACCACGGTGACCAGGTGAGCATTGAATATTTTATGCTGCCCATAAATTTCACACTTAAAACTTTTAACACCTTGCTGGAGCAGCAGTGGAGCGCCTTGGACTTTCGCCATAATTGCTGCGAGCGCTTACCTGCGTCTTAGCCGATTTGGCGGTTTCGCAGCATTCACGCACACTCGGCCTACAAACTGCGAAGTAAGATCTGTCGGCGGGTCCGTTGTGGGTGGGTAAAATGATAGCCGACTAATTAAAATAATTAATTAAACCCAAGATCCATAGTCTGCGCGCGGCCATAAACAGATGAGGAGGCTGCTCGCGTGGATCTAGCAGCTCAGACTGTTTATCTATTTATCTGCGCGATCGGTCAGCCACTTGTTCCGAATTTCGCTAGAGTTCTTGGGCCAAGACGGGCGTGTCCGCTTAAAATTAGGTCCAGGCGAGCGTCTTAAGATTTAGATCGCATCTTCGCGGCTTGTTTCACCACTTCCAGCGGGGGCTGATCAGCACCCGATCGCTTAATTGTGGTTACCTCTGAGAAAATAATTTTCGGCAATCCATAAATAATTCAGGACTGCTGGTTGCCGGCACGTTTATGTACCAGAAATGCGTGCAGGTGCGGAAAATGTGGCAATGCGAAAATCAGCCGCAGTTTCCATGCGATCCGCCGAGCCAATTCCCCTATTAATAAGTGAATTATTAGAATTATTTAATGTTTCGCAGCCGGTCTAATTGTTCGGTTTGCGCGGCATACCTAACCCTCGGCACATTGCGGATCCATTATGGAAAACACGCGATTAATCACATCACACCGTTGCGAATATTAATTATTATTGGAAATGGTAATGAGCTTCGTGTTACTTACTAACAAAATTATTGCCCGGAATGCATTCTTTGCCGGGCATTTATTCCGCCGTGATAAATGGAATGGGCTATCGCGTTTAAACTGGGCGTTGCTAATGGGGCAACAAAAGTGTTAAAAGTGTCTCGGAACCCATAAGTGTTGAGGTTTCTGCATACCTATAAATCATGACATTAAGTAATTTTGTCTTATTTTCCACTTGACTGCTTCGTTACTTCTCAAAAGAAATGATATTTTAATTAAGGCAGTTGGCCAGTATTCGACGGCTTTCTAACTAGCTTTAAGTTAATTGCAGACATCAATCGTAGGCTTGTCAAACAGATTATCAAATGGAGTAGATCCAGTCTCGGATCACGAAGGAATTTTAGCGTTGAACAACACCTTTTTGGAAAACCATTAACTACAATAAAATTCAGTAATTACTCATAAACTTTCATTAAGGATTTAATGGCACACGCCAAGTGGTTCTGGCCATAATATTAAATTAAAGGCTCTTTTCGTCATTTGTGGAGTTTTATTGTATTTGATTCACTTAATAAGTTAACTGAGACCTATTTGGATTAAGGCAGTAAGTAATTATCTTTCAACTGGAAGATTTACGTATGCACAAAACTTTAATTGAATTAAATGTAAATTGAGACAAGAGTCTTAATACTAAGTGGTAATTCAAATTTTATCGTACAAGTTAGGTATGAAAATAACTTCAATTGATTACTATATGAAAATTGAAACTTAAGAGTTGTGGAGATGATTATTACGAAATTAGGAAATTTACAATGGTAAATCCAAAATCGTGAATAATTTCTCCAAATTTCTGAATATTTCGAATATAAAGCATTTACTAAGGTGTGCTTATTGAAAAATGTAGTATCAGTATGTACCAATTATTCGCTGACTGAAGCAGTGAAACCTCGTATTAGTATTTATATTTTTATAAGAAGTTAGGTACACAACTTTTACATTTGAAAAACAATTTGTATTTTATATTAGATTTTCAATATAAATAGTCAAAAATTTACGTGATTAACCTGACGTGTTAAGTAATTCTCATCAAGTTTTTCTTGAAATAAAACTTAAATTTACGTCACTCTTCTTTATGGTATTATCGAAACCGGTCTGTACAAAAACGGATTACATCTGCTTATTGTTTCAAATGTTTTCCTTTTCAAATAGTAATAATAACCTTGTTTTGATACCTTTAGGGTAGTGTAACTCCTGGAAGGGCGTGGCAGCCACCTAATCAGCCATATTAATCCCGTCCTGGCTGTTAAATTTTGTCCATATATCATTTGGTATACAATTGACGAATAAAATTAACTTGATATTTGATTTAAAAAATCATAAATTTACTTTTTGAATATTGAAATAAATCACTTTAAAGTTAGCCAAGCCCTAACGAACGAATAACAAATGGTGTCAAGTGCTTTATTATTCATACATATACATACATGGAGCTATGGTTATATGGCTATATAACCGAACGACAATGTTGTTTTTTTTTTGGTTTTTGTGAATAACCGTCACTAACCCTTAGAACCGAATTTTGAAAAATCTAATCACTTTATTTCTAAAAAGTCAACTTGGCTGTGAGGAAAAATATTTCTTTTTTGTATTTGTCAAAAACTAACTGACAAGCAGCAGTCCTGTCTGCGAGCTTGAAAAGCAGGTAAGTTTATTTATCCAAAAGCTGTTGTAAATCACAGTCAAGATTATTAGACCGATTTTATGTAACGAATAAATTTATTGGCGATAGAACATTCTCAAAAAGTTTTCGTAAAATCCATGAGGGGACCTCAAATTCAATTGATGCCAATTTTGGGACAGGGTTTCTGAACTGCAACCGTGAAATAATAAATATGAATTAAGCAGTGTTTGTGGACACTAGTACATATTATTACGTGCACTGGGCTGAAAACGACGGCATCCTTTAAATAAAATTAAAAAAAATATTATTTATGTCTACATTTTTTTGTCAATATTTAAATTTAATTCATTTTTACTTTGTATAATAGTCAGCACATCAACACAAAAGTTGACAAGACGTTTTTACTTTTAGAGACGAAGATGATACGAAACTAACGCTACGCAGAATATTTTCTGTCTAAATTATTTTTGTAAGGCTCTTTCCAAAAAAATTTTGCTACACCCATTTTGGGCCAGTATTCCCGTCAAATGTTGCATTGCATATGACGTAATTCGCCAAATTGATTTATTGCTTTGAAGATCCGTCAATTTAGATGATTCTAACAATTATGTTTGTTTTAGTTTCTGGAGTAGATTGTTAGAATGTCTGTTGTGGAAATTGAGATGCTTCCTTTTGTTTGAAATATTTTTTTCTGATGTTTCATTTGTTTTCAAACAGAGTCATAACTCTCCTTAGCGCCACAAGTTGCAAGGAATAAATCTGCCAGAAACTCTATCCGCCGTAGCAAAGATCAAACCGCAGTCGCAATGTGGTTTCTTTCTTTCGAAAGCCTTAAAAGATGCCCGCGTCTTAACTTACCCAGTGAGGCCTATTTATTTACTCCCCGGCAGCTCAAAGGAGCCCCAGTCCTGGGCCTGTATCTGCAGTGGCTCATGAAATCCTCGCCCCATTTACCGAACACGATATCAATTAATTGAACGCGATTCTTTTCAATCGCGATTGCTGCTGAACGGTCTTTAATTGCGTTTGATGTAATTTCCGCGTCATTTCATGTGTCGTCGTCCCGCAGCACGTGGATGGCATCGCACGCATTAACACCCGATTACGACTCCGCTGAAGACGTGTTTACAGGACGACACCTCCGCGGGGTCCCGGGTGCTCCAGGCGGCCGGGTCCTACGGGAGCGGGGGAGTCGCCCACCCGCCCGCCGATCGCGCCTGTCCTCATCCACGAGCGGGTGAGGCAATCGCAGAGGTGTGGAAACTGGGCTCAGACTTCAAAGCAAACTCGAATAAATTTTCGCGCCACTAACTGTTATGGCTTCCTCCTTAGATCCGTAGTTATCCACTTATCCGAGGAAAGTCGAGGAGACACTCGAACGGTTATGGTTATGGGCATCCAGAGCAAAATGAGCGCAGACTTTGAACATTCCTCCCGATAATTATGGTCGATTGATTTTATGTTACGATTATTGCGACGATGAAATCGATATCCTCCGCGGCGGACCGATTTTTCAGCACCGTCTGGCCAGTGTCAAACCGCTCCACAGACTCCGGCGTGGACCGATTAAGGTGCCGCAGGACGACAGATGAGATGGGACCATTGCGCCCGGGAAAATTATGCGTCCCCCGTCACGCGGCTCAGGCGAGTCCGCGATTTACAATGCTAATTATGCTCACTAATTAAGGCGAGTCGACTCAACAGGCGCACGACTCGCAGTATCAACTGATTATGTTTTCATTGTTTTCCCCTGGAATTTCATTATTTAGCCATAAATTTAATTATCGACACTTTAATACAAACCCCATGGGCGCTAAATGCGCCATTAATTCTCGGCCAGACACCGGCTCCGTATTCGAAGTTCTCGAAGTTGTATGCACAAATGCCGCCAATAAATTATGGATTTAATTGCTACAATTAATAATATGTTTAATATATGCAATGAACGCGACTTTCTCACTGGACAACGCAAAATTTCGTTGTACTTGTCAAACCACTGCAGAGTGATTGATTCGATAAAATTTATCAAAATCATCACAAAAAGGAAAGTTTTTCTTCCTCGCCTTATTTAGAGAAACGTTTACAAAAAGTTTTGTGAATTTTGAAAACAGAAGAGCTTATTATTTTTTTTTTAATTTATTTTAATTTTTAACACCTACCTTTTAAAAGATTTAGTTAAATGATATTAGATACAGTATAATACTAATTTAAGTTTAGTTATGTGGGTTAAAATAAATCATAATTAAAACATATTTAAAATTTGTTTTCCGGGTTAACTATTTAAAGTAAACGATTTAAGAGATTGAACAGAAAGTTGTTGTTATTAGAAAAAGGAAGACTTTCAATAAGAGTTTAAACTATATCGGTATGAAAAATTTAAAATTTTCAAGGGGAGCTTATATTTATATATCCCACCATTAAAAAAAATGAAACAAAAGTTGGGGTTGTTTTTAATCTAACATATAATTTTATATTTTTATAACACCATATGTGCATGTTTTAAAAAATAAGTAGTTACCTTGGTAATTTATGACATACAATATTACCTATTCAATTTTTTTATCAATTAAAATGAACTCAAACGTTTATTAATAATTGATGTAAAGATGATTTAATTTCCACATTTGAACCTGCATTTGTCAAATCTTGATTTTATTACTGCAGCTTTTCTTATGCTTACCAGAAACCCCGACCACTTTTATCTCACCAAGAATTTTTTAGTTTTTAAAAAGAAAAATTAAGTTGAATGGAATACATGTTAAGAGTACTATCTACGCATTAACTTTATTATAGGAAAAACTTCTGAATTATGATGAATTAATACAACTTGGTCAAAAACCTTAAAGGTTTAGAGCGTCGAATTAGAACTATTTAAAAAGGGCGACCAAGATAATCTTGAGCGTTCAGACGAATCAGAAGCTGTGATAATCTTTTGACATTCTGCAAGATTTAAGCGTATAAATAACGTCACGGCACATTGCAAAAACGCTTTATTGAAAATATTCTCCATACGGAAGAGTCTTTTCGAAAATGAATTTGTTTTTCTTTTTTCGGGTTTAGTAGGAAACATAAAAATGAATTTTACATTTTGTCGGAATTTTGTGGTCGAAGGCTAAATAATTGATAATTTCATAATTCATTAAAATTTTGAGGCATCCGGTCAAAATAATCTTAGGGCAGACAATTAAGTGGGAAAACAAAATACCACCGCTTGTTGAACTTTCTAAAAGCCTCTCAAAGATAGCGACGAGCTCTAATCAATTTGCCCCAATTACGCAAATTTCTTGGCAATTCCCTAAAAGGCAAAGTAGGCAAATATCCAGAGGGTAAATACAATCTTGCAAGTAACGATGGCTCATGCAGCTCTTTTACCGAAGGCAAACAGCGATAAGGGCATGAGTGCAACCATTTTCGCCTGGCCCAGCTGATAAAGATCCTCCTTAGCGCGCATATTTATTAATTACCATACGTCAATAGCCGTGGAATTCCGCGGGCCGCAGCTCACGCCCAGCCGCCAAGAAATGCTGATTTTCACAACATTACTAAATTGCTTTTTATCGCGGCAAATGCGCGGAGTTTGTTGTTCGAATCGGAAACTTTAACCTCGCCAAACTCCCGAAGAGGCTCTCCAGGTGTGGAGTGGGTCCGCGTGCTTAAGACCCTCGCGATAAAATGCCTTCGACGTGAGACACCTGCTTTCGTCACTGCGATTGTTTTGATTACTCTAATAACGCATGTATCACGGTATAATTGCTGATAAGTGTCTCGGCTTACGGCGAACAAAGCGACCCAAGAATTTGTTTGCGCTTGTACAAACCGCGACGCGCGAGGTATTTTCCACCTGCTCGCGATTAGTGGGCGCCTCGTTTAAAAATTTCGTTAAGCTGCCTCCGCGCACGGGCTACTTTTGAATTTATAATGCCCAATCGATTTTCCATGGCAAATGTTTCACAAAGGCTTTTTCATGCAAATATTTAGCTGTGGTATTTATTTATTTGTTTCAATCTCAAATAATACCTACTCACACCTGTAGAACACCAAACCAAAATTTATATGAATTTTGAAATGGTTTATTAATGACAACACAATAAATAAAACAGACTAACGAAATTTTTCTCATTTATAAATTAAAATAGATACAGAAGTGTTTTTAATTATTTCGCTACTAATTATATTATATCTACAACTAGCTTGTCCATCAATTATTTTATATTATTAATATAGTATATCTCATCGACGATTCCTTTTTTATCCCACTTTGCCAATACTCATCGTCACCGTTAATTTAAACAAAACATATTCGGAAATCAGTTTAACTAATCCTGCAAATCGGAAGATAATTCGGGAGTAGTAGTCCAGGACATAAAGTAACTAAAGCGTTTTTCAATAAGGATATAATAAACTTTTATAAATTTACATACACACCAAATTTCATGAAAATCTGTTTAGCCATTACTTCACTCTCAACAAACATATTAATTCGCAAATTTTCACATACTTTCACCAATAATTAAAAACCAACCTACTTATGCTCTTTTCAGGCATGCTACAATGACTGTTTTTGATTAACCGGGAGAAGTTGCATAGTAAACATAAATATAGTATGTAGTCAATTAGATTTTTCTTTCATTTTACATAAGAGATTAATGAATTATACGCATAAACCTTCTTCTTGAATCATTTCGTCATTCAATTATGACCCTTATTTTATATCTAACATAACAGGCTTATAGATCTTTTTAAACAAAAGTGGGAATATCACTATACCAGAATGCCTATTAACCAAAACTTTGAGACTAAATGAAGGAAATGTGACATTTTTCAAGACTTTTTTTACAAGGACATATTGACATATAACACAATCAAAAATTTAATTTGACATACTTATATATAAGTATGTGTAAATTGTTGCAAAAAAAGAAGAGAAATTGAAGCAATTAACCACTACTACGACTAACCGCTGTAACTATTTTAATTTTCAACCTATGGACAAAAGAAAAACGGTTTCTTAAAAATGAAATTACTTTCGTTTTTAATGAAGTTAATTGTTATCCACTCCACAATTTCGATCACTCCTCTTTAAACGGCTGTGAAATGATACCTAAAAAGTCTGATTTAATTAATTTCTTCTTGAGTCTATAGGTAAAAGTTCAATTTATGATATATATAATACATTCATACCTGTAAATGGCAGCAGAAACCCCAGTTCCCTGTATTTCAGTTCAAAAACGACTGCGGTGAATTTTTGCAAGTGTGAGTAATTAGGGCTAAAACTGCCTTTTTGTTATGAAAGTAATTAAAAATTCATAATTTATTGAATCATATACTTTTACTACTTTCTGATTCAGACATTAAGGCTGATATTTAATATCGATTACAAAATGTGGACTCAAAATTTCCATTAAGCAGTTGAATATATGTAATAGTGGATGAGGAAAAAGGGAAAACATTAAAGGACTATAAATTACCAAAAAGAAACGATAAGGGAAAAGTGTTTTCAGGAATACCTAAGTAATTAAGATCAAGTAGGAGGCACATTCGATTCAATTAATTTTAGCGATATTATCAGACAAAGCTCGCGCGTATGTCTCCACTAGAGGCCGATCACGATTTAAAGAATTACAACAAATCCTCCGCGGTTTCGAGGCCCCTCGCTCGCGTCCTTTCCCATATAAGGAAATCGCATTATAGCGCTGCTGACCACTTAAGTGCATTCCCTGAAAATCACGATTGCTCTCGGGTTCATGAAGTTAACATTCGTTGACAAAGCAATTATGACCCGATATGCCCAGTTTGTCCGGTTATTTTAGTTCTTTTTAACAACTTTTGTGCTGCCAGTTACCCACTTTGGTCCCGCGGACCAGCGGAGCAATCGCGGAGGATCGAAACATTAAAATCGTGCACTTGTTAACATGGTGACTCGTTTAATGGTCGCAGCAGCGTGTTTACTGCGCGGTTTCTGCTATAATTAAAATTTCCTCTTAATTAAATTACGAAAAATTTTACAGCTCCCATGATTTATACCATGCTCTGTGCTAATATTCGCGTATTCAAATAAATCAGAGTTGAGCGTCCGTTGGCTTTACGAGGTTTTAATGCCTCTTTGTAAAAATCGGGTTCTTCACTATACGTATTAAAACGACTTAAGCACCATAAACCGAGGAAGGTTACGAAGGTGATTTTTAGTGTTTCCGCAACGCTTCTTCTCTATCGCAAACTGATTTAATTATAAGCCCGCAGAGGAAAATGTGGCTCGGTTGATTTTAGCAGATGCACCGGCTGCGCAACCTCTACAAATCATAGATTGCATAAGCATAGCATAAGTAAGGTAAGTGGCTGGGAACGGCGGGTGCAGCTATTCAACTCAGCCGCGGGCTCATAAATTGCCCGAAAAATTAATACGACGGAGCGTGGCATTTTGAATTTTCTAATCGCGAAAACATAAGGTAAACAGCGCAAATAATGCCAAAATACAAAGACTTATAGCGTCTGGCGCTATCTAGGTGCAATAAATTAAATTCCCCGGTGCAATTGAATGCAACCGCCGAATGGGGTCCAGATTGACAAGAAACGCCGAACGTCTTATTTACGCTGTACTTAGAGACGTACCCGAACGACGCGCCTCGCCGCCGAGCGGACAGTGCGCGTCGTTTTCCGGCGAGGCCGACCGCGCATGACTTCTGCGCTCCTGTGCCACTAAGCGAACTCAGCCAAATTGGAAAACCCACGAGCAACTGGTTCCGCGGCCAGGTAAATAATAGAAGTAAGTAACCTTTGTGCTCTGACTCGAGTCAATATTGGTTGACGAAATACCTCCTGGCCGCGCACAATGGCCGCCGCGCAGCAGCGTCTAGCCACACAAAGTGCTCGTTATTCATCAAGTCAAACATGTAAATTGATACAAATTGAAAAGCAGTTTTCAGACAATTAGACACTTATCGAGGAGCTAATCAGAGGCAAGGTACCAGAAAGCCGCAGAGCCGCGTATGCCAGCGGAAACACGCATCTTCTTTAAGTAGCGAAATCTGCGAATAGTCAAATTAATCGAGACATTTTCAAATCTAAATAAGCACTTAACTTAAGCCAGAGCGGACTCAAATATTTGTTATCAATTTCTCCGCTCAACTCGAAAACTAGTCCGCTCAAGTTTTGAGAGACATTGATTTGAGCACTCTAAAATTGTGAGTTGAGCGAGTTTATGAAAAAGTTGTTGTGTACGATATATCTACTTTATATAGCTATTATTATAAAATAAATAAACAAAACTATAATAATTCATTGAGTCTAACAAACAATTCAATTTCGAGGTTTGAGGCTTTTAACTCAGGATTTAAAGTAAATTCAATCCATGTCAACAAAATCTAAGGATTGACTTGAACGATAAATTTGAATCTAACTTTGACTTTCCAAATTTTAGTCTACGTTCCTTTCAAGATCCAACACTAAAAATTGTATTCGCATCAAGAAAGAACAAATTTCTATGTACCAAAATAATCATCTAATAGCTGAGTAAACAAACAATATTGTTATTGTCATCTATTTAAATTTGGAAGACGATTTATTAAGCAATAATTAAACATAATGTTAATTTGTAAAAGATACGATCTCCAAACTGTAGCTAGACAAACATTTAAAAAAACATTTCAAATAATTAAATTCCAATGCTTAATGGTACGTACTAACAGGATTTGATTCAATTAAATAACCTAAATAACCAAAAAGAAGGAACAATTACCGAAAATTATTAGAAGATATTAAAATAAAATTGCAGTTAATGAAAATAATGTCAAATTAAGATATAATTGAAAACATTTTAGTAATCATTTCAAAATAATTCAGCCACATTATTTTAATATCTTTTACCTAAAAGCAGTACTCATTCATTAAATGGTTTCACCGGGGAAACGCACGCTGCATGAATCTACCCCAATTAATTTAATATTCTCCAGCAATTCCTTTCATCGTTATCTAAACCACCTTACCACATTTCAAGAGAAGCATGTATTAATTAATCAAATTAAGAAATTCGCCTTCTAACCATATCTGGTAAGAGCGGTAGTTAGGAATCATTAATATTTTGTCTAAAATCACGCTTTGTAAGTGGTGAAAGGCAAATGTAATGAATATGTAATAACTATGTAAATCAAATCGTCTGTGGTTTACCCTACCAATTTTGTTACGTTATTGTCTACCAAAATCATGCAGATTCCTTTTTTATTTATATTTATAGAAGGACCAAATTAATCCACAAAGTAGACATCTTAGTAAAGAGTAAAAAATTTGAATAGAAAATAACTTATCTTAATTGATTGAAAAAACTATATTATATTTTTCCACTACTCTGTAACTTTTATTAACTTCAATAACGAGTTTTAGACTGTATAGACGAACAAATAAGATATTACTTTTAACAATAATTTTTTTATCTCTTCGAGTATTAAATAAGAATTCGTTATGTTACTAAAATAATTCGGTCATGTGTACAAATACGAAATACTGAAAAACGTTTCAATTAATTTAATTTCTTCATAAATGAATTTTTAATATATCTTGCAATACATGTACAAATGTAGTACACAAAATTCAGGTTAGAAGGACATTTGTAAAATACATGTTCTTTTTGAAAGTTGAAAACAGAAAAACATTAAACCACTGAACAATTACTATGTAATTATTAACTATTTTATATTACAAGTATGTTCCATTTGTCTTCGGTTTCACTGGCAAAGGGCAACAAACTTTCAAGGATTACAATTTTCTTTTATCCTTCGGTCAGTATCTCTATCTGTATGTTTTTCCACCTATGGCAACGTAGATTCAGGATGGATAAATTAAATTAGTTTTTGTAGACTTTGTCTAATTTTAAAACCAATTTCCTACTTTTACAGATGTAGTTAGGTATACATACATGTGAAAATTTGGTAAGCGGCATTCTTCCGTATTCCTGACCACAAATCCTTGTTCTAATTTAAGTTAACGAATTGCAGGCAAATTCAGGGAATGGTTGAGGTTGATGGTAAAAACGCTCACGTTTACATACGCTCGTATTAATATTTATTAGGGCAAAAAAGAGTGGGGTTATCGGACTTGTTTTTGTAGGTGTTCCGCCCTCTTGGGAAAAGACGGTAAAAATATGTATGTGGTATAAAAATAAAAACACCCCTGACTATAATAAATGAATGGATTCCCTTATCGTTTTCCAATACTTTTATTTGTTGGTCAAATTAATGCCTGATACAGATATCCGAGTTCGATCCGCAAAATTGCAGTTGCATCATTGAATGTCCAAAACATGAAACGTCGTCTATCAATATTTAATTTTTAATCATTGTCCACCGGGAGCCGGAAGTTGTAATCAATTGGTTGTCGTTTATGCTCCCCAATGTGTGCGGGGCATTAATAGCTCCCGTCCAAAAAAGCCTGGGCCATTATTATGGGGCCATTTATGAGTTATGATTGCACGCGTTGGGCGCCTCGGTGCGATGCGATGATTCACAAGGGGCGCACGGTGGCTCTCGAGTGGCGGTGAGTGGACGGACAGCGACGCCGCAAAATTTCGCGAAACATGCGAGCACATGCTGAGCAATTGCGAAATGTGGCGAAACTGTTATACGCCGCCGTCTGGCCTCTTGACCGTGACGAAGAAGCACCAGCGGCGTCTTGAGCGGCCCGGCTCCCGTCTTCCGAGTATCTTCGGCTCAATCTCAGATACCGGAAAGCTCCGAGAGCGGCCGGGAGCTTTGGGCGCGAGGTCCAAGAGCAAAAGAAGTTGGACCAGCTGACTCAAGCCGCGGCGACTTTCTTTCGAAGTAGACAAGCTGTCGACTGAGTCCAGAAGACGCTCACCTGATTGGACGGCGAAACGGCGAAAACGCGAAAGGCCGCGCTGTACGCAAGTGCCGAAGATAGGGCCGCTCGCCGCCGCCGCCGCCGTCGCGAAGCCGGAGTCTGCTCGCGCTGAAGCGGCGTCACACTTGCTCGCCCTGGCAGCGGCCGCGGCACCGCAAACCAGAAACACTTTGCAGCCTGCCAGTTTGCCGTTTCAGTTTCTTCAGTATGTCTCTAGGCGCGCTGACGATCGGTTTGCATCTTAAGAAAACCGTCCGGTAGGGCACAACGTCTTTAAGTTGCAGTTTCAACTGTGCGCCCCGAACAGTCCGGGTGCTCTCTCTCGAATCGATCGCGAAATTTTTGCAACGAAGTAAAACCAGCTTTAATTACCTCGCGGAAGGAACACAAAAAAATATAAATAAACAATAATATCGCGGAGTTAAAAGCAGAGATTACGCCGAATCTGATCGGTAGCGTTGTTCGCTAGTTTTGTAACGTCTTAGCGTCTTTAACGTGAGTGTAGTGGCCTAAGGAAGTTCGTATTTTTGCGCGCGCATCTCGAATCCGCGATCACAGCCTCCAATGACGACCGAGTCCACCAGTCACCCGAAATAGATAACGAAAAAGGTTAATACAATTTCTTTTTTTTTGTTATGCTGATGCTGTATTTAAAATTTATCACTCGGTGCGAGAGATTTCTGACTCCTTCGGTCGGAAGACTCCCCTGCCCCCTCTGGTGATTGATAGCCCGCGCTCGACGCGAAGAAGCCACGTTCCAAGACCCCAGACTCGGCCCGATGCCTGCAAAGTGTCGAATTGTCTTTGATTAGCTCGCGGCCAGTTATCGGTTATGGAAATGAATTAATTGAGACGTTCCCGGCCGCTGCTGTGCGCGAGTGCAAGAAGTTTCGAGCGTCTGGAGTTGTGCGAAGACCGCGTAAATTGTGCTGCCCTTTTGCCCCCAAATGTTATTGTTTTCAAATTTCCTCCACCAACGCCTACGTCGACATTTTAGGGGTTTGTTTCATGACCCAACGTCGACATCGACAAGCTTCACTTTATCCAAAATCTGGTGCACCCGGTGACCTCGGAGGTCTCAAATTCGAGCCCTCCCGAGCCTTCGCAACAATGTACTTTCAACAAAATCCCACTTGTAATTTGTTGTGAGTCACGGGAGCCTCGTAATTAAGTATTTACAAGAAATTGTTCTTCTGCACGCTTCGTGGCTCCGTAGACCTGCTTCTTGCGGATGGAGAGCAAACAAGTTATCACCCGTAAGATGCTTTTAAAATTTTTTTTAAGAAACCGCTCAAAACCCGTCGGCTGGTGGCGAGTTAAACTTTTTTAGTTTTGTCGACGCGATGACGCTCGATCCGCAGGCGCAGCTCCCGCCGACAAGTTATTTATTTTGGAACTTTCCCAGCTTTTCAAAGAACCCTCTCCTGGGGGAACATGTTTGTGCTGCACAGAGTTTTCCAGGAAGGTCCTGTCCTCCGCACTACAAACTCAACTCACAATCCGGGAAACCCCCTTTTTGAAAGTGGCAGGCTCGCTCGCGGTTGTGTGGTTAATTCCTGTAAGTTGCTTTCTGAGATAGACGAAAAAGGATTTCATTTCTGCTCGAAGTCGAGTCGGAGAGCGGGCGAAATTAATTAGCTTTTTGTGCAGTAATTAATATTCCTTTTGTGCAGTGACAATCTTCATGTTCAACTTCATTATCAGTTCGCTGATTTTTTACGAAATTAATTAACGGAATGAAAGGCGATCAATTTTGCGGCAACGAATATTATTTGTGGTCTGTGCCAATAATTGACTTGAGGTGGCTTTTATTTTTAACTTCTTTCAAGACTTTAGTGAAATTATAAAAATACAGCATCCGGTTTTAAAGTGGTGTTTCGTTTTAAAATTACAATTTTTAAAAATTTTTAAATTAAGACTTAAAAATATCCTTTCAATTCAGTTTTACTTAGTTAAAGTTGATTTAATGTGGGATTTTTGGCGGAGATTAATAGGTCTTTTTTTAATATATTTTTTATCTGCATAGAGTTGGTGATTGCCTGATATATGAGAATGACTTGGCTTTAGGTTTTTTTCGAACTTACATAAATTTTATTATTGCGTGATAACTAATAAACTGAACAATAAAAAAAGATAAGAATTTATTGCAATTAGATTTCTGATTTCGAAATCATAATTTTCGCTGATGAAATTAAAAACTTAATCGTTGGAATGGGAGCCACCAGTTTTAAGCCCAATACTCAAGTCAAATTTTTTAAAATAAATTTTTAGTTTTATTGCCATAAATTTGTAATGAAATAAATCTCATAATTTTTCATTAAGTAATAAAAGCTTAGCCATTCTCATCGATTTCTTTGCTGCTTAAGATTTGAATATTCAGTTTAAAAATTCTTCCCTTGCAATTAGTTTTCTCGCGACGTTTTTTTTAACGTTTATACTTAATATCAATCGTTAATAAAATTTTGAAAATGCAACTTCAAAATCTCTAAATTTAAATATTATCATCGAATTTTATCTAACTAGATATACATTGCAGATACACTCATGTACGTTTGTTTAAAAGCATAAAAATTATAAGACATAGTGTAAATATTTTACTCATTGTCAAAAGGACGTAATGTAGTGTGACTACCAAACTTCACTTCCATTGTTAAAATTTTCTACACTCGCCAGCACAATGCAAACCTTTCTTTGTTAAATACGCAGTTCAAAAACACAACAATTTTTCTATTTCGCAATAGATAATTTATTAAGTGCTATGTACGTAATAACCATAAATTGCGACTTACATACAGCCATACTTCATTTAAATCAATAATTATATTTACATCATAATAAACAAATGAAAAAAGTATTTTTTAGTTCATTCTAAATTGAGTTCCAAAAAACTGAGCAGGAAGTTCTCTTAATCTTTAATTAAACAAAAAATTGTTTTTATTGCTATTTTAGCGTTACCAATAGTCTGCCTAAATAAAATTTTATATTGTTATTAAACTTTTTTGTAGGAAACTATCCTAATAATTTTAACTATAGTTTTATGTTGTTACCATTAAATACATTATGTAAAATATTTTAAACGCTAGTTGGAATATTTTATAGTAACAATTTGTTACTATAATTTTTTATCTATGCGAGAATGAAATTATTCACACCAAAAACTAGCGATTACAAATTTGATTGGCTATACAATAAACGGTTGTAAATTTCTTTAATATCAAAAACCACAATTATTCACAGTTTTTCAAATATTAAAATAAACACGAAGCTAAATCGTGATTTTTATGATTTATTAATATATTTTTTTAAAAGACCTAAAATAATACGAAATGTAAAGTCAATGGTTTTTGTTTTTTTAATTCTGAAGGAAAGATAATCTTGATTAGACTGAGGTCAAGAGCTCCGATTAATTTTTTTGACTTCAAAATCACCGCAACACGTCATGTACTTAGAGTTCTAGTCAAATGGGGTTAATCTGTTATGTATGTTTTAATTATCTAATATAGCATGACAATTATGTTTTTGCATCCTCTTAAATCGGAAGATCTTTATTAGAATATTCCCTCTTATTTATTGTTGCTATTGGCATATGAGTAGTTTATTACAGGTAATACGTTTTCTTTTACCATATAATAGCAAGTTCTCTTGATTTTACTGTCTCATCTATTGACTTTATTCTTACTTTTAATTTTTATATCCCAATTTAGGCGCTAAAATTCCTTTATTCATGTTTTTAAAAATTTAGTCGCTTTAAAAGAACTCAATAATTTTTTCTATCCATCATTGAAATGTGTAATGTTCAACTTTATATTTTTCATTATTGCACCTTGTTATAAATCCAATTAATTTAGACTTAGATAATAAAACAAAATTACTTGTAATTATACTTGAAAATTTCAAGTGCCTCTAATTCAAATTTGCTACACTGTTTCGAAAACTCTAAACATTTATGATAGAAAAATGATAGATAATATTGGTATTTATTGGTTCGCAATTTAAACAATTTAAAGTGTATGTTAGTAATTTTGAATTAATCATCCCTTTATAAGCTCATATATGTATTGTAGATATTTGCATAATATACGAAATACAATTGTTTTTATAATTATCGGGGTTAGTCCCGGAAACCCCTAAACTGATTTGGAATGGACTTTCACTAGAAACATGATTTACGTTATCTCAAAGAGGTTATATGTAGAAGCAATTAAAATATATTTAAATATTTGGTTTAAATGAATTAGAAGACAGATTTTTACTACGCTGGTCGTCTTTTATTTAAACTTATTACACCTCGTATTCAAGTCAAAGAATAAGCTGTTTAAATCAAATAAATATCTAATATTCTCACACATCCTGAGCATTTGTTTCTAAATATTAAACGTTGCACTAGAATTCGAAAATAACCATTATTTTGGAACTATTCAAATAGGTAAAAAGACATAAAAGAGTTATTATGGTAAGCTGATTAAAACTCTACTATTTCTGATTTACGTAAAGAAAAATCATATAAAATTCAGGGGCGGATAATCAATAAAACAAAATCTAACGCTAAATCTTATTTATAACTAATTACAATTTACAGTGAAATAATGGTTAACTGGTAACGAATATAAATCTGACGGAAAATAAATTTTAACTACCTATTACAACTAAAATTATAAAGGATGATTGATATCTCTAATCTCATAAGAATGAAGGAAAGAAATAAATGAATTGCGAAATAATAGTTAACAATAGCCAATAAAATTATATGAGCATATTTCTTTAATTTAATCGTAAAATTTTATTTCATAGCTGGCATTAGGAGAGTATTTATAAATATGCACAGATGAGCCAAGTTGGTTTGAAGTATTGCTGTGAATTAGTAATTGGAGTTTCAAGAATTCTTGCATTATGTAGTTTAGTCAGTCAATTTGCAGTTGAGCGAGTTATTTCGAAATTGCTGCTAACTCTCTTTTCTGACGGCTCTTTAAACGTTGCAATTTATAAAAATGTTTATATTTGCTAAACGAAAGTTCCGTAGAGCCGCGCTTACTAATTAGCAGCACTTGGGCAAATCGGCGTCGAATGTGCAGTTCAATTATTTTAATATGTAACTCATATGTCCCTCGCGGTGTACGCCCCTAGTAAATAAATCACGGGCCGCGGCACCCCCCACCAGACGGGCGTCAATTAAACCAGTGGCGGAGCGAACCGAGTTGACTTTTAATTGCACATATGCACGCCGCCGTTGCGTAATCCGTGGATGAGGCGAAATTCAGAGAAAAAAATTGTTATGTTTTTACAGGTGATCGAGGCGACGGGACGGAGTGTCGTTTTTGAAACCTGGAGGTTTAGAATGGACAGAGGAGGCTCAGCTGACAGAAAGATTGGCAGCATCCAGAGCGGCGTTCCCCGTATCAAAAGTGCAATTATCGGGGAGAGCGATCGCAAGTGCAAGATCGGTTCGCTGCATCGACGCATGTGCAAGTGGATAGTAGTTGGGTTCTGAATGCCAATGTCACCGGTTTCGACCGCTGCGAATCGCGGCTAAGCAGGCCGCGCATCTCACTCCGTGCTGGTTCGGAAGTGATTCTTGGTCAAGAAAAGAGTTTCGCGATTAAGGAAATCGCCAGGAAATTTAAGACTCACCTGAATTAACTTTTAACGAAGTGGAGAGGACTGTGCGGGTGTATTCAACCGAATTGAGTTCCTCGAAAATAAAATAAAATAAATAAATAACCGCAGAATACCCTACGGATCATCTGATGCACTGCAAAAGCATCACTCTTTAAATTGTTTTTGAATTGTTGGCGTCTGGTCGCAGTAACGACGGATCTGAATTTTTATGTCTGATCAAATGAACATGTGAATGTGTCCTTTGTGCTAAAAATAATTTTATAGCATGCTCAAGTGTCTAAAGAAATCGATTTTAAAATAAAAAGTTAAAGTTACTCTTCACGGAAAGCGACTCGCGCTGGTACGCGCCTAAAGTGTCTCAGTGCCTCGGCTGCTGCTATCGCCCTGCCCGGCTCAAGAGGTGAGTGACAAAAACATTTTTATTGGCATGAATCACGAACCACGAATCACGAATCACTTACCTTGCCGCGAACATCTGTTCGGGCCGAAATCAAATGAACCCGCGAGTTCCTTATCTAATCACGACGCGTCGCGGTGCGCCGCACTGTGGGCAACGCGATCTTCTTGTGCACGGCGCGAGCCGCGAGCACTGATCAAGCCCGCGGTGAAGATGATTTTCACCACCCCCGCGGCCGCGGAATGTCGCCTCTTCTTCAGCTCGTTTAGAGTGAAATTGGCGAAAAAATTGTCGCGATTTACTGACGCCGCGCTGACTCAACGCGCGCTGATGCGCAGTTCTATGCACAAAAGCTGCAGCAGCGCTGCATGATTACTAAACACTATGCTGCGACGACGCGGCTCATTACTGCGAGATAATTATACTTTTGAGCGGATTATGCAACGGCCAGACGAGGTGCCCCCTTTCCCCGCGGACGCTATCACTGGCGCACTTTGAAACAACTCCGCTGCAAATCGCCTTTTCAGGGAGTCACATTTTTGCTTATAAAACGCCTTCCAGTCGATCCATGTCCCTGGAAACAGTCGCGTAATTTGAATGTTTCCAATAAGTTTCACGGCCAGCTCTATTGCTAGGAAATTCCACTGTAATTACACTTTTTCTCCAACCGCCCCGTCTCCGCGCTTTCATGCGTATTAATTTATTTTAAGTAGTCAGCAGCGATATTGTTTCTGCAGAATTGATCGATAAACATGCATATAATATTTCCCGCAATTACCGCAGCCATCGATTAAACACAAAATTAAAAGATACCTAAGCTTTCTAACACAAATCGTGATTCTTAGAAGTTAATGGGAGTTATTCCAGCGATAATAAAACAAAGTCAAAAAAAAGGACACTTGTCGATTAAAATTATTACTTAAATATTTCAAAAATGTAAATTACAACTTATTCATTAGCTTATTTGTAATTCGCATCTGTGACTGTTAATAACTTCAAAATTCTTAATGATAAAGCAGAGAAAGCTCAAATTAACCTAATTCTAGACTTTTTGACTTAACCTCATAATAAATTCATCGTCGATGTAAGTCAAAAATCCATATTAAATTAAAAACACGAAATTTGTGTTTTCTATGGAGTCCATCCCTTACCTTTACAATGCCTTTTTAAGTTGTCGATCTTGCTTTCAAATTTTCTTTAAGCACAGTATTTTGAAAATATTCTGTGAGAATTTCAAGTTGGTCCAATGATTTTAAAGATATCCATAAAACCTTCATACTATTAACGCCAGATAATGAAGCTTTTGAATTTAACTAGTGTTTGATCGAAGGGTTTTTATTTTTAAGGCATAAAACACTAAGGAATTCTGACATATTATTTTGACAAACATTACATCTATTTGATAAAAAGAATTTTTTATTTTTTCACACCACTACCAACTATTCATAACTTGCTAACAGCAGTGCTGGGGTTGATTTTAGTTACTCTATTTCAATATTAAAATACAATGAAATGACAATGTGGGCTGCGATGGTATATACATGGGTAATGATAAGTTTATGTGTAAATGGTATTATTACATAGAACGTATAATTACAACATATCCATTTAAGTTTGGAATCGAAATTATTGTAATACCTAAGATTTTGTAATTCAAAAAAGAGTTTGAAATCGCAGACTTTCAAAGTATAGCAAAGGTCCAAACAAATCAGGTTTTTTCCGTTTTATGCACAAGCAATGCAGCTAATTCCTTACTGCAAAAGGCGACACATCCCATATTTCTTTAATTTTCAATTACTGCCATCGGACGCATTCTCAAAGCATTTTTTGACCCAAAAAGGATAAAATAAAATAAATTCGAATTCCAATTAAAAAGAGTAACTGCCTTCAAACAACCTTAACCCGGTCAAAAATCTCACATCACAGTTTGCACTTTGCGCAGAGTGCGATAAACTAATTAAGAAAAATTTGAATCTCGTTAAGTGCGCAAATCTGGAGACCGATGCGATTGCTGACATTTCCTTCTATTTTTTTACCTCGCAAAATTAAATCAGCGGCCAATCTCAGCGAGATTCCTGTTAGCATTTTAAATCATGTGCTAATCCCATCCAAATAAAGCGATTAAAATGCAGCACCGCATATCATTTGGGTAATTCCGCTGCAACAATCTCGCAGAAATGTTTGTCTTCTGCATCTCAGGTAGTAGCTGAAATCACCTGGGCAGCGTCTCAAAAATTGATTTCTTCGAATTAAGGCGATAATGAATCATCCGATCTGGAGCCGGCCGCATTCCCGTTTTTATGGCAAAAGCACTTAAGCCATAGAATCGCGAATTGCTGAAGCACTGGCATTTCAGCGACGGAAGTAACAAGACTAATTCCTAAGAATTTCCTCTCCAGGTATTTTTCATTGTCAAGTGCTGCATTTAGCAATTTGTCATTGGCGGCGTTTTTGCTGCTGGCTGCGTGCGCTTGACAGTCAACTGGGGGACTTAATCCTTGGCCGGAGTTGTGCCGATGTTAACTGCTTTTTGAAATTCGGCCTTCTTTAAAAAGTACGCTTCAGTTAAAGTCTGACCGATATTAATTAAACGACACGCCGTTTGAAAACCTGCCCCATTGTCTGGTGCCGGATTAGTCATAACACACCTCTTGATCGGACGGAATTACATGAGTTATTGAGAAAGACGTGAATTATTCAACTCCCCCGGGATTAAAACAAACTTCAAAATAATTCTGTTGCCATTAAATTGGTATGATTCTAAGTTTTATTAATAACTACACAGATCCACATCTTTTCTATATGGTATATTTGCATAGATATAAAAACTTTGAATAGTTCCATAGTACAATTGATCACTTCAGAAATTAAAAATTAGTAATGACTGAACACCAATTATTCGTAATACATCACATAAAATTAAATCTTATTACAACATTTGGATGTCTTATTGTTTAAATGTTTAAATTAGGAAATGATCAAAAAACTGATCTACGTAAGGAACACAATTAAAATTAGAATTTATGCCTGGAAACTATACAAACGATATGAATTTGTCATAAATTTGCCTCTTGGCTTTAGAGCACACTTCTTAGGAAGCTAATGGATTTTCAAACTTTAAATTTCTCATATAAACTCAGTCTTCTAGAACCCTAAATTAATAAGTTTCCAAATCATACGATTATCCACGAATAGACGTTTAATTGGGGTTCTGATTGAAAGAAATAAGATGAGTAAGAATATACAATTAAAATGTTCTTAATGATTGAATTAATTATACATTATAATGGCAATAACAACTCTTTTTAAAAATTGAAGTGTTTGCACCAATCTTCTAGTTTTGTTTATCACGCTAGAATTATTACAATTTATTCAATTCCAATATCAGTCTTGACAAAAAGGTGTTGTCTATCCATGAAAATTGATTCCAAAAATTCGTATTTCTCATCAAAATTAGGTATGTAGGAAAAAAGGTAACTTAAAGTGAAATTTAATTTATAAAAATAGTCAATTTTTTCTGTAATACATGTCACTACTATCTTTTTACAAAACGTGCTTTTGAACAGACGCTACTATGTGTTATGTTTATAAATATGAATTTGGTTAGAGTTAGGGATCACACTTGGATCTTCTAGATTCTAAGCTCTACCACAAAGGATCATTAGTAGGGAAATGTTTTTAAGTTGTCTAATTCCTTCTAAATCTTATTTCTTTGGTAGACAATTTTAACTTGGATTGAATTCTCTTAAATGTTGGAAATGTTCATCTCTATCTCCATAAGTATTTGAATTAGAGAAGCATTCATAACTTTTAAGGAGTTAAGGTGAAATCTTAGTTAGCAAAGAGCTTTGTGTAT
Organism: Tolmerus cingulatus; assembly: GCA_959613345.1. Taxonomy (NCBI): domain Eukaryota; kingdom Metazoa; phylum Arthropoda; class Insecta; order Diptera; family Asilidae; genus Tolmerus; species Tolmerus cingulatus. Next base: position 18,325,978 of record OY390708.1, on the reverse strand, counting down.
TTATAAGATGTATTTGAAGATATAAGAGATAATTTTAACTGTAAGTAGGTATATACATATGTTGTCCTCTCATTGTTTGTCCGGTATAAATTTGCAAAAAAGCCCCGAAGGCCACTGATGCAACTAATGCGCAAAAAGTTGCATCAGTGGCACGCGTCGCACTATAATCATAAGCATAATTGTTTTGTTTACAAAAGGCTCCTATTTCTCTGTATTACAAATGCGGGGACCTGAAAGGCAGCCAGAAGTTCGAATGTTTACTTAATTTCTTATCTTAGATCTTCGATACATCGTACAATTCCGCGAACATTTATTCCATCAGCGAACCGTCCGCGGTTACGAGCAAACCTGAAACCAGTTTGCGTGGGGAAAAAAGAAACGCCATCATAAAATACCAAAGATAGGCCATTTTATGTATGCTCTATCTTGAATGAGTTATTCAAGATATTTTTATCCAAAAAGCAAAAAGATAAAATAAAGAAGGTCCACTAAAAAATGTGCTGCAAAAACGCGGCTCGATCTGAGCAAACAGGTAGCACGAAAATGATGCTAGACTTAGCTGATTCCGGCTGTTCGGCGAGCGTCGTCGAAGTGCAGCTGGCCGCGTTGTGATACGCGCTATCAGTGCGGCGGTTTCGTCGCGTCCAGCCTCCGCGCTGGACCCGCGGAGGACAACGACGACGGACGACGGAGGGGTTCCAACAGGTGGTCAAGAACCCGTGGGGCCCCGAGGCGCTTTTGGCTCGTTTTGCCTCGTCCGTTCGTCCCGTCCTTAAGACGAAGACGGCGACGGCGACAGCGACAGCGACGGCGGCGGCGGCGGCGGCGGCGCTCATTTGGGTGCCGATCGTCCAGGCGCGTCACTCCGCCGGCTGAATATGCAGCCGACGAGTGTTTACACGTTTAGCCTATTTCTGCGGCAAATTTATTGCCGAGGCGCGCAAGAAGCCCGACTTTTGCGGAGTCATCTCAAGCTCGGCTCGATCTTGTTATAAATTGCGCGATCATCGTCCGCAACAGTCAGCGTCTCAAATATTTATTCAAATGTTCCCAAGGCGAACGCGGTCTCTGCAATGTTTACCGAAAAGTCCGGGGTTGAAATGCGGATAAACACCTGTCCCGGTGACGTAACCGGTGCCATAATAACATCACTCCCCGGACAGCGGCGAACAAAGCTGCAAAGCCGCACTTCGCCGCGTACCTGGGCCTGAGAGATCACCTTTTGATTGAGATATCGCCGCGATGCAAATATAATCAAATCGTAACTGACCTTTCTGCATGCGATTCGTGTTGCTTGAATCCGACTCCGGGCCGGTGGATGGGGCCGGGCAGGGCTCCTCCAGAGGTGTCCGCCGCGGTCCCGGTGCCCCGCCCGCCGCTCCAGAGCATTGATTTCAGGAGAGGCACCTGGCTGGCTGCGATTCAGCCGTGCACACGGCTACAGACCTCTGCCTCTTCTTATGTGTTTCGGGCTGCTCGGCAGCAAAATCGCTTTCTTGGCACAAGCCTGAGTAAATATTGAAAATTGAGTTGTTTGCACTTGGGACGTTAACCTGGTGCGATGTCTATAATTTTGCACCTTTGCTCGGTGCGTTGAGCGGCGAACTCCGGATTATGGTCCACTCCTCGGTGGGTTGTAATGGCCGAGCAATTTATCCGGACTTTCAATTTATAGCTCGAGCGTTTGCTAAAATAATCAAACAGTTTTTAGTCAGGATCACCTCGTTAGGTACGTAAACAAACAATTTCGTAACTTTGTTGCAAACTAAAGCTATGCGCTGAATGTGAAACGAAATTGCGGCTCGAACAAGATTATGTAAACGAATTTGTTCTTCTCAATCAGCAAAAGAATAGGATTTTTAATTGAGTTTAATCTTGTAATGTACATACATAGCATTTATTAAGTAGGTACATAAAAATCGCATATCATTCTTTTAACCAAACTGTTCAGTAATATTACAAAAAATTGAATACATAAGACATGGACATGATGATTAATAATTAACTAACATTATCGTGAGGCAACTGACGAGCAATACTTCATTACTTTATTTATTTATGCTTAGCGAGACTAAACAATGAGGTCAAGAAAAATATTACTAGGCTTTTGAATTGCGTGGTATAAAACAAGAAAATAAAATTATATCTTGAGATACGTCTCAAGTTGTTTATGCCCGAAAATAAACTTTGCATGTAACTACACAGAAAGAAAATTTTCAAAATTTGACTATAAACGTCTACTTTGACGAATTCTCAGTTTTTCAAATAACTAACTTAACCGCATGCTTTTGCAAAACAACCAGCAAGCTTATTTTATGTTGTAATTTAGACTGAATCAATCAGAAATAGACGTTTTAAGGATATTATCAACAGACGCGTACCTCACCTTCACTCGATTAGTTCGATTTAAATTAGTAACTTTAAAGACTATGTACCATATTCAAGTTGAGTATTTATTTATTTAATTAAACAAAACGTAAAATAAATTTATACATTACCTTATTCTCGCTCTCGAATGCCAGGTCCATCCATATTGCTCTTATACGAATAATATGATAATATTATAGATTATGCATGGATATGTTTTTTTAACCTTTCCTTTCTTACTGTTTCAATTTATCACGGGGTTATCCTTATCAAATAAAGAAAATCGTTATAACAAATAGATTACTAGTAATAAAAATACATTGTTGCATAACCATTAGCGAAAGTATGTGATTTTTCAGTAATAACCGATATTTGAAGGATCGAAAGGTCGTTAAGAGCTTTCAGCAAAATTATTACCATTAATTAAAGATCTTGTCTAAGACCATAGATCTTGACAAACAAACATTTCCGGTAACAAAACACAAACAAAAACACAAACCCGTTGTATGGAAAGAGAGTTGCCACGTGATGTAACATCGTCTCAGCGGGAAAGATTTCTTCTTTGGTAGCAAACGCAAGCAAGTTGTGATTGTTTTCTTACCGGCCAATTTGTCTAGTGAAAGTCCGGCCGATGTCGCCCGCGTGCGTCGATTAGCACGCTCGAAACAAGTGCGTGACGCATGTCCGCGGTGCTGCGACAACACGCCCGCGGCCACGGAGCGACTAACAATGGCCGTCACGTCACACGTGAAGTTTTTAATCCCAATCCGAGATTCAGCAGCACACCTTCGGCCGGCAGTTCTGCGCGGTTTGAGCGTGCGCTCGTGACTTGAACTTAATAAACTTCTTGCAAATTGTCGCGGCCGCGGCCTGATGGATGTTCGAGTCCGTCGTCTGGTGCTGGAAATTGAGCAATTGGCAGATTTTACGGCTGGCAGGAAATAAATTAAAAGCGCCCGCGGCCCGCCGCGGCAAGTGCTAGTTACTAAGTAAGCCCGCAAGTGAATTCCAGCAAATTGGCCAGACGCGGTTTTTGCCGCTGGACCACACAAGGCGGGACGCGTCGTTTGTCATCTCGACTTCTGACAAGATTTTTCGCAAAATTAATGTGTTACTTTAAATTGGAGACGGAAAAGAGTAACACCACGACTACGATTATTATGGAGTTTTACTTTATTTTTAATCTTAAGTGGTTTTTCTATGGTATTTTTTCACAATGATTTACAAAGAGAAATCGCGCATATATTTATGTTAGCACATTATAGGGGTTATTTTTATACGCTTTTTGAACTTTAAAATTTTTAGAAATATTGGCTTCATTCGTGTAAATGAAAAGAACAAATTCGATAAGATCAAAACACATCAAGTCCAAGCCGATTTTGTCCTCAATGTTCATATGCTGACTTTTAAATAATCGATTGCTATTACGCTATTATTTAATTAAAGCTAAGATTTTTCTGAATAAGAATTAGGTACCTTTTATTAATATATAATACTATTTAAATAATATAAGCTAGATATGGTAAATACCTACTTATATACCATTTTGTAGCTCGAAAACGCTATTGTTGATATTTTTTCTTCAAGATTAACTCTGCTTCTCTTGCAGTTATGTAACTACTTTAAGATGGTATCAGTAGTTCTTTTTCGATATTTTAAAAACCGTAATAAATTTCAACAAAAAAAGTGGGAATAGGCCCGATTAGCAAAACAATGATCACGAGAAATGTAATTTCTATAAAGTTTTTTTGACTCTCATGAAAAATTGGTAACACTTATCTGAAGATCAACCGAACTATATATATGCAAACATATTTTACTCTAAAGATTCAAATTAAAATATAGAAGGACACCGGCCACACCATCTAATCTGATATAAGTGCATAATATTGTATATCAGTATCCTGCAGAGATTTAATTTTAAATTATTTTACTAACTAAAACTGGACATTTTGATTGATACTTTCAAAATGTTGCGTCCTTTCAAGTTTTTTCAAGGTCCTTAATATAATAAACATAATCTTGAATCTACTAATATCATATTAATAATTTGTGTTTATACTGTGAAATCTATGGGAATACATCGACGGTTTTACATACATATGTATTCATACCATGTCAAATTATAAAATTATATAAAGTTATTCCGATAGTGCAATAACATAAAAAATAACTTGCATATCAACATACATATGTTTTGTCATTTATATCTAAACTACTTAACTTCTTATTTAGCCACCTATTCTTAAAAATATTTCTAAGTTCTCAGATTTTTTATTAACATGAAGATATTACACTTAAATTGAATACCATTATTAATTCTGAAATCAATAAATCTAATATTTATCAAACCGTATTTAAATTAAACTATTCTGTTGAATATGAATCGTAAAATGGAAGGATTTAAGATGAATTTCTGAATTTCATAATGCAATAAAATAGTTATTTATAGTTCGTCTTTTAAACCTTGAACATTTCTTTAAATCTTTTTCTAAACATCTTACCAAAAGTAGATAAAAATCCCCACAGGGAAATATCCAAAGGAACTTCAGTTTGTTTTTGGCATTTGTGCATCTGTATGTAAGATGCTTTAGTTCAAGCTTTTCCTTTAAGACGAATGCCATTTTTGAATTGAATTCACCCATTTCTTAAAAATGCATTAATTGGCAACCTCTTGAGCAGCAGAAAACAAACAGATCCGCGTTCGCACGAACTCTCGGAAAGGTGACTAGATATCCCTGCATGCTCAGAATTTTTTTCCCAGAATTCATAAAATTTTGCATATTTAAAAATTAAGCTGTTTACGTCCGCTTAAAATTCCCCAAGTGAGTTAGAAGTCGTTAGAATTCCATAGATCAGAGCTGCTCTCACCCCAGAGCTTAGTTTTATGTCCCAACAGAAAAGCACCGCGGATAATCAGTTGCGTAAAAAAATCCCATAAAAGCAATCGCATAGATTTCGAATTAGTGTTTTATTGCCGGAACCGGATAGAAGAGCAAATCTAGGAACAGGGGAGATTTTCATCTAACCGGGTTCGCGGATATTCCAGTTTGCGAGGAGACAGTCGCAGTTTTTAAACTTATAAAAATCGATATCCTCCATTCTTGTCTTATGTGCTCACTGAGGAAATTGTTAAAAATTTTCCGGTTATAAATTTAATTTAATTCAAACCAAAATGGTGTCACGAAAAAGAGTTATCTCTTCGAAAACAGTTCGTTTCTAATTAGGGGCACGGCCGCAAAATTGATTGCTTTTCGATTCCATTTATCATTTTCTAAGTTTTTGTTTTAATTAGGGGGTGTCACGGAAATTGTGAATATTAAATCGAGTTTTTTATATCATTTTATGCTCTTGGGAAAATACTGTTAGATTTCTAACAATAGTAGCCAGCAACAGCTGGAAATATGCGAAATTGTACAACCAGAATTTAATTATGTAAATATTAAAAGCACGTGTCATTTGTCAACCGAAACGAGTGCCTTATGTCATCATATTTTGAATTAATACTAAAGCTGGATATGTCCAGCATCGATAGGGAACACAAAAATCCGGGTCAACAATTTTTAACCCAATCGTTTTAAATCTTACAAAACGGGAAAAGGCTGCGATAAGCAACTTGTTTTTAAAAATGTACTTGTTCGAATATGGATTTATATTTGTTTCATGATAGTCTAAATTTGATAAATAAAAGGTTAAGAAAAACATAGCGTCCCAAATAATAAATAATAATATTATATAGACACTATGTATAAAAAAAACTTTGTGATATGCAGAATGAAAAGGCGTATCTTTCTTATTGTCGAATTAATACTTAACTATCATTTAAAAATAAAATCTATCATTAACATGTTGCTTTACGCAAATGTTGTCAAATTTATTTTTAATGTACTTTGTATTGAATTTTTAATTGCTGAAGGTCCAATTTAAGTTCTGCATAAATAGAATTAAAAATGTTTGTGCCTTCAGTTAATTCTCAGTGAAACCTCTAACTAACCATCTGAGTCAAATTTGAATTTATAGTAATTTAATATTTGTTAAATAAAATCTTTTCTTATAATTGATCGAGCCGAAGAATTTAAAGCCTACTATATCAAATTGAGCTTCCTTGCCTCTTTGAAATTTATGAAACAGTTCAAACGTTATATTTTTCTTTTACCAGTACCGAAAATGGTTTATTAGTGAAAAACCTTTTTCATTTATAGACAGACGTATCAACTATACCTTGGCAACTTTTATGTGATGAAATAAATCGATCTAATCTCTTAAAAGATATGCGCATATTGAAAATAACAATTTATTATTCTGGGTATAGCGTAATTTTATCTGTCGTAACTTTGACGAATTATGACCATTAAAGTCAGAGCTCAGAGATGAGTGACAATTTAAGCGAAGTTTCCGCTTCTTCCCCGGGAGGATTTCTTCAAATGATGCACATAAGATATTAACATATGAGCAATTTTCTCCCGGAGCAGCGGGCAACCAATTACTCCGGTTGCATTTGCATGTTGGGACCTAAAGTAAGAAAACGAGAAATAACAAGGCTAAGTAGGCAGTAAGCCAGTACTTAAGGGGAAACTACGGAAGGAGCGAGCACAGGCGCGATAGCCTATAATCAAACTACACAATTAATTAGGGAGTGCGGCGAATGATAATCCGCGGAGGGAACGCATTTGCATGCAATCGTGGCGGCAATTTGTTCCCTTATTGCAAGTAGCACGCAATTTGTGATCGACTTTCGCATGCTATCCGCGCATAAATAGCGCTCTACGCGACCCTGCTCCTAATAAAACATGAATAGACAAAAATTGCGAAGAGCTACAGAAAAAACAAAAAAAAAAACGCGAGCGACCCGTGACGCACAACCCTCCCCGGGACGCCATCAGGAAGGGGCTGATCGTAGTGTGGAGACTATTTCAGCGCAGAAAATCAGTGATTGGAACCGGCTGATAAGCCAGCTAATTATGGTTTGTTGAGCCGCTGATAGCAGGCGTCTTAATTATTCACAGACGATTAATTTCTGGGCCAGGATGTAAACAATGAAGATACTCCCAGTCGCGGAAAGCTGCTCAAGGTGAGAGGGCAACCGCATTAGCTCAAAGTTAATTGCCGTGCAACACTTCGGCGGGTAGTTTCTAATTCCAATCAGCGGCTTTTCTATCGGCTGTTTGCACTTTCTCAACCGATGCTTCAATTCATCTCGCGGAATGCCTTTCACTCACTGCGTTCGATTCACTTTGAGTCATCGGCTTTAATCTTCTCTAAGGGCGGGATTATTATGAGCTCTTGTCGCAATTATCATTGATTTATTATGTTTACTACGCTCAATAACTAGGTCTAACTCTGCATCACTGGCCGATCCTATTGCTTCTTGCACTCTAAGAACTGAAGCAGTCCAATTAAAATCTGCACTTATATCAACGCAATAAAATGCGGAATAATCTATTCAAATTTTCCTTCTGCATTTTACTTTTTGGAATATTTGTTATTGAAACGATGTATTCCCTCGTAATAATTTTCAAAAAAGATTATTACCATGACTGAATGTGTCCGAAAATACATATTATCTATTTTACATACTAGATTTTTCTAGTCATATTACAACGTTCTCTATTATATCTATATTTCACTAATTTCAGTTCGCAAAAAATTAAGATTTCACATAAGTAAAGAAACATTTTTCTATACATAAATCAATTTTTCGAAACTAATATAATATATTTTAAAATCAAAACAAAGGCCTATTTTAAGTAGGTATGTACCGAAATCGTTTTGAATAAGATTATACATCGTAAACTCTCTTCAGTTAAACCTAATTTTACATATTCATACTATGTTTACTCGACAAAATATGTTTGTATACCAAATGCTTAAAAATTATGTAAATTTCACACTGTTTTGCTAAATTATTGCAAAAATATATATATTTTACGATCGTGATAAATTTTTTCACAGAAAAAAAAAACTAAAATTACTTTTAAACTCAGAGTGTGGCAACAGATAGAACTTATCTTCGTGTACTTGAACTTTTACAATAACATTCTCAAACGACTTTTCCTGACAAAAGTTTTTGATATTTTTTAAAGAAACACTCGAAGTAGCGAAACCCGCCTACAGAAACTTTATTTTAATCCAATTTTATCGTTTAGTTCTTTCTAAAAAAAAATATCAAGCAAAAAGCTTTTTTGAGACTATTATCGTGGGTTCCTCTGAAATTTTGCTATAATTTCGCACCTCTGCACTCACTCAATCCCCTTTTGATGTATGTTTGACAATAAATTGCGAATTTTCAACTTTTTGTATTTTAATTAGTGACAGATGTAATTATACATATAATTTTTTAACAATTTTGAAACAGGTACTGCACGTACATATATATATGGGTAAATGATTGAAAATGTAATTTTGAACCGAATTTTGTATAAAATAGAACTGAGAAGAGCTAATGTTGTTCAAATCTAACAAACAACTGGTTTATATTGTATATAGTGTGATATTTTGACTTAAGTAGATCAATATACCTTTAAAGTTAAACAGTCAACGAGAATGAACAGGTAAAAATGTTCCGTCTGTGGTTTCTTTTTCACAGAAGCCGAAAAAGTCTACCCTGTGAATATTAAAGTCACTTTTTATGTTTTCCAGGGGTAAATCCTAATTAAGATAATTCCCACGGCACGGCTGCGGTTTTTCAGAAAAGTCCGCTGTCACTTGCCGGTAGAGAGTGTGTCACAGGTAGAGTAAACGGCGGAATTTTAAATTTGCGGCATTTAACAATATTTATTTAAATGGGAACGCGGAACAATAAATTATTGAAACCGCTGTTGCTGACTGTTTACTGTCAATTCAATTTGTACCAATAATTCTAATTCTAATCGTACGTGCGACGGGGCTGACTCAGGCGGTTCTCATTCCAGTCAGAGTCGCGGTATGTCGGAGCGCTACTCCTCCGTATGCAAAGTCGCGACCAGGTGAATCAAAAGCGAGTTCGGATTTATCGCGCTGCGGCTGATCAGAATTTCAATCACACATGTTTTGCCTATTAGAACAAGACCAAAAATAATTTGCCCACCTTTTAGCGGGGCGATGCTAATGAAGTATGCTCGGATCGCAGACGCGCATGCTGAGCCCCGCGAACGTGGGGCTCATACGCGATGGAAGTCGCGGGACGACCCTCCGCACCCCGAAGACTTCGCTGGCGAAAGGTCAGAAGGGGCGCCAAAGACTGCGCCCCCATCGGCTTCCAGTTTCAGTGCATTATTTCTAAGCGGGTCATAATGTGACACTAAAAATGCAAATCGCACTAAGATATGAGCAAGTTGGGGGTGGAGGGTGGACAGTCCAGCACCGCAGCTTCCCTGCCCTGGACCCGGAGCCCCCGCAGCACCCGCGGCCAGCGTCTTAAGTGTCCCCCCGACGGCACTCCACGCGCACGGCGACATGTGGAAAGTGCTGCTGAACTGGCCACCGCTGGACAGTAGCTGACCGCGCTAGACAAGAATTTTAATAAGACGCCTTCGTTTTTTTGTACTGCCGGGGCCCCACTGCACTATCAGCCGCGGAGACTCCGATGGACATTTGATACTACGTCCATCGCCCCGCCACCAAACAATTAATTATTTATTTTATCTCTCATTTTTTCGCTTTTCATTTTGTCGTTTGGACTCTCGATGTTTTCGAATTTTAATCAGTACGCCGCTTTGTCTCCGAACGCTTCTGTTTACCACAAGGAGGGCGCGACGCGACGCGCCGCAACGCAGAGCGTGCCGAGGAGTGTGATGGGATTTCATAAACAAACATCACCCGAAACGCGCCCTCACGGTCGGGACAAAGGAGGTTTTTATCCGAAAGCGGGGGGGGACTTGGAGCCAGGATCTGGGATAACTAGGTGCAGACATGACGCATTTGTTTACTTGAATCACTCAATCTATAGAAGCCGCAGACCTTACAAAAAATTATGTTTTCTAGATAGTGATTTAAAAATATTTATTTAGGCGCACAAAAAAGTAGATGGAAAACGTTTTCTTAATTAGTTCTTAGCTCTTCCATATAATAACCTTTCAAATAGTAACATTTATTTAAATACGTAGAGTGTATTTATTTCGGATTCAAAATACAATAAACTTTCTACATTTCACAAGGTCTAAGAAGGCTGAATCTGAGTATTGCCCTGTTTTTAAGTATTCTTCTTTCGTCGTTGTCATGAATCTTTATTTCGCAATTATTGAAACACTTTTTTAAAAATTGCGAATTTCACCTGTATAGTATGTTCTGCTCTAACGATCCTATAATTGACCGAATCGAAATCGGAGCTATTGTAAACTCTTACTTAGAAAAAGAATTGTGTATCGGTCCTTCCAAATTTACGTTAATGTTAAAAACTACAAATAAGTATAAATAAAAGACAATCGTAAATGTTAGTACATAATATGATCTTTCGTTATGATGTGAATATGAGTCATTATAAGAAATTTTTAAGAATTCTTTTGATTTCCTCAAAATATGTAGTCATGAAGTTTGTAGAAATATTTTTAAAGGCATTCATGGAATGTGTTACTTTGATGCTAATGTGTATAATGCAGATCAGGAAAACGTTATGCATACTTCTATTTATATTAACGTTCCGAATATACTAATTTGATCCTAAGGTTGTTTTAATTCAGAAAGCCTATTTTGGTCTATATTCGGACTAATAGAAAAATCTCATGACGCTATTGTTATACTTTGGGCCTGACTTGTTTCTGAGAGGTAATTCTAATCGGTTTTTTCAAATTATTTGATTATATTTTAGAAAGCAAAATTTACTAAGTATGATGAATTTTCAAAACATCCTTTTTCTAAGAACAAAATTGATATACCTACATATACAATCTACCCAATCAAACTTTTGAGAAATTCTTGTTGAAAAAACTGGGCTTTCATTGAATTGTTAGCATAAAATAATTTTATGCATTTCGTTTATTTAATCAATAACGCCCTTGGGATCAGTGTCTCAGTAAAATTGCAATTCAGACATAATTTTCAGTTGTTTCAAAGACCGCCGCTGCCTAATTTAGCTAATGAGAAACAAACATCTTGGAGCAGAGTAGTCGAAAAAGATTTGTGCAAACCTTCCAGGAATTTGGTTTCGCGACTTTCTAAATGGATATTTGCAAAGTAGACAATGCGCCGCCCAGCGGGCCTTGGCGGTGAATCTCCGAAACCGCGACGCAGAGGATCAGCGTGACCTTTGCGGAAAACGAAAACATCAAAAAACTTTTAATGAAATTAACTAACAGTATTTTTCCTTTTTTATGCCTCACATTACCATTTTTCTCTTAAATTTCAGGTTAACCCGGGGCCATCGCATCGTCTTCGAAGTCGCGCTTAAGTCGTGCAATTCTGCGCGAAACCGCGAATCGGCCGAGCGGTCGTCTTGAGGAATTTTCAGCATCCAGTGATAACGCGGACGAAAAGCCAGCAGCATGAATAGCCGAAACCGACTTTATCCGAAAATGTCCATACTTTACTGGTTTTTATTTATGACGCTGGTGACATCGATAGTTCATGTTGGAGCCGTGGAGAGCATAAGTAAGTTGTCTTATCACGTTCCAGGGAGATATTTTTAAACCCGCCAGTTTTTCTGTTTTGAAGAGCACAGACTCGAGACCGCCATAGACCCATTAAAAGTGTCACCTTTTTAATTTAATGATTTTATAATTTCCCTGTCAAGAACTTAAGCCGGTCTATTCGTTTCGGGAAATTTATTAAATTGACTGACAATAAACGCGAGAAGTGGATCCGAGGGGCTTGCAGAACCTCCTAATGATCCTCCGATTGGCTCATTAAAAGCGTAATTAAGATCTCTTTTTCAGCTCATCAAACAATTTTTACTGTTCACTAAGCATAGGAAATGACCCGCGTTAGAGGCATAGCATAAATCGCTTCGATATCAGCTTAAATTTATTTCGCTTTTTAAACGAGCCAAGGGAGTGGAACGTGGGTAATTTTTAACAAATGGGATGGCTTGTGCCAACAAGCGTAAAAATCTCGCATGTTCCCATTCACCCTAATTTTCGGGAAGTCATGGCACACTTTTAAGAGTTGTTCTGGCTTAACACGGACCAACCTATTTTACGGCTAATGGTCCCAACTTCACCAAAAGTGCTTGGTCGATGGTGAAAATACACGGAATACCTTACGTTGAATTTTTATGTAACGAGCCCTTTTTTATGTTGTGTACTTAAGCTTTCGGGTATTTCCCAGACACAGCCGAATTAAATTCTTATGGGCTGTAACATTAAACTAATCTCGTAGATGAATACGAAGATATTTCAAATACTGTCAAGGATAATTTTTGAACACACATTCAATATGCAGTAATTTGTTGACGCTAAAATAAATAAGAATTTACTTAAATAAGATATGTAGGTCACACTGTCTCTTGTGACCAAATTAAAGGATTATTTAAGATTTAATGTTAATACTAAGGACATTTAGAGAAGAAAAAAGCAAACATAAATACGTAATAAAAATGAGAGGGGGTTTTTTTGTGGCTTTATATTAATGAAAAGATTAATATAAGATTTTGAGGATTTATTATACACATATATTGTCTTAAAGTATACAATTTTTATATTTTAATTTTTTAAAAAAGTAATTCATATCTGGCGTGAATATCAAAAATAAAATCGCGTTTTTGCCGAATAAATCGAGCATCATTTATTTGTACAAATTTTAATTGTTTATCGTAAAAATCGTACGTACCTACCTCAGTAGAACGCCAATTTATAAAGAGGGTAGTTAAAATTTCAAACAGACGAATACACGCAATTTTTTAAATAATGGCTTATTGATTTACATGGTTAGAAATATATAAAAAGTATTATCATTAATAAAATTCAAACAGATATTACCCTTTAGCAAATTTGGTAGTATCAAAATAAAGTAATCTGCAACCTTTATGGAAAAGGTTTTAGCCTAATTAAGAGATAGCAGTTATCAGCTAATGGCTATTACCTTATTCGTGATTTTGAGCATTAAAAAGCAATTAATTTTAATCGGAAGACCAACACAAAGTGGGGATAAACTGCCCGTTTTTGTTTTATCCCAGCTACTAAACGTCTCACAGCAAACCTATTTATTCGGAAACTGCTGATAAAAAATTGAATTCCCTGCCGGAAATTGCCCAATGCCGTGCTCCTTGTGGGGCCCACAGGCGATTAGACAAAAAAAAAAAAAAATTAAGAAAAATCAATTGAACTGGCAACAGCATGTCTTGGCAGCCTCGAGTCGGGTTAGCCCTGAACCCCGGAGATCTTGTCTTAGCTGCCTGAGATAAGCATCTTCCAGATATCCTCTCATAACAAAAATTTGCTGCCTGCCTTGGTTTTATGACTCCAATTAACAAAATCAAATGCCAAAAATACCCGGGGCGGGGCAAACAGCATGCGGCTGTGTCAACACTCCCGCCGTTCATTCAGAATTCTTGGCCCAGCAGGTGACCTGCTCAAAGATCCTAATTAACTCTGCTCCCGGCAGCCGGGAGATGGAAGGGCCTGCTCCAGGTAAACGCCGGGCACAGAAGGGTCCTTTCTTCCACTTGTTTGCCGACAAGCGCCACCGGAGATTATTTCCCTGGAAGGACGGATGTTGCCCGTCCAAACTCGAAAGAATGGCCGACTGTCTTCGTTTCAGGGCAACCTGTCGTAACGGTTCCCTTCATCTTAAAGGTATACTTTCGTGGTCACTTAACGATGGCACCAAGCCATAACCGCCTTTTAGGTAGGCGCTGGCTCAGACTGGTTACTCCGCGGTTTCGCCGGAGACGCCGACGTCGACATCGACGTCGACGACGACAACTACGACGATGAAGCGCGGTGCAGCGGCGCTGGTTCTTCTGATATAATACATCAAAAATTAATACATATTCAACTTACATAATTTATTCATATCTTCTCCGCAGCAAACCGGTCAAGGACACTATTAATAGCTCGCGTAATAAATATCTGATTCCGCGATGCAAACCAGTTCTGATCTATCTCACTCCGCCAGCACGTGCCAAGAAGCTTATTAGATACCAATCTGAGTCGCGACTGGTCAATATAAAGAAATTTCAGCAGAACGCCGCGTCGCCGAGCATCTTCTTGGGTTCGGGAAGATCGTTAAGTCATCGGCCATCGGCCAATATTTTCACCGATTATATCGCTGAAAACATCGGAATCCGCTACAAACCGCCGCCGCGCGCCCGCCCCGCCCGCCGCCCGGCCGTCCACTCGGGGAGCGGCCTCCAAAGGGTCCTGGCCTCAAAACTGTACAGCCGCGGAGACGTTCGCGATCGCACAGGTGTGTGGCATGTGGAAGAAAAATTCCACATTAATGACCTTTTCCGCTGCTGCAAAACACCTGTTTCAGGTTATTTATTATCCAGGTTTGTCCTGATGGGCACTTGCCGCGTTTTACATGTCTTATGTATGTAGGGGTACCGATTTTAATGTCAATATTTTACCTTATACTGCACTTTGATTGGATGAAAAGGAGTACGCGAGTATAATTTTTGTATCGAAACCTTAGCTAGAATCCGGAGTTTTATAGTTTTCCTAGAATTTTTGCATTTGCGCCTCTTATTCTTGGCACATCTCATCATTTATAAGCCAGTAATATTAAGACAGATGCACAATTTCCTACAAAATCCGGATCCTGCACTTCGAATACACCCAAATGTACAACTTCAAAAAAGCCCCGCTTATGAAAGCTACTGAAAAATCAGAATTCAATCAAATACATACATTTTCCTAATTACATAATTTGAATTTAACTCAGTTAACTTGGCATAAATAAATCAATAATCAATTTTCGAACAAAACTCATATTTTTTAACAATTTTCATTCTTTTAATTAATTTTTATAGCCTTGTCAGTGCTACTAAATAGATTTTATTAATATCTATACGTAAATTTCGTTTAATCTCGTTCATTCACTGATACTCATCAAAACTTTACGGCATTTCCCTTTAAGTACTTTAGAAATGATAAATTTCGCATGCAGGATGAGTTTAGATAATGCCCGATTTTTGCGTATTAACAAATTTTGTACAGATTTGACAAGAAAACTTTTATATGAGATCTTTTGGCAAATTTATTAATAACAATTGCCGCGAAAGAGCCAACCTTAATTATGTAACTTTCTTTGACCGTGAGGTAGTCTTATCTACTTATAATTTAAAAATTTTGTTTGAAAGTTTAACTTCATTACAAAAAAGTTTTCTTCAAAATAATTCAGGTTTTGGTTTTTATTTCGAATAAAGTTGTCTTGTTTTAAAGGATTAGTTTAATTCAAATGAAATCAAACAATTTTTTTTTTGTACTGAGCTGCCTTTTAATTTATTTCAAACGAATGTCATGTTAATTGACAAAAGTATAAATCAATTTAATTGAGCTCAGATTTTGCTGAATTGGGAACATGTTGTACTTCAAAGAGAAATTAAATTAAGTTGAACATTCGTAATCACTTTATATTATGAATGATGACTAAATTGCACAGTTAATTTAATTTATTACTTAATTTGTCCAGATGTTATTCATAACATCTAGTAATGCTCAACGCAATAAATTTCTAGAAATGGACATGATATTCTAGTTTAGGACGTTTCTATTAACCATTTTCTTCATTATTCTTTCTTCTTCAAATTCTTGTTAGAAAAAATCATCAGAAATTGATTAATTGCCCTACAAAACATTTGAAATGATGTGGAACATGATTGGGTTCAATAATTTTCATTTTAATCCCCTTTCTAATATCTTAAATGAGTTTTTTGTTCTAATTAACATGTACATACATAGATAAAAGTTTCAATTTTTACGATGTCGTTTAGAGGACGTAAAGCAAAGTTCCATAGTGCTATTTCTAAAATCTTAAAGTTAATATTACAAATCATACTTATGTCTGCTACCTTCGTCAAATTTGCAAGAGAAATTGTTTAAGACATAATTTATATCTTCACTTTGTGTACCTTTGAATATGAAGTAAACTAAGATTTATTAACTTTTATAACTCTATGCAAGTTCTTCTATATACTATGGTATAGCTAGATCACTTGGTAACTACGGAGTGTATTTTTGAGCTCATGTTTTCATATCCTTTGTTCGATTAACTTCCTAACATGATTTTGTTTTAACTGACACAATTTCACATTATTTAGTCAGTTTTAGTAAAGATAACACATTTTTCAACGAGAACAAAATGTGCGCTTTTCAAAATTGCATATATGTTATGTATGTATGTAATGTACATATACACAAAATTATTCCAGGATTAAAATACACACATTAAAAAACTTTAAGTAAAATTAGACATTCTTAGTATCATTCTATCCTAAACAAAACAAGAAATGAAAATAAATATTTAAATAAATCCACGTTTAAATAATCTAAAGTTATGGTATTTCAACAAATTATTACGATCTAAGCATATTAATGAAAATAGGCTCATGAGGCGTTTAATAGCCGAGAAAAAACAAAACGGCCAATTTATCTCACTTTGCATGTGTCTTCCTGCTAAAATTAATTGTTTTCTAATGTTCAAAATCGCGAACACGCTAATAGCCGATAATTGCCACCTCTTAATTAGACGCCATGTACAATTAGTAATCGCTAGGGAAGATTAATGTCACACCCCTCTCCCGCGCTCCTCTTGGAATTTTTACATGTTTTTTACGCGTTGCCTTTTCCACGTAAAATTAATCAAAAATTATTTTTTTTTTCGATTCCAGCTGGACGACGGCAATCCTGCTCCAATGAGGGGGAAGAGGTTAAAATCGACGCAATTAAAGACTTCAGGTGTTTCAAATGCATTTGTCAGGTAAGCAAATTACTCAAACTTGTTTTGAGGAACTTCTTATCGTTCATTAAATCTCTGAAGAGTCTCTCGTAACAATGAACTCTCCGGTTGGCGAAGATTCTGAATAAAACAAAAAATCTAAAGCTCGTTATAAAGGCGCGGCTCGTTCCAGGGATCAGCAAGATCATGATTTTTGCGTAGAAATTAAACGCCTTAACTTTGACCACTTCAATAAGTGGCAAGAGGAAATCGAATGACCTTCGAAAATTAAGTGATCACTTGACTAATCAGAGATTTAATGTAAAAAAATATGTATCTAAATTAAAAATGGTGTAGTAATATTTTAAGAACTTACATGTTCTTTCTAAATATAAAGTATTTTCTTGAATAATATCAACATATTGAAACAATCAATCTCACATCAACAATACGTAAAAACTAAGAAACTTCGTTCATTTTAGTAACTCTAAAGCTAAGCCGAAAACGCAATATATCCCATTAATTCAACCAAAATTTAGAAATTCAAATTTACAGAAGATAAAAATTCCCTCCTCACCTGTTCAGAGATTACTTAATTTTTTAAACTATTTATGATAGCAATTACTTTAATTTAGATTAGGTAGTTCAAATTCTAATTTAATACTGTTGCTGAATGCGTAATCAAGAAGAATTTAAAATATTTAATCATAATTTACTACATCACATAAAATTTTTTGATAAAGCGACACGCCTAGGGGCATAGAAATTGTAAGTTTAATGCAAATTCAAACTTTAAGCGATACTTAAGAGTCGGGATCTAATTTAATTATATAGTACAATAATTTATACACGAATCTAGGTATATGGTAGAAATATAAAAGTTGTAAAAGTGCATACTGCAAATATATTTCTATTTATAGTATACACTTCTTAACTAATGTAACTAAACTTCTATTGATACTTACTTAATGCAATAAATTATTACGGTTTGAAATTTGAAATTTCAGTATCTGTGTATTTAATATTTTCGTCTTAAAATTCGTTTTAAGTGCCTCAATCTTGTTCGTCTCGATTTATGATTTTGAAGCATTCATTACGAAACATGACTCCGATACTATCTAATACGTGTTTTAAGTTCATTTTTGTCAACAGACCATCCTTGGCTCTCTGCTGAAGTGTAAAAGGAAAACGGTATTTCACCGCCTTTATCCTTTCAAATAGCGACACTTAAACTTAAATGTTTGTCTATCCGCAGAAATGGAGGACTATAAACCCCACCAGTAAATATCTTGTCCGCAATTCTGACCTCACTAAAAGTAATGTCGCTTTCCGCTCCAACAGCAATTTAAGCTGAGGTACATTCGATGCAGCAGTAAAACGCCAGGATTATGCATATGACACGATTTTTCAGAAAGTACATTTCCGAAGTTATCTCATTGTAAACCAATAAAACCCTCTTGAGTGTCAGTGAGGAAATAGGATTCGGGAATATCGAAACGCCAGTTACTACATTTGGTCTATAAATGTGAAAGAAATGACTCGAACCGAGAAATCTCTTAATGCAAGTTGAGCGAAGTATCAATGTTTCTTTTAGAGTTCTTTTACTGCATCACTACACGAAACTTTCTAGTCGAATACTATAGAAAAAGTGCTGGCAGTAAGCCAGGTCAAATATCCACTATGAAAATGTTATTATAAAAGAACAGCGTCCTCAAATTAAAACGAAAATGACATATTCGAAAATTAAAATTGAATTATTAAAAATATGTAAGATTTATAATCCCCGTCAATTTTGACTGTTATTTCATATTGCAACTACTTATTTAATATTTTAAAAGATTCATGTAATAATTTAATTTCTAGTTCACGAAAACATTTTGTTGGGGTTCAAATTTTACATATAATTTCTTATGAATCTGGTAAATAATATATCAAGACTTTTTTTAATGAACCTGATCTTAATCGACTTGATCCAGATTTTCAACAATATTTCAAATACGTTTTTCTTAAAGCAAAAGCAAACATTCTAAAACGAAAAAACAAACAAAAAGGACCTTTAGCACTCCTCAGTAATTCATCGAATTCGTAAATCCTTCTTATTAAAAACCTCCTAGACTTCGAAGGGATAAAATTAATTTAGCTAATTTGTTTGACTTAGTGACTAAACTACGAGACAAGCAAGATGACTGCAATCGAAAACCCAGAATTCTAGTTAGTTCGATTGATTTTCCTTCAGAAAAAATTTTCTTACAGTCGCACGCTCTGCAAACATATATTCGTCCGGAAAAGTCGTCGTGTACTTTTCTCCTCTATTTTCCTTTGATTTTAGCAAACGTGATGACGAATTGCCATCGATGAGGGGATTTTCAATCGACTTCGTACTTGGAAAAATAGCTTAAGAACTAGATCTCCTCTGAAGGAAAAACGCAAACAGAAAAATATAATTCTGTTAGGATGTTCATCTTGAAAGATATAAAATAAGTACTTTTCGTGCTTTTTCGTTTGCGTTTCGAAATAAAATGGAATCTCTATAATTTTTTAAATAAATATAACATCTCACAAGCGAAAATAGAACGTTTTGATGGAAAGAAAAAAGTTTGACTGTTTTGAAATGGTTTTGCACTTTTTTATATGTACATATACCTAAATCTTTATTCGAAAATCAAACTTAAAATCTCGTCTTAAAAGAATTTTAATAAGGAATACTGTGTCATTTCTTAATGAGGTACTCATTTCTACATAACAAATTCGACTAGAACTAAAAGATTGCTTAATGAGATCAACCTTTTTTTATATTCAGTTTCGATAAACTCATTGTATTTTCCGTATTCAGTTTTTTATACTCTTAAAAAATCAAAAAATTAGGACGCAATTTTGTTTTGATGAGTACCTACCTAAACAAAGTTTATAGATATTTTATTGATGTTTGACCAATTTACGCTAAAGGTATTTCTTTAAACATTTTAAAAATAAAATATGCAGTCCTCGCCTTAAAAGGTGCTTTCACACTTAACCTATTTATTTGATCTAAAACTGTCAAACTAACAAATGCTTATACATAATTTATTTCGGTAAAGGTTGACCATGGTAATCGAGGCAATATTCAATAGGTCACCCGTTCCCGACAACTCTTCAATGACCAAGTTTTGATTCAGTTTAATTAGTAAATTACAAGATGAAAACAAAGCCAGAGAAATCTCCAAGCGAAGGAAGAAATCAGCTAAAACCATTTAGTTCTGAACGTTCGGCCTCATCGCATTCAAGTGAATTACGCGTTTCGACGTCAATTTCAATTGAAATCGCATAAATTAATGCCGCGGCCACATATCCACAGACTTCTTTCCGCCTTTGGACGAAAACGAGAAAAAAGCTGAAGAAAATAGAAAAATAATTAAACATTGCCCGCGAGGAATCGCATCTTAAAGCAGATTTATTCCACTGCCCGGGGCACTCCTAAGACCTGGAGAAGACGGCCAGATCGGATTCGCGGAGTCATCAAACGCAGTCGCGAATAAACCGATACTTTGTAAAACCGATCGCGACTCTTGAATTAGTCAGATTTGTCCGCGCCGATTATTAGTCGCAACAGCAAAACCGAATCGTGTTTCATTTCAAAAATTTGGCGCCACTTTGGCATGGCGCCACCACCTCATCTTCATTGGCCTTTAAATCACCGAGTTGTTATGGTTTGGCAATTGGTTTTTTTAAAATTTTCCGAAAATATTTCTAACACTTGCCTCTTCCGCCAGGTACATATATCAAGATAATTCGAAAGGTGCGTAGGCATCCAGTTTAGCTCAGACTAGATTTGATCACTATAACTTATTACAAATATTTATAACAGTGGCGCCAGATCGTTCGTCTTTTGCCTACTTTTGGTGACCGAGAAACCAATTCAAGTGTGACCTTGGGGCACCAAACAAAAAATTCGATTTGATCTTCTATGTTATTCTATACAACATTCCATTTTTGAGGTTCTTTTGGCCAAAAGTGGATTCGTATGTTTCATGTCGGCGTGACGAAACAACTTAACTCGTTTAGTTGTTACGATGCGACCCATCCGTTTCAGGAGAATATCAATTTTTTTATAATTTTCACACGCCTCGTGTCAGTCTTAAATATCGTCAAACATATTTCAGCGTTTTTTACCTATTTTAGCTATGCTCTTAATTCAACTGCGATCAGACATAATAAGTTGGTCTGTTCTATAATAATTGCAAGCTTTTCGTTATCACTGCAATTATCTCGTGAAGGTTTTATGCAATGGAATTCCTAGCGCCATAGGTCATTACATAGATTTTAACAAGTGATGGCGCCGGGTAATTACACAAAATTGCAACAATACCCCTCGGGATGGAAGCGTTAATTACCTTGGACTAATTTAATTTTCCCATTACCATCGACCACAATTTGCCCGTAAGTGCTAATGCGACCAAAGTCCAATTGCCAAGAAATATGACCGCAAGCATGCCGCAGCTATGCGTCGCTTCTACGGGCATTGGAATAGTGGAGTCCAGCGTCTAAATCGTTATCCCGCAATAGAAGCGCCTCATATCGATGCGGCGCTCAGCAAATACGACATAAAAATAAACCGCCCGCCCAACCTCAAGAGCTTCGATGTAAGATGGGTAATTCAATTTAACCAACGACACAACGTCGATTGCAATCAGTCTGCCTCTTGGTTGCGTCCAGCGTCTTGTTTTCCTACTGGAGAACAATGTTTTCAATTAGAAATGAAAATGTTTATGCACACTCAGGTGTTCCACACATGTCCACACATGGCATGATTGAAATTGCAAAATCTTAGTAAATATTTCAGTATTTTATTAATTACCAATTTATCGTATTTTTCTTTTCCCTACTCATAACATGTACTAAGCTTGTGCCGATATCACTTAATACTCGACATCGATACTGTTTTACTCGATATTTTAAATTATATCATAATTTACGTGCGAAGTCCACGTTTTTGTGCAGCAATTTTCTATTAATATATTGATTTACAAATTAAAAATTGAAAAAGAAAAATCATATGTTAAAAGCTGTCTTATCCAAGAAAAGATGTCTTTGCTCTCCTCCGTCTTATCTTCTAAGTTTTTCGTTCCAATTTGAAAATTTCACGGTGGATAAAGATTTCAGGACAATGAAAATGAAGTTTTTAGTAGTAGTTTTTACATAAATAATTACAAAATCGTAAGTTGCTTGATTTTTACCTTTCCACAAGTAGAACAGTGCTAATCTTCCTTTTAATGATTATCCTTACTATTACTTTTAATTGAAATTTATTACTTTATTAGAGTCGGAAGAGTTAAACATTATTCTATTTACATACATCTATAAAAATAGTACAAACTAGCTATACATACCATATATTGAACCGGTTTAAAGTATACTTTATTTTCATCTGTAAAATTTGTTTCAGTTTATGGTGTATGTTAATCTTTTTTAAATTTTTTTTGTAATTTTTGATCTAATTAAATTCATAATTTTATTGATGTGGACTAAAACAAAAATGTTTATAATATATTCATGCTTGTATGTACTATTTAAACAAATTCCATATTCCAACTTAAATGAAAATACATATACATATCTCCAATTCTTCGCAAATGTTTTGTTATAAAGTAAGTAAAAGCAAACATTTCCGCTACACGGAGGACAATTTGAAGTCTCCTTTCGATCTTAATATCTTACATGAATATTTTATTGCTGTGGCTTTCAATTTTGATTCGGGCTTACCTTTTTTATCTTTGTTATTTAAAAACAAATTAAACTACATCTCTTATATCATAAGTTTTCTCTAAATGTATTAAATGTTTCTCTTTTCCTTTTTGAATTCTATTTTATTTTTGTTTTTGCTTTTTATAGTTGCACCGAGTTTTTACGTATCTCAAAAGATTGTATTAGATGCATTACCGCAACAAAAGTTTTGAAATTGAATTTACTTCATAGTATATATATTAGTAAGTTTTTTATCAACTTTTGAGATTTTGTATAAGTGAACTTATCCAGAACCAACCAGAAATTGCAAAACATAATTAGTTGCCGCCTCGTCGATCTCAGCTCGCCGCGAAGTCTCATGTCGATCGCTAACATATCGAAGATCGAGTGCAACTTAAAATTTCCATGCGATCGCGTCGTGCAGTTGCAGCACCTCTCCATGATTATTAACAATTTTTCACCTGACTTCGGAGACCCGGAGCCCAAATTCGCGGGCACTCGCAGCATTGTACGCACTACGCAGCCGTTGAGCCGCGGTCGCATAAGGGTATGTGTGTCGAATGTTATGTAAGCCCATAAATTATCGCGCCGATACGCTGCAGTCCAGTTCTGCCTCGCGTTTTTCGGAATTCTGTTTCATTTACATTACTATTTAATATTTATTTACCTCGCGCTGTAATATTATTTTGATATATTTCTTACCTAGTGCAGCGGTGGCTGGTGCGCTGGACTGAGTGCGCGCGAACCGGTAATTATGCGTGAACTGGTCATGTGCACAATTTGATCTATTCAGCCTACCACTTTTCCAATTCGCGATAAATATCTTTAATTAAAAGTAAGTAGACACGTTTAAGCTCACTTCAATCGGAACTTGATAGCCACATGAATGCACTCGTTTCAACATTCCCAGTTTCGCAGTTTCGTGCATTTGACCTTATGAGAAAGTATCAAGTCTAAGCGACATACATATAACTCCTATAAAATCGAGTTTTTTTTATCATAATTGCATATCTATTTCGATGCCCTACTCGATTTTCTCTATATTTTTGGCAGTTTTTTACGAAAATTTATATCTTTAATTCTAAGCTAGTTTTGAAACTGCATCTATCAATTAGCCAAATTTTTAGCTTTAGTTTATTACATATTAATTTTTAACCAATAACCGTAAAAGTTATTCATTGTAGATCACAGAATTCACTAAAATTCATCCCTAGATACATATGTTATCATTATTATATATGTTTTTTCAAAAAAAAGGAAAACAGTGAGTAAGATTGGAAAGTAGACTAAAGAGGAGAATCATAAGACTGACAAATTCTTTCTTCAGTACTTTAGAAAAGTTTCACTAAATTTAGTTTAAATGTTGATTTTTTAGAAGAGTATTTTGTATGTACGTTGATCAACAAAAATATAATCAAACAAAGAATTTTCATTTCCAAGAGGCAATTTAAGGACTAAAGCATATATCATCAACCAATTTTTTTTATTTTTTAGTACATAATAAAATAAGTACATAATTTTCTTTAGATTTTGCTTATAGGTACATCAGTTTCATCTTTATAACTGATTTATATGTATGTACGGAAACCCAAACTCTCATAAATTATCGGTTACTTTGAATTATTTTATTCGAAGATTTGTTATCAACCTGAAATTCAAGGCGTTATATCCAGACTTTGTACTCCTATGCAATAAGACTTTCATGTTTACGCCATTTGAATTGAATCATCCATTCTTACGATATGCAAAAATGGGATCGCGTAAAAAAACTTATCAGAAGAAAGGTAAACATGTGTGATAAATTTACTTGAAAGAACTCTTTTTACACATCAAAATCTCTTATGCAAACCCTAAAGGAATCATTCTTGGAAAGAAATAAGAAACTGAAACATCGACAGTGATGACGTCTTTTATGATTCAATTCGACAGGAAGAAGGTAGATAAGCCACCGTAAGACCCAGTAGTGGGAATAATTCAAATAAAATCTAAATTTTTTATACGTAACATCAGGTAACCTTAATCATCAAAACTTTTTGATTTAAATTTGAATTTTTCATTGAAACAAATATAGAAAATTCATTTCGTTAAAAACAAATCTTGTGACCAAGCATAAAACCGACTGTAGAAAAGACATAGTAAAAATCTTAAAAGGTAATATTGTTAACAAAACTCCAACCTTAAAATAATTCCATTCTTCTAATGTGTTGAAATTCGTGAAGATGGTTTTATTTTTATTTTATTTAATCCTGGTTGTCATTTTACAATATTTACGAATTTTAAATAAGACGCTGGTGAATAAATGGGTTCTTCTGGAGTACAAATTGCCAAACTATCAGTCCAGGTTTTCGGAACAAACGCAATTCTGGTACAGAGAAGTGTTGTATAAACTACAAAATTAATCAATTTTTTATCGCTATTAATTTTGTTTGCGAAAACCTATAAATTTGGTTTATTTTACTTTAAAACTTATTTAAATAATCTAAATTTTTAAACACAATCATGGTACAGAAAAATAACATATACTTGATCGGTTTCTTTTTCTTCGAATTGTGCCAATGGCTCTTCAAAAGCTGTTCTTGAAAACTCACTTTTATGTTGAAAATTTATGCGGCCAATTAACTGCGGGCAGACTCAATTAGGCCTGTATACATAAGTTACATAGTGTAAATATTCTTAATTTGCTTCTTGAAGTGTACAATAGAAAGCACTAGTGGTCCACGCGATGGAAACGTGTAATCTCTTTTTTTCAAGAACTCGCAAATCCAAGGACTAGACTTTCATCCCCCTAAGCGAATTAGCGAATTGTAAAACATTTCCTCGCTGACAGAAAAACAATCTAACGTGTGAAAAACAAATCTGTGAGCAATTCCGCGTGTATCGCCAAAACTTAATTTCCACAGATAAAACAAATGAATTAATTAAGTGGTGCGAGACGCCGCCTGCGAAATTGGAAGAACCGCGAAATCCACTTCTTGGCTTTATCGCTGGAAGCGCGCATGCCGCCGGGGCGCACTGACGTCGTTCGAGCCCGCGGGAATAAATAACGCCCCGGGGAACTTGCTTAATTTAATTAGAGCTTTTCTTGCCACTTCGGTTTTTTGCTCCGCCCTGTATCAGTAGGAAAATATCCGTCCCCAGAAGGTCCAGTGATAGATGTGCTCCCGTCACTCGATCGATGACTGATCCCTTCGCGGCCGGGAGCGCGGAAATTGAAGTGGCAATATTTCGCGTATTACAATTTGCGCCCCAATAGGAGGCGCTGGTTATCAGAGTCCCAACAGCTGGCGGATATTCAAATTTAGAGCAAGTTTTCGAAAGATTTTTTCGTAACCGGGTTGCGCAACCGCTTGACTGGGTCCAGATAACAGCCGCAGTCCGCTCAAGTTGAAAGTTTCAGTTGTGGTTCAGAGTACATTACATGAATGGATTTTCTGATTAAAACGCGACCGACACAATTGAGTGGAAAAATTCGATTTCTATAAAAGTATAATCACACTACCCTTTGGGTGGCATTGAGCGTTGAAGACCACTTAACTTTAAATATGTAGATTATTAAAACTAGATATTTTTTAAATTGATTAGTCCCTAACAAATAATTAATGGAAGATTTTTCAAAAATTATGGTAACATACTATCGAAAATTAACAATCGACTACAAAATACTAATTAGGAATCAGGTGAATGAAACTAGGTTCAAATTTGAAGTATTTTCTTAAATTTCATTTTTTATAATACAATACCTTGAATACTTAAAATAACGTTAGTAGCAAATATAAGTCCTGTGCTGCTATATGAAATAGCTTTCTACTTTTTCAAAAACTGAATATTTTATTCTATTTTGTTATTATATTATATGTAATATTTACAATAATTCTTCTTTAGTACCTACATGTTCAGATATTGTATATTATAGCTTTTATGTATATCCTTTAAATTATATTCTCAGTCAATATTTTAGTAACATTACTTATACTTTTACCCTTCTTGAAAATTCTGCTATAGATCGTGTTTAGAGGGATTTTATGAAAATCAAAATCTAATTTAATGTTCAATTGGATTAAATAATTGTATTTCATTTAATTCAAAATTTTTGTGGAACTTTAATTGATACCTAGTTCCAAGCACTAAAAATTAGAGGAAAGGGAAAAATGGAAGCTTAATTTTTCGCAACGAAGCCTAAAGAAAGAAAAGAGTAAATGAACGTTAGTTTTGTTTTGACGAACCTTTTTAATGATATCCCTGAACCGTAATTTTTCAAAGAAATATTTGTAATTTTATACTACTCATAAATAAACTTCGATACTTTCAATTCGATATTGTGACCGAATTTTGAAGCTATAATAACTAAAAATGTAGTCGAGTTCCATTACCACTACGAATCTAATATACATAAAAGAAGATATACATAAAAGAAGATATACAGATAAAAATTCATATACGTAATAATTGATATCTTAATTTGATTTCTTCCAGAATGGCTTCGTCGAATGCGAGCAGGAGAGCTGCCCATCCGTGGACGATTGCTACATGATCGAGCGGAAGCCGCCCGGCGGATGCTGTGAGAAATGTAAAGGTAAATTTCAGGTAAAACGAAATATAATTAAAACTTAATTGTAATGTTTCAATTCTCCCCATTGGGCACCTACAGAATGCGTCTACAAGGGAGTGCGTTACGCGAGCAGCTCCGAGTGGTCCGACCCTGAGGACCCCTGCACCAATTACAAGTGCGTGGCCGGCGTGATCACCGAAACGAGCCTGCAGTGCTACACGCCCTGCAGCAGCCCGCTGCCGCCGAGACCTGGTCAATGCTGCCCGACGTGTTTAGGTAAGTTTTTTACGCCGGCCAGGTGTTTACCTCGTTTTAATCCAAAGTGCGGAAAGTTGCTTCGAGCGAACTAGCAACAAATCGCCAGAACTGCTCGCATATTCTTAGAAAAATAACTTTAGCCAAAACGAATTTTCTGCTACGTCCTTAAGAGTTTTTTAAAATTGACGCTGAAAAAATCCTTTCGTTTTCATTTTACATTTCCTCAAACAAAGTGAATCAGTTATGAAATACTCCTTCCATGGATATATTGCATAAAAGTTCATTCATCATATAAGCTACTTAAACACCAAATTTCATTTAAACTCGTCCGATATTTTTTGCGTTTACATGCAAAGACAGACAAACAGGCAAACAACAATTTTAAAAATTGCGGTCTCCTATCGACAATAATGACCATCGCGATTATAATTTTAGTTGTTTGAGATATAGATACAATTTTGAATAAATATTATAGTTTTTACATAATCTAACTTTTGTTTCAAAAACTCTTATCAGGGTTTATTAAACATTGACGGCTGTTTACCACAATCTATTGCTAACCACACGTATAATATAACACACCCACCTACTGCATAATTTAGCAACATGATTTGTGTAATAATATCCACAAATTAAGTGTAACTTAATATAAACCTCTACAGATTTAAATATATTTTTTTGGAATCATTTAAAACAAAAAACTTTCACCTTTTGATTTTTAAATACGTTTATAAATCGATCCTATATTTCTTATAACGTTTTGCAATTTTATTCCTGATTTATGCATTTTAAAAAAACATGTATAAAGGCTACAGAGTTATTTAATTAACATGTTTAATTAACCAATTTGTTTCAGTTTTTGACACATAAAATGTTAATTTTTGAAAACTAGTATAGTCACCCTTATACTATATTATGTAATAATATTCTTTTTTAGAACTTTCTGACAATGAAGCAACAAGAAATTTATTTTTATATACATAATTAAAGTTGATGACATAATTATTCCCCCATTTCTGAATTTCTAAAAACTCGTATATAAGGAAAAAAGATAACAGCAACAAATCATTCGTCAAGGCAAATTAATAACCCAAATTTTAATATTAAATCATACCAGCATTCCTGGGCTTGTTACGCAGCAAAAACATCATTCCCAATTTAATTAATTATCGTGCCCGGAGAATACGAGGCCTCCTCCTTCGACTCAATTTTATGGGGCTCAGTGGGGCCGAAAGACGACGGCTAATCAATTAACGACGGTTTTTTTGCATAAAAAATTGCCTCAAATTGAGTTATTATCCACTGGACAATGGCACCCCGCTGGGCTCACCCGAAATAGCCGGAAACTTGGCCCCGACGATGATGAGCAGTATCGCGTTACATAAATCCCACTGACGCGGCCGCGGGCACAGAAGTCGCCTGTTGTGCCGCGTTGGGGCTCCTTCGCTCCCTTCGGCAAGTGATCTCAATCCCAGGAATTCCTCTTGCAGACTCTCCCTGCATCTTTTATCCCTTTGTCGTCCCTATTCAGACGCACATTCGGGACTCAAGGAGGACCACCAGGGTGTCGTCCCAAAGGAGGAATTTTTATCATTTGATAGTGGCACACTAAGTAATTTTTTTAACTTCCAA
This sequence comes from Tolmerus cingulatus, assembly GCA_959613345.1. Taxonomy (NCBI): domain Eukaryota; kingdom Metazoa; phylum Arthropoda; class Insecta; order Diptera; family Asilidae; genus Tolmerus; species Tolmerus cingulatus. The sequence goes on along the minus strand of OY390708.1, from coordinate 18,296,661 downwards.
ATTATTTTCGTTATGTTTCAGTAATATTGTCTAAAAATACTGAAAATTTATTTCAATATGACTCCCGAATAATTTTAGTAGTTTCTAATTCAAATTTTAATGATTTACTGCATAGTCTGGAAGTTATTTTGTACATAAATACATATTCCAATATTTTGAATGTTGTGACAATTTTTTTGTATTCACCCGCAATGCTCTAAAATTTCTTCCTTTTCTTCTTATTATTTTAAATTTTAAGAACCTCATTCAAACCATTCTGGATGAATTTATATACTAAATGTCTGGAAAAATATACCAAATTTAATAATATAATGTAATAATAGTACTTAATGTAATCTTCCTCAGATGATTTTTACTGGTAAGCGGGCTGGGCTCCCCTTTATAATTAAATTTAGCAGAAAAGCACTAAAGTAAAGCAAAATAAAAACGCAGGAAATAATTACAATAGAATTCTAGTAATTCGCTTTTCACACGATTATCACCTGTTAATTTAGAAAACCAACTCTATTAGTTATTAGATTCACTTTATTACAGCGAGAACAAATTTAAAGTGTAGACATTAATAAGTATAATACATATATTCGGTGCCCTAAGGAATGCTCCCATTTTTCAGAAACAAAATTAGTTAGAATACAACTATCAAAACTACACCAATTTTTGAGGCTCAAAGCATTTTCATTTAATCTACTTATGTGTCTTAACTCTTACACCGTGCAATAGATTTATTTGAAATTTGTTTGGATAAGTAATTCATCCTGTTCTTAAAAATAAACTTGGTAATTGAGATTTTGTGCAAAATATATAATATGTACCTACACACATTTGTATATTGTTATTGATATACAAGAAAGTTAAGGAAGGATAATTTGAACAAGGATAAAAGTAGAAAGCATTGGAATAAATTGTGATATGAACATTTTGCAACTCGTCGACAGAACTGCAGTAAATAATCAAATACACTAATTGAGCCGTTTATTTTGAAAGTGGCCTAATTCCGTTTTTGTTAAAATCGACATATTTCAGGGTTTTGCGTTTTCAAAATAAATAATTTATCATTTAATTTGTTATAAAAAAATATTAATGATTTTAAACAAATTTTGTACAATTTGCTGCAAAATGTAAAGATAACGTAAAAAAGTAATTATTTAAATAGCTAGCTTAATTTTTTTGGAAAATAGAATTAGACCACTTTCAAAATAAACGGCTCAATTGTAATATCTACATCAATTCGCAAATTCGTGAAAGAAACAGCATTACATTCATAATTAAATCAAAAGCAAACAAATATAACTGCCATTAAAATTCTTAACAATTTTGGAATTTTTATGACAATGAGTATATCTACGAAAAATTCATCAATAATGTTATGTAGTTAAATACTTTAAAGATATCAAGTTTCAAACCGCTCCCTTTTATTCTCCGTAGATACGCTAGTAGTTTACTAGAAAAACCCGAGTTCTTACGAGTCATTTCGACAGATAAAAATTTTTAAAACGCTTCCAAATAAGTCCGCGAACCACGCTCCTTTCGTTTCCGTCTCGAGCGGGGGAAACCCGGGGCTATCCAATTTCCAAACAAACACAAGAACCGGAACTTGGCTTCGAATGGGCGCCAGCGAATATTTCCTTTGACGGACAATAAAACAAAAATCTCCTCGTAAATCTTCGCAAAGGTGAAAATGCTGCGTGTGGTCGGGCGGGCGAGTTTGCATAAAACAGTCGTAAAAAACGAGAAGATCTGTAAAAATTGCCACTTATGAAATCTACCAAATTCGAGCGATTCCTCGTTCTTGGGCCATTTTGAGGCATTAAGCGTATTATTTACGGGTGGGGAATAGGCCCGGTGTACCTGTCCGGGAAGAAGGTGGTTACCTGCCCGAGCGCGCCTCGATAACTCAACAATTTATTGGTAAAAGGATTAATCAAGGGAGGCTGCGTCTGGAGCCCCGGCGGGCTGTCAACGGCGCGGCAAGTGGGTGGTCCGCCGCGGAATGTGAAAGCGACTTCGCCTTGACCGCACGGAGGAGCGCACAAATTGAGTCGGGTTCCCAGGCGGCTACCCGGCCGGGACTCCTTTGTTTGGGCCCCGAAAGAGTCCCGGCCAAATTATCGCGTTGATGGGATGCCGCGGCATAAAGCAGCCAGCCGCGTCCTTATCGCGCTGAAAACTACAAATTACTCGGCAATTCCTACATCCATTTCGAGCTAATGGACTCATATCGTAAAGTAAGGTAAATTAATGACGATGGCAGCGCTCACAATTTTTTATTATTATTTTTCGTCTTGTTTCTCATCTTGGTTTTGTTTTTTCGTTAATGTGGTCCCGGCTGTGGCGGGATGGATTCTGTGCCGGCGCGGAAATTCCGCGGCCGTGACGCTGCCCAGCCGACAGCGAAGACAGCGACGCCGCAGCTTTGGGATCTGATTTAGTTCCTCGGGATAATTTAGATGCCTCAATCTTAGCGAATTATTCTAATTGGGGCTTGATTGCGGTCTGCGGGCCATGTCCTTTGCAGCGGCATTCCAAAAATTGCTTTTCATTAACCTGCCCCGGCCTATCTCATGATTGAATTATGAAATTGCTTCTCGAGCAAAAATTAAATGTTTTTGCTCATAACAATAACTCCGGGGGAACACCTCTAATTACTACAACTTTAAAATTCAAGACGGCCGCGAAAAACGCGAAAATCGCGAAAAACTCGGCCAATTCGCAAATTCGTTTAGCACTTAATCCACCCAGGGTCAGAGCCAGGGTGTAATTAAAGAATTTGAGTAATGCACTCCGCGGCGGAGAGTTCAATTAACTCAGACTTCAGACATTCAACTCCACCTACCTCCCCTACCTGTCTAAAAAAGCAACTCCCACTTTTTACAGAGGTCTAATTTATTTTATTTATTTATTCTTTTGTTTTTTTATAAAAAATACTCGCCCATCAGTCGAAAGAAGACTGTTTTGACTGACCAAAGTCAGCAGCAATAAAAAGCCTGTGGCATTATCGAACAATTTTGATTGGCGATTATTTTGCCACAAAATATTTCTCTTGTTCACCTTGGGGTTATTCTGGACGACAGTATTCGAAGTAGACACTAGTTGTGGCGGATTATCGGTATTTTAAAATTTGATCGATTTAAAAAATATGCATACACTATGTCTTTTTTACACATTTGTCTTAAGCTTAATGAAAAAATTCTCTAAATATTAGAATTTCTTACCAAAACTCCAAAAACCAGAACGCTTGTGGAGAGACATTCTTTATCTGGCTGTTTCAAATCGTCATATTACTAATTGCTAAAACTTTATAGTTCGTCATCATATTGAACAAAATCTAAACAAATTCAATTATTCGCAAGACATACAATTTACTTAATATGGATTTAAGAACACTTTTCGGTATGTTGTCATTTTAGTATGAACAATTAATTTAATTTCAAAAAAATGCTTCCAATAGATCCTTTTTTTATGTATATTTAAAACTTCATTATATCCCACTGTATTCTTCAACAGCATTAGAAACTTAGTCCAACATTTTTTTACCTAACGTCAGGATTCTATTGAAATTTAATAAATTATACACTAGAAATTTTGAAATTACAAATTTAATTTTTACAATTGGTGTATGACTGTAAATGAGTAGATTTTGTGAAAATTGTAAAAGACGTATGTATCCTTAAACTTAAGTTTTTTGTCTATTTTTTACCACTTCTAAATTTTTTCGAATAGGTCCATTATTTAAAAAATACCAATAAACCTTATGATCTTTTATTTTCTTTAGTAAATTAGCCTTAATCCGAATTTGAATATGTCATTTAGTTTATAAATTTTGGTTAATTTGATTAAAAGCCACTGCCTGAGATAGAATAAATACAACCGGTTTTAATAATATTGACCCAAAAGAGTACAAGAAAAATTTCAATAAATTTTAGTCCAAAATTCCAAGTTTCAAATCGTTTAAATTCACAAGAGGGTGCGGTGCGCTCATAGATATTATAAATATTACAATACTTTTCGTATTAACTAGAATTTGGAACTAATTGTAACAATTTACAATATTTGAGAAACCGACATTATTGAAATTTAATTCATGGTTTCATAGTTCAACAAATTTAATCTGTTTGTTTGTAGTGGAGCTTGGTAATTATGAAAAGTATAAATTTGTTAGGAAGTAGCAAAATATTTGTTGTTTAAACTATTCGGGGATACTAATATATATGTATTTGACTGTATAGTTTAGTTTTGAAATTATAGTAAAAATTAAACTGGCAAAATGTTGTAAATCTTCGATAAATAAATTAGCAATGGTGTCAAATTTGATCAGTTTTAATGAGTGCTTTATTAAAATCATAATAAACATAATAAATAAACAAAACTTGAAACTATTTTTCTCACTTTTAAGAAATTCGTTTCGTAAAAGATACCAAAAATTGTGTATATGTATTTTTGAAAAAAAAACGCGTAAGTTGAATAAATGGACCGAAGACAGGCAGGAATCAAAATTGCTACTTTTGGGTTTGCGCTGCGATGCTCTGATCAGTGAGGTCTCACAAACTTAGCGATCTTTTCGAACGTAATTCAGAGTTTTATGAGTTCTGGGTTCGTTTTATGTATTTATAAATGATACTTTTAAGAAGCTCGCTATTTTTACACCTTATTATTATAATTATATGAAGATTTTAATAATAGTACGTTTCTCGTTCTTACAGGGTGCTACCTAAACGGGCAGATAGTGCACGATGGACGCGAAGTGACGTCAACCGAGGACCCCTGTCTCAAGTGCCAGTGCTCCAACAAGAAGCTGACGTGCGTGAAGAAGGCCTGCCCCGTGCTCCAGTGCCCCATCACGAAGCAGATCAAAGTCCCTGGCGAGTGCTGCCCCCGGTGCGCGGAGCGGCGCGAGATCATGCAGGTGCCAGGTAAGCAATCGAACTCCTCCCGAAAAGTGCGAGCACGCGACTTACGCCGGTTCCACCCATTTAGGCAAATGCATTCTGGGGAAGGGCGTCCACGCGGACGGCAAGCGGTTCACGCCGGACCACTGCTCCACGTGCACCTGCGCGAACGGGACCTCCGTGTGCCAGCGCACCACGTGTCCGATCCTGGAGTGCGCCCCGGAGTACCAAACGACGAAGCCCGGCGAGTGCTGCCCGCACTGCCCCATTGTCGCCGAGGTGCGCTCCACGTGCACGCACGACGACAAGGTGTACACGAACAACGAGACCTGGAATCTGGGACCCTGCCGCTCCTGCAGGTGTCATGGCGGCGAGATCCGGTGCGCCCAGACGAAGTGTCCCAAGGTGAAGTGTCGTCCCAACGAAACTCTCGTCACACCCGAGGGCCAGTGCTGCTCAAAATGCGTCGAGAGTGCCGGGGTCTGCACTGTTTTCGGGGACCCGCACTACAAAACCTTCGACGGGAAGTTCTTCAGCTTCCAGGGATCCTGTAAGTACCAACTAACCTCCGACTGCAGGGATCACTCCTTTTCGATTCGAGTCATGAACGACGGTAGGAAGACGAAGTTCTCGTCTTGGACAAAAACTGTGACCTTGAAAATGAGGGGAATCCGCGTCAATTTGGGTCAGAAGATGAGGGTTAAGGTGAATGGGACGAGGGTTTCGCTTCCCTACAGCCACGGCGAGGTGGTCAGGATTGAGCAATCTGCAGAAGGGATATTTCTAGCAACAGATCTTGGCATCCAGATTGAGTGGGATGGGGCGAATTTCCTCCAGGTGCAAGTCCCCGCGACTTACAAGAACAAACTCTGCGGACTCTGTGGAAACTACAACGGAATCGGACGAGACGATCTCACATCCCGAGATGGATCGAACCACTCCGACGAGGAGGTGTGGCGATTTGCAAACTCCTGGAAAGTCGGCGGGGTGAAAGCGTGCAGCCGAAAGCGCGAAAACCTCGCGAAGAAGCCGAGCTGCAAGCACCGCAAGAGCAGCAAAAGTAGTCCTTGCAAGTCCCTTCGGGAATCGGAGGTTTTCGGGGACTGCGACAGCCGACTGAACCCGTTCAACTACTTCGAGTCCTGCAGGATGGACATGTGCGAGTGTCCCTCCGGGATGTGCTACTGCGAGAGTTTCGCGGCTTACGCGCACGAGTGCCGGCGACTCGGCGTCTCGCTGCCGAATTGGCGGGAAACCACAAACTGCTCCCTGGACGCGACCGCGCACTCCCGACAGGTGAACCGGCAGTCCGGCGACCGCGTGCCCCACGCCGCCGGGCCCCAGGTGACGCGCCAGCACCAGCAGCACCAGAAATCGCGGAAAAAAACCCGCCGCCCGGACTTCTTCAGCAGACACGTGCCAAAGGCGTTGCTGATCCACAAAGCGGCCGACAGAACGCCCCCGCCACTGCACTGAGACGCCTCTCCGAGAGCTTTAATTTTAGTTTAATTAGTTGAACGTTAATTTTTTTATATAGTTTTTATTTAAATCAATTTTGCAATATGCCAAAACGTGGGGCCGCGGCTCCACGCCTGCAGCATTGCATCTCAAGTTCCAAGCATCATCTCATTTTTATATAGCAAAAAGTGTTTTAAACTTTTCTAAGCTTAGTATTGCACTCGATTCCGGGCTCAGCCTCGAAAACCACCTCCTTCCTGGTGGTGCACCCGTTCCAGTTGAAAATGTGCAGGCCATTTTAGGAAGCTGCCTTAAGGTAAGAGGTGGGAATTTTTGCTTATCAAAATAAACTAAAAAATTTACGAATTCATTGAAACATCAAAGAAAATAACACATTTAATATTCAAAACCAACAATTTAATTATTTACTTAAATTTTACATGATTTTCTAAGTACAAACATTTATTCTAAATTTTCACACAACTTATTCATATACATTCGTTATAACTACTTCTTACCAATTATACTTCAGTCTAATTAATTATATTCCTTTCTATTGTTAATTAATTATTCCCACCAATTTTCTGCTGCCTATGGAAACGAATTTCAAAAACAAAACATTAATAAATAGATTAACATGGTATGGCATAAGACCTAACTTGTAAAATGACTTTCACAAAAACATACAATTTTATAATAAAAAAGTAATTTCCTAACATAACTTTCATCACCTTAAGCAATTAATTTTCGACTTACCTGGATATACTGAATTCAACATGTCATTTTTTCTCTCTGAGCAAACAAATTAAAGAAATTGTGTAAATTAAATAGATGTTAGCATAAGCAAAATTTCCCAACATTATTGCGGGCAGATTCCAAAGTTCCATCAGCCATTTTAACGTTAAATGAAATGAATTATGTAAAAACAAACTTAAAACACAAAAGTTATTTATTAAACTAGTAAATAAAAGTAAATCATTTAATAAGTCTCTCCCTATACGCTGGATACATAAAAATATCAAAAATGGCAAGAAGTGAAGTTAAAATGAAAGAAAACTACTATTAAAAATCTTTAACTTATTGTAGAGCTTAAGTTTTATTAAGTTTATTTAAAGCTATGACTAAACGTGTAAAAATAAATCGAAGATGCACAAACAGTATTTTGCCTGAAAACAATTAAAGTTAATATAATTCTACTTGAGTAAATGTACGTGTACTAATTACATGAGAGCAGACGTTAAACGAAAATATCCAATGACGACGTAACGTCAGAAAATGACATACATATACTTAAACCCAATGATAGCATAATTTTTATCATAAGAAACTTCTGGAGGCAATTTTATGTTATTCGTCTAAATGTAAAACGCAAGTAAAATGCAAAAAATACCCTTCGATATGTGTTAATAATGTCATGACAGATTTTTGAATGTGTGATGAATGTCTTTAGTTGTTTACCTTTCTTATGAATGTCCGAATAATTTAGGAGTTTTTAATATTCGTTTTATATTTAAACGTTCTTAATATATTGTATTTATTTCTACTTGCAAAAATATAAAATTTTTATTTTGTTTTATAGTTTTGGTTATACTTATTGCGTAAACCTTGGCCAGACATTTTTTGTAAAATAAAACATACGATTTAAAATTGAAATCTGTATTTTTGTGTGTGCATTACTCTTACCCAAAAACACTTCCTTCCGTAGTTAATTAATTACAAATATTTTCAGTTGCTATGTTTTCGTCATGGAATAAATCTCCTGGGCTGTAAGAAATTGTGTTTTAAAAGATTCTTCGGACTGGCTTCATACTTTATACCAAAAAAAGGGACAAAAAGTTCTATCTTCTAAATTTTATTGAAATCTCAAACATCTATTAAATACTGAATTAAGAATGCACACATCCATTTTAAAATAAAACGTATAAAAGCTCATCGCAGTTTTTGATACAGCGCGACTTGCTTTTGAGGTAAGTTTTTGATCACGCTTTATTATGTTGTAATTTTTTACTTCATCGTCATACTGCCTAAAATTTTAAATTTCCATAGCTGTTACTCTGGCAACCAATTTGTTCGCATATAGAAGGATGCAATAGCAAATACAAGTGTGTAAAGCCTATTTGCATCAAAACATGAATATCCATAATGTGTATAATAACATTTTAAGGATATCTAGCAAAACAAGTTCATTACCTTTACTAAGCTACGCTCATAAACTCCCCCATTCAAGATCATTAAAGATTTGTGCTAAGTTAGACTTCAAAGTATTTACGAAGCGCGGTTTTAGAGGGTAGCACCAATTTTTGAAGTAATAAAGTCTAAATCTTGGAAGAAATTCTATATATAAATGTCCTCTCAGTTTGCAAGCAATTTTCAACTTTATGTAAGAACTTCTTCAGTCCAGAAGTTGGGCTCTAATTGGTTTTATTAGTTAGACTGTTAAGTAAGAATGTTGGAAGCAAAGAAAACCATTAAGGATTATAATAATAGCACAAGTTAAAACTTTTCACCGTGAAAATTGTGCCTCTTATTAAAAATATAATATATATATGCTCTTATTTAAAATATACGTAATTTGACGAACCCGCCAGATTAAAATTTAATTAAAAATTTCTAAGTCAAATTTTAACAGTTTACAAAGCTAAAAATGTTTTACAAAATACCCTCTTCACGGAATGTTGCCTAAGAGTTCTAGAGCTCTCCATTTTTTTATCTGTAATACTTTGGTTAGTATTTTAACAATTTTCCAAATAATATTTTTTCAATTTAGCTTAATTTTCTTAAAAATCGTACTAACCAATTCTGGGGACTGAAAACAACTATCCATTAGTCTAGTTTTTCATTGTGCATTTAAATGAAATTTCGTCTAATTGATTAACGTTTTTTACAAAATTATATAGTAGATAATAGAATAACTACTTAAAAATTTTTCCGTTGGAGCCAATTAAAATATAAAATGTTTTTTATGTATACTTTTAATGTTTGAAAATAACCTTTATTAACATTATTTCTCATAAATACTTTTTATAAGGGTAATACGTAATTCGACCTACAAAACCATCTTCAGATCTGACTACAAAACATAAAAAGATGTTTTGTAGGCCGAAATAAATTTTAGCCTTATAGAAAGTGTATATGAAAAAGTATGTTAATAAAAGATATTTTCAAACATTAAAAGTATGTATAAAAAATTATTTTATAATTAATACAGTAACTCATTTTATAATAGATTAATTTTCAAAATTCTTTACAAATTGCGTACTTTCAAAAACAAGTAACCAACCCATTGTCCATGAAAAGCTTTATTAAAGAATATGAATATAAAATTTATGAAATTCAAATTCATTTCCTGGAATTACTTGACTACCGTAAAGTAACAACGAATATAAATTTAGAGGCAAAGACCATTTAAATATATTTTGTATAATAAATGTTGTAGTTTAACTTATGCAGTAAAAACCTACGAGATAAAATTCATAATCGAAATCTGTAGAGCGCAAATTTCTTGTTAAAATGCGTCGCAACTCCTTAAATTAATTGGTGTGTAAAGCCTTATTTAACCCGCCGATTTTTACATAAGGAGCAAAACTGCCGACTTTATGAGTGCTGCTGCGCACACAGGGCCAGGTGCAAATTATGAAACGCTCTACATAAATGCACTCGATCCACGGCTCACTTGGGGGTAAGTGAGGCGACTGCTAATTAGCGTCTCCATTCAAGGAATCCGAAACTCGCGGCAGTTGCGAGGAGGGGGCTTCTAATTAAAAACAAAAAGACGCGGCCGTTTAATTGCGCGGATCGAACGCCGCGGCCCCCAAAACCCCGTCGAAAACTGCGGGGCTGCGGCCTCCTTTGGGGCGACTGAACACACACGCCTCACGTGGCGGAACGGCGAATCTGAAATTCGATCATTAATCGCGGGTTTATTGTCGCGTGGAGTTTACGACGTTTTGTCCGGCCGCCCACGCAGGAGTTGTCTCGTGTATCGATTAGGGAGCGCGCCCGAACGAGCGGTAACAATGGTAATTAGGCGGATACGCGGTTTTATGCGTGCAGCCTCGAGCCGCGCCCTACATGGACTTGCACCTGAGGCACGCCGCCGCGCCACGCCGCGACTGCAGTTCTCTCGACGCGCACTTACATCCAGGAAATTAACATGTCCCTGTGCGACAACGCCTTGTCGGTAGCGGCAATTAAATTGGTTCGGCCGATCTGTCACGGCAACTTCCTCAAAGTCAGTATCAAGGCGAAGGTAAAGTTTGCGGATCGGGATACGTGCATAATTATTTGCATCGCAGAGCAAATTAAATAGATCTGTGGATCTGTACCAAAATGCGAGAAAATGGTTTTACGCAAACAAATTTGTTTTACTACAAAAGCCGTTTCATATTAGCTAAGGTCGAATCTAATAAAAATTCAAAAATTTCAAAATGTTCACATTTTTGAAAATTTGCAACATCTTCCTAAAAAATATGTATTCGAACTTCCTTATCCAAGAAATCTAAATCAGTCTTCCAGTTAATGTGGATTTCCACTTTATTAATTTAACGGGAAATTTAAAAAATAAAAAGTAGACTGTGTGCTGAATTAATTATTTTTTTGATTACTTTTAATTTTCAACATCTAAAAATTAATTCTGCATAGTAGTAAATATAAAAAGTATTGTAAAATAGACAAACCTAATTTTGAAGCCTCTATGATGACCTTCCATTATCTTTAAAATTTGGTCAAATAAGGTAAGAATAAAAAACGAAAACTAGGCATATTTTTCACTATTTAAAACTATTGATTTCATTTCAAATTTAAAAACTATCTTATATATGCATATGTACATACATATATCGAATTTAATAGGCTCGAAAAATGTGGCTAAAAAAAATTGAAATCAGTGTCATTAATAGAGATTCAAATATTGAATTAAAGCTGTATGTATTTGTCTGACATATGGAAAACAAATATAAATATGTAAGTATATTAAATTACATATGTATTTGTTAGAGTTATTTTATAAACTTATAAACTATTTTTAGCCATTCGAATTTTGAAAAAGTTAGATATTTTGTATTTATATTGTTTAGGCAATAGCGCACGCGGAAAGAAAAACAAAAGTTCCAAGAAAATCGCTTAAGTATATACTCGTAGTGACTTGGAAAAAATGAATAAAGAAGTCTTGAATACTTCAATACCTACATATGAATGTATGTAAATACTTGCCTGGTTGAAAAAACATTATCAAAATCGAACATTTGAATAGGTATTCAAGTTTATGAATATTCCAAAACTTCAATATTTTGAGTCCTTATATATATGTACAATAGAATGCAGTGTTTAATCCTTGTGTCCAGGCATTTTAGAGGGTTTTTAAACCCAGAAGGGTTCCTAAAGAGCCTTCTAAAAAGTGCTAATACAAATTTCTAAAAACTGGACAGTACACGAAATCTACTTTTTTTTGTCGCTAATACAGAAAGGTCTTTATTTTTTATTGAAACCTACATCTAATTAAAAAATATTTCTTACTCAAATACTCTCTTATTGGGTTTCTTAGATAAATCTTCTCTCCAACGCGAGTACTCGAGAACTCAAAACCCCTCTACTCAAACTTGGATCTTTTAATTAAAGTGAACTAGTCAACTACATAAGTTCAGAAGTATTTAAATTTTATTCTAGTATTACAATAAAGCCCCAATATTCAAGTTTTAAATATTTTTGAATTTTTATATACTTAACTGAATATTCAAACTTTAATTTAAAAAACATTATCAGCTCCTAGATCAGTATAAATCTTTATTGATTTTTCCATCATGTACTAACACAATCTTTGGTCAATACTTTCATTTACGAATTTGTAATTTCGGGAAAAACTCTATAGAAATGTTTTGCCGATTCTTTGGACAAAATGTTGGTGTTGACGAGAGTATGGATGTTTTTGTATTGTGTTATAATATGTAGTGGATTAAGTCATAAAATCGATTAATTCTCAATCGATATTAACTCGAGATGAGTGTAAATATTTGTAGGACAAGATAGTTACCAACATGTGGACTGTGTTCAAAAGTGACCCACAGTCGTGCCGAGCTCCCTGGAGCCCAGTTAAATGTTCCCGACGGAGCATGCAGCTTTTGTAGATCTGCGAGTCACGTCGTCGTAATCCCGTTAAGATTGAATTATAATTCCCCGCTTAAACGCGCCAGGAAAATCACGTTCGTCCAATCTTCGCTTCCTCCAAGATAAAATTCAGCTACCAGTTCGCAGGTTTGCGGCTCCTCATGTCCCGCGCGATAAAAAACTTGTGTCAATTATTCCGTCTCCGGCACGTTCGCAGCGCTGACCAGCGTAAGAGCAGCTAGCATAAAAAAGCATATAAATTTATGTTTGTTTGTATGCTCAACAAAGAGTCAATCTAGCGACCGCAGAGGAAAATAGCCAAAGACCAGTTGGAGTCAAGCGCAAGCACGCGCTGCTCGCGGGCTGCCTCTAGCCGCGCGGCCAGCATATCAAATGACGGACGTAACTGGACGCGCGGCCGAGACGCGTACGTGAGGCCAGCGGTCAGCCGGAGCGGCGCACTCGTGCCACCGGGCCTCATCTTGTCTGGGAATACTTCGCGACTTCTTGCGCCGGGACTCCGCTGGCCGAGAGGCGCAAAAAGCCGCTCCAAAGATGGTACCGCACATTTCTTGAGCCATTGTTCGGCCCGCAGAGCTATGCGCCGCCGGCTGGCTCCAGCGGCCCCAGCATCCGCGGAATACGCCGCCGCGCCGCCGAGGAGCTGGTCACTTTTGTCGCTTAATGGGACAGTGTCACTTCGGCACTCGGGTCCTCCAGGAATTGCCGGACCCACGGCAAGAAGGGTCCCGGGGAGCGCGCCGCGGATTCCCGCGACATTCGCCACTAACCCGCGTCTTCGGGGATCGCTGGAATCATTAATGTAAGACAATTAACAGCGGCCAGCGAGTTGTCCACCGGACTCAGATTAAATCGGCCCCTGGGAGCGCCAAATAATGTCCGATGTTCCGCTTTTTTGCCGCTGCGGGTCCGAACAGGTTGGACGTCGTCGTCGTCGGCGGCGGCAGTGGCTTTTCCCGAAATTGCGCAAAAAGCGATTCAATTTCAGCATAAACACGACGAACATCGCGACACCCGTCTTGGACGCGGACTCTTATGAAGCAAGACGTTCTGTGCCCAGAATCTTAATCGAACCCACTTTCCAGTGCCCACTATCTCGTTAGATTTTTTTTTTATCTTCCTCCTCCCGAGAAACCACTGCCATTTTGGGCTGCGATAGGAAACGGGAAAAAACTGGAAAACTCGCCCGTTTCCTTTACGCGGGGCCATTAGGACGCGGCGCTGCAGCATAATTTCATGTACCCGTCTAAAGAGCGCAATGCTCACCATGAATGACTGCGGCGGCTATGTTCTGGCGCTTCCAGGTGCTAGTAGGCGCCAGAGCGGAGAAAAAATTTTCCCAAATTAGGAAAACTGAAAAATAATTTGTTAAGAATTTTCTGCCGCGAGCACTGGTTAAGGCAAGTGCTGCGACACCGCGGCGGAGAATTCAGTGCAGTTTTTCCGCGAAGCGACCTCATTGAATTTGTTTTATAATTTTCTCGAAAGAAGTAGGGTATCCTTTTAAAAATGAACCTCAATTCAAATGCAAGAAGCAGACTATTTTAATATGTTAAACAAAGACTTCATTTGCATACCTCATTATATTGGATTTATGCGCAAAGTCCCTATATTTTTTACAAGAAGGGATATATTACTGCTTGCTTAAATTCCCCACCATCCAGTAAAATAAAAACATAAAAATACCCATTATCAACCTTTTTCGAAAAAAGGGATCAGTCTAAAATAAATTTTCCTTTAATTGAAGAAAAGGCCTTTCTTTCAAATTAAAGATTTTCAGGTTCGTTTTATTGAAAATATATTTGAAAAGTTAAAATTGGATTTTATTTTATATGTAAAGATACTTTTTATACTGAAAATGAAATATTTTGCTTTCTAAATAATCTGTCCATATGCAAAATTAAATTTTGTTTGTAACAATTAAAATATTTATACACAGAATTTTTCTTAAAATTATTTTCAATTATTTAGTATCAACATGAATTTATAAGTTTTGATTTGTAATATTTATTTCAGAAATAGGAACGGAAATAGACAAGAAATCGAAAGCTTATAAAACATATTTTGGAAAATAGTGCTAAAGAGTAAATTAGTTATTTTTAAAAAATGTCTCAATAAAAAAAGTTTCTCTCAGTTTCACAATTAAAGATCAATTTTATTTCATATCTGAGACTTTTAAAATCATAATATAAAGTTTTTAATTTTTCATTTTATGACATAACAAAATTAGTAAGATTAGTGCGTCTTAAATATTTCGATTATTTATTCTTATAAGTTTATAAAATTCAAAGTCTAATTCAGACAACAACTTAAAAAATTTGTTTTCTTAAATATAATAACATATGGAAAGATAGAATACAAAAAAATTTTATAACTTTACCAATTTCTGCTTTTTCAATATTTTTGCAATAATAACTTTTTTGCTAATAATTTCCGAAATGTTGGAAAACAAATTATTGAAGTTTTTTGAAGAAGTAATTCTGACAAAAAATCGACTACTTCAGATAAAATGGAAGAAGTTATTCCAGTAGTTAGAGAATTATGTTTTGAAATCAGACAAAATAGAAATTAAAATTAGTTTTGGATCAATTCTTAGAAATTAAATTATATTTTGAAATACCACCTCAAGGCTTTTTTAAAATTTGTTAATAATAGAATGAAAAATTGTCTAAGGATTTCAATATATATTTGTATATAGGAGTTACTACATATTCTACACTTAGAATAAATTTGCAATTCAATGTTATTTATCCTTAAAGTAAAAATTCCAATATGCGCGTGATCGCCTTTTCGAATTTAAAATCTTAGTAAGTAAGTAAGTAAGCCAATGCTATCCCTATTACTGGGAGCAGTAAAGTTTAGCTGGGAGTGCGATAAAATAAGTAGATCAAGCGGGCCACATATCGTTCCGTGTTGTAAAATAAAATAGTTTCTGTAGGGGGCAGTGTGATTTTTAACGAAGTATGTAATTACGCTCCGTCATGAAATATCCCCTTTTTTAACTCCGCTGGGCACGCAATTCCGAGTTCGACCCTTCTATCGATTTCTTTTAATGACTGGGGCCGTTTTACGACTGCATTCTTATTTTTACATCTCCGAGGGTCGGGTGGCTGGCCCGGCCGGCGGGCGTGGGCGGTCGGGGCGGGTCGACGCAGTGGAGAGGGTTGCTTTAAGGAACGCGAATAAAGCATGACTTCTGAATTAATTTTTCATGAGCTCCGCAAGGAACTGCCCCTTTGTGCGGCCGTAAAAAGTTTAAAGCTGCTCGCTGCCATCGCAGAGGCCTCGCTCTTATTCTGCGAGGACAATAAAATCGCGGGCGTGCCTTCGTTCGCGGCCATGAATATCTAAGTCAAGTAAGTCGAGGGTGGCCGCGGAGCCCCGCCATAAAACACTGACTCATATCAAAGGCTTTTTACTGCCTTTGAATTACTTCATCATGTCGCAAGTCGGAGCGGAGCCCGTCTCAAGATGCTGGGTCCGGGCGGCCGCTGCAGTGCCATTTGGTCCGGGCCACCGTCTTAATTTGGACGTCTCGAAATTTATCCGCGCGTTTATTAATCATTCGCCTCCCACAAACCGCGGATCGCGGCTTAATCACTGCCCATCCCGCGACGTGTTCAACATTGTTAACGTCGACTGTCGAGAAGTCAACAACTTGCCGCCGCCGCGGGATTGGGCTCGTTTCTTGGGACCAGATTAAGGATAAGATTTGTTCGCCCGGTCCGCTGGCCGTGTGGTCTTAATTTGGACAGATGTCCGAGCGGAGTCCAGGTGGGAACCGGAATTCTGTTTTGTGCCCGTCCGCTGTTTTGCTTCAATTTTGGAAACCTATAAATGCTAATTGGGCGCGGAATGAATCATATGCAAATTGGCAATCAGCGCTAATGAATTAAAACAAAAAAGGCGGCTCCGCGATGGGCCGCGTCCCGGTATGTTAAATATTTAGGGTCTCATGCGCCTATCCACTCGAGTCCATGAGCCGCGGCGGACCCTGTAATCACTGATTATTTATGCACTTCATCATTGTGCCTCATGAAAGCGCGTGATCGGTGAGCGATAAATAATTTTCGTTGAGCGATACACTTCGAATACATTTTCCGCCTCGGCGGCTCAGGTGCCGGGAAGAATTATAATTTCCAGAGATTTATATCTGATTAAATATTAATTGCTTTTTGTAATTAATAGATACACTTTGGTAGTGGGCTCTCATCGCAAAGAATCCAAGGAAATGGGCATTTGATTATGGATTTATTCACTTTTGGAAATGTATTTCTATTTTATTCCGAATTAGCGTCTTCAACTTCACGTTTTTCAACCAATTTTAATAACTTTGCGGCTAATTTGTTTCATCGAGAATTCTTTTTCTAATGTCTCTATTCTTTTGAACAAAGCATAGAACAAAACAAACTCACACCTGTTGTATTGAACATTTTTAATTAAAAAACCTTCTAAAAATATTTTATTGATTCTACCTTTATCAACCTTAAGTAGCAAGTTCTTCACAAAAATAGTTCTCATCTACAAATTATAAAATGCTGATAACATCGTTTTCTTTATTGCTGATTAATATCTTTGGAAAGTCTATTAACAAGATTCTTGTAAAATTTTTCAAATTGATGATTAGGCAGGATTTGATAAAAAATTCTTTAAAATGAAAAATGATTACACATAATTAGAAATTAATTGAAAATCGAATCGAGTGATTGATTCCAACAACAAGTCACCCAAAGATGGAAATTATTTTCATGACTTTATACTTCGTATTGAAGAATTTTGTGCTTTAAGAAAAACACAAGTTTAACTTTAATTACCTATAAATTGAGTTGATGGTTCACTTGTTCCAGAAATCCAAAAAATAAAGTAACTAAATAACCTTAAAAACATTTTAACATGTAGGTAAAATTACGTTTATTATTCAAGAAATAAAACTGGTATTGGTGTTTATTTACAAAAATTATAGTTGACCTTGAAATACCTGACTTTGAATATTTTTGCTTATCAGTTTTTTTTTAAAATAAAATTACATACATATGTATTTTAGTTAAAAACATGGTTTTCTTATTTTATTTATTTTTCAATATGTTACGCGAATTCATTCACTTCAACCGCAAGGTATGTATAACGCATTGTATTTCTATTCTGTGTAGGTCATAAGAAAATTTGTTGAAGAAGTAGTAATGCGAACAATTTTGTCATATTAGCAGTCATTTTTAATATGTTATTATCTCCTTTTTTAAGGGTGGTTAAGACTAACAATTATGTTCAATAGAATTCCTATACTATACTAACGAAAGGCAGTGACTGATTACGTAATTTTTCACGAAAATTCAAATTAAAATCTCTATAAATGTTGAAGTTTTCGTTAACACTCTAATAAAAACACTTTTATAGCCAATGATAGTAGGGTTTTAAAATTATATTATTCAGAATTTTGGAGATTGAGATCATAAGAAAGAAAATGTCGAATGTTAATTACATTTCGTGATGATTTGGGTGATTTTATTATATGTCTATGTAGATATAGCATCAGGTAATCGGACTACAGCACATATGTAAATATGTACCAAGGTACCCATAGGCAATGTTAGTTTGAAGATTTAGACCTTTGGAAATTCGGATCCGCTTATTCGATGAAAGCAAACTTAACAAAGTATTTTTATAAATTATAGTTTTAAAAAATAAAAAAGACAACTAACATACCGAATTTTTTTATTTGATTCAAATCCGTTTTATTGTATCCAAATTTATACCAAACAATATCATTTTTCAAATTAAAAAGTAGGAATATTTAAAAACCAAATTTATATTTCCTTTTAAAATTACAATAACAATTTCTTTTTTCAGCGATTTCAAATTCATAACGAAACTAACTTTTCGAAATAAAATTTTCTTGAGTTTATGTAACCCGTATTTTGCAATTTTATCTATGAAGAAGATATGAAGATTTTGATCTTTTGGATATGTTGTCCGGTTTCCATATTTGTCTAAACTCTAAACTCCTCCTTTTTGATAGGTATATTCGAAGTTATAGAAACAAATTATACATCGTCAGATGTATAAATATAAACTAATGCCTTGCAAGTTCTTCAGCTTTTCTTCAATCCCAGTTAAGAAAATCCATATGGAAAATAAACGGGTAAGGTTGCTAAAAAAAACCAAGGAACATGCAGAAAGGCCTGTCTCATTTTGTTGGCCGGAATTACAGGGGAGCACCTTGCGCCAAACTCCAGCAGTTCTGGCGCGATATAGTGGTCCATCTGGGTGTAAATTTATACCCAAAGTCATGTGGATATAAACACTTGAGGCCGTCTAATTTATACCCGGCCGGACTCGCGTTCGCCAGCAACTGGCCGTTCCCGGCGGCTGTTGTTATCTCCCCGTCTAAACATATTCCTGATTCACCGGGCACCGGGACAAATGATTGCCCGACGCGGATTCGTTTGCATGTACCACTTCTACGTGGTGGCTGCAGGAGATATAAATTTCATGCGTCTTGAAGACCGTCCCCGGGGAGCTCTTAGTGCGTCCAGCGGGCTCCCCGAGCGCGCACCGCCTGGGCGACAAAATAACAATGGTCCAGAGTGGTTCTGGCTAATCCCACTTGACCGTGTTTTCTGCCCTACGTGTTGACGTATGGTTTATGCGCGCTCGTGGGAGGATTTAATGACATCTTTATGAGTTTAATGCGATCTTAAATTCAGCCCGTAACGCGATATCTCTATCCAGGGCTTCAATCAGGGGGCGATCCGGGCACTTGTGTCTGCTCACTTGCAGATGTAACCGATGTACTTCGGAGTTCTATCCGTGCTCTGTAATCGAAGCCTTGGCAATAACAATTAATATCTACCGCCGTCACATCGCGGATCCCATCGCGGATCCCACCGCTGATCCCATCGCACCAGTGCAGTTGCGAAAAATCGCAAATTTTAAGATTGTCTCGGGCGAGAGTGCAAATTGCAAGAGTCGAGGGCGTGCACCGAGCAGGTGGGAGTCTTTTCTTTAGATTTTCCTCTGGTCCCTTTTGGGTTTGTGCTGACAGCGATTCAGAGAACACCCGCACCGTCAAGCATTTCTTTGAATTTCACTAATTGTGGCCAAGTTTTATGCCCGCCACACTTCCTTAGAAGGAACATTTCATGGAAAATTGCGATGCAAGCTGGGTGGTTGCAAAATTATCACGCTCCTTATTTCGCGACATGTGAATTAAATTAAGTTGCAGACACAACACCAACCGCGCCACGCCTCTCTGTCTTGATTCTTGATTAAGCTGGTAAGAAATATTCGTTATATGTAGCAAAAAATATAAGCCCATATACATAAAAGGTGTACAACCCTAAAACAAAACGAAGATATAACAAATTCAAAATCCACCTTTACACCAAGCTCTTTCATGAATATTTCGAGTATGAAAAAATTTTAACGAAATTCGAAATCAAATGATTTATTCATTTATATAGTATACATATGTATATTAAGGGAGGGAAGAATACTAATTGTCAAAATATGAAAATATTATATCTGTGATATTTACAAAATTTAATATTTCTATTGCGCTAAAATGTATACCTACATATTACAAATTTTGTATTATACTTACATATTTTATTGTATCTATGTATACTTACTAAAAGGTTCTCATAGTAGAAATGCAAAACCAAAACGACAAAGTAAAACGAATAATTTTCTAACAGAACAAAAGTAAAAGACGATGCTTTGTATATCAATAAGTATGAATTTCTTGTTTTATTTAAAATATATCTCAATAAATATTTGTTAACCTCTCATTTGAATTTAACTCATCCTATTTTATTATTAAATAACTGATTAACGAAAAACGATGAGTGAAAAAGGAAACGAATAAATAAATTGAATAAGTATAACTAATAAAATTTCTTTAATAATTTGATTCCTAAAATATTTTTGTATACTCTGCGTAAAATTGTAATGGAGGACTTCAATAAAATTATTAAAATGTAAAATTATACTCTGCAGTAATTGTATGTGTATTTGACTATAAAGCGTGATATTTTCCTCAGTTAATGTTCTGTTTCCATCGATTTTTTAAAATTGAGTTCTAGCTCAGTTCAAGTGATATACTTAGTTATTTAACTTGACAGTAAAAATGTAAGAATAATCTTGTTCTTCTTACTATTTATTTTAACCAATGAAATATTTCCGTTTACAAATACCTTTTAAATAACACAAGAAAGAAATTGTGTAGAAATTAGAAATAATAATTCTATTATACTAGAATTTTTAGTTTAGTTAAGTAAAGTAGGAATAACATTATAACAAAATAAGCTTCGAAAACAACGTCTCATTTTTTTTATACAGAATATTCCTGAAAGAGGTGCAGATTTTTTATACCATGAAAATGACGAGTATACTTAAACATTGACTTCACAGCAATTTGTTTTCTGTAGCCTCTCTTGATTCTTAAAAGTGTCTTTAAGAGTCAAACTTTTATTCTTATTTCTATTTAATTCTCATTAAAGTAAACCTAATATAACCAGCACGACGGACACGAAACTTACAACACTTGATTTTTCCAAATACATAAATGTTAACGTTGGTAGTGTGACCCACATTCATACAAACATGAATAGTTATATGTGGATAATATCATTAGCCTCCTTCAGCAATTGAATAAAATTGGGTCTTTTCGCAGGTTTAAAATTCATTTTGTCAATTAATTGACATGCAGTCGACCGTAGTTGCAATTTGCTAGCTAAGTTAATTAACAAATTAATCCTCCTTGTTAATCAGAAGTAAATTGTCAAACGCACTGGAAGTAAAATCCACACTAAGGTGCACTAATTGAAGCTACCTGGAGAACTAGCGGACCAGCTCGAAAGTGAAACCAATGATTTTGCCTTAATATTAATTCAGGGCAACTGCAATTTCACTTAAACTGTCGATCATGATTCATTAAGGCTATCACACAAATTTCAGTTAAATATTGAGTGAAAGGATCGAATTAATCACACACTCTGTTTCTTGTGCAATCAGCATAAGCATCTAAGCCCACTGAATTTCCCAACGATTGGGGCTGTTGCTCCGATTTATATCAAAAACCTGCCAATTCGACGCGGTTTTGATCTCTCAGTTCATTAGCTTATGGCAATAAAGATAAATTTATCGAAGCCTGCTCAAAATGGATTTGAGTCGACACGACGACGCACCATACTCCTCATGGAAAATGTACATGATGACGAAATCTGGATAATCCTAGTATATAGTGGCTAAAATCTGTACGATTTATTGAGGCTTTTGAGGTCGATGAAGTTAGGCAGCTAAAATATAAATTGCCTTCATATGAAAAATAACTAAACCAATCAATATTCCCTACCTGTACCTTTTTATTTTTTATCGATGTATTCGGTCGCATATGAACCATTATAGAACACCTACGATCCATAATTATAAAAATAAATCTTATTATTCAGCTAAAAAGCATCATCAGTTAGTAACATTCATTTTCTTTAAAAAGACAACACCGACTTTAATCTACACTTTCCGAAGAAAAAATAAATATCCTTTGAAATAAATCCTTTTAATCGTATTTCGATTATTTTCAATTTTTCTGACGAAGCAAGTTACAAGTGTTACGGATTAGGAATGTGGATATAGAAATTTTCCAGTATGCCATAATTTTGAGTAAAATAAGTTTAGCAAGATTTCAAAATTCAATGAAAAATAACAAGTTTTCGTAGGAGCTTATAACGCAGCTCAACGAAAAGCTAAGGATTTAAATTATCATACCATTGTATATGCACATGTATTACAGCCGCTAATATAATTCAAACATTTATATATAATATAAATTGCTTAGAATCCAGAACATCCAGTCCAGATAGCGATACCTCTTATATGTTACAGATACATATGTATGTACAAATAATACGAATTCGGGCTTTCCAATTTTCAGAAATTATTAAATTGCAGGATTTTGCATTTATAACTTGTATTAATTTACCTAACAAGTTTTATTTAAAAACATTCCTAAATTAGATATTTTTCTATTAATACTTAGCAATTATTAAGACAGTTTATTTTGTCTATAGCTTGCTTAGTATTGTAGGTAAAAATATAAATAGCAACTAAAACGTAACGATTGTAAGGAAATGTTTATATTATGTATGTAAATTGCTTATCCGATAAACTATAGTAAATTTTATTTAATTTAATTTATAATTTAAATTATAGGAATTAAACTTTTCTGGTTCGTTTGAATTATGTTAGGTCTTGATGTAATATGAAGCCATTTTTAAGGTGACTCTTTCATGACCTCTATATTTTCAGAGGCTGAGTGATTAGTCAAAAGAGTTATGAATGCTTCGCCACGACCAGATTTTTCTTCCAAGAGAATGAAGAGATTTTTAAGTGCACGATTTAAGTAGAACTTGTGCTTACTTTTCTTATACTTATATGTATATAAAAATTTCTATTCGAAGAGATCTGGGAATAATAAAAGGAGTACGGGGGCATGCTCCGCATTTTAAGTCATATTAATCGCCTCAGTTTATTATCTAATCGTGGCGCAGGGACCATGAACTGCAGCGCCAGGGTGATCCGACAATGGCAGATCCTCCCACGCTCGGCGGTTATTTTCCTGCCACGTCCACGCGGGCAGCAGAATAATTTTTTTTATTTTCGCCATGTCTATTCCCGGGTGTATTAAATTACAACGTCAGGAACACAATAGGGCCCAGGTCTGGACGCTTCACAAGAAAGTCTGATGCTCTGAAACGTGCTTTTTACTTCCGGCATAAACCGCCCAATTACGCGGTGACGGCCTAAAAACGGGTTGAGTCACCCGAACAACCTACCGCTTTTTTAAAATTGAATTGCCCAAAGAAAGCACCTCTTGTGTCCGGGACTGGCGGACTCCTGGGGCGGGGGTGTAACAAATTTTTATGGTACTTAATTACAAACCCTTTAAATGCAGCAGGAGCAGTCAGAATCGACGTCATTGCGGAGCTCCTTCACAAGGAAGCCCCAAAGTGCGGCTCTTTCTGCAAATTAACGCAAATGGAGGGCTTCGCTTAAAAAATCTTATAGTCGAGGGAGACTTTCTGGGGGGCGGCAATGATAAATGATCCATTCGCATTATGACGAATCTCGTTGCTCAACCATAACCGCTTCTGCGGACAAGGACGAAAGAAATCAACATTAAAAGTTATTTGCAAGTCATTTGTGTAGGCCGATATTTGAAGATTTGCGCTTTTAGCTCTTCAATAAGTTTTTTCTCTGTTTACCAAAAAATATGAAACCATCGTCCGGCCAACAAAATTCCACATGCTTTTTTGCTAAACTTTAAATTGTTCGTTGCTTCCACAGCCCCCCAATGAATTTGAGTTTCGTATGCTCTTATTGCAACATAAAATATGGATTTAGAAAAATATATATGTAAATAGGATGACGATTGTGTACAAATGAATACATGGAATGATATATTGAGATATACTTACAACTTAAATGAACTAAACAGCACTAAAAAGTGCGAAGCTATCACAATTTAGAAGAAAAACAACAGAAAACAAAATTTGTATTAAGGAATATCAAAAAAACATTTTACCTGTTTACAATTAGCTAAAATAGTACATTTAGAAAAACGTAAATTACTTCCTTGAAGAACAGACTCGCATTTAACCGGTTTTTAAAATATTTCCTTCTGTAAAAACGAATTGAAAACTGACATTATGTTTATTTTATATCCCTAAACATTTCTGAAATCCTTTGTCAAGTAAGAAAAAAATATTTCTGAGATTAAAACTTTCTCTTGAGAGAAGAGTTTAATTTCAGTGAAAAGTCATTAACTGATATAACACATGTTAGAAACTTTAAGCCATTTCTTTTAAGCGTTCGTCTTAATCTCACTTCTTGTGTCTATTATCGGCTCATTGAATGAAAAATCAATTTTACAGAAAAAATTAAATAATGGAACAAAATATACAAAAATAGCTTAAGGAAAATTAAATCAATTATCACCTACTTTCCTTCCAAAGCGAAAATTTTCTTTCTGTACTAAGAACATTAACATCGAGACTAGTTCGTGGAAATTCTACGGAAGATTCGTTATAGAGGCATTGTGTGTTGCTTAAGGAAATTCAGTTATTATTTGAATAAATGAATCAAACGTATTTTTCGATTTAATTATTATAAAAACGAGAATATATACATATATTGCTCAAAGTTCAGGACTAATTCTATTAGAAAACCAAATGTTTAATCCAATATACAAAATGCAAATAGTTCGGTATATGCCTTTATTGACTATAACAACAATTGCACTTTCATTTCATAATCATCAAATGATATATGTACAATACATAAAATATTTCTTAATGTAATATAAAGCAGCTTATAAGTAATTTAAAACAAACATGCTTATTTTAACAACCACCACTTTATAAAATATTCATATTTGAATCCCTGCAATGAAAATAAAATTAATTTTATTTATTTTTGAACCAAAAAATCCCAAAAACGCGGCTGTACCTTGACCCAGTCCTGGAATGCCGGCAGGTGGCACTTCCGAATTCAGCCAATCACTAGATTGATCGTCCCTGTGAACTTCCAAGCTATCCCCATCGTCTTCTTCTTCTTGCGAGGCTCTTCCCGACTGATCTTTAGACTTTGCCTCATTCTGCTCACTCTCCTCAGAAGACGGGTCCATTCCCATTTCGGGATCGCTATTTTTAGATGCTCTTGATGGCGCCAAAATTTGCTGACGTTGACCCGCCTCTGATGCCAGGCGGCAAACACGGTCTATCAATGACGTCATGTGGCGTTTAAAACGATCATATTCAAATTGTGGGGCGGCCACGGGGGGATGGGAGTCCTGGGGCGCAGCGGCTTTACTACGGCAAAGTGGTCCATAGTGGTTTAATATATCAAACGCAGGCGCCACAACTTCTTCCCAACTCTGGAGATAAAAGGAAATACTAAATTCTTGATGTAAGAAGATGCTATATATAGCACGAAATGATTTATAAAGGAATTTTGTTTCCTTGTTTGCACAGCGCGTATGTATGTATGAATTTGCACAGATATAAAAACAAACAAATAAAAGTATTGCGAATAGGTATTTTTCACTTAAAATTTAGCTGAATGACTTTGTCGAAATTCACAAAGTTGAAGAATTAAAGTCATAATTAAAATGTTATGAGCGTTTCGGAAATTAAAATATATTTCTTTCACTTGAGAAATGTCTTACCGCTTCGGTCCAATCTTCTACAGGGTAAGTTAAAGCTGAAAGAAATGACTCAATCGAACGATACTCGATATCCAAACACCCTACGATTTGTTTTAATAAAGATATTGCACAAGACAGGTCGCTTCGTTTGCTGAAAGAATAAATAAATGAACATTGAATCACTGTTTGATCAATTTCCTTCTAAATATTTTATGTAAGCTCAAATTATTTGTAATTACTAATCTGCTTATTAAGCTGTATAACTCATTCATTTATGTATTAGCAGCAGATACGATTTTGACTGAACATTTTATTACCTCGTTTCGTTATTTCGTAAAACGACTAATTTGTCTCCCTCCTTGACGAGGTCGTCATAATTTTTCTCAATCAACATCATTAGTCCATCGACAGGATCATCTTCTTTCTTGAGTCGCAACGAACGTTGAAAAAGTTTGAACTGATTCCAGAGAGCGTCCATTAATGCCTTAAAATAAAAAAGGTAAAGCATTTTTCTTTTAAATACGAGTAGTATTAAAGGTAATAAGGTTTTATCTTTAACATGCTGAGATCTATTTGGAGATAATTTTCTCAATAATGTTTCCACCTTTTCGATTTAAAAATTAATTATTCACATTTTTGGTTTATTGTTTGCTTTTCCATATTCTAGGAAAATATATAATACCATGAAAAATATGTTGCTTAATTTAAAAATCGTAACTGGTAATAAAAGTTAGTAACTAGTCACAACTGGTAACAATAGTTTCTCGAAATTCAAATGAATACATATCTTTGAAAAATAAAATGAACATTTGTTTCGAAACTACTCTTTCTTAATACAAAGGCAAAAGTTTTTTAGCAAAACTAATTTCTTTCTGTGAGTAATCAGAATCCAACAATAAAAATTTCTCTTGAATTCTAATAAAAAACAGTCTTCATTTAGATGAAAGCGAACTTGTAGCAAAACTTCTATCCTCGGCTTGTTTCATCTTCTATTTTCAAACTGCATCAATATACAGTAGTTAAATCTGGATGTAAAGATAAAAAAAAAGTCGATCAAAATATTTGACCGATTTTTGGAAAACGTTACTTATATGCATTTGTTAAAAGAAAGTATTCTCTTTCTTTGAACTTAAAAAACAATATTAAGTAAGATTAATTTACACACTATACCATAAAGTGGCCAAGAGACCAATGTCTTGCAAGGATATTTCGATTTTTGTAAAATTTCCAAGACCACACACAGTGAGCATTAATTTTGTGAAGACGCACAGAACCCACGGCGAAATCGAAAATAATAACGCTTTTAAATTAGAATTATTTCGCAGAATTACCGTTTGACTCTTTATATCCTCTTGAATCTTGTGATGATTCTCTATCCTTAGCATGATCTCCTCGGTGGGAATATTTGGAGCTGCGACAAGAAAATTCGGCTTCCCTTGCTCTTTTCGTCGTTTTTCCTGTTTGCTGTTAAATTCGGACTGTTTGAGGCCCCGGGCGAAATGTATCATCGCCTCCAGCACAAGTGGAATCGCTTCCAGGCAGTCGGACTGTATCCTTCAAAGGTCGTATTTCAATAAGTTGGCACTGGCTGGAAGTCCACAAATAAAGTTCTTACCTAAATCGGTTTGTATTTTTGGCAGCAACAACAGTGACAACCTCCTCGTTGCACAGCGAAGATAGCCCAATGGCTTGCATATCATTATCCTCGCAAAACTCTGGATATATGGAGGACAGTTTATGTATCTTGGACTTTTGGTCGCTGTTCATGGTCATTGTGATTTTAATTGTGCCGTCCTTCTGCGGCTGAACCACTTCATAAAACATGACCAGAGGGAGGAGGCATCTCTTTGTAAGGACGCGGGGAGTACTCTAGGCATAATGAAATTTTTCACTGCAGACGAAAATATAGGCGAAAATAAGTAAAAGATACACACCTGCTTATTTATGAAAGAGACAACGACTTCAACCTCCGCCGTAGGAATATGCAAATCATTTTCTAGATAAAACCATACCTCGACCATTTCCACAGTTCTTTCAGCTAAATTATTATAAACCGCTTTTTGTTTTGAACATTTTATCCCATCCGGTACGCTGAATACGACTTGAAGCTGTTCAACATATATTTCAGTTTTAAATCTGAAACTTCCTGAGTACATGGTAACAGTCTTGTCGTTAATGACGCTCTTTTGTGCTGTTGAAGAAACAGCAAAGTCCAACTCCAAGTCTTTTTGTGCAGAAATATTATCCATTTCCACATCTGAGAGGTCAATACTTCGTTTTACCTCTTTCTCCAATTCTAAGAGCTCTTTCTGGGTCTTTTCAAAATTCATTTCCTGTAAGTTAAGCGGCGGAACTTTGAAAACGTATGGCTCAGACCCGAGAAAGCCAATATGAAGCAACCCTTTTGCCCCTAAAGTTACTATACCACCTGGCAAATCTTCTAAATTCGAACGCTGTATAGCAACTGGAATATCTTCCAACTGAGCGGCCCAAATTAGTCTATAACCATCGTATAATAACAGTGACGAACTCTCCGACACTACAGCCGTAATGAGTCTTGCATTTGGTTCTAAGACATATTTCTTTTATAAAACGTACGCACTTTTAAAGTGCAAAATTATCTTACCCCAGTACCATCCAATAACAAAACTGCAGAAGCATTTTGGAGAGTAATCTAATTTTATGACAAATATTACCTTACCGTCGTCCGAAATACAAAGCAAGTTATGTTCACCTAAGATCATAATTACTGCTCGAGAACTGTAAAACAAGTAATTTTGTGTTGTAATATTTCAACTCGAGGTTAATGACACAATATTTACCTTGTTATTTGTGTAGTGCAAATATCTATGGCGTATTCACCTATACACAAAGACCATGTTGGAACAACATCTTGTTTATTAACGCCAGATTGTGACAAATCCTGATAACTAAAATGTTAAAAGAGAATATGTATACTTAAGATGGACTAAAAAATAATTAAAGATTCGAAATTAAGTAAGTAACTACCAATTTATCTGAACAAAAACGAACTAACACCTTAGCCAAAAATTGTAAAGAATCAGAAAAACTATGATATGGAGATATCACAACATCACACCAGCCTTTATATTTTAATTCTAAAGGTTAGTTAGCCAGGTAACTACATACAAGTTCCTGATTTATATTATTCTTAAGTTGATTTATTTGATAATAATTTTTAATTGCTTAGAATTTAATTTACTTTTACTATGCATAACATAACAATTTTACCAATATAATATGACATATGTAATCTACTATTACTTTAGCCCAACACTTATGGGATTCTACGAAAACTTGTACTCACGTTTTTATTTTTTTGGACTGAACATTAAAATTACATAAAATCTTCGAAAACGCCTAAAGGCCAATGCGGTCAAGGAATATAACTATTCCACGTTTATGTGTATAATTTTTATGAAATATCTAGATGTTACCGATGTTATTTCAATGACTCATTGATAACCACTTTTCCCTATACTCATACTATCCTTTGATAAAATTTCGACTATAAAAGTTTATTATGAATATCGGAAACCTAAGTGTTGCATATGTGCTTCTGCTTGCTCATAAATATGAGTACTTCTGGTGACATTTTCTGGCTTACCTAAAGCTCTCGAGCTCCCAGCAGCTATTTACCCGGACAAAGGAGTCCGTCCTGGGAATGTACGCCACAGCGGAAGGGAGTGCCTTGCTCCCGGGCAGGGTGCACTCAAAGGTAATGCCATCCTGCTCGTAAAAGGTAAGTGTCCCGTCGATGTGGACCACACACAAAAACTCGCGTCCTTTCACCCTGCCAAAATGTCCTTTGCAAACGGCGAACGCTGATCTTTGAAATTTATGCTCTGCAATTGCGAGTAGGCTGGTGTGACTCCCGTGCTCGGCGACACCGTCCACCTTTACAAGATTATAAATGGACAGGCAGAAAGGATGCAACACTGCCAGTTGATTGCTACTCTCGCTCCTTTGTGTCCTGGCCAGGTATGAGAACATCAATTTTTAATCTCAAGGGAGTACATCCAAAATTACCCACTAAAACGTCCAGCCGAAAGATCCAACACTGGAGCCTTTAATTTTCGCTCTAGAAGCAAATTTGTTGGCTTGAATCCCCTGAAATGGCCCTGTTCGGTCATTTCAGAGGTAGGATAAAAAATACTTAGGTGTCCGATGTGGGAGCCCACAACGACGTAATCTTTCTCATTGCTGTTAAGGCCGAAGCGACAGCAAAGGAGACTTGCTGAATCATAATTATCCAAAATATCTGGACACTGCACGGACCACCAATTGCACACCTTAAATAGAGACATTTTCACTAGGCTACCAAAGGACAATTCTGTTTTGGTTTATGAAACGGTTGCCACGGGAGCTGTCTGCAATTCTCCCTGGACAACACGCACCACTTTCTGTGGTCGTACCAAAGGCAATATCATCAACAGGTGAATTTGCAGAGTATTTTTGTCCAGCAATTTAGACCGACCCATGGGATATTAAGTAAACCCCCACAGAAATGAATATGCAAAGGTCGATAGTAAAATGTTTCCACATTAAGCCCAAAAATCATTTTCTCCTCAAGTTGAATGCAGAAGAAAATTAAGCAATCTTAAGCCACCCCACCAACAGTAATACCACTTAAGCTAATTTTATAATAGTAAAATTGAATGCACATACATACATATGGTATATTATGTAGATATTTGTTTTTCCAGAAACTATCAATGATAGTACAAAAATAAAGAACAAGCCCCATTCGCAGATTTATTTTGATAGTACTCCTATCAATTCCACGGGCGAGGAATCGATTATATTCGACTTTGTCCATTTCTATTAATATTTCGTTCGTAGTAAGTACTCAACAAATTTATTCATAAGGCACATTTTCGTAACGTGCGTAATAACTGAATCATAAAAAACTTCAGGATACTTTTCATTAACTTTGAAATTTTGAAGATTTCCGTATAGTGTAAATAACATTATATTTACATAGGACACCAGTCCAGAGAAATGAGATTTTTTTAGAGAAATCTTAAGCAGGGTTTAAAGTTCGAAAGTCGTCTTTGGTGGAGTGAAAAATTACTTATTTTTACTCATATACATATTTATAAAAAAAACTTAATGTTAAGAATCGACCATCCCAAAATCGATAACAACAAAAACAGTAGTGCTAGACTGAAAACACATTAATGTTATAATGCCAGTACCATGAAAAAATCAAGATAGTAATTCATAAAATTAAAACACTATTAAATTACAAATAATTAAAATTCAACTTACTTTACTCTAAAAATAACTAATTTTCGAAATAGAACTTGTAAAGAAATATTTTTTCAATAATTGATTACAATTAAATTAATTCACACTACATGTGGTATAACTTATAACCCATGTGTAGCTTTTATTAAAATTTAAATTCTTCTTTTGGAAGCTACTGCAGCACAAATGCGGAAGATCAGTTCTTTAATAATAAAATTGTTGCTTACCTCTTAGTCAAAATCTAGGACATTAAAATAAATAAAAAATGAAAGACAATAGTGGGGTTTTAATTTTATTTATTTACATCTCAAAATATAGTTACTTCAAAAATACAAATAATGTGTAATTTTGCTACAGCTTAATATGGGCTCGTATAGTAATACAACTCAACTAAAGCCTTAATTTACAAATAATGCGGTGTTCCCTTAGTCATTGAAAACTCAACAGAACATAACAAAACAGATATTTTAAAAGGTTAAAAACTGATCACTGTTCGCTTTAATCAAGTTACATGTAAACACAAAAAGACCATTCACCTTCAGCTTAGACAACTTTATCATTTTAACTAATTCTAGTAATACTTTTTCTTGGTTTAAAGTCAACCTGCGTAATTAGCTTCAATATTGTAGATGTGTGGATCAAGACAATTAACAGATAGTGGTACTATTCCCAAAATGTCCATGTGTGTTATTTCACTTCATGTCTTTCATATAATATACACAAGGCAGGGGTCACGAGCACAAATTTTGCATATTTTTAAAATTTTATATTTTACACAAGACTAACATCATACAAAACGATGACTTTGGTTGACTTATGAACTATAAGTATATGTGGTTTAACAATTATCGGGTTGGTTAACGAAGCGTTCGGATTAAACGTGATCACTTCACATAAGTACAATTGAGTTGCGACCGGCAAATGTCCCATATATGTGTAATTTTGGCCGCAGCTCGCATTGATAGCACACTCTCATGCTTCTTATTGTTTTATTAGTAAAACATTCAATCGCTATTATTTCTTGTTATGTATTATCTGCATTAAATTTATCTTCAGTAAGTAAGAGAACCAAACAAAATTATCATGCCAACTCTAAATTGGATGACTCCTTCAAAAAATGTACTGTCACCACTCTGTGGGAGATTCTTTACTTTGGAGGCTGAAACCAACCAAATAAATTGATTAAATAGCAATTTGTTATTTTCTATTCAACGCCAGA
The DNA here is from genome assembly GCA_959613345.1 of Tolmerus cingulatus. Taxonomy (NCBI): domain Eukaryota; kingdom Metazoa; phylum Arthropoda; class Insecta; order Diptera; family Asilidae; genus Tolmerus; species Tolmerus cingulatus. The sequence continues at coordinate 18,264,503 of OY390708.1, read as the reverse complement.
TTGGCACTAGTGGTTCTAGCTTATACGCAATTTAAAAATTTTGTAAAAATCAGCTCCCCTGAAGAGAACAAAATTATGTAAAGTGAAATATCTAATTAAAATGAAAGTGTAGGCTCCAATTGTCACTAGAACTAAAATTTAATATTTCAACTTTTGTTTTTCAATATGAAATGGAAATAGAGATGTCAAAAACAATGGGACATACAAGAGTAGAAAAGTTTCCGGTTCAAACGGCATACATAAAAGTGTTGACTACAATTTTTTATACAAAACTATAGTATAGGAGCTATTTGACAAGTAAACAAATCCTTCATAATTATTAACAGGAAAAAATCTATTATAAAAGTCACTTAACACTTTACATACATTTATTTTGAGTTCTAGAAAATATAAAAGCACTGAGAGTTAGCCGATTTAGCGACAATTCCATCAGCAGTGAACGGACTGTAGCAAACGAATTCAATGAAATTCAAAATGAATTTACAATCAATAATCATTCTAGAGATTTGCTCAACTCGACAATATTTTAATAATTGTAATTTTAGTTTTCAACCTCATAGTAATTAAAGAAATTCCCCGAGTTCCAGCAATTGCAGGCCGTTTCATTTTTGATTTAGAAACAGTACGATGCGGGTTTGCATATGGCATAAAAATTTTAAAAAAAACTGCAAAGTGCGAATCGGACTCGCGCATGGAGGGATCCGTATCACCAACATATTTTTACTTTGTATTTCGGACACTATTTAACTCATAAAATATAAATGTGTGATAATTTAATTAATTTATTGTATTACTTTTTGTTAGGATATGCGCCAAAACAACACATATTCTGTGAACATTTAAACCATATCCTTATTACGGTCCAAAAGTTAGAGCCCCTTTGTAGATAAGACAGACAGACGGACAGAAGTTGTGGATTTAGTAATAGGAGTACGTTTGGCACCCTTCGGGTACAGAACCGTAAAAAGTATTCATCTCTTCACTTTTACTAGTTTTTTACTTTACTATTATTTCTGGCATAGTAAGAAAAGTTTATATGTACGATTACATAACAAAATGTATTTAAAACTATTGTGGCGGCTCACTAATGAAAGTTAAGATTTTGTTTTAAAACTTCTGCTTTCCAGAAAAGCCAGTTTACAATTTGAGCCTAAAGACGTTTAAAGCGGGCGATTTACTTACTACAATGTGTCTAACATTTAAAAATAATATCATCCGATTCCACGGAAATGAAAACTGTATCAGTCGGAATTGTTCAATACATATCAATAGGAATTATTGTAATCTTTCACATTACATGTTTCTTTTGAAATACACACAAATATATATAAATAAATAAAGTACATGATTTAAAATTGTGATCTACAATTAGATATTATTGCTAACACAAGTTGAGCAAACCTTAAAATTAACCTATTATTTTTTTTTAATTTCTGCACTAATATTTTTGTCACAAGAAACAACTATATTCGTTCTTGTACAACACGTCCTTTAAAATGTGTCAAATTAACGGGCGTTTAATTTTACCGACGCTTTCTTCCCCGAGTTTAATTTATTAATGTTTTATTAATCTACACAATTATCTAAAATTTAAAACAATGAATACAAAATAAAAACAAAAACAAAAATACTAAGAAAGCATTTTTAGCATTAAAGTTTATCAATATTTAATTTTTGTAACTTAAGGAGGAAAAATATATGTAAAGCAATAAATTAACTCCTCGTAGGAATTATATTAAATTATGAGTTGGTTGATTAGTGAGTGAATGAAAAGCCAAAAATTCATATTAAAAAAAAGTCATTCAAGGTTTATTGTGATATGTTTAAAAAATAAGATAAAATTGAATTCCAAACACACTGCCAATCTGATAACTAGAACCACCATTTGAAAATATAGACTACTCCTTTTCGCTTCTGATCGACATAATTTTCTTCTTAACTAGATTCCTTACCTGCTGCTGCGAAGTCTGCTGCCCCATACTGGTAACTTCGGTTGTTGCTGTGTTTGAAGAGACTGCAGTTGCTGAGGGTTGTTGCACAGTAACTGCAACGAGAGAGCCACCGGAAGTTGTCTGAAGTCTCACAGGGCTTGCATTCTGTCGTTGATTTTGTTGAGACTGCAACGCCGTGATCAAAGCTTGCTGAGTCTGCACCTGTGTTGCTCCCGCTGCAACCTTAATCGTTCCAGCAATATTTTGAGCACCAGTTACGTGAGCTCTTATATTTCCTGCTGCCAATGCTTGCGCGGACGATGCAGAAACCACCTTTAAATTGTTCAGAAATTATTAAAAAGTTCCAATGTTAAATCTAATTGAAAAAGTACCTGAATCGTCTGTCGAGCATTAGGTTGTGATGAAACTGAAACAGGAATTACTCGTCCCACGCTTGTTTTCCCCAATACAATTTGTCCAGTAGCTGCCAATGTACCAGGTTGAGCATGTCGTATTACTTGCTGAATCTGTTGAACTGTGACAGAACCAGGCAAATTTTTCGGATTTTGTACAATCAATTGTGTCGGAACCCCACTTTTTCCAGCTACTTGTGCTATTTGCGTCATTTTTCCCACTTTCCTCTGTTGAGCCAAAGCCAATTGTTGCTGGAGTTGAAGTTGACGAACTTGATTTTGATTTGCCATCGTAACCTTGATTTGACCCCCTGGCTTTATTTGTGATAAAGCCATTCCAACCGTGCCCCCAGTAGCTGCGACCGTTCCACTTGATGTTTTGACCAAAGTTGCGATTGGTGGCTGTCCTGAAGGTCCCGCCTGCTGTACTTGGACATTGGCTGGAGCAAATATTTGAGTTTGGGGAATGACCTGCGTCTTGGGCTGACTAATCAGTTGCCTCTTAACGAGCAACATTTCACTGTCAGTTACCTGACGAGTTATTGTCTGTTTCCCTCCGACTCCCACCTGTTTAATGAATTGCGTCCTTGTTTGACCAGGAGCTACCTGCACAGTAGCAACGGATGTGACTACTCCGGATGATCCTGCAGCGACATTAGCTGCACTAACCGTTGCAACAGACACCTTTTGCCCTTGAACTTGGACTGTCTGACCAGTTGGAACAATTCCGCCTTGAATTATTGTGCCACTCGCATTTACTAAAGCGGTTTGTCCACCTGCAGTTTGAACAACAGCTGCTGCACCTCCCCCCTGGGCTCCTGATGTTTGCAACACTTTCAACTGCTGCCTCAAAGCTTGCTGCCTATAAAGCTGAATCTGCGCCGACTGATTCGTGGTGATCTTTCCTGCTTGCTGAAGCGATCCAACTGAAATTCCTTTAGCAACTACACTAGACACTTGCTGAGCGCCTGCCATCGATAATCTAAGTTGGGCAGCTTGAAACTGCGTTTGAGTGACTCCCTGGGCCAATCCACTCATAGACACTATGGTCGGGCTCTGCGAATTGGGCCTTTGCTGTAGAACAACTTCTTGCAATGTGCCAGCCGCAGCGACTAATCGCTGAGTTCGCAGAGTGTTCGTATTCAGCGTAGCTACAGTAGCATTTGGCTGCAAGGTAGCAGAGGTCGTCAACACTGTTCCAACTGTTGCCAATTGTGACACCGATACCACCTGAGGCAAGGATTGCGATGAGATCGTCTGGACAATCGAAGTGTTCTGAGCTTGTGATACCAAAGGCGAGCTTGAAGTAATGCTCTGTTGCTGCAGAGACACAATTTGGGTCGGTTGTGATGTTTGTTGCACCGTCGAAATTGTCGAAACAGGTGTAGTTAGCACAACTGAGACCGAGGGTTGATTTACCATATTGCCCGACTGTTGCATTGCAGCTTGTTGTTGCAATTGTACTTGCTGAGATGTCGGCTGCGTAATGTGTTGCACTTGCCCAGTTACAATTCCGGATGACGGTGTCACAATAGCCTTAACTATCTGAGTGGTTTGCTGGTGCACCGATATGCTTCCCCCTTGAGAAGTAGCTCGTGACTGCATTGGGTTGGTTTGCATAATTTGGGTAACTTGCTGCATGCCCTGTTGTTGCACACCCGTTGCTACTTGAGCAGACTGCTGAACAACAATTGCTGTCTGTTGCTGTTGTACAGAAATTTGTTGCTGTTGCTGGACTTGTACCTGTTGCTGTTGAACCACTTGTTGACTAACTTCTGCAAGCTGTTGTGCAGGTGGAGGCAAAGTCATAGCGCTTCGCTGTTTCTCTTTATACTTTTCAGCTTTTCTTAAAGCTATTTCAGATGGGCTAAGAACACTGTCATAATTCGTAATTCCAAAATCATTTAGAGCAGCGATATGCTTAAGATTTTTCTGCGTAGGAGCACCAAACACTTGTTTTGGTGGTGGTGCCTTCTTCAAATAAGCTGCTTTTATATTATCATACTTCAATTTCATTAATTTTGTAAAAGAGCTATTATTATCAGCAGTAAAGAGTTGTGAAGTTCGTAAGGATTTCACTCCTCCTTTAATAGCTGAAGCTTTCATTGAAGTCTTTAATTTTTTCTGCTTTTTCGGGCTTTCTAACAGCTTACCCTCTTCGAACGGAACGATTTTAGCTTCATATCGCCAACGACATTGCTTTGGAGAGCGGTATGTCCTTGAAAATAAGTTTACTACTTCTGCAACCAAATCCCAGTTGGGAGTGTGTCCAGGAGAAAGAAGCATTAAATTCAAAGGAAGACCCTGCAAATTTTGGAGCACATGCAATATAGCAATGTCTTCATAAATGCACCAATCAGCCATCCCTTCTGGTTCCACCAGTTGCTTAACAGGCAACTGCTGTTTGATGTTTGGAATTTGGACATTCGGTTTAAAAATTCCACGATATCGTTGCAATTTAAGATCACGTCGGACCTTTGCAACAGATGGCGAGGGCCGGTCAAACAAAGATCTTGGAGCGCAATAATTATCTTCCTTACGGATTTTAGTAGGCCTTCTGCCTTCAATATAAAATCCTGCATCTGTCCGAGTTCTCTTGTACTCCTTCTTTATATAAATTGGCGGCAAATGGGATTCGGGCATGATATCAGCTTCATACAAAAAACTCAAAGAGTAATCAATATAAACGTCATTATCCCCTTGAGGTGGAGTAGGAGGACACCACATCTATATAAAATAATAATAATATTAATTTCCGCGTTTTAGTACCTAATCTTAAAAAACTTACAGGCATTTTTTCCAGCGTATTATCTGATATCCAAATCTACATAGAAAAACGATGAAAATAAATTAATCTTAGTTTAAACAGTTTGACGAACATTAAAAAAAATTAACCAGTTCACGTTAAAAACAGCAAAAACAATTACAGGCAATATGACCTTTTTCAATACGTTAAACATTTACACCTAAACAATTTCAGAAAAAGTTGAACATTTCATTTTGATAATGAAAACATTGCATGTACTTTTCTCACTTTGCTTGAAGCTGCATATCTATAACCAAATAACTGCTTGAAGATTTTTAATTATTTATAAATTAACTTTTAATGTTTCACTCTGTTTGTACACATCAATCTGGCTACATTTAATAATAAGACACTTCAGGCATTCTTCTGATAAGGCTTTAATTTTGAGAAAAAGGAATTTGCAATTGTTTAATGAATATGAAAAAAAAAAAACAATGGTTTGAAAACAGTATCGAAATCCTGAAGTAGTTATGCAAATAAAGTACGCTTGATTAAAAAATACTAATAGGTTTTTAGTTAGTTTCCCCTGTTCAAGAATACAATTGTTGCAGCTTAATTCAGCTTAAGTAAAACAAGCGCTGAATTCAGCAGTAGACTATAGCAAAATCTAAATTCTTGAACTGGTATTTACCAAGGCTCTGCAATGTTAATGCTTTGGTATCATTGTACAAATCTATAATTTTAGTTATCTAAAATATAACTTTATTCTAAAATTTTGATATTTGTTGCTTATCTCATTTCCCCTAATAAGGTTGCAGACTCTGTTTAAGCTCAAATTATGTTAAATAAATCAAACAGACTAATATGCTTAAAATATTACACCTATAAGAAATTAAATGTTGCCCGCGACACAGTCCGGGGGTGGACAACTGAACATGAAGTATCCTTTCAATACCACATGAAAATGATTCTGTTTTTTTATCCTAAAGAAGAAAACACATGTATTTACAAATTGCCCAGACTTCGACCGCGTGAATGTTTTTCATAATGATAATGCCGGTAAAAAAAAACAGTAGTTTTAATTGGCTTGCATTCTATTAACACATTGCACATTAGTTCAAGGCAGTTCTATATACTAATTTTTGGTCTTGCTGTCTTTTGCCGAGACGTAGAGGCTTTGTAGGACTTGGTACGCGAAAGTACGCCACTATTGAGTTGCTCTTGTGCAAAGCATGGTTTCTATTGTTATGATAGACTCTAGTTAATTTATTTGTCATGGGAAAGTCTGATTAATATAGCAGAGTTCAGGAATTATGCGTTCTTTCGGGATAAAAAAGTATATGTTATTTTTCGCCCTATATTTGAGTTCTATGTCAAATTTCAGCGAAATCGATTCAATAATTTTAACGCGAAAAAGAAATAAACAGACAGACACATGACTTATTTTCGAATTTATAATATTAGTAGCGATTGTCAGTTGATTAGGATACGCAAAGATAAGCAATAAAAAGAATTCATTAACAAGTGACTATGGCGTATGGGAGGCGAAAATGTTCCATATCAGCAGGCACCTTAAGATTTTCCTGATAGGCATTTTCACGACATAAATCTGGAAAAAAGCAACTTCAAATAAAGTTTTGTAATATTATCAGTACACTTAAAACGAAGCATACATGGCAAAATCAATCAAATCATTTTAACCGGCTCCATTTTGATTCTCTTCCAGTTAAAATGTTCAGCGGCCTTCTTACTAAATACGATACTATTCAAATCGTATCGTAGAGGCATTTTCGGGTTTAATGTTATGAAATTCAATGATTATTAGATTTTTTTATCCGATTGCTATTTAATGGAGAGCTTTCTTACGATTCGATTTGAATTAAATTAGTAGTAAATACTCTCCAATTCTTTTATATTTCGGAATGATGCGTATTTAAAAGAAGTGTCAGCAAATTTGTTGTCTTCGTTGAGACCTCTGAAATGTTGACACTAAAAAAATCCAAAAAATGACTGCCTACAACTCTTGTAATTTTCTGAAAAGATCATTAAAGGAGTGTAACTACTTCCTTGCAGCTGTGTTGTTTGTTTTATTTATTTATAATCTGTGGCTGTTTGGAAATGGCAGGCAAGGCTGTTTTGGTGCCTAATTATATTCAGAAAACACTACTTTAAGTATAAATGCGCACAACGGTTGTGGTGTGGAACGACGGACTGGATTTTTTTTTCTTTTTTAGGGTGTGTTATACTATTTTATTTTACTAACTACAAATCCAGCCTATGCCATAACCAAACTTGACAAATTATGAAATCATATTAAAATTGCGTTACACTTTTTTTTCAGAAATACAAAAATAATAATAAAACACAGTAGCAAGTGTAGTTTCGTTACTTTTTAAGAGACACCAAAACAGATATTGACTGCAAAATGCTCAAACGATGCCAAAGTCTTATAAATAAATAAAAGAAAACAACACAACTTGTATTTAGCAAGGAAAAATTTATTTTCCGTCATTGTTTTGTTTTTTTAATATATTTTAACTTTAAAGCTTTTCCACTCTTGTGAAAAAGATTCGCTATATTAATCGATTCATAGTTACATAAATTTCTGTACTAAACCTATTTCACAGTTATATCTTTCTTGTTATCCGCCGTCGTTATTAGTGCTTTGTTTGCTCAGTGACATTGTCACATACTTTTTCAGGTCTATTTTTTTCCTTTTTTATTTATTTATATTACATACACTTGGTACTACTTAAAAGTTAAAGAATATAAAAAGATAACTTAACTTAGTCTTAAAAGACGCGAATCTATTTCCTTTTATAATGAAGATTTAACAATTTATTCATACACATGCTGGAAAAACAAAAACTGAAATGTGTTTTCAAAGTGTGAGACGACACTGAATCAAATTTTCATATTGTAATAGAAATGAGTATTAAACGATCTTTGCGTTGATTACAGTAATATTTTACGTTTTAATGTTTGGTGAAAAGTTTTGTTGTTTCTCATGAATTAAAGGCAAATAATAACCGTCAAAGCTCAATAACTCAAACAAGAAAAACAATCTACCTGCTTTGCCTTTAATAAATAAAAATAAATTAAAAATAAAGCATAAGCTCATCGACACAGACTTTTTTAACCGAAGATTAATTCTTTTTCATGCAACAGAATTCAAATATTACTAGACAATCGACTTATAACTTTATAAATATGAGATCACAAGAAATCTTTTAAAAATAACCTAACAGTCGACAAAGAAATATAGTTATCTTTGGAGTTTCGGTTTTTACAATTTTGAAATATAAGATAAAACGCTAGTAAAGACAACGAAAATTGTTATAATTATCATAGCTGAACTGCCTTAAAATGCATAAGCGTTTTAATAGAATAAAATACTTCCATTTGATTCATCGTCTTTGATTGAAAGGAAAAAAAAAACGTGAAGTCCAGAAATCGAAAAACTGATTTCAGCTTGAACTTCCTCAAATTGAATCCTCCTACCTCGAAGAGAAAACGAAATACGAAACAATCCAATAACTTAAGTTTTAATAAATATCAGTTTAAAATTAAATGGTAAAAAGTGAATTCAGAAATAGGATGTCCGCATGACTTAATATATACACTACGCTTACACTTAAATATGGGGGTGAGATAGAGGCAATAAAATATACACTTCCTTCGCAATGTGTGATTTAACTCAAGGGCTCGTACAAAAATATCTGAATATGGAGCTATTTACATTTTCTTTTGGTTTAATTTGGAATAAGAAGTCAGTTCTCATTGCTCTTCGCACAATCTAAGACTTTAGTCAAGAGAAAGTGGGATAAGTGGAATACAAATTAACCTTACGCTACGTTACGCGAGTACGGTCGGTGTAGTATGAAAGAACAAACAAAAATCGCAGTCTTTGCTGACGCGAATTATCACGACGGACCATTTTCTGCGGAAAATGTTTTCAACATCGACGTACGTCTCGTCATTCTAACTACAAGCTTTTTAGGAGTAGATGTCTCCACCGCGGAATTGTCTTTTGGTTTTGCAATCCAACCATCCAAAGTATGGTTTCTACTATAAGTTTTAATAGGATTTTTGATAGATTGCTTACGCAGCTTAGGGATCTTCATATTGCCTGGACCAGAGAGTCCGTCTAATATTTTGGCATTTTTCAAATTTTTTTCAATTGCTTTCCCATCATGCTTCGTATTAGAGACAATATCTTCATCAGATTTACTCTCACAATTTGACACGCCATCCCGAGATTTCACATCTTGATTAGTGGCTTCGTTATTTTTACGCGACTTAGAATTAATTGGCTTAACACCTGGCAAAATAGGACTAACATCAAGAGTCCATAGGTTTATTTTTACAGAGCCACGAGATCGCGTTCGAGGACTATTTACATCTATGTGATTCTCAACCTGTTCTTTTTTAACTGAATTTTGTGATGAATGACTACTCTCACTTTCCGACTCCGAAATCTCCTCCGACACATTATAATTTGTGGAGTTTGTTGTCGCATCATTTGTGGAATCGATCATAACATCAAGACTACACTCACTAAAATCTTCAGATTTTTCTGTGCTTTCACTCTCAGAAATATCCTCCGAATTATCTTCACTCACTTCCTTATTGGTCTCAGAACCCGACCCAGTATCATTTTCCTGACTGTCCAACTTAATTTTCTTAATTTTATTACTAGTATTCTTATTTTTATACATATTCTGCTGGATAACCTTACGCTTTTTATTGGGAGATTTTTTATTGCCTGGCGTTAACCGTGGCGTATTATGTTTATGTAATATTTTCCGCCTTTTACTGTTAAAAGTTCTAATGCTATGAGCTTTTCGTTTTATTGAGCCTGTAACTTTTATGTTCCTATTTTCCTGGGACTTCTTCATAGTACCTAACTTTTTGTTCCTTGCTTTGTTTTTAAATTTGTTATTAACCTGATTCTTTGCGTCCTCCCGGCTGTACGTCAACATTTCATCATTTTCCTTCTCAATCTTGCGCATTTCTTCTTCCTTTTGAAGAGCTGCTAATCGATTCGCTTCCCATTCGCGCTTTTGTTGTTCTATTTCTGCTTCAGCTTGACGGAGCTGTTCGGCTGTCCACGAACCACCAGTTTCTTCTACAAAGCGCATAGCATACCTTTCGATAGGACTCAACTGAAAAAACAAGATTTATGAAGATATATGGTCAAGTTCGACTACATATAATAATTGTGACATCTTTTTCACAACCATAAATTTTATCAGGTCGGAATTATAGTAAATGTATCAAATGTTTGGTGAAACAAATATTTGTGTAAAAGAATGACAAAACAAAAAAGGGCAGCTTCCGCTGTAGTATGTATCCGCGAAGAATTTTGAAAGTGTACTTGTATGACGATTAGTGATATACTTCAACGTTTTTTTCATTGAATTATGTCTGATCGCCAAATACTTGCTTTTGCATTTAAGTAAAAGAAAATCTTCAACTTTTAAAAGACTTATAGGATTACTTGAATGCCAGATCAAAATTAGTATTACTGAAAATATGTTCAAATGCGTAAAAAAATTAATACCTGTTTGACAAGATTAGCAACTTCCTGGTCCGCTTTGCTCATTTCTTGAGGTTTATCACCTTCCTCTAAAGGAATATTTTCATCAAATTCAGCCAGTTCCGCGGCTGCTTCTGCTTTGGCAATTTTGGCAGCTTGAACATCTTGCTCATCTTCAGCAGCTGCTAAAGCAGTTTCTAATACTCCAAGCGCAGTTTTCTCTTCACCACCACTGTATGGAGGAGCTGTACTCGTTGAAGGTTCTGAATTCTCTTGCATTCTCATTTTTTTCTCACGATCTCGATCAAGCACTTCCGCCAGCCGAGTCGATACATCCTCCTCAACTTCAACTTGAAACAAGTCTCGTATGGTTGAGCTCTTGAAGAAGGCAGTAGTGAAATTTCCTCCTTCAATAGCCAAATCACCCAAAAGACGTTTCTGATTAGCTTTTTTCAGTATGTTTTCCTCTATTGTTTTTTCACTAAGCAGACGGTAAATGTGAACATCACGCGTTTGGCCAATGCGATGACAACGATCTTGCGCTTGTGCATCCATTGTTGGATTCCAGTCAGAATCATAAAATATCACAGTATCAGCACCAGTTAAATTAACGCCGACTCCACCAGATCTCGTTGATAAAATAAATGCAAATATTCTCTTATCTCCATTAAAACGTTCCATCAGGACTTGCCTTTGCTCTATTCGGGTAGTTCCATCTAATCTTAAATAAATATGACCATGATAATTCAGGAATGCTTCTAAAACGTCCAACATTTTTGTCATTTGCGTAAAAATTAAAACACGGTGTCCTTCGGTCTTAAGTTTTCTTAATAAAAGATTTAAAGTTTGCAACTTTCCACAATCGTATTGTATCAATCTAGGATCAGGAAACTGAACAAAATAATATTAGTAATTGTTAAACTGTTTTTACTTATTTTATGCCTTACCTGTGTAATCGTCGCAGAGATAATCGGATGAAGAAGTGATAATTTTGATGAGAGCTCTTGTTGCATCACAATCTCCCTAGTTCGCTCTTCATTTACCTTAGAAGGGTGAGGGTGGGATACATGTAGATATGGCTGTGGTGCTGATACAGCTGGAACGCATATTACAAAGTTTTGAAACATTGCTTTCATTTGATGCGTTCTTTCCTCGTAAGACAAAAGAAGTCTCTTGAGACTCCAATTATCTTTTCTCCACATTGCGTTTACGCAATTGGTATGACTTCTCGAATGCCATGTTGAAAAATCCAGAGATCTGTTTGGTTTTGCGAAATTTTTCATCGCTTCTCTACAATCCTCACCGTATATAGGAATGGCATCGCATTTTCTTTGATTAATGTAACTTAAGAATTTTAAAATCTGCTGCCGCCTCTCTTTTTTGGCATGCTCTCTTTCAGCCTATAAAATAAGCAATTGTTTTTGATATATACAAAAGCACATTAAAAATTAATCGTTTTACTCACGCATAATAATTTTGTATCACTGTCCTTTGAATCTGCTTTTTCCAAATTTCTTTGGTGCGGCAGCCCTGAGTTAGCCTTGATTTGTTGCGCCAGCGCTACAGCTAAGTTACTTTGATTCCCACTAATGGAATTTCCTGTTATCGGTTTTCCTACAACCCTTGAATGCATTCCCTGGTTCGCTGTTTTCCCGAGTACTGTGATTCGCTGCCCACTCTGTGTTAAAACAGTTCCGCTAGAGGCCGGTGTTAATAAAATATGTCTTCCTGATGTGGTATGAACTATCTGAGCTATTTGAGGAGATGGAACTTGATTTCCACTATTAGTTACACCACCAATAGCCGCCACGCGAGTTCCAGTAAATTGATCCGAACTCCTTTTCAGCATAGTACCAGTTGTAGTCGACGTTAAAACTGTGCTCTTATTCGTTGAAAGCAGTGAGAACTTATTGGTATTTTGATTAATACTAGAATATTTTTTATCTAAATTTATAACTGGAACTAATTTGTTTCCCTCAGTCTTCATAGCTGGACTGGTGCCAACTTTTACGCCACTATGACTAATAATGTTTTCTTGAACACGTGAATCTTTTATCCGAATATGGAATTTATATTTCCCAGATGGACATTTAGGTGGTGGTTCCGATATAGCATCAATCTCTTCTATTAACTTGCGCGGCGCCGTCAATTTTCTGATCTTATGCGAAACATATGCTGATAGACAAAGCTCCAGCTGAATTAACACAAGATTCAGTGAATTAAGATCGATGTGCTGTTTCAAATTAAATAACATTAATACATTATTAAATTCAAGAATATTTTAATTTTACCTTTAACGGATTGTAGTCTAGAATATTACAAACTATTGATGCTGTGTGAAAACTAATGCCCTCCATTTGAAATGGAGATATTGTGGGACGTACTTCAAATAGATTTGGGTGATTACACACCTTCCTGAGCTGCATTAACACATTGATGACGCTCATATAGTGACCAGTTGCCAACATCTCACGCGTCCTTTAATTATATAGTTTGTACTAATAAGAAGACTACGTGAATTGGTATACTCACTTAGTCCGGCTCATGAAGTCATCATAAAGATATCGTTGCCTTTTAGATAGTCTACACATCACTACATGTTCATATTTTTTAGGCATCTGCTTCTCAACCTCTGATTTCAACCGGCGCAACAGGAATGGTCGAAGTACCTATGAATATTGAATATAGGGTTAAAGCGTCATGTTTAATTTTATAAGTTAAAGAATAAAATATAATGAAATTTTATTTAGTATCTGACTGAATGAGGAATAAAACTAGAAGGATAAAATTTATAAGCTTCAAGATTAAATTAAAGGAATAGAGATCGGGATATAATAAACAATTTTTAAACATTTAACACGTTCGTACAAATCCCCAACGTTTGCAAACGCCGTTCTACGTTTAAAGCAAATTTAGAACAACTTGTTTCTAAATATGTTATAATCAAATCCCACCCGCTCTTCTATATATTACATTTACTATAATATTGTGCCGGGACCTCTAGAATGAATTCGTTAGTACTTCCAACGTTCATATGGCATGTTCCCGATTTTTATATAGCACCTAAAAAATCGTCCAAAATATTAAAACATTTAGAAGATTATCTAGAGGTGCGTAAGAAAAATTTACTGGTTAGAAATTTTGGACTGACGGGACTTTTATAAAGAATATATGTAGTTTACTTTTAATATTTTATAAATTAAACCCGAATGCGAATAACTTGTTGTTATAAATTCGCTTCAAAGAACGAAGTATTGTAACGGGACCTCTAGAATGAATCCGTTAGTATTTCCAACGTTCATATGGCATGTTCCCGATTTTTATATAGCACCTACAAAATCGTTCAAAATATTAAAAAATTTAGAAGATTATCTAGAAGTGCGCAAAGGAGGCATTACTACTTACGGAACGAAATATTGTAATGAAACCTTTAGGATGAATTCTTTAGTTCTTCCAAAGTTCATATAGCATGTATCAGATTTTATACATATAGTACGCACCTGACAAAATAGTTCAAAATAGAGAAGTATGCACTATCTATTATCTAGAGTTGCATATGTAACATAATAGTACCGTCAGATATATGTATTGACTACTCTAAAATTATTGCCATTAAACTATTACCTTTATAAAATACAAATATTAGAATTCACAAAATTGTAAAAAGCGATTTCCACCAAAAAGTAATATTACCAATTTATAGAAAAACCAAGGATATAATCCACGAAAAATTGGGAAAATAAAATCAAGTTTTACATTACGTACAGGGTACAGACCTTGTGCAGGCGTTTTATGATTGAATCGTTGTATTCCGAGTTGCCTTCGATCATGCCCGTCACTGGATTTGAAAACCATTCCTTAAATTCCCTATGTGATTGGAAAACATGTGGCATTAAAAAGTGCATCAAAGACCATAGCTCCATAAGATTATTTTGAAGTGGTGTTCCTGTTAAAAGTAGTCTCCTGCAAAGAATAAATAATTTTTAGATAAATTCATTTAAAACAATCCTCCGAACTTACTGCTCAGTCTGAAAATTCAGCAATAACTGCCAACGTTGGGACTTAAAATTCTTAATATTCTGAGCTTCATCTAGAATCAGATATTTCCACTTTTTTCTCCGAAAGCTCTGTTGATCTTGAATCACAAGTTTATAGGACGTAATGCAGACATGGAACGCATTTGGTTTCGTCCAGCCAATGCGTTTTTGTTTGCGTTCCTTCTGAGTTCCATAATAAGTAAGAATTTTGAAACCAGGACACCATTTTTTAAATTCCATTTCCCAGTTTAACATAACCGAAGACGGAACTACAATCAAATGGGGGCCCCAGTTCCCTTTAACGCAAGCCAAGTGAGCTAGTAGAGCAATGGTTTGTATAGTTTTTCCCAAACCCATTTCGTCGGCCAAAATACCATTTAATTTTCGATCGTGCATTGTAACAAGCCAATCTAAACCAATATGCTGTAAAATAAATATAGTTTAGCAAAAAATAAATGTAATTATTTATTAAGTTTTGTTTCAGGGAAAAATCAGACAAATGCCTCGGTGGTCATCCATTTAAATAAGTAAAATAATTCAAGAATAGAAGTACATACTTTCAGTGACTTGAAATCATCATTTAAACTTTAGAAAATTAAATATTTTGTTTTTTTCAAAACATACCTGATATTCACGAAGCGAATGTTTAAGGAGGAATGGAACCGGTGTCACAACATTAGTTGAAGAAAGTGTGTTGCCTTTTGGCTGAATACTTTCTGCGAGCGCTGCAGCGTCATTAATTAAGTCATCATTGTCACCCTGTACATCAATAAAATATTACGTTAAAATTATCATTTTATTTACTTAATAAGAAAACAATAAATCTAAACTTATTATTTTTATTTTTTTGTTGCAACTATTTACTTTTATGTAATCTACTATATTATGTATGCATAAACTGTAATATAATTAAAGGAAAAGCCATATGAAAACACCCAATGGAAAAAAAAAAAATTGATAAAATTACCCCGGATTCTACTTTCGCTTCTTCAACGAGTAAACTCTTCAATCCGACATTGGAATCACCTTCTTCTGAATTAGAATTAATAGTGTCGTCATTCTCACTTGAATTTTCTTCCTCTTCACTCTCCTCCGTTCCATCATCCGAGTCTCCAGCTTTTGAAGACAAAGCACAATGTTATTAAAATTCTCAACAATTTTCTTTCTTATCTTACTTTCTGGTTCCTCATCGTCATCTGAATCAACTTCCATTTTATCGTCAATACTGGGTCCACTGCGTTTGTACTTTGCAAGAAGGTCATC
This sequence comes from Tolmerus cingulatus, assembly GCA_959613345.1. Taxonomy (NCBI): domain Eukaryota; kingdom Metazoa; phylum Arthropoda; class Insecta; order Diptera; family Asilidae; genus Tolmerus; species Tolmerus cingulatus. The sequence continues at coordinate 18,248,574 of OY390708.1, read as the reverse complement.
TAAGCTCATTTCGTTATCCGCCTGGATATCAAACATTAATCATAATCAAAAATATTTCTAAAAACTCACGTTAAGTTCATCCAGTTCTTTTTTGTGATCAACATTTTGCTCAGTTTTTTCTTGTTCCATGATAGTGTCTTCATCATCTGAGCTGTTCTCATTTGCCTCAAACTCTGAATCGCCGGACGGATCTTCTGATGCAGCTTCCTATAACACAAATATAATAATATGATTTAAACAATGTCTACTCAAGCAATTACCTTATTCTCTATTACAATTTTTTCTCGATTTTCAAGATAATCTTTTGGAAGTTCCTTAAGAAAGTCATCCAAATCCATTTGGGATTCCCTTTGTAGGGCGGCTATTTCTTCTTTTACATCAGGTGCTTCAGCTTCCGCTTTAGCTATTGTTTCTTCGTCATCCTCAGAAGCTTCGCTTTCAGGATGAAATTCTTCTGTTAAAAAAATTTAAATGGGATCGTTTAGTTAAATTATTAAAAAGTCTTAAAATTTACCCAAAGAATTACTTTTGGTGAATCAGACAAATGCCTCGCAAATGCGAACAATCATTAAATACCAATCACTTCAAAAATAGAAGTAATCAGTAATCATGGACTTAAAATCATCATTTTAAAAATCATCAAAACATGTACACAAAACAAATATTTACCATCTGACATGTGTTCTCGTTTCGGCGAGGATATCCGACTGGAATTCAAACTTGGAACTGCGCTCGTATCCATAACCGATTTATTCATCCCTTCCGCCAACTGTTGGGAGAATTTCTCAGTTTGATCGACTATAAAACTGAGATGTTGATCAAGAGCCTTCTTTCGTTTTTCTTCTAACTTTGTCTGATGTTTAAATTCCACAAGTTTCTCAACATTCGACCAAAATACTTTGATTTCTTTAGCGATGAAGGCCGCCACTCTCTTCAAATGAAGCTCTTGGGCCTTTTCCGCTTTTTGGGCTGCATTAGCCTTGTCATTAAAGTACTTCTGTACCATCCGCGCACATTTTTTAGCTGCAGCTTTTTTCCACTTCCTTTCTTGAGCGAAATCAGCAGCAAGCCAGACCATTTCTTCGAGTAAATAGTCCCAGTGAGCCTTCGGCCGCGTTGGTTCCTGCAACTTTGGCAAACGCTTTTCAGTCCATAATCCTTCTCTCTGTAATTCTGATATCCTCTGCATAACATAAACTTCTTGTTTTGCTTTGACAGAGAATTGTTCTTGAACACCATTAGCAGTGTTTGGACTTTGTGCGTATGCTGATCCGATCGTCGTCGTATTCGGTGTTTTCCGCTTTTCGGATATGCTGCTCGCGTTGCCGGGAATATCAGGTACTAATGGAGTCCCACCTTTAATAGTACATATAAACTGTTAATAAATAATCAATTTTTTACGTTCTATGGGTAAAACAACATGTTGCAATTACTCACATAAAAGTTAAAAATAAACCAATTGGTAATTGAACATTTAGCATGCTTTATAATGGTATAAACATATTCTTAACTGAAAATACATGCCTCAAAATGAAAGGCGGTTTGACTTCATATTTAAACCATAACGAGGAATGGCATACTTCAAATTTTACCCTGTAAACTTGTCTCGATTCTGCAAGGTATTGTGATAAAAGAAATAGATGGCTATTCTTGATGTAATAAGAAACAATTTAAAAAACAACTACGTGTTTAAAACAAAATCCTACCTTAAGAAACTCAATCAAAAAATGGTAATTAGTTCAACAAAAACCAATATGTATTAAATTTTAAGTAGGCTAGCGTATCGATTGCTCGTTGTTATAGTAAATAGAACTTTGAAATTTCTACTTTTGGAAATACACTACTTATTTTCATGTCAAGAAAAAAATATGGCCCACTGCTACATCCTAACCGGTAAACAATTTTTTTATGAATATATTGGGCTTGTTATGGTTAGTCGTTTTTCCTTTTTAATTTTTGACAAAATAGATTTCTATTTTTGTTCTTTATCGCTTGTTTCAATAAACATGTTGCACGAACAACAAACAAAACCCATTACCCGGTGAAACCTCCCTCTTTCAAAGGAAGGCAATGCAGACATTCATTTTAAAAATATCATTTTGCACAAACACAAGGATCAACCCTAAAATATTTTTTGCATTGAGAAGTTGCGTGAATGGAAATATTTTCATTAAACATCTTGTTTACCATTTAACACCAATTATTTTAAAAGGCCAGAATTAGATTAAATGTAATACGTGTATTAAATATCACCTTTCATAAAGGGGAATAGTTGCAAATAATTTGTATTTAATTCGCCTCAAGTAGGCGTACCCCGATTTTACAATATTGTTGTCACTTTCAAAATAAAACAAAAGCAATGTTGACCTTGGAATTCAAACGAATAAGTTCCGAAATGTTAGAAGAGTTAAAATTTGAAAAAGTTTGCAATTAACTTCTGAACGCCAATGGTGATGGGAAATTTTATTAATTTATGTAAATCCAATTAATAATTTTTGGTGTAAAGGTTTGATGGGATAGAAATTATCAAAATTTAAAATATTGCCAATTTGCTTTTTCAATCGTATTTGCTAGCCAAAATCAATAACGAAAATGTGCTTATGAAAAAGGCAAAAACCAAAAACTAAATTTACAAGATCATGTGAGAAATGAACAAGTATGTTTTGTATGAAAATTTATCAATATTTATAAGTTTCTCTATTATTTTTATAAAATTAAATGTGACTCAAAGAAAAATAAGGAAATGGAGAAATTTATGTAGAAGTGATCTGTGAATGAGACTAAAACAAAAACAGACTTTTTTACCATTTGTAAAAGTAAGATTACAAAATCGAGTTAACACTAATCTGGGGTTATAAATTGAAGAAAGTATGCCTTCCTAAAGCAAATCAAGGACATAAGATTATAAAAAGAAATCGCAAATAAAACATAACACGAAAAAAGGTATTATGAAAATGAGAAAGGTGCTACCTGGCACCAGAGGAACCGGAGAATTCCCTACGGTATGTGGGACTGGAATTTGACCGAACACCATCCCGTGTCGACCCCCCTGGGGTCTTCCGGGTATATGACCTAAGAAAAGAAGTACGCAAATAGTCCCAATATCCAATTAGTGTGAAGTTTTATTTGTTTTTTGTTTCTTTTTAAAGAATGTGTTTAAAGCATTGTAAAATTAAAAGTATATTTTAAATGATATAAGGTACAATTCGGTACGATACCGTCGCGGATTTCGATGTAATAAAAACTGAAACAATCCAAAAATGACAACGAATGAACAAAATTTCGCACCATTGAGTTTTACTTAAACTATCTTTTTGAACATAATTACAGACAAGAAAATATCTAGTGCAATATTTACACTGAACAGCATAAAATCTGTAGAAAAACAGAATTGTCTTACCTTGTTGCGATAGTTGTACAACTGCAGCGGGTAAAGTTGTAGACACAGCGATAGGTGTTGCTCCTACGCTTGGAATTTTTATTTCAGCTCCTTGTGGTAAACTTGTTGGTGTGGATGGTGTGGGCGGCGTTTGCAACGTCTAAAAAATATATTAAATAAAACAAACCTAAAAATAATTTTTGAAAAACCTTACCGTATGAGATTTATTTACATCTTCATTCACATAGCTATCCAACCGATATGATTTGCTAAAGTTAATGAACTGCGGGGTTGGTGGCTTCTTTCTCCAAACTGGGTAGTCCATCATGTTTCCACCATTTTGCAAAAAGAATAATTCTGCAACATGTTCCGAGTATCTGTGCAGTAATAGTAATAATTCAATTACCAAAGTTGCATAATTATGAAAGAAAAAAACTATACCTTTCCTTCAAACTTTTTAATCGCAGATATTTGTGTTCCAAAATACGTTTCTTCAAAGCATTTAAATCATTTGTTCCCGAGGTTCCACTATTAGCAGTAGTAGTAGTAGTAGTACCTGCCTGTGATGATTCAAGTTTTAATCGCTTTCGACCAGCTAACAGCAACAAATTTGAATTATCCGTTATCTGAGTTTGATTTTGTTGCGGCTTTGATGTTGACAACGGAGCTACAGCTGATGTTGACTGGTAGGCCCCCGAACTTGTACTTGTGTAGCCAATGTTTCCGGCACGCGTTGTATTGCTTGTATAGGAACTCGAAACAATATTATTTGATGCTCTAGGTAGGCCCCCGGGATTAATGTTGAGATTTATATTATTATTCGGCTGTTGGTGCTGGGGCTGAATTTGCGCTATCACTGTACGTTGTTGTTGCTGATTTGTAATATTCCCGATACGTTCATTTGACAAATAACGTGAGGTCATATGTTGCAGCTGATTATGGTGCTGTTGTTGTTGTGACAATGTGTTTATGGATGATGAAACCGCAGATCCACTCGTTACCGCTTGATTTTGCTGTATTCCTTGGTTGTATATTTGAGTACTTGAATTTGATGATGATAATATCGATCTGCGGTCAAGAACAGCAGGAGGGGCTGGGTTTAACCCTTGCTGCCCCCCTCCTGCTGAATCACCTTCATTCATGTTTGATGCATCTGTAAGATTAAATAAAATTGCTTAGTCTTTTCCTTTTAAAACAAAAGACAACATGAAGATTTTGAACAATCGCATGTTTTGTTAAATAGTTATCCTGAATACGTTTGTAAGCAAAAATATTTGGAATTGTACGTGAATAACGAATATTACCCCACATCAGTTTTGATTTTTTTATAGTTAAGAAATTAAAAAAAACGATTATATTAAAATTCGATGCGTACATTAATTTACATTTGAGCATTTGAAAATAAATCGATGGACTGCGAAAAAAAACATAACTAAATAAAGTTGCGACTCTCCCTCTCTCCCTCTTTCCACAGAGTGACTATAGCTATATTATAGAAATTTTTCTTTTTAAGAATCAAGGCAGTTATAATTAATTTACACATGCCTTATTACGGAAACTTCAGCTCTAGGAACCTATGAACGTTGTCATAAGCTTGTAAAAGGAATAATAGTCAAAAACGGGAAATTCGACAATCATTTTATTTGTTGCAGGATCAAGCAAGCTTTTCAAACTAAAAAAACAGTTTTCAACTTCTTACCGCTTCGAATTATTAGTGAATTATGATTAAATACTACAATTAATAAAGCTTATTCCCTGAATTTGTTATCCCAACAGGTTATTTGAAAAGAAAATCGTACTTTAAAAGGAATATTCTTATCAGTTAAAAATTTTGTATATGTTTACATATAAACTGATAAAGAATTTCTGATTTTAAGTTTTAGTTTAACTTTTTTCAAAGAAGACACAATGTTGTAACATAGCGTCTATTATCATATGATATTATAAAACTTTTTTTTAGTTAATGAATGTTGCACACCAAAAATTGTTTCATTTTCTAATCATAAATTAGAATTTACAACATAAAATACATATATTATACGTATATTTTTTTAAAGAGCATTCTCCTGACAATCTTTTGAAAAATAATTTTTTTATTTTTCGAATGATTTAACATGCAGATCTTTACATCTGCAAAGAAAACTTTAAAAATACGGTAAGATTATGTTTTGTAAATCTAACAGCTAAAAAAAAAATCAATTTCTTAGTATATTTTATTTTTATAATAATTTGTAATCACGAATTTTTCTCCTCATTGCGTTTCAATTTTTGGTACTTAAAAAAATAAAATGAAATTCTGTATTCGAAATTCAGATCAAAATACACAATTTAAAATTTTAAAATTTTTTCTCAAAAATCAAAACTACTATAATGATTATTTCTAAACGGACAATTTTACATATGTTTGACGCTTCGAAAATGACTTTAAAAACCATTGAATTAGGGAAATTGTAAGTTGAATTCATGTGAAATCCTAACACTAATATTAAATAATTTTAACTTTGGAATACAGTTTGCTATTAAATTTATATACGCAATTCCTTACTATTCCTTGTCAATTTCTATAAGAGCGAACCAGATGAAAATAGACAGCATAAAATGCTGTAGTATTTTTTTTGCATGAATTTCATAAGGCGGGACATGCCACATATATGCATACATGTGTTTAATATTAGAGCCTCCCATTGCAATGTTTATGTATAGCGGAGTTCAGAATTCACGATAGGAGAAGACACTAACTAGATCCTAAATAAGGATATATTCCTTTTATTCTCTCCTGCAATGTGTGTGCGTGACTAACTATCGAAAAGTACAGGGTGGACTTGATTTTCCTTGAAAAAGTTCTAACTTGAGCTAAGAGAACATGCATGTTTTGCTATACACTGAGGAATTTTGTTTCAACGAGTAAACATAATAATACTGCGATGCATTTACAGAAAACTTTTAATACGAAGAGGCACCCTATAGCATTGTTTCATTTCCGGTCAAATCTTTATGCTAATGGGCTTCGTTATTGAAGTATTCAGTATTTTGTTCGAGTGGACAACACATTTCTGTACCAAAACGTATGAAGCTTGTAAATTTTATTACATATGTGTATTTTTAAACCTGTTGTCTTCTTAGAAACAGTATTCATAAGAAACAAAACATTTGTTCAGTTTAATCAGTTAACTGTTTATGACGAATATATTCGCCATAAAAAAATAAAATTGTAAAATTGTGTTTTGACGAATATATTCGTCAAAACTGAAATGGTTTAACTTGTACGATACACATAAGGGACACATTTTCCAACAAGGTCGGAACAGTTAACTAGTTAAGAACAAAAATAGATTTTTTATTAGTTCATTTTTTCTAATTTCGAGAAACAAGAAAATTCTTGAAGTTTTTTTTTTTGTAGACTTTTTAAAACTCATAAATATATGTACCATGAGTCATGTACACTCAAAATAACAGCTGTAAGAAAAAATCTGCAACTGATATGTGATAGCAAATCAGATTACAGTATTAAATAGGCATCAGGTAAGCTAATTTTTCGTAGTATAATCTAAAACAATAGTAAAAGTTCAATTCCATGCCATTTGATTAAAACTTAAACTTGCTACAATACAATGCTTCATTCGTTTTTCATCTCCACGCTCAATCAAAAATTTTCGAATTTAACAAATAATGAATGCTATCTGCTATCGGGGGAACTTAGAGAATCAAATCAAATCTAAGGCTAAATATTGGGGCGTTATAGGGATTTAAAGTAAAAATTGTCGTGGTTATTTTCTTTCCATGTAAGCCTAAACGCGTGTTCTTGTAAAATTTGACCGAAAACCGGGAAACTACAGATTCTAAATTTAAACCAACCTCTCTCGATTTGTGGTTTTCATGTATTAGTTGCTAAGTAGCAATAGCATTTATGTAAATGGAGCCTAAGATCCTCATGATTTAAGCCTCAAAATTCGAAAACTTTTAAGAAAACCCCAGTCCAATATCTTTGAGGAAAAATCATACAAAATTCGGATTGAAAACAGCAGACGCTGCACAAGGACAAAAACTAAATGCAGAAAATTGGATACATACAATCTAGTGTTTTAGATATGGAACTTTAAAACGATAATAATACTTATTGAAAAGGTATACCTCTTAATAATAAGTAGCAGGTCAGGTTGTTTAATCCTCAAAATAGAAGTTATTAAACGTAATATGAGATTCGAAGTTAGTCGAAGTTCTTCTAATTTGAATTAATTTTCTTACTCATAAGTTCGGCATTTAGTTGCAAAATAAATCCTGTATTCTTTTATAAAAATTTCAAATAGATTTTTTTAGACTGGAAATAAGATATTTTAAAATGAAACAATCTCTCAATTTGAAAAACAATTTCATCAAAGACTTTTATCATAATGTACGTATAATCTTTTGGGAAAGAGGCAGAGTTAGCGACTGTTTTTGATGATATGTAATATCACCAAATCATTTGAATATATAACTGCGTATATTTCTTAGAGAAAATCACAAGAAGTTCCCAAACAAGGATTTTCCACACGTTTACAAGGGCGTAATAAAAGCTGCTCAGTCTGGTGGTCAAGGCCGAAAAAGCTGTTGGGATCTTCGTGGGCTAAAAAAAGTGCCAACTTGGACGACATCGAAATTTCTTATATATAAAGAAAAAATCTTGTTCAAACTCCAAGCCCGCCAATATATCTTGCACTTTGGAAATATTCTTGTAGCAGGGCAGTTTCGAATGCTAAAAAAAGTTTATTGCCACATGAGTCACACCAAATTAAATTTGAAAACTGTTTCGTTAGCTTTGAGAACCTTTTTCTGAGGCTGGGGTTTCTCGGGTATTATAAAAGAAATGACTTACCAGAGATAGTCGCATACGTTTCGATACCAAGTACGACTCCGGTTACCGCCTTTTTATATTGCGAAATTTTCAACACTCGGGCAAATTCAAAATTACCAACGATTCCCTCCGCGGTGAACCGGCAAGAGCGAGCCTAGCCTAGCCGAGCTCGAGCAGCACCAGCGCAGGCCGCAGCGCAATGTTGTGCCTACCGCAGGGAAATGTCGCCCGCACAAAGGCAGCTCGATCACCTTGTAACGAAACTTATTTTTCTTCCACATACAATTCGCGAATTTACCGCTCGCCATTACCCGGGGCTCAGCGCTGGGTATCATTCAAAATCGAAGCACTTTTCGCCCATTCGTACATTATTTTTCAGAAAACCTCAATGAATATCGCTTATTCACTTTAGCATTCACTTCCTGACGAAATCGAAAATTTCCAAATATTAATTTTGCTTAAGAAAACGAAACGGATATACTGATGCGAGCAAACATGCTGTAATCACGAGCGGGATGGCATCATATCGAAGTCAACGAAGAAAAAAAAAATTTTTTTTTCTTCTTCGGACATCTTGAAAACCGTATTTCCCTGCAGCCATCTTAGTACATACCTCAAACTTTTCAATCACAAATTTTCCCGGTGTAATTTAACCATCGGAACACTTTGTTTATTAAATTTATTATAAAAATGTATACACTTCTAATTGATATAAAAAGTTTCCTTAGAAAATGTTCTATTTATGAATAAAACGTTCAACTATTCCGCTTCATCACTCAAGGACGCACCTTGCACAATTGAACAATATGGCGGAAACTAAACAGTGGTGTAAATTTTTGTTCGTGCCCAACGTGAACAGCTAGTCAAATTCGGAAATATGACGCAGTTTACTCCGAAACCAGTACTGCCAATGTGTGTCAATAAGATTGTGACAGCTAGCGCCATGGAAATGTCACTTTTAAAATCTATAGAGAATTCTGAGTTAACCGAATATGTTATTAAATTGCTCAATAATAGGAGAATTTTTACTATTCCTGAATTTTTAGAGGAAAATTCAGCAAAACTTAGTAGTTTTACAAATATATCAGTGCCGGAAATAAACACAATTAAACGTATTTTGTATAGGACTAAGTGCCCAGAGTTTATGTGCGGTTTTAAGAAATATCAGAGATTATTATCAACTCCCGTGGTTGTTACCAAGATAGACAAGTAGGTATTTGTTCAACATGTGCAGGTTCAACTAAATAATTTATCATAGTCTAGATTCAATGCTCTCCAACGAGTTGCCATTTGGAAGTCTTGTGGAAATTTGCGGGATGCCTTCAACTGGTAAAAGCATTTTTTGCTCCACAATAAGCCTCAACTTTGCCCAGTTTTTCCATTTTGAATCGATTTATATAGACACTAAAAGAGATTTCTCTGGAATTCGCATTAAAAATTTTCTCACAGTACGAAGATGTGCCGAAAAAGACGTGCCTGATATCATGCGTCGCATTCGAGTTGTAAAGGTCTATAACGCCCTGGACTTGGTCGGCGTACTAACGAATCTTTTAAACTGCAAAGAGACACTTAACAAAATTAAATTGCTTATAATAGACTCCATGCCATCAATATGGTTCCAATACCACGGCTTAAAACTAACTGAAGGTAAAATTGCTTTGATTTGTTAGTCTTTTAAATTCTTGAAATCTTTTGCACAGGAGTGAGTTTGATGTCGAAAGTGACACAGCTTTTAAAAAAACTTACTAATGAGCATGCAATTTTGGTCATCGTTGTAAATCTGGTTACTTCATGGGCTGAGCTAGAGCTAGGTAAGTTCAAGTTTATCAACTAAAGAGATGTCAGTTTACTTTATAGTTTAATTTTAAAAAAACCGCATTGTCTAAAAATTCACCGTTCGTTTTTTAATAGGGTTCCAAAATAGGTTTTAAAAGTGTAACGAACGATATTAACTTTGTTTATGCAAGTAAACAACTTTTAAGTTGAGTGAGCTTCGTCTATGCAATTCCCACCAAATATTACAACAGTTTAAGATATAATGCATTGTATAATTATAATCATTACCCTGCTTCCTATAAAAATAGAACCAACACTACACGTTTTCCTCAGTCTATTCGATTAAATTTTTTTTTATTCAATAGAAGTTTTTACCTAAACGGCCTTCATTTACTCTGCCCAGACCTTATATACTGTCCGAACTAGAAATGTTGGTTATTAATTCTGTTCAAAATAGCCTTCTGAGGATATGTTTTGTTTTCCTGTTTATTATTTTAAAGGCTATAAAAATTTTACCACCATACCTGTAGTACCCTTATAATAACCAAATTTTTTCCGCGAAGGGACTCCTTTTGTACATTAGTTTAAGTTTTGAAAGTAATAACAGCCTTGAATTTCTTACAATTCGACTGACTTGTTGACCATGAACTCGATAATCCGACCTGAAAAACTGCCATCTTAATTACTTGCAAAAGCATTAAAACAGTTAAAATTTTTGGTATATTTACTACATAAATTTTTCCTCAAATACATTTTTGTTTCAAGGTTTTAACTAGTTTTTAATACGATCCTTTTTCGCATCTTTACAAATTTGTAGAAGAAAACATCTCTGAAAAATCACAGACAACAGTCAAGCCTTCATTGGGCAAATACTGGGAAACGGTGCCGTCCCATCGCCTGATCATCGAGAAGCTATCGCCCGAGTGGAATAAGTCTTCGCCGATCGAAGCAAGTGACGAAACCCCCGGACCAAGCAGGACCAGCAGCGGTGGCGGCACGTTTTGCGAAAGCCAACGTTTTATTAAGATACTGAAGAGCAATTGTTACGAAACTGGAAGAAGTTGTGAGGTCCTGCTGACCGACAAGGGGATGCTCTAAGGGTACTTTTTCTTCTGGAGGCTGTACTGCTTCAAGACTTTTTTGCTTGGGACCACAGAATCCCCCAGGCCTGGACGTGATCGTTTGCTCACCTTTTCGATTGATTTTGAGGAATCGAGTTTTGCGCCGCTGCCAAGCTGCAGGCCCTGTTGGGGCTTTGATATTGTCGGCGTAAGTGGAATGTCCTAAAATAAATAATTTAAATAATTGGATTATGGAAGTGTATCATTTATTTGTTTTTGTGACAAACTTTTTGATAAGATGCCGCGGCTATGTCGGGTGTGTTTCCTGTTGAGAGGTCGGAATCGTGCGCAAATGTGCAGCTACTACCGAATCTGCACCTTCCTTTTCTATAGTTCCAGCAAATTTTCTTGCCGTTCTTTTCCTTTGTGTGCTCGCCTGTTTCGACCTGAAAACAATAAATTTTCCGTAAAACGAATCTTTGGCAGTTGTAGGAGGACCGCACCATTTTCACATGCTTTTCAAGTGAAGCAATTTTTGCATCTTCAGCCTCTTTATAAGGATTGTTGAAAACTTTGCCAGTCTTCTCTTTTGAGAGCAAAATATTCGCGCTGGGTAGCCGTGGACGGTCAGTTTCCTCGCTAAAATTTATTTCTATTAGTACTGTGTTATAAAATTAAATATATCGGATTACTGCTGTTCATTTTCTCCAATTTCTTCTTCCTCAGAGCTCGAGCTGTAATCAGGTACAAGTGACATCTTTACAATCAAAACAACCGCACTAGAGTTTGGCGTTCCCCTCCTTAGTATCATTGTTTTTTTAGAACATCGAAACAAACATTTGAAGGGTGTAGATTTAAACAAACTGGTGATATAACTCTTATTCCCTTTTTGCTAAATTATTTTAATATGAAAGTGATAAAATTGAAAGATTTCAACATAGCCGCCGCTTTTTGGAAAAACTCATGGACATATAAAACAAGAAATATTCCACAACCAGTTTTCCCCGAATCTACTTAGCTGATAGTTTGCCACCTGGTGCTGAAAGTAGCAACCCTTGCTACATATGTTCTCAGAAATAACAGATTTCTGTCATTCCCAAATTCCGTCTCGTGCCGGAGAAAGAGTTGAGAGCTTTTTCGGTCTGGTTGGTCGTTCTTGTGTGTTCCGTGCTCTTAGTTTTTTTTGGTCAACAAAATATTACAATTAGTGTACAAGGTGAATTTTTTAAAAATTGATATTGTAAAGAACAGAAAGGAGGTTTAGTTTTTTTTTTGCTTTCTTTCTGACCTTTAGGTCTTCGATTCCGAGTGAGTTTTTACTGTGCGGATGTAGTTCATATGTGAGAAGTGCACAAAGCGAAAAATGTTCCATAAGTTAAAATTCGCAAGTAAATGAATTAAGAGTGACGAGCTTATGGGCCAAAGGTGAGTTTCGAGCAAAAACCCTTTCCTTACATTTAAGTTATGAATCTAAGCGCACTTGCAGTCGCGGGGTGTCCACGAGAACAATGCCCTTTAATGCGGATCGCCTTGGTGCGGTTCGCGGGGCACCGGTTCGACTGGACTGGACTGGACCAGTAGCCTCCTAGGCCTCCGCGCGGTGCCGTAGACATTTGGCCCAATAACATAACTCCGCTGGAAGAAAGAAAGATAAACGAGATTTCGCTTGGTCGGTGGCCGTCGACACCCAGGCGGCTGCCTTATCCATCCGTTAGTTTTTATTTTTGCCTATCTGCATATTTCAGATTGCTTGCGGACACTCGCTGACCAGCAAAAAATAATAGAGTCGACTGATCTGTGGCAATTGCACAATACGCGCTTCATTATTTGGGGCTCGGGGGCCCGGTGCGCGATCTTTCTGTAAGCCAAGAGAAATTTTTATTTATGAGTAAACCTGGCGTTTCGCGTTTATTTGCCGGAAAAGCTTCACCTAGACGACAGACTTGTTTTGTTTGCTGTCTTTGGTCGGGAGAAATTTCTAAAACGATTTGCGCTTCGGTTCAATAAATACAATCGTATATTTGTTCAAAATTGGAGAGCCGAATCTTAACAATCTATTCTTTCTGTACCCAAAATCTAAGACCTGTTGCCCTCAGGTGCAATTTATTTGAAATATTCCATTATACTGCCGACAGTTGTATTTTCTTTTATTGCTTCTTTTTCCTATTGAAAACAAATTGCTTAAAATTTGATTTGTATCCCAAAATACAATTACTTCTATCAGCTGATTGCAATGTTGTCCGAGTCTGGCTGTGATCATTCTGCAAATAAATTCAAGCAAACATAAACTTGTCTCTTATGTAATATGTTATGCAAATTGTGTTTGATAGAACAATGATCAGTTTGACAACGTTATATATGTTATCTGCTATGTAAGCATAAAGGCTCTTGTTAAGCAACTTCTGTTTCATGAAACTTTTCTATGTGAAAACATTTCCTTTGTGCTTGGAAAATGTTTGAGTTGAAAATTTCTCTCATTAAAAACTAACTTTTATGTTTACCATATTCATTGTGGAAGATATTCATTGTTAATAAAAAAGTTTTGTTTGAAAATGTTTGCTTGTCGACACATTTGAATGTTTTGCAATTTCTAACTATAAAATTGCACTAGACTTTGTTTTTGGTACTATTTTGAATGTTATTTAGGAATTTGATCAACCAGAAAGGTTTTGGTGTATATAAGAGCATATCTCGATATAACACAAGGAATCCAAACAACAACGATTTTAATAAAATAACGGAGGGAGCACAATAACTAAGAACAGGCAATTGAATCATAACTTTCAAAAACATCGTCTAAAGTCGATTTTTACGGTCCTGCTGTAGAATCCATTTTGAGCGTATTCGACTAGCGAAGATTTTCTTAGCATCTCAACTTTGAAGATACATATGAATGTATACATATTTGCTAGTCGAGTCAAACGAAACCTATTTCTTATAAAACCGTACTCAAATTTACTTAAAATTTGTTAAGAATTCTGTATCGTAAAACTTTGCGTTGCTTATGGGAGGCAGGCCACGCCTATATGACCCACATCCAATAATAATAATAAATACGGTTGAAGTTTTTACATAAACGTCGCATACCTAAATAATCGCATATTATGTCACCGCTTAGTAATATGTACTATATACAGCATACGGTCATTTATAGTGGCATCAATATTTGCACAAAGCTATTGCATTCCACGTGATGTCGCTTATCCTTGTATTATTTATATTGCTATCAGACATTGTACTTATTGACGGGTTACGACATCATGAATTATTTTTTATTTATTTACATGGGGAATTCGACGTCAAATGGACAAACTCAAACTTTCACTATCACTAATTGAATCAGCGATTTTCTGTTTTATAGTAGATAGAAGATAGATGTGTTTTGAGTTAACGAAAATTTCATTACGGAGAACGTTTGAAAATATACTCAAAACTTTTATTATACAATACCTTTACGACTTATCAATTTTACTATGAGTACGTTCACAGGGCAAATTGATTAACTTCACTTTTGAAAATTTCTGTATCTCAATATTAAAGCGTCTGGTATGAAATGCTCAAGGTTTAATTCTGGAAATAAATTATCTTAATAGTTGTATGTAAAAGTAAAATAACAAAGTTTGTTTGAATTTGCTCCTTAAAATCGTGTTTAATTTCATTATTGTCTCAACTCTGCTTGTGGAGGTAATCGATTAGGTTTATGGGTGGCTATACAATTTTGCATACTTGAGTTGTTTTCAAGAGAATGCTATGATTTCTAATTGCTTTACTAAGAATTAGTACTTTATAATCATTTTAAATTACTGTAAACTCTAACATTTTTGCGTCTCCATATTTTTATTTGCATCTTTGAAAATACATCAGTTTTTGAAACCCAAAATTAACCTGGAAACACTTCAATGTTTTAACAAGTATATAATAGACGAACAAAGCGGACAGGCAAAGAAATATACGAACATCAGTTGATAACTTTTTTGAGTAGTTATTTAAAGTAAAAACCTAAAAAAGCCATTTATTTCGAAAAAAAGCTGTGTGCAGTGACACATCAGTTTTATTTATACAAATGCTTGCGCGTGAAGCTTATCCAGTCTAAACCAGATTTTTGCGCGACTTCCCAGGAATTTTTCAATTTTTCGAATTAAACATTGGGACAAAATCGGTTAAGTACAAGTAGAATTCCAACATGGAGGGTTCAATGTCTCCTAAATTGCAATTAAATTAATAAATATTGCGCGCGTTTGAAAATTACAAACTTCAATTGCTATTCCCCGATTTATTGTTGAAATTCAAATTGTAAAAATGTTGATAGATCTGATTGAAAATTTTAGAAGATTCTGCTGGGCCCTGTGTTCGGCTTGCCCAATTTGTGGCCACTTGGCGAATTATGGCTGGAAATAATTTTTCCCGCCTCGGGGTGAATGGTTGACATTATCTCAGTTTATTTTCTTTTTTGCTTTACGTTCCTAGTAAATGTACCTTTTTTTAGATATGCTAATAATGGCTTTACGTAAAAAATGTATGTTTATAGATACAAAATATATTCGCCAAAATTATGTTTAGATAGATGACGACAGTGTGGAATCAACCTGAACTTAACATTAAATATATTCTTTGCACAATTACGAGTCAACGATTATTTCGGGTATTTTGAAGTGACTACCATTTAGTGAAGTTAATTTATAAATTAGAAGTGCGCAGGAAATGTGCTGTGATATGAAATTCGGATGAAACTCCTTATCCAGCACAAACTCCTCACTTTCTTATGCTCTCAGTACAAATACGCGTTTAGAAGAGATTAGGATTGAGAAGTGCGCATTTTTAATTTCCTTTTAAGTAACGAGTCAAGTGTTAAAATCTGCCTCATCTGCTAAAATTTGGAGCTCTACTTACACAATGTTTATAAAATTATAGCCTCATACTGTTGGTATAAATAAACAAAGAGAAGATTTAGGCAGGAAGTATTGCTGGAATATATCAGCTTTACATTAAATCTAAAATGCTAGTAATCTGGGATATAAATACATATCTGCATATGATTAATAATCATCAGGGACAATCTATGATAACTTCTTTCGTTCGCGTATGAACTTCTTCGCAAGCGTGATGGCACAAGAACAGAATTTTCGGAAGATTAATCGAAGCAGATAATTACAGAGACTCAACAGGGATTAAAAAAGGCAGATATATGTATTTATGTGAAACACTTTTGAAAATATTTGGGAATAACTAATTGTTGAAATGTAATCTTAGCAATTTTTCTGAATTTACGAATGTCGTTAGATACTATTAATGATTGGGAAATACATAAATATTAATGGAGTAACCTAACTAAATACAGCATTAGAATTAACTGTTTAAATAAATCAAATAAACAAAAATAGATAGAAGAAGTCGAAGTAATTTTAATTGTATCAGAACAAGGTATCACGCAATTTTTATTTACTATATTAAGTTAAATAAGAAATTCGAAAACTTAATTGTGAATTTATTTGTTAAATCAGGAAGTATAGCAATACAATCTTTAACAAAATGAATAATTAAAATCAAATGGGGAATAATTAGAATATATGGCTGGCACCACTTATTTTTGGATTTGTGTGTTCACAACACAATAATTGTATTCCAGAAATAGTTGGTTCAACAGATATCCAGGCATTTTTATTGATCGCAAATTGAATTTCAAGGTTTACATATCTAAGTTATTTATGTTAACATGACCTAAAAATCGATTTTATTACAAGATTACGAAGTGAATTATCTAGAATATGAAATAAATATTTCCAATGCGAGGTAGTTTTTCTTTTATATCATTAATGTGTTAAAATAAAGACATATACATATGTATATTTGGCTGGAATGCGATTCGAAATAAAAAAACAGAAATTTAATTAAAAATTCAAGCAGAAATGCAGAATTTCGGAAGGAAATTGTTAATTTTTTAATTTGTAAATTATTATGGTTCAATGCAAAAATGGAATTTTGAGTAAAACATTAAATACTATTTTTATTTTTTTAAATGCTTCTTTTGATTGGTATGATATTTCGCACATTTAAAATTCGATTAGAAAGCGGATTCTATCTCTTAATTTTATATCTTTAATATTTTTTTATTTTATTGTGATAAGAAAAGCCAAAGTAAAAGCAGAAAAGCAATTAGCGTATCTTTAATAAAATTTGTAGATTAAATATGGATCCAGAAAAGTGGTTATTATCAGGAAAAGCTGATGTCATAATACATACATATACTATACTAGTTATCTTAATTAAGGCTTGTCCTCTTTAGCGATTGTATACATTTTGCGATTCCTTTGGTTCGAATGTGTAACAACAAGCCCTCCTCCAGCCCATTTTTCCATTTATTTTGAGGAAAGTTACTTTTCAACATTTTCGAGTCATTATTTGCTTTTGTCAGTGGTTAGGAATCGATTTCACATGTATTAGGGAATTAATTAATATTAAGGATTGCCTGGAAGTCCTGCAAGTTCTTAGTGCATATTTTATATACTTGTGGAATAAGCACGTAATTCTTTGCCTTTCCTTGTGCCTTTATTTGGAAATTTTCCCATAATTCGGATTTATGTGGCTGCTGTCGTTTTTCTGTCGTATTTTGGCAATTTACATTGATTTTATGTTCACCTGAAAATAAGTCTTTCAGTATAGTTGCGTAAGGAGTCCATTTTTAGCACCTCTTTTCTCGCAGATTGTTTGTGTTTTTTAAATCGATATGACAGAATATAACAACAAAAAGATAGACAGACTGGCACGATACGTATATTACGTATGTATGCGACCCAAAAGTTCACACAGCGGTCATGCTCCACTGGTGAACAGGGAGAACATTTCTGTAGACGGGATTTATTCAAATTGAGTTCTCGGGGCAAATTGATTAATTACAGTACTACCCATTGCAGGCGTTAATTTTACTCTGTAAAATCATGAGATTTGATCATTGGAAGCATCCAATTTACCCCCAATGTGGCGCACCCAAAAAAGATGCCCTTGGTTTTAGCCTAGCAAAAATATTTATGTATCTTTGCATCGGTTTTATTAAAAATTGTTGGCAACCGATCACATTGGCGTCATCGTGTGACGATATGTCGCCGAATACTTATGAGATCTTACGTACCGATGTAGTGAACTTGATAACGAATTTTAAGTACGTTTAATGGTGATTTACTTCCGTAAGTACCTATCAAAAAGTGATCGGATTAAAATCTCAATTTTGACAATTCAGATTATATTTATTATCAGGCACGTTGCAATGTTTCTTAATAACAGATGCGAGAATATAAGCGGTAAGATAAGATTTTCAGATATTAGTCGTTATATATTAATTTACTTGCCATGGTCGTTGCGTGGCAAATAGTAATTTTGTCGACGCGATGTCGATTTCCTAAATTGGAAGTCAGTTAATTAGTCATAAAAATAACTACCTATACTGGCGCTAATAGCTTTATCTAAAGCAGATTTATTTTAGATTTACTATAATACTTTAAGAAAACCAGGGTTCCGTTTTTATTTATTATATGTGTAATATTCCTAAAACATACTCTCGTTCAAATTAAAATATCGCTTATGATGACCTAAATCTATATTTTAAAAAAAGTGTTGTGTAAAAACATATTTTTATATTGTTATCTGCAGGAAATCTGCTTTTTATTAGATATTTTTGCTTGACTCAAAAATAAATATTGTTTCCGATAAAGGGATAACATAGTCTATCACCTGTAAATCTAGAGTATCTACATATTTCCAGGGGTTTGTAGGTGCCAAATAAATAAAGTCTAAAGTTTATTGTAGATTTTTGTATATCAGGTTTTCATAATTACTGTCGTTGTTTGCTCAAGAACAAAACTCTATTTTTAAAGGGTTTTAAAAAATGACGTTCACTGTTTTGCTTATTTATATTTATTTAATTAGTAAGTATGTATGTATATCTATATGCTAAAAAATTCTTGGATATCACTGAAAGGATTGTCATTAAACTTCTTGAGAAATAATCTCCATGGTTGGGAAAGTTTTAGACTTAACAGGGGCTCAAGGGGTATTAATATTTGAAATACTAAAATTTGAAATGCGTAAATGAAAATCGATTATATTACGTGGATTAATTTCACAATTTTCTCAGAGTACTTAATGATTGCATTAAAATAAAATATTTACCGAAAAAAGTCGTGTCAAGTCGAGAAATTTCTAAGAAGACTTTTCAACATTTAAGTAACCAATGTTTTAACTATTTTCCTTATTTACGTAAACAGTAACTCAAAAACGTGACATAATAGGAAAATAAAAAAGGAAAAGATTCACATGGAAACGTTTGTCTGAAAAGAAAGAGCTTGTGCTAATAATATGAGTAAAATTATAAATAGATGCAACTGCTTTGTATTATATTTTGCAACATCATTTCGTTTTAAGATTAGAAATAGTGATTTCTCTGTTTAAAAAAATATATTTTATCTTGGTTTATTGACATATTTTTTCAGTCATAAAATTTTCTTTGGTACGAAATTATATGTATTTCCTTTGTATTTTCTAGTCCCATTCTTGATAATCGATAATGAAGTTTGGTGAACATTTTTTAAATATTGTTATTTTAGGAATGAAATTAGCATTATAATTTCCCAAATATAAAAATCAGGAATTTAATTTTAAAAATGCTGTTAAAATTATAAATTGATTGAATAAGAATTGTTCGAATTATCCATGTTTCTAGCAAATTTTAAAAAAATTAAATACATTTTTTAATCGCTTACCGAAGCTCAAGCAAGTGCTGTTCACAAAATACCAAGTTCCTTTTTATAATGATTCATTTAGAAAAACACAATACATTTTTACATTGTTATTTTCTAAAAATTTTTTCCCTTACTAAAGACCTCATACGATATTATCCAAGTGTGTATATTGTTTACATATTTGAGTGTTTGTATGCAAATTACTTTTTTTAATAACCTGATAAAAAATTCTTAGTGAAAAAATTCAGTGAAAAGCTGATATAATAGCATGTAGTTTTATTTTACTCTCCACGACTGTTATATAAGAACCTTTTAATTGCGTAAGATCACATTACTAAATTACTCGCAATTGGAACTCATTGGAAGGCGTTATAGATTTCAATTGGATTGAATTGATACTTTGCCACTGTTTATAACACAGCGAAGAATTGTCACAATAACTCCAGCAGAATAATTCATTATTCAGTGGGTCTGTTGTTATTCAATGTATCTTTATTTGTCGATATCTCTCTTTGTTTGATTTTCACAAGTTCATTGATCTTCATATACGTATAATTATAGAAAAAGACTTTTTCATGTTGAGAAGTTAGGAATAAGAATTGAAATTGCTCGAAGATTTAGACAAAGGCAGATTATAAGTTATTTAGAATTGAGAGAAGTTATGCAATAATAGTCATCTTTATTTATCGTTCCAGTTAAGTATGCATGTCTTATTGTTTTTTTTTATATTATTCGTTATATGTAGAATAAAATATGTACTGGAGTTGGAGTGAGTTATCTTTTACTTGGTAAGAGGTTCTCAAATATATGTACCTCTATCTGGGTGATGGTCAGTCAAATCGCGTCTTAAAGTTGATTTTTGTAATATTCTTCAATTTGTTACGGAAATGTGAGCCTACTGGCACTTTCAGTTTTGAGAGTAACTTTTCAAGTCTTACTGTCTTTTAATAAATCGGCTATGTATCATTCGAAAGGTACACATATTTTGTTATTTAGTAGGTCATTATAAGAATTATAAGAATATTTCTAGAGTCCCTAGAGCATTTAGAAGTTGTAATAAGATCGAATTACGTTTTGTCTTATATATCATTAGCTTATGTTTTTGATCATAGGTTTTAATTTTTAAATTTATTGCTTGGGCTTATAGTACTTGATAAGATTTGGCGGACTGATTGAGTATGTTTTATATGAACATTCACACAATGCATAGAGATATTTTCAAATAACCTTGAAAAAAAATCTTATAAATGTAATTATTAAATATTTTTATATTTGAGTGTGATTTTTTAGCTTTCGATTACAAATCAAATACAATAATTTGCAATCGTTAAAGATAATCTTAAATACATATTTGTACGTATTACCATTTGTCTAATTTAAGCCTCTTAAAGCCTTTTTCCAAAATATTTTTATAGTGTAAATTTTACAATGTGCAATTAACATTAGTGATAAGATTAAAGCTAAAAGAATATTAAAGGCGATAAGATTTATTCCCTTGTTACTCATTTTTGCTAAAAGAATGATAATATCATTGATACCCGCAGTTATTATAGGCGTGTGCAAGAAGTAAGAAATCATCACTCGAATATTATTTGAGTCTGAATAAAGTTACAAAAACGGGCTTAAGAATTCATTTGATTATGTTAAATTAGTGTATATGGATATATTTTGTGAAATATACATAAGAGTACGCTTTTTGTTTTTTACTATCTATGAAAGTGTATGCATTTCATAATTTCATACTATATACAAATATGGTATATTGTGAAGGTTGGTTTATTATAATTCAAACACCCACTATTTCAAGTTATTGGTGCTAATGAAGAAGGTACTTAATCGTCAAATATCAGAAGAAATTTTTAAAGTTTTATTTATAGAGCTTGATTTTCGTTATATTATGACCAGATAAAGTGCATAGTGTGTTAGAAGAATCTCGAGTTCCGCCTTATATTTAGCAAATCGATTATTCCAGATCGTAATTGTTCTCACGAAAACGGAAAGTGTAAAATTCGTAGCTTTCAAACAGAGTATACAACAAAGATATTAATGGTTTATTGCTTTTGCTGTAAAAGGTGTAACAAATTGGTTATAGAATAACTATGAAAATACCTAACTTTACATTCGATACAACGGATACAATAGAATGGAACAAATCGTGAACATCCCATCCCTACTAATTAGATTAGATATATGGAAGGAAGGAAGTATGTATTTAATTTTTGATAAGCGCAAGGTGATTTTTTTAAAGAACAACTCTTTATTCAAGCATACCATCTAGTTTTTACTAGTACATTTTTGCTTTATCAAAAATGGTCGAGATGCATAGATTAAACACTAATATCCCGGAAAAAGTGTTTCGTTGTCAATTAAAATCAAGTAAAGTTTGATTATTTGAAGTACTTTTGATTATTTCTCTGGACATTTTTAAGTTTTAAGTATCGTTTTGTGATTTATTTTCGTAAGAGGGGTGCGCGTAACTGGATTTCCTAATACATCAAAGGAGTTTTATTATACAATTTAGAATTCTTTAAAAATTGTTGAAATTTCAAAACTCCTTTTTGCTGATTGCAAAGAAGACAATTGAGTTCATTTAAGTAATTTGTCGATTTTTGACGCTATCAATTCAATATTTATTAATCAAAAATATTTACAAATGGGTCGAATTTTGCCAAACACTATTCATTTCTCTCTTATCATAAAAAATTATGTTAGCAAAGTTGTTTATTGAAAAATAATTAATTTGCAGCAATCAGTTTCTAATTACTGATATCTGCTTTTATTCAGAACGGTTCACGTGCTATCTTTGAACTGTAAAAAGGTTGCAGCTATTAGTCATGGAAATTTAATCATACAGCGTGTTTTCTGCATCATCAGTTGAACACAATCAGAAATCGTTTAAATACAATAAGATTGGATTTAATAAAAGTCACGTTGTATTTCAAAAATAGCTTTTCACAGCTGGTTTATAATACCCTAGCTACGGCTTATCTCATTTCACTGGTAAATAAAATCGATATTTTTTAAAATAATAAAGAAACCAGTTTGAAGTAGCAAGAATTTGACTAAATGACTTATTGCAAATTTGAAAAGTGTATTTATTGCATTTGTAAAAGCAAATATTATAAAACGGCTCATATTATAGAGTAATCTTCAAAGAATGTGTCTCGTCTGCATATTATGATAGCTCTCATCTTTCTGAAGAAGAAAAACATACATATCATTTTATTTAATTAAAGTCTGATAAGGTGTTACTTTTCTCTTTTCTTCAAGATAAATTATATGTATGGAGTTTCATCTTTTATTTTATCTGCTTTCTTCTTATTGTGAATACATTATAAAAAGAATAATTGTGCTCATTTTTAAACAGATAAGTCAAGACATTGTAATGTAATGTGTAAAAGGAAAATATATAATAATATAAAAATGTCGCATAAAGCTAACACTATTATTGCAAAGTAAGTATAAGTAGAACCATATTGCTCAAGATCAACTTCAACCTTAATTATTTATTGTTGTTTGTACATACACATAATTATGAATTCTAGGATGATACTGCAAAGACAAGACTGTGTAATTTTTATGCTGTGGTTATATGTATGAGTAATCTGTAATATTTACAAGCTTTAATTAAATTTTTAACTGCGTTCAAAAATTGCATTATGAGATTTGTGTAAATTTACAACTGATTTTTTTTCTTGATACTAGATAACGCTCAAAATGTCTTCATTGCCTTGAATATATGGGAGAACGACCTTAGTGCCTTCTACATTGTTTCTGTTTATTCTTCATGACTTAAGTTTAAACGCTCGTGCTAGTCACCAGATTTACGTGGCAATTAAAGTTGACAACACAAGGTTTAATGAGATTTAAAGTTTAAAAAAGCGTGCACCGTCTGCACTCGTGAAGTTTATAGAGTTGTTAAATATTGTTTTGATGTCTAGGTTTTTTATATTTGCATTTTGCTGTTTTAGCAAGTAAAATAATTATCAGTTTTATAACTAAAAACAATGTTTAATTATTCGTTTACTGCTTAGATTATCAATTTCGATTAAATAGCGGACCGACGTTTACCCTATTTTGAACCCTGGAGGATTTTAAATTTGTCAACCGATTTGAACTCGGTCAAAATCAAGTATGTTGGATGTTATCGGTTGTATTTTGTGAATCAAATTTTTGTGTTTGATCACATACTATGTAGATTACTTTTTAAATAACCTCAAACAATGAAATCTAGGAGAATTTTTGGGTATAATCTTCTCAGTCAATGACCTTGCCGTTTCGTACATAAAATTTTACTTAGAATTCTCGGATGTCCATGTCTTAAAATTCGGCACAAAAATTTGTACTGTCAAGCCTAAATGGCATTATTGTTATTGAAGCTATAAACTATTAAAATACAGTGATAAGCGCCCAATATTAATATGTATATTTATTTATATCTTTTCAGATTATTTGAAAAAGTAAAATTACCGGTGGTCTACATCCCAGCGTCGATATCGATCTAGTTGCAGAGATTTCAAAAATTACAAACGAGATATGTCCACAGGAAACAAGGATTTCATATGACACGAATTTCTGCCCTCTAAAAGGCTGAGTAGTATTAATCCGAAGTACAACAAGACAGCAATCTTCATCCATATTAAGCACAATAAACCATCTTTTTTGCATCTTACCCGCGTCCCAAAAAACTTACTTGCCGCATGTCCGTCAAAAGCGAAACGACAGTATCTGTGATAAACCGCATTCGGTTATTAATGCATGAAATTCGGACTAATTGCACATTTGACAAATCTGTGAAGTTGTGTTTACGCTACACTGCGAGAGATCCTAGACTTAGATTTAACAATTTAAGGACACAAAATAATTGTGGTGAATTAACCGGAGGTGCTCTATACGTTCTCTCTAGTTGTAATTTTGTTGTTTAAAAGCGTTGCGAAAAAATAAATAAAATTTTTCAACTCATTTCTCAATAAAATAGTTCACAAAATCCAACATAAGCCCTAATAGTGACTAGCTTATAGAAAATTCAATTTTGCACGGAATCGAGACCAAAGTTCTAAATCCGGATGAGTCTACCTAAACTGCAAGCCAGAAAGTTGTATTGCGGAGGTATGAAGGAAGTTATTCAAAGGTGTAGCAGAAGAGCACTTTGGACTTAAGCCAAGCGAAAATTTATTTGATCAAAGTTTCTTGCGCATCGGGTCAAGTTGAAGGAAGGCAACCCGGGAAAGCCGAGATTCCGCTGTTAACTTGGTGACGTCAATCGGCGCTGAATACTTCTTGAATTATCCGTTCTTACGCGTGTTTTGGCGATATCTTTCGGCAGCTGTGTACCTAAGACATTGGTCTATTGGGATATTTTCGGATTTGTTGTCGCCAATTTATTTTTACTAACGTAAATAACGCTGCAAGATAAACATAATGGTTGAACTCAAGTCGTCAATTAATCAAAACGGTGGGCCTTGCAATGAAAAACAGAAAAATGGAAAGGATCAACTTCTCGTTAAATCCAATATTCCTGAAGTAAAATTTTGCAATCTTTCGGAAAGTACTCTAGGAACAATATGTGAGGATGACAGATTAAAGAAAAGAAAACGATTCATTTCTGAGACAGAATCCGCTGATTCAATAGAATCTTCGACGGAGGCCAAAAAATCAAAAATACCTGACGGTGGTTTCGGATGGGTCGTCGTATTCGCCTCTTTGTGCGTCTCATTGATCGCTGATGGAATATCCTTCTCATTTGGGCTCCTTTACACAGAACTCCTGGCTTACTTTAAGGAGAGTAAGTCCAAGACTGCGTGGATTGGATCCCTATTCCTTGCAGTGCCTTTGATGGTAGGGCCTGTTATGTCGAACTTAGTAGACAAATACGGATGTCGTAGGATGACCATTATTGGGGGTTTAGTATCTTCATCTGGATTTGCATTAGCATCCTTTTGCAACTCTATAGAGATGCTTTACTTGACCTTTGGTATTATATCTGGACTGGGATTGGGCATTGGATATGTTACTGCGGTAGTATCTATTGCTTTCTGGTTCGACAAAAAACGAACATTTGCTACTGGAATAGGAGCATCTGGGACTGGTATCGGAACATTCTTATACGCCCCCTTCACACAATGGTTAATCGAATATTTCGGCTGGCGCGGAGCGACATTAATTTTAGCAGGAACAATGTTACATACCTGCATATTTGGTGCGTTGATGCGTGATCCAGATTGGTTAATTGAAGAAAACCGGTTGGAAAGTCGTTCACAAAGTGTCACAACATTTTCAAATTCAAGCATATGTTTGGATGAAATTAAAAAAATGCTTGAAACTGGAGCTCCTAGGGAAGCGGTGCTAGATACATTGGTTACTAATTGTAATACCGAGGCGAATCAGCAAATCATCGATCGTGATAATATAAAAGCTGCGAAGAAATATCGAAGCGAGATGTTCCTTCCAACGTATTTCAACTCTCTAGACCTTGGCAGTATTGATGAAGTAAAACGGGTTAGCAGAAGATCTCTGCGTCAAAAGACTGATCGCAATACAATATCACGCGAAAATCTTATTTCAATCTCTACTGGCAATGATCCCACCTCCAGCGATAAGAAAAAATATATAGCTAGCGTAGAGACTTTATCGCCATCGGAAAAGGTTTCAACTATCCTTGACACGCCATTTAAGACATCTTTAAACTCTTTAAACACGGAAAGTGAATATATTCCAAACAAACTACACCACGAGTTCACAAACGAGCGGCTCAATGGAAGTCGTCTTTCTTTGAATGAAAATCTTATGGCAAAACTCAATGACTCGACTCCAAATATTCGCAAGAGTTTCCGAGGTAATTCCCTCGATATTTTACACAACCATGATGATTCAACACGGGAGGACACCTCCCTCTTGCTCCAAGGACCCTTGAACAGCACTGAAATGGAAGTATCTAATGGAGTGGTCATTCCCATTCCCGAAGGAGTCGAGGCAGACTTTTCAAATATTCAAAGGGAATCAGCCAGGAAAAAGCAGCATGACAGCAGAAAAATGAGTTTAAAGCGTAATTTAACTCTGAAGAATGCGAACTATTTAAAAAATATGCGAATCCATCGAAATTCAATTCATTACCGAGGTGCATTACTGAACACCCACAGGTACCGGCTAAGGGCGTCTTCTTGTCCAAACATCTATCGAAATTCCATGACAACAATAGCCAGAGAAGATGAGGAGGTATGTTTACTTTTTATTTCGCACCCTCATCACAGCACAGTGTCGCATTGTTCCTTCTTTCTATTTGCAGGCTTGGTATGATAATTTTGTTGACATCATGAAATCAATCTTCGACTTCTCTCTTTTCCTGGACCTAAAATTTACAATTTTCAATTTATCAACTTTATTGCTCTTTATTTGGTAAGTACATTAAATACACAATTCCCTTATATCTTTTACTAAGAATAACTTCTAACCTTGACTACGTTCATTTTGTCTCGAAAACATACTTTGGCACCGTCAATCAACAAAAATAAATTCTTTCTAAAGTCTTGTAATTAGTTTGCAGTTGTGTTTCATGTTTTATTTTGTGTGAAGCGGATGTACAATATTTAGCTATTTTTAGTCTTGTTCAAAAACTGAATTAAACCGCTTAAGATTTTCAGTTTATCCTATTCATTGCCTTGTATTCCAATGACGCCTGAATTTATTACCAGTTGAATAATTTCTCATATATTATTGCAGGCGTTTTAAGCAATTTTAACAACTTGATGATGGGTGTTGCTACTGGTTTGTGTAATTTGTATCAATGTATTCTAAAAATTAGAATTATTTTTGAAAGCAGTTTCACAAGGGACTATTTTAAATTTGGTTTAACGCTGATGTGATATACATATCTTGGGATTGGGAAAAAAATCGAATTTTTTTAGAAATATTTATGACTGTAAAATAATTTAAAATAGAAAAACATTTTGTCGTTGAAAGAAAATTGATATTTGCGCGATTACAAAGCCATTTGTTATTCTGTTTTTAAATTGCTAAAAATTCAATGTGCGTTAATTATTTTTCATAATTTATATTGAATTACTGAGTCAGTTACATAAAGCAAAAAAGCATTCCGTAAAAGATCTAAGACGTTTTATTTATCATAGTAGAGAGATGATTTAAGCAGTTTTACAGGTAGAGCTACATGTAGCATACTAAGTACATAGCTCATCAACGTTGCTTGTATTTGGACGTCGATATCATTTAAATTCAGATGCCTGCTATAAATCTTCATCTGCCAGAATGCATTTATTATAAATTGTCCAGTGAATGCAAGAATGGAAGTGAATTCATAGGCAGCAAGATAATAATTTATGTGGGATTCGTTCGAAGAGAAACAAAATAATTTAGAGCTACCGGAGTTCACCAATAAATTTGAGTGCAATAGCACTGCAATAATGTAGAACAAGGTGGTATATTTTCTGTGGAATAATAATCGCCTATTCCTTTTGTGTAGGATGTTGAAGAAAATCAAACCTAGTTGTTTTACCTAAACTAAATTGATTTGCAGCAGCTATATTTTATTAGTCAAAATTTTAATCGGCAACCTAAATAAACGTAATCTCTAATAAACGTATAAGAACTGAAATGGAAAGATGTTTATGCTTCATGAGCAAATAGATAAGAATTGAAATTGAAAATCTTTTTGAGGCTTAGAGACAAATTTGTCCAAGTTAGAACTTCAGTTAAGTTGCCTTTTAAGCATGCAGTTCACATTCATAAAATGTTGAAACACTGTGAACATGTTGGTTAAATTTTCATCTGTGAATTAAACATAATTTATTAGAAGTTGCACCCCAATTTTATTGATTTGTAATAATATTCATTAAATAATTAATTGCTTAGCAAGTGAAAGTTAATATCCTTTTTAATTAATTCTTAGTCTACATAAAATATTTACAAAAGAACATAACATAAGCTTTGGAACATGCAGCTCAATGTTAACAATCAAATCAACAACTTTGACGAACAATTTCTCCCAATCTACATTCCATTTTAAGTGTTTTGATTAAGTTACTTTCGGTACGTTTGTCTCACAAATTATGCGACATTCTAAGTCTTAATGCCTATCACGTACCCTCCAAAATTCTTTGCCTGATTGAATAAATGTTTTTTTCATTTATGCTTGTTGGAGCCCGTATAATTTAAAAAAATAACTAACAAGGCATTAAACTCGTTTCTAACTAACATTACTAGAACCATCGAGAATCTATTAAAAAGACGAGAAGACAAAAAACAACGGATATTTATTTATTCATTCCACATATTACTGAAGGAAAAATAGTATTTAAGGATGATGCTCGTCTACCAAAATCATCGAATTCAAATTAGTGAATGTTTCAAATGAGGATTCTTGGACAAAGCCGGTCACAGCGTTTAAAAGATATTTCCTCTAAATGATTTTCAACCGAAAATTAATATTTTTGACATTTTTGCATAGTGTAAAAAATAAGACATGTTATTTTGCTTATGCAACGATATCAACCGACAATTAAAAAAGTTTTCGGAATGTTGCACCCTACTGAGGGTGAATAATTTCTTGAAGTGAGTGTCAATGGAAGTGAAAAAATAAAAGTTTTTTTTCGGTTGACGAGACTCGTTTCCTGTCTATAAGATTAAAAGGAGATTCGCAGCAAACTCACTCAGAAATTTTACAATTGCGAAAACAGCATTCTGTTGTTGTTTGAAATCTTATAAATAATGTTCGTTGAATTCAAATTCAATTAACTGAAAATAAGTCGGTAGGAATTTTCTGAAAATTTCTTAGGATCATTACTGGATTTCAAGAGTCCTGTTCCTAGTTTTTAAATATGTTAAAGGCAAAATCGCGAATAATTACTCTATCTCAATAACTGACCATTTTTTGAAACAAGTGAAATTAGGAAAATCAGAAAATATCCTTTATTGTTGTTTAATGCTTAATCATCACAAAAAATAGATTTAAAAAACGTTTTTAGATTTAGACTAAATATCGGTCACGGTATTAGATGAAAGTAATATAAGAATTAAGCAAAAATAAAAGTGAAAAATGTAAGAAAATAATAATTTTATTATTACAGGTACATTATTCCATATTTCTACATAACTGAACAAATGATCACGTATAACTACACTGAAGAAGACAGCGCCATGCTGATATCAATAATAGGCATTTTCAACACGATTGGAATGGTTGGTCTTGGATTCATTGGAGATCGACCGTGGTTAAACGTTAACATTACTTATGCAGTTTGTCTAATTCGTAAGCCGTTTCAGTTATTTGCACCAAATGAGAACTTATAAATGTTATCATTTTTAGTTTGTGGACTATCGGTTGCCTTAATGCCAGTAGTTATAACGAGCTATACGGCTCTTATATTACTCAGTGTTCTCTTTGGTTTGACTTTTGCTAGCACTTTCTCATTTACACCTAGTATTTTAGTAAGCTTAGTAGATCTAGATGATTTCACTTGTGCCTATGGCCTTGTACTTCTTGTGCAAGGTGTTGGTAGTTTGATTGGACCACCACTTGCTGGTGTTATGTATGATATAACGCTAAGGTAAGATGATTTTAAAATTGCGTCAAACGATGATTGTAAAATAAATTTTGTGTTCAACAGATGGGACGATACGTTTTATACTGCTGGTTTCTTCATAGCATTATCTGGAGTCTTGGCCTACGTAATCGAGATCTTGGAAAACCGAGACAAGAAGAACAATGGCAGTGATAGCGACTCTTAAATAATTTTCGTCAATTTCATGTGATTGTCAATTTGCACAGATAGTGATGGCATAGTACGCCACCTGCAATGTACTTATAATAATACGACCTTAATATTGCACCAGCTTAATGTTTTTAGCACACAATTTTTGATGGACTTCCAAATTATTGTACTTATTAGTTGTCATTTTTTTAATAAAAGTATTATTATTCTACGAACGTTAGTACTTAGGACGAAAAATTTTGACTGTCATGAATTTCCAATAAATGACTTATTTAACAAAATAAAAATGTGTTTCTTTTTGAGCTTATCATTAAATTTTTTTTTCTTTACACAGTTTTGCTAAATGGAACGGCTTAGTCACTCAAATTATATCTGCTTGAATGGTTAGTCAAAAAGAGAATAAAAATATATATGTATATGAAAAAGAAGAAATATACTAAATATAAAAATAAAATAAGTGTTTTGTGATGGTTTCATAAAGCGTCTTAAAATTCTTTAAAAAAAAAGTTTAATTGATTAATAGACGGAAGCGTGCAGTAAAATGAGAATTAAACCCCAACAAATTTCATTGCAATTTCCAATTTTCAGATAAGTTTTTTAATACACACCAACTTAATTGATTTTCAAAACAATTCCTACTACAATTACACAATTAAAAGTTAATTATATAATTTCATATAATAACTTTGTTTTAATTCGAAAGGGGACTAAGTAAAGGCATGAACTTTAATTATTTATAAACTTGAGCTGACATAAAAGTTATAAGACAAAATTAGTTTCTTAAGATATGAGTACTGTTCTCTTAGTTGCTTTGTGTTCACTGCAACCATTCAAATTACTTTCCAAGGTCTGGGAACTTATTTTGCTTCCATCCCCCAGGCTACAAAAAGAAGGAAACCTTACACATCAAAGCTTCGAATTTAATAAAAGCATTTTCTATATTTAGGGGCCTTATTATGAGAAACGAAACGATTTACACGGTTTTTTAGTCTGCTTTACCTGATAAGAAATTTTAATCGCCATTGATTTATACATAACAACCGAAATAAAATGAAACACAAACGAAAAATAATAATTTCTAATTAAGAAATCGGAAGACACTCCTGGGTTCGCGGGCAATGAGGCATAAAAACTCGAGAGCTGCTGAGACAAGGACATTCTAAAACTTTCATCCAAACCACGTCGGCTGGTGGAATTTAAGAGTGGAAAATTCCAAATTTCCCAACAATTTATTTCATTTCTAGTGCCCTTTTTTGAAAACATCATGAAAGGTGAGAGTATTGCAATGGTATTCGAGTTTTTTTAACTATAAAACAAACAACTACATATTTTTCTACCATTAGGCAGCAAAGGGAGTCATTTTAACTTTGTTTTGGGGTTTAAAAAAAATATTATGGAGTAATAAAATGTTTGTTTTTGTAGTTAATATTGTTTTCAATAATATCTTAAAATTTGTAAATTTTACAGGTGTACCGATAAAAAATTTCTCAAAAACACCCGCCTCTTTTTACCTTCAAAGTTGAATGTCTCTTTAATACAATTGCTGATATGAATGATGCGCCTTTCTGAATACTTGAAATTATATTAAACGTCGTTTTGTTTTATAAAACTAATTCTATTGAAAATTGGCTTGCAGAATTCAATCATCCGTAAATCGTAGAAAGCTTGTAGCTACCTGCACTAATATTTTCGAAAGAAGATACGAAATTGAGGGCTCTGAAATTTCTGTTGTTCAATAAAATCGAGGACTTTTAAGAATTTTTTTAATTTTATCCAAAGTGAATCGCAAACAGAACTAATAAAATTAATTGAAAAGCTGAAAGTTGTTATTTAAATCGTGTATTGTTAGCTGTGACAAAAATTGCTTCATATCTGTAAGAATATTTTTTTTTATAATACAATCGCTTAAAACTAAAAATGTATAAAGGAAATCTCTCACTGGTTTATGATTACACTAAAAATAGTTTTGGTTAAATTACATCAGCGTATAACGTTTTAAAATTAAATACGAATTTAAACGAACTTGTACATTTTAAAAGTATAATTATTTTGCAAAATTTAGAACCAATTAAAATGTTTTATATAATTCCAATCTGCAGCTTTTAAAAAACAATCTATTGTATATTCATTAAAACATAAACAATGATTTACAAGCTAAAAAATAATAAAAGAATATAGAAAAATAGATTTTGTGAATTTCACAACTCGAAGGCTTCTTATGCAATTGACAAATTTTACAGAAAGTTAAACGCTTTTGTAATCGTCTCCATGAGGGGCGATTTAAAGAAACAATATTTATACAAAAGTTTCATAAAAATGATTTCATTTTCCGATTGTTACTGCTGAATGTGGGCCTTATTGCTACGTTCGACAAAATACAATTTCATTCGAAACGTAGAAAAAATAAAACAGGTTTCGAATCAATTTGAATTCCAGAATGCGACCTTAAGGGAAGCGAACTGGTTGTGAACATATCGATACGGATACAATTATTAAAAACATTTAGTGCTTTTGCCGTTTATGCGTGCACAAATAATTAAATTTTTGTCTGCTCCTGCAAAGCAATGTAAATATATGCAAAGCCCATTCAGTTCTAACACCGAGCATCCACTCTGAGGACATAAAAAAAATTTTCTGATACATTACTAGTCATATATTTAGATAGTGTACATACTACAAATATATAATTTTAGATACCTAGAGTAGTTCCTGTTCTCATTTTTATAAAGTACATACGAAAAGTTACGCTTGAGAAGAATTTAGTTGAGTGTAGAGCTGGGTACGAATAAATTATGTAAAGGATTTAAATAAAAGGTACCACTTTACGTAGACTTGAACTTAGTTTGCTGGCTAAGATGAGGAAAGTATTATTACTACTACCGTCGGTTCGGCTAATTTGGGTCGATCAACAGTAACAGAGTTCGTCTGGTTTGCATAAGTTAGAATTGATATATTATTTTTTTATTCGTTTATATAAAACTTGATTTCTGATAGAGAAAATAAAATCCTTCGTAACTGATAAAACTTTACTTTTAAATTGTAAATAATTGGAAGTATGTCCATATAGAAAGGGATTTTTAACAACAACCACCTCCTGCTTGTCCAGTTTGGCTTCCAGCACCTGGTAACGAAGGATTTGTTGGGGAATGTTGTTGACCGATTTTTATTCCATTAGCCTAAGAAGTAAATATTTTATTAAATTCTTCTTTCCCAAAAGCAGTTTTTTTTCTCACCTCGTTGTTAATGTCAAACACGCCTTCTTGAATCTTTTCGTAGATTTCCTTGGCGGTGTTAATGAAGGCTTCTTCGACATTCGCAGCTGTTCGAGCTGAAGTTTCCATAAAAACTAAACCATGTTCTCTAGCGAAGGCTTCACCTTCTTCTTTCTTGACTTCACGCCTTGAGTCTAAATCGCTGTAGCATTTAAAATAAAAATAATTTCAAACTTGCGAAAGGATGCGGCTATAAGAACTTCATTACCTTTTGTTTCCAATAAGCATAATAACCATATTAGAGTTCGAATGCTGCCTTGCGTCCTCAAGCCAAGTAGTTAAATGATTAAAAGTTTCCCGTCTCGTTATATCATAAACAAGAAGAGCCCCAGCAGCGCCTCGGTAATATGACCGAGTTATGGATCTGTAAATTTAAATAAACAACAGCATGTGGGGTTGTTATAACGTAATATTATTACTACGAAAAAAACAGTTTAAAGTTAGAGGCCTGTTTAAATTATAACGTTTGCATTATTATTAAACTCTCGGAACTTTACTTCGATGTGGAGCAAAACTAGTCTATAAACCTGTCTCAAATGTCAGGTTAGAAACACCAATCCGGATTTTAAGTTTATTTATTTGCCTAATAAAAATTATGTATACACAAACGAAGGATATTGCTCATTTGAGATATATAAGTGCATCTCTTAAATTTCACACTTTCAAAGAAATTTCAAACTAAATAAAACTTGTCAGCAGAATGACAAGACAATATAGCAATTTTGATGTTATTTACTCTTTACACTAGAACTATCAAGACCAATCAAACTGACTGGTACTCAATTTCTTGTTTGAGTGATTTGTAATTTTTAAAGTTATAGGTTAAGATCCATGCCAACATTTACTTAGATTCATGATTACAACATATTCATCGTTAATTTATGACTATTAATCCAACTTTAAAGGTAGATTATATTAAAGGTGCAAAAAATGAGTGGAATTATACGTTTGAGTGCTGGTAGTTCTAGTGTTAAAGATAAAAATAAGGAAGCTAGGGCTATTATTTTGCTATCACTCGAAATGTTCAAAACTAATAAATTAATGTTTTTTTGACAAGGTAATGAAGGACAATTAACGCATTTATCTGAAAATCATAAAACAAAAAAGGAGAATTTGCAATAGAAATTTAACAAAAGCACTCAAAGCTATTTGGAGGGATTTACATTTAGGAATAAATTACTAAATTGCGGATTAACTGAATATACAATGTATTGAATGAAAATTGGTTAATAATTTTAAAGTGAGTAAGGCAATAAAATATTGAGTATTCTTTTTCCTGGTTAGAAAAAAACAAATATCTTCAAACTTCTAGTCTTATAGCATAAAGAAAATTGGTAAAAAGACTTGATTCAAGATGACACTTTTAAAGGATATTTGGAAACGTTCTTTGTAATCTTTCCAACAAAGAATGCAAAGATCATTTTGTTGAGATTGAACAAAGATTTACAACAAATTGTAACTGAAAAACCAATAGAATGACTTCTGTCAGACATGATGTGTGTGATAGTACCTGAAGGCTTCCTGTCCAGCTGTATCCCAAATTTGCAGCTTTATTTGCTTTCCGTCGATCGTTATCATGCGGGCGCCAAACTCCACTCCGATCGTTAGGTCATGAACGGGCTGAAATCTTTTATCAGTGAACTGCAGCAGTAAGCACGATTTCCCAACGCCTAGAAAGAATTTTTTAAAACAGTAACTCGTTTTGCATAAGACAGCGTGACTCAACGGGGAGCCATATGGAACTAGGGAAATTGAAGGCAAAATTCACGAGAGCATTGGAATAATTATTATGCCCACGATGGAGGCATACAGCATTAAATTTTTCCAAGAAAAACAGCTCCCATCACGCTTGAAGGCTCAGTTGTAGAGAAGCCCCTGCCCAACCAGAAGAGGCCGATTTTAGAAATTAGCGTTATGCTGTGCGGACAGATTTCGCTGTATGCACCTCGCATTATTTGCAGCCTTCAATTATGGACTGATTAAGAAATAATGAATGCTTGCCCGCTGGCAAAAAAAGCATGAAAGTGCATAGCCCGGGTTTGACAGACAAAACAAAAATCGATTTTTTACCCGTGTCTCCGATGATGATGTATTTAAACAAGTAAGCGTACGACATTTTCACTGCTCGTTCTGCTTTTGTAGAAACTACACTAGACGATTAAACCAGCTGTAAAATAGTTTGCTATTTGTTTTTAACTACGCACAAACAGACTTTTCCGTAAACACCAAAGAGTTTCTTTCTTTCACCTCAACTAGATGACACAGGGTGGTTCATATAAAAAAGTGACGTATGTGAGCGATAATCAGCCGATTTATTTTTGGCGAGCACGGCGGCACCTGTGTAACAATTTTTAAGTTGTTTTAAACAAATGGCTAGAAAATTGCGTACAACGTATGTCTTTCACATAACCAATAGTTGATAATTTTTCGGAACATTTTTTTATTTTTTTATGCTATTTTTACAATAAAAATAATTTATTTGCAAAAATAATCAGAATTTGCAATTCGAACATATTCGAACAGTTCTTTCGTGTAGCGATTGCTTTTGGCCAACCCTTCCGATTAGTCATTTGATTGATGTTTTGTAGTGCGGAGTCAAGTTTGGAATTGCTAGAAGTTTGGTCCTTCTGTGCGTTTTATTGTAAATTAGTTCAGATTTGAAAAGTGCCACCGGCAAATAATATTTAATGAGTAACCCACAAGAGAGTAAGTACAGTCGTGCGTTTCTGTAAATTGCGAAATTTCAATCACCTTTTTGTTGACACTTTTCTGCATTTCCTCACTTCCCTTGACGTCAGTTGAATTATTTTTTATTAGTTTCTGACAAGTCCCCACTGAAACTTACTTTAAATGCCTTTAGGAAAGAATGGAAGATTCTCCCGTAAATGCGAGGGAGTTAAACACTAAAGCGCCAATCCAGTGCAGGTGGACCTGCCCGGTAGAAGCAATTTCCCTAATTGAGAATTTGTTATCTAATGTTCGGGAAGTGTGCACTTCTGGAGATATTTGAGGGCCGTCATAAACAAATTACAGAACTGCAGATACGTGGCAGTGGTCGCGCTCCTCTGTCTATTTATTCCCCATTTACGCTTCGCCCTTTCAAATGGCAGTAGCGAGCCCCCAGTGGGCTTCCAATCGGCCCAACAGCTGCACGGAGCGACCGCAGTGCGATCTGAGTTCGCTGGGTTCGGTCCATGAATGTTGCAGCGGCGGATCGTGCTCAGACAGATTTATGTGCCATGTGCTGAAACATAATCGGAAGCACCCAAGTGTCCAGTGGAGATTGGTCTAAAAGCAACAGGTGCTGCGCAGCAAGTGCCCTTTGAGGAATTCCTTTGTTTTACTCGTGACCATGCGAATTGCAAATAAAAGAGTTCATTTGCACACTCTAATGAATACCAAAAACTCAAGAGGCGCACTTAACTTCGTACCACTCAAAGAGTTCCCATTTCGCAGAATTGACATACATATGTATCTATTTACACAATTTCAGAGACTTCTAGATATAAAAGTGTACTTAGCAAAAAACAATTATTTCTTTTCAAATAAAATTACAATGTTTTTTAGTCTGGCCGTATAATTTTTATACATTCTCTGTGGTTGCTGACGTAGTAGATAGTCTAAAGTTCGCTATCGTTGACCTTTTAAAAATTAAGCAAAACATAAAAGATACAAACTCGTCACCTATAAAAAACATTCTTAAAAGAACGACAACCTGTTTTGGAGAAAATAACAACTTACCAATCAAATGATGTGATTTATGGGACATTCCACCTACTGCGAAAACTTGTTCAGAGGTAAAATGCAACTGATATGAGTAGTGCGATAAAAGATTTGTTGAAAATTTTGGGGTCATCCTACTTGAACGCCAGAAAAAAAACACATACTTTTTTTTAAGGATTGTTTTTAACGAATGAAATTCACAACTATTGAATTTAAATTTTCAATAAATAGCGTAACCCTCCAACTCAACTAATTTTAAGAAAAATTCTGTTAAAGTTTCAATTTCCAATAAAAATTACGGTGCCTTGTTGTGTTTTTCGAACGGTGCAACTTTAAGCGAATTTTTACATATGAATATTTTAGCGAACATATTTTTGATCAGTTGATTCATTTAGATTAACATACCGAACATTGTGGTATAAAAACACTGGACTTCTAATTACAAAATTCCATTTACTCTTCTCGTTGTTAAGGTTATATAAAGTCACTAAAAGTTGAACCTCTATTTGGTGTATAAAATAATAATTGTTTGTATATTTTTGGAAAAGCTCGTTCCAAATTTTACGTTTTCAACCGATTCCAAAAACGGAGGTTCTCAATTCTGCTGTATTTTTTTAAAATGTTTCTTACCTCATAACTTTTATTTGTAATTCAATTTGGAAAAAAACTTTTTATCTGAAAGAATATACTTCCCGATTGCTCCTATTTTTATCAAAATTTAGTTCTGATAGTGGAGTCGAATTTTATTTTTTGTTGAAATTTGTTCTTCAAGTTATGGTTCTATTTTCTATAATACCATTATAAGGAGAATTTTTAGGGAAGATAATTGAGGACCTCTTTGGGAAAACATTCCAAGAGACGTAATAAATCTGATATCTATTTTCAGTTTTGGATACATTTATTTAAAAAACTCAATAACAAAAATTATAAAGTTACTTTAGTCATTAAAAACAAACATTGCATAAAAAAATCGACTTAAAATTGTAGTCACAAATATTTAGCAAAAATCATTTCGTTGCTTGCAACGCTTCTAGGACGGTTTTAATTTTTTTAAACGCAAAATTAAAAGTGTGCTTTAATTTCAAGTTCGCTTGTGAAGAGAGAAATACAAAACATAAAATAAAATATTATGGAGAATCAAGGAAAATACCATTCTTAATGTTTTATAACAAATTCTATTTGTTCTTAAATTAAGAAAGCTAAAACGAAAAATAAATAAAAACCTAAAGGCAGCTAAGAAAGATTATCGATTAAATCATTTTTATGGGTAAAATAATACTAAAAAACGTACACATTTTGTTCAAGTCGAAAATATTTAAAATCAATCCACCACTATTCTGCTGAGCACGCAGTTAAAAATATGTTTCAGAAATTTCTAAAATTATATCTCTATAATAAACGGAAAACTTATAAAAATCTAAAAGCTGATAACCGAAGGCGTCTGCAGTTGAATTTTCGTAATACTTCTCAAAGATATTTTTGGGATTTTGTTGATTTAATGCCTCTCAAATTCTGTGTTTATTTCATTAAAGGTTGAACTTTGCTTTAATGCAGATACGAACTGCTTGAATGTTTAAATAAGCGTTATTGATTTTATAATTTTCTCAGAATTTGAGAATCCTAGCTGTACAAAGTCTTCCTCGGCTGTAATCAAAGTTTTAATTAATTTATCAGCAAGAATGATTCACAGATTCTTTATAAGTAGCCTTGGTCTTGCACTTTCTTGATTTCTTATTTTGTTTATTCGCGATCAGATTACGATTAATATACATATTTCGCAGTTCTGATTTTACACTAAGAAATTCTTTTCGTTTTCTGCGTGAATGGATGCATATTTTTTCAGCGCATATCAATTCGGTAAAATTTTATCTATTTAATGTTTGCAAACATGAAAGCACTTGTATTTGATCCTACTAAGTGCTTCTTCTAATTGCTATTAAAGCATCAATAGATGCAAAATATTTACTCACAGAAATGTGTTTAGAAAATGTGATAATTGAAGAAATTTATGGAAACTAATTCATGTTTAGAGAGGAGGCACGAGAAATTCGCTACAAATAGTTATGCTAAATGAAAATCGAATTAAAGAAAACCGCAAGCTGGAGCTTCGCGTTGCCACACTCTCATTATCAGCTGAAGCAGGCTGAAAACTTTAATTTTCCCCTTCTTCTCGCCAGGTAAAAATCACCTGAGAACAGGTTAAAAACCATGAACACAGTTATCTTTGGAGTGGCCGTTTATCCACTCTATAACCTCCACTATGAAACTTTTACTGAGCACGGGTTAGTCTCACTCGTGCCGTGATATCATCAGCATAACCAGGTGAATAACTTTTAAACTCGGGCGCGCGCTGTAGTCAAGTGCAAGGTTGCTGAAGATGTTTGGGACACCTAAACATGTTCCTAGTACGACTGTGACGTAAAGGCTTCCAATTGAAACTGGCCTCAAATTACCGAAAAATGTGTGAAAATGAGCCTCTCAGTCTAGAATATATCGAGGATCCGTATATACCAAAGTTAGATAATTGTGTTACACCGTCGCTGGATGAAATTACTGACTATGATCAGAGGAATAATTGTGACTGGCCAGAAGAAACTGAATTGTATCTGAGGTCTCTGACTCTCGATCAAATCTTCGTTGATGCGATCGACTATGAATCCCTAGAACTACAAACAGTGGAAGCTGAGTTCGGATCGAAAGTTCCAACGGAATCAGTTGGGAAGCGTTGGCGTCTCAAGTTCTTCACAAAAAGATCTATGCGGGATGTCAAAGTTACCTTCATAGATTTTTCCAAACCGTATCTTGCCAAGATATCAAGCAGCGAAAATTACAAGAGATTTTTGAACATAGGAAGTCCAGGTACTTGGTGAAGTGACTAGACGGCACGGGATTTCACGCCGTTCTTTTGTTAAATTAGTGCATGAATTAGACATACTTTCTATCTTCGTTATGCAAGATTTCATTGTGCAATGAGACAGACCCCTTCGATCGGCTGGTTACCAAGCAAGATTGGTTTGCAAAAAACTTTAATATTGTTTTGCACATGTACTTTCAAATTTTCTTGTTTCATTGTCTTTGGAATGGGTTCACGGCTTCAATGAATCACAAACGACTACAACGTGGAGATCTGTGTTATGCACAAATGAGAGTAACCTCTCTGTGAAAGTTATTCACGAATTATTTTGATTCTATCCACGTTTATGTCTTATATTGTGACATAATACTTTCTTAATTTTTGGGGATTATTACTGGAAATTATTCTTATCCGAGGTTTTGTTAGTTCTTTAAAATCATCTTGCATGTAAAATATTTTTTTCTCACATAAACAGAAGCACTTTTTGTGGGAGAGCTAGAAAATTGCGTAGCTATGTGGCAAAACTTGAGCTACTTTATAGCTATAATATAATAACATTTTTAAGG
The DNA here is from genome assembly GCA_959613345.1 of Tolmerus cingulatus. Taxonomy (NCBI): domain Eukaryota; kingdom Metazoa; phylum Arthropoda; class Insecta; order Diptera; family Asilidae; genus Tolmerus; species Tolmerus cingulatus. The sequence continues at coordinate 18,207,653 of OY390708.1, read as the reverse complement.
AATTTTTACCAGTAAACGCCACATTAAAATAAATCAGTATTTAAACACAACGAAATAAGTTAATTTACGATTTGAAAAAAAAATCCATGTACTAAACATTTTCGATTTTTGGATAGACTTTCTCAATTTTACTTTTATTGAGTCTTCGTTTCTGATTCATATATTTTTAATTATGCACGATTTTATTAAGTGTAGAGAGATTTTTACGGGAAATTGGATTTTATTTCAACGGTTATTAATTCCATGCGGAAAATGGTTTTTTTTTTCACAGTCTGCTCCAGTTAATCAACCTTATTAAGGAAATAAAATATATACATATGTACATTTGAGTTTCGGAGGAATTGTTTTTAATTAATATACAAACTGTACACTGATTAATATTAAAATGATTTTTTTAAATGAAAAGTCTAATTTTCTGTGGCAAGTATGTGTGTAAAGACAAGTACTCTGTTTTCTTCTTTTATGTCGTCGAATTTTAGTTTATTTCACATTTAATTTTCCGTATATTATATTTGCATTCTTTGGCGGTATGAATTGTAAAGTCAAATTATGCTTAAGACCCTTGCAACTACCCGGGCTTGTATCAACCCCAACCAGATCATTATAATGCAAATCGTCTGCCTGGTTAAATTTTAGGGTCAACTTTTATGTTTCATATAAGGAGTCAAAATGTAAAATTTAATTATTTACGGTAATTCTTAAGCTGAGAATCGAACCAATTTTCTCTTTATCTACATATTTATTTATATTAAATAAATATTTATCGAACTCATTATTATGTTTATTTTACAGACAACTCCCCAAAAATGTCTGAGCCTGCATCGCCAGCATCTGTAGCATCTGCAGATATTGCCGCGGAATTTGCCAGCCTTACATTGGAAGAACAAGAAAGACAACGAGCCGAATGGAACCAAGTAAGATTGCATCTGGAAAAGTTATAGATTTTATGGTTTTAACTTTCAGGAACTTGCCCGTGTAGAAGAAGAAATAAATACTCTTCGCACTGTCCTAGCCTCTAAAGTTCGACATGCTTCGGATCTTAAGCGTAAATTAGGAATAACAGTTTGGAAAGAGATCACTGATGATATGAATCAAGGAATTAAAACTGTCAAAGAAAGTCAGGTGTAAGTAATTAGTTTGGAAGTTCCTATTATGGTTTTCTTTTTATTTGTCTTATCATTCTTTGTAACATCGGGATAATTTTCTTATAATTTTATTATTAACTTTTAAGTTATCATTCTGTTGAAACTAAAGTTGGAAATATTGCAAAAGCTGTACATGAAGCACCGATGTAAGTAAAAACATATTTATAGGCTATTACTAACATCACTCCTAGTTCTTCAAAAATTAACAAAATTAGATTAATTTCGTGGAATAAATATGCACTAATTCCCTAACACTTACAATTCATGCGCAATATGTATTAAATTCAAATATGCTCTCAAGGCAGAAGAAACCAATATTTCGATATGAATTTTCTGGTTTGGTACATTCTTTATTAAACTATATATAAAAAGCACAAGTTCCACTTACTGTGAATAAACTTCTTGAATGTTACCCGATACCCCCGATATTCCGATTTCCTAAAAAATAGACCCTATTATGGAACTCGAAGATAGATATTGTTTTTCGAAAAGTGTCCTTAGTTAAAAAACTTTTTATTCGCAAATCTCTTAATAGGGTCTACCTCTTTAACTTACTGATTGTTAATTGTTTTAATTCAATTGCTGCTAGTTTGTTGATCAATTTTTATTTGTATATATAATTTTTTACAGGAAAACTATTTGTCAAATAAACGTATTATTGTTTGATTAATTTTACTTTAACTTGAAACTTTATCAGTAAACCATTTAAAAACTATTGCTGCTTCTACAGATATCAGAAAACTGAGTCGGTTATTAAGTCAACTGCTGAGAAAACATCTTCAATTTTTGGTGGGCTCACCAGTGGAATCTCATCAAAATTTGCTCAAATCAAAAATTCCGACTCGATGAGATCATTGGAGGACAAAATGGGATCAGCTTATGAGAATGTAAAGGTACGCATTGAATATGTTACGAAATCTTGTTTTAATCATATTTCCTGTATTTTTTCAGACAAAAGTTGCATCTCGCTCAAACTCAGTTAACAGTTTTAATGATGCCTTAAATGAGAACCATTCAGCTACTTCGCCATCCTCTCCGACAATCCCAGAAGGAAAGCCACTTTCATAAATGCTCTCTGCATATATTTCGATTTTCAGATCCATTTTATTCCCATAAACAGCAGACAAAAAATATACCTATGTTTTACTACGTAACGAAACGAACTTAAAATGGCGCTTTAATTTTATGAAAAAAAAATCCACTTATATAATCATATGAAGAAACATAATATATAGGCAGTGGTATATTCCTCTCTGAGCGTTACGAAGGAATTGTACGCAATTCTTACTGATTAGCTGTGAAACACCTTCTTTTATTATGTAACTATTATTAATACAAGCTTATTTCGAGTATATTTTAAACGCATTCATAAACATAATACAACCAGAGCTTTGATTTGAGAGTTTTATAGCTGGATGGTCTAGTTTAGTTAGTATATTTTTTACACTCTTTGACTTTATAGTAATAAATGTGCCTGGACATATGTTAACTTTCTGCTTTTAAATATATGTCTAGAAAAGTGATTCTTTCATTTTATTTTCTGATCTCCTTTTAAGTAGACATATTCGCACCCTTTTAAAAAACTGACTTTTGAAATGTAAAGTCAAAGCAGATAAAAATAATTTAACGAGTTCTAGCTTTTAAAAGTTTATTTATATGCATATATCGCTATAAAGCTTATAATATTAAAGATGAGTGTTTACACAAAAGTAATATTCAACTCAAATGGAAAATCGTCGGCAGAATTTAAAGATTGCCTAAATAGTTGTGTATGTTGCCATGCAGTATCACCTTTCCCGCCCTTGAGGGTTGCAGCTATATAAAATCCTGATGATCCAATTACGTTAGTTCCTTCCAAAGGACGGACGTTAACAGATATTTCCCCATTCTCATAAGTTTTTGTCTCAAACTTAAGGTTATATGTTTTGATAATCAAACCGTAATCGCTAAAGTCAAATTTCCAAGTTATTTCAGCAAATTCGGAACTTTCTGAAAATATAGAAAATTTAAAATTTGCCTAAATTTAATTTTCATAAATAATTTAAATATCAACCTTCTCTTGCTAAGTAAACCATTTTCCAATCTCGCTCAAGTTTTCTAATAATATTTGTTGATGAAAATTGGCAAATCTCCCAACCTTTGTAAGTTTCGTGAACATCAATGCTATTCCCTGTAAATTTGTAAGTCATAAATATATAAAATAAATCATGTCATTGTATTCACACCTTTAAGAAATCTCTCATATGAATTGGAAACACACGAGTATCTTACATTGAATTGCTTAAGTTGACATTCAGTTTTATTTGGTTTGAACACGAAGAACTAAAAATAGAGACACAAACATTGCCCGAAACATTTTAATTTTGCCAAAGAAAATATAAACATAATGAAATTTATGGCTTTCTTTGATTTTACTTACGTTATCACATTTTTGCTCTCCCCGTGTCTGCCTCCATGCCAGATTGCCGGAACTTCGACCTTTCTTTTCATTTTCAGTGGGTTGCCTATTCAAAAACGATATTGAATTAATATTACAGCAAATATAAAAAAAACGTATGGGTAATCTTGACTATGAATATTTTTATTTAAGATGCTTTAAAAAAAAAATGTAACATTTATTTGTATCAGTTTTGGAGTTTATGATCAGAGATTGTTTAGTAATCTAAATTTAATATTCCTCAATTGATAATGTGAAATTGTTCATACGTCTATATAAACAAAAGTAGTTTTTACATCATCCCACACATCACTAGTTTCTCATTATTTTTCTAGTTTGATGCACCAACAATAAATTACATTTAAATTATCCATAACTTACCAATTTATTGGTAGTCAATACAAAACTTACCTTTGTACCATTAATTCGACAATTTCTGCAAGATTTCTCTTTCGTATGTATTTTTTCCTTGCATCCGAAACGAGCATTTGTCGTTTTTTTCGAATTTTAATAATAGCGTCTAATAGCTCACTTTCTAGGCACCTCTCTCTAACAGCCAATGTCTTGTAAAATAAAACAAAAATAATAGAGTTGCAATTGAAAAGAGATATAATAATATTACATATTTATGGTTGCTAGTGTATCTCCAAGTAACGTCTTGAATATCATCGTCGGAGAATGCTATAATATAGTCTATTTTTCGCTTCCAGCCGTGCTGATACATTAAAGGGGCATCTACAACATTGTCTGATGGGTCGATGTGTAGCCAGCGTTTTTGTGCAACAGAGTAGACCTACAAAATGAATAATTTTGAGCATTAACGTTTTGCCATTGCATCATTCTATAAGGTGCAAATAAATGGGTTGCCATCGAGCAACGATGCGATATGTAACAAAGCGTGATTACTGATATTATAATTGCATAAAATTCAGTAGCTCAACTTTTTTGAAAGAGATGCATGCAAGTTTCGCATTACTAAAATTCAATCGCAATACGTACTTCTGTCCACACGTGATCAAATTGTGCTAAAACATAACGTGCGTCATAGTTTAGACACCTACAGAGGAATGTAAAGCAATTTGCGTACTCTCCGCAGCGTCCACGGCGTGTTTGGAGCAGCTGAGTTATATCATTATATCTGTAGAATTTCGTCTCAACGTCGCAGCAATATCCAATTTCTACTCTTACTCCGTGTTCTGAAGAAGTTCGTTTATTTGAGGTATCTTTGCCGCAAGATTTGCATGGCAGTGTGTTGATCCATTCGAAATATTCAGTATTAAACCAGTTAACCAATTCCACTAGAATCAAATCTTTCAAACATGGCTCGGTTCCCGTGTATGATTTCGAAATAATTCCCTTTTGTATGGTTCGGAGTTTATTTATGGCAGCCAATTTTAGGCGCTCAACAGGAATCAATTTTCTGCCTGCTTTGAGCAAGGCTCTATCCTTGTACTGCATTACCATGTCCGAAGCTTGTTCAATACTTTGAAGGAATACATTGTTCGTAGCCTAAACGAAAAATGATGAAATTCTAAATAAAATTATGGGAAAGTAGATATAATTAAATACAAGAAATGTAAATAGAGAGGATGAATACTTGAAAGAACTTGTATAATGGTTCAAATACTTACCAAGACACGAGGGAAGGACGTACGCTCCATATATCCTTTCCTTGGAATGATAGTTGGTCTTGCTTCAGTGACTGTGGGTAAGACATTTTAGTTGTATAATCATTTATTTTTTATATATTAGAGAATTTATTTTAAGAAAAATTAAATACAAAGTACCCTTTTTAATAGATGGACTTGAGGAGGGCAAAGCTTTTTCATAAGCTTCCAATCTTTTAGCTATAAACTCGCGATAGTTTCTTATTTTTGCAATTAGCACGGAAGAAGGGAGGATTAGGGCTCCACCATCTTCAACAAACCCAATATTAATGAGGAGTTCCTTGGCTCCTTGCAATCCTAAGAGCTTCTCTTTAACAACTTTATTTTCCAGCTTAATAGTGCGATATTTCTGGTTCCCTGGCTCGCTTAAAACATTGTCGAGCAACCGCAGAATGACACCAACACCAGCCAGGTACTTTTCCTTCGAGTTGTCTTCTAGAGCTCTGATTTTGCTCTCGTCGATTGTGGACATTTTTTAAAAGTGATTTCCGAGCTTCGCAAAGATTTTGAACCACTGGGTGGGCAGGATTTACAAGAATCAGCACCTTTAGGTCGGACGACGACACGAAAACATTTAACAGCTGATAGGTGACTGTCAATTTAAAAACGAAATGTCATGGGAACGAGTAAACAAAAAAATTCCCTTCCTGTGGTAGATCAGCATTTGAGAGTTGTATTTATTTTTAAGAATACTGGTGAACAACTTTTATTATCTCGTAATTAACAATTTATAGCTATAAATTAAAATAAAAACATAAACTTAATTCTCCTTTTATTTTCAAAAATAAAATAATCAGTTTTGTATAACAGCTTAATTAAAATTCATAAGGCTCTCTGGCAACACTAGGGATATATTGCCGAATTTGCGGATTGTTATGAAAGAAAATAAAAGAGGAAACGTCCAAAAAGGCCCCACGTGTTTACACTTTTGCCTGCCGACATCTCTCTGGTGGGTGGTTGGCGAATTTTCTGCAATTTTTTCGTGATTTGTGTGTTTTTTATACAATAAACATAATGGAAATAAATACAAGTGATCTACGAAAATCGTTATTAAGTTTAAAATCTATATTGCAAGGAACTGACGATGAATTGGAAGGTTTATTGAGGTTACAGGTAAAATACAACTCCACTTCTTTTTATTTTAATGTGCAGTATCTTAATAAATTGTTTTCTACTTTAATAATGATAAGTAAAAAATGTACTTACTGCAAATAAACTTGCTATTTAACCAAATCTCTCACTAGGCTCAGGATAATTTTATCTTGACGAAGGTTTAGAACTCGTGGCAATTAATGAAAGATTTATTTTCAATGCAAAAGTTTTCTATAAATTTTAATTTCTTTTTATCAGACCCACGAGTAAAACGTAGAACCCATTTGCAGCTAAAAGTGATTAATTTTCTATGATTTACCTTAGGTCTTAAATTTTAAATTCTGAACCTGACATTACTAAAGGTAGTCATGATTTTGTTAATTCAATCCAATCCCAAGACCTCCACCATTTAATTATAGTGCCCAATTTTATTCGAGTAAATACAACCAAGTTTATTTTTCAAATTTTTAAGCCACACTTACGCTCTTCGAAACTATTAGTATGCCCTTGCGATATACTTATAATGCAACTACTATTTATAGTTTCATCATGATAAATTTAATAAAGAGTGATTTTAAAGTATTTATCTTCTAACCAATAGTAGTAAATATCTAAATTGTAAATCATAGATCTCTAAAACTTGGAATAATCGTACAGGAGCAGAACAGGCGGGATATAAACCATTTTCTTGTAAAATTTAGTAATTGTTGTTTTATTTCGTTGCAGCACTATTCGGAAAATGAGGTGCTAAAAGTGTTCAGCTATTTAACTGAAAAACTCATAGACATCGCCTACACTAGTAAGATTGCCATGTGTTTTAAAAGCAACCTCCTGATGTTGGTGAGCTCCCTTGTTCCTATGGATGAAGTGTGCTCTAGTTTTGAAACATATCAGCGAAAGATTATTGCTTTGGCCGTCCTAGCAAAGATGTCGAAAGAAATATTAAGGTACCTTTTCAATTATTATAATTTCTAAATAATTACTAATTAAAAATTAAATTTCGCAGGTACGCCAAAAGATACTTAGCCAACAAACCAGCTCCTTTTGATAGGCCCGTAGAAGAATTGCCGTCAAAAAAGAAAGTTAGAAGCAACTTAAAAATTGTTACAGACTTGAATTTAGTTAAAGGTTGCTATATCCTGCTTAACTGCGACCCCATTTACTTCAGAGATTTATGGGATTGGGCAATTTTCCTCGAAAAATATTTGAATCGGGGATGTGAATTGCAACAGTTATACACAAATCATATTGCTGGAATTTTAACAAATATGACACCTCTTCAATTGAAACACTTAAACGAAAACATTCCTGATAGTGTTCTTGTAAAATTCGACTTAGAGCTTAGTGAGAATAAAATCGCCACCCCTCTGCAAAATACCGCAGACGAAGAATGTAGAGAAACTATTAAAATTGATTGGCATTTTTCTGAAGAAATTGTCAATGTTGAAGGAGTACTTCTACCTGTTTTTAATAAGAATAACGCTAAAACGTTTAGCCTTTCTGAAAAGCAGCATGAACGCATTGTCAAGGTTGATTCAACAAAAATGAATTTGCGAAGTATTGCTCTAGGAGTTTCTTCCGGGAAGGCAATTTGCCTTTCTGGACCTGTAGGATGCGGCAAAACAACTTTGGTAGAGTATCTAGCACAAATTACTGGGAGGATTGCTCCTAAAGACACCGGAGTTGAACAGGAGACAAAATCATTTGGTGGCGGCAAAGTTTTAAAGAAAAATAAAGTAACAAATACTACTGAAACAATAAACAATAACGGAAAAAGGAAAAGCATGAATAAAAAGGAAGATAGTGGTATTCTTACCTTTAATAATTTAGATAGCCAAAATGGATTTTTGAGAATTCAACTTGGAGATCAAACTGATAGTAAAATGCTTCTTGGGCAGTATAGGTATGTTTTTGCTTTTTCTACTTTCATAGTGCACTTCTCTTATAAATGGATTTGCTTCTGAAATATTTTTAGATGTACTGACGTACCTGGGGAATTTATATGGTCACCCGGTGTTCTCACTCAAGTAAGCACGATCAATTTTATTATTTGTGTAAATAAATAAATGTATAAATTTTGCAGGCCGTAATAAATGGTAATTGGCTTCTATTGGAAGATCTCGACTCTGCCACACAGGACACTTACACAATTTTGAGTAATTTGTTGGAGAACAACTTTCTAAGTGTTCCGGGATTCCGAGATTGTATAAAAATTGAACCAGGCTTCCAATTATTTGCAACTGTTAGGTAAATATTATTTCGAAATATTCTTATTTCTTTCGTAAAATAAAATGTTCTTTAATTACTGCAATAATTCATAGATTCAGTTTCTCAATACTAAATGCTATAGCCTATGTTTTTAGACTAAAATAATAATTATAAACATTTATGTTTAACATTTTAATTAATTTTTCAATATTTCAGAACTCACAAAAGCAAAAATCAGACCCAAAAAACAATACTTTCCCTTCTTGAAAAATACATGTATACAGTCAATATCCTTCCTTTGTCTCGTAGAGAACTTTGCGAAATTGTTAGTGCTAACTACCCAAAATTGTCCACAATTGCCAACAGAATCGTTGATGTTTATTTAACTTTTTCAAGTGGTGATCACGTAGGTAAAGATAGACTGAGACATGATGAAAATAATGAAAGAAAAAAAGAAAGTGAATACATAGCTTTACCTTTTGAGAAAGTCTCGTTTAATACACTTCCTAATTCTGGACGTTTGGTCTCAACTCGCGATTTAATGAAACTCTGCCAGAGGTCTAATCCAATGTTTTCGGTTACAAGCACAGAATGCGCTTATTTCGTTTTTCAAAATGCTGCTGACGTGTTTTGCTCATATCTTCCACAGAGTCTAGAAAAAACGAAGTTAATTGTGAGTATTGGAGCCAAAATTGGAATTATTCAATCTAGGTGTGAATTTTTTTCTAATGAATATAAACCTGAAGTTCAGATTCTTGATGAATCTATAAAAGTAGGAAGAGCTCAGTTGTATATTAAAAGTTTAAACGAATCGAGTTTAAGGCACAAATCATCGATGAATAATGAGTCGGAAATTCCTAGTAAAAAAATGAAATTAAATGAGGAAAACAAAGTTGCAGCACATTTCAAAGAAAAGCCGGTAACGTTTTCATTTACTCGTATGACTTCTTGTTTGTTAGAAAAAATTGCTGTTTGTGTGACCCAAAATGAACCTATTCTTCTAGTTGGTGAGACCGGGGTGGGTAAAACTAGCTCTGTTCAGTATTTGGCACAAAAAACTCATCATAAATTAGTGGTCGTTAATATGAATAATCAGTCAGATGTATCGGATTTAGTTGGCGGTTTCAAGCCAGTTGATCTTAGTTATGTAATGGCACCGCTACGCTCTGATTTTGAGGGCCTGTTCCGAAAAACTTTTAACGAAATGAAAAATGAGAAATTTTTATCAAATATTAGTATTTGCTACAATCAGGGAAATTTCACTATATTAATAAAAGCAATGCTTAAGATTGTGGAGACTGTTTTTGAAAGGGCTCAGAGGGGTGAGTTGGAAATAAAGCACAATAGTAAGTATATTGAGAAGTGGAGAGAACTTCAAATAAAATTATTGAAATTGAACTCGCAATTAGCAAAATCTATTAATGTATCTTTCGCGTTTATACCAGGCTCACTAGTTAACTGCATTAAAAATGGTGACTGGGTTCTTTTAGATGAAATAAATTTGGCATCGGCTGAAACATTAGAGTGCTTGTCCACAATTTTAGAACCTGAAGGATCTGTAGTTTTGTTAGAAAAAGGCGATTTTACGCCAGTCAAAAGGCATCCTGATTTCAGGATTTTTGCTTGTATGAACCCTAATACCGACATTGGAAAAAAAGATTTACCAACAGGTATCAGAAATCGATTTACAGAGTTCTTTGTCGACGAATTAACAAGTGAAGGCGATTTAATGCTTCTTGTGAGTGACTATTTGCATAATACAGGAATTAAGAAACCAAAAGTTTATAACATTGTGAAGTTGTACAAGAAGTTAAAATCATTGTCCCAGTTGGAATTGAACGATGGGTTGGGAAATCGTCCGGTCTATTCTCTTCGTACTTTGTGCAGAGCTTTGACTGTATGTGCTAAAAATCTCTGTGGTTCTGTTGAGCGTAACTTGTTTGAAAGTTTTTGTTTGAGTTTCTTAACACAATTGGACCCCATTTCTCATAAGGCTGTTTTGGATCTAATCAAAGGTGCTTTAGTATCTGATGTAAAATCAATCTTATCACAGCCAATTCCAAAGCCAGGCGAAAACTATATCAATTTTGAAGGGTATTGGATCAAAGTAGGGCCAAAAGAAGTTTTGGAATGTGAAAATTACATCTTAACTGAAAGTGTGAGGCAAAATTTGAAAGATCTAGCCAGAATTATTTCTATTGGAAAACTTCCTATTCTGTTGCAAGGTCCTACGAGTGCCGGTAAGACAAGTTTAATTGAATATGTTGCTAAACGCAGTGGGAACCATTATTTGCGGATAAATAACCACGAGCACACCGATTTGCAAGAATATGTCGGTACATACGTGTCAGACTCGTCTGGAAAACTGTCTTTTAAAGAGGGTGTTTTAGCGCAAGCAATGAGAAGCGGTTTCTGGATAATACTTGACGAATTGAACTTGGCATCAACTGATATCTTGGAAGCCCTTAATAGAGTACTTGATGACAATCGAGAACTTTTCATCCCAGAAACGCAAACTGTTATTAAGGCCCATCCAAACTTTATGCTGTTTGCAACACAAAATCCACCAGGTTTGTATGGTGGAAGAAAAACTCTTTCGAGGGCTTTTAAAAATCGTTTTATTGAACTTCATTTTTCTGAAATTCCTCGAGCTGAACTTGAAGTGATTTTGGAGAAGAGGTGCTTTATTCCAAAGTCGTATGCTCAAAAAATGGTAAAATGTATGTCGGATCTTCACGTTAATAGAAAAACAGCAACAAGAAATAATTTTACTTTACGAGATCTATTCCGTTGGGGTAATCGATACACTTACGCTGATAAAAATCTTTTATCAAATAATCTATACGACTGGAACCAACATCTTGTAGACGAGGGGTATTTAGTTCTTTCTGCTAAAGTACGATCAGAGGTTGAAGTATCAATCATTGAAGAAACCTTATTTAAAAATTTCAGGAAGAAAATTTCTTTTGATAGTTTATTTTCCTTGAATGAAAAAACTTCAATGGTTACAAAACATATTCTTGAAAAAATTCACAACTATAAGGAAAGGAGTGATATTATTTGGACGCAAAATATGACTCGAATGGCTATTCTCACTGCTAAGGCTTTAGAATTCAATGAGCCTGTTCTTTTAGTTGGTCCTACAGGTTGTGGAAAAACAACAGTCTGCCAGATTTTAGCTGAAATTAACAAAAGGCAATTGAGAATACTTAATTGTCACATGCACACTGAAGGCGCTGATTTCTTGGGTGGTCTAAGACCTTGTAGAAGTTCAAGCGAAACTGATCCAGTAAAGAAAAAATTGTTTGAATGGTCCGATGGTCCTCTTGTTATTTCAATGCAAAATGGAAATTATTTTATGGCGGACGAAGTTTCATTAGCTGAAGACTCCGTTCTTGAACGACTCAATTCTGTCTTGGAACCTGAGCGTACTTTGCTATTGTCCGAAAAAGGTGGCATAAGCACAAACACCAATTCTGAAGTGTTGTCTGCAGTAGCTAATGATTTTATTGTTTGCGGCAAGGAAGGTTTTCAATTTTTGGCTACTATGAATCCTGGCGGTGATTTTGGTAAAAAGGAATTGTCTCCTGCTTTGAGAAATCGTTTTACTGAAATATGGTGCAGAGCGTCTGATGCACCAGGGGATTTGATTAAGATAGCCTCCAATACGTTAAAGTTAAAACTACCATCCAAAAGTGACAACGAATTAAACAAAATATCAACTATTCTCGTTAATGTTGTGTTTAATTTAAAATCAAATGTTGAAAAGTTTAAATTCTCTGTCAGGGATATTCTGTCCTGGGCCAATTATATTACAGAGAATATACAAAATCCAGAACTTTCTTTACCTGAAATAATTATTTTCGGTTTGGAAACAATTTTCCTTGATTCGCTAGAAATGCTATCACATGAATCATATGAGGCCGTTGAAAAATGCAGAAGTTCTATAATTGATTTCACAATTTCTCAAATAAAAACATCATTCGAAATAAATATAAGTAAAAGTGATATACAGTCAAAAAGAGGTAATATTGTCGAATATCAAACAGATAAATTTGGTATAAAACCTTTCTTCATTAAAACAAATATCGGATCTGTCGAACGGACTCAACATTTTCTTTTCGAAGCCCCAACGACACAACAAAATTTATTTCGACTTTTATCAGCCCTTAGTTTAAAAAAGGCAATACTTTTAGAAGGACCTCCAGGAGTTGGAAAAACTTCAATCGTTGAAAACATCGCTCATTCAATTGGATATAAAATTGTTCGTATAAATTTATGTGAACATACAGACCTAGCAGATTTGTTTGGAACAGATTTGCCAGCTGAAGAAAAGGCTCTAGAAATAACTCCTTTCGAGAATGATGCAAAGGAGGTTTCAAACTTAGGTTCGTTTGCTTGGAAGGACGGTCCACTTTTAGCTGCTTTAAAATCTCAAAATACTTGGATTTTACTCGACGAATTGAATTTGGCGCCACAAAGCGTTTTGGAGGGTTTGAATGCGATTCTTGATCATCGTGGCGAAGTTTATATCCCTGAGCTGAATAAGACATTCGTTTTAGGACAGAAAACAAGAATTTTTGCCTGCCAAAATCCGCTAAGGCAAGGTGGCGGCCGTAAGGGTCTTCCTCAATCGTTTTTGAATCGTTTCACTAAGGTCTATTTGAGAAAATTAAACACTGAAGATCTTCTGTTTGTAGTGAATAAAAAGTATTCCGGATATTTTCAAGAGCTACAATCATATTTTGAAACGCTTTTCAAAAATTCTAAAGTAAGTGTTGAATATTTAAACTTGTTCGATATTATGAGCAATAAGAGCACTATAACTCAATCTACCGATAATTGTAAATGTTCCGTTCAATTAGATTTATCAGAAAGAATGGTAAAGTTTTCTGAGATCTTAGACAAGGGCATTTCGGACTTGGAATTTGGGTATAAAGGAGGTCCGTTTGAAATTAATCTTCGAGACATATTGCGATGGTGCGATTTTCTTGTAAACCCGAATACTGGATTTTTGATTCATAAAAATATTTCTGAAAATAAACAGAGCCTACAAAATCTTTTCAAAGTTTTCGATAATTTCTTACTTACGCTTTATGAACGGATGAAATTGGTATACTATCAAAGAATGCGCTCTGAAACAGATAGATCATTTGTGAAAAAAACATTCAGTACAGTGTTCGGTTGTAACGCTGAGGCACTGCACAAGTTGTCCGAAGACATTGGATTATATTGGACTCCATCTGCGGTATATCTTAATGATATTGTACTTAAGAGAGATATTGTTGGCAATTTCGATGATTCTAGCGAAAATATTCACTACCATTCCCTTCCTGCAATGAGAACCAAATGCTCCTATCCTTTGATGTTGGCCTCTCAAAGAGAATTGTTGAAGAATGTTGCGGAATGTGTTCTTATGGAGAAGCCAGTAATTTTATGTGGACCTACTGATTCGGGAAAAACTAAAATTGTGGATGCTTTATGCAGTTTGTCAAATCAAGTTTGTAATTTTGACACAATTGATGATTCTGTTACCGGAAGCTACCAACAGGTATGTTTTATTCTTCTTATATGCATTTAGGGATTTATGAATTATGATAATTTATATTTTTTGTTCTGTTGATGTACTATTATACATCATTGTACATTGATATATCATCGGTTAGCAAACCAGTGGAAAAATTGTGATTTTAAGTTTTGAAATATCATTACATACATTTTTAAGAGACGGTACTTCTGCAGTTTATTTTAAAGGCGTAAATAATTGACTAATTAACCTTCAGATCTTTATTTCTTAGCTGACATATTATTCCTTTCTAAATTTTCTTTATGAATATTAAACACATTTCATACAAAAAACAAAAATTCTGGGGTGTTTTAGTAAAAATAATTTAACAACAAATTATTATACATACATACATTAGCTTTTTCAAAGTGTTTGTTTTCTTATTATGAATTTGTAAAGAAGTTTCTTTTATTTGGTTAGATTGATTTAAATCGACATTTGGAGGAGGTTTCACAAAACATAGAATTGATATTCACATTGCTGGCCCAAAAGCTAATGTTAAAGAAAACAACAGATAATCGCGATCTTATTGAGCTATTTAAATTATGGAAAAGCTATACTCTGTTAACAACGGCTAAAACTGGTAAATATTAAATACAGTAGTTTAACTTTTTAATATAAACTGCTACTGATGTATTAAATACGACTTTTAAAAAATAAGAAAAAGTAAAGTGAACTTCTAATTTCATAGATCTTGATAAGAATCCTGCCATGTCCGATGAATTGGTGCTATTCAAAGAGAGAATCAAAAAATTACACGACGTTATAAGAAAAATTCTTCGCACAGACCAGACAAACATCTTTCATAATACTTTGAAAAATTTACAAATCGTATTACATGCTTTGGAAAGTGTTGTAAAAAACGCCGAGTCTCTGAATACAGGTGGCCATTTCGAATGGGTTGATTCGAAAATAGTAAAATCATTGAAATTGGGACAGTTTATATGCTTAGAGCACGTGAATTTGTGTTCAGCAGCTATTTTAGACCGCTTAAATCCTGTGTTTGAACCTAATGGGAATTTGCTAATTTCGGAAAAAGGTATAACGGCGGGAGATGATGCTGAAATTGTTGAAAAGCATGATAATTTTAGGGCATTTTTAACAATTGACCCAAAGAATGGAGAACTATCACGAGCTATGCGAAATCGTTGCGTGGAACTTTGTTTAACGCACGATTATTACACATCAAATGACTTAAAGGCTATAATTTATAAAAGTGGAATTCAAGAAACGTATTTGATAAACATTTTGCTAAATATTCATGTCCAAATTAAAGGATTGACAAACTTAAGCAATTTTACTATTTCACATTTAACACAATTCTCGTTTTTGGTTGCTTCTTATAAAAGAATGGGCTATGACGATAAAAGGGCAATTTACACCAGCGGAATGGAAGTGTACGTGTATCCATCTAATACTGATTTACTGGGATATGGACTATTATATTATCAGGAAAAAATTCAGGAGATTTTAAAAAATGAAATAGATAATTTCTCAAGTAACAAATATTTTGGCTCCATAGAAAATAATATCCTAACATGCGACAATTTGAATCCAATGAGCATGATTAAAATGGTTTGTGAGCCATTGAATATTATGGTTAAATCAACTTCAGATGAATTTGCAGAGCAGCTAAATATGCCAAAAGATATAGAATATGAAAATTATTTAAACTTGATTAAAAGTTACATCTGTATTTTATATGAATCGACTACTTCCGAAGATCTTATACAAAGAAATGAGTATCTTAAAAATATACTAGAAGAAAGTAATAAGCTAAGCAAACCTGAAGTGCAGTTGCTGATAGATTTAATTGGTAAACTTTTCAATGAAATTAGCAACGCTCAAAATCAGTTCATATCTTCCAATAGAAGTTTACCTTGGAATAGTAAACTTTTCCACCGAATAAGAGACTACAGCAGAAATAAGATTAAGAATGAATTACGTCTAAGTGCCATTTTGTTTTCGCATATCCTTGTAGAAAGTGTAGAAAATGAACAAGTTTCAAAACTCAGCAAAATTTCAGCACTTGGATACTCTCAAGGAGTGAGTTCAAATAAAATTGGTGACAGTTTGAACAATTTATTCCTGAAAAATTTATATAACTTCTTAAAAAATCTTAGCCCTTTATTGATGTCTATCTTAAATAACGCACAAGTTGATACAGAAGAATATGTAGTTCTCTTAACTGCAGTTTTATGGATCAATAGAATGCAAGCAATTTCAAAGCAAAAACTTTTCAACGATAAGGTTTTGAATAAAGATTTAATCACCAAACTACTTCTTCATTACAAATGGATTCGCAAGCATCTCTTCCAGCTGTTTCAACAGATATGCCCGAATTATAAGCAACTTAATTTGAATTTTAATAGTATTGCTCAAAAACTCGATGACTACGCTCAGAGTGTCAGCCTCCCATTGAACTTGATTAAGAAACACTACTTTAAAATAGCTACAAGTTTTAAGCCATTTTATTCTTATCAACAAATTGCACTTGATCTTCTTCATAAAGAGTTTAAAGATCTTAGTGCTTTAATACCACATTTGGGTACTTTTTCAATAGATAAGTTGGTTAAAAAAATGTCAATAATCTTATCAGACGATTCAGAGAAAATTAAGCAATTAATAATTCGAAAAGAATTGCCGGAGTATATGAAGTATATCGAATATGGAAGTGATGCAGAAGTTGATTTATCGCGAGACATACCAGAAAAAATTAAAAGTTGCCTGCATGATTTTATCACAAATTATAAAAAGGACGAAAATGACAAGAAAGATGAAGATGATTTTATCATGGAAGATATTCAAATATCGTTAAGTAAATTAAATGATTTGTGTAACTCAGATGATTATGTAATTGATATGAGACAAAACCGAATAGAAACTTTGTCTCTAGAAGAATATTTTGCTACAAAAAGTCTTGTTCAATGGGCTGACATAAATAAGCCTTTAAATAAAGATTACTTCGAGGAAATATGCTCCCTTGGCATAAATATCAGAGTACTTTTGTACATGTTTGCTACAAGTCAATACAATAACTTCGTAAAACTCAATTCGAGTGTTTTAGACTACTTGAATATTACAAACAATGTAGATGAATTTGGAGAGCTGCTGAAATGCATGTCAACAAATTGCTACCGAAACATTTCAACCCTTGAACGCATTGTTACAAATATTCTTCAAAGCCATCAACTTAATTCACTTTGTGTGAGAAGAGATGTATTCGATGTTTTAAGATTTAAAGATGATTTAAATGCGGCAAGCACCTTCAATGGTCCACCATTAACAAGTATAATGATTTCTTTGGGATTCCAATTCGATGGAAAATTAAGGCCAATTGCATTGAATGAATTTAATGATTGGAAACAAACATTAAGCAATATGAGGCAACTTTTATGGAGTAACTCTAATTTAACCTCGAATGAGGAACAAGAAAGGTAATATATTTAATATGTTGATAAAAATACATATGATGTTCATATATTACAGAATTAATGAGCTGAGAAACGTTATATTAAAATCGAATAAACTAATTGCGGAAGTACAATATGTTCAACAATTATGCATCGATACAAGAAATGAAGTCTTTTTGGATTATAATTCAAATTTCCAGGTAAGATAAACATATTGTAGGCGAGTCCTTTTAATTCTCAAATACACAAATTTTGAATCTTTACTTCTATTTTTCTATAGCCAATCTAACACCACTACTTTCATTGTTTTCTAATTCCTGTGTTTCTGCTATCACTTAAGTTTACCCTAACTTAGTTACAGTTACAAATAGCTTACTACTATATTCTTATCTTTGAAACGAAAATATTATATTATTTGAGAGTTTTCTTTTATGGACGTAATTTTCGTGTTATAGATTGCATAGATTCAAAATTTAAGGAATATAAAAAATTAACAATATATAATAATAATATGGCCCTATTCTTCATCACCAATTATTTCGTATTTACAGAAATTGTTGGATAAACTTAAAGAGCAACGTTTAGTGGCTTCAAAAATACTCCAACATCCAATTTTGGAAAGCCATCCATCTACTCGTATTCATGCTTACAGTTTTAACACATCTCTTTTAAATTCATTGATTGGATGTATTGAAATCTGCTTGTTAAGCTTTACACCATTAATAGATCCGGTTGAGAAAAACCGGCTGAAGAATAAGTATGTTCGCGAAGACTTGAACTGCTTAAAAACAATAACGGCAACATATGATATAATGAGAACTACCATAAACTATGAAAATTATGGTACAGAAATATATCAAGGGTTGGAAAATAGAATTGATTGCTTGGATGAGAAGAAAAATAAACTGAACAAAAAACTGGCATTGCGTCCACAAACCTGCCTTTACAGCGGACTTGTTCAAGACGTTAATCATTTTATTCAAACAAATTGTGATCCTAAAGCACTTTTATCTTTAATTAATACTGCCGAGAAGTGCTGGAAGGAGAGGTTTACCAAAGATGGTTTAGATGTCCTTGCAGATACCACAAAAAAGCTTTATCTGTGGATTGCCAACTCACAACGATTTTTGCATCACACTTTGAAAATTTACTCTTCTTATTATAACGATTTCGTACAACCAATTGAATGTGCGATTGGAATGGTTAAATTTGGTTTTTCAGGACTTATGACACTTTTGGAACAAAAGATAAATTTCATATCAATTTTTGGGTCTGAATTTGATGAGATTGTACCTGTAACTTTAACCAATGTTATGGAATTTCCAAGTTCTCAGGATCTCGTGGTATTTGATAACGTTTCCAAAACAAAATTCTTAGATAACAAAACAAAATTATTTAATGTTTTGGAAAAAGTTGAGGATTCGGATTTGATGTATTATAGGTTTGTTTTTATCTTTGTTTCTAAACATTGCTTAAAATTTTAATCGATTGTATTTGTAGGCTACTAAAGGCTAAATTATTCGAAATTAAAAATAAATTTATAATATCTGGAGAGATTGATGATGGGGTTTTTATTCAATTGGATTGCGTTTTAAATATCGTAAATCAAATGTGGGAGGAACAAGAAGAGAGAATGAAAAAAGAAAAGATTGAGGAGGAAAGCTTATATGTAACTAGGTAATGAGCACATTTAAATATCTAATTTCAATCATATTATGGTAAAAAATATCATGTCAGAACTAAAGGTCAAATAGAAGATGAGGAGGAGCTAGAGTTGCGTGAAGTCCAAGAATATTTCCCCACTTTTATTGAAGAAGACTTTGGCCAATTTATTCAAGAGGAAACTCTCGAAAAAGTAATTAAACTGTCAAAAACGGAAAGCATCTCCAAAAAGACACACAAAGTTTTGACTGAGGAGGAGTTTAAGGTGCTCGGTGAAAATTTTATTCAAATCATGGAAAATCAGTCAAGGTAAGTTTGATATTTAAAATGCCGGAAATTCGCAACTATAATATAATAAAAATAATTTGATTTGCCTATATTTCAGACTCTACTATTACAACACAGTCCGAGAAAACTCTTCTGCTAAATCTCTGGATTTTGTTATTCCATTTCAAAACCGAATGGAGGCGTTTATAAAATTATTTACCAAGTATAAAACATGCCTCAACGAATGGATGGATGAAAGATTGTACAATTCATTTGGATTTGTGATTGGACTACAACAAGAAAGTTTGAATCAAATTTCGATTACTCGTAAATAAAAATTGAAACTGTTTGTATCGTTGCAGTCTTTTATGATATTTAATATATTTGCAGAACATAACAACAATGATCTATATAATTTTTATAAGGATTCTAATATTCCCGAAGTTGTAACTTGCACTCAACTCTTAAGTGAGATAGAAGCGCGGACTAGTACACAATTGGCACTTTATCCAGATAATGCAGTTCTTAATGATGTAATACTTATTGATTTCTATTTGTTTCTATTTATATAAATATTTAAATTTAAGATTATCTTAGTAATCAGAAGGATTCGAGGTCTTCCAGTTACGGCTGCAGTTGTCCGATTTAACACAGGTTTCCAAATATTGCGACAAAAGGTTTCGCAATGGAATGAGGTCGCCCACAAAAATAATCATATGCGTGATTTAGAGGCTCGGATTGCTGAGTACGTTCAACGTTGGACAAAACTTGAGCTGCAGTTTTGGAGAACTTGTCTTGTACAGACTTATGACAAGTATATTTTCTTTTCTTTCAAGTTGAATTGTTTTTATTGGAATTTAAACATTTAAGGGTGGAATCAAGTGCTTACAAGTACTGGTTCTTTATTTACAACCTAATCCATGAATACTTAAAAGGAGACCAAATGGGTTTATGTTATGCTGATTTCCAAAATGTTGAAAAAAGATTTGAAGGTAAAGATCACGTTGATGAGGAAAATAAAGGAGCAGCAATAGAAATTTCTAATGTAGTAAACATACTACGTCAATTTATTGAAGCTTCAAATCACGCCGATTACTTTACACGAATGAAACTTTTAAGATCTTTTGAAATATATTTGCATTATGTAAATGTTGAAAATAACGAGCGAAAAGGTAAAACAAAATTATTAAATTTGAAGACTTATAAGAATGACAATCCCTTTTTGCAGAAAAACTTATTTCAGTGCTTCACAATTTACAAATCTATTTTGAGCAATTCAGCTCAGAGATTGAGGAAACAATTAAATCAATGAGAACTCCTATTGAAAAGAAACTTCGGGAGTTTGTTAAAATTGAGTCGTATAATAAGGATTTATCCTACTTCAGTATGAGGAATAATGTAGCACGAGTTCATCGAAATTTAAACAAATTTTTGAAGGAATATGAAAATCTATTAAAAACAAAAATTGCTAAAGTTTTCCAGCAAAAGGAGAATCCTTCAAGCGAGTATAATCTAGATAACGACAAGGGAATTAACTTACGCTATGAAGCGAAAATTAAGTACTATATGATTGATGTGAAGAATTTTATAGCTCCACAAAAACTTAAGGATCAGTATGCTCTGATGAGTGAGGATGAACCCGCTTTTTCACTTTTGAAAAGAGCTAGTAAATTTTTCGTTACTTCGAGAAATGTCGTGAAACAAGCGATTTTACATTCGAATTATCCTAGTTTGATCTACAGCTTGGATTTACTGCTAACAGATCAAGTAGAAACATGTGAATATATGCGTAAATTGGAGGTCGATCGCACTCAAGAAAGAGAAAAGCAAAAGTCTCAAGCTAAAAGTATTTTGCAACAGAAACGTAAGGCTTTATCTGATTTATATAAAACTCTCACAAATCTTGGAATAAACTACAAAACTGGTTTAATGGAACTTTCAATGGAGACAGAGCTGGTCGATAATGAAATACCACCATTCAGTGTGAAAAATATGTTTAAAATATCGAAGAAAAAGAAGTTGGACCAAAATTTAATATACTTAAGTGAAAATTTAGATAATTACTACGCAAAGTGTGTCTTTAAATTAAAACTTTTAAAAAATATTATGCTAATACCTAATAGTGAGTTAGGACCACTGAACACAGACAGAATGAAAGGATTTTCAATCAACATGTTTTTGCTAATTCAGAATCAACGAAAGATGCTAAGTAAATCAATAAGAGAAATATACGATTTGAGGAATATGATTTCTAATGTTACAATTCTATTGGAATGTTCTAAGGCTTCAGAGTTTGATGAAACAAAATTGAATTTCGATGAAACAGATAGAGAAATAAAAGTTATAAAGGCTGGTTTGTGCAAAACTCAAAATGTTATCGAGCAATTTCTTTTACTTCTGAAATGTGCTCCAGAGAAAATAGATAAAAAATCTGCGGTTCTGGAAGGAAGTCATTTAGCTATAACACAAGAAAGTGATTGTTTCATTAAGGCAGTCGAGTACACGAATGAATTGCTTCATAAAGTCAAAAGTACCTTAGCCGAAATATTTACTCTGAATAAGTCTGAATTCGTCGGTTTCAACAAAATATCAAAACTGAAGAGTACCTTTAAAAGCATAGTTACAGATATCATTGCTGTCAGAGATTTATTTAAAGTTGAAAATAATATGCATTTACCAGTTGTGAAGCCGCTTGAAAGTCTGATTGAGTATTTTGATGAAATTGAACACAAAACCACCTCTTCCAAAAGTAACAACGAATCTATAGATGGAGTGAAATTGGATACCGAATTAGAAAATATTATCCATTCAATTCTTCTGTCAGTACAAAAACTTTTTAAAAAATACTCTGAAAAGAAATCAGAAAAAGAAAATACATCTCAAAATACTTCTCCAAATAAACGGGATGATGAAGAGCAGGAACCTATTCAAGATGATCACTTACGAGAGAAAATATATAAAGAATTAAAGAATGATCTTGAAATTCTAAATGTTTCTGCTGTTCTAAAAAAATTGTCCAATATTCTCGTTGCTATGAAATACACTAACTTCCCGAATAAGTGCGATTACATTAAAAAAGTTGCATCTATTGTACCCATTTTGGAGCAATTTAATTTAATAGGAGACTATTTCCTATTCCAACAACTTGGCGGTCATAAGGTGGCGATCAAAATGCTTTCTATCATGCTAACAGTTTTTATAGAATTGGGAACTAAAGGATTTTGTGTTCCACCCGACCTAATGCAAGATGAGGAGGGAGGAACACAAAAAGAAGAGAAAAAAGGAGAAGGATTCGGTTTTGAAGATGGAACCGGAGAAAATGATGTTTCTGATAAGTAAAGGTTTAATACACATTATAATTTCCTATTTAACTTTTTTGGAATTTAGGATAGAATCTGAAGACCAATTAGATGATGCAAAACGTCCTGAAGACAGGGAAGGGAAAGATGAAGACAAAAATGAAAATTGCAAGGAAGAGAAAGGCATAGAAATGAGTGATAATTTTGAAGGAGAAATGCAGGTAACGTGTTCTAAAAAACCTCTGTTAATCAGAGTGGTTTTAATTAATTTCTGGGTTATATACAACTAATTTAGTACCTGTTTTTGTTTACACAATGTAGTAATAAATAATATTGCTGGGATTTTTTCAGGATGTCGATAAACCAGAGGACGACGATAAGGAAAATTCAGAAGAAGAAAACGAAGAAATGGATAAGGAAATGGGGAAAACTGAAGAGGGGGCTGAAAAGTACGTATAATATAAATAAAGAATTTATGAAATTTGTATATTTCGATCTATTAATCTTCTGATAATCAGGTTAGATGATCAAATTTGGGGCTCAGACGAGGAAAACGAAAACTCTGAAGATGATGAAGATATGAGTGATGAAGAAAATGGAAAGGGATCAAAACAAGATGATGACAAGCATAACAAATTGGATTCCAAAAATGAAACTACAGATCAAGGCGATGACGAACAACAGGAAGGTTTAGATGCTACAGATGAGAGTAAGTTAAATTAATGTTGGTTTTATTCATATACTAGCTGGGTTACCCGGTTTCACCCGGTGTATTATAAGTACTACTTAATTAAAAACTTATTAGGAAGTTACTATTTTAATCTTTAGGCCTGCTTAAGCCGTAAGACGTTTAGTTCGTCTAACACAACTCTAAATTTAAGCAACGTAAATTTGTTTAGGCTTTTTGTTTATGTTTATTTAGAAGGTAGATGTAGATTTCAGAGAGGCGAGCAAAGTGCCCTGCACTTAGATCATATGAACCATTGTACATACCTCAGAAAAAAATCTGCCATTGGTTTAATCTTGTTGGCTTACTTGATCCGCAAGACTTTAAATTCGTCTAACGAAATTCATAATTTCAGACAACATGAGTTTTTTTTAGTTCTGTTATGCCTATAATTTGGGCTCCGGTCTCCAAATCTAAATACCCTATGTGAAATAATTAGATAAATTACTTTGTTGCAATTATGTCTTAATGCAGATATTTACTTCGCGCATAATAAACGATTTGTCATTTCTTAGATATAAATAATTAACGAACAAAATTACTGCAGTACATTTTTGTAAACTATATTGTACGTTTTTCCTTCCGGTGCTAGAACATGAAGATTACTGCCACTCGACACTCGTGAGCAAGCAACGTATAGTTGTCCATGTGAAAAGCAGGGCGTTTCTAAATGAATACCTGCAACTTTTAAAGTTTGTCCTTGTGACTTGTTAATTGACATTGCGAATGCTACTTTTAAGGGGAATTGTAGGCGTTTGAACTGAAATGGTAGATCTGTAGGTATAATTGGAATGCGAGGTATGAGAACTTCTTCTCCTTTGGCCGATCCTGTCAAAATTCTAGCTCTGATTAGGTTCCTTCCAAGATTTGTAATGAGCAATCTAGTTCCGTTACATAGACGTGGTGCATCAAGGTTACGCATAAGTAATACCGGAACGCCTACTTTAAGCTGTAGGTTGTGGGATGGCACTCCTGAAATTTCTAGAGAATTTAGAAATTCGACGCCAAAAGAAGCACTTTGTTCCTCTTCTATTACACTATCTATAGAAAGAAATGTTGTCATTTCGCCTGAAATTTGATCTAAAATTTGATTGTTTATGTGCCTAACAATATCATTCTTGGGAGCAAGAATGGCCCTTTCACATAGCCAATTTTCATCATTAAGATTATGCCTGATATCTGGATAAACATTAATAATTAATTCCTCTACTGAAGACACCATATTGCAGATTGCATTAGGAAATCTGATTTTGCCTTCCACATCTGTCTCAAGCTCTCCATTACCAATTCTTAATACTTGTTCTGCATATTCCCCAGATGCTAAATCATTAAATAGCTGCACTCTCATGTTGACTGTTAAACTGAGCTTTTTAACGTTGCTCCACAATGGGGAAGCTTTTAGGCACGCGTTGATTTCGTCAGCAGGTGTTCCTCTTGGAATCACCGGTAAGGTTTGTCGAAAGTCGCCGGCTAACAATACCACCATTCCTCCCATAAGTGCAGTATTACTCCTCAAATCCTGCAGACTACGATTCAGTGCTTCAACTGCTCGTTTGTGTGACATAGTGCACTCATCCCATACCAATAATTTGCATTGTTGCAACATTTTGCCTCGACCGCTATTTTTGCTAATATTGCAATTAGGCGTTTCTTCTTGTATAAGATTCAGTGGTAATTTCAGAACCGAATGTGCTGTGCGACCTCCTTTAAGAAGCGTTGCAGCTATGCCGGAAGAAGCTACAGCTACAGCGATTTGTCGGTCTTTCCGTACCTTCGCTAAAAGCAAATTTAGCAGAAATGTTTTACCAGTGCCTCCAGGAGCATCAAGGAAAAATAGTGCTCCTTCTCCTGATTCAATTTTATATGATACTTCGTCATATATTATCTTCTGTTCAGGAAGTAATTGTGGCAGCATTTCAGATATTTGATTTTGGAGGACTGCAGCATCATAATTAAGCTCTCTTAAAACTTCGTTTGACACACCTCCTGTGCGCAGGGGTCTAGGAATTCCATATTCGCTTATATCTTTTCCATTAATTGATATGATGTGATCTTCGATAATTATAAGAGCTTCGTTGTATATGGATTCGTTATATACCAGATCAGAATTAGCTCGTTGGAATCTATGTAAAATATCTTCAGCTAATGCATCCTTGTATCTTTCCCATAATTGGAGAGGATTTGAAAGTCCACAGGTACTTATAAGAAGAGCGAATAGTTCCCTTATTTTTGCTGGAGAACGACAAAGAACAGACTCTTGCATAGTTAGATCCCAGTGGTTATCATTTTCCAGCAAACCTAAGTTTTCACATGCTTCCCGGTATGTTACACATTCACGTCCATTCGAAGTCCTAAGATCTCTAAAATTTGTTGGTCCTTTAATGTGATGTAGTAATATGCGCAAACAAAAACATTCAAAATTGCTTACGTGTATTGTATATACACGGCCAAGGGCGTCTCCTGACTTTACACCTGGCCAACCTGTTACAGGTGTACCTTGCAAGCGTCGTTTCCATTCTTTTCTGGATGTATTCCACGTATAATAGCGAGGCACATCTACGTAAAGTAATGTTTTAGCAAATGGGTCATTTTGGCAAAGATAAAAAAATACTGTTAATGTAGTTTTTGGAGGCGTGAGCACTCTTTCCTGAAAGTTACTTTCAGAGAAATATATGCGTTGTCCATTTTCTAAATGCACCGCTAAATGAATTACAGCTGGGTGTCTTTCATGCATAGGAAATCGAAGAAGGCGCCACACCGCTTCATTACTACTAACATAACGTCCTGATTGGTATGTTTGAACTTCATCTCTGGGGTAAATGTTGCCACACGCAGTTTGTACATTAAAAACAGCTTGGTCGCTTCCTTTATTTATATATTTGCAAATATATTTAATTGCTCTTACTGAACTACAAAACTCAACATTGATGTGGGCGTTAAATATTTTTGATAAAATCGGCGAATATGGCACGATCCAGCTGTTATCAACTACTATATCTTGTGGGTTTCCACGTATTTTAATAGTAGTAGTTCTACCACCTTCTGCAGGTGCTCTACGTTTGTACAAAGGATAGCCATTTTCATTATGCCGTGTTTCTTTTATAAGTGCTCTTGGGTATTTTTTTGTGCACTTTCCATCCTTCATGCAAGGTGATACAGCGTTGTGAATACCACAGGGACCGTGAATCATATTTTTAACAACAATGTCATGCAACTCTTTATCTTCATTTGGATCAGGAATTTCGGCATTGATAACATCATCAATTTGTGTTGGGCGCAATTTGTTTTGTAGCCATAACAGTATATGTACATGAGGCAATCCCCGTTTTTGCCACTCAATGGAATACATAAAGCATCGAATGGTTCCAAAAAGTTTTCCTTTGGTAATTACACCGATCATTTTTTGCACTTTCAAGCGAAACACTCGGGCTATAAGATCATGTCTGTCTGTAGATTTTTGACCTGGCATTAATTCATCAGTTAACTCCTTCCATGAGGGATTGCAAGTGAATGTAATAAAAAGATCAGGTCGTCCATAAGCACGAACATATGTAAATGCATCTTGTGTATACTCATGGAGATATCGAGGACTATTTACAAATGAAGAGGGAAGTATAACAATTTGTCCTAAATCGTTAGGATTTATGTTTGCGTCAGCACTAACCGCGTCACGTAAATGTATATAACTCTCAACTCTTAATTTATTTTGGTTAAGGGTTATAAATCGCAGTCGTTCACTTTCAACCTTTACATACATATCTACTAAAAACTGGTGTAAGAGCTGTCTGCAACGAACCAAGATATTAAAATCATTTTGCCGTATCATGATGAGATATGCGTAGAAATCCATACATGATACTTTTTTATTTGGGATTGGTTCTTTCGAAACAGGATTAATTTGAGGAATATTAAAATGATATCCTTCTTGTCCTTTCCAGAAAATTAAAGGGTATTGCAGAGCATCGTAAAACCTATGAGTATCTGGTATTCTCTTCAGACTATTGTCTCGTGCGTGTAGGAGTATATCACGTGGATAAAATTCATTACCTACTACTAAGGCTGCCACCTCATTAATCACTGGGGCGTTATATCGTCTTTCATGTTCACCTTGTGGTATACGATCAGCGTGAAGGACAACTTTATAAGTTTCATTTGGCATATTTTCTAATGCTGATTTAAACGTATTAATAAGACTGTTATGCTCATGCAACATTCTTTGAAGACCCAATATGATGTCTCTTTCTACACCCTGAATATTTTGGCATCGTCGATCAGTTTGAGCGCTTTCATCGCCTATGAAATATATCTGGAGAAACTTATGTTCTTGATTCGCAACAGGAAGGAGAGAACCTATTCTATGGTAAATCTGACCCTGAATTTTGAATGTGGGTGAAAAACCAGGCATTGAAACTTGAGAGTCAGCTCCAAAAGATGTCATTTGAAAACATGAATTGTACTTTCTAATAAGGCCTAGAAAACGTCGGGACTGTTCTGTATCCTGCGATAATAATGTTCGAAGCGGTTCTTCGGGTTCCTCTATTAATGGAACACTTACTTTTCCTGCTGAGCAACACATTCCCGCAGTTTCTTCTTTCCACTTAAGTGCTCTACAAAATCTGCATTCGGTATTCATTTTTCCGATTTTGATTAGCCTGTGATTTGAATAAGCAATCGCTGTATCATAAGAAAATGCCGCGTTTTTGAAAACTTCCCAGTTATTTCTTGAAAAATTCTGCCGTCGTACTGCTTGACGTTCAGATTCTACACGTTGACGTTCACGGATCTGTTCTGTTGTTGCTGTTGCCCTCAAATTGGCTTGACGCTCAGCCTGTTCACGGCGGCGTAAAACAGATTCCTCTTCTGTTTCCTGTGTCCTTAGCGTAGCTTGACGATTAGCCTGTTCATGGCGGCGTAAAACAGATTCCTCTTCTGTTTCCTGTGTCCTAAGTGTAGCTTGGCGCGCAGCTTGTTCATGACGGCGTAAAACGGATTCCTCTTCTGTTTCCTGTGTCCTTAGCGTAGCTTGACGATTAGCCTGTTCATGGCGGCGTAAAACAGATTCCTCTTCTGTTTCCTGTGTCCTTAGCGTAGCTTGACGATTAGCCTGTTCATGGCGGCGTAAAACGGATTCCTCTTCTGTTTCCTGTGTCCTAAGTGTAGCTTGGCGCGCAGCTTGTTCATGACGGCGTAAAACGGATTCCTCTTCTGTTTCCTGTGTCCTTAGCGTAGCTTGGCGCTCAGCCTGTTCACGGCGGCGTAAAACAGACTCCTCTTCTGTTTCCTGTGTCCTTAGCGTAGCTTGGCGCTCAGCTTGTTCATGGTGGCGTAAAACAGATTCCTCTTCTGTTTCCTGTGTCCTAAGTGTAGCTTGGCGCGCAGCTTGTTCATGACGGCGTAAAACGGATTCCTCTTCTGTTTCTTGTGTCCTCTGCGTAGCTTGACGATTAGCCTGTTCATGGCGGCGTAAAACAAATTCCTCTTCTGTTTCCTGTGTCCTTAGCGTAGCTTGGCGCTCAGCCTGTTCATGGCGGCGTAAAACAGATTCCTCTTCTGTTTCCTGTGTCCTTAGCGTAGCTTGGCGCTCAGCTTGTTCATGGCGGCGTAAAACAGATTCCTCTTCTGTTTCCTGTGTCCTTAGCGTTGCTTGGCGCTCAGCCTGTTCACGGCGGCGTAAAACAGATTCCTCTTCTGTTTCCTGTGTCCTAAGCGTAGCTTGGCGCTCAGTTTGTTCACGGCGGCGTAAAACGGATTCCTCTACTGTTTCCTGTGTCCTTAGCGTAGCTTGACGATCAGCCTGTTCATGGCGACGTAAGACAGATTGCTCTTCTGTTTCTTGCACCCTTAGCGTGGCTTGGCGTTCAGCTTGTAGACGGCGACGTAAAGCCGCCTGATCTTCTGTTTCTCTTGATCTAAGAACCGATTGACGTTCAGCTTGCGCTTCCATTCGCTGTTCAGCTTGAGCTGAGGTCTCGGCGGTTCGAGCAGCTTTCATTCCGCGGGCTTTGGATGAACTTTGCGAAAGGTTACTTTTACGTTTGCCAGGCATTTTGAACACTATTTCACAAAATTAAACTCCGATATTACTTAATCCACCGATTTCCGATTGAATTTTTGTAACAGGAAATTATTTTTCGACAACTACTTTACGAAAATGTTGGTATAGAAACCAAATTCTCTTGACTTACTGGCTAAAAGTGGAGTCTGTTGTCTTGCTTCACTCTATGTTTTGGTCCAGATTCCTTGGACAGAATTGTAACACACTCATGCAACTGGGTAAAATGCAATTTGAATGCACAGAGGTTAAAAGTTCTATGAATTAGTGGGTTAAAACGCACTCAAACACAGTCTTATCAATAAATTACCACAAAAGTTTGTTGCGCACTCGTTAAAGTGTTTAAATGTATGCCTTTGTACAAAATTGTAAATGTAATTTAACAAAACAACAAATTCGCACCACAAATAAGAACAAAATAATTTTGCAACACATATAAGAAGTTTTTTCCTGCAATTTACAGAACAGTGTTTCATATACTCGTATGTTGCAAAACTACACCAATTTTTCTCTCAAATATGCATCCGCACTGCCGTACGTCTGAATATGAAGTTAGGCGACGAAAGTTATTTCCCTCCTGCTGATTTAAAAACAACCTTCTTTTGCCAGGTAAACCATCTTAAATCTTAAATGAGGCATAATTTAATTATTTTATGGTATACTTAAATCCTTAATTACTTTTCTCCGGTATAACCTTCTAATAATATCTAGGTATGATCGACCTTACGGATAGTATTAAATTGTTTTGGAAACTCATTATACAATTGTTAAGGGTCATTAAGAGGATCATAAAAAAACTGCATGCGTAAAATAAAGTCACCTAAAAGTTCCGTTGCAGGTAGAAGTAATCGGAAGCTAGACGATACCTGCGCCAGTACCTGATCCTTTAACTATTATAAAATCCTCAAACTGTATTTATGACTCTGCACGCATTACATTTCATATTTTGATTTACGTTCTCATACATATTTATTTATTGTATTAATTGTATTAATGATTTACGTTCTCATACATATTTATTTATTGTATTAATTGTATTAATGATTTAAATAAGCAGAAATGTGTATGCATTGTCATAGAAGCAGAGTTTTATGTTTTGTTAATGTTAATGATGTCTATTCAGCTAAATATAGCACATGAGTGAATACTCTGTTGAGTTTTCAAGACCTGTGACTCATCAAAATATAATATTCAGTAAACAGAACATTTAATATAAGAAATACAGAAACTATATCAGTTTTGAAGCAAATCCACAGAAATTGACAATTTTTCAATGAACAAACAAATAAATAAACAAACGATGAAGCAAACAAACAAACAATCAGATAATCTTTCAAAATAGGCATAAAGATTCGAAACTTTTCTAGCAGATTCGAAATTAATGACCTCAAAATATCCATAGTACTAATTTTCACTTAAATTTTTTGAAGTTCCAAAAATTCAAACTTCGAACGTAGATTTGCAATAAGAAGATCCAAAGCACCCCAAATACCAACTTTCATTGCATCCCTTGATATTTTTCATTTTCGGCCGCTTTCTTGAGTTCGCCATTTTGAATTTCCAAAAATCTATAGTAAATTTGAAATTCCCTCAAAATATCCATAGTAGATACTAATTTTCATTTAAATTCGTTGAAGTTCGAAAATTAATGTCACCCATATTGAATTCGCCATCTTAAATTTCCAAAAACCGAACATAGATTCCCAATAGTCCCAAGTTTTGACCGCCATCTTGGTTCCGCCATTTTTAAAATCATGAACATAAAGAAGCCTGTAGGTTGGACCGGAACATGCAGTACCTTTATCCAAAAAATAAAAATGATTGGGTCCAGCGTTTAGACGTGATGGGTTTTACCTGGTTTCATCCGATGTTCAAAAATTTTAGTCGCCATATTGAATCCGCCATTTTCAATTTCAAATTTCGAACGCAGATTCGCAATTAAGCCATCCAACAACCTCCAAATACCAAGTTTCATGGAAATCGCTTGATATTTTCAATTATTGACCGCCATCTTGGATTCGCCATTTTGAAAATCATGACTAAAAAGAAGCCCATATGTAGGGCCGGAATATGTAGTACCTTCATCCAAAAAATGAAAATGATTGGATCCACCGTTTAGGCGTGATGGATTACCTGGTGTCCAAAAATTTTAGTCGCCATATTCAATCCGCCATTTTAAATTTCCAAATTTCGAATGTAGATTCCCAATAAGAACATCCAAAAGCACCCAAATACGAAGTTTCACAGAAATCGCTTGATATTTTAAATTTCTGGCCGCCATCTTGAGTCCGCCATTTTGAAACTCGCAAATAAAAGTAGCCTATATGTTGGCCCGGAATATGTAGTACCTTTATCCAAAAAACGAAAATGATTGGAATCACCGTTTAGACGTGATGGATTACCTGGTGTTCAAAGATTTTAGTCGCCATTTTGAATTTCCAAATTACGAACGTAGATTCGCAATAAGGATATCCAAAAGCACCCAAATACAAATTTTCATGGAAATCGCTTGATATTTTCAGTTTCTGGCCGCCATCTTGGGTCCGCCATTTTGAAACTCGCGAATAAAAAATAGCCTATATGTTGGGCCGGACTATGTACTAACTTCACCCAAAAAATGAAAATGATTGGATCCACCGTTTAGGCGTGATGGATTACCTGGTGTTCAAACATCTTAGTCGCCATATTGAATCCGCCATTTTGAATTTCCAAATTTCGAACGTAGATTCGCAATAAGGATATCCAAAAGCACCCAAATACAAATTTTCATGGAAATCGCTTGATATTTTCAGTTTCTGGCCGCCATCTTGGGTCCGCCATTTTGAAACTCGCGAATAAAAAATAGCCTATATGTTGGGCCGGACTATGTACTAACTTCACCCAAAAAATGAAAATGATTGGATCCACCGTTTAGGCGTGATGGATTACCTGGTGTTCAAACATTTTAGTCGCCATATTGAATCCGCCATTTTGAATTTCCAAATTTGTAACGTAGATTCGCAATAAGAACATCTAAAGGCACCCAAATACCAATTTTCATGGAAATCGCTTGATATTTTCAATTTCTGGCCGCCATCTTGGGTCCGCCATTTTGAAACTCGCGAATAAAAAATAGCCTATATGTTGGGCCGGACTATGTACTAACTTCACCCAAAAAATGAAAATGATTGGATCCACCGTTTAGGCGTGATGGATTACCTGGTGTTCAAACATCTTAGTCGCCATATTGAATCCGCCATTTTGAATTTCCAAATTTCGAACGTAGATTCGCAATAAGAACATCCAAAAGTACCCAAATACCAATTTTCACGGAAATCGCTTGATATTTTCAATTTCTGGCCGCCATCTTGGGTCCGCCATTTTGAAACTCGCGAATAAAAAATAGCCTATATGTTGGGCCGGACTATGTACTAACTTCACCCAAAAAATGAAAATGATCGGACTCGTCGTTTAGGCGTGATTGAGCAACAAACAAACAAACAAACAAACAAACAAACAAACAAACAAACAAACAAACCAACTTTCGATTTTATATATATACATGATTATAAATTTAAAATTTGTATCTTTAGACAATAGTAATAAAGATAAGAAAAAGCAAGAGAAGAACGATATCAATGAAATGAAAGATCAGGAAATTGATGAAGATCATATAAATCCATATCATAATGAGTTAGAAGAGCCACCAGAGCCAGAAGAAATGGATTTAGGCGATAATTGTAATATTGATGAAGAAAATGCTAATGATGAAAATGAACAAGAAAATCCTTTTGACATCGATACAATGAAAGAAAATATGAAGGAAACTGAAGAGGAAGAAGAAACTGAAGAAAATAATGAAAATGATAATGAGGAGGATGATAAAGAAGAACAGAACAACGATGATGCATCTGATTCTGAACCCGAGCCAGAAGCAGGAACCAAACGTGATGAAGCCGAAGAAGAAAATGTTAACGAGGAGGATAAAAATGAAGACAAAGTTGATGAAACCCCAGGAAAAATTAATGAAGATAAAGATGAGGAAGTGGAAGAGAAACTGGAAGACGAGGAGAAGGAAAATCAAAATCCTACGGAAGATTATCATCATTCTGAAGACAAACCCACTAAGGAGGAAAACGTCGAATCAGTTCCGGAAGAAAATCAAAAAGGCTCTGATGACCAGGTTTGTTCAATTAATATATAATTTTGAAATATTTTTTTCCATTTCCTGTCTTAAGATTCAAAATAACGAGAACGACAAGGATGCTAAACAGGATCAAGAACTAGATACACAAGATACAGGAGAAGAAAATGAAGGAGTTGGTGTAGCAGAAAATGATGTTAGTTACCTATTTTTAATCGTCACAATAAAAGTAACTTATCTTTTCTATTAAGATATCGGATCGTGGACACCAAGGAATCGCAGAAACTAAAGAGACCAAGTCTAGTGAAAACCAAGATAATCAAGTTAATAAAAAAGAGAAACGTAAACAGGGGAATACTAACGAAGATAGGACATTGGGCGAATCTGATAAAAACAAAGTAAAGCAATTGAAAACCGTTGACACCCCCAAGGATCTACCGAATAAAGAAGAAGAAAACGATAAAGACGTAGAAGCTGAAGAGTATCAGCATGTAAAGGAACCTAAGCAAAGCGATAAAATTACTTTAGATAGCGCAACAGAAGAGCAATCGAAGAAGATCCAGCATTTGCAGGATGAAAGTGAAGTCAATGAGGAAGAAGAGAATAATGACGAGCT
The DNA here is from genome assembly GCA_959613345.1 of Tolmerus cingulatus. Taxonomy (NCBI): domain Eukaryota; kingdom Metazoa; phylum Arthropoda; class Insecta; order Diptera; family Asilidae; genus Tolmerus; species Tolmerus cingulatus. The sequence continues at coordinate 18,173,379 of OY390708.1, read as the reverse complement.
AATGGATGTCGATGAAAATGAGGAGAAACAAGAAGATTTTGAAAATATTCCTAATATCGAAGCGGAACGTACGGAACAAAAATCAGAAAAACCATCAAAGTCAGAAAAGACGAAGGAAAAATGCGAAACCGCTGAACCTATGGAAGTTGAAGGAGAAATAATTGATACATTCACAGTACCACGTTCTGACGACACCACTGCTCATTGCATGTAAGAATTTTCATAAATTAATATTAATTACAAAAAAATAATAAGTTCTCATATTTAGAAAGGATATTTTACTTGATACAAGTGCCTCACATGAGTTATCTACCATCGAAACTTTGGAGCTTAGAAACACTTACCAAAACCAATTATTAGGAAACCAAGCTGTATTTCCTCTGAGTATGTTATGAACGAATTTGTTTTTAATTTATTTTTTAAATTATAGGTTCTTCCACATCAAGAAGATTACGAGGAATGGCAGCTTATTTCAAGCAGAATGCTTCCCAACGCCCGTGAGCTCTGTGAGCAACTCCGTCTTATTTTAGAGCCAACGAAGTGCACAAGACTTAAAGGAGACTACAGAACAGGCCGCCGTATCAATATGAAAAAAATAATTCCTTATATCGCCTCTCAGTTCCGAAAAGATAAAATTTGGCTAAGAAGGACAAAGCCGGCGCAGCGAGATTATAAGATCACGATTGCCATAGATGATTCAAAGTCGATGCATCACAATAATTCGAAATCCCTAACTTTGCAGGCAATATCTCTAATATCGCAAGCTTTAACTTTATTGGAAAGTGGAAAACTTAGTATCATATCTTTTGGAGAAGCACCAGAAGTGATTCTAAACAGTAGCGAACAGTTTGATGGACCACGATTAGTGAGATCGCTAAATTTTTCACAGAACCAGAGTAAAATTGCTGAATTACTAAATTTCGTTCGAATTGCAAGCTCTGAAGAAGGTTCATCGGATAATGATTTATTCGAAAATTTACTCATCGTCCTAAGCGATGGTAGAAATATTTACAGTGAAGGTGAACAAAAGGTGAGTAAAATAAAAAAAACGTTCGATCACAATTCTTAAAGAATATTATTCTTTCATAGGTTCGTAATGCTATAAAATTAGCTCGATTACAAAGGATTTTTTTGGTGTATATTATTATTGACAATCCAGAGAATAAGGTATGAGTCCCGCAATATAATTTAATAACGTTTTTATCAACTGTAATTTTGTTACAGCATTCAATTCTGGATATTCGGGTGCCTAGCTTTTCTGCTGATAAAAAGACTATTTCGATGAAGTCTTACTTGGACGTTTTTCCATTCCCGTACTATGTTATCGTACGTGATCTTGGTCAACTACCAACCGTTCTTAGTGAAGCGATGAGGCAATGGTTTGAACTAGTAAATAGTGAACAGTAACATATAAGAGTTCATGAATTTTGAATGTTTCTTGTGATATTTTTCGTTGAGGAAAAATGAATTATGAATTATTGTTCTTATATTATTATAAATTAAAATACTTCGAAAAAAATCTACTTTTGTCACTTTTCCCAAAAAGTCGAAATACATTCATGCATCATCTTCATCGATGGGAGAAAAAGTCTAGGTGCAAAGGACATTAGAATAATCGAATTTTTTATTATGATCTTTTTCCGTAAAATTTACAATTGCTGGCAGTTATATTAAGTGCGGTATTATGAAATTCTATAATTTATGCCATAAAATGTTATGTGTTAAATTGTCAATAAATGAAAAATATCAAACTAAGCATTTGGACGTGGTTAAGCAACAAACAAATAAACTTATGATTTTATATACATATTTATTAAAAAATAAAGGTCCAGTATTAATGAAATAATATCAAAACTGTGACTTTTAAAGTTTTTTCTTCACAGCATTAAATCGAAAGCAAACATAATTTCATCGCGTTGAAATAAAATATTATCATCTTCTAAAAATCTTTAAACATGGAGTAATAAATATAGCTTTAAGTTATGGAAACTTTCACTTGCTTAATTCAATTGGTCGGCAATAAAGTGCTTTCGAAGTCTTTAAGAGTTGATAATTCAATTGGAGTGAAATGTGTACTGATTTTTGGTAGTTGATTTTTTCTGTGGAAATAGAATATTTAATACTAGTAAAAAAATTTATCATTAGCGATTACATTATTGCTTTGCAATAGTCTCGGATAATAAGACGTGTAAACGGTGCCAGGTATTTTAACACCTTTAATCTATTTATTTTTCCATTTGCTGCAATTTTTTGAACTTTCTGTTGGACGATGGCAAGCACATTAACAATCGATATGAAACCTACCATTTCTTGGTTTGATGAATGTTGTTCAATTAAATTTAAATATTTTTCTAATATCATCTGCAATTAAATTTTACATTATAAACCGCCTATTTGTATTCTTATAACATACCTCGACTGTAGCTTCCTTCTTCTCTCTGTCAACCAGCATGTTAATTATAATGCCAAATACACGGGTAAATAGTACGCCTTCCTCTTCGGTACAAGATCTGCTTTTTAGAATTGCCTTCACAAATTCAAATAACTCATTTTCCAAATAAGTAATCTGCATTTGAACAGGTTTAGTATTTACATTCTTTTTTTTATTCTAAAACGTTAATAAATTTAAATAAACTTAAAATCTACTCACATATCCGTAACGAATCATTATTACGCATAGTTCTTTCCGTGCAGGTATTCCAATATGATATTGGTGAAGTTCAGTGCAAAGGCTCAAAATTTCTTTTTGCTCTTGTATACCATATTCTAAAAACAATCAAAATAGAATACAAATCTGTGTTTAAAAGTAATCTACCTTTATTAGAAGAATGAGTAGATCGTTCAACAAAATTTAAAATCATCAAATATCGTTCGGTAGTAATTTTTATACACATAAGCTTCAAATTCTCATTGTTGGTGTAATGAAACATTGGTTGCGTTATTAACGTCACAGATATCAAAGCTTCGTAGGCCTTTCAAATAGAACAAATATGTATAAAGATTTGGATGTATTCCGAAATGAATAAAATACATTTATTATAGTTCACTGCTACCCTACATTAATCGTTAATGTTGCTTTATGCATTTGTAAATTGCTCAACCTACCGCTTTCTTGTAATATTTATTTTGGTTCCCGTGCTGAAATATTGTTTCAAGAAATAACATAAACTGCTTAATGTTTTCTTTTACTTCCGCAATGGGGATATAATTTTGTATTTCCTCTGGGTATTGTAAATAAAAGAGCACAATTCTTTTAAATATGTTACACATGAGCAAAATTGCTTCTGATGCTACGAAAAAATACCATTTAGTTTTGAAAATGCTTGTCGTTTTGCTTATTGATATTTACTTTCTTTTGTACATCCAAACATTTGGAAATAATCTCGTTCTAAGTAATATTTCTGCATTATTTTAAAAACTGTCTTTATGGTGTCCTTGTCAAAATATCTCGCATTGACCACAATAACAACCATATTACAAACGTAATGTTGAATGACCTTTCTGCTATTTTCCTCGACCTGAAACTAAAACGACAAGATCAAATTAAAGTAAAAATGAGAATTTCATAAGAAAATACTACCTCGTTTCTTTCCCATTTTAAAAATTCGCTCTTAAACATTTGTAACGTTTTGGCTGCAGTTTCACAGACTAGCAAGGTAATGTCACCAAATTTCAGGTCGACGAATGTGTCCAATATATGAAATATGTTATTTTGTACCTCATATCCGTGGTTGACTCTTAAAAATGTGTCACATAAAATAACTGTCGCGCGGTTAAAATACTATAATATTGATGTTAAAACTCTGGATCTGTTTATGCGTAGTCTATAAAATTACCTTTAAATCTCCAATAAATTCTGCGCTATAAAGATTAACATCAACTATAAGAAAACTTTCCAAAAGTATTGCGAAGGGGTATTTTTGTTTCTGAAGGTTTTTTAGAAGAAGAGGAAGCCTTTTCAATAAATACAAAATATCATCTTTATACAAATCTAAAAAGCAATTCCATATTAAATAAATGAGAAAATTAAATAAATTCACTTACCAAAATTAGCTTGCATTTTTTTAGTTACTGATATAATGAAATGGCACACTATTATGTTTGACCTTGCTTCCTCGGCAAGCAATGTAAAAATATTTTTAAAACTCCGCATATATTCAAATTCCCATAAATTGTCTATATAGTCAGATAGCTTATGCAAAGAAGGCTAGAACAACATATTTTCAAACAAATGTCTACAGAATCCATGCATTTCTCACCTGATATTGGAAGAAAAATTCCAAAATTTCTATAAGAATTTCACCTTCGTTACTAGTAATTTTCCTCAATCTTTTAAGAAAAAACTTCGCCGCTAAACTGTTTATATTTTTATTGTTGTGAAACATTTTAAAATATATGAGATTATATCGCGCACATGACCAAGAGGGAATAGTGCGAACATAACTAGGGAAAAAATGATATTTAAAATATAAAAAAAGAAAATTTATGAAAATACTCATGAACACAGGAAACGACTTCAAAAGTTTCCTTAACAATATTAATTGATTTTTGAAACATAAGTTCGAATAACATGAGACTCGGCTCTGATGACGCAAAGTAATCTGCGACCATTTGTTTTTCTTCCTCCAGTAGCGCATCAAGGAAAATATTTTTGATAATTTTCAATATTTGTACATTTGTGACTACGTGCTTTTAAAAAATAAACTTATTATGAATCATGGTTTTTAATTTTGCAAAGTACCTGAATTTTAAGCCCTTCGGTGTAAAGTGGAAGCAGTAGAGATAGATTAGCAACATTGCACCGCGGAGTTACAACACACATTTCCTCTGTGACTTTTTTGCAAAGTACAGGATGCCTGAAATCAGAACAACGTATGTTATCAGTTTCGAAAAATGGATACAAAAAATAAATATGATAATAGAAATTCAATTAAGCACGTTTTGATTTGAACGGTCCTAATAAAATACACTATATGCATGTGTTGCGCCTAATTTATAGGAAATATTGCATAACAAAATTCTACTTGGCACATCATCAGAACCGTTTGGTACAAGATTTTACTTGTAAAGATTATAATATTATTTGTTCAAAGGAGCAGCGTAGTCGAATCATCCAGAGCTCTTGATCGATATTTAAAATCCGTGCCTGAAGACGGCAGTTTCTTCCTTCCTGGAAGGCAGTCAAGATTGTACCTTTCAGGAAAGACAAGGAGTCAACGGGGTTCCCCGGCTGTGGATGCTCGACTTTTGGAGAAGCTGCTGGAGTCTCGTCTCCAAGCAGTCGTCGAAGCTATCGATGGCTTTGGTCGACGATACATGTTATATAAGAGGTAGTCAACGCAGCTCGGGCTATCATCCGGAATCGTCTTACGAAGAAGCATGCTCCGATGTTGGTGGAAAAGAGAGTAGGATGAATGCCTGTCCAGATAGCCTGCGATCAAGTCCCTCGGGGTAAGTTTCGATAGTAGACTCACCTTCTGGGATAAAGTTAAGGGCCAAACCGACAAGGCGGTTGCGGTAACAATAGCGTTAAGCAGGGTGATGAGCAACATTGGTGGTCCCGGGCGCGGTCTGTGAACCAGTAATGCCAGCGATCGTGGGGTTCATATCTGTGGCCAATGGCCCCATGGACAAGGAACGGCAGTTCGTCTACCGGGAGAAATCTGTCCTGGGGGGGTGTAGCCACAAGGGTGATCCGGGTTGGGACCATGATATACTGGGACGGAGATAGCAGATTCGGGGGGCCGGTGGATACCTGGCTGAGGTGAGGGTGCGCGAGTATTTCCGGAACTTCCTCTATCGTATGGGGAGGGTCCCAAACACATCTTACATATATTGTGACTCCTTTTCACCAGAAGGAAAGTGACAACATTAAGAGTTCCTAAGCGAACCCTTGTTGGCTTATTTTCAGCGGAAATGGACACAACATATTTTATGCTTAGGGTACGTATAAGAATTATTTTATTTAAAAGGGAACTACTACGAAAATTAAACTTGTCCAGCGTGGCTTAAAGCTTAAGCTATATAAGGCTTATAAATTGAATTGCGAAATAGACATAAAAAGAAAAAAGAAAACTGTACCTCATTCCAGCCTTAATAATTTCGAGCAGAGAATCCCAATACTCTGCTAGATTTAGACGCTTCATATCCACCAAATTGTTGATTAAACTAATATAAAACGGAATGCCTGTAATAAGAACAATTGTTAATACGCACTAGAATAAAGTTGGATCCATTCTCAGCATGGCGTCACGTACTCAATAAAGACAACAGAGTCTGCGTATTTTCGTCGTTCTTTAGAGCTTCAAGGAACTTTATAGGGGCTGTGAACCAATCCTGGTTTAGCTCCAAAAAATTAATTTCCACTGCCAAACGTACGACCTCTATGATAAAATCCCGATAATCATCATAGTCCTTGCTATCGTAGTCCGTCCGGAGCTAAAGTTAAGTTTTTAAGACAGAAAATTTAGATGCGGAGAGTGCCATTTACCAGATTATAGCGCACCGCCGTAAGCAGTCTATGGAAACACGGATCTCTGGCCATTCGAGGTGTTACGATAAAATCGACACCCATCATGTCCACAATTAGTTGCAGAAAGGCCTGCGCAGTGGCTGCGGTATTTTCTGGGGTGCTTTCCACCATAAACTGAAGCACGTGAAACGCAACATCCTGCAAAGCAGAAATTTATTGAAAAATACACACTTACTGCATGATAACAGAACAAATCGTACATAATCTTTGGATTTTAGAAGAGAAGAAATTCTCATTTTTACAACTGCGCAACAAGCCAAGTCCAAACTCACAACTCACTACAAATCCTTCTCGTCAACTTCGAGTTTCCGCAGGAAGTTAAATTTAAATGGATTCGAAAATCAAATGTACGTTCATGACTTTTATTTATATCTTATCCCAAGGTTTACGGCTTATCAATATTTTTCTATTCTGTTATTGTAAATTGTAAAAGATCAATTTCGTAGCCATTGATTTCAATTAAGTATTTTATTCAAGGTAGATAAATTAATTGTCTAGGAAAGTTCAATAGAAAAATGTTTAAGTGGTTTTGAGAAAAATAAATTGAAATGTAATTATAACTATTATGTATTTTTCACATTTTTGAGAATTTTATCAAGTTTTTCAAATTCAAGAGGACCTTTCCAAGCGCTTTTCGATATAATTTCACTCGGAATACAGAAAAATTCCAACTAAAGGAATACAGAACAATTCTAACTAAAAGAAGTCTAAAAACTTGTAAATGGTCGAAAACTATTTTTTTAGAAGAAGAACAAGGCACACGTTAAACGGTTAAACCAATTTTTGACAGTTTGTTCCGCTGTCAGTTGCATCCATCACAACAAGAATTCTGCCTGTGGTGCTTCGGTGCTTCCTTTACTCGAATAAACTTAAGTAATTAGTTCTTTTAACTGAAATATAATTCAAAATGACGGCAGACGTTCGAGATATTTTGGAGCTCGAAAGGGATCCAACTCCGGAAGTGACAAAGGAGTCTTTGATGTCAACAAAAAAGAGGAGTTTTGAACGGTGAGCGCTCTTCTTTTTTTTCTATACATAAGTAGCTAACTAGCTTCAGTTGCAGCACAAAAACTAGCAAGAGACCTGAGGGAATGGCCAGGGAGGTTTTTGCTCTTCTCTACAATGATAACAAGGATGCGCCACCTTTACTGCCTACTGATACAGGTAAAGTATCATTTTTAGGGAAATGAACAAATCGTTCAATGGAATGTAGGCGCACCGCTCTCCTTTAAGATATTTTAAGTTTATTTTATTCGAAACTCAGTTTCCTTAAATAAACTCTTATTACTGCAGTATTCCACTTAAAAGCCCGCTCAACTAGGTAAATGAGAAAAAGTACGATGCGTCGTTTCCCGGCAGCAATTTCATGTGAAAGTCGGCTAGTTTACCCCTCCCGCGGGAGTAGAAGTAGAAGCTGTTAAATAAAAATTTGAAAAAAATATAGTTTATGTAAGCATCAAGCTTCTGAACAAAGAATTTTAGGAACACTTATTTTCAGTCAATAGCATTGAATTTAACGCTAATGCTTTCGTTTACGGTATAGTTATATAAGTGGTTACATAGGTACACATGCATATTGAAAATATATTTACTATTATAATTGATTTAGGACGTTTCAAGATAACTTGTTTTGAATTACTTTTTAAACTTATAGCAAAAAGTTGTTAAATACCATGCTAAAAGAAAGTATAATACGTTTACATTTTTGTTATTTTGTTTGTGTTAATAATTACTTTATCAGAACTAAAATTACCCTTTTTGAATAGCGCTGGGCATCGGTTCTGGTTATAAACAAGCCAAAGCTCGTTTGGGGATGAAAAAGGTCCGAAAGTGGGAATGGGCTCCTTTTACAAATCCAGCCAGAACAGATGGAGCAGTTTTTCACCACTGGAAACGAGCTTCAGATGATCAAAGAGAGTATCCATTTGCAAAATTCAACAAGCAACTCAATATTCCCATTTATACGGTGAATGATTACAATACACACCTAAGGTCGAATCCTGCTAAGTGGACGAAGGCGCAGACAGATCATTTGTTTGATTTAGCTAAAAGGTAGTCCCGAATATAAATGTATGGTTATTGTAAATAAGAGAAAAAATATGTCCTTAGATTCGATTTAAGGTTTATCGTAATGGCTGATAGATGGGATAGATCCAACTATGGAATTAAAACAGTGGAGGATCTTAAGGAGCGATACTATGAGGTCGTTGGTATTCTAGCAAAGGTATAATAGATATTTAATTTTTTATAAACAATACGGATTGTATGATGCATGGAATCCTTTTACTTCCAGATTAAAGGAAATGGCGATAAAAAGGTTTACGTGTACGACGCGGAACATGAAAGAAAACGAAAAGAGCAACTCAAGAAACTGTTTGATCGGACGCCCAAGCAAATCGAAGAGGAACAAATGCTCTTGAATGAATTAAAGAAAATAGAAGCAAGAAAGAAGGAGCGAGAACGTAAAACACAAGATTTACAAAAACTTATTTCTCAAGCCGATCAAGTCAGTTATTCCTTTATATTTTTAAATACAATTAATTTTAATAACTACATAATGTAGCAAGGTGAAGCGATGCAGAATTCGGCAACTTCCCGAAAACATGAAAAAAAATTCTACAAAAAGAAAATACAAAATCAACCAAGGCCGTCAAAAGTGGATTCTGTTGTTAATGTATGTGCGAAATGGAAAAGTTGAAAAATAAATTAATATTCAATTTTTACAATTGCAGGCAGTAGAGTCAGCAGGAATTAAGTTTGCTGATTTACGAGGCTCGGGCGTTTCGTTGCGATCGCAAAAAATGAAGTTGCCTGCGAATATTGGACAGAAAAAGACAAAAGGTCTCGAGCAAGCAATACAGGAGTTTAAAGTTGGTAAGTACGAAATTAAATCCTTTAAAAGGTTACATTCTGTTAAAAAAGCTATGAAATATTTGTCCGTATGATTCTTTAATTTGTACCATTAGAATAAGATTTGGCAGAAAACAAGATAAACTTATTTTATTGTCTAATAAATTTTAATTTTCAAATTATTAGATCCAGCCCCACCTCCAACGGAGGAGATTTGCAACGCTTTCAATGAGTTACGATCCGATATGGTTCTTCTATGTGAACTTCGTACAGCACTGTCAACTTGCACTTTTGAATTGGAAAGTTTGAAGCATCAGTATGAAGCATTGTGTCCCGGGAAGGTGAGCTTGATGAGTATTCATTTTATTTATTAAACCTAATACTAATAATGTTGCAGACTCTCAACATTCCTGCTTCTCTAGTCTCAACCACAGACGATACGAAGCCGTTTGAAAATATTATTGATGTTGTGGGGTCTCCATATGTGGGACATAATTAGTAGTGTAAATGTATTTTTTTAGAAAAAGTAAACGAGAATAAAGTCAGCGATTTGTTAATCGAAATATGTATTCCCATTTGTTTTACGGAGAAAAACGGAATTATTATTATTATTATTTTTTTTTTTTGTAAATGGTCGTGGAAATACTGTCCACGTAAAAATTTATATTTTATTTCACTTACTGAGCTTTACAAGCTTTCTTTTACAGTCTTTAGTTTATTATTCTCTTATTATTGTTTATAGCACTTCTAAATTTTTAGATTTCTTATAAATTTGGAGAACTAAAATCCAAATAAACGTAATATTTTTAACATCTGAAAACGATGCTCGTAATGGTTCCTATATCTTATGTTTTGTAAAAAGGAGTTCGATCTTGAAGTAAATATAAAGATTTAATAATATGCAAATATAATAAAAACTTCAAATATTTTTATGCAACGAGCCATCTAATTTCCATTTGTATCAAAAATGCAATATGTGATAATAGTCTCCTGGAAGAATGATTTGGGGCAATATGGAATTTTTGTTTTTTAATAGAGAAACAAGTTGTTACTTATCTAAATTAAAAGACGATTCCTTATTTTAAATTTTGTACATACATTTTATATATCTAGATCAGCTGCATAAGAAAGGGCAGAACAGGTATGTTTTTTAAGTATCAAATAATTAATTGTTGATTGCATGAATAATAAGTTTATTGACAGCGAACAACAGGGGGAAGTATGGAAGCCAATCGAACCTATTAGCCATAATCCCAACCACTCCTCAGGTAAGCCATTGTTCGTTAATTAATTGGAGTCGAAGGCATCAGTAAGCCAGCAAACGGTTTTCCGACTTCCGATGACCAAATTTATTCATGCCGAACGCAAACGGAAGGTGGATGGACAAACACGTTTCCGATCCCCCTGCCGCCGGGGTCGCCTCTGGTCAGCGGAGTCCGCGAGACCTCACTGGACCCGGGCAGAGCCTCCTGCCAACTGTGACGCGGTTCGCGGGGCCTCTCCAGACGGCCTCCCCAGGCAGCCTGCCCACTCGCCGCGCCCGACACCACCGGCGCACGTTCTTACCTCTAATTCTCCACCTGGATCTGCCTACCTGCGCCGCGGCCGCCGTCGTTCGTCACTGGAACTGGTCGGCTCCGGATATTCGTGGCTGCGGTCCCAACCTGCACCTCCGCATCTCGATCGTCAGCTTCGAGCCTTTCTGCACTTAGCGCGATCAAGATCAGTGCTTCAGGCAACGCTGAGTGGTTCAGGCACAGCTCTCTGGACCTCTGACGCCGCGCAGTTATTTTTCTCGAGTCGAGTTGCGCAGATCGGCGATCTTTGGGTGTTCAACTTACAGACCTTAACTTAGATTTTCGGAAGTGTGGGCTTCGAAGTGCCACTGCGCCTCTTCCGATTCTTCCGATCGTGGTTCTGGTGGGAAAAAAATGATTGACTCCTTATCGACTCAGGAAGTGCGTCGGGCTCCTAGTGTGATTAGGCCCACGAGCTGCGAATTTTAAACACATGTATTAATTGTGCAAGTGCTGTTCAATTTTATTTGGATTATTGCCCTTTTGGATATAATGCGGATTGGAAACATGGATTTCCGGTAAGTTTTCAATGATTCATTCTTTTTACCTGATTCTTAGATTTTTCCTGTATCTACACATTTCTTTTAATGAATCATTCTATTTATACGTTTCCAAGTTTTTCATATTTTTCTGTAACATGCTAAAGCTAACACAGTATTTAGTAAATAATAATAAATAGCACATTTTATGAGCATTACTCATTTTTCATTTTCTACAAAAATATTTTTTACATTTTAGTTTTTTCGATTGGTGCCCAAATTAGTCATTTTAAGAATATTTTCCAATTCCATTTTTGATATGTATTACATCATTTTTTTACGAGCGAAATGATGCAACACTGTTTTATTAACATTATTATTATTAAGTCTTACTGGAGTATTTAAATAAATAACTAAATAACCTTAAAAGTGTAATTCTCCAGCACAGCTACATCAAATTTATCTACATCTACATTTTAGTTATTTCCATTTCACGAAAATTGTCATAATTTTAAAGTTAAACGTTGGATATCGTTTGCTTTGCTGTTTTATTGATATTAGAAAATATATTTATAATTTAGCGTTGAAACAGAATCAAATTTTACGATAAAAATATTATCACTAACAATACATAATTTTTATCGGGCATTCCAATACATCATTCGATATTTTTATTGGTTAAACACTTATTTTTAATACTTGCAATTACACTAGCTTGTTCTCAATAAAAACCAATCAATTTAAAGTGCGAATTATGCTCTTTAAAGAACAAATTTCTTTTGTAAATTGGATAGTTACCCAAAAGGGAGAACTAGTTTATTTAAACATAATTTCATTAACTGGCTGATTTGTGACTTGATTATATTGAGTAAAAATGCACTGTGTAACGGTAACACACTTTTTCAACATTTTGTTCATTGTGTTTCGTCTTATGGGAGAAAATATCGTTTTTTTTATTTAATTTTGATGTAAATCTTATATGAATGAATTAAATATGAGATATTATGAATGAATTAAAATATGAGACTAGAAAAAGAAAATGATTGAGTTTGTATAGGTTTTAATGAGCGGAATAATTAATTCTAAGATATGGTCTTGTATTGTGGAAGCAATCAATTAATGTAGTTATATCTGCTTAAAACTCGTCTTAAGAAACTAAGTTTACAAGGCAAAAGGCTTTTGCTGTTCAAATGAACCCTGTAATTGCTAAATGAGTCATTCTCAAGAAAAATCGATTAACTACACTAATTAAAATTTTATTAATTTAATTACATGCTTACCTTTTAAAGTTCAATTATATATATTTGATATTCCGATTCTTATATTGGGAATGGTGGTTGGTTGCGACTATACCTAATCTATGAAAAATAGAATTATACATTTAAAGTTATTTGTTTTCTGGGCACTTGATGAAGGGTATTTCGAAATTGGTAAACTTTATTTATTACCCCAAAAAATAAACAGTTTATCAATACGTTTCAATCGAATAGTTCACATAACACAACAGAAAAATAAAGTAAATGTAGTTCAGAGAAAAATTAAAAAGTAATACCGAATTCGTTTCCGTTGCGGCAAAAATCAAAAGGTAATAAAGAATTTTTTACACCCTGAATCAAAACCGTGAAGGAAAGAGGTGCCAACGCCGGAGGATGTAACGAAGCTAATCTCTGATGATAGGTGATAACCATCGCATCGTCGTAGCCCAGCAGCATATTAAGACTCAAGGGAAAATTTCGTTTGTCGTCTACCTCGAAAATCCTACGTGAGATTCTGCGTAAGACTCACCGCCCGGCCGCTACTAGTTCAAATGCATTTCCGCTCAAACAGGTTTCTGATTATCATAAAAGGGCAACAATACACAGGAACTGGCCACAAAGAGTCGCTGTTTACCTCCGTAATAGGTCAGGGTGTGCATAGCAATAAATCCCAATAAACGTACTCTCCGAGGTGGCACACGGCTCATTAGAGTGCCGAAGACTTCTGCCGGATCAAAATATGGGAGAAATTCAAAATTCAAATCGACTCTTGAGGAGTTGAGAAATTGAGGATGGGTTGAGTGAGGATCCGCAGGCGGTTGAAGACGATGTTGCCCATCGTTAACCACCCACCTTCGTTTGACAACATTTTTAGAGTGCTTTTCATTTTCACTGGCACCGATTCAACATGCTGGCTCTATGCTTTTTGGTTCGCAACATCAAATTCTGTCTATGGGGCTCTGAGTGGAGTTTCTTCTGGAGCCGCACAGCTTCAACTCAATTAACATTTGGTGAGTTTAGCGCTCGCCTCTATTTGGGTAATTAATTCAAATTTATGTAGATATTCGTAATGTGGGAGCACTCAATGTAAGAAGTCAGTTTGAGCAAGCGAACGCTGTGAACCGAGCCTTGTAGTGACAATGCTAAGTAGATATTATTAAAATGCACGGCGTCTTTTCTGGCTGACAAATTGTTTAAGTGGTGCTAAGGCACGCTTGCAAGCCCGACTTTGGTCCGGTCAAAAGAATTTACACACTTTGACATGGCAAGCAGCCGCTCACTTTCCTTTTAATTAAGAATTGAATAGGAACTATTTTGATTTGCTTTATGCATTTTTATTATTCGACTTATACTGAAAATCGAACACTTTATTACATAATAGACTGATTACAATCTACTCACGTATTGTCTAGAATAAAATATTAAATGTTTCAAAAAAATATACTTAAAGTTATAATAGAATTACTCACGATAATTATGTTAATATGCTTTTTAAGACAATTTTGCAAATTTAAGAAAATTTACGTTTTTCAGCAAAAATTACATCAATAAATGCTTTTAATTAAAGAAAACGTTAAAATCCAAGTGTAGTTTTCGTAATTAATGCAATAGAAAATGCGTTTTCGACGATGTGTAACTTTCAGCTTGCATCAATTCGTTCGCATATTTCTCTACATTTCTATTTTAAGAAACATAGTTTCAAGAAAAATGCCTTTAAGTTTTGAATTAAAATTTAACAAAAGAAGTAGAAAATAGTAACAGAAAAAACGACCTCTTTAGAGTGGTGTTACTCCTTAAATAACCTGAAGTTTTTAAATAATGAAAAATACAATAAAAATAAAAGAAATAGTGGAACAAACGCCAATTACAATGAATTACATATTAAATTAGCCTTTCGAGTGTTTACTATCGGTGCACTGGACTTTTTAAGATAATATTAAAATTGTTATATTGATTTACACATTCAAAACCAAACGTATGCAACTCTACCGTAGATGTAAATATGCAAATATGTATGTAGTACAAGTATTTGCTTGACATGTTACGCATTTCTAAAATATTCACTGCTTAAGTGCTTCGAGTGCAAAAGGTTAAGTGTTAAATTCCATCAAATAATTATGCCTCATTGAATTTCGTCAAGCGACTCTGAGAAGCAGACATTCCTTATATTTGTTTTATGAAGATATTTTTTTATGGAAAATTTATAAATAAATTAGTATTTGTTTAACAAGTTTTTAGTAGTATTAAGTCAATGCTCTTATTAGAATATGTTATATGTGTGAATTGGCACATAACTCAGTAAGAATTTGTGTTATTATATTATTAAATTAGGATTTTAAAAAGATCAGATAACAAAACAGTCAGACATTTATTTAGTTAAGACGAATCTATAAATGATGAGAATAAAGTAAACTTCCATATAATGTTTAATAATAATTTAAATTAGCTGATTTACGAGGAAATGTTTTTCTGTTTTTTTTTACTGTTAATTACACATCAAAGCTCGTTTTTTAGAAAATTATTTTATAACATCACAAAGGATAAGTGAATATAAATCAGTAATTAATTAATAAATAAATATATGATGGTGATATCGCTCACCAATTATATTTTTAATTATCATTTATGAATTATTGATCGTATATTTGTGGCTGTGTCGTTGTACTGATTGTGAATATACTCTTGTTTGTTGTTTATCTTTTGAAACGATACAGCAGTAAAAAAAATGTAAATAAAAGAATCATTAATGCAAAGGGTAAATACAAGAGTATTATATAGAGATTATTGAGAGAGCTACATATTATTATTACGCAATTTTTAACGGAAAAGTTTGTTCACATTGAAATATTTATGTACGTCATACGTTTCCTTTTTCATTAAGTAGAAATTTATACTACATATTTTTAACTCTATAGGAAAGGAGGTCAAATTTTGAATTTAATCTTTTTGATCGCCAGACTCATGCCATGCATAACGAATTAAATACTTAACTAGAAACTAAATTATTGTCGTTTGTTAACTTTGAGCGAAACAACCGTCACACTAGCACAATAAAAAAAATTCAAATAGCCCGACTTGACAAATGAATCACCGGAAGTGCAAGAACCTCGAAGCCAATTATTCAAATTTCATATTTGTATCCAACAGCTCCCTAAAAAAGAGTCGGCGGTGGCTGGTAAAAGAACAATTTTCTAAAATTATGACGATGGCAAGCAATTACTGGCCGAGAGAACACCGTCTTCGCGATGTCTTGGCTATTTACTTAGGCAAATCTGCCCGTGAAAAGAAGCAATTTCTTAGCCGCGTCCGCGCAAGGTGTGTGTGAAGGCAGGTGACACAGCCGCGTTTTTGTTCACCTTTATGGTTTCTCATGGTGCGCTCCTAAGGTAAATTTATCAAGGGGAAGTTTGATTAAAAGGCCAAACAGGAAGCAGATAAGCATGTGCATGTCCTACAGAAGATCGCGGCGGATAGTGGCGGACAAAAGGCCAGCGAGGATGGAGTCTCGAAATTGAATCTCGAGTGCAACTAGAGCGCAGAACAAACGAAACATTAGACTTTTGAGCGAGATTAAATAGTGCTTCTGTTGAGCACATAGTGCGCTAATGGCCGAGGAGCGGATTGCGTGTCCTCGCCTCACTTTTGAATATATTTTAACAAATCCAAGGCGGTGGTGGCGCCTCTGGGCTCCGCTTGGGAACAGTAAGCGTTTGTTCCACGTATGAATGCATCACAAAAGAATAAGCCAGGTCCGCCTTTGAATAGAAAGTCATGTCTGGAACAGGAAATTCCCACACAGTCATTTTGTGTGAGCCGCGCACCACAGGGCACATAAGTATATACCTATTCAGAATATCTCTAGTAAACGCTTGACAGATTTTTATGAGCTCGCGGCTCCACTCGTGGGTGGACGCCACCAACCAATGCTCCTCGAAGACAGCCCTGGGCCTCTTCTGGGAGATAGGTGTAACGCACTTCTACACAACCACTGTCTAGAAGTGGCGGGCTTCCTTGAAGAAGTTTTTGCGGAATGAATGAACGTTAAGATTAGTCGACGACACACCAAAAATACGATATATGCTCATCAGCGCCCGCTCGGCTTTAATCTGATGTCGCTATCGCGGCGGATTATCTCCGGCACTTTAGCAAGACAATTAAAAGCCATACGAAACCGCCTTGGCATGCTAACGAAAAGAGCCGTCAATTCAAAATTTATACCCGAAAGCGCCAATTAATGTCACCTATTAAATTTAATTCAGCGGCAGGGGGAATGATTCCATCGAGGTGCTTGTTCCAAAGCGGAATCACCTCCTCTTCGGGGCAGAGATCAGATCCCAGTGATCCTCCCGCGGCTTTCCCGATCCCGCCATAAAAAATCACTTTGTACATTGTGCGTCCATTGATACAATTCCGAGGTGCGCGCGCAGAGACACCACAAAATCTCGACGCTGCGCTCCATACGGCCGAGGCTTACCTGGATCGGCCCACAATAATTATGTCGATCTACCTACGTACCTTTTCTTACCGGAGATCTCTGTTAAAACTTTGCTGGCTGCTGGGCGACCGCGCTATTCGGCCTGGCGAAGAGCAAAATGAAGAAAATATTTACACCTACACGCGTCGCGTAAATATAGCCTCGTTAGACGACATGTAAGAGCTTCGCCTTGAATTAAGTGGAACGTTAAAGCCTAAGTTTATCATTTTCCACCTAAAAATTCGAAAAACAAGAATTATACGGGACAAAACCCGAACGACTTTTTCTTTATAAGTGTATCTCCTCAGACGAAAATTCAGAGCCGTAAATTGTCCACAGAGGAAGACCTTTATTTAGTCAACATATGGAAATTTGAATTCACTGGAAGAACCACAGGTTCCATTGACTCTGGACTTTGTTGTATTGTAGGGAGAGGCACAGAACGCCACAGGTGAAATCAAACCTACTATGGTTGATCTTGGACATAAAATGTTTTATGTACCAATATTTATAGGGTAAAATTATAGTCTATTGACCTATTTAATGCACACTTCTTTTATGAATCTAATTAAGATCAAATTTAAACGGAAACTGAACTGGTTAGTTTCA
This sequence comes from Tolmerus cingulatus, assembly GCA_959613345.1. NCBI lineage: Eukaryota > Metazoa > Arthropoda > Insecta > Diptera > Asilidae > Tolmerus > Tolmerus cingulatus. The sequence continues at coordinate 18,155,602 of OY390708.1, read as the reverse complement.
AAATATCTAACAATCAATGATTATGATATCAAGAATACAAACGCTGTTTTATAACCATATTTTGGTAGTTATATATACGTACGTAAAACAGTATGAGGAATATTTATTTTCATCAATTAAAAACACAATTTTAATCTTTTATTAAAAGTTGCCAACATTGTTCTAAATATTAAAAATATCTACGCATCCATTAGTCTCATTTGAGTTATGTCCTTTTGTAACAAAATTAAACTTAAAATTTGGTTGGGCGTACCGAAATATTTATTTACACAAAATTCATCGTTGTTATATACAAATAATGAACAAATTTGACTATAAGAAAACGCAAAAATAAAATCAAAAAATTTCAAGGAGAATAAGTAAAAATTTCCGATTAAATGAATTAAAGAGTCAAGTGAAGATCAAATCAATCAATAGAATCAATCAGATCTTTAATGTTTGTTTGAATATTTTCTCTCTTTATGACCTCGAAGAATATTTTCGTGTCAAATATGAATTGGAAATAAATTGGTTTTATTAAAAATAGATACATCAACCATATTCAACAAGAATATTCTAGTAATGAAGTGAATTTTGTGTGCTAATTCAGTAATTGTCTCGCATTGCATTTTGCAATGCCAAAGTTGAATATCGTTAAACGAACTATAAAATAACTCTTTAAAATGCTGCTATAAATTTTCTAAACTAATGACCTTAGATATTTAGTTAAAATACTTAAATGAATTATTCCTTGGGAATGAATTTTAGTTAAACTGTACAAGGATTTGTATCGTATTCTATTTTAGAGATAATTTACATAGGGAAATAATTACTCCTCATTCTTTGAAACAAATTTATATTCGTGACTATGATTTTGATTTGATACGGCAAGCTGTAGAATTTGAAACATTTGTGCGAAACGTGAATTGAATAACAACTACAATTTTGGTACCGAAATTGTATTTATGCAAGGCGTGTATGGATTAAGGAAATCTAATAAAAGTCTCTAATAATGTGTCTTTCGTAATTCATGATTTCTTCTTTGAAAAGAAATGTGGACTGAATAGTAAATTGGATAAGTCAAACCATCTGTAAAATTGTTACGAAAGAAAATTTGTCTTATTAAATGTCTAGATTCTAAAATGTAATTCAGTTCACTTCTAATTTTATTTTGCGTAGAGTAATTCTATAATTAAGAAGCTTCTTTGAATTGGAGCGATAATAATAAAAATCTCTGAATTTTAACCTTTAATATTTACATATATAGAAAAATTGATGGTATAACTTTTTACACTTAAGGTATTGAGAAGTCCATTTGTTCGTATTAATTAAAACGCAGATTATTTAGTTACTATAGTCAAAGAAGACAATAAAAAAGCAAAACAAATGACTAAAACAGGTAACATCTTTTTAATTTTATAGATGGCTTGAATAGGATTTATGGTATTAAGAAAAAAAAAACTTGTTTTCTTAATGAATATTTTCGTTACCTTGTTTGTGCAAGGAAAAAAGTGTAACCATACGCCACCTACGCTTTTTGGAAGATCTCCTCCACAGCCCGGCCAACAGCCAGTGACCACAAAACGAAATCTCCAATGCAAATGAGCTTGCTCAGCCAGCTTTTTCAGAATTGGTTCATCCGATATGTTACAACACGGCGGAAAAATGATCATAGTTTATTTTGACTAAAACGTAAAAATTCAACATCTTATAAAATTGCCTTAACAAATACTTCTTATAAATAACAATAGGTAATAACCGGTACTTAAATATTTCGCCTATGCTGACGTCTCGGGGATTAATTGGGAGAGCCCAGAAATCACAATACAAAGGGAAATGGAAGAAACCATGATTTTAATTAATTTCATAGAGATTAGCATCTTGAGACATCGGGTAGGGTGCGCCCCTGGCACTTTTTCCTCCAGCCCTCCCAGGCCGAGAAACCTCTTTGATTGAAGATTGTTTTGGCGCATCTAACGTCATCTCCGATATCATCGTTTAGGAAATCTGGTGAAATTTTAGATTTAGTTATTTAGGTTTATGTTCTTCGATAAGATCAGGGTACCTTCGCATTTCATATTGCACAGTCCGCCCTTGCGACCTCTTCGACAGTACATCTTGCTGTTTATCTGAAAATTATTTATTTTTATTTAAGAAATCTTACAGTAATCTTATTGTATTATTAACATTATTAGTAAATTATGTTTAGATTTATTTTTTAAAAATTTCATAGAGAAAGAGTAGTAATTTATATGTTGATTTTATGACGGAGGATTAGCAAAAGCAATACCGTTATATGATTATATATCTGATTAACATTTTTGGGTATTTCATTTGGTAGTTAATATTGGATAGATGGTCTGCTAAGAAATGTTGATAGATATGGAAACCTATCACGAATTGTGTTATATTTATTCTGTCTCCAGAATCTACATGATATAGTATGGAATAGTATAGTCATGGGATTTAGTACTGCATCTTTAATCTTTATAAAATTGATCTATTTCGCAATTGAACTACCTTAATATGAGCAATAAAACAAATATACAGATGAATGAATAGAATAACTTTGTATTCTTTCCACTACGTAAAAATAAGGATAGTTCCTTGAAGTCTTCAGCAATTTATTCATTATAAAATATCAAACTAGATCCGTTTTTTTGTCTTAATTTCAACAACACGCTTATTATATGTACACCAAAACAACTATCGTTTTTACAAGGTAACTCAAAAGAAAAAGATACACTTCTGTTAAATTATTATTACTACAAACCTCATATGGTCTGATTAATATTTAAACCTAGGTACCATCGCTTACCTGAAATATTCCGTAGTTTGCACTCTGATTTGTAAGTTCTTTAATCTTCGAAGTACTTCTAGCGCTTTCATTTTCAATAAGACATACCCCTAAAATACGGAGATTTTAGAGATTTTATTAATGCTTTTTGATAAAAAAATGTCAGTTTATGTTATTATTGTACTTACAGTTTGAAAGGAATGTTCTTGAAAAATCAAATCTTATGAGTTCTTTAGCCAGTTGACATCTTGTAAACAATTTCGCTTCAACTTCTGAATCTTTTGTGTTAATTATAAAAATTGCAGCGATTAGGATTGTTGATTTGATTATCTTCATATTGGTTTGTAATGAAATCTACGATAAAAACATCACGTTATTACACACATTAACAATAAAAAAATGGTGAACATAAAAATTTGTTGGTTTTGCAAAAATTGTAGGGTAAAAAGAAATTTACTGTCTTTTTATCTGCATAAAATAGGTATGTAGCACAAAACAAATAAACAGTTTGTCAATTAATTTTAAAATGTACAGGAAAAAGTTAAATAGGTACATGCATATATAATATTATATTCGACGGCCGATATAATGATTATATAAAAAAACACGGTTGGATATTTGTTATTTTTATGAAAAATTATTTATCTTAAACTTGTAAAAGATGTAGGTGGTTGCTTGTGTTTAGTAGTCTGAAACGGAATTTAAATGTTGTCTAAATCGAAATAAAAAGCTTTCCTGTTTTTGTTATAAAAAAACAAATTAGTCGATACGTATACAATAATTGATATGCGTAAAATCGTAGAAACTATAAAAATGAATAAGATTTAAATAGTAGTCTTATCGCTTTTGTTGAGTATAATCCAAATGTCTTTGGATTTTTGATGTGACTAATTCCAAGAATGATAATTTCGAAATCGTCGTAAAACCTTATCATTTCTTAAGATTCTGTAATTTTATACTACCGACGAGTACATACATATATTGGGAGTCGACTTCTTATCATATATTTTCTGAATACACAATTTTTATAAATTACATACATCAATTAAAACAAAGTAGAAATAGAAAGTTTGATTCGAATGGCTCGTTGATAGATAACTTTTGCTCTTGTCTATATTTACACAGTTTCCCAGAAATCAATGCCAGTTATAAAAAAGGGAAATGTATTTTTTAGCAAGATTATTATTTTTTATAAAAACAAATTTAACAGGACCTTAAAACAAGATTGTGCTGTATGTTTCCTGAAATGTTATCTATTCACTTTTTATGTAGGTGATTTGATGATCTGTTAATGAATTAGGCAACAATTTTCAGAGGCGATTATATTAAATATATTAACAACTCCCAAAAATGTTGTTTTGTTAGAAATTATATGTACTCGTATGTCAAAAATTATTTATAAAAGTATCGGTCTTTAAACAGTTCAAATGAATAACTTAAAGCACCTTACAAGTATTCAAAATAAAATGTTTGTTCGTATAGTGGCTTATGTAAAGAACCATCAATTATTTTGCACTAGAAATGATACTGTGCTATATTTTGAAACTTTTTGTTATAAATGACGACACAGATTTATTATCTCGAAAAATTCAGGTATCTACCAGAAAACCATTTTTATTTCAAAAGTTTTTACATAAATCATATCGACGCTATAACAACCAAGGCGTTTGCCTCAAACCTCGGTTTTATACAAAAATAATTTCTTTCATAAATTTTGTCTATGGCGTGTTTTTCAAGTTTCCATAGGTTAAAAAAAGGCCTATTTAAGATTTATTCCGTTTCATTAATTTAATGTAGGCATGATTCATTGTGCTGAACTTCCAAAATAGGCTCTTATCTTTTTGTGTCATGGAGACTAATAATTAGTCTTCTCTATTACTCGATTCAGGTAAATCTTTTGAATATAATGAATTTAAAAAAAAAATTCAGTATACCGTGGAATAAATTCTGTAATGCAAATTCGGGGAAATAACAAATTTATTATGCCACCTCATGTAATAAGTAATTTCCGGAAGGTAGAACAATTGCCTTATTGCATATGCACATTTTGCGATACTGGTTACAGATCAAGTGGTTTATAAAACGTAAGTGGTTAAGTTAATTCATCTTATTCCTAAAATTAAATTACGTCAGTATTTTCAAAATGATCATACCTCTTTTAATTTGAGTGTAAATTTAATGCGATTTATTTATTTATTTACGGTATCCAATAATTTGGTTCCAATTAACTAATAAACACAAAATTGGAAAATGTAATATAAAAAAACATACACTAATAGAAAAATCAAGTCAATCGAATAGTATTTGCACAAATGGTGATTAACTAGTTAATGCTTGATCTTGTTTTCCCCAGCCGAAGCTTTTTGTTTTCCGCCGGACAACACATTTTGCATTATACAAACATAAACATAATTCTACGGAGATTCGACGCTGGTATCCCGCTACCGTCCTGAATGAACTGTAACCAGACACCTTACCGCCAACAAAGTTAAAAGTCATCGACGAACACCTTTTACCTTGACTGACCGCTGATTATCACTTCAAGATTCACTGACTACGATTCACTCACTGGTGGGTGATAAAACTAATCCGCAGCTCCAGGCACTGTGGTGATATCCGCACGACTAAATGGGGCTCTTGGACCACAGGGTCTTTTAAAGTCTAGCTCAGCTCTAAGCATCCACCTTGCGATGCAGTTATACACTTAAGACGCCGCCGAGCCGACACAGCTTTTAATTTTGCACTAATCTAGAGTTAGCGCGAATTTATTCGCATATCGATAGCGCTTAATACGTAATCTCGGTTGAATGGATTTAGCACTTCTGGGGTTTTCTCGGGCAATTTTTTTGGTAGTTATCTCTTAAGCAAATGTAATTGCATGCAAATTATGTGATTAAGACGCAATTTGGCCTCTAATTTTCGGTTTTCCTGAGCACGCTCTAAGCATTTTATCAGTTAGTTGGGGGCGAAGATCTTCTCGATTTATAGAAATAAATTTATAACGTTCAACTGACCTTAAACTTGAATGGGTAAAATTAATGGTCCGATAATTAACATCTTAATAGGTTTGTAAATAAATCGGTAGCTTAACTGTCTTATTCTACCTGATATTCTTGCAAAATTTTTCTTAAAACATCACGATAAAAATCGGGGACTTTTTACAATAGGTGCGCTGTAGGCTTTTTTGTTGGCAATTTGCTAATTTTTTGTAAACACTTTTATCAGTACAAAATGAAGAAAATTATTGTATAATTCCTGTACAATTTAAATTTTATGCTATTCAATGAATAGAATTGTTCCGCATGAATAAAAAGTTTGAAATATTCATAGCTGGGATAGCAATTAATTGTATCTTATCGTATTCCAATTGCAATATTTATTTCTCCCACAATTAATTTATGAAATATTGTAATTTACCCACAAGAATGCGAGAAGTACCTTTAAACGTTTATTTCCTTTTGATAAATAGTATTATAACAATAAAAAAATATTTAGGAAGATTAGAATGAATTACTAATTCAGTATTTTTGAGGATAGCAAAATAAAAAATGCAATGCATACATAAATATTTACATGAAATCTATGTGCAAATTCAGATTAGTTATATAATTTTCGTAAGCTGTGCTTATATTTAATACAGCGTGCGCTTCTTAAGATTTGTAAATGTGTAATATTTTTGGACAAAATTGTTTGACCTTAAATATACCTTCGAAACACGTGGATAATAGCTTCCTTGCCACTTCTTCAAATGCTTATAACAATTTTATTTTTATAAGCGGATAAAACAATAAAAACTGAGAGTTAGTTAGTATTAAAGAAATTAATTAAAATGTATAAATGAAAGTCCGAAATTGATTTCCTTAATCACTCATAGCTCCTTATGGTAGATTCCTTTCGTTTCTTTAAATTTCATTATATTATTCTTAATTTGAAATAACCATATTTGAACTGATAAGTTAATAAAATCTTATGAAATGATTCAAACGAGCAGATATTTTAACAAAATAGTTTTATAATAGTTCAGAATTTCGTAACGAAAAACGTATGAATAAATATCGAACAATTTGATCTCCATTATTTGCAAATTCTTGTGTGAGGCTCATTACGCAATAACTTTAAGTTAACTAAGTTCTGATTTACTTTATAACGAATACAATTCTGAGCCCAAATAACCCTATTTTTATAAAATTGTTTACAAATTCCCACAGGGTTAAGTTAATCAAATATCTTTTGAATTATATAATTCTAATCAAGCAAGCACCAACAAGAATGCATTTTTAATTTACCTTTTCTCCTTTAACGAAATATTCAGCAGTGATAGAGCCAGTTTTGTGAGCTAAATTCCTTTTTCACTCTCCTTGAACTTAGATTACATATATTTTAATTGGTAACTATTAAAATAGTCAAAGTAAAAATCACGTGACAGTAAAAACTTGTGCACTGTTTATTCTGACTAATGATTTGTTTTCAAATGAGATAACTCTTAGATAGTGTTCCCGTAATTTCTTTGATAAGCACATTACCATTATCGTAACGTAAATATTTAAATTGCAAATTTGAATTTCATGCGATCGACTCAAGTGTTATAAGGTCTATAGAACCATAATTTTTAATAAAAACATTTTAGATGGTATTAATACAAATTTTTAAATTAAAATAATTCCTCCTCTACAGAACTTTATAATATGACTGCTACGAACTTTATAACATGCTGAAAAATCTCATCGTCACAGCAAAAACTTCTAAAGTCATTTACCAAATTTTAATGGTATAAGCTTAGCATGCTGATTGGTATGTTTTGCAAATGGATTTTCAAGTAATTAATGACGTCTCTAGCAAGTTTTTATGAACGACAACCATTGTTAAAGTTTAGGGTACACTGATCGTAGTTAGTTTTTGCAGTGTTAATTTGGAGATACGCATGATTCCTCCTTAGCAACGTTATGTATTTAAAGACCATCAAAATAAACTGCTGTATCTTTAAGAATATTTAAAATAACTTAAAATTACAAGCGTTCATATCCGGCTAGTGGTTACTTACTCGGAAATTTCCACAGATAAAAAGCAGGACAGACGTGCAAACTTAAGAATTTGCATTAACACAAGAATTGCCAATAAAACCTTGAGAACAGCGAACATCCTATCACAATAGTTTTGACCCAAATTGAAGGCATTGCACTAATTTTAAAACCGACTCTATTTTTCTCGCCGGACACAACCAAGAGGTCAATTACCGGTCTTTCAATGGGAGTGCGCCTGAGCTAGAATTCGCGATTGAAGCAGCCACTATATTAAATCATCTTGTTTAGTGTAGTAAACTTACTTACGATGTGACACTACCTCTGATTTATATGAGCAATTGGAAGAAGTCTCTTATCGCATCTTGACCCCATCTTACTGAGTGCCTACAAGCCGCCTCAATTGTGGTTCATGAATTGTTTACATTTGCATTTAATTTGCTATAAATTTTCAGTTTTTTCTGATTTCTTTCAGATTTATTTTCTTCATCCTACTGACCGTGGAAGCAATTGAGCTGCAGTCGACCACAAATGGAACTGACTTAGATATCGACAATAATCGAAATAGTACGACGATAAACAGTCTTGGAAGTGAGATTCAATCTGACGAGGAAAGCCAGGAAAGCTTCGAAGAAAGTCTTTCCAATTCAGGAGAGTCAAAAACTATATCACCTTCAAATATCAAGCAAGGATATGGAAAAATGTTTAACAAATCTTCATCAAAAAAGAAGAATCTTGAAAGTAGGTTTCCTCTTGAAGAAATATCTCCTGATTGGAAATGTCCAAATACCACAAGTACTAGAAGTTTGGAATGCAGTTGTGATCTTCCGTATACTCTGCGCTGCAGTGGTGATATACATGGTTTAGAGGTACGTGGCTTAGAGTTATAATTCTGTTAATGTAATAAGTTAAAAATTCATATTTCCCAAACAGACTCTTGCAAGAAACCTTCGAGAAACACCATATTCAGTCTCTCTTTTGGACTGCACCTTGAGAAATGTTAGCTTTTTGAGTGATGCTAGGATATTTGAAAATATTTCTCTTCATGGACTAGTTATTTCTTCAGGAGAAATTAAAAGAGTACACAAATCGGCCTTCCTTGGTTTAAGCTATCCGCTACAAGCCTTAGGTAAGAGCAATTTGAATTCATATTTACAATTTATCATGTAAGATTTCTTAATACCATGACAGTAATATCAATAAGCGAATTTAAACCAAATTTTTTCAGTCGAATGCACACTTTTGATCTCTGTCTCGTATTTAATTTGGAGCCTATAATAATTTCGTTTCTTAAATACTTTGCTTTACCCGAAATAATATAAATAAAAATAAATAAACTGGTAGCGGTCATTCAAAATCAATAATCTTTAGACAATTTGGATAAATCGCACTTTTGAACTTTCCCGAAATTTTATTTAAAACCACCTTGATTTCACTTTTTTTCTTTATGGTATGATTATTTGATGTCTCGAATAGTAATAATGAAGTAATTTAAATGTTTTTTTCTCTAACTACAACGTATCAATTGAAACAAGAAACATGTGCTATGCGCGGCAATTTTTGACTACTATAATCTTAAAGACCAATTATTCTATTTTTTAGGTTTGCCAAGTAATGCACTTCTTAGTGTACCCTGGAGCTCAATCGCACCCCTTACATCCTTGGAAAGACTTGATTTATCGAGCAATAAAATCAAGGCAATTGGAACTACTGACTTTTCGGTAATACATATCAATATTTTAATTAGGCAAATCTTTTAAATTATCCCTATTATACAGAATTTAAAAAATCTCACATATCTGGAACTTAGCGACAATCAAATATCGAGCATTTCATTACGATCATTTTCCAATCTGCGGAACTTGGAAATATTGAAGTTGAGTGGAAATCGTTTGGGAGATTATCTTGTGAATTTGCAAGCTTTTGGCCAGTGTTATAATCTTAGGTATGTTTAAATTTGTATGCATTTAAACATCCCCCTATCTGTTGAACATATTTTTAAAATGTGTTTCCAATAATTAATTTTAAAAATATATGTTTTTATTATATCAGGCAATTGGATTTAAAAGCAAACTTAATAAATGGTCCCTTAACTGATGATGTTCTTCCGGCTGTTCCCAATTTGGAATCTCTCAATCTGGATAAAAATCTGATAAAGAGCATACAAAATAAAGCTTTAAGGAATTTTTCCAAACTCAAAGTATTATCACTCCAACACAACCAAATTGATGTTCTGCAAGATCACGCGTTTTACGGCTTGGGATCATTAGAAACGCTAGACTTAAGTTACAACGGAATTGTTGCAATATCAAGCTCATCACTCCAACATTTGACAAGGCTGATAACCCTGGATCTAACACACAATTTTTTAAGGTTTTACTTCTTATGCAATAAATTTATGAATGTTATTATAAAGTAATTCTTATAACAGAGCACTGACGTCCGATTTGATTATACCGCTTCCGTCTCTTAAGGAGCTTCGTTTGGCGGGGAACGATATTTCGATAATCGCCAAAAACGCGTTAGATGGTGCAAAGGAGTTGACTAGTTTATGGCTGGAAGAAAATCCTCTTTCATGCGATTGCGCTATCCGCCCTTTTGCAGAATGGCTCCAGGAATCGAAGCTCATTTCTAGGGACTTGCTGAGTGCGACTTGCGTAACTCCACCTCGACTGGAGGGAGCGCCTTTAATTCAGGTCCCTATAGAATCACTTAATTGCGACATGGACAATGTCGAGCTCGACAATGCTAACATCTTAGAACAATTGGAGGCCATCTCAAGACAGAACTACTCCACTTCTGTAAAAGACTTGAGCGAAATGGTACCAAATAGTGCATAGTTTTATTAGACCTTGTTTATATTTTTTTTTCGACAGATTTCCCTTCGTGATTTACACTTTTCCGCAGACTACGGATTGATTCTAACTTGGATAGTTAATTTAAATAAAGATGAGTATTTATGCGACGCAATATTTGTGTTTAAAGAAATAAATTTAAACGAAGTTCTTATCAACAAATCACCGGTATGGTATATATTTTTAGGTTTTTAAATATTGGCTATAAATTGTTTATCTTAGATTCACTGTGAAAGCAAAGTTATAAATGGACAGAATACCGTCAGCGTTATTGTACCAGAAAGTTCTCAGTTAGATGTTGGGGAAAGGTATGAATGTCCCTCATTTTATAATAATTTATAATTAATTCTTAATTTCTTTATAGTTACCGATTTTGTTTGGTATTGGACCACGAAAACAACATTAAATCAGATTTTGTTGTCGGTTGTTCAAACCTAACTAAGTTACAGCTAAGCGACGCAATTGACAAAAATTTTGATTCAAAGGTTTTTAGAAAACCCAATATTATGACCGATTTATCAAACTTGGATAAAATATCTAGTCGGAGTGATGAAATTTCGAGTAGCCGAGGAGATGACTTCGACATAAGTTCGAAAAAGAAAAAAATCAGTCTCTCTCATTCCAGCAATCAGTCTTACGAATATATTCATAGTTTTAATCAGAGTTTCTTACCTGGACTCGGCTTAGGTATTTTAATAACCAGCATAGTCGTGCTTCTTTGGGGAGCATCAAGAATTCGAAACAGCAGCAGGCCAAATCCGACTGTAACGACTTGTTACACAGCTTCCGATCGAGTGCCTCATCTCACGGATCCAGAGAGTGGGAATCGCTACCTAAAGTTGCAAGCAACGACGAACTTGTAGCACATCTCAGCATAATTATAGATTCATCAAAATTGTGATAACCAAAGTACACAATGCACGTACTTTTCCGAGTTTAGTTTTACTAACTATTTTTCCTCTTTGTTGGCGACTACGATTTGCTAGGATTTGCATGCGGGAATGCAGAATGTTAGATCGTGTGTTTTAACTTAGGTGTAATGTGCCATAACACTCTTCGTTAGAATAATTATAATTTTAATTTATTTTTACTCTACATTTTATTGTTTTAATTTTATAGTATTGTTGAATAAATATCGATTGTTTAAAATATTGTGTTTTATTTGGATTTCTTGTTTTTTCATTGTGGTTACAGTTGAACACCGAAACTAGCCATTTTCATTTACATTAAAACGCCACTCTTTTAAAATGGCTTTCGCTTATATAATTTCTACGGATTATATATAAAGGATTTTTTGCGCCGATTTGCAGAAATTTTCATTTTTATATGAACAATATGCTTATTATCATACATAAATAATGTAAGAAAATATATGAGTTAAAATACAAATTTTTAAGAGAAAAGGAATTTAGTTAAACATAGAATTAATTTTATCTATTTTAAAAATGTAATTTTTGGATTTCTCGAGAAGCAAAAACGATCATGTTAAGGTAAATATGTTCTCTGCATGACGATTTATGGTATATTTTATGAACCCGCAAATTCAATTGTAAATTAACTCAGTTTAATTTTTATAAACATGAACTTTGGTTAGTAGCTTTCTTTTATGACGGAAAGACTCGCCAACGAGGAATATTACGAAATTCAATCCTTAAGGAGGTCATACATATAGAATAAATATTTCTATGGAAAACTATAACAAAGAGGCTATAACCCGAAACGTTTAATAGTACATGATTACCTTCAGTTTCTATTGCAAGGAAACCAAACCCCAGGGAATTCATGAAAAGAGCTTTATTTCCAAAATCTTTATAAAATCCTATTTAAACACTGAAATCACAGATGTTTCATAATCAAGCAAATTTTAGCCTATGTGTACCCTATTGAATTAAGGCTAGTGTTAAAAATACGTATATTACAGGTAAGTTGATTTCACTTCCTGTACTTGCGGGTAAATATCCGGCTGTCGCATCACTTCTTCGTATGATGGCGGAGGCGCTATTTATTAATGAAAATTTTAGTTTGAAATCTTCAATTGAAACCATGTGAGGTGATTCTCACCATTTATAATAAATTCTTCATCATTGTTAAAGGCAGGGTTAATGACCGCTTCATCGTCGTAAATCGATTGATGGGCTTCTGATTCTCTATAGTCGGACTGAATTTGAATTACGTGAACTGCTGGACTTCTCTCTGCTGGATATTTTACATAAGGGATCCAATTTACAATAAAACATTAAATAGTATTTTCGGTGCAATCACTTGCCTAAGGCTGGCTGGCCTCCATCGACTCCTAGATGAGCAGCGGTGGACTTTTTGCACTTGAGTAAAACGATGACCAAAATCCAACCAAGAATTAACACAAGATAAAGAAAGCCAAGCATAGTCTTCTTGTAGCATTCGCTTTGAAATCGATTCGAATTCGACAGATAAGCCGGATTCAGTAAACGATTTCAACACCTTAAGAATTACATGGCACTTTCGGCAGGAATCGGAGTCATCTCCACGTTCGATGTTCACTGTGAAAAGGATATTTGCCACTAGGTACGCGATATAAATAAGTTATGAGCGAATTGTGTAATCAGTTCTTTCGCGACGACAATTGTTGTGGTCAACGCGTAACTAGCCCATGGTCCTTGCTGTCACCAACCCCTTTTCATGCTAGCGACTTCCTGGAAAATCAATACCGGTGTGTTGTCCTCCAAACCTCACCATAGAGATGTGTACTTAAACTTAAGTGGGAAAACAATCGCGTCTGACATCACGCTACTCAAGGAAGAGTGGGTGGTTATGCGCGAAGGATACGACCGCGTATTTAGGTATTGAACGAACTCCCATAGCCGCGAAATGCGAAAGGCTGTGCTATATCAGGAAATGCTATGTCTATAGATATCCTGCCCACGAATATCCATGAATTAATCAAGATTAACTGAGCTCTTTTGCGTTTTATGTCTCTGTTAAAGCAACCTTATATTCGTTGGCGTACTCGATTTTCAAATTCACTTCTGAAAGCTATTAAAAGAAAACACGAAGTTTTCATAAAAGCTTGATCAAAATCCTTTAAAATCGTTTCATGAGAAAATAGACATGTGCAATTTACACATAATCAAGTATTTTAATTAAGCAATTCTGATCGATACTTGTTTTAAAGTGCATTGCGTTGGTGCAGCGAACCTAATAAAATTCTTATTTTTGTAAAGAAATTAATCCTTCGTTTAGTCCTTATAATCTTAGTCAGAGATTTGAACAATTTAGATTTTGATGTTGAGAAAGTTAGGTTGATCAAATTAGCATACAACTCTTACCACATTGTAATACTATATATGAATAAAAATTTTGATTTTTTGAAAATTAAACAACAAGAACAATAAGTTTTTATATGTATAATTTTAATCATATCATAATCCATCTTTTGGAAACAAATATATTTCCTTTAAAACATTGAATTTAAAAGTGGATAATTCTATAGTTTTAGGATAACAATATAATTGGTTCATGAGAACCAAAGATTTATAACCTGTCCTCCTCTTAAACTTGGTTCTAAAAAATCGCATTGGAATATTAAAAAAATCGTACATCTGACGCCATTTGCGGAATTTTTTAAATTGGTATCTCTAGTTTTCTAAAATTGGCAATGTTTGTAAGGTATCTGCCTTTCAATTTTTAATCACATATTATTCTCCTTAATTTCAAAATTCAAACGAGTAAAAGTGTTTTCGGTCTAGAGCCTAGCATCTTAATAAAATAGTTTTCCATTTTCGACATTTTCGTATTAAAGTAAAAATTGTTCAATTAATTCTCTTCATGAATTTTTCTTCTTTCTCAAGGCATATCTTTATTTTTTCTCACTTAGGGTGTTTCACTCATAAATGCGACACGTAAACAGCCACTCATCTAGCGCACTGTTTAAGTTTAATCTAGATTCTGGAGCTTCTAATTGCCAATAATCAGATTTTTATTTTACAATTAGTGAATGGAGTTGTAGAGGCTGATTACCTTAAGCGCTCAGAAGTTGGTTGGAAGTGCGTCATCTTGTTCTCATCCTCCCCACACGACGGACACCCCTAACACCTCCCTAACAGCTTTCTGCAATCTTTTCTACCTAAACTGAATAAAAGTTTTGCACTATTCCTGTCTGGACAATTTTGCAGAGTTAGAACCAATGATGGACTACGATCTCAGAAAAAAAAATATATATGTATATCTAAACATATTCTTTTAATTCAAAGAAACGTTTACGTTTTAAGATTTCCGAGTTTTAGTTTCATGGTACATAGTAAGCCCAAGTAAGTCGTATTATATTTCAGATGTTTATTAACAAATATACAAAAATATGAAAATAGTTTGTTTTTTTTCAATTTATTAAGAGAATAAAAATCTTATAAATTTAAAATAACAAAAATATCACTTACATATCGAACGTGTAATAAACGCGTAAAATTAGAATAACACCTGTGTAGTACAAAATAGCATTACAAAAACGATTAAATTAATTCATCTGGGACGAAACAAACTTTTATAATTAGGAGTATATAATTTTAATTTACACGATTTGGTGAAATTGTTTCATATAGCTGAATCATATGTCTGCAAAATGTTCGCAGAAACATAATTATAATTAAGCTATCAGGCTTTCCACATACTTTGAATCGAACTAGAAAATTAACCGACAAAGATTTCAGTTAATGCAAAATTTAACTCAACTTAAAATTATTATCATTTAAAAAACTAAAACATAGAAATAATAAAAAAAACAATGGTGTAAACAGTTTGCTCCTCAAATCTTTTGAAAGTGGATAACATCAAAATAAAAAGGCGTCAACACATTTCACAAATACGAGGAAGACGAATGAAATTCAAGCAAATTAAAGTGAGTGGAAGGGTTCAAATAACATTTTTAAATCTTATATGCACCACAATTTAAGATTACCTCAAAGATAAAATTCGTACTGTACACAAAATTATGCTTAAATGTTATAATAAGAGTGTGCACATTTATATTTATCAGTCGTAGATAATTAAACCGAGACAAACAAGAACAGAGTGAATATAAAATTTTTGCACAGTTTTACCTGTAGAACGAAACAAATCTTAATTTTAAGTAACAAAATAGAGGCTTTTCTTCTGTGTAAGAGTATTAAAGCTGATAACCCTTAAATCTAAAATTGTATAAAAACGTTTAGGATTTTCTAGGGCTCAGGCTTTGTGGCGCTGTGCATTTCAATGAAGTTTTCCAACTGTTGGGGCACAGCCCCTTTGTAGTTGATTTTGTGCCGGGCGATGCACCGTGACGACAAACATTTGAGACTTGTGTACAGCGTCTCGTACTTTTTTACTATAGCTTCAACAACAACTGATTAAAAATTTATATAAATTTCTTTCCTACTTTGTAAATAGTAATAGAGAAAATACTTACAAAGTGGGGACACTTGGGCTGGAGTTAGACCGTCATTGTTTACTGTATCTAGATGTGAACCAGCTTCTATAAAGAGTTTGGTGATGTCCTCAAGTACAGTCAATAGTTCATTGTCTGTTGATCTTGCTGTTTGAAACTAAAATTAGAAAGATTCAAATTATGAATTTTCTAAAAGTTCTGTTATATAACTAATTAGTCATGTTCGCTTGCCATAGATTTGTACAATGCATAAGATCAACATATTTTAACTAGCAAATATTAAAAAAGCGGAACTTATATTCAAGATCGAACTTTTCGTAAAATTCTTTTGGCCAAATATACGACTGTTCTTTAAATTTTAATTGAAAAGCCTAATAAGGGGTAACCCTGCTTATACGTCGTTCGACTTTCAGCTTAGATGTACAATTGGGCCTTGGCCAGCAATGCTGTTTTTATTCATAAGGGATAATCTATATAATATTAAAAATTACATCAAGAAAATATCCCATACATATCAGACAGGCCAACAAATAATTTCACACTTATAAAGAACCTATAAAACCCCACATCTGAACCGTTAATATGATAGATGTCGCAGTTTATAACTTGTTAATTCGTTTCTATTTTCTAAATTAAGTCTTGTAAACATTTTTTTGTTTGGTATGTGCTCACCGTAGAAGTTAACGTATGTAGAGGTGTATTTCTATCACAGTCAATTGCTGAAATATCTGCACCACAATGAAGAAGTAATTTAACAGTATCTATGCATGGGAACCTACATGTATTTTAAGACAATATATTTCTGTATAACTTTGATATTAAAAGAAAACTTACCGACAAACATCATTGGTATGAAAATCATCCACAGGTGTTACTCCATTAACAGCGAGATGCAAAAGACTCTGTCCATCGCGCAGTTTAACTTTCAGTCTGTTTAAGGTAAATACTGATTTATAGAGCTCGTTCAAGTCATTAATCTGAAACTTCTGATTGGGAACTTTCAACGACTTTGTAATTATTGTCAGTACATATAGAGTGGTAACAACGTTTTGCTCAAATTCTTCCTATAAAGTTAAAGTATTTGAATTAGTTGGCGATAGCTACAAGCTAATGTAAAACCATACCGAAATTGCAGCAATATCGTCCTTCGGTCCAGGATTTGCTATTTTCCGCCTATTTTCTTGTAATTCTGTTATAGCTGCTGATAACACAGATAGGATCTAAAAAAATTATTACTAGGAGTATTGCTTTTAAAGACAAATTTGAGTCCTTACACTTGAGAGTTTAACATGCTCTCCGATGTGTATCATTTGAGAGTAAAGTTGAGCAAATCGAAGAAGGTCACGTTCAACAGACACCTGAATTTTTAAAGTGTTTTAAACTATATTCAAGAATAATAAACCCAAAACGTACCCTATTACTTTGTCGAATTTCCATTGCATAACGCCACAAACCTTCGCATTTATCGAATCTGCTTTGATCTGCATATATTGCTCCTCTGAAAACTATGGGTTGTGGAAGATCTGGGAATTTTCTACCTAATATCCTTTCCCTAATTGTAAGCGATTCCATATGAATTGAGTTATTGTTCAGTCTAATGGCTTGCAAGTCCTATGAGTAGTACATATCATACATTTTTACTTTTATATTCTTAAGTATATTTCTTGTATTATCAAACCTGTAATGTTTGGCTTTCCATCCAGTTATCATAGGCTGGAACTGGAGGGATCACATTTTTCCGTATCACATTGTCTGTATCTTCATATCTTTAGAAGTAAGTCAGGTATTTTATATATGGAAATTATGAAATGCAATAAAATATGCGTAGTTTACCTAATCTGCATAGCTTTTGAGAGGTAAAGATAGGCCTTTTGTACACTGTAATTGTCCTTATCATTTGCAAACGATGCTCCCATCAACTCATATGCATCAATTTTCTATAATTATTTGAAGTTTATAAAAAAGAACCAGATTGATAATAGAAATTTACGAACATCCTGTTTTGTTAATAATTCTGATTTATTTATAAATAAGTCTACAACTGCCTCATGTGTCCGTTCAGCTGCTGTTAAAACTGGTGTTAGGCCTAAAATTAAAATAAAATAAAGAATTGTTGATGGGTTCGTCGAATTAATTTTTTCTTTATAAAATCAAAATCTTGCAAATCTTTAAATTTAATTTAGATTTATATTATACAAATTATCTTAATAGTATAAGCTTTTAAAACGAAAAGGTGGCATTTGACTTAAAAGAGAGCATAAATAAAAATAAACTGGAGTGTCTATTCCTACTGAATTTAATTAGTGCAATATTGACTTACCAAATTCATTTTTGAGTAAAACTGCGCCAAAATCTAATAAAATATCACAAATATCCACATAGCCGCATTCGGCGGCGTAGTGTAAAGCTGTTGCTCCACATAATGCTTGCAAATTCGGATCTGCGGCACAACTTAATAAATATTCCACCTGTTTGACAAAGACATATGAAGATTTGAAAACATAAGACCACAAAACAAGAACTCACAATAGCTGTGTGACCCTTATAGGCGGAAATCATGAGACATGAGTTACTGTACGCGTTTGCTAATTGCACATCTGCTCCGTGCAGCACAAGGTACCTAACGATATCCAATCTTCCTGAAAACATAGTGAAAAACTTGTAGGACCCAAATCTGCCAATCATTTAGAAAATAAAAAATTACGCATTTTGCAACACCGCCAAAATAGCAACCACGCGCTCTGATAAACATGTATTTATAATTTTGTCCTGGTGCCAGGTTATTGATCTTACCTTCAAAGCACGCTGCTCGTAATGGGGTTGAATGTGCTTTTGTTCTATGATTTACATTTGCCCCATGTTTTATAAGCAACTTCACAATATTTAGATAGCCTGCTCAAAAGGGATTAATTATTGATTAAATAAGTCCGCCAGAACAATCTGCATTTTACCTGCACCGGCTGCACACCACAAAGCTGTGGCACCGTGTACCATGTGAGCATCGAATTTGGCGACGCATTCCTTTTCTATATCCACTTTATAATTTGTCAACAGGGCTTTTACCACGTTGTACCTGCCAAGAGTTGCTGCTACAGCTAAAGGCGTGAGACACTGACCATCGAGCTCTCTGAAAGTCTATGAAAAAATATTATTTTATATTATATAGGATAAAACAGCTTCTGCGAAAAGTTTTCCCGAAATGTGTATCCCAAGAAGAAATAGTTGCTTATAAGTAAATAAAAAGAAGGGAATTATACAAATACAAAAAAAAAATTCGATACAGGGGTCATTTAAATTCAGGGTCTTTTAAGATCTCCGAATAAATATTTCATTCACCTCTTCACGCGAAAAATTAAAATTATTAAGTTCCTACGAAAACGTTGGCAGTTTTCCCAGCATAAGAACTATATTTTTTTTAAAAAAATTGGCACATGGCCTTTAAAGCAAAGAAATGTTTTTCTAATAGTTTATAAGCGAGGTCTAGAAACCTCAGTGCGCATTATGAAATTTTATTAGAAGGAAATTTATGTCTTGCTTTATACGTTCAGATTTACGTCTTTAGCCATTTTGATGTTATACATATACATATAATAAAAACAGGTGGCAAAACAATTTCAACACAATCGCTATTTTTGATTGCAGGCGTAGCATACGTAATTTTTTTTGAGTTGAGAATGTTATGAGCCATTTTATTGGGAGTTTTTCTTTATACCAGGGAAAAACGTGCTATTACTAATAAAATAAATTTTCCCATAAGCGGTTGACAAATTTATTTCAAACTCGTGGTCCTGCACGATTTTTAAAACTAAATGGATCTCCTTTTTCCTTTCGTTTAGAATTTTTCAAATAAATCATATATGAATAACATTTTAAAATAAAATCATGAAGGGAAATGATGTGTATATATGATAATTATATTTAAAAGTCTTAATGATTTTCGCATTTCTTCTGAACATTGCGATTAGTCAAAACTCATAAACTTAAAATTTACTTACAGTATTAAGAAATACCTTAAAAAAAGCGCAAAACAGTGAACTCAATTTTAAAACAAGTGGCTTAGATTTAGAAAAAATATTCACTTATGTAGCTCTGGTAACAAAATTTTGCTTCTAAAACTAAGTCAGCAAATGATCGATTAGAATTTTTGTTCAATATAGGAGAACTAAATATAAATGAGAATTCAGCAAATTATAGTTTTGGAAGGGTTGAATTCATTATGCAGAGTTTACAATCACTTAAAAAAATTTATTAATTTAAATGATTACTACATTCTCAACTTCTTAGTCTCGATTTCTTAAATTAGTGAAATTGTTTTAATCAGACCGCCACCGATCTTATATTACTTTTTGTAAGTAGGTGGAGGAAGTTATCCATTCTTGCTCAGAAATTATTTAAAAGATGTATTACACATCAAAAATCCACTTTGATATCTCATCGGACTTTTGCCAAAAATTAATTTGAATAACTTATTCTTTTCTTTGTCTACTGTTGCTAAATAAGCTAAATGAGTTATTTCATAGACCGTGCAGAAGATGAATATGATATGCATAACAAGAGTTTTCAACGCGACGAAGCGACATCGCACATAAAAAAGAAAACCCCTTTAAATAATCAAATATTTCTTTAACATATGTATGTCCGTTTAAATTATTATTATTGTTGAATGGCACCACGTAGTACCTTTTGCGATTCAAATGCAATAGTTCAAAATTTTCCCAAAAAGACGTTGCGTGATTTACGTGAAAATTTAACAAAATTGAGGTAAACTCGAAGTATATACTTTTATAACAGAAACAAAATATTTCAATTCCGTCTGAAGTTCAATATCACGACGTGTGTGGAAAATGCGACATTTTAAATCTCACGATATTTTTTTAGTGACTCGACTATAATTTTAAATTTCACCACGAAATATATTATATGTATATGTATATTAAAGCACGTGCGCAATGATCAATTTTAGAAAAAACAAACAAATCTTTATATGCGCACGGGCGGCCGTCGTATTGTGAGGTATCTTTCGAAGAATCCAAAAGTCCCACACGTCTGCGATATGCATTTAAGTTTATTTATACTTTCGGGAAAATATTCAAATAATTCGTATTAACAGGATGTCTAAAGAGCGCAAGAATCCTTGTAAGGTCATTCCGTG
This sequence comes from Tolmerus cingulatus, assembly GCA_959613345.1. Taxonomy (NCBI): domain Eukaryota; kingdom Metazoa; phylum Arthropoda; class Insecta; order Diptera; family Asilidae; genus Tolmerus; species Tolmerus cingulatus. The sequence goes on along the minus strand of OY390708.1, from coordinate 18,134,406 downwards.
TTGCTCATTTCACAGTCAAGGTCGTTACACTTTTCGACGGAAACGAACAGGATCATTCTTTTTTTGGCGCTTTTTGGTTCCTCTTAGTAAAATTTCCCGATTGATCCCGGTCCCAAGTCGCATGCTAAGAACAAAAGCGTCTGCCCCTGGCACTCAAATCGCGTTACGTAGAATGCAAGAGAAAATCGGAAAATTTTTCTACAGCGGAAGACGCGCAGCGTGCTTGTAAAATGTATAAATAAAACATTCATTCCCCAAGGAAAAATTTTCCTTTGTACTGTTTTTGAGGAGAATTTACGTCGGAGCCAGGAGCGTAGCACACTTTCCGATTTTCACTAACAAAGAATGAATTGCGAATTAATCTGTCTTATCGAGTTCAGCAGTAAATCGCCAAGATCTTAAGACCTACTTGAACTAAAGGTGGTTCGTTTACGCATCTTTTCTAAATTGTAGCAATGACTCAGTTCTTGGATATTTTTCTTGGACAAATTGTTTGAGAAATTTAAGTTAAATATTTATGCATCTATGCATGGCGAATTTAACATAAATATGACTCAGCCAATTATATTTTAGAATCTGTCTACTAGACACCTTCAAAAAAATTAGGTAAAAATATATATGAACATTTATTTCAACCAAATTTTCAAGTCAAATTAAAATTTCGGAAAGATGATCGAGAATCTCCATCTTAATTATTAGAAATGACTAACTTTGAATTCAAAATTAATGTACATGTGTTAGCAATTTATTTTTATGGATAAGTGAACTGATGAGGCTGTCTGTTTTAAACATTTTTTTAAATTAATTATTGAAGGAGACTTTAATCGAAATATTAGCATTGCGATAAGAAAATTATTGATCATAGTGTTTATTTAAAAAGGCAGTATGTGTATGTATGTGGTAGACTCCAAAAAATGAATGTAAAATACATGTCTCTAAGTAGCATATACATATTTAAGTACATTGTGTTAGCATTTTAAATATATGTACCCTATATATGTACATTGCATATACTCACAAAAAAAATATACGTAATTCTTTTTGTTCAAATACAATTTCGGAACATGAAATCAGAATGTTTACTCGAACAATTAAAAGACTACACAATTTTATTAATTAAGAAAACAATGGAAGAAAAGCTTTGTAAGAAATATTTATGTTTGTATATTAAAACAAATAAGATTTGTACATAAATAAAAGCAATGAGAGTAACTCTCCATATATGAATGTACATACATATATTAACGAGTTGTTGGGCAATTTAATTAGAATACTCTTTAAAAAAATCTTATAAATCAGTTGTTGTATTTATTCATCAACTATTTCCAACAGTTTTGAAATTTTGGCGGGAATTTTTAAGGTAAGGTAAAAGGTAATTTTTAGGTTAAGAATCTTAATTATGTTTGAAAATAATTGCAGGCATCCGTCATATAACAAGGTTGATTGGTTGTCTTATTCAAAACTAATGATGCATAAACTTTTTAAGTGTACGTCCTTTTGTATTCGAGGAAAGCAAACATATCAAAATGGTTTAAATCAAGAAAAAAATTTAATTAGATATTCCTAGATGGGATAGTTACGCTATAAGCTTTATTGGATGACTTACTGAATTTTATCTTTACGAAAGCATTTTTAAAATAAAGTGACTAGTTTATGGAATTCAACATCCGAGCCAAATATTAAGCATTAAGGACAAGGCTTCAGTTACATATAATTCAGCACAGATGAGTGAACTTGGAAGGTGTGCATATTCTCAATAGCAGTCTGATTACATTAAATTTAGAAGTATTTTTAGAGTTGATTCACAGACAATTATTTTCACAAAATTCTCATGAAAATTCAGGCAGAGGCCTCTCAATGTCTGCTTGGGAAGAATTACCTTTTAAGACTTGGATGAATCTTCGAAATAGGAATAGGTCACTGCGGACAATTGCGGCTTAACTAAACATGAAATTAAGAGGGAAAAGTGCACCTCAGCAAAACAATGGGGCTCCACTGACGCTGCCATTCAGCCTATGGAACACCAGGCAAACAGAACCTGAACTGGATCCCAGCTCGGCGGTTAAAAGTGTGTCACTTACGTGGGGCTCGACCAGCCCCAGCGCTGGGCAAGGGCAGGCCGCGCCACTCAAGAGCATAAACAAAAAGTACAAAATATTCCTGCGACGAGCATCGGTCAGCTGACGTGCTCTCGGTGAGGACGCTATTTTTAGAGGCCACTATAAATAAACCGTGAGAAAACGCATTTCGCTAGGGTAGGATCTGCCCAATTACGCAAATCTCGGCTCCCGTGGGTCACGCACCTGGTTGACAAGGTAGTTTTTGATTTCCTGGTCCTCGAAGTCGTTCAGCGTCGCGATCATGCTGATGGCATGCCCGTCCTTGGCCGCATAGTAAATGTGATCCTTTGCGGTCGCACTGAGGTTCTCGAACGGCAGCCTCGTCACCATCTCGCAGTCCTCGATTGACATCTCAATTTTCTGTAGCTTCCTCTTGCGCGCTGCACTTCAATTTAATTAATTCGCCCTTTATCCGTTAAACCACTCGCTGACTACCGCGACGCCTTAAATTCAGAGCACGAAATTTACAACTTGAGCTGTGAAAACTGACTGCCAGCGGAATTGAAATCCTCTTGACAGCCCAAACAAGTCGAATCTCAGTGAATCACGCAGGCGAATCAAAACAGTCACATCGAGGTGAACTTTGGTGAATCCACTGTGGTGATTTTAAATGGCGCGAGATTTAAGAATCTCCGTTAAATTTAAAGATTGAGTTTCAATTATTGGAAAATCGTATAGTAAATAATAAAACAAAGTTGGTTTAGTTACACCATTTATAACTCATGAACGGCTGGACCTATTTTTATGACCTTTGATTTGTTGGATTTGTCTCCGCACCGAATAGCAGAATGAATATTGGAAAGTCAGAAAAACTTAAAAGAAAAGCCGGAAAATTGCAATTTACGTCTTTTATCGGAACTTTAATCTAAAAACTCAGAAATCTATAACTTGCGTGCAAAACTTGGGGTGACCCGATTTATTTGTAAAACTCAGGATGCTGCGAAATTAAGCTTTTGGAATCTCTCTAAAATCACTTTAGAACAAAATTTTGATGTTTTGCTTTTGAATACACAGGATAAAACTTTATACATTCCAATTGTGATGCCTTTTTTTATATTTTCTACCTTCATTTAGGTCAAGAAACAAAGTAGATTTCCGGGGTTTATAATAGGATTATAAACTGCCATTTCACCTAGTAAGAATGCCAACTTTTAATTTAAATAAAACTTTTGCATGTATCTTTCTTCTAATTAAAAAAACAAACTTTTTTCCTTAGAGAAATAAATTTCTTGGTTATTGGATTAAATAGATTCAGCATATAGAACATCCTCTATATGGTTTTTCAAATTCCATTTTTAATTTTCGTTTCGTTTAGCCTTTAGAGTTATGTTATAATGTAAAGACATCCAATACATATTTTTGTAGGCTTTTCGGTTTATACCAACCTTTTACGCTCTCATCACGTTGAAGAAAAATTTCAAAGAAACTTCATTTTATTGATTGATTAATTCATTCTTGTACGTTCTTCTATTTGTTTAAAACAAATTGTTAAACACCGAAGCTACTTTATTTACAAAAGTACACAAATTAGCTAAGCTTACACATTTTCTATTGCCTATTAAAAAAATTTACAAAATAATTCGCTTTAATATATAAAAAACTTAGAGGTCAGTTTGAGTGTGTTGCTTCAATGAAACACGTGGAACTTGCAAACTCTTTTTCATTATAATTTTGTTACCCGTCTCATAAAAATTATTTTAGTTACCTTTGACTTCAATTATCTTTCACATATGATGTAGAAATCGTTTACGTCTTTCTATGGAACTATTTTAACCATTTTGAACGAAAAAATTAATTGAAACCTTGAGGAATTTCAATTTTAAGTTGCTTTTGTAAGCTTTTTTCTATTTGATTTGAACAGATAACATAATGCTTAGGGCTGAATGATACCTATATCTTCTTAAAATCATTTCAGCAACCTTTGCCTTAAACTAATCTTTGCGTTTAAATTATCAAAAGAATTCGATTAGAAAAATCCAGTCGAAATATTTTGACGATATGTGCGGACAAATTAAAGTCAAAGGTAACTAAACTGAATTTGTGAAAATTCTGCGAACTCCATTAAAAGAATTTTAATGCAAAAGAACTTTAAAGTTTCCGATACCATAATTCATTTTTTAATAACATTAAGAGTTAAAAAAATAAAAAGTAGAAAAAACCGGTTGACTCTATAAGTACATATTAGTTATGAGTAGAATTTAAAAATATATGGGATTCGAATAGAACATTTTATTTCAACAAAAGAAAAATTGCACAAAATTAATTATTACAGTAAATGAATACAATTTAATATTAACGTATCTTGTAGGTCTTCCTTTGAAAACAAAGAGATAACAATTTAAAGTAATGTGTAAATGGCATCTAATTGGGTGGAGTGAACTATGTTTTAGTAGTAAAAATATGTTAAAACTACTGATTTATATATTGTTCAGAGAAGCATTAGATTCTTCTACAAGGCCAAAGACATCCGAACGGATCAACAACAGAAATTTTGCTTGTGGCAAGGAAAGGCCACCTTGACTTCACTATAACGTTTCACATCTTTAACGATTTCTTTTCTAGATTTTCTCATGTTCATTAGGACAAATTGTTGCTTTCTGAAGGATAATTCAAAATATAAATTGCGTTATAATATGGCATGGATATTTAAAACTAAAAAATAATTGTCAATAATTTAAACAAATCGTGACAATTGCACAGCATCCATTCGCGATGCTTTCAATTCATTATTCATCGCGAATGCATTTCATTTGGCTAGTTAAGTTTTAAAAATTCAACAATTTTAATTAAAAAAACAGGGGCCTCAGGCCCTAAATAATCTACGTCTCAAAGACGTATTAACGACCATAAATTCAACTCTGATTATATCTACATTTAAGGCACTTAAAATTTTGTCAAGTCTCGTTTTCAAAATGAATCGAACATTAAAAAATTCCAACAACCGAAACAGAATAAAAAGTAATTACGTTACGCAATTAACTTCTGATAGATTTTGTTTACAAGTTGGAGGAAAGGGCAGCCTTGTTGGAGGTGGAATTGTTCCGAGAGCGATTGCCCTGTATTTTCTTAATGGGAGTCTTGACAGTGGAATCCGGAACGTTTTTATCACCAGACCCCTGATTATTGTCGCGTGGCTTAATGTTCTCCTTGTTTTTGTCCGCAATAACGCCTATTTTATTTGATTATTAGTAGGACCAAAACGATCGAAGAAATTTAAAATCTTACTTCGTCGGTTCCTCCTTTTTGACCTCTTTACCACCGGCTTAACTGGTTGCTTCACAGGATCAAAGTGGCAGTCAAGAAGTTCGATCAACTCGTTCTTTTCATCTGGCTTGAGGTCTTGTATGGCTTGAATGACTTCAGTAAGTCCTTCCTATTTAAGGAATTAATAAATGGTGAATTATTGCCTCAACGTAGCTACATTACACATTACCTTCCTCTTTTCAGTCCAAATAGCCCCTAAGCTGTCCAAGTCGTGACCATTCTCAGCAAGTATTATACGAAATTTCACAGCCTTAACTCTATGATATAACGTAGTCTTGAAGTATTGTAGGAACACTGGTCGGAATGAGTTTTGGCGTTCAAGATTTTTGTTTTGTACTTGAAGTTCATCCAGCTCTTGAGTTATTGGATTAGCATATTCGTAAACAACGTTCAGTAGATTATCAACAACGCGTTCGGGATCTAAGTCCTGCTGTTCACTTTTAGCCAAATGATGAGCAATCTCAAATGCTAATCGAGCACGAACACTAGCGCTTCCTTCAAACTGTTCTTTTTCCTTCTGGCTTTCGTCGTTGTTGAGCAGCACCTTAGAAAGCTGCCGAAGGGAGTAGTACTTGACCGAGCTAGCGCATTTTTCTTTAGCGAGTGCATAGCCGTTAGCGAACGATTTAACAGTTTCCAAAAATCTATCCAGCATGCTATATTTCTTCATAGCTTCAAGTATCATATAAGGCACAAATTTTCGCTCCTCATGATATATTAAGATAACTCCAAGAGAATCGGGATCATTTTTCTTCATGGCTTCTATCCAGTCTAGGAAGTCCTTTAAAGCAGCCACCTCCGACTTTGACTTCACTACCTGAAAAATCGAAATCATTTTGTGTGTGAGCTTATGTGTTTTGAAAAGTCTGAGGAAATTTAGAAAATCATATATTTTTTAAACTACATTATTTTGGATACTCTGGGAAAAAATAGTTAAACAAAACAAGCTTTACCTGAAATTAATGTTCTGGGGTGCGAAATGAAATGGGAAAAAAGACCAATTGTTTTATTTTAATAAGATTTTAATAAAGAAATTAAAGCTTGTATTTTATATAAGCAAATATCGAACACTTTATCGTGTCGATAGTATATTTTCCAAATAAAATACATTTAACAAAAAAATAAATAAAAAACACGAACTAATCTTAGTGTATTTTATATAATGATGCACATTCTTTTAATACGATTATAGAAAACCCCAAGGAATAGATTAGGTAGAAATGCATAGATTTATAAAATTTTATGTTTGCCATTTTATTTTGAAAGCACGATCTTCGAATTGTATTTAGAATGTATAAATAAAAAAAACATCTAGATTTCGCCGGTCCCATGCATTCCTAACAAAATTTTCAAGTTACTCGGATATTTGATCGAAAGAAAATAAAAATCGGATTACCGAATTAAAGATTGCACTATGTAGTTTTTTAACAAAATATTTTTTACCGAATTGAAGAAATTTATTTAGAAAAAAATGTTATCCCGAGACTTTAAGATAAAAAATTTCCATTTGCAACAAAAACTTTCCTGAAAGTTCGATCATTGCAAATTTGTATTGATAAATAAGAAATAAACTTATCTAAAATCAATTTTGTTTGCGAACTAATTTTAGAAAAAAACTTTTAGGCCGCCACATTTAATCATGTCTGAAATATTAGTCGTCTTTTGTTTTTCGATTGAGGAAACAGCGATAAAAACAAAAGAAGACTATTTTATTGAAAAACTTGATTAGTATGAGAATTTAACAATGGAATTGCATTGCAACTCATACCAAAAGAGAATATGAGGGTTGCAATTACACGTGGGCCCAGTTAGGGCTCCGCTAAACCAAAAGCGGCCCCTTTTGCCCAATTTAAAGGAAATTGAATGCTCCTGAAGCGGAGGTGCAAAATAGGACTTACCTTGTAGGTTTGCATACATTTCAGCATCCTGTAGAATCCAATTGTGATGACTCGCACCTGGTGCCTCTGTCTAGCAGCTGGATTTAGATTCATGTAGGGCATAATGTATTGGGCGTACTGTGATTTCGGAGTGAAAGCCGCCAGCTGGACGATCTGAAATGGGATCTGTGGTCAGCGCGGCCGCGTTCGAATGGGGCCCCACTTACCTCATCGATGAGCCGGCGTCCGGTCGTGTCGATGTCGACTCCTACCAGCGTATATTTCCCCTTGGGGAGAACGTTTGTGTTGTTTGCACTTCCAGAACCCATTTTACTGTCACTGTGATATACAAAATGCTGAAACAAATGAAAAACATCGCGTTACACCCGATAACTGTAAATAGGAAAAAAATCGGCTGGAACATTCCGCGCGGCACCTGAAGGTTTTTGCAAAAAACGAAACGAATATTCCTGATAAGCGGCACATTATCTGCGAAAAACTTCCGAGACCGATGCCGAATTTGCAATTAAACATAACCAACAATGGCCGATTTAGGAAAAAAAAAAAACCGGGACGAATATTTAATTATTTTTTATTGTTAGCTAGGCGTCGAAAGTATTCGCGAAAAAAAAAAGAAAATGAAAAACAAAAGAGGGTCATACCTTTGGTTGGGATATTCAAAATATCTAGGAACGCACGTGCGTGCTGTTGTAGTCCTCGCAGATGCAGTTCAGCTTTCCAAATGAAACCAATCCAGGCGGGCCCCCACACCGTTGCGATATCCTCATCTAGTTACCGGGAGTCATGCGCACTGGCCACCAATAAGGACGACTAGATCGGGCCGTTGCCCAGTTTTGAGCAAATTACGCCGCAACCGCAAAGTGCTCGTCGGGACTTATTACCTGGAATCGCTAATTCCTGATTGGATTGCTTGGGAAATGTGCTCGTTATGCAATGGCAGTCCCCAAAATTATGGGAAAATCAAAATACAACAATCTACCGAACAGAGACAGGACGCTTTGGCGCAAAATTTGAGCGCTGTGGATGTTTTTTGTGCGGTGTGTTGGCAGCAGCAGTTTTGCTGCTATTTTTAGGCAAATACGAAATACTGATCGAAAACAATTCTTCATCGGGAGTGCCAAATCGGTAGTTCGTGATAAGTGATAAGAATTTACTTTTATTTACATTTTTTTAGGGTAGCACAGCCGCTGCATAAAAACTCCTCCAAGAGTGCCAACCTCTGAAGTAGCCGTTATAAATTTTAGCCGAGTAGATGTCGCTTTATATAAAATGAATGATATTTGCCAAAGTAAAGCAAAATATATATTCTAATAAATTTTAAAAACCATTTTAAAATACTTTTGGGTTGAAACTTTTTCAAGAAGTTTTAAGTGGAACGTATCTTTCACTCATCATTTGAATAAAAAATTCATCTATCCATTAAAAACTCACCACAACTGTATTGTTTTTACAACCGTGCTGAAAACAGCTGGTCACTCAAATTGTCACTCCAATTTTGACATTTCGTTGTTATCTGAAGAAGCGCTTGTGTTTCGTTTTTATCAAACCCTAGAGATATTTATGTTAAATTATATAAGATCAGCATGTTGTCATTCTTCAGAAGAAAGTCTACAGACACAGATATGCAGGCCGCAAAGCCCACCGAAACGATAGCCGCTGATGTCGCCGTTGTAATGGGGGAGGATGCACTTCTCAAGGAGCTCGGTTACCGCGACTCAGATGAACTTAAAGAGACGATTTATGGTAAATACATTGAATGAATATTAATTTTATTGCCACTGCATTTAATGCGGGGCTTAACAGACGCTCTTCGAACTATAAGGGACCCGGAGAAGCCTTACACCCTGGAGGATTTGAACGTGGTGTACGAAGACGGCATATTCGTCCAGAGCCCCACTAAATCCAATGTTTACATTGTAGGCGCTCTTATCTAAAATAGTAAATAATAAAATTTACTAAAATAATAAACACTTGCAGGTTAGAGTCGAATTCAATCCAACGGTCCCACACTGTTCTTTAGCCACGCTCATAGGGCTCTGCATCCGGGTCAAAATCGAAAGGAGTCTTCCGCACAACATAAAGCTAGACATCTACATTAAGAAGGGTGCGCACTCAACAGAGGATGAGAGTTAGTTTAATGGTTTCTTCACTTCTATAAATGTTCACATGCATGCTCTGCTTTCAGTTAACAAGCAGATCAACGACAAGGAGCGAATTGCGGCTGCTATGGAAAATCCAAACCTAAGGGATCTCGTGGAGAACTGTATCAAAGAGGAAGAATAAAATTTGACATAGTTTGTAAGGTATATGGTTTTTGGGGTAATAAAGACTGTTGTTTTTAAAACGACTGGTGGCTTTTCAAGTATAATACGCCTTACAATTCCAAATTGAAACTTTTATAATTTCATCTTCGTCATCTGTCTGTATGTGTATAGTTTAGATTTGGAAAGAACCAATTACAAATTAGTTAATATGGACAACATTTCATACATTTAAATTCCTTATCCTGGTAATTACAAGTAATTGGCATATTTGTAATTTTTGATTCTAATTGAATGATTTTACAAAATTTTCAACGAAGCTTCTCTAAAATACCAGGAATGTATCCATAGTCCCAAAAAACATCTGAAATGATTTGCCACATGCGTGTAATAAGTTTTGACTCTCCGACCCTTTTTCTCTACAACTCAGAAAAAAACAATTATATTAATAACAATAGAAAAAGAAATATATTCAAACTTACATTTTGCCTCTGAGTAATAGTTTCTCTAAAAAATGTACCAAAACGTGGTTCTTTTTCATGGTAAGTATCATTCTGCTTTAAATTTTCGTGCGTCTTTTACGGAGAGGGTTTCAGAGTGTCGGTACTTATCGTTTGCATTGTGATGATTTTGGCTGTCAATAAGAGTTTAAATAAGAAACATCTCATTTTCAAAGGTATAGCTTGCGAAATATTATTATGTCCTCAATTATATACTTTTAAAATATAAAGTAAAGTAAAAACGTTTTATTATTCCATCTAAATGAAGCATAATAGTTAACTTTATATGTAGATATTCATATTATATCCTTGGGTAATTTAAATATTAAGATAATAACTACTTTCACTGTAATACTATATGATCAAATATGTGAGTGCAGTTTCGGATTCGAAACATAAAAAGATCTTAAAGAAATTCTTATAAGAGTATGAGTTCCACATGCCTTTGAATAATTATTATTAATTCAGTTTTTTTTTTTTTTATTATTTAGTTAGTATCTACTATCCTCTCACCTTCACATTAAAAGGATTCCTTAAAATAGCAAAAAAATAAATTACATAAGTGCATATTTTAAAGCTTTTTTGAATAATTTGAATTCAATGCTACTGCCACGTTTGACTTCGATGTAATGAAACCCTCAATTGGGTTTTCAATTAATTTTTTTACAATTCGATTTCGACATTATAATTTTGCAATCTATGTAAAGGGAGGAATAAAAAGCAATAAATATTTGAAACTTCGTTGCTTTTTGGCTTTTTCAACATAACATAAATCGATTTAAAACCCAATCTCTTCATCCGAATTGCGAGCATCAATAAACCGCAAAGCAAGGGAATTTTCTTGATGACAAATTATATTAAACATGATACGGACGAGGCCAGATGAAATATTTTAAATTATTGAAAGGGTTCAGTGCATCAGGATAAAATAAATATCAGACGAACTGATGCCAGAGATCCCTCGAGTAATGGTACTATTTATTCAGAACTGTTCGGCTTAAATTTGAAAGTCAGGATTAATGTTGTCGTAGTAATATACCAGAAATTTGAGCAAGGATGAATTTAATAATGGTACATAATTTTCTGATATGTTGATTATATTTTCGAATAAAATGTGCACTATATATAATATGGAAAATGTTTAGCTTGTACAGCCTTAAGATTTTAAGATTTAAATTGATCTTTAAGTTAATTACGTCTATAAATAAAATTTAACATGGTATTATCTTTTTAATTATTTGAATATGTACATGCATATGTGTGAATATTTAGGTCCAACGCTCAAAGTTATTTTTTCTATACAGATTGATTCGAAAGGATTTGATCCAACTTATTTACGAACATTGTGTCTAAAAGTTAACTCTCTTATTACTTCCTGGGAAATTTGAACCCTCTAAGGTATTAAATGTTGTTATAAAAATGTACATAGTGCTTTGAATAAATATGTACATAAATTTAAATAAAACGCATGCAAACTAAGTAGTTGTAAGTTCTAGATATCTAGAAATGTGAAGAAATTGGGAATTGGTCAATTTTACTTTCAACTGAAAATATACATAAGTAAAGAAAAACAAGTTATTAGAGAGAAGAAGAAAGTGATTTTGTTCGAAGTACGCACGTACGGAATTCAATATCCGCCTTTTTCTTATCAGTTTACTTGATTCGGCTGTACTTGTTGATGCAATCAATCGTTATACTAAAAGCAATTTAATTGGTTATTTCTAATTCATTTTTGTCAGGAAGTTTCATAATAAACGTTATCCACAGTTTCTGCAATCCCTTTGCATGGCATGGCGATGGCGGGTTTATGATTGAACAACAGAATAATAAAATTAACATCCAATTTCGACCGGCGCTGCCAGATACCAGCCTCCATTCTAGAGATTTCACAAATTACAATCATCGGACTTTTTCAGCGGATTCGCAGGGTCTGCTCCGCATGCAGCGGAGTCCTTCGGATGCGCTTATCACTTGTTTTATCTCCTGATCCCCAGGCCTTTGGCTGGATACGGCTAAACGGGGCCAAATGCCGATTTTATCTTGGGGATTCGGAGGCTTCACATCCGTTTTGTGTTATGCTCTGTTAATACTTATTAAAATCGCTGCTGCTTTTGACTTCGTGGCGTTCCGGTGGGTCCGGGGTCAGCCCGTCGACCGGGCTTAAGAGGCATTTCGACTTTTGAATTACAATAGTCCCGGCGGGCGAGGCAATGTGGGTTTTCTGGCATTGGGCAAAAACCAAATATGTATATAAACCTGACCCAATTCCCTGATTTCCGTAATTAATTAGATAGGGCGCATTATCACGTTTATTCCATGTTTTCACATATAGGCCCACTGCGACAAGCTCAATGGATTCCTCCTTGTTTAAATTTATCGCGGATTAAATAGTAATTAAGTTCACAAAACGTGAGATTAGAACTCATGTTAAACAACACGACAATATTTATAATTCCAGGAACAACAAACTAAATTCAGAGAAGGTTAAAACGACACTTGTCGAGTGATAGTTTGCTTTATTTCCCCATGAGCTAATTTATATTCATTCCCTGATATGGGTGTTAATTATATAACGCTTTAAAGCCTCCGGCGTACCCAACTCAGATGGGTACTAATTTCAAAAGTTTCGTTTGTGAAATCCGAACTGCTCTTTACCCGTGATGTTTCATCGTCGTATTTATTCTTGTGTGGCCTTTTTGGTCTGTATAACTTTACCCATAAATTTTTCTAAAAAAAGTAAACTGGCGAACATGTATTCAATGCTTCAGTAAAATTAATGCTTTCTGGGTAAAAATATCTGCACACTTCAAATGTTTCAAGTGCATTCATTGAGTTTTTTATACTCCAAATAGATTTTGCCAATGAATTCGACAAAAATCAACACTAAAAAGTACCTGTAAACATTTAGGTATGTGCTTCTGCGGTTGGGGCTTAGTTTAGGTACTAATGAACGAATTCAGTGGTTTTATGTTGAAGAACCAAAGCACATTGATATTCAGGGGTTGGTTTTTTCAAACCATCCGAAGTGTTAATACGCCCTACATATTAAGTACATTGACAGATTTGGTACGATCATACAAACTCAGTTTATATTATATATGTGTTGTTTGTATATAATCTATTGCCACAAATAGTAGCGTTGGATTGGATATTAGCTTAATAGGATAATGAACTTTTTATTGATTTTGCTGAATGATTAATGTAAAACATAAAAAAAAATTTTGAGTAAGAAAAACTATGAAAATATAAAAATTTTAATTGGTGTCATGACATGATATGTAGATGTAATAAAAAATTTTTTAATTATACCTATGAAAATATGCATTTATATATTTTTAAAAGAATTAGTTAATAAAATTCGTTTGGCAAAATGTCTATTTTGCAGAACTCAGTAAGTTTTTCCATTAATATTTTTGCGTGTTGTTTATGAAGGCTCGAAAACAAAAATCGTAGTCAGACTTGGAGATGCTGCTCAATACGTTAGGCAAGATTCCAATCGTCTTTCAAACCGCAATGTTATCTATTGAATAATGCGACAGGACCTGCATTGGAAGACCTATCAATAGTTCGACATTATGTGTTCTCTTTGGTAGCCAAGCAGCTCTAAGGACTTCTAAGTCCTTCCGTACTAACTAGGAAATTGTGTGGGTGTGTCTCTTACCTATTAAAACTCTGTCAAGGAATAACAAAGTCATCCTCATGTGGGCTCTAGGACACGAAGGCCTTGCAGATAATGTGATACATAGTTGATGGCCTTACTAAACAAGAAGCAGAATCGCCCTTTATAAAACCAGAACCCTTCTGTGGTACCTCAAAAAGCCATTTACCAAGGATTCTTACGAGACGGGAAAACGAAGAGGCAAAGCGCTTTTATAATACCTCTCCGTTTCCATACATGCCGATGAATTCCTTGTACTCATAGCCACGTATAATTACAGGGCTTTTCACTGCTCCTTATAAGGTATCATTTTAATAAAATTCGTAAGCAATCTAGGGATATTTGTACCTTCTGCTCTGAGGTGCCAGAAACCTCTCAACACTTGTTTTGTCAATGTCCTGCTCTGATAGGCGCACATTAACCTATTTAAGCAAGGAATTTTAATGTCCAAAAATTTTCTGGGGCTGGATTTGAGACTCAAACCTTCGAGTCATGGGGTATCTCTTCCCAAATCTAATCTAATCAAATCTACTACTACTACAATTCAATTATAATTCAGAAATGGTAAATACATTCAAAAAATGTTATACAACTTTACGAAGTTGTTACAATTAAGCTCCAACAGTCATACAATATTTAGTGTTTATTAAAACTGATATTTCAGTAAATATTTTAAAGACGTTTTATAGCAAATCATAGTAGAACATAAATAATGCAAGAAAGCTATAAAATCGTATATTTTGCCTTTTGCTGCTAAAATGACACCGCCCGGTTAATGGAGCATTGCATAAACATTAAGTCTAATAACGATTTACAACTTTGAAAAGGGGCGTGAAAATTCGCGAGCGTGGTCTCCCTTGTATGTTGACGATTAGTTTGGTGTGCAATCATCCAAGGTATAAATTCGCTTTGGGAGAGCCCACCTCGACTTAACATAATAAATTTAATTCACCGAGTTCTGCACTGTAAATTGGCCGAGGAGCTGTAACCCTAAATTTACCTGGGTATTTACGAGATATTCCTCACATTTTACAGCAGAAGCCGGGGCCGTAAATACGTACGCAGCTGTTTCGAAATTCAGAACGTATGGAATACTGGAATACATAATTGCTCTGCACTTTGACACACTTTGTTCGGTTTTATGCACGCACGGCTCATGGGAGCCCGACTCCTCCAAATTTTATTAAGCTGATACCTTTCCCTGTCGCAACCGAACTCGGTACCTTCGGGTTTTGCGGTGTTATGGTGCAAAGAATTACATTCGACATGGCTGCCAAGGAAGTTGAACCCTTTTACAGCATTAAACTCGAATTTACGTAACAGGCCATAAATCATCCTCCTTGGCCGGGTTCTTATCAGGAATTCCTGTTAACTGAACTATCATAAAGTGCGCATAATTGCGGCCTTTGTGCAGACACAAAAGTGAGTGGTTAACAATTTGCACGTTTGTTGAAGCCAGGAAAACACAACTGCTGAAAGTTTCCGTGTAATTTCAGCTTCTACTTGTTTGCCATTCGGCCCAAATAATGGCAGAGCCTGCAGCGCTGCGATATTACTTAATAGTGCGGTCTAACTGAAGGAAGTTTGCAATCCTGTGAATGCATCCTTGCATTCTTAGCTTTATGTACCAGTCGCATTCGCAAGAAAAAAGGAATGGGGAATTAATTGTATCTCGGGGAACACTTAATGGTATAGTACCTAGTTACGGAGAAATTTTTCAAGATACTTCATTTCTGGCTCGACTGAGTGTGGTCACTTTAGTTCATCACATGAAGTAAATTTCATGAAATACATCCAACAGAATGCAGCAGTGAGCAGTGCGCATAATATGCATACATATTTTTATTTATTGTTTACAACACATTTTCGAAAGTTTTCAAAACGTCAGCGGGTAGTTTACCCGTATTCTGATTGTAAAGCTATTCATTTATTCATAATTGGGGAATATAGTTTTAAAACTTTTGAATGTTTAAATTTTAAGCATTGTTAGCTTGAGGTTTATGCTTGCGTTGTGCGATTATGGAACAAGAATATTGATTTTGATTTATACAACTTTTAACCTAAAATTCATTTAATTCTATTTTAATTTAAAGTGGAACAAACTTTTCCATTCATCACTCCACGTGAAATCAATGTTTTTTCTACAAAAGCCATGTAACTACCAATACATAATACAAAATTAATACTTTCTAATTAGAAGTTATCACATCGTGAACGAAATTAATTCTATTCCCAGGAATAATTTTTTCGTGTTCAAGTAATTGAGTTCAGAATTGTTTCTATTCAATATTAACCATAGATTCCAACAATAGTATAATTAACTAATTAGTGCCCAAGTTCAGACGCAACAAAAATCGAAATCGTATTAATACAAGATTATTAATTCCACCCATAAACTTCATCGAAAGGTACTATCAAAAACATTATTTCTATATGAAATCAATATTATACGTACATATACTATATTATACATATATGTTTTGTACACAGAACGACTGCATATACCGAATGTCTCTTAGCACTGATTTTAAATTTGGTTTTCAAATTCCCAAATTCAAAATGCCTTTCATACTTCATAAATACAATTGAACTTTCGCAAAATTAAGTAAATAAAGACTTCTAAGTTAGATAACTTCAAATGAGATAAATTCCAAGCCATAGAAGTTAAATTATTACAATCAGTTTAGATTTCGAACAGGCTTCAAAAGTCTAATCAAATCTTAGGATGTTCTATTGAAGGAAGGAATGGAAAAATTAAAAATAATGATATGTTATTTTTAGGCGGTTTTAAACATTATGGTCGTTATTAGACTAAATATAATAGTTTGACAAAAACAGTCTTCTTGATCTTCTATAGGCAAGAAACTGGTTTTAAACTTCCTTGATAGAGAAAAGATGCAAATTCATAGTAATTAGTTTTGGTTGCCTTGGCTTAAACAAGTATGAAGCTAGTCAATTATTTAGTAGAATTTTATAGTGCTTTCATGGTGGCGC
This sequence comes from Tolmerus cingulatus, assembly GCA_959613345.1. Taxonomy (NCBI): domain Eukaryota; kingdom Metazoa; phylum Arthropoda; class Insecta; order Diptera; family Asilidae; genus Tolmerus; species Tolmerus cingulatus. The sequence goes on along the minus strand of OY390708.1, from coordinate 18,117,711 downwards.
ATTTCCCATTACAAGTTACCTAAGGTAAGTAAATAATACTACGGTAGGCTTGAAATGTTGGCACGAGATTTATAAAAATTTTATAAATAAAATATTAGTTTTGTATTACTTTCAAATCACTTAAAGTCGGCTTTAAAATATCGAATTTAGGAGCATCCCCGGCTGAGATGGAACCACCCCTAATCAAGCAAATTGGAAACTTGAGGAAATCGCGTGCTTCTTCGACATCCTTGTTAGTGACACTGTCAAGACCCGTTCGAACTGTGGAGGTCAGCTCAATTGGATCGACTCGATTTCTGTTCGACGGTGGCATTGTCTTTTCGATATCCTACGTCGTTTCATGGGGCTATAGTCCCTTTAAATTGGGGAACTTATCACGATGTCACAACAATCTCGCACCCATTTGTCTGGTTGGGGCGTGCTCCTTTCATTCCCCGATTCATCATCTTCGGAACATTGCCCAGTGTAATGACTTATTTATTTTCCTGTGGGTCTTCTCCGGGGCGATCTATTGTCTTTGGGCTGGGCTCGATTCCAAATATTTATCCAATCCGGCTGATCCAGGGCTTTACAAGGCGAGCGCGTGGAAAGTGCGAAAAGCGGAAGTACCGTGTCCCACTTCTTCCGCGAGGACAGGAAGAACGTCACAGGACTCTGGGGCGATTTTTGTTTTTGGAGACCCGGTCGAGCTGTGCACGGAAGCTCGCTCGCTAGTAGACAAACATTACGCGGAGCACTTGAATTTATGTTAAGTGGGCTAAGACAATGTGCGGAAATGGCCCTAGGAATGGGCGGACGTGTTCCTGCATCAGTTTAATGAAGGCGAGTAATTACTGAACGTGCTTTTATTTGCCGAGTCCTATCGAGGGCACTCTTTGCGACGAGAGTTACTGGGATGGGAGCTCTGCAAAAAATATAAATTTGAATTATGATGATATCCTGTTGCCGATGAATCTTTAAGATACTGAATACTTAATGCCATTAGGTGCATTAGTGGTACCGAACGCTTAGGAGCGATTTACTTCTGCTGCCATGAATTATTCAGGGTTTGGGGCTTTTCCCTGTTTGCGCTTCCTTTCAATTGAGGTAAAAAAAAAAACAATACACTGCTTGCTTTTGGGAATACTTGTTTACGATTAATTCTCCTACACAAATCCAGGGAATTCTCCCGGTTGAATAAATTCGTTTCATTTCCTTTCTTATTCCCACCGAGTGATAATTATTTACCGGGCTCAGCTCGGCCAGGTGGAATTCGATATGAATGCACAGGAAGTGAAGTGGTGTTATCGTGCGAATATGTTACAGATGAATTGGCCTGAGTGGCAGCTCGTCATGAATCAAGAGTCCCACCTACACACTGGTCACTTCAATACTGTCTACGTACATATGTATAAAGATACTGTTGGGAAAACATTGGAGAAGAACCAGAGTGGAAAAATAAGTACCAATTTTTATTTATAAAAATTGATTATAAAAACTTTGATCCCCTTTTATAACCCCTTAAGAGGATGAATTTTGAAAACTTTTTTCTTAGAGATCATCTACGTTATAAATATAAATAACTCCGGTGCAAAATTCTATGCTTTTAGACCCACCGGTAAAGGCTGCGCGTTGTCTGTCAGTCAGTATATAATTAAAAATGGCATTCAACACCATTTTGTAAATCATGTATATATATACTCGTGTTCAAACCATTAGCACTGCTTAATGACTTTTCAATTTATTATACGCCTTTGTTTTGCAATTGAAAATCCTTTATTATTTTTTATATTTTTATGAAGATGAAAGGATGCACATTATTTAAGTACCTATCATATATCATATTCATCGGTTCCGAAATGAAGATATTAGTCGATTATGTACATTTACCATATATGTTATCCGAAAATGTACTACTTTACAGCTTCCTAGAAATAGAAAACGTAATAAATCGTCTAATTAAAAAAAGGGTGAATTAATTTCAAGTGACCTCTTTGACGAGGAAATTAAAAATCCGCGCCCGTCTGAAATCGTCTTCATTCCCCGCGAAAACACTTTTGTAGATATGGCCTTGATAACAAGATATGTATATAACCAAATTGTCTGATAAAAGTGTTTAAAGTACATCTGCAAACCAAAGTTATTGAAATCAGTTTAATAATGCGTGCAGTGCAGTCTCCTTATTTTGGCTCACTTCAAAATATCGATGTAACATAGGAACATCTACAAAATTAATAATAATTTCCATCGTACTCTCCCTCGGTTTCGAAAACTCTAGACAACACTTGTTTGCTTTCGAACCGCTTATCGCTTCATTTCCGCTTAATAACACAGGATACCGATGCAACTAATTATAAAATAAAGGTTTATTATAGAAGCTTGTATGGTGTAACAAGGCTCGATTGAAATCTTTAATTTTGATTTAGAGTTATGAAATACCTACCAACAACATCTATAGATATTTTTAACCAGTTTGAAGAACAAGTTTCTTGTGGTTTGGCTTACTTTGGAAAATTCAAATAATTTTTAAAAGAATGAAAGTTTTAATCAATTTAACTTTGCTTTTAATAAAAATGAGAGTGAGTCCTAAAGAAACATTTCAAAGAAAAAACAAAAAAGATGAAAACAAAATTAAATCAATTTATCAAATAATAATTTTATTGGATTATTTTATTCTATTATAAATTGCTTAAAATTATATTACGTTTTTAACTGAGCATTACACCACACAGTCACAAGTTTTCTATTGGGTTTAAACCTAGATACTGAGCGGTCCAGTCCATAACATGAAATCCTTACTATTTAACATTTTCTTAAACGTTTGATATACTAATGTTTATAAAAATGTCATCAAGCACACACTGTTGAGTTCTACAAATCCTAAGAAATTGTCAAGGAACTGATCAATAAAATTCTGTATTTGTTGAATTTTGGTAAACTGCTAGGTCACTTGGAATGATAAAAAAGTTTTCCATAAATGTATTAAAAAGCTTAAACTGCATAAAATAAGGAAAGGTCTGGGCGTTAAATTAAAGGTCTAATTTTTTCACTTCGCAATTAGCAGTATTTTCCCTTGGTCCTTTTAATCGTCAAATATCTTACAAAACGCTGTAGCGGCGAGGTAACAAGTTTTGATTCATTTTCTTTGGGGTGACCTTTCTGAGAAAACCCCTTCGCTGTGAAAAATTAATTTGCTGGCAGAGATTAGAGAACCAGGAAGTTTCGAGCATTCCAAGGTTACCGTCAAAGTTGAAAGGTTACTACATTCCTAATTTAAAAAATTCTCGTTCATCTCAGAATTTCTCTCGCTTTCAAATTTCGCGTGCGGCAAAGCCAACAAACGCGCATTTAAGGGTGCACGGCGGCTAATGGGTCAAGTAATTAGAACCCTTGAAGGGATATTTTAAAAAATCTTCGCATCTCTGTCCCGGGAAAGTTTCTTGGGTACAGGTAATTTTGAAAGAACACAAGTCAAATGACTTACTCCGGGAATTTCGTTTGTAGTGTCGAATCCGGAAGGAATGGCATTATTCTGCTTTTTCAGGGAGTGACTAGGCGGACGTGGCGGCGACTTGTTAATCGGAGGGATTTTTCCTAATTTTTCGCTCAAACTAATTAAAGACGCGGAAGGTAAGTTGAGCAAAAGTAACAGGTCCCGCAATTAGTCCTCGTTTATCTTCGTGCGCCAGATTTCATACAGCGTCCATTTGGCGAGGAGCTCTCCTCCGGGTGCCGTCGCGACGGTGCCTCTTCGAGTTCGTCGAGCCAATCCTTAAATTTTGACTCGGACGACTCTCCGACGAGGAGTTAATTAAATTTCTGAAAGTACACAAATCGTCTTTAACTTTAATTTGGGCCGACTTTGGCCCGGGTTCCCTTATGTAACTTAAATTCTTGCGCTTATTTTAATAATCGTTTGCAGCGAAATGGGGGCTAATTTCGGTGATTTATTACAGGCATATAGAACAGCGAGCAGAGTAATTTCTTCCTAATTTTCAACTCTTGTAATCACTTCTGAGAGATTTGCATAGATCTGTACCGAGGTCCGGTCTTGGGAACCACTTCCATTACGAATGGCAATTTCTCGTGGGGGAAACAGACTCAATCATTGCAGCCGACTCAGGGCCCTGGGGAGCCATTTGTAATTAACCCACTTCTTACTGGTTACTCGTTTCTTGTTCACTCAAATTTAACTTTTTTAAAATCTTGGCAGCTGCACTTTTCGACTTTAATTTGCTTAACTCGAGAATTTAAATGATTTCAAACTTGGGGCCAGTCTGGGATCGTGCGGAGGTCTTCGTCGCTTCACTTGGTTATTCTAAAGATTCAATTAAATGAACCGGGCCATTTCTAATTATCTTGAAACGCTTCTAGAAACAATTAGCACTTAATTTGATTCCGAACTAAATCATAGTAGTCTCTTTATTATAATATTTTCATTATCCATTTTTTGATAACACAGATACTCTTGCACGTAGTCCATCGTTTGAGTTCTATAAATGAAGTTAAAAATGATTTCATTGTCAGTTGAAATTAAATATCTAGAAAAATATTTTTAACTTATGGTAATGGTAAATAAAGTTATATTACCTACCAATTATTATACTACTAAATGTATACTTATTTACACATAAGTAGTATTATCTTAAAATAAATTTATAAAAATATCTAAGAAATACAACTTATTCTCATGTAAAACTATATTAGATAACGAGAATTTAAAGTTTATAGCGAGCGTTCTACAGTTTTTATTAAAATTTTTAGTAACCCAAAATATCTAGTTAAATGTTAAGAAAATCAGTTTTCCAATTGTAATTGAGATTTTCTACCAAGACTCATCGATTACAAAATTAGAAAGTTCAACTGCATCAGTCACCCATGAAAATGTGTTCGATGAACCTGCACACATTGCTCTAAAAACAATTAAAAAAGCATAGCAAAAGTTTGTAAAGCAAACATTTCTCAATTACGATTTATGGTTTTCGGGGTAATTACAAAAGACTTTCTCTCTCTTTAGAGTGGTTTGTAGAAACGTTTTTTAACATATTCCAATCGATTTTGTGGAGTGGTTTAAATGTTTGTGGCCTACAGGAAGCTCCATTCTCCTCGTAATTGCAACGTTTACCAGGAACTAATATTTTTTCGCGTGCGGTGCAGTAAAACGGACAATTTGATAAAAAACTTTTTGCACCCGCTTAATCGATCAAGTATTTGAACAAATTTTGATTTATTTTGGGTATAAATATGGGTATTAATAAAATAAAAACTGAAAAATGTCTACACCTCTAAATATGGTTTAATAGAAGGATTTAAAAATATTGTCTTCTTTACGATTCTATTTTAAAGGAAAATTGGAAAATTGTTAATTGATCACATTTACATAACTGTCATTCATTTTATAAAAATTTCAATTAAAGTGTACAATGTATTTTACACATAATTAAGTATTTTGTTCAACAGCATTTAAAACACGATTTGTTTAGCTTTAAAAAATCAGAATATATTAAAATGTTTAAGCTAATTTTGAAAAAATATTGGGGCAGTGACGTAGACGGTAAAGCTTATAAAAATATTGAGTTTCCCTCGAAAATAATTAAAAGAGTTTCTTTAATATAATAAAACTTCACAAAAAAATAACATACCATATACGATAAAAAATTACACCATTTAAGCCACATATAGAAATAGTTGTTTTATTTTCATAACAAATAAATGATGCATTTGAATCAAAATACATATTTTAGGTTCTTTTGTAAAATGTAATAAATACAATGAGCATGTAGTAATGCTATTTGTAATGAATTCAGTCGAGTACTTTTCTTTTCATCGGTATAAAAAAGGTTTTTTCGTGTAATATATAGTATTTACTGGCGGGGTTGCCCGCTTTTACCCGGTGAACAAATATTTTGGCCTCTATTTTGTGTCCGTCATTATGAAGTTCCAACATTTTACAGTAAATTCGAAACTACATCAAAATATCCATAGTTAATTTTTTCATTTAAGTTCGTTGAAGTTCGAAAATCATTGTACGCCATACTTCGGTTGGATCTGCAATTGTTTAATTAGAAAATAAAAGCTAGTCTATATGTTGGAACAGAATATGTGTATCTTCACCTAAAAAATAAATATTATCGGATCCAGCGTTTAGGCGTGATGGGTTGCCCGGTTTTACCCGGTGTACAAAAATTTTGAATGCCGATGCCGCTTGTCGCTCCCGCTTTGTTTTTATTCTTATTAAGTTTTTTATCTTTTATTTTTACTAAAAATAGGTACACAAATTAAAGCTATGAAATCTACTTATTTTGTAATTGATAGTACACATATTTAAAAAATAAAGGCTATTCAAAATCAATATTTTTTTCAATCGTAGCTTTTCTTGGTTTAAATTTTTTAAAGTTGTTTATCAACTCAATCAATTTTATAAAAGTTCTACTATGTTTATTTTTTAAGTTTTTATTAAAGTAATTTTTTCATTCAAAGAAAATGTGTATTTAAATATAATTTTATTTTTTAATCCTTATAGCTACATTGTTAAATTTCTCTAAAGGAAAATTTCGCTTTAGTAACACGTATTCCATAGAAAAAATTTGCGGGTAATAAATTTTATTTGCAATTAATTCACAGATCCCAAAATCTTGCAACCGGAATGCATCTCCAAGTGTTAACTAAATGAACTTAAAATAAAAAGTTTTCTTCTACTAAACGAATTGCATTTAAAATCATTGGTATTGGATGCCGCAACGGATGCCAATATCTGATGCTGATGCTGCTGCTGCTGCTGCTACTACTGCTACCACCATCTTGATTTCCAAGTTTCGAACATAGTTTCACAAGATGGAACCGAAAAACTCTCAAAATAAGAACTTCCATACGAGTTTCTTAATATTTTGAATTTTTGGCCGTCATTTTGGGTCCGCCATTTTCAAATTCGCGTATAAAAAGTAGCCTATATGTTGGGCCGGAATATGTAGATCCCTCACCCAAAAAATGAAACTAATCAACACCAGCGTTTAGGCGTGATTGAGCAACATACAAATAAACAATAAACATATACATACTTATACATATATACACGATTGTACATATTGCAAGTTTACGAATGAAGGTTCAATTTGGGGTATTCCTAGGGTTCGATTTTCAATATTCACTGGTTCCTACAATGTGCTATATGCATATCTGGGGTAGATTTGTCGTTTTATGAAGTTTGTGGTTTCAGTGCATATACATATGTAGTATGCATAAATATGGTCTAAAAATGCTGCATACCTCAAAAACTTTAAAGTCATGGTCTTCTGGTTTGAAATGTAAATTTTTATGGCGATATTTCGTGGTAAATTTGAAAGAGATGTTTTCCTGCAACTTGAAATTGAAACTTGTGTATAAAATCAAAACTAACCTCGTAAAAGTGTACTTCGTGTACGAAAACGAGTGCACTATTGGATGCATGCCTTTCCATCCGCTCTTTGGAATTCAAAAATGATTATTCCTGGCATTAACATAAGTGTCGTGTGTTTTTGTTTTCCTTTGGTAATATTTGTAATCCTTATCCTGGCAGTCTGAATATAAATATATCAAGGTGAATTTAATGCATTCAGTTTAAGCGAGTATACGGACACCCGTTTCATGTAGTTATTTTGTGAGTTCTGCAGCTGGCAGACAAATTTGTGCTCTACTTCTGAAAGGGAACCGCTCTCCTCCCGGTCCCGAGGCTTATCTGGGAGCTCATGTGTGCTGGCTAACGTAGTTACATCATAAATGGGTCATCGATTCCGAAAGAGCTGCTCTAGGTAGGTGGAAACTGGAAAGACCTTGCAACATACCCGCAAAATGCTCATATTAAATCTTGGCCCTCAAACATTCCGCCTGTAAGTCACTTCATCAAATATGTCAGATTAGTGCCATAAATTGTAAGTGGATTTGACAAATTTTCGATAATTGGAAGTCAATTTAATATTTAATTAGAGACTTTGGACGCATTTCATTTCATCAAGTGTGGTAGACTGCCATCGAGGGATGGATTAATAAGAATTATTGGAACTTATGCGCTTTAGAAATTGGATTGGAATGTATGTGTATTTCAAATTACTATAGGTACTGAATTCTATCAATTTAATTTGACGAGTCTATATGCAATATTAATTACACTTGAGAACAGTCATTTTTCTGCATTAAATCTAGGAATAAGATTTACTAAATTGGCTTTAGTTTTTAAGATAAATATTATATAATGCTAAAAGAGTCAATCACAAAATATTAAATAATAATTATAAGTTCTGTAATTATAACTATTGTGTGCACCCAAATAATAATAATAAATCTTACACTGACATCAAAAAATAAAATAATAAACAAAATAAATAAATAAAACTTTTCATGGATCGCGTTTTCAGAATAATATATGTTTGTCATAAAGTTGATTGGACTGTACTCTTGTGATAACCCACAATTCTTTTTAAACATTGTAAAACTTACCATTGTACTTTTAAAACTTTAGTGGCACTCTGGATGGAAGATACCTATCCAAACTAGAGCTTAATAGTGTTGATATTTAGAAAGACGGAAGTTAACCTTAAATTATAAAACAAATAGGCTGCATTGCCATAACTTGTTTGTGAATAGTTTTAGGGTTATCGCATTACCTCATTCTAAAGGATTTTAACAAAAGCTTGAGTTAATCGAGTAAACATCCTTTTTGAATGCATAAGGTGTCACATACCTGAAATATGCGTGAACATATAATGCATATATTTGCTTTTATTAATCAATATCAAGCATGCAAATTTATATATAAGCCATACAAATTGCCACAATTCATATACAACATTTAGCAAGCAACATAAACAAAAGAAACCATAATTTTCAGACATTTTACGGCCAAGCACATAAATTACAGACCACTTATCCTTATACACAGATATGTGGTATGTATAAGGGAATAAAATTTTGTTTGAATAGGTTAGCTTTGCTTATATTCAAATATGTATGTACCGAAATATATAAATTAATAAATAAATAAAGAAGCAGCATTTCCAAATAACATTATTGTTGTGGAATTATCAAATTTTTACTCAATTCTGATTGGATAAATTTTTAACAATTTCTTCCTTACTTAATTTTTATTAAACATATGTAGGTATGTATCTCGAAAAAGAATTTGCGAAAATGTTCATATGCTTAAATATCTAAATTGGATAAAAGTTCCCCAATGACACTTATTTAATATTTCCCCAATATTAATAAGGATATAATCGAATGATCTATGGAGGTATGCAGGTAATTTTATTATTACCTGTTGCATTGGAAATTGAGATATTTGTGGAAATCCAAGTTTTTGCTACAGATTTAGGGAAATATTTTTTTATTGATAAAAGTATATCTTATTTATTTTAAATTCCATGCGGACCACGGGGTACAACATTTTAACTTACTTAGTCAAATGATTTCAGCATTCATGCACACCCATCTGTCGGAAGAGATAATCAAATTATGAAGTAATTCAATTTTAGGGGAAAAGGTGTGAAGGTTTTCTGTTGTGAAAAGTGCTTATTATATAAGGTAGAATGTATCTAGATACACGCAGTGAATATAAATTGGAAGAGTAAATGGTAAATGAGTTCGGATAGGAGCTACAACAGCCGAAGGTAGGAGCATTCATATAGGAACCACTCTCCATCTACTTTCGGCTACCTTACGCAGCATCAAATTTTATGGAGTTTTAGCATCGGGGATAATAAGGCCATGCATGAAAAATTATACATTCAAATTTAATTTTCTCGTTTCCATAACATGCAAATAGAAAAGCAGACTAAACTGTCTAATTATTTAATGTATGTAATTAAAACTTATTAATATTGTTGACATTTTTGTGTTTAAATTATACCATTGGCAAGTCGTGCTCTCAATTCGATCTCTCTCTAGAGTTGTTTTGAACTGCAAAATTTTTATGTATTTTATCTTGTCCCTATAATGATTTTGGAATCAAGAGAATGTATTGAGATGAGATGTATTGTTTTAAAAAAAGCCCCGCTTAAGCTGAAGATACTATTTTAAATTTTGAGTTATGAATTAAGTTTAGAATTTAAGTTCGAGTGTGCAAATAATATTTTTTGAGTTTTCACTAAATGTATAGATGTTTTTTCGTAAAGGCAATGTCATCGTTCTAAACTATATGAATATAAGAATCTCTAAATTGTAGAATTTATTCTTATATAAAGTATAAAACTCTTAAATAAAAAAAATTATTTTACTAGAGTCGTAATAGGTGAAAATCTCAAATTTAAAAATACTACTACTTTCTCAATATGTTTAGATTTGTGTGAGATTCATCAATTCTGATTTTACAAATATCCTCTGAAAGTAAAAATAAAGTGCGATTAAAACATTTTGTTAGGAGGCTATTTGGAAAGTTCCTCGCAGTAAAATTTATAATATATGCAATATCTACTAAGATTTGTGTTATATTTCATAAAATAGCTATCAAACTATAAAAAGATGTCATTGTGCTCACATTTATAATTCAAAGTATTGTTGCCGGAAGGTTAGAGCCTTTCTCACAGGCGGTGATGTCCTTTTTATAAATTTGCGTTTATGTCCAAAAAGGATTTCACACTATAATAAAGATTTGTCTTTGTATGAGAAAAGTAAGGATTTAAATGAAACAGTAAATATAAATTTTTCTATTCTTACATGTATTTTCTTAAAATGTATATTTACAAGTTTTTTTGCCGCCTTGTTTCCATGTCCGTCTGGATGAGCTCCAATAAAATGCCCTTAATTACATGTACTCCTTAGCTTCAAAATGTCATATTATAATTACATTAACGTGATTCAATAAATTTATTCTTACTTAAGGGTAGTATTACTTTACCGTCTAGATACCTTAGATGTCTTCTTATAAAAAATTTTTTCATACATTCTTTTATAATTTTTCTTTTTTTCCTAAACTTATTACCTTTCTTATGCCTAGAGTGCTGTAGCTTCCTTTTAATATTTTTTTCTTCAATTTATCACAAATTTTATTAAGAAAAATTATGTCCTAAACAATTTAGCTAAACTTAAAGAACAAACAATTTTTAAACTCATTTGAAACAGGTCCGGTTTCTCTACAGCATAGAAGAAATTTCAAATAGGATATTTACATATCAGAAACAGTAGGAGGCTGCTAAATCGTGATTATACCGATTTCTGTTGCAGCTATTTAATGGAGAATTTAATTAGAGGTAAGAGGGAAGTTGCTCAAGTTCGGCTCATATTAAACCAAATTAAATTCCACTACCGACCAAAGTAAATTTACTTTGCACCAATACAACAATAAATTATTGATATTTGAATAATGTTCCTGTTCAAATTGCATTGGAATGTTTCAAATTAGCCTCTGCACAATATTTGCATGGCAAAAATTTATGGAAATATTATTATGTATCATCAGTTTACAAATTCAGCTGCTCCTCAACTATAGTTTAGCGGATGAGGCTAATCTAGGCTTCAAATTGCCATTCTGTAAAAATTTACTCATTGTGCTAAAACTGCATTTTAAAGAAAATGCACAAGAGTTTTCTATCAAAAACAATTCAAGCTACAAATGAAAGAAATAGCAATAAATTCCGCGAAATTTGCGAAAACAAGGATGCATTTCATTGTTTGTTTTACCTACAAATTATTATCAATTTAAAATTCTATTTACACTCAATTTATTCTCTCGAATACTAGAAAGAGTCACTTATCGCCGGCAGGTATCTTCTTCATCTCACGGCATTGTTCGATCCAGGGATGCGAAATGAGCTCAAAACTTGGATTAAGTGCAATTGAATGCACGCTAGACAAAGGACTGCCAAAACTCCTGCGCTGGTCCTTGTTATTGATTTGATTGCTGAATTGTGCTGCATTGCTGCCGGATGCTCGCCTGAAAGAAAAGGGAGATTTCGGTTTAATCTGTTAATTGGGTAACTGACTATAATTAAGCAATTGTACAGTGATTCCGGGGATTCAGCACAGCATCCGCTTTCATTACTTTATTTAAAAATTGTTTGTGGTTCATGGACTCATTTGTGAATTCTATTCACGGAATTTAACATATAAATTGAGTTAAACCCCAAATACATACATAATGTGAATTTTGCAGGAGATACTAAAAATGTTTTGAATTTAAATTTCCCTTTTATTTTATAGCTGCAAGGATACTACCGAATGGAATTGTGGACAATCCCGATTCAAAATTTCACGATGCTTTGGTATTAATATTATAATTCAAATCGTTAGGTTTTGGGTCACGGTCATATTTATACCCTTTATCTAATATTTATATTAATATTATGTGTATTCAGCAAATTATGCAAGGTGCGTTGATATATGTATAATAATAATAAAAAAAAAACTACATTGTTTATATGAAAAAGAAAGACATTTTGCATCATTAAATTTTTTCTAGTCTGTATATAGCAACCTTTTAAAAAGCCATAACTCTTAAAACATTTAATTAACCAAAGAAAAAGCTACAGATATCTTTACGAGATTTTCGAGTTGTAAAACACATTAAAGTACTAGAGGATTATTAACTAAATGAGTGCTTATTTGTCGACTTTAGGATGCTGTGCCTTGAATTACAAAAAAGTAATCCTTATATAAGATCATCTCATTGTCCATCTGTGTATCTGTCTGTTAAGGCTCTTTATGATAGTAAGGTGTACAGCCTCATAGTCCTGTAAAGAGGAAGGTGTCTTGTGGTATATAAAGTAAAAACCCGAAAATCATTAATTTCTTAGGAACCGCGTCTTTTGATCATTTCAATAAGATTTGCTTGCTTTAGGCTTTCCCTGCGGCAAAGTGGGCTTTCATAAATTATTAGTATTTTACTGGTATTTTTTTTAGATAAACAGATACTTTGTGGATACATAATGAAAACCCAATAAATATACCTTCTGTCAGCAGCAAAATATGTAAGACTTCTAGATTTTGTTTTTTAAATATACTTTAAGGTTGTGTTGTTAAAGGTGGACATTACAACAAAACAAAAAAACAAAAAAAAATTTGAAATTTATCAGGAATTTTATTCAGATGTAAAGTCATCCGTGCATCAAAGGTTATTATTCGGAAAATAAAATTTCTGCCTGGAACAGGATCCACAAAATAAATGCGAAATGAAAGTTCCAAGAATGTAGTACTGATCTCTTCATATTTCGCAAAAATCTCTCCACCTCCGGCATTTTTCCGGAATCCAATTGTATTGCTTGCTTTAAGCGAATTATGGAAAGGAGATATTGGTCCTTTTTCAAAGATGGCTTCAATTGTCCTTTTAACTAAAAAATTAAATATTGCACATTGGATAAAATGTTGAGGCTAATCTTAATTTCAGGAAGGTGAAACCGCTAGAGTACGGTATTCTTGACCGTGATCTACAGGTACTTAAAGATAGGACGAAAGTTGCAAGAAATGCAATGTTTTTTGCTGATCGTTGGAAAGTGAAAAATAATTGAAAACGGATGTTTACACATTTCACTTCTTCCACGAAATGAATAGTCCTGGGCAATCTCGTTCCTTAGAAAATCCCCAGGAAGGAGGAACCGGAACGTCGGTGTTGGCGTTTTTGCCCCGCGCCTGACGACAGCGCCGGCGACAAAGGACATTCTGGATTAAAAGAATCCCCGAGCATTGGAAGTTGTGCATTAAAAGGGCTCAAGGGCTCTTAATTCTGAATGGCGGTCGGAAAAATCGTGGAGTGTCCTTCTCATGGAAGCGTCCCTAAACGCGGGCTTGATGGGGACAGCTTAATGCGGAGAGGAGCTAACTTTTCGGCTAATATGTAGAGCAGCGGGAGCACCGCATCCGGCGGGACCGGGACGCAAACTTTGCAACTGCACCAGCCGTCCCAATGCATCATCCCGAATGTCGGGAAGAAAATGTTATCTCCTAATTTATTAGATGCTCCCGAGTTGTTGCCGCGTCGGGGATTTGCCCGCAAAGCGCCATAAAAAGTGCTAACTGCCAACTGCAATTTCTTACCTACTTTAGTATTCTTTTGCGAGAAATTAAAACATCCTCGTTCGGTTCGTTTTGGTTTCGTTGCTTTTTCCTGGTCGGTGCTCATTCCAGCTGAAGTACTTAAGTACTGGCAATCGTCGCAAGGAGAAGTTTGTCCTAAATAAAATTGCAGAAAAGGAGCAGGGCGGGCTGGCAGATCCGTTCCTTAGGACCATAATTAAGCAGACATAAATTGTACTCTGTTTCGTGCCACAAGATTCTTTTTCCTGGTCTGATGGATTTCAGTGCCATTTCAAATGCAAAAATAAAAAGGGAAATTGCAGCTGTAGTGGGGCGTGCAGCTGGGAAATGCAAACATTACGTGACGTGCTTCCGTCGTTTCGCAACTGAATCTAAAATCTATCCTCCCGCTCCTCGGAGTGTCACTTTAGTTCCAGAGGAATAAAACGCAAACATTGACTTCGTGCACACTAAATGAAATTGGATCCGCAGATTTTATTTAGGTGCGCCCGCGAAATTTCCGCTATATTTCGCGTTTAAATTTCGCACGAGGTTCCTCGATGATGGCGAGAAAATTACATGTGTCAGCAGTCGTGATATGAATCTTGAAGCGGGCAAATTGCCGGCCCCCGGTATCCTTCTACGAGAATCCTTTCCAAGATGTGAAGCTCACCAGCATTTTTCAAAAAGCATATTTCTTGGAAAGTGGCTAAAGCAAATAGCTCCCGGCGAGCAAACTTGTTTAGTTCCCAGAAACACCACAAAATATTTACGTGGTATTAAATCGTGCGGGGATTTTGACCTCCTACCGGATAAACACTTCAACGCTTCTTCAAAAAAGAAAGCTGCCATTGTTCTGTTATGAAAGATACATTTCAAAATATGAAGGTATGTGATTCTCTTTGTAGGTGGGTTGGTCTTTACAGGTTCATTTATTATTAACCTTTCAACCCTAACACGTTTGCTCCAGGGTTTGTTATGTTTTCACACAATAAACGTAGGAAAATTATTCTAGAAGTTATCAAAAGATAGTGCCCGGTTTTGACAACACTTTGTAATGGAGGTGTTGTTTTATAACAATTTAGTAAGTATGAGAAACTCTTTCTTTATAGTCTACAAAGACATTCGGGTTATCTCTAGACGTATCTATGATTATGTATTTAGAAGTAAGTAATTTTATCGAGAGCATTTTGACCCCAAAGTTGTCTTGCAACTGATATAGGTAACTCTAATTGACGGAGAATTCCTAAGGTAACCTTATCGCCTCTAAATATAGGAACTTATTTTATTATTATGTTTATTATAATAAAAAATATTTATTTTGTTTATTATAGTAAAAGCTTGTTTCCTGAGCTCACTAGTTTGTAAGTTTGTATAAGGCATGCCTTTAGAAGGCTAAAATCAAATTTACAAAGGTGATCACAATACATAATACGACTGTAGAAACTAATAATATATTTATGCGGATTACTTTCAACGAATATTTTTCATAGAGTACGAATTATTCCATCGTTTTTGGAAAATAAAATTGACTTCAAAAGTATTTAATATAGTTCGGCCAAACATTTTGGTTTGAAAAAAATAAATGCAACAACCAAACACGAAATTAAATCACATGAATGGTTTTTCGTTATTTTCCAGGCAAACATTATAAAAAAATCAAATTAGTAGACGAAAATTTGAGCTATAAGAATTGAAAAATTATTGGATGGATTTTTTGACAGTTGACGAAACGAGAAAGTTTAAAAAGTATAAAGGGTATTTCGATAATTTTTGAAAAATTAATTTTTATTAAAGTGCTAACAAAGTACGGAATATTTTCAACTTTCTGAAAATGTTAATATAAATTTACTTATTGTAGCTCTACATAATACATAGTTAGGTATTTAATTAAAAACTTAATATTCGTTATCGACGATTTGCTGTATAGTGTCACATAATCTTATGATAAAAAATAATAATAATAAAGAAAAAAGTTTTAATTGTTATTGTTACTTCTTGAATCGTCAATTAACAAACAACTATTAATCATTCACATACACGTCAGTATCCTGAAGAGGTTAATAGAGTAAACAAAAAAATAACTTGCCAAAGGAAGACGTTTGTACCAAGAAAGAATTCTCTTTTATTACTTCCCGATTTTAGCTTGGGGCAAATACATAATTTGATGTTCTTTCCCTTTTTATTTATTATCTTTGTTATTCAAACAATTGAACAGGACATGATTATTCCCATAGATAACTTTTACGCTTGCGGATAAAAATCATTTACGTAAATTTGAAATTCACATTTGCATTAAAAGGATATACCAACGAAAATGTTGCAAGTCCATCACTTATTTCCATGATCAGAAACTTTGATTCGAGATGGTTTTAGTTCAGCGGAAAGCATGAGAAATTTGCATATTCTCCAGCAGTAGGACCCAACCCTTGTTAACATGTTGTCACATTTCGTAATAAAATTTGAAAGCATTGTGCTTAGCTCTATAAATTTTCTCTTATGTGAAAGCAAATATGTGGAAAACTCCGGAGGAAACGAGAAAAAAGGGTAAAAGGGAAATCTATCCCTTAGCTTAAGGAAATTTTTTTAAGAGTGCAGATATATGTATCCTTAGTAAATCGCATTAAATGCATAAATATATACTACTTACATATTTAGTAGATTTGTAGCTTAGATAGTTTTTGTGTTTTAAATATCGCGATTTAAATTATTTGGCTTGTTTTAATTTAGCAGTCGAAAAAGGACTTAATTACATTCAATTCTATTAAAAATAGATCTAATCTCGGGCACAGTATCATCTTCAAGGTGTCTTCAAGGATGCTCAAAGTCTCTGGCGTTTCTTAATTTATGCATGTTAGCCATTCAGAAAGGCTGAAGGGGAAAAGGAGAAAATCAGAAAAGTTCGAGACATGTGCGAAGTAAATCTTCTTTGGGAAATATAAGTTAATTAAGAAGCGTTCCCGGCTTATCCGCACCCGTCGAGCGCGGAGTCTGATTACAAACTACTTACTACGTGTTCACTGGCGGCGGGGGAGCATCCACCTACGCCGTGCACGTGCACCAACTGGCACAGGGTGGCTCATCTGAAAGGCACATCCTTGCGCTCGTTTATTGTCTCGCGAAGACGGAGCCTGTCCTCCCACCCCGCGGGCTCGTTCGCGCGATGGCACTGCCCTGAAATTAACAACAAATTGCATATGGAAAAGCTACTTGTCGCAGATCCGAAAATTAGAGGGAAATTATGATGAATTAAGCAAAACACAGCCGCGTCCTGGCGCAGTCTGCTTGTGCAGCGCTGTTCAATTTATTGTCCTTCGGCTTTCGCCCGGGGCCCGTCTTCTCAAAGGACTAATATATGCGACTTTTTTTTTTAAATGATACTTTGCTGGAATGCTGCAAAGAATTTTCATCCTTAAAACTTTATTTGCTGCATAAGATGTAAACAGTTTTCTTCAAAGTTGCAAACTTGCTCGCTTCATGGCATCTTATCTGATGTCTCCCCATAGCTGCGGCGGCGGCGGCGGGGACGAAATCCACAGAGGAGTTTGCGATAAATTAGTAAATATGAAGACATCCTGCCTCCTTGAGGAGCTTCTTTTCCGTGCTCGTTCCTGGAATGGGATATGCTGCAGTCTTATGCTTTTTATGGAGCTGTAGCATCATCTGCCATTTGCGGGTTGGGTGAATAGGCCCACCGAGTTGCATTAAATTTCCGGGATTGATACCAACTTTCGTTAGAGAGCTGTATGCGACGACAGGTCTAATAAAAACTTTTGAGAAATTGCCTCGCCCGTGCTGCGAAATAGCCAGGCTTAAGGTCTTGGCTGATTTGTTACTGCGAGGATTGCGATGATAAAATCAACACCACTTCAAAACTTTTCCTAAACTTGACGTATTTTCCCAAACGAGTTCAGATGCTGTTCCTTTGAACGCGAAGAGGGTTATCTCACCACCTCTATGCTCTTACAAGATTACTTCTGAAGTTTTTTAGTTAGCGAACTTCGCGGTACGTTGATATGTACAAACATGTGTCAAGCGTATTCACCTTCTACGTTTTCTTCATTCTCGGCATAAACGACCGACTCTTGTTAGTGATGGATTAAGAAATTTTAAGTTGCATAAGAAAAATAGTCCCGAGAGCTCCTTGGCTTCTCAATTTAAAAGGTAAAACTATACTGTGAAACTTTTTAACTACTGACCTGTAAATACATTTTCGCTAATTTAAAAAATAAATGCTCTTGTAGAATTTTGGTGTATTCGTAAAAATTGCGAATAAAAGGATTTTACTAAATTAGAATATTTTCGGGATCACCTATTATAAATTTTATTTTAAAACTAAAGTTGTTTAGTCCTATTTTTCACTTTCCAAAAATATTTTAATGTGAAGCTGTGGAGTTATATTGATGTAGTTTTTAGTCAAAGTAAAAAATTGAGTACTAAAAATTTGTCTTACTTCATTATTTTTAGTTAGATCGAAATAAAAGTAGGCGATACTTCTCCGATGTAATAATATCTAAAAATTCAAGTCTGATATATGCTTTATCTAAAAATGAAGTAATGCATTTACTATCATCTTAAATTTTTTAATATAAAGTAAAAAAAAAGTGTTTATAAATTGTTCTTTTTAAAATATACATTGCTATTGAGTACCTACATATTAAGTAAGTTGAAGAAGAGAAAATGTAGAAATGTAAGTAACATCATAAACTATATTAGTTAAAGTCACCAGGTAGTACACATGATTCGGAGCAGAGTAACTGCTCCCTACATTGAAAGGAATGTCAATATATTAATATATTAAAGGAAATTATAGTTAAATATATTTCTCTATTTTTACAATAACATTTACTTTCGTGCCTTAACAAAAATAATTTTAAATGTATTTCATATAAATATTGATATAAGTACCGGGGTACACGGGTGCGCCTGCAGAGATGGCTTAAATTTAAACTAATTAAAATAATAACAAATAAAATTTAATTTAATTTCATGATTTGCGTGCTTTTGAGCTAAATAACGAGGATCCGGGAGCTCAATATCGAATTTTCATTTTTTTTTCAGTTTTTTTCATATGCAAATATAACGAAGTGGGCACCCGGGTACGAAACACCCAAGTGCACTTAAAATATAAAATACTCTTATTGAAAGAATAAAATGAGTAAAGAGACTATTTTAAAATAAAAATTTAAGTTTCAATTTCAATTGTATAAATAGAAGATAGTAAATATTTTTCCACAAAAATAATACCTTTGTTGAGGTAGTAGAAGCCTTTTTTATGCTTATCTCTAAATCGTCTATTGTCATTGTTGCAAATTTGTGTCATGCATATGCTTAGAAGGAGTGAGCTGTTGAAAACATCTTTTTGTATTAATAGGGATTAACTCAATCTCGAATTTCTGAATAGAAATTTCGAGTGTAGTGTCGAATAGCTCAAGGGTTTTCAATTGAAGGATGCCATAGAACACTTTTATGCAGCGGTTGTAGTTTTGTGATGGATTAAATCGTCATAAGCTTTCCAGAGTGTAGGGTGCAACGAACGAATTGCAAGCATACAAATATTCCATATGAGAAGGGAATCATCGTGCGTGTAGCTTAGCGTCATCCCAAAAACGATTAAAATTTGAATACTGAAAATCTATTCAGTGCAGACCTGAAATATTCGGAACTCTACGTCTGTCACTAGAAATGTATTTTCTTTTGAAGACTTCTGCATAAATACCAGGAAAATTCCCTTGGAAAACTCGCTTAGGGTTTTTTTGAAACGTTTTCTATGGATGAAAGAGGTTCCATATAAAAGAACGTTAGAAGTACGACTAGATGTATCTCGGTGACTTGTTGACTTGACGTAGGTACTTTCGGAATTTGTCATATATAGTTCTTCTCTATATAGGTAGTACTTATTTCCAATAATTTTTCTGGAATGGATCGGAAGTAGGGATAAAATAGTATTACTATTTTTATTATTATTATCGATTACAGCTAGTCCATAAAATGGCTTGCATTGTCTTGCAGGAAATGTGGATTTTGTTCACATATATGAGTTTTAGTTTTGGATAACTTATATACTTCCGGAATAATTTTAGGATGAAATCAAAGATTTAGGCTTCCTTAAAAAATCGTATTTATCTGCTTTTTTTTTGTAAGTGCACCCCAATTCTGATACATTTTGTTTTTAGAAATTATGGAAAGTATATGTATGCTACACTTGCTTACTTCGAGCTTGAAAAAATAGTTTAGATTAAAATAAATTTAATTTAATTTTGAAAATAAACTATACAGAAAATTAATAATATTTTTCGAAGTATTGAATCAACAATGTAATATGCATATACAAAAATAAATTTTATAATTCATACATTTTTCCGAATTCAGATTCTAGATCATAAAGAAATAAGAAAATGACCAAAAGGGACGAGTTTTGCGATTTTCCAACGTCTTAAGGGAATTCTCCTATCAAACAATCTAAAAAATAGAGTTTTACTCTTTAATTTATTCAAAACCACTATTTTGGGATTTGGTCACCATACTGTAAGATTTTACACAATTTTCAACCTTAATTATTATTGAAAAGAAAACCAAATTCGGGTGATTTTTTATATAAGTTTAAAGACAAACAGAAACGTTCGAGTTTATTAAAGATAGGAATAGAGATATTTAAATTCCTGCTCTAATGAATATGCTTTGATTGATCAGTTAATATTATTTTATTTTATATATGTATATGTACATAGGTCAGAATGTAAGCAAACGCTTTTATATTATATAAAAGAAATGTACGTACTTACTTTTCTTTTGCAAAAGAACATATGCATACCTGGATAAGTTGCCATCCAGCAAAACTCTAATGATCGGCATTTATGGTTATACATTTCCTGCAATTTTGTTTTTTAGGTGCTGAGAGTACTCGGTTTACTTAAGAACTTAGTAAGTCATACCTTTAATGTTTTGACATCATCTCGGGATTATATAAACCTTGTTAAATACAAACTGATGTATTCGGGCAAAGTCTGGCACTAAAAGGTCGAATGCAGACTTTGTGGTTTGCAACAAAGAATGAAACACCTCCTTGTGAAGTTTATAAGACAATAACTTTGAATGAACAATTGAGGTGAAAAACGTGAGCTTCTTCGCTAAGTAAAATAACTTGGGAGGAGAGAGAGACTTCTTTCTACCCGCGTTAAGTTTTCCAAGGAAATTATAACCGTCAGCGAAAATCGTGTCTGTAAAGGACATGTAAAAGGGAAGCCCAAGCCTAGCACAATTGAGGCACCACATGAAAAGAACGCAAAGGAAAATTGCAGAAACATCAGATTTCTAGCAGAAAAGGACTGAGCAAGGATTTCACCTGAGGGAGTGAAGGGCCTGGACAATGGGGAAGACCAAAAAACTTCTTGCTCAATGGATGTGCTCCGTCACACCGAGGTTAAAGCGGAGCTCGACCTTTTAAGCACATGTTCCATATGACCGCCAGCCATGTGAGATAAATGTTAATTGAATAAAGGCCGACTGCACGAGCAGCGCTGCAGACCTTGGGGATTAATGGCCCGATAAATTTCGGGTGGTAGAAAGATCGTTTTCCTAAAAGTTTTCGAAAAACTCAGAAGTGTTAATAGGATCGTGGGATAAATCACATTTCTGCAAGTCACCCCCGAAACAATTATCTTCCTGGAAAAATTGGACTGAACAAAGAGCTTCAAAGTATAAAAGTTGGACGAAGGAATGTTAGAATTCCGACGGACAGAATTGTTTAGCCCCAAAGTTAGATTTACAGAACTACTATATACCAGCCACAGGGGATACGCCTTTATGGTTGCTCCTTTGTACATCGGAAAGGGAGTTGCTCTGAGGATGCAAATTGTAAGTCCCAGACAAACTATTCATTTCCACAGGCCCTGCCGCAAAGCTCTCGAGATGATTACGACTTTTATTTTGAGGAGAGAACCGATTTAAGATGTTTTTTTGAGGAATTGCCGGAAAATGTAAACCTTTTTAAATTTGAAGGCGACTACACACGGTCCGGTAGCCCAAGGACGTAAAAGTAATTACTTTCTATGGAAGAGCGCTTCTATTCCTTTTCGTATCTGATGAAGAAATGTGGCCGCAAGGACATTCGGCAAGGGATTGTGCAAACTAGACAAGTTCACTCATGGTTTGGGTTGGCGGGGGCGTGTTGGCGTGGCATGTACCTTACAGAAAAGCTAAATTGAAATTCCACGATAGGGTCATTGCCATGGCAACTGAATCTTGGTTTCCTACGGCATCAACATAAAATCATCAGTAGAGGATTTATTCCACTCGCTTTGATCTTTGGGAGAGGGAAAAATTGGGTAGAAAAGAACGGACGCCCGTCGGACTAAAGTGGCACTTGTTGCCTCGTCCTGTTGATGTTGTTCGGCGCAGATGAGCAATTTCCTTCATTAAGTGTTTTGTCTTTGATAGAAAGTTAAATGACACTGTTTGTAAGCGGCGCCTATAGCCTTTGAGCGACTTCCTACTTTCGGAGAAAAGAGACGGTCCTTTGATAAAGTCAAAACATCCAATTTTAAAGATTTCTTGAGTTTAACACTTTAAATTATTGTAAATACAATGAAATGAAATAAAGAAAATACTAATTTTAATTTTAGATTATAATTGCTTTTAATGAGTTTTTGGAAACCCAAGCTTTCAGTCCGGGTGTACTTTTATGATTCTCAAACAATTTGAAAGAGTTTAATTTTAGTCTTCCTTTCATTTTTCGTTTGCTTGAAAATCTACCCCAAAAGAATACTATAGATTAAGTGCCTTTAAAGACATTACAAAAGGATGGCAGTTTCTTTTCTTTGTTTAAACTGGATTCAGCACACCACCCTAGGGAAACTTATAGGTTAGTTAAATTTAGTTTAAGGAAAAGTTATAACTCTGTACTCAAATAAGTATCAGTCAAAAGTTGAATACAATTCCATAATTCGCTTTGTTGGACGTTACTTATACCAAAGTACCTACAATCGCGGTAAAAACAGGCGACATTTTATTTAGTTTTTTGAAGATATTATTGTTTTT
The DNA here is from genome assembly GCA_959613345.1 of Tolmerus cingulatus. NCBI lineage: Eukaryota > Metazoa > Arthropoda > Insecta > Diptera > Asilidae > Tolmerus > Tolmerus cingulatus. Next base: position 18,094,716 of record OY390708.1, on the reverse strand, counting down.
TAAGCTGAAGATAACCTTTTAAATTATCAGCTACATATAGGCATACCAATGTGAATAATCCAAAGTGGCGGAACTGTGGTGGTAATAACCGGAGACGAGGGACCCAAAACGACGAATACAATAACTGAAAAAATTATAGATCGGGTGGCCAACATTTATAATATCGTAGGTATATATTTTTTTTTGGCTTAAATGTAGGAGTGATAAATATAAACATTTTGACTTACATACATACATGGAGTTATTCGTTTTATGCCAAAAAAATCCTTAATATTGACAAGAAATTCAAATTCAAGAGGTAACGCTCTTAAGTTGGAAATGGAACGTTTCAATAGCAATTTTTAATTATTTCCTGGAAAATGTACTTGTCCTAATTGCTTGAAATTTCGAGAAATATTAAGTAGGTACACTTTCTGTTTTTGAATCAGTCTCTGTTAAAAGGGAATTAGGAAAATATAAAATGGAAATGTAAATTGGAATTGCATGTATTTTTTGACAAATACACAGTAGTAACCAAAATAATAGACATGTACATACATGCATATATGTATATGATCCAACGTTAAAGGGTTTCTGTTATTAATGCTTGACACTACTGGAGTCTTCTAGGAGGTATCTCTCCCTCTTCGAAGGTTTATTTATTTAGGTTAATTTTGTTATGTTATATATCCTGGACATGCTTCAAATGGTTATGAGGTCTCTGAGAGATTTGTCCGTTGAGACTTGATATAAAGTTAAAGTGGAGTGTCGTTAGTCTAGTAGTGCTTCTTTTGCACGACCTTCCTCAAAACTAAGTGAACGCGCATTACTTACCTACACCATACTTATGTTTCGGGAACATCCTGGATTTGGAGGGCAAATGGAACATCATGAGAAAACCATGAAGGCATTACGTGCGGAGTACATTTTCTTTCATTAAAGCAATGCGGAAGGTGTTAAGTTAAGGATAATGCAGGGGAAATGCGAAAAGATGCTCGCATTTCGCTTAAAATTCTTGTTTTGGAAGGAATTATTATGGCCATTGCAAAGGATTTTGTTGAACATCGTCAAAAATTTGCTTGGATTAAACACGGTTGTTACGGTAATATTCGGTAATGAATTGGATAAAAGGAAATTATTATGGCTAAGAAGGGCACGCACGGCACTTTCTGGAATCCTTATGAAACATTATTCCTGGAGCTTTTCTGGTATATTCAATATGTAGGTGAATTCCACCTTCGCACTTGCTGGCGTTGCTCTCAGCAAATATTTAAAGATAGTCATTGGAGCAGCTATAAGGGCAAACTGCCATATCGTTAATGGGGCTCCCCAGGGAGCTCTTTCCGGGATTTTCCGGCTATTTACAAATTTGATGGGACGGACAGTGACGTACTTACCGATAATGACGTGGACATAAACACTCGATGACTTAGCTATGGTCGGGACGCACGTATAATTGCCCGTGTCGCTGGGGGCCGCTCTCCTTATTTTTAATCTGAAACGAAAGACACTCGGCTTAGGGCGAGGCGTCTTCTTAAGGGTCAGTTCGTTACCTCGACGTAAGGCCTGCGTCCCAATTATTTTCCACTGTTATCCTGTGAGCAGTGTCGATCTCATTTTGATTTGTTGTCGTGTCTATGATTTCATTTCCTAAAGAAAAAGGGAAATCAGAAAGCGTTTTGTGTGGGTGTTATGGGACAAATTTGGGAAATTTATTCTAACGCTAATTGAGTTATTATTAGGTTTTCTGTGTAAATTATTAGCTACTGAGATCTTTTTCCTTGCAAGATTTCTCATTTTTAAAAACATTTAGTTGTGAAAATAATTTAATTATCTTTGAAATGTATACTTGTAATAAAAATTTTGCTCAATAAGGTGGGATTCGTTCAAAACATAATATTCATAACATTCTAAAAATGACAATTACATATTTGTTTATAGTAAAGTTTATAATCGGTAAAGGGTAAAATAACAACATATATACATACATACACAGTATAGCATTTTTTTTGAATCGTTGTTTTTAAATCGTACAATATGATACTAAACTTCAGTGAAATCACTTAAAAAAACAATTTGGATTTATGGAGGTCTCCTAAGTCCGATAATTTTAAATGCAGTATCTGTTTAATTTTGAATATTGAAAATATTTCATTTAAAATTTTATTACTAAATTTTAGCAACGTCTCACAATAACTTTTGGGCTATAAAATTCATTTAGTTGGATAAAAAAGACGTTTTTTAACTGCTATGCCATTACATTTTTAATATACATATTATATAATACATACATACTGTAGTTTGACCCATTTTCTAATATACATAATTCCTGTCTTAATTGCTTATCCAACTTGGATTGATGCATTTCGAGCAAAAGCTATTTAATTCAACCAAGAAAATCAGCTTCAAATCGAAATTTCGAAATTATATTTTCTGTTAAACATGACTTATTTGGAATTAAGGAGTGATCCGCGTTTTGATTTTAAAATATGTAATAGGTTTTAACACCATTTTAATTTTACGAATATCGTTTGATTTAAATGTGTTTAAAATTTCTTAATTCTTGTTACAAAGCTAACAACAAAAAGTATTATTATTCATACAAATATGATAAAATAATAATTAGGTTTTTTAATTTATTAGATTCATAGGCGAATAGGTGAGAAGGGAAACACAACTACATATATCTTAGATTTTGAAGTCCTTCAGGTTTGGGTCAAGGAATTTAGCATTAAAATGAAATACACAAAGGGCTACTCTTAACTCTTAATTAACGTATAGAAGTTTGTCTAGTCGCTGACTGCAAATAAACATTCGGATATGTTTTCTAAAAGTGTATTATCATTTATTTATGTACATATGGGTAGGGTTAAATACAATTTTTCCCTACCCTTATTAGATTTTAAAAGTGATAAACACTAATTCTTAAATTAAATAAATTCTTCTATTTGTTTTTTTAAATTGACACGTTTCAAGTTTGAATAAGGATATTTCATGAATGGAAATCGCGTTATGTTAATTTAAAATTCTATAGTGTTTTTGAGTGTGCAATATTTTATTATCATTTCTTTGAATACTAAGTTAGGGCTAAGGATCCTCTTACCTTTGTACCAAAATATGTTCCCTAAGTCGTGTGGCCCCTGTGAAACCTTGCAGGTCAGATTGATGTCGCTTCCCGACTTCACGTACAAATCCGAAGGTCCCAAGATGTTCGCCTTCAGTTCTGGAAGAAACAGGAGTGGTTAAATCGCGATTTCGCTAGAGGCGTAGTTGTTAAAGGATAAAGAGCCAGGGAGGACGCGTACTGTCGCCTGCAACCATCCGTGCCGCACTAAGTGAAAGAAGGTCACAGGGGCACGGCAAAATAAATTAACATCTCCGCGTTAAGACTGTATGACTCCGGCGGAGCGGAGCAGCTACCAGAGCAAAGTGCTTGTTTCCTTTTGTGTCCTTAATTTCACGGAGCAAGGAGTCTCCATGGGGCTCCTGGAGCCGCGCTTTTGTTCTGCAGGGCTGGGGGCCCCCTCGATGGGGCCCGGCCCGGCCACGTCGAGAGTCCCGTGCCCATCGGCGGGACGGGTGCCGCCGCCCGCTCGTCTGTCTGCAGTGCGGGAAGTGCCTCCGGGCCTATTTTTAAGGCGAACGCTTCAAATTAAATTGCAGGTGTAATAAAATTAAGAGGAACTGACAAGCGGAAAGCTGCCAAATTGTGCACGAACTCGTAAAAGGTTAAGAAATGTCATTTACGGTGTTCCTCTTCAGTTAATGGGCGAGTGAAGTGTTGGCGCCGGCCCGTCCCCCTCCGATCCCAATATCGTGGAACGTGGGGCTCCGGCGGGGCGCTGCTGGAGCGTGAGAGTTATCAAGACACGTTGGATAGTAAAATCTTATTTCATATCCTTCAAGATTAATGATAACGGTGTGAGGGATGTGATGAGCCTCCTCCTGCTCCTTCGATCATTTGTTTGGAGACCCAACAAAAGGAGTCCTGCGCCATTGTCGGGATGTGACACCAGCGCTTCTTGTTGTGCCAGTTGTGCCAGATGGCGGCCGTAGATCCTTCTTTAAATGTACTCCTCAATTTCTTCTTTAACAAGCTCCGGGAGTTTTCTTACAAAAGGCGAACTTTGTCTCAAGACGCACAGCGTCGCACGCCGCACTCCGCAGGCTACCGAATGCGGTTTTGAATTTCCACCCGAAATGGAAAGATAAATGTTCGATAATTTTTCAGCCAAAAAGCAGCACAGGGTGGGGCAGATTGCCTTAATGAGTTTGGGGTAAACTACCGCTGCGGATGTGCTCTGGTACATGCTGAGCCGAGCGCGTGAAATGATTAATGGCCGGATAACAATGAAATCTAAGAAATTCAATTTCATAGAAAACTCGCATTAGTATTTTTGTTTGTTCTTTTCTATTTCAAAATGCGCGAAATTAAGATTTAACTCAATTAGGGATTTTTACTTCTTGTACATAGTGTGCAATTTAGTTGATCCCTTTCATTACGCTCCTCTATATCAACCACATATACGTACATACATATGACTTCGTAACTTGTAAACTCAAAAGAGAAACTTTCGCTAATCTATCACTGAAGATATTAAATTAATTTAATGGTCTTATTATTTCTGTGCTCTCAATTTATGGATCCTGAAAATAAGCAGCAATCTTATGTGATTGGGTAATTTGCTTCTTATTTTTTCGGACCTTAACGGTCTATTTTGTTAGTGATTATTTATGTATAGTATCATATGACAGAATAAATTTTAGAAAAATTCGGAATAGTCGAAGTTGTTAGCGTTTATAACCCAGTTCGAATATTTCTTATTTTTCACAATTTTCAAGGAATGGCCTAATAAATAAACCAGAGAATCAATTCGATTTTCGGGAAGTTGTTTGTTCTTCTTAAAATATTAATTTAAAAATGTAATTTCAAAATTCTAAAGAATTTACATTGCAGGTATAGATAAAATGAATCTAGCAGTTAACAAGTAACGAACGTAGTCTTGAAGCTTTACACTCATTTATCTTTAAACGACTTTTTCTCCGTGATCAAAGAAAAACTGTTGCTATCATAATCATTAGTGTCAACAATAATTTTATATTTTGTATTAAAAACAAACCTTGTAATAACACCTACCTTTTTATCATTGAAAATACTAGGTTTGTTACGAGTTTAAGTTTCTGTCGCAGGACGAGTTTGAAATTTTCATAATTTAAAATTTAAAAAGCTTGGCGTTTAAGTATCCAAAATTAAATGGAAATGTATATGTAAAAGGGGCGTTACCATTACGAATATAATTTGATAATGTATAATCTGAATCTAGATGATAATTTTCTAAGGCTATATCATAAACATTATTTGTGCATTATTTTCATATTGAGAAATTATTATTGCTTTTTTATTGTAATTTTAAGAGTTTTGAAAAGAGAGTACTTCAATTCTTGCGCTAAAAGAAGCAGGATATTTTATAACAGTTTTTGGAATTTTCTTTGCAATCGAATTCAAATCTTTGTCTTTTTAATTTATTATATTATGAAAACCATGTACATATCTGTGTTTCATTAAAACTGGTTATTTGGTGAAACGAAACGCTAAGTCAGCCTTTTTTTTGTTTGTTTGTTGTGTTTTAGTTATATTCCCAAAAACCACAAAAACTTTATAGAAGCTTAAAACTTTTGTTATAAAATATTAGAGATGGCGTGGAACAATTTCAAATGTTTTGTGGTATAAAGGGTTCAAAATAAAATAGTTTATTCTTTTATTTCGATTAACTATTAGAACAGTAGAATTTCCTTTAAAATGAGATGCCATATCACCTAATAATAATATATGTACATATGTATGCAATGTTGCAAATCGTTTTTTTTATAGAAAACGAAAATGCAGTTTTCTTTAAAACTTTTTGTTATAGTTCATTTCAGTATTTTTGGATAGGATGATTTGTTTTAAAGTAATTGTGGTCACCGCTTTGATAAGACGAATACGTAAGAAACAAAAATGCCTGATACGAATCAAGCTCCAAATAAGTACTTGTTTTATTAAGTAAATTTTGAATACATACTATCGAATACTATAGTTGTACTATAATATAACAAATATTATTATACGATTCAATTCTGTCTATATATACATACATATATACATATTTTTAAAGGCCTTCACATATTGTAATTTTTTGTGAATAGAGAGAGGGTATTACTAGGCATCATTCTGAGATACCAATTTCGTTCAGGAATTGATTTGATTTATTACTCCTTACCTTTTGGATCATTTGTGTAGCTTTCAAATTCCTTAAACGAATGACAAGGATATTGTATGGAAAAATTTCAGAAAAATTCACACACTGATAAATCTTTGATTGCCATGATTTTTTCGCTTACAAACGCTTTTATTGTATAAAGTCAAATAACTTGGAACTTGAATTTACAAGAACATCGTTCCGGAAAAAAAATTCATACTTTCGGCAAAAGGCGAATTTAGGAAGATAAGTAGAAAGAAGATTTCCTCAATATTTTATCAGTGACTCCAATCGCATACTAATAAATCCTTTTAAATATAAAGGATCTTATGGAATGGATGTATGTTAATGTAATACAATATGGACCGACTTTCGAATACCTCTTAGGATAATAACATTTGAAGATCCTAACAGGAAGAGGCTTTTGAAGCGGGCTCCATTTGAGTGCGCTGAAACATAATATCAATTTAGAGAAACGAAATTTTGGCCTAAAATTCCTCACGGAAGAATTAAGGCGTAATCTAATGTTATTGCGCCTTTCTCATTTCCTGCCGTTTGCTCCTAAAAAATGCTTTTACCAATTTTCCTAGGCTTCTCTTAATTTATTTCCGCCTTTCGTCCCTTTCCTTGCCATGGCTACGAAAACTGTTCAGCTCCTTTTAGGAAAACAATGAAAGAACTGTGCCTGGCTTCTTATAAGAATTTCAGAGGCGTGTTTTGGATAATTTGAGCCATCTGTTCCTGTAGGCTCCGTGAGAACCAGCCCCCCGAACCCTGGTAATATATATTAGGACCATTAAAATGTACAAAAATGGTGTATTCTCATTACCCGCGCAGATTCTGAGTTTTAGTGATTCATGACGGCCGCAAACTTTGTTGACGGGCTCGCATAATGCGATAACCTTTGACTGATTTAACACATCTGAAGTAATTCATAAGACGAAGTCTCCTCCCGGGATGGATAGGGATATACGAGTGGGACTGTGTCACTTTCAGTGGAATTTATGTTTCCCCGGGAAAGCGATAATAAAGTGTCCTCTAAGGGGAGCTTGCCTCTTCCTATCCTGATTACGGTCTGCCGAACAGAATAATTTTTTTTCTATTCCCTGCCGAAAACGCTTCAAGCGATAAAGGAGCCCAGCTCCTTCAGTTTATCGTTGCTCTTACAAGTTTTTGAGATTATGAAAAGAAACGAAAAGATTCAGGTCGGGGAAATTTGAGAAAGATTGGATGACGTCTCGGGAGTGATTTATTTGTTCAGTTTTTCAGCACGACTCGCATATTTCCACGGCGCTTATCCGTGCGATTGCGTTTGAAGGGCTCGGGTAAATTGAAACTGAGCAAGTAATCGATCCAAGCTGTATGCAAATCCCGCCCTTCCCCCTTTTCCGCCCCTCACCCCCGCTTCCAGACCTATTGATTAAATTGAATGAATTCGGGGCAAAAAAAGTTCTAAATTTTACTGAACGAACGCAACGCAATCACGTCCCAATATCTATAAACACGAAAATCACGACATGGGCTCCATAGAAGAAAAGCGATGTGTTTGGAGCTGCTTGGGGTTCCCGAGGGCACGCGGGACGAATTGCACGGGAACGCGGCATATTTCACATTTATCCTGCGGCGGAAGCAGCATTTCCATGACGAAAACTTATACATAGCGATTTACGCGCCCTCGAACGGCGAGAGGCGTTTTCCCGCGCGCCACTTTTCTATTTTGTATATAAATGCGGAATGAATTTTTCAAGCGCAACAGTAAGTTGGGGCCAAACCCCCCGCAAATGGCGTCCATTTATCATTTTTATGAAGAGAAAATACTATTTCTGGTCCGAGTATCAGTGTCATCATCGATGTCAGGTTAACCTGCGTCTCAACCCTCGAAACGCTACGGCTCTACGTGGAATTATGTAAAGAGGTTGAGGTGGTGCGGGGTAGAAATTGAAGCTTTGATTTATTGAAGGAGTCGCACTTCCTGATGGAGCACCCCACGACAATACCGTTAGACGCGTCTCCTACTTCAATTAAAAAAGCGACATAAAAACCCTCTGGTTCGGTTCACTAAGCGTTAGGCGTTTGTGTCACCCTTAACGCCGAGTATTTATGGGGTTTCCTTCCGAAAAACCTCCCTGTGTCGAAGGGTTTACTCCCTTTCTGGAGTTTGGTGGCAAAAATATGCAGACGATAATTCTGAAAAACATCTTTGGCGTGGGAAATGGGAGTTATGTCAGGGCGTTCCACAATTACAACTGGTGAAGTGAGCCCCAGCACGCTCTCAATTTCAGGGAAAAATTGTATCTATCAAACTGATTTTTTCTTACTGAAAATACAGCGACGATTTAATTTCTAAGTCGTTATACTGCAAATCAAAATTGGGTATGTAATGTATATTAAATACATAAGGTTCTTTAGTAGAAAGAATTACATGGTTTTCTTCTTTAATTATGTTCTTTCATAACACTTTGATAAACTAGGGTTTGGTTGTTATATTGCTTTCAAGAGTGCAACCCCCTATGAGCGTATTTATAATTAACAGCTTAACCCAAAACATTAATCTTACATACAAAAAATGAAATACGTAATATTAAAAAAATATTGAAAATTAAATCTCCATTTGAAGGATGTTCAAAAAGGATAGCAACAAAGGTTGTCTCTGTAAAATTAAGATTTTTACTCTTAACTTTTGCGGAAATGGCAAACCGCATTTTATTTTAAAATCCGAAACGTGTTTAAAATAAAAGGGTGTAAAAACTTTTAATTTGAGACATTTTGGCATTTAATTTAAAATGTCCACGATTAATTTTAAAGCGACGAAAGTCTTAAATTGAAGAGGTGAACTTGGACGTATATAGTACAATGTTTGCTTTAAATCAAAAGTAAAAATGTATTTGAATTGTGAAATAAGGAATGTTTGATATTCCTAAATGTTTTATGAATGAATTCGAATTTTGCAAAAAAAAGAAAAACCATCGGAGTTTTCTTCATTCATTCATTCAAATTATATAAATATCAGAAGTCAATACCACCAGAATTGTTTTATTTAAATAATATCAAAATACACGTTTATTTTCAAAATCGATAAAAACCGTGAACTTACAGGAGTCGAAATACAGTGGGTGATCAACGAATTACGATCACTTACTTATTTTCTAGAAAATATTAAAACTAATTGCTTTATGATGCTATTACAGTATAATTAGTTGCCAACTTCACCGGAATAAGATCCGGGTAACTTCTGAAGGTTAACGACATGTCCTTTAATGACCTCTCAGTAGGTAGAAACCCTTATTTTCGAAGAAAGTAGAGGTAATGCTCATCCCACCTAAACTACTTTCTTAGGTAGAAGTACCTCCTACTTAAATTAGATGTAAATATACGGAGGTTTTCAAAACAATTCTATTCTGAGATTGTTCGTGGATAAGTGCAAGTGCAGTTCTGTTGGAAAAAAAAAAATTAAAGTGGTTAAATTGGACGCTTACCATCTTAAAGTGAAAATTAAGAGTTTTTTAAAAGTCTTAGTAATGGGACGTGCAAAAGACATTAGTGAATTGAAAAAAGTTGCAATTTCAACGCTGTTGAAACAAAACGTTTATTCTTATCGCGAGATTGCCCGAAGAGAGTGCGTTTCTTACGGAACAGTAGCGAAAATTGTAAAAAATTTGAAATTAGGACTGTCTCCACGTGCAAATAGACGCAAAAACTGCCGTGGAAAACGGAAGACAACACCCCGTATGGACAGAAAAATTCTTAGTACCGCTCTACAACATCGTAACGCACCCATTAGAGAATTAAATGCAACAATACGAGAAGAAGGCATCAATTTATCTGCAGTTACAGTACGAAGAAGACTTTACGAAGCAAACCTAAAATGTAGGCGTCCCGCTAAAAGACCTCGAATAACCGAAGCGATGAAAAAGAAGCGGTTAATTTGGGCTAAACTTCATAAGAACTATACGGAAAGTGATTGGGATAAGGTAAATTAAAAAATAACATTTGTTCATACTAACAGATCGCTTAATATTTGACTTTTTGGTATTGACATTTTTTTAACTTTACGAAGGTTATCTTTAGCGACGAGTGTCGTTTAGAGGCGATGACGGAATCAACACAATTTGTCAGGAGACGACCGCAAGAGAAATACCATCAAGCCTGCGTGGTAACAAGAGTTAAACATCCCCCTCAGTGATGATATGGAGTTGCATAACATCTGAGGGTCCAGGGCCATTGCGTTTTGTAGAAGGGAATCTGCGTCAAGATCAATACAAAACCATTTTACGAGATGAACTTTTACCATTTATGGACTCCTTATCACTTGGAAGATCGGAATACACATTCATGCAAGACGGGGCACCTTGCCATACAGCGGCATCCATAAGAAGTTTCTTTGACGAGGAGGAAATAATGATTTTACCATGGCCAGGCAATTCACCGGATATGAATCCCATTGAAAATTGTTGGGCACATCTGAAAACCTTAGTGTATCAACGGCAGAACACTAATATTAATATTTTAAAAGAAAACATTCGAGATGTATGGGATAACAACTTAGATTTTAAGAACTTAGTGATAAAAAATATGAAAAGTATGCCAAATAGAATTAAGGAGCTTTTAAAAGCAAAGGGGGGCTTTACTAAATATTAGTACAGAATGTATTTTTGATTAAATTTGTTGAAGTAAGAATATATTCATTAGTTTCAATTAAAAAAAAAAATTTTTTTTTCATGTTTGCGAGTTCCCGAGATAATTAAAGTCGACATCGTGAAAAATTGCAAAGTGATCGTAATTCGTTGATCACCCACTGTACAAACTGATTTTTGGCTTCACATTCACGTTAATTTCATTATTTGCACTTGCTCTACAAAAACGTAAACAGAATTTTCTTTTACTTTTCTGTTGATTTCATCCGTGGTATTTAATTCACCTTCCACTACGAATTTATAATTATTCGCCGTTAAAAGGCTCTCAAACTGAATAAATTATTTTTGATACATATTTTATTGTCAGGACCTTTTTGACTTTACTTAGTCTCAAAATTCTGCGCATACTTTTAGTTGACATTGGTCGAATCTTAAATCAAAAGTGTGAAATTGCCATTTTTTACCAATGTTAGTTTAAATTTAAGAGTTTGCACTTTCATTAAAATGATGCTAATTGCTACTTTAAACATGTTTGTTTTCTAAAATCAATACACAGTAAAGTAAATTGTTACCTCTTCTATAATATATGTATATAGGACTATGTAAAATATCTATAATCTTTGAAGTCTTATAAAATAACTTTTTGTTTGTTTATAAATTGAATAACGTCTAAAGAAATGTTTTTGATTAAATGAAATACATACAGGTTTGTCTGGTTTTCACACATACGATGCATACATATGTAGTGGCCTTAGTAACGTGAAGTTAATTGGTTTTAATCGAAGTACCCAACCGAGTAAAGGGATGTTTATTGTTTTCATTTAAGGCACAAACCAAATATTATAATTTCAAAGGATATTGAAGTAAGATTGCAAATAAGTGAAAACAATTTAATTATATTTCGTGGTAGTTCAGAAAGTGATATTTAGCGTAACTTTTTGTGCACATACATATGTATGTAATTTTTATTTTGAAATTATTCCTTAATAGGTTTGGAACATACCCATAATCACTAATAACTGCTATAAGACTGTACTAGAATCAGTACTTCCAAAAATACTCCATTTCTTTAAAAATATTGGAGTAATTTTATATATATGTACAAATGCAAGGCAATTTAAATTTATATCTTTGTATGAATAACTCTCAATCCTGCAAGTAACGTCGGTAAAATCTCAGAACGGCTTACCTGAAAGCATCCCCGTTTTTCAGTATAAAAAGAAATGCTTTTAGGGAATATGCTAAGAGCAGAACCAATATCTGTAAATTGTGACATATTTCAAAGAATTCGCGAATTCCTTTCATATACCCAAAGTGAAATGTTACCCTGCATACACCCATTATATAATATTACATTACACCACGGGGCTACGGGTGGGGGTGGGCAGGACACACCACGGCTTGCCGCCTGAGGGAGTGGAATGCAAGTGCACGATATCAAAACGCGCAATATTGACGATGCGCAAACACCCCGCCCAGAAATAAAGAACCCCCGTCTTCGTCGCCTCATTCGAAAAATATAATACTAACTTAACGTCTTCGGAGCATAAACAAAATTTTATTGGTGCAATTTGAAGTATGCTGGCTGCACCCATAAAATTCGCCGTGTGCAAAAATTTCCTGTAAATTGAATAAAATGTTTCTTGCTCTTCGATTGTGTTCCAAAATGTTTGGCTTTTCGAAATCTTAACTGCTGCTTGGTACATGCCCCAATATTATGGAGCGGAGGTATTGTAGAAAATTTTCGACTTTTCCTTCGTTCTGCAACGACAAAATCGATCATGTTGAAATCTACGTGTAATATCGCCTGTCCTCCACAACTGGAATATGGTCTTTCATTTATGGCACATAAAACCGAAATGCGAATCTCGATCTCGGGTACAATTGAGGAAATCATGTTATGTCAATTCCGCCACCAGCGAATTCAATATTTTGACTCGTTGTACTTATGTATGTTACTAAATATATTTCATTATGTTCTATCGTAGAATATATGGGGCGAAATGGAATGATGTTCGTATGTAAATTTCGCTCCAGATTCGTCTACAGTTTTTACACCGCGAACTTTCTCTCTGTCTGAATTTTCTGATTTTCTGAATTTCCGGCATAATTTATTGCAGGAAGAGATTTTTTTGCCGAAGTTGATTAAGTGTAGCACCACTTTATGGAAAAGAGGGAACAAGTAATATGTTGAAAGTAAAGAGTGCGAACTTTAACCGAGAAATTTCGTGTTTGCTTTTAAATTATCATAAGTATCTGATTCTTCCTTGTTCCCGAAGCAGGGCACTTTGAACCCACTCAATATAAATTCTTAATTGTCGATTCCCGGTTGTTTCCCTTTTGAAGCTTTTCGAAGTTTGATATTTCACCAGTTGAAAGCCCTTTCTATACCTTAACATTTTATGAATTAATAATAGGGAGATTGAATTCCATAGAGTCGTATTAGGAGTTCTTTGATTCTTTAAGAAACTATTAACAGTGGTAATCTAGGATTACTTCAAAAAAGCTTGAGTTCTTAATCGGTTCTGTTACCTTAGACGATTTTATGTATTAAGTTTGACAACCAAAAATTATTTGAATTGGATACACATTCTTGAGTTCATATTAAATTGTATAAAATCTTTATCCCACCGAAACATTATAATATGCAAAAGAAACACTTTTGTATGAAAATAGTATATTTGATTAATACGAATAGATAAGTTAAATTTGTTTTTACAACTTCAAGTCTATTAAATAGTTTGATTTAGTGCGTACATACATAATGTGAAAAATGCGACTTTCCATAGCTTTATGTTACGTTTAGAATTATGGAATTTGGACAGTAGAGGTACATGGTATATGATTCGCAACCATTAAGAAAATGTTTTGTGAAAATTAAACGCCTTAGAAGGTCAAAAGAGTGTAAAAGTTTGGATAGGTAAAAGTAAATAATAAGTCGTTACTAAGCCAAATCTGAGGTCAATTAGTTACAAAGTAGTTCATTCATTCATTAACAGGTAAAAGCCACTAGATACTAAATAATATTATTTAATTTAAAAAACAACGTCGCTATGATAATTTTAAATTGTTAATCGTTTTAGTATGTTAAAATACATATTCGCGTTTAATTTTCTTTTCCTAAATTATTCTACATGTTCTCCACGTGGAGAGTGAATTCGCACATTTGTGCAATCTAGAGTAAGTACTCGATGCATTAGACAAACGCGCCATGTTATACAAATAGACCTGTGTGTTGTTAATCTCATGCTCTGTTACTGGGAATTTAATAAACAGACCTCTAAGTAATACTATTTTCTCAGTAACTGAACGAATAATTCTGTGAACTCTATATTTGCTTGTTCAACAAACACGCCATATTGTTTCCTGTGAAGTGAACCAACGGCATAATACCTCAATATTAAAACAAGTTCGTTTACGGGCGAAATAGAATCGTGTCTGTAAAATATCAACGCATTTTCAATTTAGGCAATAACATTATATATAATTTCCATTTTTATGTTTTGTAAGAGTAACTTATGAACATATGTATGTATCCTAATTAAGAGTGTCGTGAAATCGTGCAGCCTATTAACCGTTAACATTGTATGAAAATTTTATTTAAAAAAAATAATGAAATACATATTTTACTACTTGGCCAAATTAAATTCTAAAGCGGGTTGACGAAAAATGGTAATATTAGTACCTACAAAACTTGTCGCTACTAAGAAATCAGTTTGTAATTGAGGCTAAAACAATTTTTAAAACAAGTTTAAATTAAAAACAAGCGTTGAATCTACATACTATACAAACACTATCAGATTTACATATATATTGTCATCGAAGTTAAACAGGTGTGCAAAGTTTCATAACTTTGGGTAAGATGGCAGCATAAACATTTTGTATTGCAAGTTTTGAGGTGTACAGCCCAAGTTAATAAAAGCGCTCAAATATGCAAATTTTATAATGAAATATTTTTTGAATGGAAATTGGGCAAACCTTCCATAAATATTTCAAGGACTAAAAACTCTCTTATCGCACGAGCGGGTAAAATTTTTACGCATCTAATGTATATAAAGCTACTGAACAAAAAATTTTGAAGATTAATTCGCTGGTGCGGAGTCATCTTAAACCTTTGACTTTTAAATTTAAAAAAAAGGAGTCTGCTCTGTTTATCTGCTGAGAGAGCATTTCGCCCAGGAAATAAAAAGTGTGACATTAGAAGTATATATTAAATTTGGTATATTTTCAATCACTGAGTAGACTGATTTGAAATTTAAACGACGGGGGTATTTTAGTTTAGTTTACTATCTGTCGGAAATTTGCAAATCTTTAATGATGTAATATTTTTTAATTTAATGCCCCGTAATAAATAATGCTAAATATTTTTTATTCTAAAGAATTTAAAAATTTTGTCAAATTCGAGTTTTTGAAAAGACTTGGAACAAATATAGTTAGTCATTTTTACTCTTCCAATGGCGACTTGGAGTTTTGTATAATTCGTCCACTGATTTTGAGCATTCTATTTGAAATATGAATCGTTAAAAAGTGAATGCAAACAACGTCTAAAAATTAATGCTATATTGTTTTTATGCACAATAAATTTATTTTTTGAGGGTGTTAAGAAGAGTAAATTCTATAGCTCATTTTGTCTAAATATGTTATAAACGTCACAGTACGGTTCAAAAGAAATCAAGTCGTCAAAAGATTCTAGCGTTGCTTTCCACAGTATGCTTACCAAATACCTATATCAAAGTTTCCACAGTCTTTTCCAGGAATTTCGACCTCCAGCAAAATGCTACACTTTGTCAATAAGTTATTGACAAAATTGAAGCCTAACTTTGCCTATGATTATACTTGGGAAAACCAGCCAACTCGGCAATGGGCCTAAAATACTTCAAGGATATCACTTTACGACCCCATGTGAAGGTATAAGAGACATATGGAACCGGAAATTTTCAAATAAGAGGAAAATTCATTCTGTTGTCGTGTTCACGCTTTCCATTTCCATTTGCATAAAAGCGCCTGACACGCGAAACCGTGAGATGTTCGTTCACATCTGGAAATTTGTTTAATAACAAAAGTATACATTTTTACACGGTGTGTACGAGAAACAAAAGCTGCGCTATACAAAACACATACACCTGTACGGAACCATCCTTTAACCGAGGTTTTAATTAAAATTATTGCCATGAAGTAGATTTTTTATGCCAGTCCCTGCCACAATTTTCGGTGGAAGTTAACTGGAGCTCCTTGATCATGTTACGTTCTACATGTCAGTTGTTCTTGCTGCACATGTGCGAGAATAAAAAATTTTAAATAAATTGATTCTGTTCACGCTATATGTTGCTAAATGACCTTTCGTATAGTCCGTCGGTATTTTTAATTATTTTTATTTACATAATTGATATCTGTAGTAAGTTGGTGAGAGTAAAATAATTTGTGTACGTATTATACGTTTGTATCTTTAAATCTCCATGGCAGCACGAGGAACTTTCTTTCTTTTGGTGGCTTAACATAACAATAAATTACGCAGGAAGATTTTAGGCACCTGTTTGAATTCAATATTATAGAGTTTTCTGTTTATATTTATTTTAAACGAAGATATAATAGAAATGAATTACTAATATTCGTATAAAAAGCTTGATTGAGGCATTTTTTATGAAATGTCATGCATAAAAATATTTTATATTCAAATTTTCAAAATTTGAAATTTTAATTAAGATTAAAATACATTAAATTTTGTTAAAAAACTGGTTAGGCAGTTTCAATTTAAAATTTAATGATAAAATAATAGAATAGTACTATAGCTGCCTTTGAACAAGGATATAATTTTATACATTTAGGATAAAAATTATTTTGTTAAACATTTCGCAATAACTATATTCGATTATTTTGTAGTATTTATCTGACATTGAATTACAAAGCCTCCATAACTATTTGTAATTTCGAAACTATTTGGGGATTAATTCTTGTCCACTCTGTATGATTTAAGTATAAGTGATAATGTACTCGAAATCAAATTATAAGATAAAATCCATATACGTGATTATCTTTAGGATTGGGGTACACGACTATACTTTAAAGTAATGTTGTTTTTTTTAACGATTACTGGAGATAAAAGCAACCAATTTTGAAAATATTTTTATCGGTTCTTTGAACTTATCGAGATCGAGAAAATTTCAAATTTAAATACGTACATACATATGTTGCAAGAAGACCTGATTTTCCTATAGTTGTTTCGAATTTCTTTATAAGGTTGGTTTCTTCCAAAAATCGCAAAAGGTATAATTACTTTTGACTGTTTACACGTCGCTTTGACGAAGGCTATTTTTCTTCAATTTTTGCATGATTGGCCGAGGTACATATTTGTTCGCATTATGGATATAAGTTTTGATAAAAAATGTTATATTTTTACGGAACTGTATTATTGTGGGATTGGTTTTTAATTTAAATCAATGTCGTTCTAAGGATCAGATATCTGGGTTTTCATTTTACTACTTGATGAGAATTTAAAAAATTGACATTTTGTGGAGTCTAAAATTATTTCATTATGTCGATATTTTTCTCACTAACTAAGCACTAAGTTACATAATTCATTATACCTTTACGTTTTATTAGAACTTTTAATTCCTTCAATTGCCATTGCACCTTTCAAAGTGCTGTTTCCTCCTGGAAATTATTATCTGCTTTGAAACACATCGGATCATAGACAGGAAGTGAGATATACTATTCCCTTTAACTAGTGAGGACCCCAAATTGTTAATCACTTTAATGGAGCAGGTTAATGAGGGGCCTAAGATAAGCTGCGTGCAAACACGTACTTTAAGTTAAAGAGTTTTCTTAAAGTTGGGGTAAATACAGAAATCGTCTTATCACCTGCGAGTTGAGAAAGTCGCTGTCGTTCTTGCAGTTGCGGTAAGAGTTGGAACCAACTTTAATCAATCTGTCACGTATCACTCGTGGGTGCGACAAGAGTTAGGAGGAAACTCGGAAAGTTTGAACACGCCTCGGAGTTTAAGTTACTCACCTTGCATTCAGTAAGGGATCCAATGATATTCCCAAAAATTTGCAAGTATCTGGTATTTGGGACATTCGATTCCACCCATGAATTCGCAAGATGGAACGAAGTTTGCCCCGAAGAGTTACGTGACGTGATGTGACCGTAGAAATCACGTCTGTGACTTCCGGCGCCTCAATAAGTCACGGATATGCAACTTCACTTTTGTTAGGGTTCCACACACCGAGAAATGGGAAGTAATTAGCGGTGATGAATGATCGGATTTAACACGGCGGCATGCCTGCAAATCCATTTATCATTACAGCGGCGACTGTTTCTAGTGCGGACATTTCCTAGGGTCCTTTGCGCAAATACTGGGACCAGTGCGATACAGCCCTTAGCCAGGCCTGCAGTGGGCTAGTCCCTCGAATTAGTTCAATCAAACCGCTTGGACGTGCGGAGATGAAAGATTTACCATTATGCAAATTTCTGTGGGGAGTAATCGAATCATCAATAACAGTCAGCGATGATGGTGTGTCGCGTACCCTCTCGAGAGATTCGAAATGTCCCACATAATTTGTCAGAAGCTACCTCTAGTGGTGCTGGAGCCCTTTCTCTTCCGAAAAAAGCATTTGTACTTTTTTCAAATAGTTGCCATTTATCTGTCCGCGCCATCGATAAACTTTCCGCCTTTTCATTGGCCATGATTTATGCACCTCGAAAATTCGTATTCGTCGGGGAAATTGTTAAGCGATACTCTCAGGCACCTCAGCCATCTCGCAAAAAATATCTGCTTCCTTTTGAGCAGGACTCATCAGCTCACTTTGTATGCAGCGGGTGGCCTGCTTCTTCGGCAGAGCTCCTCGGATAAAGGGAATCTTCTTTTAATACGAAAAACTTCCGAGCACGGCCTTCCGCTTAGCCCCATTATTATTACAGGTCATTAAGCATTACACGAACATTATCAGTGCGGGGAGGTGGGAAAAGGGTACTAAGGGTTTTGCACAGCTCCTCCAGAGCAGATCCTTATGAAACTTCCTCTAAAAGAGGTTTTTAAAACTTCGAAAGCATTTAAAAATTCACGACACTTTTAAAAACTCCCAACGAGTCCAGCGGGAGGGATCTCCTTTCAGAATTCAAATCCAGCTGAAACAAGAACCCCTTCTTCAATATGCTTTCAGAGCTTGGCTCAGTGCAGAAGTCTTTTATGGCAAGTAGATTAGAAAAAGATTATTCAGCTCTATCATCCCCAATGCTAATCTCGCAGATGGAAATGGGATTATCCAGGTCTTTGGCATGCTTGAATTTTTTGCTGTATGAAAAGGAACCTATCCGAGTGCTGCTCTAATTCAATGGAAGTAAATCTGCTTTTTATCAGCTGTTACTTACAAAAATTGCCTTCGAATTTTGGAAACCTCCGGGCCATTACTGGAGTTATGGCAAACAACTTATCACTTCCGGCAAAAGTCTAATTAACGCCATGTATACAAGAAGTTAAACAAAATGCAAACACAAAACGAACAAAAGAATACTTTGAAAGAGTGCGGCAACGAACAAGGAAATTTCCATTAAAAATACTTCGCTGTCAATAAACTTCAACCGACTTGAGAATTTAGCTCTCCCTCCTGGCTTTCGGCTACCATTTCAAAAGTTTTAAATCCGTTTAATTTGAGCTAAATTTATTTTATCTAGCGTTATAAGTTATTGAAGTTTTAGCCAAGTTTAAATATTATATATTAATGCAATTGTAAACGCAATGTAAATTCAATAGTGTTGAATTAATATTGTTTATTCGGTACATCGTAAAAGATTAAGAACTGCTAAAAATAATGTGTATATTGTTGAATAAACCACAAGTTTTGCATAATTAACATTAAAGCTTGTTAAATTATTATTATTATAAATTGTGAAAATGCAGTAGTGGTTATCTTAATTTCATTCTTACTTTGAACTAAAACTTATTTCATCACGGATTTTTGTTTATTATTTTTGGTATTGTAATATATAATAAACCAAAGTTTGTCTTTTATAATGAACACTTATAGAACTCGAGCTATTACATTGTTTTTTGGTTTGATTTATTTTTTATGTACACATATCTCTTAGTTTTTAGTTAGGATCAATCAAATAAGATTTAGAAGACCATCAAATTCTGGTTATATTAATTTGAATTATGATAGCTACTTGGTTCAATTCTAAAAGCCTTTATATACTAACAATGCTGCATTCTTAAAATTAAAAAATATTCGGTTAAATGAACAGATATAACTTTACTAGAATTTATGCATAATTTGAGATTATCCAACATATTATTTAACATTTATTTAAAAAATACTACTTTAACTAGAAGATGGTGAAAGTGAGCGAAAACCTGCACAACGTATCCGAAAATGGGAATTAATCAATTGAAAAGAAAGTACAATTTATTATTAACAAGTAAAATAATTTAAAAAGCCCTAATCGGCTAATATGATGTAGGTACATAACTAACATGCACTTATTTTGGCGATATTTAGTTCAAAGTTTTTTGAGCATACATAAAATATCTACGACCTCATCCAATATTAAACAGAGTTGTACGTACGGGGTAAATAGAGAGCATTATTCATTAAGCGAATAAAAAGCAGTAACGGCTGGCGGGCAGCGCAGTAATTGCAAATAGCACAAATTTACTAAAAGCAATAGCCTAATTAGGGCGAGCTACACTCCCTTTCAGACATATTACCATACATATTTATAGCATAGAGAGGGTCGCAAGTTTTTGGATTATGAAATATTTAAAAAAGGTGAAACAAGTGCACTGAGCAAAATTAGGATACATTTCCATAAATATTTTGCCTGACTCGATTTCTGGCACAACCCAGGTCCTGGTCCATACGGGGGATGATTTTAATCTCACGTAAACATCACTCGTCCACATTTGCCGGGCGCACACGTTGAATTTTAATGTTGTAGTGCTAAAAGTGACTTGTCGCCGCGCCACGTTGAGGCCTCTCATATCATTAGGCGGGGAAAAAATAAAAAATAATTATCAGACGACCCTGCGATGAATTTTGAATTAAAATTCTTTCAATTATTTCGCTCATAAATATAACGAGGTCGACCGTGTAAGTGCTAAATCAAACCGTGGCTCTCTCCCTTAATGGGAAATTTTACTTCCACCTTGTTCTACAGGGGAAAATTTTCTCAAAAACAAAAATATGTGTATTTTTTTTTTAAACGTATACGCATTTATTACCGAATGCTTTTAATTAATTTTGCGTGTCCCATTAAAATTAATTATTAGTTTTTGTATGTTTAAGGAGGGCCCGGATTAATCTCTTTAGTATTTACAGTGTTAATAATCATCGTTCATCGGCCGAATTGAATTCGCAGCGGGTGTGGCCTCTATAAACACGAATGACCCCATAAAACTTAAACTGCGGCTGCAGATGTGGTCCTGAATGAGATTAATGTCAATAAATTTCAAGCAATGAAACTCCATATAGGCCCCATTCACATACGTTCAAACATAAATTTTGAATCGGCCAATATATCCTTCGGTCCTTGTGGTTGAAATTAAAGGAAAAAGCGAGACCGTCGGTCGGTCGGCCGCAGGGCAAATAAATTCAATTGATTCCTTAAACGTAACGCTGAATCAAGGGAGTAAATTGTCATGGGGAATATCCTGCCAGACACCTGAGAGGAATATGATGAAACAAAACGTGAGCTTAGGGTTATGCTTTTCTATAGAGGTCAATGGGATCGAACCTTTCTGGATCAGAGCTTCTTAAGAGGTATGATGGTAATTGAAATTAGAAAAGTTAGGAATTGTTTTCAAAACATTCCACTGTTAGCTGAGAATCGTCTTTTCTATTTCCATAAGGATTGAATTCTTTTTTATTTATTTATTTTATTATTCGGAATCGCACTAAAATGTTGAATAATCGCATTGGTTGAAAATATAAATATAGTTTTATAAGTCTATGAGTAAATTATTTAAAAATCGAAAACATGCAAAACGCATATTGAAAACTTTCTTTTTAAGGTCGGTACAGAATTTTTTTAAATGTACCTACTTAAAAAACAATATGTACTATGCGTATTTAAAAGAACTATTATTCGATATCAATGCTTTGTTTGCGCTGATTCTATTTTGAAGAAAATTCGTTCAAACTACATAAGTAAATGTGGATTTTTGTTAAAAATACTAAATGGAAGATTTTATTACATATTACTTGAAAAGATTAATTTTTTGTATTGAAGTGAAAAACACAAGATCTACACACGAAAATAGAAAAAAAAGCGAGGAAAATAAAGACAGGTAAATTAGTTAGAATTCTAAAAACGTTTAAATGGTTAATTTTAACGTGGTTTTTTAAGTTGATAGTAACAGTGCTACTGGTTGTTCACCGGAAATTTTCGGCGATTTGACAAAGAGTTTGTCAATTGGTTCTTTTTCACTATCTTTCGGTTTAGAGAACCGGTGTTTAAAATTTTTATTCTAGCGGTGTTTAGGCCTACCCTAAATGGGACGTAACGTAACGTAAGAGATGCCAACGTAACGTGCGAACGTGTGTAAAGCAATGGGGGCACCCTAAATCGACGTAAGAAACTTGCCGAAGATTCGTCAAATCTGGAAATGTCACTTAGCCGTACGTGAAGGTGCCGTAAGGATCGCACAAAACGTAAGCAAACGTGAAAAGTGTCAGAGGTGATTGTGTCAAGTCGTATAAATCTTTCAATTCTTCCCAAATTTGCACAAA
This sequence comes from Tolmerus cingulatus, assembly GCA_959613345.1. NCBI lineage: Eukaryota > Metazoa > Arthropoda > Insecta > Diptera > Asilidae > Tolmerus > Tolmerus cingulatus. The sequence goes on along the minus strand of OY390708.1, from coordinate 18,072,140 downwards.
ACTCATCTTGCCTTTCACAATTGATATCACTTATGTTAATAATTTTGAGAAACTAAACTTCAACTTTCACGTCACCTTACGTTTGTATTTCGGGCGAAATGTCCATTTTGACGTCCGCAAGCTCGCCTCGTTAAATTCTTACGTTACGTTACGTTTCTATTTAGGGCCAGGCTTTTGTTTTAAAAATGTATTTTCTGAAATTGCTGAAGGTTTTCCTTTCTAATAGGGTTAAAATGTTAAAAATTTAGTTCAATTTGGAGGCTGGGTAGCCTTAAATGAAACCTTTTTAATTTGTCTAATGAACTTGGTTGAGTTTAAATTAACAATATTAATTTGTTTATTATAACCCACAACACAGTATCTTGAGAACCTGAGAAGTATTTAGTAAATAAGAACTTAAGTTTTTTGGTTCGGAGTTGTTTTTTCAGTGTAGAATTAGTAGAGTTAAACACTTGTGAGCTGCTTGCTTTACTCGTTATTAATTCCTCTTTGAATTTTGGAAGACAAATTTTTTTAAAAAATTTTACAAAATAAAGCTGAGAACAGCTGGATGTATTAGCGCATAACCAAAATTAAAAATTATTTCAATTAAATTGAGAGCATAATAAAAGCACTCAGTTCTACAATATTAAGAATCAGTACGTTTTCAAGTGTACTATTGCGATATTATCAATGCCATAACTGAATTTATTATTATTTCAATAAAAATGAAATTGTGTAGTTATTATTTTCTCCCTAAAATTGTGTCTGATTTAATATTCAAAAAATAAATAACATACCTATTAAAATGCAATTGATCAAAATAAATAATTCCGTCATATATCTCACTTTCGATAGCCACAAGAGGGTATAAAAGATTGAATGACCTGATTGAAGACAAACAAGGACATCATCGCAAATAAAGGATTTGAGTAGAACAAAATGAAAGAAGCCCCGAAGGGAACACGGTTCACAACAACAGCAGAGGTACGTAATAGGGTTTTGACGGGAAATCTTCAATTTTCTGTAACAAATTTCCGATATTTTCCAGAGTTTCCAAGAAGGACTATACCCCTGTAAATCAATCGGTGCGCTTTTCACCGTCTTCTGTACTGCTCTACATAAATCTTCCGATAAGTTTGAAGTCACTTATTTCGTCTTACTTGAATTAGAGAGAACACGCTGCCACCAACTGACAATTAAGGCTTCAGTAAAAATCTGATAGGACATTTCAAGACAATTACCAGCTCAGAGAGCGCAGACGGCGCAAAGTCGCCGATATCCCTTTGGAAAACATCTAATAAAATTACAGGCTCTGGACAGACACTAATGAAGGCTAGCCGGACAGAGCAGGAGCATATGATCAGACAGTGGCTAATGGGAAAATGGAATGTGAAAGGAATCCGAAAGCCACTATGTAGGTGATAGCGTGTTTCGGATTTATTCCAGCGTTCTTTTATTCCGCCCTGTGGGCCGGTTCAAGGACACCAATCCCTGGAGAGGTCCAGCAGGAGTGTCGAGGTGGTGGCTCTGCCACCTTCGATTAATAAACGGTGAGATATGGCTCCGGGTACTCACCTATAACGTTGAAGATGTACGAAAGGGACATCTTGGGCTCAGTGTTGATCTGGCACTCGTAAATTCCAGAGTCTCTCGGCTGAGGGTACTTTATCTGTAATGTCCAATTTCCTGAATTTTCCGGTCGTATCACCTTAAAAACAAAGAACGTCTATACAGTAAAGGGACTGAAGGGCGTTAATGTGTGTGGAAACGAAGGTCGATATGTATAAATTTATATTCGAGGGAAAAGCCAGGAAAAGGAGAAATTACGCAGATAATGGAAAAATTCTTCTTTTGGCGCTAAACATCCTCTGAATCAACAATAAGAAAGGGAAGAAGATGAAATAGGGATTCGAGCAGGACACTGAGAAAGGACAATGAGAATAGAAAACGTGTGAGTAATTTAATTTGAAAATACCTGAAATCTCTGGTCGGATGTGTAGGTGGAGACGCCAGCTGTAAGGATGTGTAGGTCGCGTTTACGGATCCAAGAAACCTGTAAGAAAGATACAAGATTTGCATGAGACAGAAGAATGCAAAAAGATTGAGACTTGTGATAAAGTGCTGTTTGTAGCTTATTAAAGTAAATGTCTCCTCGAAGGAATGCCGAATTCCTCCCGGCGGGCATGACGTTCTTTTCACTTGAAAATCCACCCTCGCTCTTCCATGGAGCAGTTATATGTTTAAACTCACACTTATGGAGCGAAATGAATTCCCAAGGAAATATCTAATGAAACACTTTGACGTCGTGTGCCCTCATGCGTAAGGAGGTGGAGAATCCTTGCGGAGCGGAGTCTTAATTAACATTTACTCGGTGCCCCGTCTGGGCTCCGAGTACGGTGTACAAATCCCCAATATCCAAAGGTTCATTAATTTCGCAAGCGCCCAGGAGCAATGACTTAGGTGGTTACGGCGTCTAATCGATGAGCGTTCCTTCCGAATTGATAATATCAGAGGTAATCAGTTTTGCAAATTTGACGCCCTCGCAAGGCGATTATTGCTGGGAGGATTGGGCATTCCTACCCTTTGTGCCTTGTTTGAGTGGTTCAATCAAGCCCTTTTACTCTCTCAGGGCTAAGGGGGTACACCTTTGTTGGTTAATCGGAACCGACAACGTGAAAAGCCGATTACTTAACTTTTTGTCCGAACTTTCTGGAATCACTCGTTCAAACCAGAATCCAGAGAAAATAAATTTGTTTGAAGGGATTAACGAAAATGCACTGCTTTAGGTGCTTTCCGAAATGTTTGCGCTCTAAGGCTATTTATCAAGGTGAAGTCGGAATTGTTAGATTTAAATTCAATCTCGTAACCTTAAAAAGTCGACAAGTGAGAAAAGGCCTCGCAGCTGAGTTAGAATTTCATACCCTCTACATATTAACAAATTTATCTAGTGAAATTTAACTGGACGGGTTCTATAATAGTTAATTACTTTTCAGTAATTTTATCTGAAAATACCGGCAAGTTTTCTCTGTAAAATTCAAACCTGATATTATAGGAATTCTTAACCGCAATTTTAGTAAAATTCATGATATAATCTGGAAGTTGTTTTGCGGCTTGGAATATTTACTGAAATTTCCTTTCATTTAATTGAAATTTTATTAATATCCGTACACCATCTCATGTTCTAGTTGGATACATGTAATTGTACCTAGAAAATTGCAGAACTTTGTTGATCTTTAACTCATTTCGTATTCGCATGTTTGTTTTTCAAATACGATCTGTTGAAAAGGTGAGCTATGTATGTACAGAGTTAAGCCCATTAAGCAATAATATATTAAATCAACACCAGATACTTTAGTAAATTACATCATATTTCAAACGATCTTCGATGTAATATAGGATATACCCTGACGACAATTTCTAAATTTTTAAGAGAACTAACTAGATTTTACTATATGTTCCTGATTTCGGATAAATTTTAGTGGTAAAGCAGACGAAAATGCTCCTATTTCTTTAATTATATTTTGCATAAATCTATGGAAATAAAGTAGAAATGCAACAATAATTTGCCTTTTCAAATTTTACACATAATTGAAAATTTGTCCGTAAACATAGATGATAATTTACAGTCATTCAAAGGAATTTTAGCTCTTTCTCAGGCGTACGTTTTGAAAGAGCTACTCTTTTTAATTTTAAATTGAACGATCTGAAACATTTATTAATTTTAATTTATAAATGGTTATTTTCAGAATTTGCATAAAGTTTTAGAATACCTATATGGGTAAATTTCATTGGATTGTCACAACTGGGAAATTTAAATGAATTTAATATAGATTCGAGATTTTGAATCAATAAATCTTATTAAAAGAATTTGAGGTAGGAAACCGAATTTAATTTAATTTTATTCCGAATAATCTACATAATTTCACTTCATTTAATTAACTCCTTTATTTATTGTTTACTAGCAATACGGGTGGATTCTACAGAATCTTTGATATATGATTATGTTTCTATTTAGTCCAATCTTTGGTATCATGGAGCATTAATTAATATATTAAATTATTCAAAAATATTGTTAGGAATTAGAATTAATTAGTATTTTCAATACCTTCGAGAGAAGTAATTATTTTAAGCCAACCAAAAATCAAAAGGAAAAACGAGATTCAACCAACGAACTTGAACATTTCATTCGCTTTGTAGATTCACCCAAATTAACCTTCTACTTGTCTCTACAGAAGGTCGAAATTTGCATTTTTAATTTAAATGAATTTGAGAAATCAGAAAAACACCTTATTCAGGGATCTTTTAGCCGGTGAAATTTGCGAAACGAAAAAAAATTAGTCATCGCTAGGAGAATTTGATTGGGGCAAGATAAAACTTTCTCAGTTTGATTGAGTGAAATCTGGAGTCTTTCATTAATTAAAATAAAGACAAACCCTTTCCTCTCGGCTGGACCAATGTACTCGAAAGTTAGTCGTCCGCACACACCCCAGAAAGGCCAAATTTTTCGTGTAACCGAGGTGACCTGCTTTCACCCAAATATTTAATGCAAACTAGAGGACCTGCTCCATTGGAGCCTGAGTGCAGAGCTAGAAGATTCCCATAAATTTCCCAATTTTAGGCGTACAATAGTTCTCAGTTCTCCTGACAATTGGATCCTTCCGGGAGTATTGAACACATTGTGGTCCGTGTTAATACACCGGGATAGGGAGGGATGAGATGCTTTTAGCAAATAAGAGCGAAATGTCGTTTGTGGGCGAGCTCGTTGGAATTAAGTAATTTACTTTTGTGCATTTGGGTCAAGATCGTTTTAGTGAAGCCAAGGGGCTTTATTAAAATATCTGAACTTCTGTTTGAATGACAACTAATACTTTGGGCTTTTTTGGCATATGTATGCTAAGTTTATTACCGTTTTGGAAATATATGTGAAAATACGAATTGTATGAATGAAATGAATTCTTAAAATTTCTAATTTTACTTATATTAAAATCAATGTCCTTATCGTGAGGCGTGGTTACCTGGGAAATTTGCCTACCTATAGGTTATATTGAGATTCTGCGCATAGTGCTTTAACGGAGTTTGAAATCATGTTCGTGTCAATCCTGAAAATTTGTATTGATTAAGGGTTTATTTTCCTAAAACATAGGTAGGTACTTAGTTTTACAAACACGAAATAACACGTTTATCAATTTTGAAATAATAGATTTTCATAAAAAAGTTAACCTAAGTTTTACCTCAGTACATTTTCTATTTGTATGTATTTCGAGAATTACGCGGATGAAGTCGCCGAAAGCTAGTTAATTGGCTTACAAAAAAGAAGAAAAAACAACAATTAACTAAAATTATATGAACACAAATGAAATCTATTACAAAAATCATTGTGTAATTGTTATGACGTATTCAGTGCAGTCTCCCATTTTCCAGAAAACAACATAATTGTAAACTACATCCTCTTACCTGTTTTTGTCGATATGGTTCATATCAAGTATGTATTTCGAAATAACCTTATTGAAGTAATGAAATAAAAATTGCTTTGCACATGAACTCAATATAAAGTCGTTTAAAAAAGTTATTGATACGTAGAACTCATGCATTTCGCCATTATTGTGTCCATTAATGGTGAGGGATAATATTGATTTGGTATCATTTACAAACGTTGTATGATTGAGAGGTAACAATGTGCATACTGATCAAGAATTAGCAATCAAATAAATCCATTTATTTCTAAAATGTTTATAGTTTATTTGAAAGTAACATATAGGTACCTAGACTTCCTACGAAGTGTAAAAGGTTATATACAAAAATACCCAAATATTCATAAAACAGCCAGATTAATTTGATTTGATTTACGAAATTAGCATTAAGGTGCTTTTACAAATCTAAAATGCAAAAAAAAAAAAAAATCCTAGAATTCATTGCATTCCTGAAACAATTCCTTAAGGATTTCTTGATTACCAAGGTGCATCCCAAGTTCTTAGGATATGAAATTAAATGGTTACAGTTGAAATTTACGTGGTAGAACGAATTTATTTAAATGGTACAAATCTAAATGCAGTTAATTAAGACTTGAGCTATTTTGCAGAGCAGCTGCATCTCTGAAGACGAAATCCTTAGAGGTTCAAACAAAGCCAGAGCGAACCGAAAATTAGCAACTGGAAAGGAAATGAATTTGAAATTTCATTTACTCGAGGAATTTAAGACCCTATACCAATGAACTACCATTTTATGCATGCTCCGAATTTTGTCTTGGTATTCACGAAAGAATTTTCTTAAGCTCCAGAGCATGGGGGTTGAAAATGATACCATAATTCGGCAAAATATGCATACGTTTCTCTATGCGCTTTAGTTGGATTTTCGCTGTTATAAGCATTTCAAAATGGGATACAATTTGCAAATGCAGTATTCCATATGTATGCATGTTTGTGTAGTCGCATTCTAGGTATTAACCAATATAAACTTTGACAAACAAAGCTCCGAAAGATGAATAATTCTAAGCATGTTTTGTTTAAATTTCAATCTCTAAGAAAACTATGTTACAAAGTTATATTAATTTTATAATAATATACATACATACATATATGACAAAAGAATAAAATTGATTAAAGCATATTATCTCAAAAAGAATAAACAGTAAGGTTTAACATCTTGAACATAAAAATAGGTAAGTGTTTTGTGGATTTTATAGATAACTATACTTTTTGTTATAAATTATTAAGTTCAGATAAATAACTGTGCAGTATAAATTTCAGGTTTTTATTTTAAATAGTAGAACACCATGAATTATTCGACAAGTTCAAATATGCTGTGTTTTGCCGTATGAATGCCAAAATTTTTTGTTTGGGTGAACAGTTTTAATGCAATAATTGAGTTATTTTCGAATTGACATTTTGAAACCTTTATTAAAATGAATGATGGTGAGTATAAGTGCTTGTTAAACTTGAAATTTCCTTACAAAATTGAATTACATTCCAGAGATATTATGTAATAATTGTACATCTTGCTTCAGCCTATAATGTACAAATTGAAAGTACATACATACATATATCCAGCTGGTTTTTTTCTAAACTTTTGCTTATTTGGTATCGTTAGCTTCCTGATATTTGAGATACTCTTCTAAAAGGGGTCGATATTTTTGTACAACAAATTGGTTGTTGGATGCGACAAAGCAACAAATTGACGAAACGTTAATTAATGGTGCAGTGCTCACTACTTGCAAGATGAACTTTAACCATGAGAAAAATTGTATGTTATTTTACTTATTCTTAACTTCATCCAAATATCCAAGCGAGAACTTTTTCAGTAAAATACTTTGAGTGTTACTAGTTAAAGTTTCACATAAGGTATTTTATGTTAACCGATTTTGATTTTGCAACTTGCTAAAGCTGTGAAGTTACCGAGAATTTTGAAATCCAAGCCTATTAAAGGTTCATTTCATAGTTTAAGCTTGGCCGAATAATGAAACAAGCTACAGTGAACATTTATTTAAATTTTAAAGACTTTCGTGAAAAGTTCAGTGAGAGCTAGGTAACTTGTTGAACAGTTATTTTTACATATATTACTTATTTCCTGAAAATAAAAATTTAAAAGGGAAATTATTTTTGAAGCAATATACCTAATAAAACAATAGGGTGTAATAATTTGTAAGTAATCATACAACTTTTCAAATAATTTTTAACAAAAGCTCTCAAATACATATTTTATTCAGAAGTATTAATTCTTGTACCCACCTCCATAGTCTTCTATCGGAAACGTTAACAACTGGTAACGTCCAATTTGAGTACTTTTTCCAAAAAATGTGCGTATTATGGAGATGGTAAGTCCCTAATATTGCAGACATAATTCAAATAAGGCGTCGTAATGATTAGATGGGTCCCCCGAGAGCATTCAGAAATGAAAAGCCTGAATTCGAGTGAAATAATAATTTCATAGAAAATTGTGTCAGCCCTCGAGCAGGAAAATATTCTCGGTCCAACTCTCCCTGCCACGAGTTCAGAATGGCTGACTTAATATCTTGTTTGTTTTAAAGCCAGTAATAAATCTTCGAGTAAGGTAGAAATCCGTAGGAATCCTGAAACTGAATTAATTCACGAAAAGTACCACCATGTTCGTGGGGAGGGATTTGGATGAACACCACGCGCTAGGCTTTTTCTTGTGTCTTTAAATCGAGTATTCACTTTATGAATGAAAAGAAATTTCTTTTCGTATTCACTGTGCGTGGAATGTAAATTAAATAAAAATTATTTTTGCAGTTGAAGTGGTAGATGAAAAAGATTTTCCGTGACTCTGATTTTTAGTCTATTTTTCAGGGAAATTTCTATTTATTTTTTACGGTAATGTTACGTTGATAGTAACTTTAAACATTCAATATTTTACTTTGGTAAACTTAAATAATTAATTTTTTTTACTGGGAATTTTTCTTTGATTTTATTGTCTGCTTTGAAGATATTAAAATTTTGTGCGTAAAAGAAATATGGGACATTTTTTAGTATTATGCGTGTAAAAAGTCCTCCGGAAATGAAGCTGTTTTTTGTTGTTATCCTTGTGGCAGCGTGAAAAGGAGCTCATGTTCCAGTTTATCAAAAGGCTTCTTATTGTCCTATTCAACAAGCTAACAAGAGCTGCTGTTTATGTCTTGAAGAAGCTCATAACTTTCTGAAGGACCTTTCAAGTGAAAATTGTACGTTGTTGAAACAGTTTCAAAGGGAAAAGCAATGTGTTTTCCAGAGTTAATAAGACTTTTTTACCAAAAGGTGGAATATAGAAGGATCAAAAAGTTTAACAAAGTCTGCATTGTGCCTCATGGCGTACTGGCTCTTCGGCAGCAGTGCAAAATATTTCATTGTTTCTTTACGGCGTAGGTACGCCATAATATGAAATTTACGGCAATTTTAGCCGACACAATTTTTTTTGCTTGATATACAACACAGTTTTTCGTAGAATTCGCTTTAGGACTATTAATAAAAATTATGTTTACTTTTCCCATAGGCCATAAACGATATTTATAATATAATGAAAATAATGGTTGATAAAATAACTCCTTTCATTAGGAATGTTAATTTTGTGAAAGTACTGGGATAAATTGCGTTCAGTTGTTACTAAGTTATTTTAAGTTATTTAAAAAATATTTTGGTGAGTCCACCTTTGTTTAATTGAATTGATATTCTTAGTTGGTTGAATGAAACTTCAATGCCGCCGAAGTGGAGAAATTACGAGATATTATAACTCTTACTAACAATTATATATAATAGGGTTTTGCAATAAGGACATAACAATTGTGTATTTACAGAATAATTGAGATATCAGGCTGAAATTTATTTCATGTGAAGTACCTACACATATTCATTTACACACATCTCGTTTATAAATACGACTACTGCTACCGTTCATCGAGGGTGCGTTCGTATTAAAATAGAAAATTGTTATATCCCTATTATAAAGGGGTTTGCCCTAGGGACATAACAATTTTCTATTTTCTTGAATGTTCCTTTATTTATGTAGCGCGAAAATCTTAAGATTTCAAGTCAAGAATACTTTGACGAACATACATATGAACCTTTTATATATTTGTAATTACATATATTTACTATTATATACTTTAAATGGACAATTCAATAATTTCCGTCTGAAATCTAGTTTTCATACCTAGATACTCAATTAAAGTTAAATGAAACCATATTCAGTAAAACCATAATTACTAAACTATGCATCAATTTCCCTGAAGAGTGTTATGAGGCATAGAAGCTATGCAGGAGCTTCTATTTAGGTTTTCCATAACTTTGCATGTTTTCCAAAATATCCAAATATCCCAAATATCCTCGGTAGGTACTGTTTGCTAAGAGAAGCGAATTGAAAAGGACTTGTTTATTGACAATTTAATTGCAATCAAATATCGACGTATTCAATTCGGTAATAAGTGCAATCTCAATTGCAATTGAAATCGCGCGGATCATAGCGTTGCACCGCATCAGTCTGTTGAAGCGGCGGCAAAGTATTATATCAAAGGATTGTGCCCGACAATTTATTAAAACAGGTGCAAATTGCAAATTTAGCGGACGGATAGATATAAAATTTATTGTAGCCGCAACAGAATGTTTCCCCCGGGGATTCTCATGCATCATTCCCACGGAATTACCTATGCGGACTAATTTATATAAAACCTGGAGATCAAAGTTTTGCCTGCATAAATGATTTGTTGTGAAATAAGTATTTTTCACCGACTTCACAAAAGGGTTTTAAATTTAGCCTGTAGGTAAATTTGGTCCATTTAGTTGTCCACTCATATGATGCATGTGCATGTGAGAGGTTTTTACAATCACATGTTTGATTATTAACACAAAAAATATTTCTTGTTGAGTAAGCCAATTTCCAGAATTTTATTACGTCGATTTATGTACACATGCACGCAGGTTGGTGTAAAGAGGCATCTGAGTAAAAAAACTAGAATTCAAATATACTGGAAGCGATTAATAAATAATAAGTAATATATAATATACTTATATATAATAATTTAATATTGTAATAACGATTGCAGAACAATTACACTAAATGAGAGATTTTGTGATTTTATTCCTAGGACCCAACTTAAGTATGGAATCTTTACTTAAATTTATTTGAATAAGAAATCACAGCCCTAGGAAATTTATACAATATTTTTCATTAAGCAGAATTTATTCTAAAAGTTTTAAAACCTTTAAGAATCCTGAGTAGTTACAATATTTAATTTAATATTAAAGCATGAACTTAGTTCAACTTAGCGCAATACCTACCTCTAGGTTTTATATTTATGATGTAGTTGAAAATCCACTAACTAAGTAAGATTATAAAATATTAAAATGACTATACCTTAATTCTGAAAGTTTAGATAAACAAACCCTAAAAGTTAGGTGGCATTTATAGCGCTGAGTCTTAATCTTTTTGAAAAGGATTAAAATTTATTTTTCACTATATTGTTTAAGCTATTTGTGTCCCAAAAACAGCGATGTAAAAAATTACTTAAGTTTTAATCGAGTAACGTATATAATGAAATATTTGATTAATTCACGCAAAACATTCTTAATAAAACTTCGCGCAGTAGGTACCTACAATTCACTTTCATTCGAAAAATGAAAGATTCATGACCTCGCTGATTTCCCCAGACACAGAACGTAATCCGAACTTGGTATAAACCAAAACCATTTGGGAGACACGGATAATTTAAATTCCATTTTTATTTCGTACTTGATTTACTATTTATGGCAACAAACTCGTTTAACTCAAAATTAACTTTAGTTTGGAGTTGGTTTCAAAAGTAACTTAAACTCGATACAATTAGTCAATTAAATTGCATCCACGTTTTGAATTTAAAGTTAAACGTCTATCAGAAGATGAGATTTGTTAATTGCAAATTAAGGCTTTCTGGGAGCGACAATCAGAAGTATTATTATAGATTTTGTTTACTTTTGTTACGGATTTGTGTCCTAAAATTACTTTTTAATTTGTACCTGTCATTGGTTGCAAATTACCCGTGAAAACCAGTGTCACGAGGAAAACTTGGGAAATCTTTTGAGAATACAAAGTAAAAATTCTGAACGGATCCTGCAGAAGAGGTTCCGCAGAGGGCTAACTTCAATGGGATGGTAATTTTAGGCCTGTTGCCTTTTAATTAAAACCATTACTTGAAAAACGCTTTAAGACCATCCCAAGGACGTCCCGATCCGAAACTTTTGCACAAATGTTGCTCCGGAGCGGAGGAATGAATCCCCAAATTAAAGTTTTCCCAAGTCTCCCGAGTGAACTTTCATCACTTCGAGCATGCTCTCCAGAACCCACCCCTGTACCAACAGGAAGTAATTTTCTTGCCTCTATTATATCTTTTGATGAAGTCTATTCTCTTAGAACCCGACTAATTTTGGCTGTCGTCTTTTCGGGGTAGTTAGTGCATATGTAGCACATTAGGACTTGTAAAGACATCGCAATTTCGGGGTTGCATTTTGGCCGTAGTTTTAGATTTAATTTCCGAGGTTTCCGTCCGGACCTGCCCGGGGGCAGATTTTCATTTTGATACAATTTTGGTGAGAGACAGGACTAAAAAGGTGGTCTCCTTTTGCAGGCAACCCAAATAATGAGGATAAAGATGCAGCGGGCATCGAGGGCAAAACCATAGGTGTCCAGGGGGTTCCAGTTTCAGTTCCAGTCTTCGTCCCAGAAGCCCTACCCACCGCCTTAAATAACGCAACTGGGGCGGATGGGGTCCAGCAGCAGACGACCCAAAATTGTGACCCTCCTGCAGGAACGGCAATCACAGAATCCAGTGCTAACTCGAAAGGCAGCCCCGAGGCGGAAAATAATGAAAACACGACGGGAAGTGCCTCCGGAACTGATGCATCCCGCCCCAATCCGGGCGCGGGCGTCGACAGCGGCGGCTCAAATCGCTTCGAATGGGCCGTCCCCAGGACCTCCGCCCCAAATTCGATGTGGTCTGTGGGCTCGGTGGCCTGTCGAATTTGCCATACAAGCGAGCATCCCGAAAGGTACTTGTTCCTCAATCATTCTATTTACAGCTCAAGTTTCGGACAGTTTTCCACTAATCGTTTTAGAGCAGGTAAATTAGTAGACCGGCTCCGGCTGCTGCACAATGGAGGAGCACACAATGGACCCGAAGAGCCCCAATTTGCCCTCTGTTCCCTGACTTCCGGTAAACGAAGTTTTACCAACTCCGCGAATTTATCTGATCAAAATTAACAGGGTAATGGAAGCCAAAGTGGGGTTATTCGATTGGATGCCTGAAGAATTGTTTTGATGATTCCTTCGTTATTTAAACTGAAGCTCGGATGTTTTAGGCTTAATGTCGATTTTTTATTTTCCTCCTACCATCGATTTGTTTTAAGCTTTAAACTTTTCAAATAGTAGAATGGACACAGTATTACCAAAAAGACAAGAAAATTTAAATTACTTTTTGGTCCACGCACTAATGTCTAAAACTTTACGATTTTTGAAATTTGTCTAGACTTTCCTAAAAAAGTAGGAATATACGTATGGACTTCAATGTATAGCAATAATTACTTTAGTCATACCATGGAATGGAATTACTTTGAATCGTGGGTTTGTTGTGCTGAAAGTTTAGTTTTGTTTTTAAACTCAAAATATAGAGATAACTCCCATTTCTTTTTCAAGATCCTTTATTCTCAGGAACGACTAGAGCTATCTAATATAAATTAAAATAAAATACTCAACTCTCTGGCGTTATAGTCCTGTAAGAAGTTTCAATTTTACTCACACATCATAACTTAAAACATACTTTCCACTGACTTAGAATATTCATATTTGCATGCAAGATCGAGTGTCACTATTTGGAGATTTTTTCCGCAAAATGGGTTGCTTTTCAACGTAGTTCTACTTTGATCACCAATAGATTATTTTTTTCCTAGATTTTGAGATTTCGATTTTGTAGTTTTTATATGAGGGTAAATTATACATTGAATTGAATTTTATAAATAATTAGAGAAAGCTTTTAAAGTGTTTGAAAGTAGCACCAAATTCGAAATTATTTCTTTCCAGCTAAACTTAAAACTTGAAATTGAGAAAATGTTTGGAAGACTTTTTTGGAGCGAAGGAGTTATTTCTTTTTTATTTCGCCTTTAATAATTCGTTAAATTGAGTTAATCATCAATTTCAATATTTAGCTAACATAGGCAGAATTGTTTATCTAGGAAAATAAAAAATTGGAGGAAATGAGGTAGCATGATCTGTTGCTCATTAAAATAAGTATATCCAGGTTGCAAAGGAAATCAATAGCGTAAAAGTGTTCTTTGAGTAAATCAAGTTAAAAGGACAACGGACAAAGGACTGCGAGGAAACGCCTTGGCGACCGATAGCCGGAAGAAACTAGAGGACGATTCGGGCGACCACTTAATATTAACATTTAAAAATTCCATGAGACCCTGATGAATTATTCAAACTTACGGGGGAGGGTTACCTTGAACCTCCAACCCAGAGCGCAACGGCCCTTTTTAGGGAAAATTGGTTCCACTCGGAATGTTTTGGACGAATTATGACATTAAATTGAGTGGGGGTAATTGGGGAATAATATCTTATCAAGGGGCTAGCCGGATATCCGCCCTTGGCGAATGGCGAGCAACAGGCCCTCTTTAGCCCACCAGTGGCGCATTGCGTGGAAATTAAACGGTCGACGCACATATTTCAATTTCAAAAATTCCTCCTGATTTGCATTTCATTTTGTTTTTCGGGCCCTTGCGAACGGCCCTAGTCCTGCAGGAATATTTTAATAAAATGGCATTGGTGGAATATTTCTTTTCAGGTTAATCTCGCCCTGCCTTTGCAAAGGGACGTTGGCCTACGTGCACAAGGGTTGTCTGGAGAATTGGTTGGGAACCTCGGGGATGATTAATTGCGAACTCTGCCACTATCGCTTCCACACGGAACAGAGTTTAAGGTAATTTTCAATGCATGTATTTCAATAATTCCGCGCTATTAGTTGCTAAATGTCGCTAATTACACAGTCGGCAGCTGGCTTCAATTTTAAAATTCCCTCTAGTTATTTCGAGGCGCTGCTACCGCGACGTGCTTAGACTACCCAACATAATTTCCATTTTTAATTTGCGCGGAAAGAAAGAATCGGGGAAGATTATATGCTTCGCGCATAAAAACCGAGATGTAAAATTGTTTCTTTCTGCGATGGATAAAAGTAGCTTGTAAAATAATTGCTCAAGATTCAGCAAGTTTCCCTTGGGCTCTTATAAATTTACGGCATAATTAGCTTGAATATTTCTCAAGAGGGCATCTCCCTGTTTGCAGAATGCTTTGGATCAGTTCGGTTTCAAAGAGTTTCCCATTATTCATCGTAATTTTCTAAAAAACAACATCGTACTCCTTTACCCCTCTATAAAAGCGTTTTTCTACGTCGTTTATTATAGAAATGAACAATATTTCGTGTAGGTCTGGTTCTCTTCAGGGAAATATTTTGAGTTCCTCAGCGAAATCCTTAACCTTCTCGGCAGTGAATTTTCACCCCCAACTTGAAGAATGGCCTTTCTTTCGAGAAATATTTCTTTTATTCGAACATAAAAAATGAATTATTATATAAATGGTCCATAGTATATGCTCTTTGCGCAACTGGACCAAACAAGGTGTTCTGCCAACAGACTCGCTTTCACTGTTCTCTTAATTAAGTTTCTTCCTGTTGCTAGTTCTGGGCTGTGACGATGTCGATTTGATGGGACTGTTTTTTACTGTAGCTATTTTTCTATCCATTATCCTTCAAGGAGATGTACATACAATCCCGCTTTTCATTTCTCAGAATTTCTTTCATTCAACCTGATCGTTTGCCCGGAAAGTTGGTCACTTTTGGACCTTCTTGAATTATATTTATTTTATTCTACACTTTTCTTTTGAAAAAAATGTTAAAAATACTTCAAAATTCTTTAGAAAATGAACTTATTTTAAATTATACAAGAAGTGTTATTGTAATCGTGGTAAAAAGACAAAATTCAAATTATAATTACAAAGCCTAAATATTATGAAAATTCTTTTATTTGTATATTTATTGTTAAATTTTACGAGTTTTGCTTCACAAAGTGATATAGGTATACTTACATACGAGTATATGTACATTTAAGCTCAAATTTCCAAGTAAATTGGATGCTCGTTTTCGATCTACGAAACATTGTGACTGAAGGGCAATTTAGATAGATTTAATATTCCTGGAAACGAAGCCAACTTATTTGATTTGATAGTAACAGATTTGATTATACCTAGAAATTTGTGACTGCTCAGCTAAATGAAATTTCTCTAATTAGACTACGTATGACCGATTATCCGCGTTAATCATTATTTCTCAGTAAATACTGCAGCAGATATGCTTCCACCACAATTTTTGCCGTATTTGAAAATATTGAGCATACATGCATACATACATATATGGGCGTTTTCGAAAATCCATTTAAACTAATTTTCCATGTAGGCGAAGTTTTCATGTTGATGAACATGTTGATTAATGGCGCAAACTGATGAATTTTCGAAAACGTCCTATGCGATAATGAATTTTCGGCTTTTTAAACGTATTTACCTAAAGTTGATATCTCATCCCATTTGCTAACTTTGGAAATTTATTTTTAATTTCTTATCTTACATTTCCACTGGAAACACGACTTGGTTTTGTAAAGTTAAACTAATTGTTTTTATTGTCATTACCGAAAAGATTTAATCCAATGTTTTGAATGAATGCTGCACGGAATAACGCAATAATGTATATTTTGCTATGTCTGAATGAAATATCCAAATTTAATAATAGTAGTTATGTTTGCGAACACGCTTAAAGGAGTACGACAACCTGTGGCAACAAAAATATTAAATATATTAAAGTGCTTTTCCCTCGTTTTTAGGTGATATTGTATCATTTTACACCAAAGTATTTTTTAAATAATAAAATATAGTAAATTATGTCGAATTGATTTGCCTCAAAACTTTTTTTGTATTATTATTATTTATCAACATTTTTTCTCTATTTTATCCTATATTTATATTTTATGTATGTTTACAATCAAGAGAAAGTTTGAATGAGGACGTTACAAAGTGAACGTGGTGCATCTTTAATTTTTGCAGAAAAGTAAATTTTTGTAAATATATATGTATGCGTATTCGTATATACTTTATGATCTTAAAGAGCAAAACTATCTATGTACAATTAATATGGTATGTACCATATGTACGTACATACACATATGTTGACCTTTTCCTCCTCATCTTAATTCAATTGCACTTTTGTGGCATATGAACAGAAGCGATCAATTTTGAAATATGATCCATTTTAAATTTGAGAAATAATTAACTGTCAAAAGCAGTAGATTTCATCCCAAAAGGGAAAATTAATCACAGAAATTGTATATCGACCTGATGCAATTCTTCTTTGAAGTTTAAATAATCAAACGAAGGCCTGATTTCAATTTTCATCCCTTCGTGATATGGCAGTTGTTTGCAGAGCTTTTTTATCATTTTCAACCAATTTAAGCTGTCTTGATTGAGCAGTCTTTGGTTTATATTTGAGTGAGTTCGTTTCCTGTTAAAAAGTATAGGAAACGTAAACTTTTTTCAATTGCAGTTAAAATGCAAATTTAAGTAATATACAATGAACTGATTTTTGCTTTAAGAGGGTTAAAATTGAATACAAAAGGTATAGTTTCATTCCGGATAATATAAAATAATTTTTAAAGAATATGATTTTATAAAAAATAAATAATTTTATAAATGTTGGCTTCTAAGCAAAAATTTTGAATTACGGCGAGGACGAATTTGGCAGTTTTGGGGTTAAATAAAGTGAGCTAACAATTCAATATACCTACTTATTCTTGCCACTACAACAATCAAGAACTTATTGTAATTGTAGAAAGAAATTTTTATTTATTAATAGCTACACATGTATTTATATGTATGTAACAACTTACAATTGCATATAAATACTTATTGATGATGTTAAACGAAATTATCCTTCATTTCTTGGACAAAGATAAATATGAACTCAATTAAACAAATGGATTCGAACTACAAAAGTTGTTCGTGACTAAAATAATCAGAAACTGCTTTCCAGTCTCACAGCCTTCGAGAAAAGTTCAAAAAGAAACTTGTAAAAAAAGTTTTGAGAGCGTTAATGTAATACTCAAACTTTTACCAAACAAATTTGTTCGGGCTTTGAAGGCCTCCTGTCGTTTGTTTTGGCTTTTGTTCTAGGCTCATAGTTTATTTACAAAGGATTCAAGAACTGTCGCGACAATGCCGCGCCACACGGAAATGCATGCCTATCTGGCAAACTGCACTGCTTGGCAAACAATATTCAGCAATTAAGAGAACAGGAAAATGAGTTCAAAAGCGAAGCCCAATGGTAGCTGCTCTAGTTTATTGGCTTTTGGTTGCTTAAATTAACAACAATTTCTTTCAATATAAATTTGGAGTGGATCGCATTACAACTAACTTTTATTAAAAGGTTAAGTATTTTTAATCCTCGCTTTTTCAATTTTCTTTGTCATCATTGCTAAAAAAAATCTTAGCAAGTCTTAGGAAAAACTTGTAATTTTATTTGTTATTTATTTACGCGAAAATTTTTCCTAAACTACGCCACGACGGAAAACTTGCAAGTCCATAATTGCCTAATTGGTTAAAAATCTCCTATATCTTGACGTGACTTCAGAAAGATTTTAAAAGATTATCTCTAATCCTTTTTTTCATGCGACAAATGACGCAGACTTTATGCTCCAAAATTTAGAAAAGTTCTATAGAAATTAAACTCTTTACAAATAGTACGTTCAAATATTCATTCCTAATCTTTTTAGAAGATGCACTTTTCTAAAACATACGTTTTCATTTAAAAGTCTTCGAAATAGTGGACTACAAAATAATGTTTTAATTTCCAGGATATTTTCGAATATATAAATATTTGGAGGACAAATTAAATTTTTTTTTGAAGTTATTTTATGCTTTTATGAATAGAAGGGTTCAAATGAATTATTAAATCATTTCATAGTCGTTGTGGGATCATACATGCAGTTCCTATACAAATGTCTTCCGGGCAGTTGATTTTCATAAATGCGTGAAAACAACGAATGTGTAACAAATGTTTAGTTGGTAATTTTAAATGGTTTTGATTTGCGCTGATTGCTATCGAAAACCAAATATTTATTTCAGCTAAATATTTGTTAAAAAAGCACGCAAATTTTATATCGTTAATTTTTGAGTAAAATTTGGGTTTTGGTATTTTCGAGGTCATTTCATTTAGAAGTCCATACATTTTAATTATTCGACAAGTACAGAAACCTTCGTGGTTGGCAAACGTGTACTTTGGTTCTGTGTCCACAAATAAATTAAAGCAACTTTCCGAATATTAGTTTTAATTTATAGTTTTCGTTTTTCCTTAGGGCAAGCCAATTTTATTAATTTAAAATTTAATCATCAGGGCGTACCTTTTACTACTAGGGTTCCGGAAAAATGTTTCCAGAGCGCGATTTCTGAAGTGCCCGAATTCCATTACCACTCATACAACTTTTTGAAGGTTTTTCTAGAGTACATTTTAGGAAAATTTCTCTTATTTAAAAATGGTAATTTTTTGTTTTATATGAAAGCATCTCGTTTTTAGGGTGATGTACCAAAATGGTAAAAATAAACCTTACACTGGTACGACTTCGTCCGTCTCTTTGTCTGTTCGTCTGCAACAAGTTTTTATTTCAGATGCCATCGATTTGAAATTTGGAATAGTTTTAAATAATGCTTGCTCACCTTTATTGCAAATGTCAGAATTTGAATAAATATTTTTATTTTTATTGTAAATTGAACCGGAATAGAGCATCGGAATTGTTAGCGGAGTTATTATGTAAAATGGAATATCATATGAAAGGACTTGTACATTGACAAATATGTAGTACGCGATTTATGCTAAAAAATATCTAAAGAAATACCATTCCTGAAGTTAGTAAAGCGAAAAATTTGAAGTACATAATTAGAGCTGATACGAGGTTTATCTAAGTATTATAGGAAAAATAAAATAATGTTTCTAACAAAGTTTTTTTTAGAAATCAGCAAAGAACTATTTCAAACAGATTTAGTTTTGTGGTCCCAAAAATTAGCTTTATTGCGAGCTAATAATATATCAATAAGGTACCGATATAAATATTCATAGAATAAAATTTAATGAATAAATAATATAGTAAATTATATAATTTACGCGTTAATACATATGTATATCACTCTAGTACAGCAGTACGTAGACTAGATAAATTGTATTAAGGTGATATGTATAAAGTCCAGCCAGATGCACTACATAGACTGCGTCCTCTTCTGCGCTTTTCTAATTCAGGACAGTAGATAAGTCTAGATTCTGACAAAAATATTTTATCAGAGAGATATACCTTCCCCACTAGTCTTTTCTAACGATAGAAGCAAAGATGCTTTCGATAAGAGTTTATTTACAGATTCTTGTCGATAAACTCGTTAATTTTTCGAGTTGTATATCTGGGTTAAGAGTTTACTTAACTTATTTGTTGTTCTCCTGGCACTTATTACAATTTTCTACAAATTGGTCGATTGATCCAGAACTGAAAACCCTTAAAACCACCTCGGAGTCCTGCAATTGTCCTGAAGTTGTAAATATCCTTTTTTCCAGGTACACATTCATCCAATCACTCCGGCTGTGGTACAAGCATCCAAACAACCGAGGACTTCTGCAGGTGAGTGGGACAGGCGCCAAGGAGGCATTGTTTGCATTCGGTCCTCTGTTCAGATATTCATCTGGTTCGATGCAATGCTGTGCGATGCAATGCAATGCACCGAGGGTGTGCTAAACAGAAAACCAATTCGGAGACGCAGGAGCAGAGATAGCACCGGCCAAAGTAATTAAAATGTAGATTTCCTCCTCAGCTAGTTCTCGATTCGTATAAATTGCTATCTTGGAGTGCTCCTGCAGGATCCGTCGTCCTTCCTGAATTACGCCAGGGAGCAGTGTATGCGAATTTAATAAGACAGGCCGCAGTGTATCCAGAAAACAGAAAACACGGCCCAGCCTAGTTAGGGCCGGGACCTAAATCCTTCTTGTGGTCCTTTGCTTGATGAGATTCTGCTCACTCTAGATTCTGTTGCAGGCCGACTTTTTGGTGTGCTCTCTGCTGACAGTGGTTTCTTTCGGACTAATTGGGATCTGCATGTTGGGCCTGCAGTACTTCGTCGTGCAGGGCAAGCGTTTAGGAATATCCAAACTGTGGACCCAAGGGTCTATCATCGTGTTCCTCATTATTGTTGTATGCATAATGTTTGACATCTCCTGGGATTGCACATTTTAACAAACATTTCTTTTCAGGCATTCGTTTATTGTGTTAATTTATTTCTAATTTTAAAGTCGCAGCTGGTTCCTTGGTACAGGTGATAACATTTTATTGTTTATAATATAAAGTGGTTCAGAATACCGTAAATATTTATTCAGTAAGAAATTGGATACCTTCTTTATTAATATTAAATGTAGAAACTTTAACAAAGTTGACATTAAAATACGATAATGACAGGAACATATTCTACAAAACCAATACATCTAGACATAAGCTGCTTTTTTTCACTATCAGAGCTGGATCAGATTAGTTTGGAAACATATGACTGAATTGAAATATATAAAAACACATCTACATGTATGCATACATAACAAATTTGAAAGTAGCGAAAATTGTTCTGAATCTAATCCCTCCAAACTTCAAATCTTGAATGCAAAGTGGGTGTAAATCAAAGCAATTTGGTTTTATATTCGTGAAATAAAAATTGTTCGATGCGGGTAACTGCTCATAAATTTCGATTTAATGCCAAATTTTGTGGTAAACCTAATCCGGGTCCGATTGTGAAAAAAACACAGTTGTACAAGATGTAAAATTTGTACAAGTAATGTGTATCACTAGGAGGCTTTCTTAAAGTTTAACGCATTTAATATCAAACATTTCAATTCTCCAAATTTCGCCTTCGTTTTGCTAAAATTACATACATTAATTTCACAAAAGTTGAATATTACGTAATAATGCCCAATTTATAACTATTTTGCTGTAATAAATTTTTCCTACAGAACGCAACTCTAGGGTAAAATTGTTCATTGTTCATAGAAATTGAATTTACAAGCAAATTGAACTCAAATGTTTTAAATGCCTGTTAAAGAATAAAAACCGCGTTTGCAGAATTCCAGTAATAAGGGTTAATTTTATACCGATAGGGATTCTCTTGAATTTTAAATTGATTCTAGAAACGAAGCATTAACATTGTGACAGCAATAAAGCCAATAATCGCAGCCTAAGCTCTTACAAAAATGTGTATTTTAGTTTTTGGAATTGAACAGTGTGAAAATAATTCACAGATGGACTTAAGGGAATTATTACCACTAATTTGTATGTAATATGCATGTATGTAAAACAGATATTCATAAATAACAATAATATCACCTTTAATAGTCTGTCTAGTTTTAGTCTGCTTACTATTTACCATATATTTATGGGACATAGTATGATATTTAGACAAATTAAAAATTTAGAAATTTGAAAAGTAAGTTAACATAAATTTTCATCCTTAAAGTTTTTAAAAATTATATTTTAAGTTATATAAATTACAAATATAATAAATTTTAAAGAACTGTTTACTTAATTTAAGAACTACCTATTAACAAGCAGACAGACGGATACGGATATTATAAAATTGGTAGATATGTACATACATATGTGTAGTTATGTAACCAAATACCAAAATTGTTATTTAGATATCCTTGAGTTGAGCTATTGAGTACATATTTAAAGACAATTAATTTCTTAAGATATATGAACTTATAGTGGTAAACGATTTTTGTTGTTGGGATACGCTAGTGTAGATGTATGATATGTTGCATTTCTTCCTTCGAAATGTCATATAAAAATAAAGAAGTTATTAGAAAGTCCTTACCAAAATTTTAGGTATTCTGACCCACTAGCGTTTTAAAACTTCGACTTTAGTTGGACGGAATATTTTTAGGTGGTGGCAATCAGCGCGGAGAGTGAGGCTCATTTTAATCGACAGAAGACCTCTAAAACTGCGGAAAAAGACAAAACCAGCGGGGGCGGTGCTGGATGAAACAGAGTTGCGGTCAACAGTGTTGAGCCACACTATCTCGCAACATGCCAGCGAAAACAACACCACGATAACAGTCCCCGCGCCGAGGCCAATGCCCGTGTAATTTGTGGCGGTAGCAAAGTTTGGATGAAATTTGACGTTATCTACTGCAAGAATAAGAAGGGAGCGAAAAGAAATCAGAGCGTTTGAAAACCCCTAAGACACCTCAACCCTTGCACCACTTTAGGGCGGAAAGTAGCACTGCCTCCCCGGAATTCAACACATTGTATGTAGACGGATATTTCTCTATTCGAACACCGAAAGGGGCGGGGCGTTTTTAGGTTATCTACGGAAAAATGCTCGGATAGAAGTCGGAAAACCATTTAATGAAAGTGGAAGGTTCAAGATAACGGGGACATAACTGGGAACGAAGGCCAAACCCTTTGCTTTTTACACATTCATTTGTCCAAATTGAAAGGAAAAGTGAGACATACAACAAGTAATCCACTTCCATTTATCTGTTCGGGTGGGGAGCAGGGCGCTCAATGAGATTTGCGCTTTTAGAACAAGCCTTATTCACGCAATATATTTAAATTGTTGCAATAAAGGGAAAACCGGATTCAATTTTTTCAATTTCCCGTCTTCAATCACCGTTTCCTATCATCTCCTGAATCCCGTCAAGTCGTTTCATTATGTCGCT
Organism: Tolmerus cingulatus; assembly: GCA_959613345.1. Classification (NCBI taxonomy): domain Eukaryota; kingdom Metazoa; phylum Arthropoda; class Insecta; order Diptera; family Asilidae; genus Tolmerus; species Tolmerus cingulatus. The sequence goes on along the minus strand of OY390708.1, from coordinate 18,048,877 downwards.
TCAAATAAAGAGAAGAAAAATCATTTTAAATGCTTCTGCATTTCCCTGAAGCCGTGCTAATACACCCTTACTCCCTTTTTATTGATACGGAATTTTATTGGGGATTCGTTCCTTCATGCGAGGAGTCTTAGAAAATACAATTATTTATTAAAATGTGTTTTTTGCGTAACTGAATTATTGTTTTCTTCCCATAAAAGGTTTTTGCAATCTACTCGTAAAGTTAGATCCACATGGTAGCGATCATTTCACTATTCTTGCCTTCATAAACTTATGCGTTTGTAATTATTTACTTGGATACGTATAATATGAATTATCCAATATTAATTATGAAATAAGAATTAAGAAATAATCGAATTAGGTAGCTGTTGTCATTCAATCCTGTAAAGTTTTGACGAAACCTAGCAAAAAGATATTTCAGCAGAATAGATTTACAATTAATTTTTAAAAATCGGGTTTCCTTTTCATAAAAAACAAATTGAATATTTTTTTAGTAACATTTTCTAAATTATAAATTTCCCGAAAATCGAAAATGACAAATTGAATTACACCCCGTTTGAAATGTTTTTCTTAAGCAATTCAATTTTGATCTAATATTTTCCTGGACTAAATTTTGGAAAAGAAAATATACCAGAAGTAAATGAGAAAGTAATACTTTAAGTCCTGTGCAAACTGGGCTCGTAAAAAGGTATTTATATTAAAAAGGCGGTGCTGATTGATTTTTTAATTATTAGTTTGGGACAGTCTTTGGAGTGAAAATATAATTTTTCTTAACTATGTACTTTAGGAGTGTATCAGAAAGTTATTTACTTTTCGAATTATCACCGGATCTTACTTGTGTTCAAGTTTTTCCATCTTTGACAAATAGACATTATTATTTTAATTTTTATATTAATATTTTAGTGAATAAATTTTGGCAACTCAAACGACAATGGTTTAATTTGTAGTTTGAAGCTAATTTAATAATTTTATTTCTTCTATATTTTTTTAGTATTTGATGAATGTAATCCTTATATTCTGATGTTTATAAATAAAACGAGGATTATGATTAAATAAATTGCTTTTTTCATGATTTAAGACTATACGTACATATATTATACAACACATACATATTAGAGTTCGTATTATAAAAATTATGCTTTCGACCTTAAGCCTGGTACTGTGTTTATTTAGAGGCTAAATTTTGTATACAACTTAAGTTGCCGAATTTAATTGCGATATATTTTGCAAGATTGATAATATAAATGGTACTATTTTCAGCAACTAAAGTAATGAATGTCAACGTAAGTGAAAAGTAGATGGCAGTCATATGTACATATACATATGTACGTATAGTCTTGTGCAAAATAAATGGAGATGCAGTAGCTCCTTAATTTGAAATCAAAAAGACGGTGCTTATCAACGTTCAGGCAAAGACCATATAATAGTGATTATATGGTCTTTGGTTCAGAGTTTTGTCTCATTGTAGTGTTTGTTTTCTGTTCTTAATTGACTTTGTAGATTAAAGTGAGTGCAACAGAACTGTTTTACTTTACAATGATTACTGGGACAAATCGCATTAAAGAACGTTGTCATAATAGTAAGCTGCTCAATTACAGGGAACCAGACCATTAGTTTTCACTTTTGAAGACTTCCTGAAGAGAGCTTACAGAGTAATTGATACTCGGATTTTGAATCTTCTCGACGGCATCTGGTTTGTATCGAACTTATACGTGGAGGAGGAAGATCAATGAGACTACTTACATCCTTGTCACCAAGCCTCTCCACTCTGCAGTGCAGGAATCCTGTCTGTCCGACTGTAACCGTCAAATTCCTGGGAACGTCGAAGTCAAAGTACGGCAGAAGATTGGTCGGCGTCGACGTCGTCGAGTACGAACTGAGTGATTCTGAAAAGAAAATACTTTATGAGAAACGAGGTGGTTTTGTGGGCGACGAAGGACGTGAAAGGGCTTTTTAGGGTGAGGATCCTTTTTGCTAGGGGGTGGAGGAATTGCGTGGAGAGGGATTTGGATGGATCCGAATTTGTGTGCGAAGTGTGCATTGATTTGTTTGCCTATCCTGCAGGAATCCACGTATGAATGAAATGTAATCTTCCTGGTAATGAGGTGGAGATAAGCAGATTAGAGATGTTCCTTTTGCCATTACTTGTGGGCCCTCGAATACGCGCTATCTCATGATTTCAAGAGCTATTTATTTATTCCACTGGAGATAACTTACTAAAAAATTCAAATTCCGGAAGCGAATCGAAGGATTCGTGTTCAAATTACGTTTTTATTTAACCTTAAAACTTTTCGTTCTTTGGTGAAAATTTTATAAATAGCCAAATTCCGGTCCTGTTTACGCTTTCGTTGACGGAAGGAAACTTCACTTCCTGCGGTGAATTTAATAAATTTATTTATAGAAAAGTTGGACAATATTTTATCTATCGGTCCCCGTCAGTCTTTGTGGCGACTCCTTGTATTTTCACCTCACGTACGCCTTTTCGTTAAGTGGGACGGCAAAAGTTCACCAGGAATCGGTGAAGAAAAACTTTTATGTTTTTCTTTGAGAATCCATGATTTTTGCGATAATATCATAAATTGTGGAGTGGGCCCCTCAGTACCGTATAAGAGAATTTTATTCGGTGAAAACTTTTTCATATTATTTGTGGGTCAATTGAATCAATGTTATGTTGGTCATTTGTGGAAAGTGCTTGCCGTCATAACTTTGGTATTATTCAGCGTAAACTTTTTACAAGTATAAGGCTAATATTATAGTAGAAAGAAAGTTGTTTTTTGTCACTTCTTTAAGCATTAACACAAATTGAAAGACATTTTTGCGGAACTGTTAGGGGCCTATGAATTGCTTATAAGTAGTTCTGCGAACGAAGATCTGTGAAATAGAGATTTACTGTGTCATATATGGATTAAATTTTGTATGATTTCCTTAACTTTAGCGGAACTAGAGTGATCTGAAATTCAGGATAAGTTTTTCTTGTTCTGTGAATGCGTAGGAGCATATTATCCATACGCACTTTGTATTCTACGGTTTAGAAGAAACATTTTTAAAGAAAAGTGGATTGGCTATATTTTTTCAAATCAATGTGAATCAAAACTTTTGATTGTATTTAGCATCAATTTTTAACTTGCATGCTTTAAATTTGAAAGTATCTCAAATATAGATTTTTATTTAAAATTTAAAATAGTTTCACAACATATGTACGTATGTATACATATACCTTAACATTACAATTTTGAGATCCACAGACTGTTTATTCGTATCTATATTTATAGAAGGTTATTACAAAACTGTAGTATACTTATTAACCTTCATTGCGTCAAAAATTTAATTTTCAAGTTAAAATCTACATATACATATTTGTAATTAAGAATTTCTCTCTCTCTATAAATATTGTCACATAAAATCACCTATCTCCATTAACTTAAGATCATAAAAATCATTCAGAACGTACCTCTGTTACTAAAGTTCCTTTTGTTATTTTATTTTTATTTTGGTAGTAGATACTTAATGAGGCTATTGAAATATTAATTATATATAGTTGAAAATGAAGCTTGTAAAATGCTTCTTCGGTTACTGTTTAAATTATGACCAACTTTTCTTGTTATCTTTCATTATGAACATAAACCATAGGGTTAATAATGTGATGGTAAGGGTTTTTGATAATCTGCATATTACTAAGCTTCTGCATTGTAATGCATTTAATATTAGAATATCTCTGATAAACTGTTATTTTTTAAAGTTTGTTTGAAAATATTAAATCTACCGGCAGTTAATTTAATTTGATTATCCCTCAAAAAGAGAAAAACAAAAATACGAAATACCTCCAGAATTGACTTTTGAAATTTTAATTGGGAGAGTAATTCTAAGTTCAATATTTGCATCACTGATTAATCTACTACTAAAGATTGAATCAATACATCTAAAAACATGTGAATTTATTATATTGATTTTCTTATCTCCTGTGGTAAATCATAGTATATAGGGGGCTTTTAAGGGAATAATTTTTGATTAGTGCTCAATTGTTTGAATTCTAAATGGTTAATATAAAGTAATGGATTTTTGATTTTAGGTTGCTAGTTTAACATTTTGTGCCGAGTTCAAGCTCAATATGTTGGACAGAAAAAGACGTTTTGCTAATATATGTATGTAGGTAAATGTAGAGATATGGAGCTGCAGACCCTTTTTGTATAATATAAAAACTGGAATTTAAAGATAAGCATAACCGCAGTCAAAATCAAAATCACAAGCCGGAAAGCCATTGAAAATTAATCAGTTTGGTTGATTTTGACCAATATATAACATCAGACCGCAGAAAACAATATTCCTGGCGGATGGAAAAACCAACGACATGACGGCTACTCCATCCGATGCGGGTGTTTAGGTTGAGTTTACCATAAAACGCAAAATATGGAGGCCGCATAGTTCCTTTGGGAAGTCGTAAATTTCGTTTAATCTTGTCAGTAAAATTTAGCACCTTGCCTAGACCTACAGCCAAGCACCAGTGGGCTGCAGAGTTAATGCCCCCCATAAAATTATGTCTGGTCTTGGCAGAAACCATTTTGCTGATTACTGCGAAAAGCTACACTTCGCTAATGAAATAGATTTTGATAGACTTTGCAACTTAATTACCCCATTTTGATGTACTCCGTGGCCAAGGTATTGCAGATGGCCGAGTTGGCGGACTGCGGCCGGGCATTAGATGAATGAGATTTTGGGGGCCGTATCTTAGCCACCGCCACCCACCCAGCCCTGGATGCTGCAGCTCATCTGAAGCCATATTGGCTAGTTTGCATAAGCACACAGGGCGCGGAATTAGTTCTCATCCGGCACGTTACAAAGTAAACGAAAACATCATCATTTTGGCCTGTGCTCCTTCGTTCACGGGGGCAATTATTCCATCAGCCCCGGGTATCTTCAGGAGCTGCTTTATATTCAGGGTGTTTTATTTACGACTGAAAATGTGGTCGCTGCGTTTAATTAATAATTTTTGGAATTAATGAAGCATAAAATTGATAAATTCACGCTATCGAATATTAAATACGCGAGAGCGTAATTATATTTGAGTTATGGCCCAGCTAACAACTGCTTGCGCTTTACACGCTAAGCCGGAAGAAACACGATAAAGCGATTAATTGTTTTTCAGTGTAGTTTTCATCATATTAAAAAAAAATCAGTCGCGAGAGCCGCTGAAGGCGGATAATTCATGGGATTATGAGGTGATTTTTAAAGGATTTCGACATTAAATCAATTAACTGACTTTAAAACTGAACTTCTTTGTACGAATTTATTTGGCTGTTTTAAATGAGACATTATTTCACGAGATTCCTCCTTTCTCTCTCTCCTCGAAATGTGAAACAAAATTTATTAAAAGTTTGATAAAGCAGTTGCTTTTTGGTTTCGTTTGGATATGGAAAACTTTGATTTAATTTTCCGAGCGAAGTAATTCTTGGAAGGAAAATGTTCGAAAAAGAAACTTGTCTCTGAAACTGATGTCTGCAATCGAGAATTGTTAAAGTTATGTCCTTTTGCTTTCCAGAAAGGATATAGATTCAAAAGAACATTAATTGAAATTTAAAATTATTTCTCCTGGCTTGAAATTTTCTTTGATAAGAAAGATATGCAGATGCATATTCAGTTAAAACTTGTAACTTTTTAAGAAGGACATCTTTCTGTGAAAATATCGACTTATATATTTCCGCAGATTGATATTCAAAAAATATATTGTGCCCAAAACTTTTTAAATCAAAATTGCTTTTATTTTTGTATATATAGATATACATATTTAGAGTGAGCAAGTTATGATTCCATTTACGCCCATGCTGTGAATTTCAATCGATATTCAATTTCACATGAGCTGAAATAGAACACTGGTGTATCTACATGTTTCTTTTTATTTTGAACACGTTTTTCCAAAACCCCGATTTTTCAATATAGGGGTGACTGTACCTTAAAGTAGTCGATAGTCGAGTTTGCCCGTCCCAATTTAATAATTATTTAAAACCTACAGATTAAAAGTAACATCAAGCAAATTTATATATATATGTATGTATGGTATATACACACTGATACACCTAATTATAATTATCAAAATCTTTTAAGAAAATATTATCATTTACAAAATATACGTTTTTTTCAAAATGTAATTAAATCAAATATTCGTTTTTTGTTATTTAAACATGGCTTTACTTTCTCGCAAAAATCGAGGATGTATAATTATTCCTTAACTTTATATTATGTACATGAAATAGCTTAATAATTTTTACAAATTATGAAAATACATACATTTGTATATGTGCATATGTGTTATAAATATAAAAATATAATTTCTGCAGATAATCATCTTTAGTCCTGATTTTATAAATATACGAAATATCTCAGAGACAACTTTTTGATTTATTTCGTTACAGATTTTTGAACCCATTGTGTTTATCAACGAGGAATCAGGATATATTTATGTACATACATACATACCATATGTATATGTGTATCATTAAATGCAGCCTGGGTTTAATTTCTGAACTTTTAGTGGCAGTAAATTTTACAAATAGAAATGCAATAAAGGTTTATAGGTATACCTAAAAGCAGTTAGAGGAAACTTAAAGAAACTTGGCGCATGCCTAAATTCCGAAGGAATCTTATTTACGTTCTTCCGATCAGGCACGCCATCAGTGCATCAATTACCTATCAGGTCAGCGGAGTTTATTGGCGCTAAAATCAAAGTTCACGTAATTCCGCCGTCCCAGTTTCCTTTCTCAGCAAATCTACTGCTTTAATCAAAATTCACGCTAATTTACGGCAGGCACATTGAAATTGAAAAGTCGGAACGTGCCGAATCGACACTTTGATGCCACTTCCCGCCCCGAGTGTAATAATTAAAGAAGTTCCCATTCTGCATAAGTAGACAACTTCGGCTGACACTTTCCAATTGAATTTTCCTTCCACGTTGCAGAAAACAGCCGTTTCACCTTATTTCGAGGCGCCTCCCCGTCCCCCGGGAGCAACGAGTCAGGGAAATAACTCGATGTCTTGACTTAAATTAGGTAACTTTCTTGTGAGCCAACTCGATCAGGTTTGAAACTTTGGCTCTTAATGGTTATTGGTTTTTCAACTCAGTAATTGAGATATTGGCTGGCTTGGCTTGTGCGTTCTGCGTGTGTAGAAGTGTTTCAAATCAATACAACTGCGGGAATCTCGTCTTCTACTTTCAAGCAAGCCCTTAATAAATTCCTCTGGTTATGAATAAATTCAACTTGCACATTATTAAATTTATTGACTTGGGAGTGGATTAATATTCAAAATTTCTGCACGAGGTAGGGTTGAAGAACTTTCCTAACTCCTGATATGTAGAGTATTAAAACTTTGGGGAAGACTTACTCGTTACCACATACAATCTATTATGCATATTTTCAAACTTCACATTTTGATACTCGAAAATGTAATTCCTGCTCATGTCCTATTTGACAACTTTTTAACCAATACATTTTGGTTAAATTTTAAGCACTGAGATACATACGTAGAAATTTTATGGTCGAAGTACATTCAAATGTAATAATATAAAATAGGTTTTATAAATGAAAGTTGGGTACGTATATAGCCACCATGTTATTCATAAAAGGACGTAAATTATGAAAATTTCGAGAAATTATTCCAAGGGCTTTATTTTTAGATATTTAAAATTGGAGATTATTCTTAATTTCTATTGAATCAAAATCCCTTCGAAATGGAAGCAAAAATATTACCAATATCACGAAAAACATATTATAGTACTAATTTACATTGAAACGTGAAGAGTTTTTGAATGGGATTGTCTCGTTCTTAAGTATGCTTAATTTTTAAAAAATATAAAATTGTTGCGAAGAAGTAGAAACTTAAAATATTTATAATACTAAACAACTTCTTCACATTAATCCAGCACTCATAATCGATTTCTCCATTCATGTTACGCTATAGAATTTAGATGCCATTCTCTGGGAATATCAATGAGATTCATGACGACGGTACATTTATACATTCCTTAGAGTTCAGGCATAGACGTTTTATTTTCAAAGGTTTTGAGGTCTTACCTTAATGCATTTTTAAGCACTTTAGAATTCTTCTTTTATCAAAAATTGCATGTATATTATTCATATTTCATTTTGTAATCTAGAGAGAATGGAATAAAATTATATTCAGGCTTCTTTAGAACAAAAATTTAAAACCGCTGCTAATTTCTATTGGTTAATCAAATATACATATATTTTTAGTAGAATATATGTATGTGTAATAAGATATCATTCAAACGATTTTTAAATAAGCAGTTATAATACATACTTTAAGAAAATGTCTTGCGCTCAAAAATTTTTAGCCTATGAAAGTTGCGCCTTTAAACTCGGTAGCCGAAATCTAGTTTGAAAACTATTGGACCGATTTGGCGTTTCAAAGAATCATTGTTTCGTACTTATATACTCTTTATTAGGTAAAATATAATTAAAAATATCGATTACAAAATTTTATTTTTTGTAGAGTTAGTGTCAACAATTGGGTGGAAGGATTCGAACATTTTTATTTCTTTTAGCTCTATTTTTTCTTGTAATTCTAGTGCACACGATCACGGTAACTATCTGTATTATAACAAAGCTTAGTTCCTTTTAAAATAAATTAACTTATATTATTAATTAATCTAAATACATGATTTATATATTCTTTATTGCTTTAAATTGGCCGGATATGTAAAATGAAATTAGTGGTGTTGAATCGGCTTTAGTTTATCGGAAATTTTTTTACAACGAAGAATATTTGAATTTTAAATATTACATCTGACAGATTCCAAAATGTTTTTGTTAACCTTATTCAACCAAATAAGTAGATAATTAAATGTTGGAAGAGATTCAAATTGAACTTATTTTCTATACTAGTTTTTATAAAGCTGAGTAAAGTCATAAATGATGATAATTGTGGTGGATTAGATATTATCGAATTAACTAAAATTTTAATTTCAAACTTCCAAAACCATAATCCAATTGGTTAGAGCTTGTAAGAAACCTTAGAACAATGGGCGCAAACAAACCTGGAGTTCTGGAGGACCAAAGGAGTTGCAGCAGCTGGTGGATGAATTTTTCAGGATTGTCCTTTTTTTTTATTTTCAATTCATAAAATTCTGTCCTCGGAAGCGAGAAATCCCCGAGAAGGCCGAATTACACTGCGCCGGTTGTCAAAACTGTCCAGTCACTCCTCGTGCTGAATATATGCAAAAGAGCTGAATTTGGGTCAATGTGATAAATGACTGCGAAATAGACGCAAGGTCCCTTACTGCGGCGGTTACTCGGGGCGCGGCCGCTGCCTGCTGGCTGCACAAGTCTTGTAATCTTTTAATTATTTTTTAATAAGTCTGCACTTTGCAATTAACGTCCGGAAAGTGGGTCACCTTTCTTCAAGTAATTAAGACAGCCGTGATATTGCCTTGAGCGGATTTATCAACCTAAGCACCCATGCACGGCGCCTGAAATAATTATGCCCTTTGCATGCCAATGGCTCGCAGGGCTGCTACGGATGAAATACTAAAAAAAAATATAAAATAGGGGTGACACTGGCTCAGAGTGCCGCAAGGCTGCGAATTGTGACCATATGACCATGCGAACATCCAGGAAAAAGTCCTTCAGGAGCTATAAAGGACTCCTGGGAACCCTTTGACTGACCATCTGACCGGGCGGCCTGGGGCTCCGCAGAGCGCAAAGTGCTCGCGATGACCCTGTTACTTTCAATACCCGCGTTTTATGCAGAACACGGGCGTCGGTTGCATTTTTTCTTAGTTCATTAGGGCAGAGCGCTCCGATTGTGATACGCGAATGGAGCCTGAAGTGCACCTTGGAAGCCTCCCCAGAAAGATCTTTTTTTTTTTAAATCGCTTCTGTGGTGCAGAGAAGGGTATAGGGTTGGGTTCAACAAGGAAGGGCAAATTTTGCTTGCTTAGAAGCGTAATTACGAACAAAATTAATTGTGCTAATGAGAAAATCGATCTGTTCTCATGTGTGGTCCCAACATTCTGAATTAATTAATTACACGGTTTCATTTATATTAAATAATCAGGGCTGGTTTTACGTTACATACTTGGAGGGATTGAAGACGGTATGAGGGTTGGTCTTTAAAGTCATGAACTTGTGCAAGACAATAAGAAGGTTCCGGGCGATTAATGGTTTAATTCGGCTAATGTGCTGTAGAGTGTAACACGTAATGATGAAACTCGTTAATTATTGCTCGGGTATAATACACAATTAATTCCACAAAACTCGCATCATTTATTCAGGAGATAGTAGCAGTTTTGAAAGCAATGACTCCCTGAGTTTCATTCCATGGACCTGGTATACGCTACTAAACTGAACATTTTCACACCCAAAGAAAACAAAAGGAGCTTTAAAGTTAATGCCGTAATTCACTGACAAGTGCCTACTCAGTATACAAAAATGAGTAGCGTAGTCCTGGTCCTCGTCCTGGTCCAATACATTAGGAAAACAATGCGAACTTATGACATCATAAACAATAAAGTCAGCAAAAATCCTTTTGGACGCCTGGGGGAGAGTCCATTAGCATTCACACCACGGCGTGCATAGACCAAAATACAAGGGAGCCTAAGGACAGGAGAGGTAAGCCAAATGGGACGGAAACGCAGGATTAATTTCTTCTGGGAAAATCCTTCATCCTCCCATTTACGGTTCCTACTAGAGCTATGTTCTGAGAATCTTGAAGGAGGGTATCCAGTTCCATTTTATTTATGGTGTGCGCCGCACTATTCCTGCTGACCCTTAAGAGGTTAATATTCTGAGTTGCTAAGGTTCGTTGCTTACAACCATGAGTCAAGTGGCTTCGGGTACAGAAACATTGTAAAATCAGGCCAATAAGCATTAAATCAATAGTTCGACATTTTCCCAGGTCGCCTTGAGTGTTTCAATCTTTAAGGCTTTTTTTTAAAGTTTCCCTGTAAATTGGTCTATAACTTTTAGTGGACACCAGTCAACAATGGATCTAGAACATTGAAACGACTGCAAACATAAAATGTTATCAGGAAATGCACCTATAAAACCAGAAACTAGGGCCAAAAGATAATACATATATAAGAAAACTTTTTAGCATAAATTGAGCTTTTAAGCGCTCCTCACGTATTTTGCAGAACTGTTCACTTAACGTTAAAATAAATGATTTTGTTGTAAAAATATTCATTTGGGCTTGAAGTGTCGGTTACTCTTATTTTTAACGTTACAATTCTGTCGAAATCTTTAGGATATTCTCCAATAATGTTGAAGGAAATGTGTCAAAACCAAACAAGAATAATGTCAAAATCATAATTCGTAAATCCTTAATTGTAAGAATTTCCTCAATTTTCACCAAAGCTTTTGGAGCATAGAAGTAAATTGCGGCAGAAAAATGTCACTTTTTGACATTTTATAATAAAACATCTTGGAAAGTACAAAGGATCTACCAAGATGTTTGTTTATAAATATGTATGAAACCTTAATACAATTCTGAGCATCTATGTATTTTTCATTCATTAAATAAAAATACGTTCATTACTTCTGAAAAATCTCTCCATTTACTGAAATTGTATCCACTCTGAAAAAAACACGTTTAAATTTACCAAAAAATATCAACTCAGGGAGAGGGAATAGAGCGAATACTTTTAACCGTAGACTCTCGAAAGATTGATTGATTTTGTTGATGGACTCGTAGGGCTAGAGGGTAAAGCCCCGAAAAACAGACAATGTTTTTTGATGTCAGCTTTTTGTATACAAAAAAAGAAAAGAAAATTTCCTTCAATTTATTGCACAAATAGGAAGAATGAAAACTGATAGATTTCTGCTTGACGCGTTTTCTCAAATTTGTTTTCACAAATTGGTAATTAAATATGTACGTACCAATAAATAATAGAATTCTAACTGCTTTACTAAATTTATTGCGTTTAAAAGAAACAAGAAAACAGCTTTAAAAGAGCAAGCTATCGTTCTTATAACTAAACTTTGCTGCTAACTTATTTAATATGAAAAAAGGATATATTTGAAATTGTTTCTTTAACAAACTTGAAGCCAGATTAAGTTTTAAGAAAGCAACAAGTCGTTTTGCTTTCACAAATTAATAATACATTAGTCAATTTAAAAATTGCTTTTTCAACCTTATTTGTTTTGAAAAGATAGGTGCGAGTCTTGCAAAGTTGTATACTTTTCTATTTCGGCGTCTAACATCTAGCGAAAAAATCTTTAATATCTTTTCACTTTTCACTTCTTAATTACATTTCTAATTTTATTTTTTGAAGAATTTTTCGGTGTATACGTACAAAAACCAATTTAAGCAATCTATTGAAATCAGTTAAATTTCATTGAGTTCCAATAAAAGATATGTTATAGTTATGTACTAGATTACATTTGCATAATCATTTCCTCCATATATAAAGTAAATATAATTCTGAAATTGAATGAACGTAAGATTTCCTTGTATATATTTCTGAATTTACTAGCAGTTGTCGAAAACTTAAGCAGTTTTAGACTATTCATTGTGTTTAAAAATTTGCGCGCAAAACGTATATAATATGCTTAAATTATGATGCCAAAAAATGTTATTTATTTAAAATTCATAAAATAATCGGAAGGTTACTGTAGAATCTTAATGATTATTTTCGTTTGAATGCTGAAAATTTTCAGGAATAATTTATAATAAATCTGCTTTATATGTATATATTTTCAAAATGGAATTCATTTTTACCAACTTTAAAAAACATATTTATATAATAATGCATTTTTCCATATTCATGAATTTTTCAATTCTACATAAAAATAAATATTTTAGTATTGAGTCTTAGCAAAAAAATGTATAACATGCTATTGCAAATTTTTCGTAGTAATCGTTTTTGTTACGCCTATCGTTTCTTCACTTTACCAAAATCAAAAAATGATGTATTAGGTATTGGTACTGTGAAAGAAGTCTGAGATACTCGTAGCCAAGCCATTATTGTGTTTGATTTTGTTATAAGGAAAGTGTGCGTTAATCGGATTTGAAAACTTATATCGGTGGGATAGAATAAATCTCAAGTGAACCTCCTTCCTTAAATTAATCCAGTTGACGCACATTTACCAGCTGACACGTTTATCAGAAACCCCGATCCAGATGGGGATGTGCATAGTCTTTAAGAACACGACGAAACTATTTTATTGTCATTAGTTGGAAATTGGAGCACCTGGGGAGCTTTATACAAATCACCTCGGAGACAGCAGACCGGGTTCCGCTCCAACTTTTGTCGACACGTACTCTTTTGACTGATGACGAGGGCCGAGATGCCGCAGAAGGCATTTGTCCTCGAATTTTTAGGTCCAATCCCCCCAGACTCCAACTGGGTTTCTCATATTGTGCAAGACATATGTCAGAATGTCGTTACCCAAATGGGCATGTCATTTGTTCGAGTTCCGCCGGATAGTTCACCTTTGTAAGGAGTCCATCGCTCATACGTGCCGGCGGCGGCGACGGCCACTCGAGTCATGCTCAAGCCGAAGTCAATCCTTCATCCTGCAAGCCAAGGCACGGGCCACCCCCGCGCGAGGCGAGGCAGGACGAGGAAGGACGAGGCAGGACGAGGCGAGGCGAGACGAAGTGCTCTTGGCTGCCACGGCGAATGCACGTGCGGTGCAGGGCTGTCCTTATTAATATTAATCGAGTGTTTATTTAGATGCCTGCGAGAAAATTATTGCAGCTATTTATGCCGTGGAAGGAGCCTTTCAGCCTTTATGGAGCAGTTTCCTCTAAAGGCTGCAACCCAGCCTCGTTCGAGGGACGTTTATGTCGTCCCCTCGACTGCTCCACTAGAGTAAACTCATTAAACTTTCAATTTCTTCAGTATCTTGTCGATACAGAGCTCTTTACCCTGTGCCGGCGCGGCGGTAGCCGACTTGGGAGCTCCTGTGGGAACTATGGAGCCACAGAGTACGCCTACGAACTCCAGACTCCAGAGCTCCAGGACTCCAGGGCTCGGTGTGTGAAACGCCGAACAAGTCCCTTCTATTCATTTTTTTTCCCGGAAAGGCGTTGGAAGACTGTGATTTAAGCCCTGCTACTCTTCCTTTTGGGTCGTTCAATATTTCATCCTCAAATGAGTGTTTTTGTGCGGCTCTCAGGAGCCTTCGGGGGAGTCTATGTCGTTGTAAAATAGCTATTTAGCGAAAATTCATCAGGAAAAATGATATTTCACATAGAAAGTCGCTAAATTGAAATCGTAAACTGTTTAAGTGGAAAGTTGTGTTCGAAGATATTAAGACTCAATGAAACAATAATGTTTTTGAATGTGTGTAAAGGTTTTTACTAATAAATTCGATCTTTGCAAAATTTCAGAATTATTCCTAGTTCAAGCTGTAAAGAACTTCTTAACTTTTAAGTTGACCCGAATTACTTAACATTTCAAACCATTATTTATTTATTTCATAGTTGAGTATAGCTTCAAAAGTGCCAATTCCCACTTTTTTTACATGTTAGCTAAATAATATCTTTTAGTTTTAGTTCTTAAAAGTCTCAACAATTTTAATAATGATCACTTTCTCTTTCAGAGATTTTGTTTTGAATGCAGATTTCAGCAGAACGACTTCAATGCACATATCGTTTGCTATACTATTAGTATGCCACATGAGGTGCGTGGCAGATTTATTTATGCCTAAGACTCAGACTACATGGAAAGAATCAATAGATAAAGAAACATAATGTGTAAGCTAGAACTTAGGTAGGTATACTACATACACATAGTCTTAGTTTCATTGGAAGCACCTAAGACTAAATTACCATATAATTGAAATTTTGTAAAAGCCAGCTACTTTCCAAAATCTTTTAAAAGGTGACTGCCGGATTAGCGCTACTAATAGAAATGGAAAACATCAAACATAAGTAAGTAACCATTACTTATTCAAAAAATAATGATTTTTGTACCACTATTCTATTACGTTTTCTACTTACAGCCTATCGATTAATTTCTATTAAATTAATAATAGATACTGAATCGTTGAATGTTTTCCAATTATTGATCCTTTATCGAAAAGAGTATTTAGTTATAGGAAAATAAATCATTTTAAATGGTTGGCGATTTTAGGAAGAATTGCGCTGATGTTCAGGTGCTGCGATCTGTGGTAAGTTGAGGTTATTGGGTCTCCACGCATTGCAAGAGTTCGAGGATATTTATGTGATCAATGAGCGTTATAATTTTATTAACGAATCTTTTAATATTTTTCAACGATTCAAACATAACATATTTGGACGTTACGTACATAGGTGCTAACGTTATTGTTGGAAGTGTCGCATTATCATATGCATTTTAAACAGATACCAACCAAATAATCGTAAACTGATTTAATATATATACTATCTGAATAGTTTGAAAATTTTAAGCGTTCTTACCATATCTTTCCCAAATTTAAGTTTGATTTGTTGTTGCACATGTATTTCCCTTTAATTATACAAGTAATCTTGAACTGTTGCTGCTTGGAATTGGACATGCTGAAAATTATTTTCAGTTTTGGATATTTTTCTGTTTATTGTTATTTTAGAGGTTTCTGAGTGAAGCAATGTATTTGAGACTAAGCGCCTGTCCGAATCCAAGTCTTCGTTTCCTCCTTTGTTTGTTTAAGTGTCAGCAAACAAGCTTAACTAGTATAACATTTTAGAGGACGATGAAGTTAACCTATTCGAATTCGTTTGCTTAATACGATATTTGATATAAACATGAATTCAACCAGAGTTAAATTCGTCGTGTCGTCACGAACTGTCATAATAAGACGAAGACTTGGATTCAGATAGACCCTAAACTGAAGTAGATGGAAGAATTCAGTAGACGTGGTTTCCGCCATCTCCAACCATAAGAGTACTTCAAGAGGCTTTAAAAAGCCCTTAATATTAAATTAGGATTTTTCTTATGGAAAGCCCCAGGTGGCCGTTAGTCAATTAGATGAGCGGTGGAACGCGTAAATATTTAACGTGGCGAATGGTTCGTACAAGTCAAATCTGTGAATAATTTCCCTGTCCAAAGCTGGGACTAATTTGAGACGGCAGGCAGCATATTTACTGGCTGTTTGAGTAATCCACTTTTATGCTGGAGGTCAGCGCTGATGAAAACATTCATATTTAATCAGCCCTGAGAAAAGGTATAAATGACAGGAAATTCTGAACGGATTATGCAGGCCGCAAAGGCGCTTTCTACTTAGGTGAGCCCAGAAGCCATTAATACGCATTATACGACCGGAGTGCCGTGGGGGAGGGAATTATGAGGTGCGTAAAAAACGGAATCTCGACTTAATCAGATATCGAGCCTATAAATGATAAGCGGGTCGCTTCCCGGCGTCGCACATGAAAATTTCATTAAATCGCAACTAATAGCCCTGTTGGTGCCGTCGTCAACAACTCGCAGGGGCCGCCCAGAGTCTCCGCCGTCAATGGGCCATTTCAATTCGAGTCGCTTTTATATCGCTCGTTTAATTCCCCCCGAAGGATATTTTGTCTGTCAATATTCAATAGGTAGCTCAGGATGGCACGCTACCGCCATTACGCCGGGCCATTAGACTCCCTTGTTCCCACTCGTGTTTCGCCCTTCGAGCGGGACATTAGCCACCCCCGCCCTTACATAAAGCGCGCATTTCACATATGTGTGTTTTTGTCCCTTCGAAGAACATGTCCATTTGGGTTTTACGGAGCTCCTCGAATCATCGTTTTCTTCCCGGTTACCTTCTTAAGCCCACCCTCAGGAAATGGAGCTATTTGAGACAAAATGAAAAAAATTGACGCTAATGCCGAAGGTTCGAAGGCAACCAACACCCCCGGCAGAGTTGCGATAACGCCCGGGTTAATTTGGTTAACAAATGCATAAAAAATGAGTTTGCTCTGGTTGCAGGGCAGAGTTGCGTGCAAGTCACGAACAGGGGCGCCAAACCACGAACAAGACGATAAAGTTTTTGCTGTCTGCACTGTTTGCCCTTATCTAATACGTCTGCCTGGATTCTCCTCAAAATTATGGCTTTGTTTTACTCTCATGTTTAATAACTCATTTTGTTTTATATGTCTGAACATTTTGATAGCACGTACATTATTTGAATATAAATATATCCATTCCAACTTGATTGCCTGTTCTTAACTATCAATGAAATAGAGGAAATGTTAAATATTTTTGTTTATTGCCTTCTTAATTCTTTTAAATTTTCTAGCGTATATATAATTGTTCAAGTAAACATATAATATTACATATATATATATACGTATTATATAGTTTTAGAATTAGAATTCAATATTACGTCGGACTTCAAATTTTACAAGTTTTATACACATTGCGAAATAAATTTATATTTTAGGAGGTAGATTAAACCATTTAATCGATTCATAAATTAAATGGATCTATATGTATATGTAGTAGTTAACGAATCGATTCTTTTATATTCGTTCCATTTTATTTTCTATTTTAATTCGAAAGTCCGACAGTACGTTTAAGTGTCAGGAAGTACTCACAAAAATAAAGAAAAAACAATATCATCGTTAATTATTCAAATATAAAATTCGAATGCACAGAGCTTTGATGACAAATGTATAATTTTTTAAATAGGCTACAGTTTTCAACGTAAGTGTAACAGGCACTTTATAAGTTTTAATAGAAAAATAAGTGTTGTGACCAAAATAATCTTATAGATCTCTATATTCAAAAATTTATTTTTCAAAGTTTGGCGTAAATTCACTTGGCGCATCAAAAGTATAAGTGCATTTCTGTAAATAAACTTTCCAAAGCTTTTGTAAATGTTTTATCATCTTTTAAAAATGCTTCAAATTTTTTAAGCCATTTTGTCTGTAAAATATTGAAGAATAAAATTTTGATTTTGTTTTGTGAACTTCTATGTGCAAAAGCGACCTGGTTTTGGTGATATGTATACATATGCATTTCTACTTTTTTTTTATTTATATTTATTTTGCTAGTATTAAAGCGGTTTTAAAATACATCGATTTAATTTAATTCTTTGTAAAAGAGATTTATTAATTTAATTTTGTTATACATACATTTGTTAAAAGAAGTAAAGCATCATTCACAGATGGGAAGCTGCCAAATGCATATATTTTTTATTAATTTATTTGCTTATTTCAATATCAAATAAATATTACACGTGATAATTTCATAAAGATGAAAATAATACGGAATGAAATGATAAAAAAACTGAATCAACAGTACTTGTTCCCTTTATGGTTAAATTAAAATTAAAAAATTTGAAAAATAGCTTGATAAATATTATGCGGAAGTGAAGTATACATCTTGTTATTACATGCATATATTAATTAATTGATCGATTTATTCAAAGTACTTCGAAATGAAATTTATCACATTATCACATTACCTTTTATTTATTATTAATGTTTAAATTGCATTTTACTTTGAAGTGTTAATTTTGAAGTAGGTGGTTAAATTTAATGTAACAATAAAATTTAAATTCGATTATGAAAAAGTATTTCTTTAAGGATTTGAAAAGGGAAGGAGAAATAAATTTCAACATAGTATATTATATATATGTACATATATGCATTTACCATATGTGTATGTAATATATTTTTAAGAAATCAAAATGTAAACCGAATTTCGTAAGAGTAAAAATGCTTTCAGTACGTTCAATTCTTTGGATCTCAGGGAGTATGAAACATATTTGCCACATTTCGTTAACCTTACCGGCAACAGAAACATTCTACAGCACATCAAAATTTTTCATAATCTAATTGAATACTTTCACCATTTGCAACGAAGAAAAATATAAAAGAAGCTCATCGCAGGTCTTTTGTATTCAAATTGGGGTCCAATATCGTTGCCGTGAACTGCCTGAATTAGGTACGCACTCAATGGAATGGAAATTCTTAATAATTTTTATCCTTGGGTATGGTAAAATATTCTGTCAACGGAAATGGACTCGAAAAGGGCAAAAGCTCATCGCGGCATCCGAGCGAGAATACAAATTTTTGCGGAGACGGGAGACAAAGCAAGTTGTCAGTCCATTCTTTGCAAATATCTCAATTATGCCACGTTTTAGAGCAATCCACAAAATTGTTCATGAAAATTTATGGGGACCTCAATTTAGTTTATCTTCGCTCATCTCATGCCGTAATGCATGCAAATCTCTTTTAATGCGCTGCCTAAATTGGTCAATTGGATTATATCCTGGATTTGTACCAGCTCCCCGTTGCTCTGCCACTCTCACACTGCCAGAGCAATTCCTTAAATTTATAAGTTCGGCTGGTTTTCACGAGTTAACTTAGATTGCCGTAATAACTTTTGGGGTTATTTTATTAAAAATGGATACGATGGCCTCATTGTCCTAATGCCTTGTTTGTTTTGTTCAATTTCCCGCCGAGTCCGGGTTCAATTACGCGTAATCCCTCCATTAGGCTAGTTGAGTCGTGATGATGACGCTGGAGAAAAAGGAATATGATAATGATACTGGGCGAAGAACCGGAGCGTTCGAGTGCCAACTTGTTATAAGACGAATAGGTGAATTCTGGTAAAATTGGGACTAAATTGGGACTAAATTGCGCTTTTTCTATTGGCCTTCAATTCGTTTCGAAGGCCTAATAATAAAATATGAAACAGCCATTGGGATTTCGGAGTCTTTACGCAAAGTTGAATATCTAATATAATATCGATCCGAAGGAATTTTCTTAAGCCTTTAAGCTTTGTGGGACTTTAACTTTAAACTCTTTTTACCTCAGACAGGCCGGTCGTTGAATAAAAGTTACGAAAATCAACTTTTCGCAACATGAAGCCAATTTACGTAACAATAACTTTTGAAATTTCTAATTCTTGACATCCACTGAAAGTGCTGTGCGTTAAACAAGGAGAATTTATTCGCCACATTCTGTCAAGCTGCGTGTCGGTAAACATATTTTACAGAGCTCGCTTTTATCCGCTTACTGAATTCTCTTTTGAATCAGGATCCAGCTAAGTAAATAACAAAGTCATTATAATTACAAAAGAGGATTCGCCCCGGAAAATGAGCCCACAAAAGTGGCGTATACCAATAATACTGCTTAAGAAGGGAATTTTCGAAGGAAATTTTGTCCTTAAAGAAAACGAGGGATGTAGACTTCAAATATCAAATAAGTTTTAATTAATTGGCTAAGTTCAGGCAAATTCACATCCTGGAAAAAGTGGGAAAAGATACCAAAATTTAAAAAAAAAAAATAGAAAAATGGGAACGAAAACTTAGACTTTGTACTATTATTAATTTGCTTCTCAAAGAATCTTGTTTTCACTTTCGCAGAATTAAGATGATATAAAAATGGATAAGGCAAGAAATTTATACGGGTGTTTCACCATACCATTTTATTGCAGAAATATTTCGTGGAATCATTTAAAAAAGACAGAAAATCTAAATAAATCAGTATTTTTTTTAATAATGTGGGTTTTGACTTTTATTTGACCTTATTAAAAACATATATTTTCTCTCTAAACACAGCTTTACCTTGCTGTAATTATAGCAATTCATTGATTCTTTCTATCTGTCTGAATACGTTTCTTGATAAATAAGAGTTTTTAAATTAAGATATTTTGATTTTTCATTGAAGATCTAATGGTTAGTTAAATAATTTCCAATTGTTGTTTGTTAAGAAACAATAAGAAGTACGCACTGATACTTACATTAAAACGAAAAAATGGAGCAATTACAATGGGGCATTATTTCCCATCTGTTACTCCGAATTTTTTAAGAATTAGAAATAATGAACATTTATTTAAATGTATCATTTTGTTTTCATTTACATTCAGTACATTTGATATCCTTTGAAGATAACCCAAAGTTGTTCTCTCGTAGTACATTATAAAAAGAGAACTCTTATATTTAGATATGTATGATTTCAACTCCGAATAGAACAGGCTTTTTCATTCAAAATGTATCTCAAGTGTGGTCGACCACGTTTGCACACTATTCTTCGATAGGAATAGCATTTTCGCTGCAAAATTAGATTGCTCTAATTTAGGATGCGTTCTGAAATTCGGATAATGTCGGTAATTAACACGTTTGAAAACCTAAATACGTTCCCTATGAAATTCAAATAAAGCGCTATCATTAGAGGTTTACCATTTCAGTGTTGCTGTTGTGATTTCAATTTGTTATTCGAATCAATTTTCGAGCATTCTAAAGCGAATGAAATTAACATGGGCAGCAGAAGAATTTATAAATGAAAAAGGAAGATTTATTTCAATATTGATGGATCTAAAGGAAAAAGTGAAACATTTATGACTTAATCCATGCTAAGACACAATTTATGGTTGCAACGGCGAGGTTTCAATGTTAGCATTGTAATATTCGTATTTGCTTTCGACAACCTCTCGACATTAAATTTTTACCAAATTTTACGTCAACTTTATTTTCTATTAAGTACCTACGTAGTATGACTGATTATATGTCTAAATATTATAGTATGATAGAACTATGTAAAAGGAAACCTCTAGGAGCGTAGCGAACATATTTCAAATTTTGCATAGACTACTAAAATTGTTCTACAATTCAAAGCATTTACGTCTACAAACTTTCTTGCAGTGACAAAGCCAGATGAGCAAGAATGCATGAAGTGTGGTCCTTACTCATGCTGAAAAGATATCCTTGAAATTTCATAACCTTGACTTAACATCCCTTGTAATTTAACCACAAGTTTATGCCTTTACCCAAGCAATTACAGCACAAATTAAAGTACTTCAGCTGCTTAATTCGTAAATCCTCTTCATAGTTTCTGAACAACTTGTCCCTCAAACCCTTTCTTCAATATGGAGTTGAAACAATACGCCTTGACGGCAAGAAGTCGTATGCATGAAATTCATTAAATAAAGCCCTTCTGACGAAGCTACCCTCTTGGGAACACATAAGCCATGTGAAATCTCTCGAAATGCTGGCGAAGTCACAGTTTTTTTCTATCCAGTTGTCCTTTACCTCGTCACACTCAAAGGTAACAAACTTGCCCCAACACTATTTATTTCACTTTCATCATACGAGGGATGCGAAGAAACATTTCATAAATAGGAAACACTACGGCCTGGAGCGAAATAACTCCCACAGGAGCCTCCAAGAGGGGCTCAGAAGCATGCATAGTCGGTGTGTTTCACAATGGACTCCGGAGTTGCTTCACAAATCAAGCTTAAAAGGATCTAAGGAGCGGTGCAATCAATGAAGGTTGAAAATGTCCCTATAATTAGGTATAACAGTTTCTCCGATTTATAAAAAAAAATTGAAAAATTAATATATTGTAATAGTTTGTAATAGAATTGTCAACTTTGGCTTATTCCAATATAACATTTATAACATTTGTGTCGATTAGTTTCCATTTTACGTTAAAGGAAAGGGCTCTATGATGTCTGAGAAAATCATTAAAATATACACATAAAATTAATAAATGTTTTGTATCATTGATTATTACAAACTTTGCATTAACATTTATTTATTATACCATTATTTAATTTTAACGAATTATTTTTATAATAACAGAAATGAAGAATTTTATCTAAGTTTTTCGTTTATTTAGTTATTATAAATATTTGATATAAAGAGCAAACAATTCTTTGTAGAAGGCGTAAAAGGTTATTCTTCGATTCGTAAAATTGTACACGTAATTATTCATGATTATGATTTTCGTTTTATTTTATATAGTTGATTTTAATTCACGTTTGCCAATTTAAGAAATTTTACATTTTACTTAAAAATGAAGAAAAGTTAAAAGAGTGAATAATTTTATTATACAAGTTTTGAAGACATTTTTGGTCTTATTTCAAAAAAATTCAGATTTGAGATAACGCGTTTAAAACTTACTTCTCGATGTGGTGCTCAGGTCGTGTTGGAGGTGAACAGTTTTTGGAATATCGGCTTGAAACCAGATATTATCGACATAACAAAACTTTTATAAAAATGTAAAAGAAAAATATAGAAATGTAAATTTCCCTCTTTAAAACGCTTGCTATAAATAATGATGAATCATTAGATACCACACGTCACATTTTAATTTATGCCTTCTGAAGAAGAATCGAAGCGATTTCCCGGTTTTTATTTCAATCTCACAATCGGTTAAACTTCCTTTTGCTGCCACTGGGAAGATTGAGAGCATTTTCAACTGCGTAGGGAAAGTAAGCTGGGAAAATTGAGTTTCCACGGTGAGGCGGAAGTTGGCACCGCCAGCACCTATAATTTGCCCATGCCTTAAAGGGAACTATTTTCCTTTGAAGGGAGCAGGAGTTGGAGCCAAGCCGCCAGCCCGGCGGCCCGAATATTAGGCATAAATATGGGAAAATACAGTGAGGCTTCCCGACTAGCACTCAAGCAGTCTCCTTCCGCCGTAAGGGAATAAATGTGAGTCCCCGAGCCATTGAAATAAAACTCCTGCAGCTAAATTTACATAGGCATCTCGGTGTTTATGGTTATGTCAAATAAAATCAAAAGCCCGATCCCTTCGACGGGGATGCCGAGCATCTCGTCTTCTTATTTTATGATAATCGATAACCGAAGCGTAGTCAGCTAGAAAGGACTAAGGAAGGAGGCTGGCCTGAATCCTGATCCATATTCAATGTTCCTGTATATGCATGAATTTATCACTTCCCAAGAGGCTGTAAACTTTTACAAATAATCACAAGTTTTACGTCTCCGAAAACTCATATGAATATTTCGGATCAATGGAGTACAGGTCGTCCTGGCAGCTGGTGCGGGACGACCGGGCGAGATCCGGGAAATTGAGAAACCACTAGTGCGTGCCATTTCGCCAGGGCCCGACAAATTCATCCATAAAACGTAAAACTTTGAATTCGTTGCTATTATTCTTATGCCTTATCCTGCCAGATAAAATTAGTCCCAGTCGGGGCTCGGGGGTTATTAGCACGGCCCCGCACGTGAATCCGGAGCCCCAGCGACTCCACTCGAATGAATTGAGCATAAATTACGAGTGGGAGGCAATCCGAATGTATTTTTGGGTGAATTTTATTAAAGGCATATTTCGGTCTGCTGAGGAGAAAGTTCGTCCTTCTCTGGTCGAAATTTTTGTCTTAGGTCCACAAAATGCTGGCCGTAAATCTTCCCCTTGAGAGGGGCACTAAGGCTCCATTGATTTTTCGAAATATCGAAGTTCACCTACAACGGATCCGCACCCAGGACGTCACGGCCTGTTGTCCTTTCCGCTTGTTTATGGAAAATCGACACCAAATAAGCAAGGAGCAATGTTTTCCCCCGGGGAAAGTCCTAGAGGAAGAATCCCAAGACTACGACGACGACGGCGACGACGACAGCGTTCTTTTCTGGTTCCACGGCTGCGAGGACAAACGCGCAACGTTTGTTCTTTTTGCCAGCAGATAGTACAAACATACTTATGTACATACATCGGCCAGAAATAGTAGTAAGATTTGGTCCGAGACTTCTCGTCTCCAGGGCCCAGCATAATGCTGTCCGTTTATGGGCGCGAGCATAATTTTTATACATCGTCCGACAGAATTATTTGTGTTGTTCTTTTGTTTTACGGCCACTGCTGACCAACAACGGCCGCGCTTTGATATGGACGGCTTTAGTGCGTCCTCCGACTTTATTTAATTGTCCGTTTACTTTTGGATCAGTTCATTTCAAAGAGATGGACGACGAGAAAAGCATGTTATTACAAAATCAATAAAGACTGGCTCTGTGAAATTATCTCCTTTCCGCGGAAGATGTTACGCAATACTTTAATGAGCTTCGGAGAAGTTGCCAAGTAAGACATTTTTAAATTTTTATACAATTCTTATTTTCTAAATCCCTCTTCGGAATCTATAATCTTGGAACCTAAGTTAATTTAAGAAAAATTTCTTATTAAATGGTTAACAATTTCATGAATATTGGGTACTATAAATGAATTTGTAGAGGTATTTTATACCGGAATTTTCAAAATAATTAACATAAACTTATCAATATTACAAATGAAGTGATGAGAATTAACTGAATTGAGGTAAGTACCTTTAATTTAAATTGTGTAGCATTTGCTTCTCAATAATAAAAGAAGTGAGGAAAATTTTACATAAAAATTACAACAATTTTTAGGATCAGTATAAGTGCATGTACAATTAACTGCACATAAATGAAATTTAATGAAAATTATCTAATAATAACTATGCTTCGATTTCATGACGATCATCATACACATTAAGTTAGTTTATTCCTTTAAATTAGTTTTCGATGTTTTTTTTAGTGCGGCAGATTGAACATTATGGTTTTGGTTGGAAATTATAATTAGATGTCTAGGTAGAGATAATTTAGAAGCGTTAAAATAATATTCAAGAACCATGTTTACATTTTATTGCTAAATTAACTGCCATAAAAAAATTATAATGTTTGCAAATTTTTCGAAACGAGATTTTTGAGGGGTCAACACCCATCGTTGAGTTTTCCATTTTTCCTCAATTATTAATTTGGAACGTCGCTTCATTTGGGGAGCAGGATCCGAAAGAGTGGTGCGCACTTTATCCACCAGTGTTCCAATTGCAAATAGCTCGTCGGCAATAATCAGACGTTCATTCCGTAAATACGCTTCGTGCCAAAATATACCCCGGGCCAGGCGAATTGATTGAATCCGATTCAATATTGATTTTAAAAATCAACGAATATTTGGTCGGAATCGTCATGAATACACTCGCATAATAATTAACATGGACGTGTATGCCGCTCTAGGGTAAACTCAATTTGGCGGGTTAAAAGCGACAAATTAAATTCGAAAGAAATAATCGTGGTCGTAGATGACGCAGGGCAACTACCCCAAAGTGGCTCTACATCGTCGAGGTCGACTGCGCCCTAAGGAGCAGCCCGATAGTAAATTTGTCAACCGCCGACTAACAATATGTCCAAACATAAATTGCACGTGCCGTAGAAGCCTTCGAACCATAAAAAGGAACTTTGCGCTGGTAGTGCACTTAAAGCGCACAAAAACGTTAATTTATTGCAATTTTTCCAGTTTATTGAAACTTTTTATGGTTCAAGGAGAATGGTATATTTCTGCATCGGAGTGTTCTACAATTCTGATGAATTATGGTATCTGAGTCGGGCGATTTTAGGCGAAGGGGCAAAAAGTGGACGACCCCGAAGAGTTTCCGGGGTATGCGGGAATGGGAGCTCCGGATCGGGGTTGAAGGACTACATCTGCGGAATATCCGAATCTAGCAACCCTCTAAAGCAACTCTATGATTTTGGTTTAATTTCAAAAAGGCAGCTCTAATCGATTTTTAAGATCCCGACCAATTCTCGTCCTTTGCATAACCAGTTGGCATGCTTGCAGTGCAACATGTTTGATTTTTATTACATTTGATATGAAAAATGCAAATAAAAGCAGCACTACCTTGGGACAGGTAATCTATGCCAAGAAAATGGAGCAAACCAGCGCAGACGGTGAAATTCGTCCTGTTTGCCAACAACCGGCAGCGAAAAGTTGTCTTGTCGGTGGGAAAAGATGTCTGTTTTCTGTAGACGTCCGTGTTTGCTCCTGTTCGGAGGACGCGATTATGGTGGCGGGTGCCCCATTTAGAAAAGCATAATTTATGACGTGTTTCCTGCGGTGCGATATTTCGTGACAAGCTCTGCTTTATGAGGTGACAAAATGGGCAGAAATGTTTTGCTTTTGTATTATTTTACAGGAAAAATTAGCAGGAAAGTTAATAAATGGTCTCATTTCTCATTTGTACAGTGCTCTTAAAATTACTGAGGGACACAAAATCCGAATTACAATTTAATGGGTCGGGCGAATCATGTATACATTTTTATGTGAAAGCATAAAAATCCAAAGCAGGCTTTAAATATTAGCAGCATCATGTTTTACAACAAGCGCACAAAATTGATTACACACGCATTTTTTTAGTTCACTGAGGCATATTTTAATTTGCAGCGTTTAGATATTCGAATGTATTCTCTAAGGCAGATCTCGGCTGAACACTGAGAGCATAAAAATTTTTTATCGGCCCCCATAAATCAGAACCGCACTTCGGCGGCAATATTTTTTAATGTCAACGAAATGTGACTGCTCTCTGCTTTATATTGGGCAAATATGAAGATAGAGCATTTTTTTACATTTTCCAGGATCAGATATGAAATTGATACAAGGTGCGGCTCAAATACTCCCACATGCATATTTCCGAGGTTTGCGTTCGAGTCTGGTGACAATTTTTCATTTAGCCCTTTTTGTGTTCCCGAATAAAGTGAAAAGCGTTTTATAACATTTTCCTTGATTTTTGGTATTTTTGCATTTTCTCTATATTTGCTAGGAAGTGCGAATATAGAGATATTTCTACATATATTTGATTATTTGCACGAAAGGGTTGCGAATTGCAGAGATGTAGTCGCATAATGGAAATACATTAACAGTTCGGAAATCCTAGCTAGCTAGAAATGTTCATATTTGACTTTCTTTGTTTATCCAAAATTGAATATTAGTTCTGTTTTCCAATTTATTGAACTGCACAAGTTCAATAGGTATTTACATATACCGCCATTTTCTACAGATAATAATATTATAAAATTGTATTTAATAAAATGAATTCATAAAGTTTAGAACAGTTGAAAATACAATTATTCGTGAGTTTTTACCATATGCAGCCTATTTATGCAAATATTTCTATAGTGGAGTGTGTTTGAGTTCCAACATTCATTTTCGTTGTTTAAAAATTACATGCGTGCAGTTGGGAATGTAAAAATATATAAGTAAGTCTAATAATGGTCCAAATGAAAATATTTAAATCTGAAAAAGGATTGAATATTTAATTAAATGTTTGAACATTAGGTCTACCTAAATGCATAATTAAATAATATGTGTTTTTTTTAGCATTTAAAATGCGTCTTCAACTTGAATGTACCTTCATCTTCTTCATCTTTTAGTATTGAATCATTTTATTTTTACCATAACTGTCGTTCACAATTTTATTCGCGTGTAAATAAATAAAACATGTGTTGTAGGTCAAATGATGCAATTATAAATTGTTATTTTACTATAAGTGGATCTCACAAATTATTAGGTACTATTAATTCGAGTTTCTAATTCATATTTTCAATTTATAAATTTATATCATGTCGTTTTAAAGTGTGTATTCAAAACCGAAAGAAGATAGAAATGTGTAACTAAGAACAATCAGGAGAAAACTTTTAAAATTGAAGTTTTGGAGAAAAAGGTCATAAAATTCGCAGCTACTTAAAGATTAATACAGCTAATAACGTAAAATACAAAATATATAGAACAAAACAAATAACGAATTTACTTGCGTAGGTGTACTTTGGGTTTTATAACAGGCATAAGTCAAGTTAATTTCAATTTTGTGTGAGGATTTAGTAAAATTTCTTATCTTTTATGAAAGTTTTAATACTTAAACAGTTTTATGACTTAGCGGAATAGCGCAAGATAGCAGAGGATCCCCTTTCTCGAATTTACAAATAATATTTTCTGCTTTATGTAGCATAACAAACATACATAAGGACCATTATGTAAAAAAGTAATACTATAATTATAATCCAAATTTAATAATTGAACTATTTTCTTTTAATTTGTATACTACTTAGTTAATGAAAAAATTCAATCGAGTACAGTGAAGCGCTAATTTGGTAGAAAGGTAAAAATTGAAGTAAACTCGTTATTATTTTGTTAAACCTTAGATACGTATGCTACTTACATATGGCCTTATTTATTATTTTGTTAATCCTTAGATAAGTAAACTGCTTACATATGGACTTATTTTGTATTATTCACCTTATTTCTGACTGATTACAGCATTCTTAAAGAAAATTTTCATCTGCATATGCGGATGTACATATATCCAAAATTGTCGGCCTAGTTCGAAATTGCGAAAAGTTGTGTGGTATCAGTTTGAATCAATCATTTCAGTATAAAATTTAATGCTTTTGAAGTTAGAATTTAGAAAAAATTATATCTACTATGAAAAACTATATTTGGGAAAAAGAAATGCGTTTGAAGTTTAACTCTGGACAAACAATAAACATTATTTTTTTTACTGCGTATTCAATTTTAAAAACAAGAAAAACATTTTCCTTTTGTTAATTTCTTAATCAAATCCAGATGAATATTTCTTCAAAGAAAGTTCGCAGATTAAAAACAAAAATTAGTTTTCAAATTTGTAAATTTTTTGTCAAATTCAAGGCTTAAATCTCAATACATAGGTATGTATCTTACACTACATCTTTTATAATGAATCGAATAAATTTTTCAAGTATTACAGATTTTAAAAATTGCGATGTAATTATTGCATCTGGAAGTGAATGCATATGTGACTTATGCACGACATCTTTTCTTTTAAATAGCGGCCAAAACAGGATTCGGTAATTGTGATAGTCGCGGCACTTTTTACAGATTCGAAATAATTGATGTTGTTTTACACGAGCATAATGAGAGCATTCATTGTCGATTCGACGGGGCCTGTTCGGATGCATTTTAACGTTTTTCCGGTTTTCTGGTTGAAACAGCAAAAATGCAAGAGTCATGGCCCATGAACTGAAAACAGGAAGGGTGAAATTAAAAAAGGCCGAGTGCTGTGCTTCCACAAAACGTCGAACTCGCGAATAAACCGACGACATCCCACTGAGCTTAAAGATTGCATCAACACCGGAGTTCCATTAAAAATTCAGGACGATACAGGAAAATCTTTGGCCACACGCTAAGGATCTGCGGCGGCCCCGCCAAGATGCTTCATAAATTCGCCGCGACGTGAACATTTCGGCGCCCGCGGAGCAGAGGGAATAAATATTTAACGAATTTCTGCACGACTCGCAGTAGACCGGGACGAGCCGGGGAATGCGAGGGATGAGGATGCGGGGGATGTTTTGTGTGGGCGGGGGTGACTCACCTTTCACTTCCGTAAAAAACATCAATAAAAATAATCCAATGCAACAGAAACGCACTCGCACGGACATGATTTTCGTTTTAATGCACTCAGCAACCTCACAATGCACCGAGTTTCCTCCTCGACAGGTATCGCACTCTAATTGGCGTTTAGCTCGATTACATCACTGGGATAATGCACTTCCCCGGTGGAAAAGCATCTTGCACCTTAGAGCATACCACCCACACTCGCTCCCTTCCCGAAGGATGTGCCTTATATATATTTTTTGTATTTTAAAAAAATCACTTTGCGAAATTGCCCACCAGGACCTGGGCCGCTTTTACCTCACACGAGAAGAAGCAGACCTTAAAACTTATTTTTTAGCA
Organism: Tolmerus cingulatus; assembly: GCA_959613345.1. Taxonomy (NCBI): domain Eukaryota; kingdom Metazoa; phylum Arthropoda; class Insecta; order Diptera; family Asilidae; genus Tolmerus; species Tolmerus cingulatus. Next base: position 18,018,685 of record OY390708.1, on the reverse strand, counting down.
GACAACGACCCACGGACAGGTGAAACTGACGACTGGCTTTGGTTCCCAAGTAATTTCGAATTGCCTCATTACAACAAATTTGGAAAGTAATCACTCTTCAAGTACACGCGCCACTCTAAGGAAATTGCACTTCGGGCCACGCGTCTGATTGCCGCACATGCACCAGATGAAGAGATTTTTATAATTTTATTAATATTATTATTATTTTTCGGTTGTTATAAGAACCGCGGACGTGGACCACAGAACTCAGATTTTGTTGAAAGAATCTTTCTAATTTTTACAGCCGTCCTCGCACCCATCGGCATGACTGGAGCGGCGGAGGCCTAGGGCTTCGGATCTGGTTGGGAAGAGCCTCAGATACGATGGCCGAATATAAATCAGACGCGTGTAACACATTTGACATACAGCGCAAAACTACTCGTTAAAGAGATATTTTCTTGTATTTTTGGGGCCGCATCCGAGCATTCGCTGCCTTCTCCAAGTGGCCGTTTGGTACTTGTTGTTGGGATTCTGTGCCGAGCGTGGAAGTTCCAGCGGATCTCCTGGGTTCAAGTGGAAGCACCAGCTTGACTCCAGCCGTGGAGTGGCCCCAAAACCCACGAACCCACGGCAGCCCCATCGCGTTCTCTACTTCCAAGCGCCCTACGGGAAAAAAGGGGAATCCCCGACAAGCACGGGCCTCACTATCAAACTGGGAAATTTTTACACTTACACCCGCTTTCCGAACTGTGCGCAGGCGGTGGAAAAGTCTGGGAGAAAACGAGGGAAATTGTTTACGGAGCAGAGAAAAACCCCTGAACCCTCCTGAAGGCGGTGGTTTTCTGCAGAAATTTCTTGACACTTGTTCCGGATGTCGCACAGGAAGGTTTCTGAACTGTGCACAAACCACTGAATCAAAATCTTAATTCCGCCAAGGTGATAATCCTTAAACAGTTCCAGGAGCTGTTTCGGGATTATGTTTCACTGTGGCGTACTCACTTTGGGGCTCCCGAGGGCATTGATACGCCTCCAGCTCCATTGGGCTTTCCGGGAAAAATTAACGGACGGATGGGCTTGAATAACTTACACAGTCTACATACATTTCTCAAGTACATATGTAAATTAAAGGAGATATTTCGAGTGCGTCAACATGACGACACAAGAAATTGTCCTGATTATTTGTAAGTAATTTAACTACAAGTAGACGTAATAGTAATTATATCTATTTATGAAATTTGAATTAAAAAATGTGTCCTTTTAATTTGATTTTAAAACAACATTATCTATATGATGTCTCTTTTACGATAAAAGTTAAAATTATAAATTAAAAGTGGTCAATAGCATGTCGGGCCACGCTCAATGCAGGGTTCTGCAGTTGTTACCACAAACGATAAAATCGATTTAAACAGAGTCTTAAATTGGGCGCAGCATTAAAATTAAGCTCATAAAATACTGTGGTAGCTGAAGAGCGAAGCGAATGTGATTTATTATTTCAATTATAATCTACAAATATCAATATCTTATTTTATCGTATCGTAGGGCGAAGTATGTATAAGTCTGAAAAGTTTTTTTTGCGGTTTTTCCCCAATAATTTTATTGAGTTCTTATGAGCATAATGTGATCGGCGTATTTCGTAGGCTATTTGATTCTCAAAAATATTTATAATTATTTTAGTGTAGTAATTATATATAATCTTAAAAAAACCCAATTTATTCTCTAAAAATAGAATAATGTAGTTATCCCAGATGCTCAACAGATTTATGTAAAAAGCTGAAATAAACTTTCTAGTTTCTCTACCTTGTAGGATCACTTTCTTATTGACAAACTTTCAAAATATGTAAACAACCTACGCGTCTACGTCTACGCGTTTTCCATTATGGGGCTATTTTGATCCAACTCATATAACTTTCATGAAAACAACATTTGTTTTTAAATACATCGAATGGGTATTTTGGCATTAAGTTCCTTATAGAAAAATAAAAATAACAAAGATCTGCCTTTATTTTTACTACTCAAAGCAACTGTCAATGTAGTGAATTAAACTTTTTTTAAAAGGAGGTAGGTATGTATGTCGTTTATTGGACCTTGTTTAAAGAGGTAATTTCATTTCATGGAAGCATTTGTGTTTCAAATGGGTTTTAAATTTAAAAATTCACCACCAACCCTTTTGATTAAAATTGTGCAACTTGTTACTTCATGAATTTTTGTTTGCCAACTGTTGTACCAAATATGTACCCTCTATTTAAGTCTGTGATCCTTTTCATGAAAATTCATGAATAACCGAATTATTTACGCATCAGGACACTTCCTCATTATGCTGTAGCGTAGAGAAATCCAATATAGGAGATGAGAGGAGTCTCCATTATCAACAACTAGCTATTATACGTAGGTAAATTATTAGGCATGCACATAGAGGGATCGAATTGGGTTTTGTTTTATTGACGGATAGTCAGAATATGTAGATGATTTATAGATTGATTACATTATAGAGGTTGGTTTGATCCTGTATATGCTTTTGACCTTTTAGGTAGAGACTATTTGCTCGGAACCATAATTAGATATAGTATAGCAAAGTTAAATGTATACTTTTCATGTATTATAGTTTTTACAGGATTGCAAAAGCGGTGCTATATTTGTGGAAAATACGTAAATACATTTCGCATTGAAATAATAATGAATAAATATGTGACTTATTCAAAAACCCTGCTATTCCGATTTAATAAAAAGATTTTGTGTTTGTTGGTTTTGAATTATTATTTCCATATTGGCTTCTTTTTGTCCAACATGATTCCTAGTTAATATAAACACAATTAATCAATATAATTCAATGTTGGTTTAAATAATTTGTCATCTAGAGTCTTTTTGCAAGAAATAATTTATTGAGCAAAACTAGAAAAAAAATTTATCTTTTACTTTTGACAAATTAGTTATAGCTAAGAAAGGACCGTGTTAAATGCTAACTGCGTAAACTAAAATGTTATATTAGAAACCGTAGGTTAATAATTTATTTCGGACTTAGAGTTTCTCTGCATTCATGCGTTATACCATATATGTAATTTTTTTGCAGTAACACCTATGATCTGAAATGGTATGTAATCATTCAACATTATTTTTTTAAAAAAAACAAGATAAAGTTGACGGAATACGAAAAAATGATTGTCGTGACTGCATTATTTATTTAAAAATCCCATTTTTGTATCAGTAAAGAAAAAAAATCAGAATTGGAAAAGCAGTATTCTCCGAATTTTTATATCAAACTTGGTCGGTGAGGACAGCAAATTATTACAATATTTCGTTATATGTATGGTACTTACATTCAACTATACATAGATATAAATAAATATACATATATGAAATCAAAATATCAATAACAAAACTGAATTTCTGTTTAAACTCTTAGTATTGGGTATGAAAATGAAGTCCTATATAACAGAATTACATTAACCAAAAATGATGAATGTTACAATATAAATAATGATAAACATATTGGACATAAAGACATCGTCATTGTTAATTATAGGGAATTGGTAGTAAGAAAGCGCAGGACACATGTGGTATGCGGAAGCGAAAATGTAGAGTCGCTAGCAGAACTTAATTGTAGTCAACTACTCGAAGTGTAGTTGTTTATTGCAAAGATACCATAAAACCCGCAGGGGCTTTGGAAACCCCCGAAAAATTACGTTCAACTGTGGCATCTATTGGGCGACAAATTTTCCCTGTTGCCTCGTAGGGACGCATGCACTCGTTACATGATGTCAACTTCCGCCTTAATTTACCCATTTAGAACGACCGGGAGTGGTTGTCCCGAGTAGGGAATTTCGAGTTGTCCCGGAGGCCTCGCTGATCCAGCAGCTGGCACACTTATTTCTGCGCGGCCTAAAATGAATCAGAGGACTCCACCAGGATGGCCAGCGCCAATGAGGGCGTGGATGGCCTGGAGCAGGAATTAAAGTCTAAGGAAACCGGAAAACCATAGGGAGCGGTCCCTGGACGGTTATGAGCACTTCCAGGAGTCGTATGGGCTGACAAAACGCGCCTGATAACTCACCTCCGGAGAACTCCAGGCCATTATTAAATTTAATGAGGTGCGCGTAGCTGAGCGCCGGGCAATTGTGAACGCCCCATAAATATTTCAATTGTCCTCCCGCAAATCGACTTTTCCCGAGTCGGAATTAACCCTGGACACTGCGGAGATTTGTAAGCAAGACAACTCCCACAGGGAATATAAACGCTTCGATTCGGAGCGAAACGTGCAGCCACAAGAAAATAACGATGAACCTCATTAGACGTAATAACGCGGAACTTTGAAGGGGCGCTGATCCTGGGACGGGAGGGCCACAGGAAAGTCGCCAGGAGTATTTCTTTTCTTCTAGCTCGAGGGGGAAATCGGATTACTGACTTATGTGGGTTGACTTGACCTATCGTAATAATGCGACGCAGGGGACGGAGCGTTCACCTACCCAGGGACCGTCGAAGGTAATGAAATTTTATGACATGGATATGAGCTCTTGACTTTCGCCTCTTTGCGTTATAGTGACATAATTTTGCGCAACCCCAACGAGACGGGGCTGATGATGAGTCCCATCTCGGCCGTCGCACCCCGGGCGAATTTGATCTATTCAGGAGCCCGAGTGTTGGCCCCATGATGATGTGCCATTCCAAAATGGATATCTCACATAAATTAAGAATATACAGAGCCACCTTCGTGTACTTTAAGCGCGCTAAACCATGCAGCTCTCTTTTATTACTGTGGAGAGCCGCAGGGATGCTGCTGCTTTGAATTTTATGAATTTATTCGTCCGACGGGGCTGAGGAGGTGTTTTAACGATTATACGCCGGCCGAGCAAGGGTAGGTATGCTTTTACGCCCTATCTCTATTAATAACACACTTATCCCTCACAAAGTAAAAATTCAAAAGTTTACCTTTCTATGTGAGGCAGGTACGAAAAACGAATAGCTTCGAATGGCGAGAAGAGTGCCGTATTTCATATAAGGATAAGTTATTTAAGGTGTACTAAAAAGCGTTGCTAAAATTTAAAGAATTGAATAACATGCCAGGATATAATGCATGCTCTTGTAAGTAACTCATCATAATATGTATGTGGAGTAAGTAGAGTAATTGTAGGTTTCAAAGTAAAATTTTGTTGATGTCTCCAAATTTATTTGACCTCATTTTAAATGTTTGAGATCAAAAACCCCATTTACACTAACGTGGGCATGAGTCATTTTCAGAAGCACTTTCTGTCATAATAATCATTTTGGCGTTTATACTATCAGGGGCTGGGCACGAGTCGATAAGCATAATAAGCATAAGCATTTTTTATCATACAAATGACACTGTAATCAAGCAATATTTTTAGTAGATATTTTACAGAAACGTATTTAGATATAAAAGTAATTAAAATTCGAATTTAGTATTTATTTGATGAAAATATTTTGTAGACTGAATTGAGTAAAAACAATTCGAATTTTTGAATTTTATAATTCAAGCTAGTAAATAATGTGTTGAGTGAAATTATTTTTATTAAAACAAAAAAAAAATTTATAGTGACCACAATATCTTAAGAACTATTGAACCGACTACTATAATTAAAAAGTTTTATTTTTAGCTTCCAACGATCCATCTTTTAGTAATATGGATTACCGCGGAGCTTCTTAGAAACAACAGGAGGTCCCACATTCTTTTTTTTTCAAAAAATTATAACTAATACTTAAAGATAGAATAATATGTATGACAAAAAAAAAAGCCAAACAGAAATTATATATCCCAGTTGCTCTAACCAAGTTCCCTAAACTATACACTGTTTTTTTTATAATACTTTTCACGTCTGATTATGGTTAGATGGTTCATGAATGTGTAAAGTATTATCAGTAATAGTATTAATATTATAAAAGTTCTTCAAAATAGAAAACCCAGTTTATAAATACATAAGTACTATATTGTTGTATTGTAGATTTGGAAACACTTAAAATGTTCAAAATTGTATATTCGCTTTCTGTTCAAAGTATATGAATACAAAATGGTGTTTCCTTTAAATGAGTAAACAATTGATTGTTGGGGCCTTTTTGAGGTTGCGGCATATTACTGAATTTTATTGTTTTAATGAAAACTTATTAGAAAGATTTAAATTTATCGGATATAATTGATTAATTGGCAATCATGATGGCAATACATTTGATTTTGACGTTCTATACCTATGTACTTGCTCTTAACCAATTAGCAAAAGTCTCAATTCAGAGCACCTCAAATGAAATCTGTATATCGATTTGCATAGACGTACATAGATTTATACCTATGTAAGCCACTTCCAAAACCAACATTCTCGCAATAACATTGTGCTTGAAAGATAACAGCCTTGGGGATGTGCACCCCCCGAAACTAGAGATACCCAGCAGAACTGACCCATCCCAAAAGTATTTGAAGTGTAAAACGATTTGAATAATTACTGAAAAGACGCTTAGATACGGTTCACGCCCATTCTAGAATAAATTAAAAGGCACTTTCGAGTGCCCTCTCGAAAGGAAGGCCATTCCAGCAGCAGTTTTTCCTTTTCACTGCTGCGGATGCAGAAAAACAAATTCAGCTTTTGCCCCAAATTGCAATTGCAGAATTTCACTGTAGATACAGTGCTTTTGCATCCATTTCATTTCGGCTACAATCACCGGGAGCTGCAAACGTCACGGGGCGGCCCACTGAGAGGCCCCGGGTGCGATGAAAGTGTTTTGGCCTTTTATCAAGATTGATTCAAGTAAAGTTGGTACGATGGATTCTGGCAGCCATCAATCAATGTCCTGGCTCCCGGGTCCCGGTCCCGGTCCCGAAGCCCTCGGCTGGAGCGAGGTCCCAGTCGAAGGGGCGACTCCAGTCAGGCTTTGATAATTGGTTTAATTCGGCGATGTGTTTTTCCTTTCGCACGTGAACTTGATCCTCAAAGTGTGCCAAAGTAAGCCGGATCTCGTGGCGGCAAAATCGGGAGAGAGTTTGTAAACAGCTTCATTATTAAAGTAGGTCAGAAGTTTGAAGTGCGAGTCGTTAACATCGTTTTATGTAGAAAGTTGGGGCACATATCAAAAATAAGTGGGCGATAACGCCGTCCAGATCCACCTCCTGGAAAATGGGTCGTGAGCCAGAATTCAATTACGAGTAGTCATCCCTTAAGTCGTTATCGCGTTTTCTAGGCGGTAGAGGCGGCATATTGAAATTATTGGCGGATCAATAAGCCGCCACTGAAGCCAATTAAGCTACACCGCGCTTGTTATACGGGTAAAACACCTGTTTTCGCTAAACTGCTAAATTTATTAATTGTGAACCGCAAGAAATTAATTTTGTCCCCCGAGCGAGGAATACTGAGTTCCTGGAGCACTGTGACGAAATACGTTTTTCAAACTCAAGAGATTAAAAAACTTTGAAATTTTCTTCCTGGAACTTTTTCTCTTCGTTACGTAGCTGAATTTATTGACATTATGTTTCCAAACTTTCCTCCCCAAACGTATGGTGCAATTAAAAAGTTTTAAATTGGCAGCAGATATAAGCAAAGTTTAACTTATTTTTGCAAATTCCGTTTCATGATGAATTGAAATCACTTCGGTGTTGTTTCTTTAAAGCCAGAACGATTTCTCGTTCATGTTGTGCCCTTTTCCCTTTGGAGTTAATGTTGTATGTACGAGGACGAATGTTCATTTTTGGTTCATAAGTAATATTCGGATAGCACAGTCACGTTTAAGCTTAGGAAGAGTATCTAATATAATAGTTATGAACCAAAATTTAAGAGCTAAATAAATCAATAAAACGCGTTCGTATTAAGTTTATATTATTGTTGAATAATTCTATTTACATGCGTATGTATGATATAATAGGTATCGCTTCATAATAATTTATATTATATTAATTACCTATTTAACTATGCTTATACATATATACCAGCTACTACTATTACTTCAGCGTAAGGTTCTAAAATTTAAAAAAAAGTAGGGGCTTTATTCTAAAGTTTTTACCAACCATTTAAAGTTTTAAGAGGCGTACGATATTAGTCATTAATTTAGAAACAAGTGTATCACAAATTGCAGGGTTAGTTATTATATCAGTTCATATTTAGGTACATCAAAATATTTTGATACGTTTCGTTATATTAATAATTTATAGCAATTAAGAGAAATTAGACAATCCTTCAATGGAATATTTGAAATTTTTATGTTTTTTATTTGCCCTTAACATAAAAGGTTAAATGTTTCCTGCGAATTTATTTCTACATAATTCGTCTGGTTAAAAAATAAACTATCATTCTTATTCAAACAATAAAATGTAAACCGAAAATCAATTTAAATTTAAATTCAGAACTTCTGTAATTTTTATTCATAGAAAATTGCGAATTATTTTCAATATTTCAAAGTATTATTATTTCTTTAATGCTTTCTGTGGAATTTGTTTTCTCTCTAGATTGTATGACGGCATAAGTTGAATAGTTTTAAAATAAATCTGATGAAAAAGGTTTTTGTCCCAGTATACATTTACTGGGATATATTGATTAAAAAAAGGTTTTTACAAATTCGAAGAGAAAAAAAAACAAACCTTGTACTTACTGGAAAACATAATTTCCGACTTCGTGATCACTAATTTCGAAATTATGTATAACTTGTTCTAATACGAACATAAATAATTTTACACTTACATAGATTCGTTGCTGACTCCTGATAGACACATTTCGTATATTTCTGGTCGAGACGATACACCTAGGAGCTATTTTGTCACGTCCATGAAAACGAACTTTTGACATTAACATAAATGCATTTTAAGCCGCCATAAAATTTTAGCAATTCGCATAACACCTTAAATTCGCGACGTCTTAGCTAATGCAAAGTAGCAAAACTTGAACGTGGATTACCGCACAACACTTATCCGAAGTAATTTCGCGTCCTTGTCCGGTTATAAATATTAAAATGTTTGATTAAAAATTGTTGTGACAAAAAGAAATGCTCCCTTAAACGAGGCTCCGGAACTACTAAGCTCACCGAAGCTGCGAGCCAGGCGCTGCTGGCTAGACCATTCAGCCGGTAGCCTAAGCCGAGAGAGGGGGGGAGGGGAAACCGCTTCGCTACAGCTAGCCGATGGAGAATTCCTTTTCCTTTTGTCTGTTTCGCGAGATCGGACGCGACTTTAAGCGACTGGATCGTAAATAAAAAGAGCACTTTTTTATCTGAATTTGTGTAGAAAAATTAATTTAAGGTGTGTAGTTATAGAATTGCTAATAAGAAGAGAAGTGTTTAAGATTAAAATCTACAAAAAGCGTTCTCGGTCCCCGTGAGTGATTTCCTTTTCTTTCTTCTTTTGTTCGCGATTTTCGCCGCGAGAAGCGAAATTAGCACGGCGATATCGGTTTACTCGGGAGCGGAATCCGTCGCCATCGCCGCTGGTGTCGTGTCGGTTCTTGAGGATTTCATTATTTTCGCCGCGCGGAAATTAGGCTTTCGATTAAAGACAACGCAATTCACTTGAGGCAGGCTGCGGTGGCCATTTTAATGGGGCCCCGGGAGCACCTGTTGCGCTGCGCTGGAAGTCTCTGGTACTGAACTGGAAGTGGTCCATCAGCCGCAGCTCGTTGCCCTGGCCCTGAAAAGGTAAATTCTTATAACTTTGGCATTTTAAAATCACTCCACAGCTCAAAGCAATTGATATCACACAAGAACAAAGATTACGGGATATTCTTTTCAACTAATATTCACCAAAAATATTCTTTTTGAGATTCAGTTACCCTCACCGATGCCATATTTCAGAAAAATAAAGCAAGAATGTGTCCATTGCTTATTTTATTTTTTTATTTCATTTATTCAAGTTTGAATTCATTTTTATATACCTACAATAGAATTTACTCTTTTTTGTGCTGGATGTACATTCTTCATTCAATTATAGTGTTTGAAACTAACAAAGGCACAATTTTATATTAATCTAAAATTTTGGGAAAGTCATTTAAATTCAATTTTAGAATCCAGTAAAATGTTATGATCTATGTATCTATACTTCACCTATACCTTATTAACTAACTATCGACTAATTATCGGATCAGCCGATTATCTATTTTACATTTTTCGAAACATTTTAGAGCTAAATTATCAGCTTTGGTAATTATTTAATCCGCGACTACGTTGGTTAAAGAGTGTAGCTCAGAGTTGGAGAAGTGCTCGGGCAGGTACCCATTAGAAAAGATAAGAATTTTGCCTGTTTTTTTAAAATCCGACTCTGATGTAAATTGCCTAATAAGGATTAAGGATAGAAGTGAGAAATGAGAAAAAAAATTATAAATATAGCTTTTTTATGCGCTCTAAGTCAGCCTAAGGAGCAAATGCAATTGTATCGATCTAGAATTCGGTTTAGTTCAAAGAACAGGGTTTTTCTTTCATATTAAGTTTTTAGTGAATTTATAATAAACTGTATACATATTAAATTAGATGTTTATGTGATTATCTAAAAGAATTGTGCTAAAATATGTAGTGAGTTAACAATACTAGTTTTGCAAATTTCCGCGTTAAACATTATTCTCTTCAGTGTAAGCTCTGTAGGTGAGCATTTTGTGATTGCGTATTTTTTCTTCGTTCACTCTTATTGAAATTTATATTATTAATTATAGGCAACACTTTTTTGATGCTGGAATTCTAAAAAGAAAGGAATTGCTAAAATCTAAGTAGATACATATTTTATTCTTTCTGAATTTAGTATTATCTATCTCATGAGCAGATAAAATATTATTATAGTACGTGTCTTCCTCCTCCTACATATTATAATTAGATTTTAGCATATTAAATAAAACCCTCATATATGTAGGGCAGAATTTGGTGCACAATGGACAAACAGAAAGTCTATTATTGCGAAAGGTAGAGGTTCTATTTTCTATCTTTATATTTTAAGATAAAACACGGAACTACATCCGGCTAGAAGTCCCTCATGTTGTGCCCACAGGAAGAAGCTTACACTCCCCATGTAAAGAAATTACCGCCCCAAAGGTCTCAGTGACTATCCCCTTTGAAACACGAAGCAACCAGTAGCTGCGTCTGTCGCCATCTAGATACAATACGAACTTGATCTGCTCCTATTTCAATTCGAGCTAAATGAGGTTGCCAAGCAAATCCCTGCGAACGTTGAGCCGTTTTGAACTGGGAAAACTTCCACTGTTTTATTGTCCTAATCCGAGGTGAAGTATATAAACAACGAGTGTATTTTGTAACCCCTCGGCTGCACGGGTAGTGATCTCTGGTAGGATTCCTATAACAAAGTTACAACTTGCAACCGACGAGTTTTCTTGAATTGGAGCAATGTGTGCACTTCCCGCAGGTATTTCCTGTAATTTTTAGCTTAAAGAATGACGAGTACCCCGAGGAGTACAAAGCATACCTTCTTTTGTCTGATTTTCATTATCTATACGGGTCAAACAGAAAACTTATTTCATGTTAAACTCTGGTCGAACGGATGGAATTCAGGTGTTAGTGGATAATATTTAATGCAGCAATTTGGTACTAAAGTGCAATCGATGACATGAACCTGAAGGTAAAATATCAGATATTAGCAGGTCGAAATTTAATAGTTCTAAAACTTTTACAAAATTTTTAATGCAACCGTTTTCCTGTTATTATTATTAAAAGGATACAGTCTTAAACGTGATGGTTTAAAGCTTTGGATAATTCAGGATTATTTGATACCTTTTGCAGAAGTTGTTATAACCATCCTAAAAGTTACTCAGTAATTTAAAAGAAAGTGAGTGCGCAGTGTTTTGCTTAATTAAATTTTGAATTCTACATTTGGAAATAGGCTTTGCAGACTATTATAATGTTTGCTTTTAAACGATTTACGTTTATTGGTATAGTATACAGGTCTAATAACCCATGATATGAACATGTTATATTAAACCTAAAGTATTTTTATAACAAGTTAAGTTACTTAATACAAAAAAATGAAAAATATATGTTTTGCATAAATTGACATAATCCTCGGGGAATAATATTTTTGGATCCCGAAAATTATAGTTTTACTTATTTGAAAAAACAGCTTTTTGTTACTTAAGACTTTATACCAACTTATGAATATTGTATATTAGTGACAATTTCACAATTTATAAACATAATGATACAAAACAAGTCATTCTAATTGTAATTTTACTAATTTTACAGTGAAGCACTTATTTACTTATTTATTTATTTATTTACAGATGGTGTTACCGAGATGTAAAAAAAATTTTTAATTGAACAATACAGGTAAGCATCTGATTTACTTAATTTGTCTTGTGGATTTCTCGATTGAAGTTGAAATTCCATGGTGAAATAACAAAATTATGCGACAAACCAGAATTGTTTCTTCTTTTCTAAAGGTTACTGTCTTACATTTAATTTAAATTAAAACAATTTATTTGAAGAAATTAAAGAAAAATGGAAACTTTTTTCACTACGTAAAAAGCACGACTTTTGAGAATTTATTAAATATCCATAACTTTAAAATAGTTAAAACAAAAGTCATATGTTAGATAGTGAAACTTTACCGATTTAAAGCGAAATATATTAATATAATGTATGTAACAAATATAATATGTACGCAATGGTAAATAGTCCCCATAGACCGAGATGAAACAAATATTTTTTAGCTACAATTTCATTGTTAACACGTCAAAAAAAGTTTCGGATGTGTTGAAAACAGAATGAAAAGCTACCTACAATAAAAGTAGGAAATATTTATATCAAGCTGGTTGCTTTTCCAATTTTGCTCATTCTACTGCTAATTGGATAATTTGTTTCAAAAATTCCTTTAAACTCGAGAAGTAAGCCAGTAGGTTATTTGTTGTAAAAAGGCCCGGGGCAGCTATGTTTCTGGCAAAAGGAAATCATTAAAATTATTGCGTTTAAAGTTGTTGGTACATTTTTACGGCTGAGGGCGTAATTTTTCCGTCCATTATCTCGAAAACCTTCTGTTGTTAAAAAATAAATGAAAAGCGTAAAGGAAATCTTTCAGTCGCAACACACCCGCCGGCACCTTGAATACCCCTCCAATTGAGAAAAAATGTCCGAAGGGCAGTCGCCAAAGTTGCAACCTTCGAGCAAGAAAGGAGCCACCTGAATATGCTCTGCCTGTGCTTGCCCTCGGAACAAGCAGTCGCTGGAGGAAGCCATTGTGTCTGCTCTTTGTCCTGCGGTGAAATATTCCTTTATAGTTTCATTGTCCCTGACCATATTTGCTACATCAATTAAACATGACTATGCTTCTGAGGCAGGGGTGCACAAATGTGTGTGATTGCACGTTCGTTTAGAAAAGGAATCCTTTCTTGCATTCTGCGAGCCCCGCGGGCACTACCCCAGGGCTGCAAGAACGACTTCATATTTCAAAACTTCTCAAGAAATTATTCCCCCGTGCTCGTCTTTTAGTTCACCTTTAATTTGGGTACGGCGCAAAAAGTGGAGCATGTGAAATGAAATTTAACACATGAGCCTCTCTTTATTAACCCTTGCGAGTGGCGTGCCCCGAAAAGGGGCCACAGGGACTTCACCTGGCATAAAGGTCCTTAAACAATGCCCTTCGTGACACGGTGCCATAGTTCACCGACTGGGATTAGGAGAACATGATGTCTTCCAGGACTAATACTTCATTTTGGCCGGCACGATTTATGCGCCGCTCACAAAGGAGCTCTTTGTTGGGAACGCGATAGGCCTCCGAAAGGGGCGACTTAATTGCAGCCGGTGTAATATGTCGCCGGGCTTTCGCCAATCCTGCTTAAAATATCGGGATGAAAGCGGGCATTTACAAAATTAATAGTGCTTTGTCGACGGTACATCGCCACCGGCTCCACGCCAAATAATTTCCCGATAAGGGAATTAGGAAATATGCTTGGCTGGCAGAGCTCCCAGAAAAATAAGGAGGACCACCCCCACCGAAGGTCCTTCCGGAGAGGAAATCTGTTCTCGGCAAAAAACGTGTATTTCGTTTACTCGGTACACCACCAAGGAAATCACGTAGTAATCAACTTCTTTGTTTACCCCGAAATTTCTCAGAAGGGGAGACCTTAAGACGGCGGCACCGACGGATTATTTTTACGTTGAGTTGAGTGTTTGCCTTTCGGTTATAAATTGTTAGATTTCAGGCAAGGATGATATAACGCAATTCGGAGCCGCATTTCTTCTAATTTAATTTTCCTCGATATATATCTTAAGTCTGAGCAGGGGCGATACACCCCTGTGACATTTTTATGCGCGTCAAATACGAGGGTGACGCCTTCATCCGGCAACTCGATGATTTTCTACTTTTCCCAAAAACGAAAACTTTTTAAATATGTGGGGAAACTGGGTATACCTACGGGAGTTTAAGCACATTGTGAGTTCTACTTACAGAAAATGTTTAGCATGAGTGTTTGAAAAGTTATGAATATATAACGCATTCACATTATATTTGGTTAGAAAATCTCTTGGAATTAATTTAAAATTGAAACAGACTAGATATTTTGATAAATTAATATTTGTTATAGAGACGTGGTCTCTCGGAACCCTGACATATTCAAAAGTTGTAACTTGTCGTCATATCTAAATTACATCAATCTATAAAAAATTGTAGTTAGCAAAACTCGTTCATTACGTACCAATTTAGGTACCTACATACATATGTATATGTTGACAAAGATCTAACAAATATCTCCATTTCTACATTATTTCAATTTTGGAAAAGTATAGCAAAGATAGTTTTAGTGGGACCTCGATTATAAGCATAGGTCTAATAACTCCTACCTAAAAAGTAGTTCAATAGAAAGCAGGTATTTAACGCAAAACTCAAAATTTTAAATATAATGAACAGGTCAATTTATCAAACAAAACTATTAGTGTAAGTTTGATGTCTCTGATACGGTACCTAAACTTTACGTATTTTCAAATTTACACGCAAAATTCAAATTTACATTCTTACTACAAAATAATAATTTGTTTACGGAAATGAGTTATGACTTCTGAATATTTATATTAATATATAGAGCAAAGCGCAATAAAATATTGTATAGAATTGAAGTATTGATTGCATTGTTAAGTTCCTACTGTATCAAAGGAATCACTCTTGACTCAAAGTGCTAAGACAAAGTTTAAATATCGAGACACCTTACACACAAGGTTAAAAGTGTTAAAGTTGTTTTACCAACCCTGGGCACAAGAAATGTAATTGAATAACTATATGATGTTTTTTTGAAAATTATATCGAATAACTTTACATGTTTTTCTCGAAATAAAGTTTTTAAGCATAGCTAGTTGCATAGCTCAAATAAATTTGCAGCGTTCCTTTGTAATAATTTATTTTAACAATATTCAGCATAATAACAATTGTTCTCTTTACTAATTTCTGTCGAATAACACTATATAGGCCCCAAAAGCAAAATGCCCGTTTTTCTTTTGGTTTTAGGTAATTCTAAATGTAATAAACATAAAAAGTTCGTGTTAATTTGTGATTATTTATAATTTAATAATACATTTTTAAATAAATACTTATTAAATATCTTTTACGTGCATTATGAGGTGAATAGAATAGTCTTTTTAGTGCAAATTTGGTAATGTTTATATTATAATTCAAACAAATTTTCCCGCATTCATTTTTGACTGTGCCCACTGAATTACTATATCCACACTTCCTTAACTTCTCTTGAATTTTAAAAACTCTTTCTTGAAACCGTTTGACATATCAATAATTAATGTGTTTTCCTTTTTTTTCTGTAGTAGGTATATGTATAAACAGTTCCCGGAAAATCTGCAGTGGATTTTGACGGAAATTCTAATTAAACATACAATTGTGAATATTTTATGGGAGCATCTTTTTTTCGTGGAATTGCTCTCATATTTGTCATTATAAATGATAATTCTCAGAAATTATTTGACATTCATTATGCTGTATTCCAATTCAAAATTTTTCGTTTCTGAGGAAATTGTTATATATACCGAGTTATTAGGTGCTGGTTTTGGAACTTGTTTGGAAATTGCAAACTTTCGAAATATGAGAGGCATCACTTCTTTAGAATTTCTTAAATTTTTATGATTTTAAAATTGTTGATGAGTATTAAAATGTTTTATTAAAGAAAATTAAATAAAATTAACACACATTTTTTATGTTTTATTAAAGACAAATATATAGTAACCAAAAGCGAAATTACATAATAGAAAGATTAACACAAATTCTGTTAGCTAGCAAGCGGCATAGAATAAAAACTAATTAGAAATTAGAGGATGTACTCGTGTTTTCTGTCCACTTTGAGGCACTAAGCTACTGCTTATAAAAAGCTTCGGAGTGTAAAGGGTTAGTAACTTAAAAATGAACAATTCTATTAATATTAGAAAACTTAATTGGCTGATATACAAAATGACTCTATCTATGTAACTCAATTTCTAGAAAATTTTTGATTTTGTATTGTAGTTATCATATATTGACAGTATATTATTTCAATTATGTATTCAAAGCTGTCTGAAGTTTTATAACTTCCTCTTCGTATGTTCATTCCTAAAAGAAAAATGTCCAATTTGAATACTTTTCCAGCAGGAAAATTGAAGAAACTAATTGGGCAAAGTGTCAATAATAATTACTTAGTCGTCGATTATTTCAATGGCTCGAGGAACTTTCAATCAATCCTGAATCCTTAAGCACATATACATAACTCGTAATTATTTGTAATTATTTGTCACTCAGTGACTTAGCGGAAACCAAAATTAATTTCGTGTGCAAAGCGTGTTCGCAATAAAAATGAACTGACTGAGCTAAAAAAGAAACCTACTTTTGCTGCCAGTTAGGTGTTCGAAATTGACATATGCTCGATTTATTAGCGTTATTACTCTCGGAAGCTTTTTACTGCCGTACATTAAACTGCTTGTCAGCTTAATGATGCACGGGAAAAAGTACACACTGCGTTTTATTTCGTTTTGGATGTGGGCAGGGCTATCGGCCGTTCACATAATTAATTGGCGATCGATACTTTGTTGCATGCAATTATTTACCCACTCGCATTGTAGAATCTCCTTGACGTGCCTGATTCAATATAAATGTCAGAAATAATAATTACATCAAACGCAAGTACTATACAGGATTTAACATCAATTATTGCAAATTATCGCGTTATGAGTTTTCCGGCAAAAAGGGGTGCTCCCGGTGGCGATTTAAGTTAATTATTTTCATGCCAAATTCACCAGCTCAGGTAGGACAGGTAGAACACATTTTAGTTACGCATAGCATTAAGACAGGCCTCGTGTCGTAAATATCCTTTATCCCTCTGCCAGCACATTTATCCGGAATTGCAACTACGGCGCTCTTTGTCTCCTCTTGTGTCTATTTGAACATTAAAAAGTTCATAAACTTCGGACATAAACATGTACCAGATGTTATCATCGTGTCGTTTTGTGAGGAGAAAACTTTCGTCATTATTCTTTGAGCTTAATGGCGTAACTCATTAAATATTTCCGCGTTAAAGGAAATAAAGTTCTGGCTTCATAAAAATCCAAGCTGTTATGAGAGCTGTTTCCTGGTCGAAACAATATTTCGAAGCCTTAATGATCCTCATATCTTCCGGGAAATGTTTTTTTTTTATATAATAGTTTGCAAAACATGAGGGTTTGCTTTGAGGGCTCAAAATATTATTTAAAAATAAAAAACAAAAACATAAAGAAAAATCGATGCAATGATGAATTTCCTCATGCAGAGGTAAACCTTTTCGTTGCTTTTTTGCTTTTGTAATACAAGAAAATTGAAAACATGATATAATGTTATGAGGTCGTAGCTTTCATAAAATTTAAAATACGTAATTTCTTTTAATCGATACATACGAAACTGAACCATACAAATTAAATGAATAATATAATATTTGGTGCTGCGACATGATATGATTGGTAAAGGGCTGTTTGCAACTTCAGAAACTAAAAGAAAAATAAATGTTTATCCAATTCAATGAACATATGATATTATGTGCCTGTATATAAGCGACTATATTTTTATAATGCAGTATTGGAAAACTTGCGAGTTGATTTTCAAAACGGTCTAATAAGGTATCATTCTTGGTATCTCTAAATGAGAAATTTTTTGTAGGCAGTTTTTTAAATGAGGGGGAAAATTCAGCAAGTTAAATAATTTAATTATGTAATATAAAGAGAAATTAAATAAATTTCAATGTATTGAAATATTTAATGAAAATATTCTAGAAGCTGACATACTACATAAATATATTTAAGTATTTACTGAAGACATTTTTTCTTCTATAAAAATTATGTTGGTATTCTTAACCTAATATTTCTAAGGGACCAATGCTGACTTATTTGCCCACGGCATTACTGCCCAAATCTTCATTTTATTGCTAAATTGGATTTCTTATATGTATGTAGCAACTGTGAGATCGATTTTACGGAATTTAAAAATTGCCCATGATATAGTTAAGATTGAGCTTAAAATTCAAACTCAAACTTTGTAAATATACCATAAAATGTGATTTATTTCCAAACTTGAGTTCCATTTTATGGATCAATTTAATTTCCAGAATATAAACTCCGAGCCTGGTCTGATTTTTGTGAATACGACGCCATTATCATTAATTTGATATCTCACTGGAGGCGTTCAAATAAAAGTAAATTTAATTTAATTTTTAAAAGGATGGATTGTTGCGATGCGACAACAATGTCTATGGTATTTTTGGCATGTTTACAGATTTATTTGAGACCAATTTCATAAGGAAACTGTTTTACAATATAAATAAATTTATATGCTAAATAGGGCCAAAAATGTATGGGTAAACTTCATCCCTTCGGGGTTTTTGCGCATGGGGTAGAAAGAGGTTTTTCTTATTTCCTCAATGGCTATCAATGTCTGGCTGTAAAAGCAAATGCGAAATGACTCAATCGATCGCGCTTTTGTCCAACGAGGGGGTGCATCGAACACGCCGGAATTCGAGCTGACACCTTGAAAAGCTTGAAGTAACCCCATCGGCGCGGGGAACCCCAATGGACACGTAAATCGCCTGACAGCGCAATAAATTCGGGACGTTTAAAAACAAGTTCGGTAATAATTTGAGAAATTCAATATTCACTCCTTGCAGGGAAGGAGCCATAATAAATCTTGTAAACAAATAAAACCGGAGTCGCTCTGAGCCGGGGTCTTACAGCGCATACATCAACCGGGGAACTTGGAGTTGCACGACCGAGCGCTGGATCGGTAGGCAATAAAAATAAATCTCGAGCAGTGAAAATGTCAATTTGCCGGGAAACAAATTTCTGCCAGTTTTGTCTTCGCCAGCTCGGAACGTTCTAATAAATAAAGGTTATATCCGGGCCAATAATAACTGGGAATTACTGAAATTCCAATTTGCAGCACCAGACGACCGCTATGAATACAAACGGGCCTCTATGCGGTGCGCCGGGCGGACGGATTCGGCCGTCCCCCGGCAATTTGCAAATCTAATTCCGATGGCTCATACTCCGCCTATTCCTAAAAGCCCTTCTCGAAGGACTCGCCCTGCAAAGCACGGCTGCAAATTGCTTGCCGAATTCCTCGCTCTTGGCGCCGATAAATTTATGAAATTCCAATAGAACCTCTCCGGTGCGGTATTTTCGTCCTGGCCACCCTCTTACCTTTCGACTTAATGAAAATTTTAACGTGTGACTTCTGTCGCTTATTTTTAAGTGAAAACCCCACCCCCAGCAGGTTCCGCCCGTCAAGAATGCCCCTAATTGACGTTTCAGGCCGTCGCGATCGAAAGGTGTTGGCCCTGCAAACACGGAATTAATGAACCGGCGGCCATCAAACAATTCATCAGTCCCTGTCAACGGGACGTTCGCCGCCATCCAGCCGGCAAATCAAACCTGACGCCCGGAGGTGGCTGCAAAGCCCTCGAACTTTGCAGGGCTGTCGGACTCAGGGCGGGTGTCGGCGCTGCAAAGACCCTTTGTTATTGAATTTTTCGTTCCACATTTCCCCCATGAGTGACCTGTCCGCGAATGCTGATTTTGAAATATTAAACAGTCCTTAAAATCTCCAGCAGCTTTGCTAGGACTTTGCTGCTGACAATTTATATTTAATGAAAATACATACGTAGTTAGTAGGGATTATTACCTGTAATGAAAACTCGATTGATGACAGAGATGGATAGAAAATAGCAGCGGGATTGATTGTAAAATAACGATGAGCAAATAAGCTCAAGACTAATAATATGACAGCCTTGAATCAATACGTAGACTTAGTCCTTGTACTCGTCTTGTTCTTATGCACCCTCGGTCCTGCTTCGATAGACTTAATCGTGACCTTGGTCTGTAAGGTCTTAGAGGTTCATGAATTAACAAAGAAATGTGTAAAACTATTCATACATATAAGACAGTCCAAATCGTGCTACAACTCCTTTATTTATATCCGTTTAAAAATTCGAAATTGAATATATGTATGTATATGTATTTTGTATTTTTGTAGTATGCGTTAGGTGATTACTTGGCGTCCATCGAATTTCAAACAACTGCTGTCTGGCTCATATTCAAGATTAAAAAAGTATTGAAAATTGAGTTCGATTTAAAATGTTTTCATCAAATTTGTAAAATCCTCCATAAAATATAATATATCGAGAATCAGTGATTTATCTTAAATCTTTTTACTCTTGTATACACATTTGTTATGTTTCTCTAGGGCGGAAAATATGTTCCAAACATTAATTTTTGATATATGTACGGTTGGAAGCAATTTAAGCATGCTTCTGTGCAAAATTGATTGGAATTTGATCGTAATTCATTAGATTGCTTTACATTTTGTTATTTGACTTTATACATACTTAGAACATTAGGTACTAACTAGAACAAATCTTGAATAAATTCCCGATTTTTGGGAATTAATGAACTGTAGAATACACACTCGCATTAAAAGAGCATCTTAAAGTCAATCATATCCGGGTTCCATAAGCAGCAACCCAAGGACGTTTCCTTAACCCAAATTCTGAGACCCCCTGCGACCGACCAAAAGTTATTCCGAAGTCCATATATTTCAGCTATTGCAATAAACGCCACAGAAACCCAAAAACACGACCGTGTACACCCATATTGCCACATTTCTTTGTCTTTTTAAAATTACATGGATATCACTGTAACCCTGGGGGCCTGGGATATGTGAAATCTTTCCCTGCTTTCTCTTGGCGGCAAACTGGTTTTTGATTGCCCATATCTGAGGATTTTATTGCAACACTTTGTCCTTTTAAGAACGATAAAAAAGTACATTTGTATCCACAAAGGAACGGTGGTGAACTTTTTAAATAGCAAAGTAATGGCTCCGTTGTTTCGGAAAGGGACAAACGATTTTACCAGATTCGTTTACTGGGAGCACGTTTCGGAAATAAAATTGAAAGATTACTAAAATAACGCGCGAAACGCTTGCATTCATTAATTACAAAATAATGTGCTTGTATGTATATACAATCGATTTAATTTATTTATTACAAAGTGTATTGGACATTATTTACACCCTAATAAACAGGGTTTGTAGTGTAATTACAAACAAAGCTGTTGACTTTAATATGCTTCGGCTATTTAATTTTATTTTATTTTAAATTTACGCTAGTATAGAATTCACTGGTGGGTCAGGCATTTCAAAATCATTCCTGTCAGATGCAAGAAAATTGACTGTTATGCTTATCGCCTGCAGGTTTTATTTTACCACAAAAAATTTCCAAATATGTATATTAAATCAGCGTTTTTCGATTTAACACTGTTAATGTTTATCTTAAAGGGATATGCAAATCATTGAGGGTATTATCATTTTCAGATTTGTATGCTGAATATTGATCTGAATTTTGTAGAGAATAAGAAAGGATTCTAATTGATTTGGTGAAATATAATCTTTTAAACATTATGTCAACAGAAGGTATGAATAAAAGAATGCAATTTGTTATTGTTTAAACATTTATCTTGAAATATTGTTAAAATACCTTACTAAGATGTCTACGTGATATAGGGATTGCCAATAAGAATACTTAGGTTTTGCAATTTTTTCAGTTTGATAAGTAAGAGAAATTTTAAGTAAGTTTTGCAGATTATTAAAACCGCGATTAGGCTCATATATGTTGCTTTTAAAAATCAAACAAGATCTTACAAAAGCATCAAAAAAAATTCATAAAACTAAAAAAAGTTAGTGGCGTATGGTTGCTTACATTCATTTAAAAAATAATGGTGTTAACGAAAAATAAGGATTGACAGTATAAAAGTAATGTTTGCTTTCTTTTTTTTATCATTATTAATGTGCAGAGTTAAACCACTGTTGTTTGAATTAATTTTCTCCACCAGTTGGCTACAATATTGTAATCGGTGGTCAATAAGCCCCAAAATTTCGCGGAAGGCTATAGTATCGTCAGTGAAGGGTTCTAATTGATTCAAAGAGATATCCAACAAAATATTAAGATTTCTCGATATCACGAAGTACCTAAAGTCCAAATTAATTATGTACCTATTTAGTTATTTCCATTTTACAAGTGTGTTTTATTTATTTTGCCCTCTCAATTGAATCAAAACTGCTATTTTTAGTTATATAAATAGTAGTTTTTACTTCTAAGAACAAAAATTTGGAATCTCTTTTGAATTGTTTACTACATATACATATAGCACCTAAACGAATGTTATTCGACTTCAAAATGCTCACTAAGTATTTTGATTAATTGATAGTGCTTCCTTTATTTATTTTGTCGCTACTTTTTCGCTTAAATTAATAATCAAAAATCGGAACTTTCTTCATTGTTTCAATAAATCCATAACCCTGATAAGGTAGGTGGGGTATATTTATTGGGTATATTATTTTATATTTTACTAGTATGATTATAAACGATTAATAAATAAAGTTTCGAAATATGCTACAAATAGGATTTTAGTATTTTTATGTCTTGGAATACGTAATTTTCAAAGTTAGTTTGGCAGTGGTGCATATTTTGAGATTTATAAAGTTACATACTTACAGACATATACGTATATTCTATTCTCCTTAGTAATTGGTGTAATTGAGGCGTATTCTACAATATCTGCTCCTGAAATGAAAGGAGTGTGTAACAAGCTATGAACGTTCTCGCAAGGACAGCTGTGCAGAGCGGCTTTATCAAAATCATCCGGGTGTGATTTGGTACCGTGCGAAATGACAAATTGGAAACAGTTTGCGGCGTGTGCTTTTCTTCGGAGCTAACCTCAGGCAGTCCTTCGTTTCCATCGCCACCGCAGCCGGCGAGGAATAATTTATCGGAGCCTTCCGGAGGCACACTCGTGCATTTTGCGTCCTTTCGAGGAGGATGCACTTGCAGATGCTCCTCCCGGCAGGCGAAATGCATGTTTTCGCCGTGTTTATCTTGAGATTACACCTAGGAAAAGTGCAGTAAACGTGCTCTTAACTTTCTGTTCGCACAGCCTTCAGAGCACTTTATGGAAAATTGTCCGCATGTGCTGTGCCGAAAACTCGACCGACTACTTTTGGATTTAAATTATTTTGCCGAGCGACTGATTTTGTAGCACGTCCTTTGTGTCCTGTGTGGGGTAAATGTTGGCAAGTCGAACGGAAACATCTAAACGGCTCGCCTCGATATGAAGTGGTCGCCTCCTTGCAGTTTCGTCACTTTAACCGCTCTCAAGACGCTCCGGCGTCTTACCTTCTTTCAGATATTTTAGATAGAAAATGTCTGCAGAAGAGCATTTTGCCAGATGGGTCTGGTGCATTCAGTGCATTCGGGCAACATATCAAACGACACATCCGCTGCAGGCTCTGCAAAATATGGCGACGGCGGAGAAAAACTTATCTTGCCTCTTCCGTGTAAGGAAGGTTCCAGGACGCGAAGGAATGAGCAATTAAGTTGCGCTGATGGATCTCTTTTTCAACAGTCGAGCAAACAATTAATTTGTCAGTGGTAGCTGAAAAATGCAATCGCAATTCTGCAGTCGACACCACCTCGGGCTGCATATTCAGACGTTCCCCATTAATTTCTTCGACAGAAGTTTTCTTGGGCTCAGATCTTTTCCGTGTCTCCAAGGACCTTCCCAATTACAAGATTTTAGTGGTACGTCACTTGCGCTCGAAGGCCATGTGACGCGAGGAGGTCTGGCAGTTTCATTTCCTTTCATTTTGTAAAAACGACGAAAATGGCTGTTACTTGCGGGTAATCTCCACAAAGTTTGTATGCCAGGACCACGCCGCCGCCGCCCGGTTATCCGTTCGGCGAGTAATTTTCGAAAAGGTGGAAGGTGGTTGGATGAAAATCCTGGTTTTGGATGTGAATCGTCCACGAGGGACATCCAATGGAGAATTTTATGATTCTCAGTTTACGACTTAAGTACGTGTGAGACTTGAGGAAGTTTTTGAAGAAAATTAGAGGGTTGCATTTATGTGAGAACTGCACTTAATTTACGATTCTTCTTCTAAATATTTTACGATTCCGAGAAGCTGGGTAAATGGTTTAATTTATTTCAGCACACTTTAGAGAGCGACGTGTTTACACGAGCACACGGTTTTGAACTATGGCGGCTCTTTCAAAATTATTGAGATAATTACATTTTGAAGTCTCTAACATGTTGTAAAGTCTTTAAATCATGGAAAATAATATTGTAAAGTGGGTGGGTACATGCCTTATCTAATTATGCTTTCAACTTTTCATTTAGAAAAGCTGCTTGAAAAATCCTTGAAATGAATAAATTAAAGGTAAACGTCTTTTTCGACTACAGGTACTTTTCATATTTATAAAGTTTTATTTGGAAGAGTAAGCGCTCATACAATTTTTTTCTGTATTCATCTTTTTTAATCCAAAATGAACTTTTTTATAAGGTTTCATTAAAATTCGTGAGCACCCAAACACAATTTGTAGCTAAAAATCAATTATTCCTAATTCTTTGTTTGCTTTGGTGCGATTATGGAGTTAGTTAGCAAGTTTTTTTGCATTTTCTTAAATTTTCGTTAAACTTTTAATAGTTTATATCCAGAAATTTAATAAGGGCTAGTTTATCATTGTTAAAATAAGTTTGTTTGTTAAATTAAATTGTCTTTATAATCGAATTGACTATGTGATTGAAAATAAGACAGTTGTTTTACCTTGTCTGTTTATATTTAATGTTTGCCAATAGACTGAATAAGAATTTGTTCTTACAGAATTGTTTTTTATCTGAAGTTAGACATGCTTTTTTTATGTAAATCTTCAAATTGTTATCTGATTCGACCTATTTTTGATGCTATATATTTCAAATCTTTCTTTTGGGTTATTCATGATAAAATTTACAATCAAAAGAAAATTTAATTCGTTCTAGATAGACGAAAAAAGAACGGCATAAGTACTATACATCAACTTTTTTTAATTAGTCACTGAAATACAGAATAAATAGTATTCTTCTGAAAAAAAGTTTGATTATGAAAAGTCCTTTTTATTTTGCAAAATTACGCCTTCTATGGGATGGTTAAATTATTAATTTTGTGTTTGCAAGAGAGCGTTTCATATTTCGTAAAATCAGCACTCCTTGAAAAAGGTAAAACTTTAGCTATGAAAACGCTGATAGCGATTTCAATGTCTCTAATTCAATGACTTGCATTTTACAACAAATAAGGGTTTTAATGAGGATGAGCAAATTAACAAAATAGTTAAAGAACATTTTATCATCTTCCACCTCTAAATCGTTATTAAAATATTGATGCGTTCCTTTGGTGAGTCGTTGAACTAAATAAAGTTTCTTATAGACAATTTTTTAATTGACAAATAAATTTGTTCATCGAAAAAATTAATGAACTTGGTTTTAATTTTAAATATGTAGCTATTATTTTATCCATTTCTTAATGCGGCAGATAGAATGGGACTGCTATTTGTCAGTTCATTTTTGATAACTAGACTGAAAAATAAATTTCCCTCACAACGAATTTGATTTTTTATCTAAAAAATATAGTTATTGAAAAAATCATCAAAAAAAAAATCATCTAATCATTTGCCGTCACTGATTCCGTCCGATGGTTTGAAATTCAAATTAACCTTAGCGAGTATAGTTAATGTTACTTTGTTGTAAGCTAAAGTGCCAGTGTAAATTAATGTTTATGGAGTTATTAGTTACAGAATTAAATTTTTTACAAAAGTTCAATGCTCTCCTCTCATACATTTTGTATACACATATCCCAGAAAGGATAAAACCAAGCAAACCGTATTTGGTTAGAAAATGTTAGTCTACTATAAGCAAATTTTTTTTCTTCACCGAAGTATGTATATAGATTACAAAACGTAAATATTGCAGATGTTGGAGATAAATGCATTTTATGCTGATTAAATAAAAAGATTCTTAGGAATAAATCATGAAAATATCCATTTCATATAAGCTCTGCGCTTTTCAGTCTAGTCAAGGTGATAGATTCCCTTTTATCTCAGCCGGAATAAGCAGACTAGAATATTGCATAAAAGACTGGGAGCACACATAATGCTTGACTACATATTGGAATCAATAAGAATCCTGAAAAGCATATCGGAAAAATAATATCTCGTGGGAAAGCATGGGTCTTCGAACAAAAGTAAATCGATATTTGGTTTTTCCGACATAGAGAACAGCATTAAAATGCCTTTGGTCTCGGAATGATTCAAACTGACGCATGTAAATCGGAATGGGAGTGGAATCATTCGCAATTCCCTCTTTGACTAAGCTTTGATAAAGGCGGGCAGAGGTCTTGTCTTAATTACGATTTTCTATATAAAATTGAATAAAATTTTAAGTGCTCCTATAATCGTAGAAATGCAAATAAAGTGCACGAAACATGCTCGTCATTTTGCAATAAAACATTGAACGAAAGGGCCATTATGCTTCGGTGAATACGAAAGGGTTCCGATTTTAGGTCAAGCCGAGTACTTGGTGCCGCCATTCCGGTCTGGAAATTCGTCTGGGCGAGTGTGTCCCAAGTACCTTTTCTACTCGTAAAAAAAGTTATTAATTCCGTTTATTTCGCAAGGAAAAATTACAGGGAGTCCAAGAGGTGGTGAAATAATTTCATTAAAAACGCATGTCTTCCAAAATGTCGCAAATGCACCTGCCGCCCGGTCTTGCAGCCATGTTCAAACAAATGTGACCAAGTGTAACGACTATTTTAACCAGCATTTCGCGTTCATTACTCCTGCCTTTGGTTCTGGTGAACATTTTCGAAGTAGCCGCAATTCATCGACAAACAAAATTCCAACTGCGGACGCACACCCACTGGAAGGAGGTCAAGGAGAAACCCACTCAGACCGAAATGGTTTTGTCATACTTTAGTGTTTATTTATCTTCCAAATGCCATTTGCCTGCTGAAAGGACTGGCAACCAATCTCAGGATTTGCGGCTGCCGACTGAGCCCACAATTCTGTCATTTAGCAGAAATTGTTTTGGCCGTATGTCGTCACAGTTAAATAAATTAAAGAAATTAGAACTGAATTTTCAGCCATCCGATCCAGTTGAAACCTCTAAGGTTCTTCGTGCATTGGTATTAGAATCCATAGAAATTTAACTTACTCTACAGACTATAATTAGAAATTGCATGTTCGCATTTTAATGAAAATTCTTTTAATTTAAAATTTGATAGCGCGTTATTAGTTCCAACTATCGGCACATGTACCTATATTGTGGATTTTGGCAAAATTTGATTTAGGTTTTCAGTTCGTAGTTTATTACCTTGATAGGAATGTACATATAACAAAATAAAACCACATTGAAAAGGACGGACGCCTTTAACTTTAAAACAGATTTATATTTTTAGAATCTTTTCTGGTACTTGTACTTATTAGTCAAACAAATGAGTTAGGACCTAAACATTTTGAATTTCTGTGTCAAATAAAAATTGTATATTTTCAGTGCAATTTCGTATCATACTGCTACTAATTTAAATTCTCCATTCCGGAATTTCAAAACGTTGTATTGTAAATATTTCAAATGTTTTGACCCAAGTCTCCAATATGCTTCTTTTCAAGGTTTTTAATGTTTTAAGACTCATTAAAGCATTTTTATATTTTATTACCTAACTTTTTGCTGCATTTTGTGTGATTTTAATTTAAAAAAAAACTACCTAAAAGCTCACTAATTTAAAAAACTAAACTTCAAATTATTAAAAACTAGAGGTCTAACTATTGTGAATATTTTTAAAATTCATTGTGCACAACGCTTGATGCAATAAGTTATAATTATAGTACATAATAATAAAACAATAACAAAATAAACAATGCCCACGGATTTAAATAGAAAACCTCTATTCATAATTATCAGGGAAAGAAAATAAACATAAATATAGTATCTATGTATTTACATATTTATATTAAAATCAGGTTGCAGCTTTCACCTTTCACGGAAATAATAACGAACAAAATGTAATGCTTATACATAACACAAATTTGAACTTTATTATTGGGGCTAAGTGAATATTATATCGTCAGAATTCATACGAACTAAATTCGCATTATTTTCGATGCATTGCACAAGGAGCTTTAAAGTCGGCGTAATTCTATTTCTTTGTGCAAAATAATTTTTTACTTTAACCACCGTCTACTTTAATCCAGTAGGCGGAGGGTCGTTCCTGAAAAACGTCGGATGAATTTATCTAGGACAAAAAGTAAAAGGGACGAAGGAAACACTTCTCCCAAAGTCCGCAAAGGATTATAGCAATAAAGTGATGTCGCTGATAGCACCACAAAGAAGACCACAGGACTAATTTTGCATTAATTGGAATAAATTGTGCAAATCTGAGAGCGCTTTCATCTCGTAAATAATCTCACGCCTGAGAGGTGTGAAAAATGCTTCTAGGAAAACTGGTAAACAAGAACTCTTCCAGCAATTTGCGCTAATTAAAGAGGTTTTGCAAGTCCTCATTCTGCCTCTCAAAAACATACGCACACTATCTATGTACATGTATATTCAGGGTGCGTTCGGAACATAATCCGGGTGCAAGTAAAACGTTTTTAAGATGTGATACTACTTGAAAAGAACACGTCCCCTTTTGATTTATGAGATTTTCGAATCGAGCAGACGAGTCTTGAAATTCGCTGTGCGTGACTTTATGTTACGGTAACGTGGCGAAAGAAATTTGCCTTTTTTAAGAGTGAAAAATGTTTCCCCAGCGCAGAGAGCCTGGAATGTCTCGTCATTTCACTTGATTTACATTTTTGCAGGATATTTAACAGTGGTAGCTTTAACCATGGAAAATATTCAGTTGCACCTTATCTCAAAATGGAGTGATTCAGTATAAACTTGGCATAAATTGATTGGAAATTGATTGAATTTGGTAATATATTTATTAAATTTATCTATTGTGTAAACTAATCAGATCCTTAATATTGAGTAAAAATAAATTGTGTTTGCAGTCTAAGCAATTTCAATAAGAATTCTTGAAAGAAATCATTCGATTTATCGACCCACGGATCGACTAATAAGTTTTGTATTTATTCATTTCATAAAACAAAATTTCGCAAACTCATGTACAGCATTCTTCACTTGATAGTCTACAGTTGCCGATCTTGAACATAAAATAATTTTAACAGGATTTTCACTTATGAATATAATAAGACAGTCAATAATAGTTTTGGCCGTTTTTGAGAAGTGTGTTTAAATAGTTCGACATTTTCGAATTAATTATAATCCCCTTCATTTAAAAATGTATGGAAAAGGTTATAGAAAAAGTAGATCTCAGTTTGTTGGTATGGAAATTATGTTGCAGCATTAACAAAATATCAGCTCTAGGGAATTTATATTAAATTAAGAAATAAAATACCAGATACTACAAAGTCCATTTATTTATTTTTTTCAAAAAACGATTTTTGCCTGGGAAATATCAGGCACAATTTTGCAGTTTAAAAATATTCCTGCTTTTTCAAATTTTAAAAATGAGATTTATTTCTATTTTATTACCCACAATTTCAGTTTTTTTCTACCTAACATGTAAAAATAGCTCGTACATACCTACAAGGAACTTATTCATCTACTAGTGTTAGGGAACATACATACCTCAATTTTTGTTTTATTTTAAAGTTTTATTAATTTTATTATTAAAAAAAAAAACAAACCCTTCCCGTCATGCAGAAAATATTTATAATAAATTAGCTTGGGGTTTGTGATTCAGTTTAACGTAAAAACAAAAACAATGAAGAATAAAGTTCACGCTATGAGCAAGCAAGTTACACTTAATTGCAGCAACCATTATTAAAAAGCGCACCACTATACAAATATTAGGGCTAACAAACATGCAAGGGTTTCATTTAAAATTAAAGGTGGGGCCGGCGGATGGGGCTGCAAGAACCACCTAGACTTGCTCACTTTATAAGGGCGAATCTTCTGTTTTATGTGCAAACACCGCCGACGTCAGAGACACTAAATATCTCGGGCCCCAGAGTAGTTGGGGCAGGAATTTAATTTTAATCAGTGACGGAAGAAGTATCCGTGTTCCCGCATCAGGGAGCAAAGGGCTGAGAGCATCTTCTATAGAACTTATTAGGTTCATAAGCTGTGCCAATATTCACATATATATTTTTTGCCTCACATCCCTCGTAGGGTCTTGGCAAATATTTTTTTTACACTTGAGCGTGGAACTTGCCATCAGGAAGGTACTTCATCTGCTCCAGATTCGAACGAAGTATCTCGGATGAAAAGCGGAATGTAGTCGCAGTGATAAGATTATCTGCAAGCGTAGTGTGCCAACACCCTTGCTCTGGTGGAGCTCTAAAATGTTTATATTAATAAGGAAATTTAATATCCATCAGAAAACCCTCTCTTACTGATAGCTATTTTTGGATCATATTCTGCAGCTTCTGTTAATAATTGAAAATTGTACCCGATAGATAAGTAGGGATTTAAATTGAATTACTACTTGTGCTATATTGCAGTCAGCGTTAATAATTAAAATACAGTGTAAGCGATACCCAACACTAAATCGCGTTCTTGAGTGTGATTCAAACCATAGTCAAAAGGGAAACCGAGAGCTGAAATATTATTTCTTCCCTTCACGAGAAATGCTGATGGTATAAAGGAGATTAAAGGTAAATAAGTATGCCAGAAATAGAGTTAGCATATTGTGATTATGCTGCGAAAGTTCACCCGGGGTACCTACCTCGAACGTGTTTGCGCACCAAAATTGATTTCTTCCACAACCCCAGCAGTTAAATTCTGAGCAGACAGAGAAATAAAATTACTGCAGTTTTAACAAGAAATGCACTCGCCGATGAAATGAATGGTTTCGGTGTACTTAATTAAAGTGCCGAGGTTTAATTAATCTAAACTGTTAGCACTTTTGCCAATGACATTACCTCAAAAAAACATTTCTTTGAGAAGTATTTTACAAGCGCGGAGTCGGATACTGGAGAGGGCCCTAGGCGTTTTACGTTTTGTGCTAGAGAAGTTTTGCTTTGAACATTTTTAGCTCAAACTAAATGTTTTACAAGTATGTAGCCAATTTAAGTTAGGTATGACATTATCAATGTATGGTAAAATTTCCAAATATGTACCATACACATATATTCTTCATTTCCGAAGATATTGCTTAAATTTTAGTGCAAAAGTTCACTTTAACCTTTAATCTGGAATTTCTGAAGATAGAGTTTTGAAGCATAGTAGTTCAAAAATATGCAAAACTTTCTTGTCTCTAGTTTTAGGATCAGCAGGGTGATTATAAAAAAAAGTATATATTTAGTTATTGAAACAAATATGGTTTAAATAAATAAGACTTCGAAGTAAATTTAAGGGTGTTAAAATGTTTCGGTTATGTCTCACTGTGAGGATTGCTGTTAAGCTGTAAGACATACATATATGGCTGCCTTTTGTTTTTAAGCACAGATATTTAATACTATTAAATACATTTTTCTTTGTTGATTAGTTAACACACTCAGAGAAATATTCTGAACTACTATAATATATTTTGTTGTCTAAAATATTTCGGTTTCGTTTGTATATGATTTGGTTTTTTCTTTTCCGAAGAGAACTTCTACGGTTACTGGGATGAAATATTTGTTTCCACAAACAGAATATTTATTGCTATAAACATGTTACGTTTAGATTCGAATAAAACTGTTATTGTGGTAACTACATAGTTCGGAATGGAAGCATACCATAATGCAAGCTGTACAGATTTTCTGGAAAGTAAGAATGCATACCTCTTAATTATGAAACTTCATAAGACATTTACATGTATACACGTCCCTGGAAGGAAGCAATTAAAGCTTTTAGGTGTGCTCACCCCTATCTTCCTGGGAAGTAACGCGGTATGCAAACCTCTTCATTGGACACAGGAAGCAATGGGAATTTTCCGACAGATTCCTCAATTTCCTTCGAGGGAATCAAACCCTCAAATGTACATATCTTTTAATAAGGCTTACTAAGGGGTCATGCTGACCCCTTCCAGTTTATTTTAAATTTATTCTCTCAAAGAAAATTCGTATTTTGTGAAAATATCCTTATTTATATCTTATAGAGGTCCATAAAGATATTTTGAAATAATTTGACATGAGTTTCCGTAGAGTAAATAAATTTAATTTCTATCAACCATGTTGGTCAATATGTAGGACACTGAAAGAAATGTTTATTTAATATTTGCATGACTTCAAAAAACTCCTGCACTTGATCTTTGCAGTCTAAAAACTAAAACGAGAACGATGTAAGCGTCGAGTTTCATGTTGTCAGAAAAAATTAAAAGGATGTGAAAAGCAGAAAATACCGAAAAGCATTAGCACTGCTTCCAACGAGTGAACAAGCGATTAATTTGGAAGCAATAGAAACTGATTCCACATTCATCTCCTAGGAAGGCCTGACCAAATTTTCCACCGGGTAATAATAAATGTTGTCGGAGACAATATTCGGTACGTGCAAATAAAATAGTTTGTTGCACGGGTTGAATTTGGAGTGTGTTCTGTCACAGTAAATAAGTTCGTCAGACATCTGCACAGAAGACAAATATTTGGTTGAATTATCATTAGTTTGTCAACCAAATATTAATTCATGTTTCTTTAATTTTCAATACACTTCCAAAAGTAATTAAATACCATTTCTAATTTACGATAAATAAAATATATTTGTTTGCGGAAATGGGATTTTATCTTGCACCCACAAATTTAAGACAGTCAGTAACAATTTTTAATGGCTTTAACTAACTTTTATTTTCAGTGAACTAATATAAAGTATAGTTCCAGATTTTATTATTTTCTCAGCGGCACTTTCTCCTTTTATACCTACGTTTAGGATGACTTTTAATTTGGATAAAAATATATCATGCAGATATAAGTTTTTTTTATTTTTCTTTGTCGAACTATGAACTTAAAGTTAAAATGTTAATTTTGAAAGTATAAATAGGAACACGTAGAATTGATATACCTTCTTTGATGTTTCAAAATTGAATCCCTGAAATGCTCTTAAAAATGGAAATTTTGTCTCATAACGAATTCTTTCATGGGACAAACTTCGATTGTCTTAATAAATATTCATGGCTTATTTGAAGTTTTCGAAATTATGCAATCTGATGTCGTCCCTAATGAAGCTTATCTCTGCTGTAATTACTTATCGACCTGTCAGTAGCACAGTCATCGAAAAAATTCATTCGAAAACAGAAACTGTTTTCTTTGGAGCGAAAGATCTTTCTCGCGTTACTAGTAATAGTATTATATAAAAACAAGTATCGAACAATTAACCTTGAAAATGATTACAGAGTGCCTATCACTAAGGTGGAGGACTGAAAAAAAGAATCCTCGAGAAGTGGAGCCCTCAAGCGTCAGCACTTACTTGAACTAAGTAGGAGCACGTGGCGAGGTTCCCAGGACTGGAAGCCCACTGCTACAACATTATCGTAATTATATCTCGAAATGCGATTAACACCATCGTCGGGTTCGTTAGCGTGCGAGTCCTGGAACCTGGCCGTAAGTGGGCCGGGACGTCAACCCACTTTCTGGGTATCCTGCCGACATCGAGACCGGAGAAATCCTGTAAATATTTACTGCAATGCATTTCTGCTGTTTCATGCCTTTCAAAATTAGTGCACCAGCAGCCCCGTGAATAATGCATGAGATAATTCTGCGGCACAAATGGTCTGTGCCAAAATCAGTTTAACTGGCACTGAATTAATCACCCGTCCCCGCACCGGCCCACTGCGATAGGGCCGGAGATGACTAATGCAGGGTCCTGCAATTAAGGTGTTCTGGGCTAATGCAAACGCAATTTGTAACGAAGGAATAGGGCGAAGTGATCTTTTTATTAGTCCTTTGCTGACGTCGTCGGCAGGACTATCGATTAAGGCCAAGTGACAAATCACAAGGTGGCTGCCGTTGAGGAAGTCAATCTCGGCCATTCTGGAGGTAAATGGAGAAACTTTGAAAATTCTCAAACAAACAAGCAAATAAAAAAATTTCCATAATTACGCCCGGTGATGGACTGTGGGTCCCGTCCGCAGTGGGAGGGGGCAAAGGGCGGAATCAGCCACCCTTCGGCGATGTTTTCATTAGGGCGCAACTCCTCAGCGTCTTATTACTAGGGGAGTATTTGCATAAATGACACTTAAAAGGTGGCACGAATGCAAATACCAGAAAATTTAAGGACATTTGCATAACGAAGGTTTCTGCCCTCCCTGCCACTTGATGCGTGCTAAAACGCTATATTCTATGGAACTTTTTTTTAGAAAAATTCTTAATATGAAGTCGCAAACGTAATACATTACCCACATTCAAATTGTTGTTTAATTAAATATTATTATTAATTATTTTTCAGATTTCAGCAAGGACTAAGCTCAAAATATACTAATATACGATATAACTCGTTGAAGTTCGATTTGGAGTTATAAATATTGATATTTTAACTAATATTTTACATGCTAATTATTAGTAGTACGGTTTTGATGTTAAGAGATAATTCTATAGTTGGCTTGGCATATGAAATATTGACAAAACAAATAAAAATGATGATTAATTTTTCACTTATATTTCACCATAATTCTATAACGTTTTACATATGCACATATGTATATGGTTTAAAAATAAAACAAAAATAATGTGTAAACATATCAATAAAGCCGATTGTGTTGCTTCGCTTTTAAATTTTAATTTCACATTTCGGGCCCCGTTTTCAATACAAATAAAATTATTTTCATAATTCTTTGAACTGGCCATGGTGGTCGGCAAAAGGCTCTTAATTGGGACAAATATCAAATCGATAGCTTATTTATGTAGTTCCTGAGATAAACAGCCATGACAGACAGACGATTTCAGTATTTAATATTTTTAACATACTGTTTTTTTCGCGCTTTTCTGTGACGTGCTTTATGTTTTTTATTTATTTACTTATTGCTATTTTTGTTATTTTCAATAAAAATTCTATCAAACCCACAACCTCGGAAGGGTAGATACATATACTTTCATTCAAACCGCCCAGTCAACTATGGTATGCCTGTGAAATCTTTCTAAGCATCACATGATGTCATGGTTTTATTTCACTCACTTTTTAGAAATAGTGGAAGAATAAAAGTAATTCGTTACGTTTACTGATGAATAGAGATTGCTGTGATTACACTTCAAAAAAAAGCTAAACGTATTGGTACAAGAACATTAGTAAAATAATTATCCTATTTTGTTTTATTATTTTATAATACTTTTGTTCATGTGCATAGTCAAGCACACTATTCTGCAATATTTCAACGATTTATGTTTTTTCATATTCGTAAGTTTCATTATATACAGTAATATGTAGTTGCTGCAATTATTTCAGTTTGACCAAAAACACATCCTCACATTTTTCTTAAAGCACACTTTAGACATAAGCAAGGAAGGACACTATCGCACTCTTGGAAAAGTCCATGAAAATTGTTTATCCTGAGAACCACAAGATTCAGTCACATGAAAATAAAGAGATATCCGCTCCTTGGAAAATGCCACACTTGTCTAATTGTTTTTCCTCAAATCGATACGAGCCTTTGACAAATATCTGATTTTGTTGGGCTGGCTGCTGGTTGGCAAACACGTGGCATCTGGCTGCGAACAATTCCTGGGAGTCCCGTCTCTTCCTCGTCGTTCGTCATTGGCGGAAAATCTTTTCACATGTAATGTTTGTCAGCGGAATTGCGCCGCGATGTTTATCTGTTTCAGTGCAAATGAACGCGACAAGACAAATTCGATGATTTTGCTGTCGAATTACAGGGATAGGAAAATAGTGGAAAACAATTTGTTAAAGACACACGGGAACCGATGGAGCGAATGCCAATAGATTTAATGGGAATCGCAGCAGGTAAATTTGTTTTGATGAGGGTTGGCAGAAGTTTCAAGTCTTTACCAACATTTTCTAGACTTCAAAACAGCTCACTACTTATACAATATAAGACTTCCATCTATATCTACATAAGATACTGAGGTTTTACTAATCTGAAGAATAGTTGCTATTGATAAAACATTCCTGTGTATAAATCTTAAAAAGTCAGATAAAAATCATAATGTAAAAAACTAAAAAACACTCTTTTACGAGTAGTTAGAGCACTACTAATATTAAAAGCAATATTATTGTGTCAAAATATCTCCTTGGCCTTTATTATTGAGAACTTTGAAGATTAAAAATTAGAAGGGTGTAAGGAAATGGATCTAAGAAAGCATGTGTACCTAAATATTATGTAACGACTATGTAATCTTGTACTATATATGTAAGTAGCTCTAAAATGAAATTCAAATTGCAATTTCATTTTGTTTGATTGGAAAATTTAATTTCTAGTTACCAGATTCTAGGAAAAATGTTTTGGAAATAAATAAACAAAGTTACACTATAAGTTTCAAAACAGCTGAATTAAAAATTGGAGACAATTTCTGTCTAAGAATAATCACTAAGCTAATTTGAAATAAAATTGAATGAACAAGAAAATCTCAATGATAAACGAGTTATACAGCTCGGCTCTATCAGATCTAAATATTTTGTAATTTAATTAATTAACTCTACTTTCATAAACGGGAGAAATATGATTAGTCGAATTTCTACAAACATCAAAAAGGTTTGACTTGTATTGGGCTAACAATAATCTTAAAATAATCATCATTTATTTGATTAAATGCTGTGCAAAAATTGGAGTAGTTGTAAAATTAATTTGATGTTCAGTTTAATCATTACCCCATCCATCATGGCCAAACATTAAAAAATGGCGAGGCGAATTTACAAATTGTAATTAATTTTTATCGCATTTGTTTAGGGAAACGTATGCCAAATCAAAGTAAATTGTATTAACCTAATATAATTAAATGAGGCAAATGATGAATTCCAATATGTTAACTTGTACCACCAAGCAAGCTGTTTGCCTGGTGCTTGTACCCAAAAATAAGGACGACGGGATGTTGAATTTGTTTCAAAAGTAAATTAGCACCCTCTTCCATTATCATGTCATATTCATGCCTGATTTATTCCAGTTCCTTCTTTGATAAAAATCAATACCTGTGAATTTCCCCCAATAAATTTCTGAATCTTGTTACCTGCAGAAAATCTGATTCGATTCTGAAGGGTGAGTTCACTGAGATTAAATGTGAATTCATCACCCATACCCACCAAAATACTCCCTCCCTCTTGTCAAATACACATCTATCTTTCGTGAAAATGTTGACATTAATTCTGTTTTGACAGAGCTCACAAGATGCTATTTGAATCAAAAAAGCATATCTACCATGGTTTCAGGCAAGTAATCGGATTCTGGGGGTAAAATACAGGTGAATACAAAAAATGTAAATGTCTTATGCACTCAATTTTTAGATGAAAAGTTTTCGCCTTCCTGCTTAGTACGTACTAGCTGCTGACATTCATCAAAAAGTTTCCGCAAATTTGTTTTTCCGGATTTTTATTATGGTGATATGTCGTTTAAAAGATCAAAGAGCAACTGATGAAATTTACATCGTGGTGAATGTTTCCATTTATATTGTAGGTAGACCGTGTAAACTTTATTTTAAAGAAATCGTGCCGCCAATCGGAAAAGAGTGGTTTTCAGCAAAACGCGCTTAAATTTTAGAGTGTTTGAATATCTCCTAATCACACACATGTTCTATATGTTTGTGCTAAGATTTTCGTAGTATACATTTATTGGTAATCAATTATCTTTAAGTAAAACGAAAATACTATTTAGTAAAATATGATTAAGATATAGTGCAATTAAATCTGTATAACTTATTCTGTACAAACTTTGTTTGTTTTTTCATTATTCAAGACTTCAAGAACAATAGTTGCATTATTATGGTAAATTTTGATGAGAAATAGTTACCACAAGAGGCGCTTATAGTTTTACTAATCCTTTATGTGTTTTTTTAAGAAAAAACATTTCAGCATTCCTCCAAAATAAACGAAATACTTTACATTTTTATATTCTCATGAGTGTGTTCTGTTCACTAGTTGCTATTGTTCTTAAAACGAGGACTATTTAGTCAATTTAATAAAAGAAAGTCGCGCAGCCTTTTGCCCAAGGCAATCTCTAGGTTCTAGGCACACCCAAACCCACCCGCATAGTCACAGCGGCAGTTACATTATAACTTCCGACCATCCTGTCCTTCATATTCAGCCGTGTCCTTTTTGACCTAACATTCTTGGCTCTCATATTCCTGTGTCCCTTTCGACCTAACATTCCTGTGAAACAAAAAATATATTATAAAGTAGTTGTGTGCCTTCGGCCTTTTTACTACTTCGTGCTGTGAAGCATTTGCACTTTTTGTCTTTCGTCGTTTGGCCTGCTAATTAAAACCAGGTCATTATGCTTCGGGCAAAAACGCTTTCGTGCAAGGAGCCACTTTAACATTGCACGAAAAGTGGACTAACTTACAACTTAACAAAATTTCCGGAATTCTCAGGGGACGTGTAATATTAATTAGCTGTTAAGTGGATAAAAAATAAAATCATTAGTTTAGGCAGCTTCCTTTGGATTTACGCGTTTGGAGGACAAAATTTCGGAAAATCAGATATCCGAATTCTCAGCGGTTCCTCTGAATCTCAGTCTAATTTATAGGTTAATAAAACCCTCTCCCCTTGGAAAATTTATGCTAATTTATTGTTTGTTTATTGCTTTCTTTTCCAGTTTAATGCATGCAAATGGCACTTAAGTCTCGCAAAGCGTCGGCTCTTTGCTATCTTAACGTCTCCTTACTATTCAAAGCTTCAAGTCTTCCGTTCAAAAATAAACGCGCTGCGGATGAACTTAAAAGTTTCGCTTATTTTGTGAAAAATCGTAACGCCGAATGACCTTCTCTCCTCGTTTATAGTGATGTCCTGAAAATTCATTAAGTTTGTAGTGGAGAAAGTGCTCAAATATGTACTTTTAATTAAAACCTTCTAGGATTTCGATAATATTATATAATTAAATATTAACAATCTACAAAATTATGCAACTTACGAAGTTTGCTTCTAGTATATATGAGTCGTTTATTTTGAAAGTGGCCTAAATCCATTTTCCAAGAAGCTAGCTATTTATATAATTACATTTTTACGTTATCTTTACATTTTGCAGCAAATTGTACAATATTTTTTTAAAATCATTAAGATTAACAACTATTAGTTGATTAATAAAATGACCAATTATTTATTATGAAAATGCAAACCCTTAAATATCTCGATTTTAACATAAATGGAATTAGGCCACTTTCAAAATGAACGGCTCATATAAGTATACATACATAGATACTATATGTTATACTTTTATCCCAAACATTAATTAATGTATTTACATCATAAATATTACCATGTAAACAATTTATGTCTCTGAAATTTTAAATTTCAAAAGAGTACCTATGACTTCCATGACATTTATTTTGATTATTTTACAGGCATTCATATTTGAAATCACCGGTAGATGAACAAATTTGATCAGCAGTTAGCATAGAAACAGAACATTTTATTTTTTTGTAGCTCTTTACCTAATCGTTTCATTTCTTAAGAAACCCTTGTTATTTGTTTCGTTAAAGATATTATGCGACAAAGTAATTAGCCGCGAGGTTCATCTTTGATGAATTCATAACATTTCGTTAAGCAATTTAATTTAGATTCTTTAATCAAAATATGAAATTTCAGTCGTGCTGAAAGAATGAGATTTTATTTGATTGGGAGAAAAAATGTTCCTACTTGTTATAAAAGAAATTGACCCTTAAGAAATTTAATAAAGATTGAAATACATTTTCCAAACGAAAAAATAACATCTATTTCTTACTTATCAAAATATTATAATAGACAGGTGAAATTCTAATGACCTCTGAAAACTTTGAACTCAAATTATTTTAGAATTAATTCTATTAATTTTAAACTGTTTTACATTGAAAGTTAAAATTGTGTAAAGACACAGCAACCAGCCCGAATATATCCGTAAAATAAAATAGAGAATTTATGAGGCACTAAATGGGGGTGGGATTTCGAAAAACATTAGTGCGAATGCGTAAGAATATCCTAATTGCTGCTGTTAGGTTAAGTGTCTTTGCTAATTTTTCTTTTTGCTTAAACATAAATTTGTAAAACGTAATATTATTAAAAGCTTTCCAAAAGGGACAGTTTGCTTTTTATGGCGATAATTTTACTCATATTCTCCACATGTTACTGTGGGCACAGGCGCAATAATAATGAAGATAAATAATTACGTCCGGGTTGGGCGGGCTGCAATGAACACCCGAAAGTTAATTATTTTACCCCCAAGGGCTCGTATAAATCTGATTCTTAATTGTGGTTTACTGCGAACACTAGACTCATTCCAGAGCTTGTATTCATGTGTATGGGAAAATCTTTACTTATTTGGGAGAGTGTTCGGACTGATTGATTAAGTAATTTCTTCCTGCTTTTGACACACTCTATTCGGAAATGTTTACTGTTTCGAGAAAAACTTAATTGAAGAGGATTTTCTCCGTTCGTGTTCATTTGTGTCAATACGGAAGATCCTCAACTTGAATACACAGCTGATATCTCATACGTAACCCAATGCATCCTACATAATTTGTCCTGTCGCATGTGATTTATGTTTATGTAAATGCATTGCGTTTATGGACGTGAACTAATCAATTGGAACTGAATTGTTTTGTGTTGGTAGATGTTCCTTTAAAAGGATGATATCTGCACAACTGTAACATAATTAAATACAAAGATTCAAGTTTTAATAACTTTTATGATTTATATGTTTTTTATAGTCATGGAGAAAAAACGATTATGTGATAATTTTTTTCACCGTCGTGCATTACTTTTAATGACTGGATATGATCTACCATTCATAATTATATTCATGAAATATATATTTCTACATGCATAGAAAGATATAAATAATATCAGATTTCTACAACAAAACCATTGCAAAAACAAATATCGATCAATATATTCAAATTATTATTATTACACACTAAGAAATTTTTGCGGTGAAATTTAATTAGGCAAGCTTTAGTAAATTTATTTTAGCTCAGTCAATACATCCGTTGAATTCCGGAAAAATAATTCGTTTAAATTATAATTCCTGCAAAAGTATCCTGATATTTTAATATCATTAGTTTTTAACTACAGTTCTAGTGAAATTTGGGAGTGGGTTTATCAGTTGCGACATATGTATGTATATATTGATTTTTTCCGTGCAATCTACTTACATTAGAACAAATATATGTATTCCTGGAATTTTACTTGATTGCACAACTTTTCAGTACACGTTTAAATTTCATAATTGGCCTATGTGATTCAATTTTGTACTCTTTCTAACATTTTGCAGTGTCGATTACATAACCTATGTATGAATACAAATGTGATCCAATTAATTTATTTTAATTAATTGTTTACAATAGCTATCGTTAAAAATAAGAATGTTGTTGATGTACCTATAATAGCCATAATAATTTGCAAACTAAAATATAAAAAATATAAATACAGGAAATAACCACAATAAAATTATACTTAGTGATTCGCTTTTCATTTGATTTTGTATTACTTATCTCGTAATTGTTAATCAACTCTACTTGAGAAAAAGTTTATAGTGTATTTTTTAATTTAGGATCTATAATATAATACAGTTTTTGAATTAAATTCTCTCTGCCTACTCACAGTAATAAATTTGTCTAGTAATGTGATTACTATCATAAGAGATAATATAATAATCAATCATATAAAACATTATTATATCCTGAAAATACCGTATTGATAAATATTAGACTATAACGAAATCTTTAAAAATTACTAATAAGTTCACAAATAATAAAACAAAAATAATTAAAGCAAATTCGAACATGCTCATGGAATTTTGTTAAAGAACCATTTGATTATTACATTTACATAATTGCGAATAGTTTAAGAACTTTAATTCAAATTTTAGAACCCTCGAACTGACTAATTTAATGTGATTAATTAGCGGAAGGGCGCCTACGAGTTCCTTAATCTAGTGCACTGGCGCAAAATCGATGCTGCTCACTTTGAGCATATTAACGTCTGTGCACTGAGCCATGGAAAGCAAACAAATTAAGAGCAAACGAAAATATGTAGGTACCGGCGACTGCCGATATCCAAAAAGGTCTCAAATGCTGTTCGAGTGGATTTGCATATTTAAGGAATTTTCCCTTTTAAGCGGAAACTCGGAACACGTTTGGGCAATTATCAACTCGAAGGAAAAATAGCGTATCCGGGAAATTATGCTCCGGCTAAAAGGAAGGAAATCACGTCGTCGTAATCATTTATTAAAGCACTTCGCTCGACTACGAGATAAAGAGTACGCAGTTCAGAACTCAAAAGCTAATTACGTTTAATATTAGATAG
Organism: Tolmerus cingulatus; assembly: GCA_959613345.1. Taxonomy (NCBI): domain Eukaryota; kingdom Metazoa; phylum Arthropoda; class Insecta; order Diptera; family Asilidae; genus Tolmerus; species Tolmerus cingulatus. Next base: position 17,976,034 of record OY390708.1, on the reverse strand, counting down.
CTAATTGCATATGAAAGGCAGATGCAAGCAGTTTCTGCGCGAAGATGAAATTTTCAGTTAATTATTAATATTTCATTGGGCAAATATTTAATGGAGCGAAATGCAACCACCTCAATAAGTTCCGAAGGATTCTGCAGTTTGGGCAATATTGTGAGGTACATAGGCATTATAACATATTATTTGTACAGACAACAGGGAGCATACAGTATTTGTAAAATTTCGTAAAATTTCATTCTACGTCACATTTCGAAGTTAATGTATATACTTCGGGGGAAGATTCGCTTCTGTTCTCATGAATACGAAAGTCTAGGTGCACTCTAAGCACTGATTTGTTTCAAGGGAATAAACAATGTACATACAGCAAGGAAATTGAGGCGCAATTCGTCTTCTGAAAGAATTCGAATTTTACAGATTTTTCCTTGAATTTGGAATTCCTTGTATTTCCGAATAACTTTCTGAAAAAGGACACAAAGTTTTAAAGTTCGATTCTCCATGGAAAATTTTGGATGTTTAGCGTCTTTGCACTTGAATTGGCACTAATTCGCCATCAGTTCCGTTTTATTTAGATAATGAAACTTTAAAAAAAAGCTACAATAGACGAATAATTACAAAAGTGTATTGGAAAGCACATTGCTAAATTAAATGAAAAAATCAATCGATTCTTCTCGGAGACGAAAATACAACACAAAAAGAAATTTTTATAGAAAATATCTCAGACTGTAGCCTTGTCCTTTTAGAATGTGCACAGAATTCTTCACACTTCCTTTGTACAGCGCGAATTTCTTGTTTGTTGTCCATTTATACTTCAGTGAGTTTTCTGATGCCACTGCAATCCGTCTTACTTTTTAAGGAAGCAAAAACTTTTTAAAGAAATAGTTCTAGACCGATGTGTACATAAACTTTTCTTTATTTTGTTTCCGTCTTCAATGCTTCAAAGTTTGTTGAAATTTTTGGTGGAAATGAAACCAAATGTTTTTCAGTAAAAGGCAAGTAGAATTGATTACTTATATAAAATATCTCAGTCTATAAAAAGAAATGTAAGTTCACTAAGATCAAATTAATTATTTGAGAAAACATTAACTTTTTAACAACGGCTCTATGATTCTTACGCTTAAGATCTAACAAAATAACTCAGAAAAGTCCAACAAACAATGAAAGAAGCCAACATAAAATTTCTATAAAACATCTTAATCTGACACAATTTAGGAAAAATGTAAAGTCAATCAAAGAGAGTACCCAAATAAACCAGCACTCTAGGCCCGCGTATAAAAAGAAGTTTCAAAATGTTGTCAACGTTTTAATCTACATTTACATTACAACGCCTCCTCGCCACCCTCTAAAATTCGATTAGGCTAATTTTAAGAAAGCAGAACAAAGTAATAAACGCGCCCCTCCGCCAAGTCCGGAGAAAACGCACGATATCTGGAAATATGAGGAACTTTCCTCAGGGTTATTTCAACTTTCATCAGTCCGGCCGAAGATTCGCGGAATGAGAAAATTCGCTGCTTCCCTTTCTTTCTTTTTAAAGGACAAATTCCCGCGTAAAGCCGTGGTGGCAATTATTTTTCGCACTTTTTACAGTTTTAAATAACCAAATTAAGGTCCTTTTTGTGGGTGGGTCTTAAACAGATCCATCTTACTTATTTTTACGAGTGGGGTGCCTTGAACTGTAATTACTTGGACTTCTTTCATAAGTCCTACTTTCCACATCTGCTTCATTTTTCCGGAAACCAATGCACGTTTACACAATGGCTGCTAATAAAGTAAAATAATCATGCAATTTAAATAATCTAGACGAGTATTGTACCTTCTAGTGGCGGAAAAGCAAAATTATGAAGGGGTCTTTATTATTCAGGCAGAAGGGAAGAGGTCGAAAAGCTTATTATTAAAATTTTAAAACGTTATAATTAAAAGGAGAATGCAAAAGGGGATTAGTTTTGCGAAAACAAAATTTGAAATTAAACGGAACTAAATATGAAGACATAAAATTGGATATTTCGTAAAACATTAAAAAATATAACAAAACTTCAATAATCCTACTAAGTACAATAAAATGTTCGAGGCTCACAATGAAAAAACTTAGGTCTAAAATTTAGCAACAATACTCTTAATGATAAATAGGATGATAATAAACCTATAAAATTTTATATTGCCTAGCATCTCTCGCAGGGAGTAATCAGAAGAAATGGACCTTGACCAAAAAGAAGATACTCACAAGTCGTACGAAAAATTTAGTGTTTTTAAAAAATGATTTAAATTGTAAAATATATCAAAATAAAGTAGAGAGTTTCCTTTAAATAAAGTGCCTTGGTCATTGTTCTAACTTAAAATTCCTCTAATGTTTCACTTTCCATAGCTAATAGTCGTAGCTGTCCCTTCACTGTAAGTACATATGCATATATTCAAGGAAACTCATGCTTTTGTATTTATTTACATAAATGAAATTGAAGTTGAAATTTATAAAATATCATATGACGTTTTTAAGAATTCCATTTATCTTTCATTTGTATTTTTCCAGACTACGAGTACCTACATATGTACATACTTAGAAAGGTTACACCCAGGTGTATGTGATTTTTCAAATTTTTTAAGCTATTATGCATATTTGCTTATTTTAAACCATTAATTAAAATATTCGTTGATTTGTTTTTACTGATTTAAAGAAATTTATCAAAATATTAATTGTAAAAATTGTATAAATAAACAATATAGGAAAACCGAAAATTGTATAGAAATAATTCAATTTCAAGTGACGCTTACAATTAATTACCTAATATACATATATTAATACCATTGAGTTTTTTAAGTCATCGATTACGAATTCAGTGTTACATTTTAAACGTTAAAAATAGTAGGTAAAAATGTTGTAATTATTGGTACCTAATACCTATCTTTGTGAAAATATACAATTAGATCTGAACGACTTTTTTTGCAACTGCTAATTTTTCAAAATTTAAATTTCTAAAATTGATATTCTAATCTACAATAGCTTGCAATTCTTGAATCTTAGAAGGTAATATAATAAGCGACATAAATGTCCAAAATAGCTACAAATTGACTTTAGATTTCCATCTGCTATCAAAGCTATGATTGTTGTAAAAGAAAACAAATTGTTGTATAAGTGCATACATACGTATATGGTTTTTGGGTGTTATTTTTGAGCTAACCAACCTACTTAAAACTAGTTCTGTCGTATGAGACATTAAATGAAAGTCATAAATACGACTTAACTTTCGTATTTATTAATTTAGTTTTTTTTCTTAAATTCGGTAAATTTATTAAACCTAGATCTACCGAAAGAGCATCTATAGTTTGTTAATCATTTTTAATTATATTCAGATAACTTTGTATTATATTTAAATTTCGTATTCGTCCTTTTGACATGGAGCATGTTATAAAATATAGTCTCACAAAAGCAGTAACTTCTTAATTTTGTTTTTGTTTTTCAAATTATTTGATAACATTTTAATCAACTAAATAGCAATGACCTGGAAAGTCAAAGCTTTTGTTGAAAAACAAAACGTCGCCACCATCAACCCTCATAAGTAACTGTACGAAAGGCCGAATGTCATTATTTATTGTAACCAATGGAAAAAATCCGAAAGCCTACGGAATACAAATTTTGTCTGGTGACATGTTAAGTGTCCTCGCTTTCCCGAACGAATATCGTTCTTAATTCCGCATTGAGTGGATCAGGAGCCCTAGAGGCCCTCAAGAGAATGACTAAATTAATGCCCCGGCAGTAGTTGCCACTTCAGTTTGATCAAATATTTCCTCCCCATTGACACTTTTACGTCGAACGCAGGGCTGAAAAGGGTTAGCCTCTATTTTTGAGACGAATCTCAGCCGCCTCGTGCGCACAGTGCCCACTCGATGGGTATGAATAAATCAATGTTACATGCTGGAGTTTGACAAGTGCTCGTTCTTGCCCCGGCAGGCTTTATGCCTAATAAAATTACGTCAAAGGACGGAGGAGGAAGTTTATTGCTTCCCCATGTCGTGTACATGTAACAAGGAGATTCATGAATAAGTAAACCATCGCAATGAAAATTTACAGCGAGTCTGTCATTCGGGAAGAAGGTCAAGATCCTTACACTGTCATCCATCCTCAAAATTCTTTATGCTTCCCCGTCCCCCGCGCGCTACTTTTTCGACATTTGCATTGAATTTTCGCAGTTTGGCGCAGACAATCTTTCACCAAAAATATTGTTCGCTTGTCGACAGATCGACGAGCGAGAAATCGAGATGTGTGGATGTGCCAGTTTCAACCCTTATTGAATATCTTGAGGGCACATTATGCTACTTAAATACAGTTGGAGCCGTGTAGATGCACCAGAAAAATATGCAAAGTGTTCAATTCGACCGTATTGATTTGGCGCGTAAAGGGGGTTAAGAGCATAGAACAACTGCTACGCGCTTTCTGGAAGACCCCTCAAACATTTATGGTCCTTGAGGACGTCGCCCGAGAATACGAATTGCAATAATCACCGAATCGTCTACTTGGTTCAACAACCCCAGACAGCGGCGACTTCTTGGCTGCTACCGTTCTGCCCCAGCAAAATGGCTAACTATGAAATTGTACAGACATTTTAAGTGTCTTACACGACGCTTTTTCCGCGCTGAGGCTACAAAATTGTCATCTGTAATAAGTTCAATCTTCCGCACATTCCTCTCACGTTGCACGGGTTCGCTTTGCATTCGCCTCAGGTACGAAAGATTAACTTTCATTGTCAAGACAGTTTCAGTTCTTTCCTGTGTCTCCGAGCCCACCCACCCTTAACAGCCGTAATAATATTTTTGATAGGCTTTCTTCCCTCTCTGCCGCGGTATTTAACTAATTTCACAATTTGTATTCTGGGGCTATTTTTGTGTATTTCTGTGGAAATAAGTCGATAGCTTGTGCGTTGCAGATATTTCTTCACAAATAACGAGCTTTTTTATGGCGGGCTTTATAAAAATGGAGGGGGGTAGCCTAGTTAGCCAGAGAAACCACTTTCAAAAGGAAAATAAAGCAATCAAAAGAGTGAACACCATTTTCAGTGGTATTTAAAATCAATTGCAAATTTTTATGGGGCTTCTCGTGGGTTTTTGCATCCCATTTCTGGCAGTCATAATAATAACAATTTCCGCGAAAAGCGTTAAAAAACACATTCAGAAAACATTTAAAATTAGCGATTACGTTATGAAATTGGTAAGCTATAAAGTAGTCGAATTTATTTTTATTATTCATAATTGGATCAATTTCTAAGAAAGGAAACCTAAAAATAACAAAAATTAATGACATCCATTAAAAATGATCCATGGACATTACAACAATTTTTGTTTTTTATAAAAATATATTGCAGCTTTAGTTATATCCATTTGGAGTTTTTGGTGGATGAAACAAAAGGTACAATGCAAACAAACAAGTAGAAAATTGCATTTTCAGAACACATTGGCATGCCTACAATACTGAAAAATTTAAACAACGCTTTCTATATGAAAATTTCGCGCCTATGTTCCTGTGTACCTACTATTTCGGATTTTGGTATGCTTTTTATTATTTTAATGTAACTTGTCTTTGCTTCATCGGATTAAATCCCGAAAATTAGGAAGGGGATCAAAAAATCGATTTTGTCGTCTATTCCGTGACCTGATTTAATTGAAGGTAACATTTTCATAAGTTAATATATTTTTATAAAATTACGAAAAATATTCCTTATAAAAGATGAATATTAAAGTTTCCATAAATCTTCCAATTGTGAATTTAAAAGACTTTTTCACATTTACTTAAAAGTTCAGTTTAACGAACTGGTTTTTGCTCTTTCGAAAACTGTTTTCTAATAGAATTCAATGCTTTTTACGCCTTTCTTCGTAGTACAAGCGATTCTGAGAAACAAATATGATATTAGGAGTAAACTTCAGCATTGTGAATAACTTTACATCGATTTAGTTCAAGTTTTGTATATGTATAAACTATTTCTTGACATCTGCATCCAAAACATACTACAAGCAACAATTATACCTGAGTACCTTCAGAAAAAAATCGTGTTTATCAATATATGCAGAATTTACAAAAGTTGAGATTACCGTGATCGCACTTATACTCTTCATATGCTTAAATTAAAAATGGAAAACAATTGGAATTTTAGCTTTTGAATATAAATCTAAAATTAATTATTTCATTTGCAGTCTTACTTAAACTCAACTACATTCATAGGTATGTAGTATAATACTTTGTGCGAAAGGCTCGATTTTTGTTTTTTATGAATAAAAATTATATATCGGGTAATAGCGACTATGATATAATTTTTGCTTTTCATCGTTCGATTGTTCGATAATAATTAAGTATTAATTTTTATTTTTTGATTATTCGTAATAAAACGGATTTCATTATTTCCATTTCCTTTAAATGAGTGGAAAAGTACAGACATAAAATCAAAAGCTTATTCTTAATCGTTTCAACCAATTGAAAAATAAAAAGTACTTCAGAATCATTATCGATTGATTGGATAATAAAAATTAATAGATTATTTTATAATTTAAATTGTTTTAATCATAATCATTACCTTCGGTGAACAAAATTGCGATTTTGCTTGTATTGTTTTTAAAATTAAAAATGAGAGGGGGACACGAAAGTATTATAGTATTTGGGTTTAATTAAAACTAAATTTCAATTTCTCGCTAAGGTTCCAAAATGAGTTCGGGTGAGCTATATTATGAGATGCATAGAAATAATAATCAGTTGAGTCGGCTCGCCGAAGTTTTAAACAACGTTTGCAAGTTGCTACAGTGACTCCGAACATAAAAATTCAAAGTAGTAAACGAAACAGCGAACTTTTACCACGGAGTTGGTGTGAACAAGGACAACGTCATCTTTGGGGCCAGGAACCAGGAGAGCAATGAAAATTTGTACACTGTGCACACTATGTGCAGTAGCCCCTGGAAATTGCATTGAAAACTTGCAGTTGATGGTGTCACAAATTGTCTCCGTTCCTGGAAAAGGCTTCTTTCCCTTCAGGAATGGTCTCATCAAAATTCATGAGAGATGTCACAGGATTGTTTATCTTGCAGTGAATAGCCCAGGCGGTGGCAGAGTACTGGCATCTGGCTGCGGTACTACAGTAATTATGAAATCTAATGATTAATGATGCCTAAAAAGTATCCTGCCGACTAAAACTGATAGCAGTGGTACGTGCAGCCGGGAGTTTCTTTGGACCCCCACGACTCCAAGAGAATTTCTTGGAAGATGCAAACGAACAAAAATCAGTTCCACGTCATTTAGCAATCTGACTGGGATACAGTGGCAGCAGCAGCCCTCGACCTCGCCTGGATTCCCCGGAACATTTTACCTCAGTCCTTGTGGGGACAAGGAATGCAAATAAATTCAGTTTAGTTCCTTCCCGGGGACATAAAATCTGGGCAATAGCAGTAACTAATGGTTTCATAAAGAAGGTTTACGTATCCACGGTTCGCTTCCCAATTCTACATTCAATTATCCTGCACATTAATATTCATCTTGGGGACATGTCGCTGCACGTAGCTAGCCTTGAGCGGCGCAACTTTTCAGGCGACCCCGAACCCTCAGGAGCCTCAAGGAGGTCCTGCAACCTCACCGACCTGATCAGGGATATTGGGTGTATTGCGCCCCCTGGGCCTGACACTTTTCAGGCTGCGGCGCGGGGCGTCGCCGTCTCTGGCTAACTTCACTTATCAAATTAGTGCAGCGAGCTCGGGGGCTCAAAGTCACTTCAGGTCCATTGACTCGCCGTCGAAGTGATCCAGGTGAGCACTTTATGCACCCCCGCAATTTCCCCACGTGCATTCACAATTGCAGAGTTCACGTGGCAATAAATATGTAAGAAATGGGCCAAGCAGCACTCGACTCGAGAGCCCTAAGTCGCACAGTTGCATGGTCAGACCTCTCGGGGAAATATTGATTTATTTGCTCCACTTCTTTGTGCCCGGGGAAGTGCATTTGTTTTGGCCCACATCCGTTTATTGGCCTTATGCGAGCCCCGCCCGCCACCCCTCAGAAGTGTATTGCATTGACCATTCAAATAAATGAGCTAAATAAAGTTCGGTTTTATTTGGACTCGTTTCATAGAAAGGATTTAATAAAGGTCTATGCGGTCAATATTGTGCTCGAAACAATGGCGTGGAAGGAGTCACTTATATTTCGTAATATGAGCGATTTTTGAGTACGTTATGGCACAGTAATTTGAAAACAACTATACTATACTAAGCTATCCAGTTTAAGTCTTCTTTTTTTGTTTACCTGAATAGTGTGGAATATTTTATATGTATATCAACTAAGAAAACTATTTAACAGTCCGCCATTTTGTAAATATATAGAGGTTATGTTTTTTTTTAAAGCTACATTTAAATATATACTTTTATTCCAGACTAGTTATTCTCAAAGTATCGATCCAATCATTTATAAAGATCACTACTTTGCTATTAGCGCTTCAAAAGTGCTTTAATCTGTTTTAATAAAAAAAAGAAAATAATTTATATACTTAAGTAATAAACAAATTATATAATGTAAAATTAGTTTCTATTGGTATAGTTAAGCTTACTTGAATTTTTTGAAGGGAAAAATTGCAATTATTAAAAGAAAATACGCCAAATACTTCACTGCTCTTATCCAATATGTTCGAAGAAATTTAATTAGAAATATGTAGTTTTTGATGACGCCATGTGTTAAATTCATATTAAGAAAGGCGCTATTAAAAATATAACTTATACATGCGGTTTTGACCCCTCCACCCACTGTACCAAGGACTATATTTGCATCATTTTAACGAATTTTGTTACCGATTTGACATATAAAATGTATTCTTAAGAGGAAAAAAATAATAATTGGATTTTCGGACATATTTAGACCTGATGGCTGTCCTTTTCAATTCATACAAACTAATTTTGAATAACCATATTAAGTCTGTTTTACCCTATTACAGTTTTTAGAATGCTCAGTGTAGAAGTTTGGGTTTAAACCAATGTAAAATATATAATTTTGTAAACACACCATCAAATCAATTTTTAATTAAAAGTTCCACATAATTTGGGTTTAATTTTTGCTAAAACAGAACATATTACAGGTAATTTCCTAATTAGTAGCAAATGCAAATGACAGGGGAGTTATTAAATTATAATTCATACCCTGCTTAGTGCGTAAAAAACCAAACCTTTCTAAATGGTAATTAACCTATTTGAATCTAAAAGAGTGTTCCTCCCCTTCATTCCATTAAGCTTAATATATTGTACATTTATCTCATTTGCATACTACATGTGATCAACTGAACCCGTTATTACATATTATTTAAAACAAAATAAAAATGCCCCTGTTCATTACGTGGTCGCAAAATTAAATCAGATTAAACCATTTAAAACGCACTAACATATCAAATATATGAAAGGCACAAATAACACGCTTTGCAATGTCTGTAAAGTGATTCTGCATGTATTAATTAGTTTTGGGAAAATAAATGTCACTAAGCTCACTAATTGTTGTGGGTTTGCAGGCACAGCTAAAATTGGCAGACAAAAAATTTCAAGTGTGTTAGATATTTACAAATTACATAATTTGCTTTCGTAAATATGTTTACTTTTGCTAAACGTTGAAAGCCATTTAAGGATCAAATTTAATTACAGGGATAATTTTATTAAGGAAAGAGCTTATTTTTGTGAATTTTCGAGTTTTACCATGCTAGTGAGGTTTTTTGATTTAATTGAGCTCCATACTTTCATTCAAATTTAAATGCTATTCTTATTGAATGTATGACTTATCAATTGAAAATAATCCTTCCATGTACATTGGCTACATATTAATATATATAATTCTAAGTAAAGCTCTTAAAAGCACAGGCTGAGTAAGAATAGTACATTGTTCACCAAGGGAGTAAAGTAGTACATTTTTACCCGGGTGTAAAATTGCAAACACCCGGGTCAACATGTACTACTTTACTCCCGTGGTAAGCATACTTTTTTTTACCACATCACCGTCGAAAGTTCATTTTTTTACCCAACTTTTAAGGAACAAAAAGTAGCGTTTTTTTGCCCTGAAAAATTTACCAAGGGAGTAAAAAAGTACATTTTTACCCGGGTGTAAAATTGCCACCCGAGCCGTAGGCGAGGTTGGCAAACACCCGGGTAAAAATGTACTTTTTTACTCCCGTGGTAAACCATTTTTCAGGGCAAAAAAACGCTACTTTGTTCCCTAAAAGTAGGGTAAAAAAATGAACTTTCGACGGTGATGTGGGAAAAAATAAATTAAGCAATAAACGTACTGACTTAGTCGTTACTAACCACTAACCATTCTTGATGTGGAGTATGTTCTACATTAAAACAATAGTATTATTTTCTTTAATATTATCTAGTATGAGTTATTGATTTAACGCGTGGAATGAGAAATTCATTTATATAATATAGTGCTTATAAACTGGCATTTGCAACATAACATGTGAATTATGTAGATATATATATTGAGTGACAATTTAACGAATTTATTTGCTGTCAAATGTAGCAACAAGAAAAATATATTTATTCTTAATTGTACAAGGATTTTTATGATTATATATACATTTTTATTGCCTTTATTTAAATAAGTGGATTTCCGTTTACAAGTAAGAAAGATTTTCAAGATATTTTAATTTTCTTTCATTTGAGAAACATTCCATATACGATGAATGAATTTATTTAAGATCATAGATTACATATATGAATGTATCTATATGCTATATTAAAATAAAATCTTGTCTAAAATAGTGTAAGTATGCTTAACTAATACAATAATATGATATTGTAATATATAATCTATAAATTTTGATGCAAATAATATGACTGATATAAAATTGATCGTTAACCTTTTGATGATCCTAAGTCGTCATATTAGATATGTTTATGCAACGTGCTAAATTCTTATAAATCAGATTACAATAAGAAGATTCTCCTCAAATTTGAGAGAGACGGGCTGAAATGTAACATTAAAAGTGAGACATTGTACAAATTTTAAAATCGTCTAATGTATTGAAATAAATTCTAGACAGATAAAAAGACCAAACACTTTATTGTGTTACGTGAATTTTAAAGTGACTCTCTTACAAAGGAGTATCCTGCGAAATCGCGGGGCAAGGAACGTGAGCAGCTATAAATTGCTTTAATTTAGCTGCAAGAATGGTTCACTTCACTTTACTGCCGGGAAGAAGTGTGAGAATAATGATCACAAAACGCTCGCTTGTCGACTGTGTAGGACGAATACTTTTTATCAGAATTATTTGCTTTTTTCTGTGCTATCGGAAAGCCATAAAAATATCATAAAAATTGTCGACAATAAAATTTTCCTCATTTCACCCCGCGGCCTCGGAGAGGGAGAAGCCTCTCGACATTAAGTCGCCGCTTGTATTTTTTTTGTTTTTTTTTATATATTATACATGTGTATACTTAGACAAGGAGATCGACGCGCCGTGAGGTTTCAATTGTGTTTTTAATTTTCTTGAAAAAACACAAAGGGAAGATGCTTCAAAGCATCCCAATGCGAAAAATGCAGACATATACATAATTAAGAATTCCGTCAAAATTTGCAGCCCTAGAGATAAAGTCCTCCCGCGTAGAGAAGAAGGCAAATTTAATTGAGGGGAGGGGCCAGTTTGAAGGTTAGAATGGGGCTCTTGACGTCAACTGAAGTGCCAGGCTGTCGGTGCTTCCCGTGCCATTACCCTTTTATTTTGTCGAGGATCCTTCAAGGGCGCTGGCTAATTTATGCCCCGGCATTTCATAGTTGGTGAACTTAAAATTCCATACAGAGTTGCGCTGCTCATGTTCCATAAATACCACACACACCAAGTACAACTGTCTTACTGTCTTACAAGGAACTATCTCTCCCAGTCGACTATAAAGATGCTAAAGGACTGGCATTATCCAAGAATTATGGTAAGCACATGTTGACACCGAGCTCCTCCGCAGTTCAAGGCCATAAATATTTTCACTTTCACTCATGGAGATTGTCATGATAGCAACTAAGAGTAACTTAACATGCTTGTTGGGGGTAAGTGCAGCTATAAATCCAACTTGAAAGTTTGTTCTCAAGATTACAAGAAGTCGTGAACAATGGAGGCGCTTTCCACGCTCCACTTACTTCCAAGACATTTAATACGTCGGGCGTTTACTCCCCGATTACTTAACGCATATTTAAGGGTCTCAAAAGGCGATATATCGCAAACTGCGAGAGCCCAGAGCCCTCTCCTCCGGGTGAGCTAGCGAAAATTAAACTAACGACTCTGCGGCGTTTTCCAATTAATTTTTATTTGAAGCAATAAAAGTCAAATAATGCGGTCAATTGCAATTGATGCAGCCCTGCGGTGGATTAAATGCACGCCGATTTGCAGTTTATAAATAAAAGAATGCGCGCAACACCACCAACGTCATGAGCTTCCTGTCCGGAAATTTAAAATTCCATCAGCGATCCAATCGATAGATTTTCCGACCTCACTGAGTTCTTCAAAGTGATCCCACCAGGGATGAAAGGGCTCTTACTACTTTCGCAGCAGCTCAGTTCCTCAGTGAGATAACTTTGAATTCGATCTGGGGACGTATGCCGAGCTTTGCATAATTTATACCTGGAAATATTCTATTCGTTTAAAATTTCGCGGAATAGGTGAGCTACTATCGCTTTAATGGCTTGTGGCCGCGAAGGCATGCGACAGTTTTATTTTATAGTTTCATTCAGCTTAAAAACGTTAAATAAAAACATTTTTTACATAACTAGTAAGGGAAGTCTTTGAATATATGTGGTATTGTCTATTTAAAAATCCTATGCGGGAGGAGTTTAGAACGCAAAATGAAAAACAATTTGTTAATTCAACTATTAGTAATATATTAAGTTTTTAAAAACCGTTTGTGAAACCTATGTTATCTCAAGCTTTAAACTTGAAATTCCTGTTTGTGGTAGGAGAATTCGAATCTGGAATTTATGACATTTGCCTTAGCATCGACCCCGAAAATTCCTATGCACCCATTATCATGAAAATGCATTCAAGTATAAAACTTGAAACTTTTATTTAAATAGTTCTAAGTCTATTGTTTTCGTCAAAAATTTACCATATATTTTCTAAATTTATCAAAATCGTTAGAACTACTTTCAAATCGACCTTATATTTGTATATATGTATGTATAAACGAGTATTTACAAAATAACCTTATTTGAGGATTTTACATACATTCTCGATTTCAAACAATAGGTTTTTTTATATTTTTATTGCACTCATGCATAGTTGTTTATATTTATTAACATTAATTGAAGAGCTTTCTCCATAGATCATTCTGAAGAACATAATCATAGCCACCAAAGAGGATGTGCATTCGGAAGAGCTCTCCGAAAATTAAAAGTAATTCCAAAATTAATTGAAGGAAAATTTTGTTTTGTTTAAAACGTTGTAGTTATTGCTTCTTTTTTTTCTTTTTCGAGTAAAAATATTCACTTTTACTTCATGTAGGTACATACATATATGTTAATATACCCGCTAGGAATACATTTTATTACGAATATTATAAACTCTATGTGAGTGTGTTCCTGAATGAGATGTTGCAAAAATGCCATTGTACATACATAAATATGTACATGTATTACATTTCGAGAAAATTAAAGGTTGAGATGTTTTCTTCAAGACCATTTAGGATCAAAGCCCCCGATGCTCATAACAACCAGTCAAAAATAGATTCTTATCTTCTTATTAGAACCGAAAAACCATCAACCTCTCTCCACTATAACAAAGGTCTATTAGTATCGCAGTGTTTTTGATAAAAGAACAAAATCTAATCCAATCTCCTGACATGATACCGAAAGAGGAAATCTTAAGTTGGTATATTATATTTTTCCGCTTGGAACCACTACTTGCTGGCTTGGGTTGAAAATATTGACTTGACCTGAAAAGGTCAAAATCTCAATAATTTGAGCTCACTAAACCCAAGTTTGTCGCACTTTCCCCTTCCTTTTTCCCGATAAGGACAGAACCCCGAATATAATAAAACTTTGTTTGAAAAATTGGATCAAAAGCTAATGTAAGTTGTAGTGTTTACCTGTAGAATAATTTATAGATGTTGTTGAACCCTTTTGGGTGAAATGTCTTTTGGTACAGAAAGGGGCCAATCTAGGTCTCCTTCCAATACTCCGGCATCATGTTGTCGGGAAAAGATCACATGACTGCTTTTGGGAAGTCTTCGTTGATGTTAGGCATAATGAGCATTAAAGGGAATATTCAGTCAAAATTTCAATATGCTTGGCATTTATATGGAGAGTAAACGCCGCCTTTAGGGAATATTTCTCTGGGACTTTCGCTATTCTTCGAAATGAACTTCCAAGGCAACAGAAATTCTTAAGTCGAATGCCGTAGAATTATGCAGAAAATTGGAAGATTTATCACGTTCTGAGGGAATACCTAAAGTCACTCCAATTCTAAGGAAAAGTGGGGCGTCTGAGGAAATTTGCTTATCCTTGGAGTTTATTACTCCAGGTCATTTAAATTATATCATTGCAATGTAAAGTGTTCCCCCTGGGGTGTATTTCTACTGCCTTAGAATATTCTGTGGCAGTACAAATTGTCAACAGGTGCCAAAACACTATCAAAATTTCATTCAATCCAATTTAAATGTTGCAACGAGGGTTTTAGGAGTTGATTCATGTAAGCTGCTCCAGACTGACTAAATTAAAGCTAAACAATTTTGGAGTTTATGCAAGCAAGTAAAGGGTCGACGTGGCCAGTAGATAGTTGAAAACTATATAATTTGCAGACGAATTCAACCGGAATTATTCCTCTTTATTAAGATAAGATAAAACAACAACATCGTTTAGACTTTGTATAGAATAACATATGAACTGTACATACATACAAAATATATTTTTGAAAGCATGGATGTGAATGTGCTTACCAAAAATATCGTTAGATATTTGCCACTTAATTACATAAGCTGAACAGTCCCTTTTGTTAGATATAATTTAATTAAAATTCAAACAAATGTTATATTTAATTGAAAATAAATGAATTCACTTACATTTTATTAGTTTGAATAATAATCATAACACTCAAAAACCAAAAAACCAACAAAAGTAATAATTTAACATTTTATCTTATTTCTAAGAGGAAGAGTTCTTGGCTGGTTTCGTTTTAAAAATAAATTGTTTCTTTGGGCTAGTCATCTAAAACGACTTTAGCTTCATAAGTGTATTTCTTATCTTTATTTTTTTCATTGTATTCTCTAAGCTGAAATTACATTATATCCTGCTGCAGCCGAGGTAGAGAATAATTTTGATGAAATATATTTTAGGACACCATGTTCAATTTTAGTGTAAGATTAAAATAAAATTAATTTTTATTTAAGACCGGACGAATCAACTTACTGATTATCAAACGTAATTTTGTTTTAAAAAATATTCCAAAAATGAAGGAGCTGTATTATACCTACTTCTATGTGTGTATGGTCCTTCCTGTTTTTTATTATTCTCTAACAATAAATAAATATAATAAGAATGTTTAGTTTTATTGCTTAATCTATAGTTCAGGCTTTTACATGGAATGAAATATTTTATTACAACCGTAAAATATCAGTTGCTTTCTTTGGTGACTAGAATGTGTAAATTAAAATATTGTGTTCGAAGATTTTTGTCATTTTGTTGTTGAAAGTTATCATTATTCATTCTTCAGTAGAGTTTCGCTAAAAAGGTGGCGTTTGGTTAAGATAAAGGAAACGTCAATTCGCTAAGAATCGTCCCACTTTATTACCGCAAAAGCCCATGGGGATTTGCATCCGAGTATGAAATTCAAATTGACATACAGCTCACATTGAAATGAAATATTCAAGCGTTAGGAAAGCAGAAAGGACGATGCAACCCACTTTCTATCTTTTATGGCAGTACTTTTTCACATGTCTAATTCATCTCGGCCAGAATGTGGATCAATTGCGGCTGAAGGTTTGCACATTTCACACATCTCGGCTCAACATGAATGTGGGTTAGCGGCGTCTCACCAATATGCGCCGAATGTAAATATTACTGGAAACACTTGAGGCATACTGCATATTTTATGTTACGAGCGGAATACGAGTATTGTGCGTTGCCACCGTGTGTTGTTCTGATTTCACGTTCGAGGCGTCGCCGGATTAAAGTCACAACTATACGATAATCCCTAGAAGTTTCAAGGCTATTTGTTGTCTACCCGTCTTTAAAATATGCTTGTTCACAACTATATGTAAGTCTGGTTCGAATGCGGCTCCTGACTAGTTTCTGGTGGGCTGGTTTTGCATGTCCTTATGTTATGCTGTAATATGCTTTTATGTTATGCTATGATATTCTAATTTAATATCATTGCCAATTTTGAGCAATTTTCATGGATTTTGTTAACATTTCCTAAAGGAACTAGGTTAGAGTGGAAACATTTTAAACTATGTTTTCAGAAAGATAGAATTATTTTAATTCTCACACAAAATGCATTAATATATGTATACACATATATACATTAGTTCAACTGTACAAGAAAACATTAAACTCAATATTTAATATATGGGACTCAAGTTGATCAAGTCATTTGACTTTTTGAATATATCGATGCAAGTAAACCGAAAAGGTATTCAATTGACTCTTTTATAAATAGAGTTTGTTGTACATATTTTGAAATCCACGGTCAAAAATTTAGATGAGGAATAGAAGAAGCTATATGCTATTAAATAAAATTTTTCGCTTTTCAAGTTTAATTGAAATATATATGTGATGCCACTATAATAGGCTGTGAGGGAAAATATATTGTTACTCCCACTCTCATCTAATACTTGCGATCGAATTTGAAATATTTGCAATGAAGGTCCAAACAGCAATTATTAAAAGAGTTTTGAGAATATTAGTAGCTTAAGTAACTAATATCATAAAAGTGTAAACGCAGATAAGATTTGATTTATGCATATAGTGGTTTAACAGCCATCTTTAATACTTGGAAGTTGTATTTATTAAAAAAGACGTACATTTATTATTTGAGGTTTCATGTTCGAGTATGAAAACTTCTTTACTAAAAACTACATCGTTATGAAAACAAATAATTAATTTAGTAAACTTTAGTCACTGTAACTTAATATGTTTAATAGCGATGAAGCCTTTTGCTTGGAGAAGGTGTCATTTTTTTAAGTTTTTATTGATTTTTTTGAATTGAGAATTTTGAGCAAGGATTGAAATAAATTGTTAAATTTAAAGTTAAATTCATTCACTTGTTGAAATTTATAAAACTCGAATAATAAGGTTTATCTGCAACAACAGAAAAAACGCGACAGAGTCAGAAAGGTATCCTGGCGTTTGTAAATTTCCTCATTCACAATCTTGTACCTAATCCCTTACCCTGTAAAATTAATGTTTCCATTTCGGTGAAAAAAGTGAAATCTAAGTACAATTCCGGGACTTGATGGATCTGACTGAATTGCGACCTCATTAATCTTTCAAGGTAAACACCATTTGTAACGTATTCAGACAGGTAAGACGGCGATGCAATTTATCTTTATGTTCCTTATTATTCTGGACGAAATGGTTAATTAAAATGACACCCGCTGGTCCGTTTTGTTGTCAACACAAATGCTAGTCTCTGCACGTCTAATTTAAGAAAAATTGTAATTTTTTCCTTAAATAAATTGCTTCAAAAATTACTCGTAAAAATTTATCAAGGACTATCTTTTATCTTTCAGTGGTGTTTCATTTGAAATGGCTCTGTTTACACGAACTACAATTGACAACATTGGTAAGTGTTACGAAAATTTATTTCATAATTAATTAATCTTTGCGACCCATAGTTACCGTAAACAGAATAATTGTAAATAGGTTCATTAAGTAGTGACGTAAAAACGTCATGACAGAGCTTGAAAACCTTTTTAACTTCGTCAACATTTTGTATCTAAACTTCTACATTGGCTGAACTTAGAAATTTTGCTTTACTTGTTTTTGAGAACAATTTTTTTCTGAAATATTTTACTAGAGAAAATGTTGACCTTTCTACGCAATTCATCTTGAGGTATTATTTGTTCGATGGTCGTACTTAACTGAGAGGTCAGTTTAGAACCTTTAATCGCATCATCGTGATGAAACATTTTAATTCTAGACTGGTCATTGTATAGTACTGTTTTATCTTACTTTGGAAATACACTCATAATATCTTATTATACTTACAATTAGAGTTAGAGAAAAATCGGGGTTGAGTTCTTGAATATTCTGTATACAATATTCGTTATTTTGAGACATAATATATGTGGTGCTTCTTAAATTGTTGTTATTTTTACACACGAAGGTCAAGGATAAGGAAGTTAGCAATTGCAAATGGCTCATAGTACATATAAACGTAAATACAACAGAGTTGAAAATAAACAGATTTTCATATATATAGAGTATGTTAAAAAACGCTGATGTAAAATCCAATAACTTGATTAAGTGATCAATTGACGCAATTGAATATTAATATTACTCAGAAAAATTTTGTTGGATTTATGTAGCACCTATTCTTCTAAGTCAAACAAATTATGTTATATTTTATGTTCGATGTTGTACATTCTGTTGAAACAATTTTCAAAAGGTATATCAATTTTGAACCTTTTAAAATTAAAGTGTTAGTCAAAAGTATTTGGAATTTGTATAGATATGATTTTTAAAATGTAATATATAGTATGTTCATGATAAAGTAAAAAGTGAATATACCAATATGTCAAGAATGAGATTAATTTTTTATATACATACGTAGTATATTTGCTGGGGCTAATCTGGTTTGTAAAAATTTAACAGAATACTTACATATTTGGCTTTCGTGAAAATAGTCGTCCTGTAACAAAAGTTGATTTCGGCTTTACTCATTTATATGGACTAAATTAAATATTACAATAAGCTTTGCAATTACCCAAAAATATGTACATATTAAGATCCAGATCACGTTCAGGACCCAGTTAACAGAGTTTTGCTACGACTACTTAACAAGAAAAAACAGCAGACGTGAACCGAACACTTTCATTAAGCGTAAGACATTAACAGGCTTTTCATTTATTAAAATTCAAAGCTGGCTGCCAAAACATTGCACGATACCATTCCTCGACGTCCTGTTTATTTTTATGTCTTCCGCAGCGTTTGTGCAAAAATGGGAACTTCCCGCCGGAATGCCCAAACTTTGCTTCGGCTCCAAATGGTAAATGCTAAAGCCGCATTCAGCATTTTCCGGATATTTGCCCTCGCAGACATGGACAACGCCAAGCAGCCATAGTCGACATTTCAACCACTGTTTCAGCACGAATTTCACCACATTTAATTCCGCCAATAATTCCCGCAAAAGTAAAAATTTTCGAATCATTTGCCACCGACCGACGCCCCCAACCCGGCAAACTTGGCAAAAATTCCGCTGATGCCAATCAAAAAGTGATGCCCGCGATTGGGGCGGGGGTGGGCGCTACAAATTCGTGACTTATTGCATATCACTCTTGAGCTGAGCGGATTCCGGACTTTCAGGCTTCATCAGCTAAAATTGACTACCTGATCGCGGGATTCATCATTCCTTCCCGGAACAGGAATCGGGACCGGGACCGGGACTCGGGCCCATGCGCCTATCAAGCATAATGTGCACTCAAAAAGAGTTTTTCCATTTATCAGAACCGACTCGTATCTGGAGCATCCCCATCCAGATGTGCTCCAGCTATCAATCAATAAGCCCCAAATTGGGGTGGTTTCGCTGGGCGCTGAATTCCGGGTTCCGGTAGTTCCTCGTAACAAGCTGAATCTAAGTGCCCCGCACTAATCGAGATTTACTCGCTACCGGGCAGAGTGGGCTGGAACAGGCTTGCGGGAAATTCATTTATTTCAAAATAAACGCACCGCGGCATCGCCTGTACTATGATTGAAAAAACTCAACTGGGTGACATTCAAAAAGTTAACGAGACTTGAAATCTGTTCGAGTTGCAGGACGACATGTCGAGGGCCACAGTCCGTCGTGCAAATTTTTAGCATTTTTCTACTGTCTATAAGTCATAAAGGTAGTTGTGCAGTAGGTATGTCCTTATAATTTAATAGGATTAGTTTTAAAAACTCCTTTTTAATGCTACGCTTTCGCACCTTTGCTAGGGTATCTCTCATGCATCCACTTAGAATTTGGAGCTTGAAATCATTTTTTGAAATTCAAATCAAATCTCTTCAAAACCAGTTTTTTTTTTTTTTGTATTTCAATGGTATCAGATTCCAATAAATTCGTATTATCGAAGCTATGTACGGATGTACAATTTTTATACGAACTTAAAGAATTTAAATACTACCATATTAAGCCTTGATATTTTGTTTTCTTTTCGTATCACTTTTTTAAATTAAAAACGGAGAATTAGTTCAAAATACATACCATATATAAATATTTATTTAGTTAATTTAATGAAAATAAAATTCTGTAATCAATTATACTAGTGATATGTTTAAGTAATTTGATCCAAATTACGTATTTAAATACCAATATTTAATTTTTTCTCAGCCATAGCAATATCTGTAAAATTTTAGATTCTGAAGATAACCAGGGAATTAATACCAAGTATAGAATGCTATTAAAGAATGTAAATAGATAATTTAAAAGGAGCAAAATGCTATACCAAATTGATTATTGATTATTAATAATGTGACATGCAGCTTCTTTTATAAACTTCTACATTATGTATTCATTCACAATTGCTATTTGCTGTCTTCGGATTAAACAAAACCGATTATTTGAAATGAAATGATTTTCAAATTATGTATATAAAGCAACTCTTGAATGTAGTAAAGCATTTCTTATTATTTTATATCAAGTTATTGCTTTCTTAATTCAAAGGTTTTAAAAAAAATTAGGCGAATATATGAAATATTTGAATACGAACATTACGATTTAAATTTTAAAATAACTTCCGCAAATGTGGGTCTTTATAAATTTTGATTGAACAGCTTCTCAACAGTTAAAACATAACTAATAGAATAATTTTAATGTACCTACTCATAATTTTCGTTATGAGCGTGAACGAAAAATAATTTCCGACCGTATAAATACATCCATATGGACCTAGTTATACATATATCAAAAATCAAATAGGTTTATGATGGAGTTAATATTTCTATATATGTATAATTTAAAGGATGTTTTAACTTATTGAACTAGGCTTCTGATTTCAAAACCTTACCTTCGAAATTAAATAGGTATTTGTGCTACTGGGAACGAACCTTGATATAGGAAAATCTGAAAAGGGGCACAAAGCTTAATACCTATTGATAACTTTGTAGGATTTCTAACCCACATTGGACATACACCCACAACAGAAGTCCTCCCCTTTGCCTTTTGTTTATTTTGTAATTTATTAGTTCCTTTCTTCCTGACAGGATTTTAGTACAATGACGAGCGATTCAATGGAATATAAGTGAAGCCCACTATATGCGAAGGAGAAATATCTAAGGAAGAACGGGTATGGCTTTATTTGATTCGCAAGAATAGACATAAATCTCGGCCAGTTTCAATTGGGGCTAACGATGCCATCTAGGAAAGGAAATTCGCCGTTTCTACATGGAAATAAATTGGAAATTATGGTCACTGTGCAATAACAGCTGAATTACAATCGATAGAAATAACAATCTGGCAATAATTGAAAATTATAGCTGCCATGGTCAGTGTTAATGTGGGAACTCCGTTTCTGTGCGGAAGACATTTTTAATGCAATCCAGGGCAAACTTGTAGACCTCGTAATTACCGCAACCTCGTGCTCAATTTTTCCTCATGATTTCTCTTACGGCTACAACCGCAGACTCCGACCATAACACATATAAATCATTAGCAGTTGCCAGTACATTATAGCCAATCGCGAAAATATCGCAAATCGGCTAATTTGTGGGATTCTGAATTCACAAGACAAAGTGCAAAGCATCGGTACGATATTTTGGTTTGTAATGAAATATATACTTTCACCTTTAGCAATCTGTTAATTATGCTTTTTGCTGCGATATCAAAAGATGTTGTTACTGATATCAGTAACATTATAGCCTGTGAAAGGATTTTAAAGAATAGCTCGGTACACAAAGAAATGCTTTCACAAATTCTAAATTTGAAATTAATGAACCTTTAATTATATAAAAATAAATCAATGCTCTTTTCCTCAGACATGATTAAAAACATAAGGCATTAAAAATATATCTACTCTAAATGCCTATTTACATTATAAACTTCCATTCTCATGTTCATATGTATGTATTTATACAAACACCTACTCGCTGGCTTTTTATCAATAAGGTACTTGCAGTGAGCTACAATTTTGAAATTTTTCTCAAGTGAAGGAATAAACCTGAAAATTATTATTTGTTTTCCTCTAGTGTGGTATTTTTTTTTATTTGAATCACCCTCCAAGCGCCAGTGCTTCTCGCAATTATCGGTTTTTTTTTCTTTAAGTGTCATATTGTTTTTAATATAATCAAATTTGTTTTATTATATTTAGAGAGTATAATTTAATTATTTAAGTAAGATTGCTAATCTATATTGCCAATTTATGTTCTGCTCTTTGAAAACTTTAGTTAGTATTTATTTTTACATCAGACATATCTACTACCTACACATAGTCTAAATAATTGAAGGATTTTCGAATATCTTAAACACGTTATTTAATAGTTGACACTTTTTTATATTCTTTTTTGATGAAAACTGAGATATATGTAGATGCTATCATAATAATATGTATATAATAATTTAAGTTTGTCGTTTATGCCTAATCTCCATAGAAAACTAGACCAACCATCCAAACCAAAAATATTTGTAGCTGTTTCATTCACATTGGCATTTCATCACCTAACTCGCTGATTGTGGTCATCATCCGCTAGCTTTTTTCTCTGTGTAAGTTAAACCATTTGGCATTCAGCGCAGTTAGTACAGGTTGACATTTCACAACTACATTGCTATTATGTGTACAGATTTGACACGTCAGCAAATGAGTTTTTGGTTTTGGTTTGATTTTGGTTTTTTATGGAGATTAGGCATTAAGTTAAAACAGATTCGATTCAGTAGTTGCCCTTTTCAAAACTGGTATAAAGGATATCCGCAATACTTTATCAAATCTGACGAAGTTGCTTGATGTTGACAAATACTCCCATTAAACGGTGTGTGCCTTTAAATGAGAGATTTTTGAACTTTTCGTGACAATACAAATTTTTCTACCGGTTCAAAATTACCAAGTGTGCCATACGTCTCTGCTGTGCGGACAAAGCTTGTCGTTGCTATCATGAGGCGACATATTGCGCAACCATAGTGCATTATTCGGAATTCATTCCTTTCAAAGGAATTCTCGTTCAAAATCTTCTATCTATAGGACGGGAGAATTCACGGCACAAATTGAGTTCCTAACGATGCATAAGCCACTGGGTTCGCAATGCAATTCCATTGATTTTGCAATCAATGCCGTATGAGGACAACCACACGCTGAGTCTGAAATTGAAGGGGCCTACGACCATATTTTAGTAACTTCAATTAAATCTCAACAAGCTGTTGTACCGACCAAGTTGTCTATTATAATGCTAGGAATAATATAAGAATTCCGGATTTAATTAAGTGGAAACTGCCAAATTATGGAAGGGATTAAATTTTCATTTAAAGTTGATATATCACTTTCCATTACAACCTTAATCGGTGGAGTGGTACCTATAATTGCTAGTCTTAGAAGGAGTTCGAAATCAAATTGTCTGTCTGGGAAATGCTAGGCATTCCGGCGCTATTCATTAATCGAAAAGTAATGAGAATTATTTCAAAAGGAAGGCGGCGTGCGCGGAAAGTCGCGCTCCTCCTCTTGTTTTTACTTTCGATCTTCTCTATGTGTCCATCATGCCGACCCTTAACTCGGGGGCTTTTATCCTTGTCAAAACATTTCGCCTACATTTATTTGGGGAATTTCCCCAATTCATCATTTTCGGTACATTTCCCGACATAATGATTTTGTGCTTTGTATTTTGACGACTCCTTCCTCTACCTCTTTATGTCAGTAGAATGCCTTGAGAAATTTTGAAAAGTTCCTGAAGACGGTGATTGAATATACTCCCTCAATTTGGAAGATGAATTCCGTTTCTGACACTTTTAAAAGGGGACTAAATTATATCGCAAGAGACGTGCCCAAACCTTGCTATCTGCCTTTGAAAATCCTCTTAAAATCCTGCAATACTCAATCAAAGTGAGACAATATGTATATGTACATGCATACATAAACATTAAGAAGAATTTTTCTATTCAGAGGAAAATATTGATCGAAATGTTCAGTTTTTTAAATAGTCTAAACACAAGAGTATGGGGCTGTATACACATAGAAACACAGAGAACATGAACTATTGTATTCATATTTTTAATTAAAACTTCGTAAATCGTGGACCCTCAGCATTAAATCTACTGTCGACGGCCAAACTGACCGACGTGATCATTTCCAAAACCTTTTTATTTTCAATTTGTCTACAATTTCACTCCTTCCATGTATTTAAAAGGTACGTATACTTATGCACCTATAAACATAATTTTTCTACTTTTTCTACTTTTTCTTTTTTCTCCTTTTGTTTAACCGACAATTTGCAATGTAACAATAAAGTCAAATGCACAGAAATTATGTCAATCTCTTAATTAATTGATTTGAAAGTAAAACAGTAAAATGAAAAAAGTATGATGTCTCAAATTTCAATTTGAAAACTTAAGGAAGCATCACCAATTTCAAACGTAACCGAATAAGAAAGAACAAGGCCATTTGACATTTTTAATATATTCAGTCTAGTTTATTTTACTCGAATAAATTTCGAAGTTTAATTTTCTTGTCCAGCTTTCCTCTCAAAAAGGATTTTATGCTGCTTTTCAAGTTATTTTGCTTTCTTTCCTTCCAGTACTTCCGGGCATTTAGTCATAAAGCTTTCTTGTATTTTAAGTTAACTTATTTTTGAAGGAGATAATTTCGCTGTTTTGTCCATAGTTTCTGTTGGTTGGTACTATTAATTTATATTGAGTGAACTAAAACTGCTATAGGATATTACCATAGACGAACTAATTGTTATTAGTTCGTCTATGATATTACTTTTATGTTTTATATTTTAGAAAAGTATATACTAAGACAAGGAGAAGGACTAAACTACATTTGTAAACCACAATTATTTATGTATATTAACTGGTATATTCGTTAATACATATTAATATATACATAAATATATGATTGCTTTAATGCAACTCGATTGAGTTTTTAAAAGGTCACTGAAGTTGGTCTATATTTTGCTTTTGCCGGGAATGATGACGGGTAGCGGGTCAACTCATGACTGTTCCAATAAACCAAATTTAAATAGAAAAACCGCAGGCTGCAAGACTATTGGAAATTTAACTTTTAAAATATATCATCAGAATTGATAAACTTTGACAGTGATAATTATTATTGAATTTGACAACATTAACATATTATTATATTATTACTATACCTTGATAGTACATGCATAATTGTTATAACAACGAACAAAGTTACTAAACGAATTTCGAATGGGGAAAAAATACATCCATAACACCCTTTAATTGTTAAATAATTTACAGGTTTATGTAATTAATTAGGAATACAACAACGTTTTATAATGACGCGTTCTCTTACGGCAGTGACAGACATGTCAATAATTAGATTATTAAATCTAATCAAAAAGTTCCGGCACCATTTTTTCATGATAAGCCAGAGGAATTCCCTTTCATCGGACACCGTGAGCTCAGTGAGTGCCAGCAATTTCTTCACGAACTGCTTTGTCTGGAACATCTATCTATGCAAAATCCTGATGTGAGCATACTTTGGAACTCGAATCTTTTTTGAAGATGAATCATATTGATAGTCCACTTAGTACCTTTAGAGTCTAAGGTAAAACTCTCGTTTTCATGATAATCGAACTTTTTTGAAATCAAGGAAAATTGTTAAGTCGAGCAAGCTTTTGATGTCATGGCTACAGATTTTAATGTTTTATTTTGTTTTTGAAAAATAATTATTAATATAAGCATATTAGTTCCAGTACTCAACAATATTTTTTCCTTCAAGTTTAACTATTACTGTGAAACAAATAGACTGAGCTTAAATGTCTAATTGCACTAAAAGTTGGCGCATGTACATATGTATATAGTTTAGAAATTAAAAAGTAACCTACTACTTTTCTTCACTTAAGGAAGAAGATATTGGTAGGTATACATGTTTAAGTAAAACAGGAACTGATTTTTTTTATTTCTCCAATAAAGGAATTTTCAATCAAATCTACTCTTTCTTCATCGAATATACATAATTTTAAAATCTGTTGTGCTAATATTAGGAACGATCAATTAATAGGTCCACTTGCATTGCCAGAAACGTTAGACTGAACTAACCATATTGATTATATGTTCAAAACTCTTCAGAAAAGTAATGCAGGTTAAAATATTTAAGTTTGCTGATTCAAATATTGTTCTGAATGGGTTTTAAGAGTATATGTACATACATATATACATATCTTTTCTTATGATCTCCAGCAACGATATAGCAAGGAAAACAAAAATGAAGAAACATGTTTTTATGTATGTATGTACGTAGTTCGCGATTATTAAATACAATATAAATAATTACGCATTTCGTATTCTTGTCAGGAGTAATAATACACACACATATATATAAGTTTCAAAGGATGTACCCTGAAGCTTAAAGGATATAATTTTGGGTATTAACAAGTTAAGGTGGAGAGTATTCTTCTAACGAAAAATTAATAACCCCTCAAGAAAGATTCTCGTTTGACCCAAAAAAGCTCATCGTCTCCTTGACATTCCCAAATCCAGGCCGAGCCGAAGGAGCCACAGCATTAACTGTTTCGATTTTTGGAATTTACCTGACGACATTTCAGGGATTTATTGCTCTCTTTATCCAGAAAAGGAATCCTGCGAAGGAAACTGTCGTCTAACATTTTCACGCACAACTCCACCGAGTGTCAGCCAAGGAGAAGCCCACATCCTCCGATTTTTGCTTTCGATCATAAATTTTTCACGAAGGATTTTAGAAGTCGACACTTTGTTCAATTGCTCTTATCTGCCAATAAGAAGGTTGGGTGTAGACATTGCAAATACTTTCAGATGGAGAAGACGCAAAAAGTGTTTTCGGAGGGAAATGTTTGTTGTTTTCGAAATATGTGAGTATCTTGATTTCAGCAAGCTTAAAGGAAATTTCAATCTTCAACCCTTTCTGTACGTAAACAGCTCTTGGAGTAATGCTCAATTTGTTGTCTTCGTCCTTTATTAAATTCAAGCGCTGTTGTTAGTTTTGTCTGGTCACGTATTCCAAACAATGTTCAAATAAAATAATAATTGCTGATAAAACAGAAAGTGATATAATTGAAAGAGCTGGACAAGAAAGAGAACTAATGAAAATCTTTTGGAAATTTTATCTTCCACTATTTTTCTTCATAGATGGTATGTCATAAATTGGTAAGGATTTAAGCACTTGATCTCCGCCATGATGCATTAGCTCCTCCGATTCACCGGAAACGTTTCCAAATAATTGATATTAATATATTCTGTTGGCCCTTGTCTCTCCAGCACATATATCTCTTTAAAAGGATAAGCTGGAAAGGAAGCAAGTCAGGCAAATAATTGCCAAAAATTGAAATGCAGTAGAACTATCCAAACACTGAAATTCGAAGATTAATTGAACAAGTGGAGATTGTTCTTAGAATAGTTTCGGGAGATGAACTGAATGGGCCCTCATTGGATGATTGTCATTAAGGCGAAGAAAATATGCACCTTTTCGCAAGTATGGATAAATATTGATTAGTTCGTTAGGTTTGAAGGAAGTCGTAACTTATTTCGGTAACATTCTTAAGGAGAAGGCGGGAAGGCTGGAAAATGTATTGTATGGTATGTTGCCTTCTATACGTACTCTATGTATATCACCTAAAAGGGTTCGACTTGCTAGTTTTCGTGCAGGCCTTAATGAGATGTTTCCTTAATTGTGTCTGATAGCCTAATAATTTCACGGTACACTCTAATAATTAATCATTATCAGGAAGGTATTAACAGAAGCCTCTCTTGACTCGGCGAGTAAAGGTAATGATTAATAGCACGAAAATGAATACCGAAATTTTCAGCAAGCTGTTGAAAATCCCGGTTAAATGCTGCAAAAGTGAATTTTTAAAGGTGACAAAACCTTTTGTTGTTTTAACTAAGGAATTTCTCTGTCAAAGATAATTGTGGGTTTTACTGAAATTTAGGTAACAGATCTACTTAAAATGATTTCATGAATAAACATGTAACACTTATCTTTGAATCCCTATAAAAATATTCAGGCACATTCAAGATTATGTAAGCAAAAGTTCATTGATGTGCCGATTTGAAAATATTTATAAAGAATTTGCATTCATCCACATTTAGGTAATATAGTATAACAATATACATGCCTACATTATAAAAGTGGTTTTATGAAATTTCACCCTTTCCGTTGGGAAACTTGACATGAAATGAAGTGTTAAATGAAGGGGCTAAAATTAATATTCGATTAGGTTCCAATGTTAAATTAAATTTCCTCTTTAGGACGGTCTTCGGATTCGCGAGAGTGTTTTTTTTTACTTGCTTGTTAAATTAACCACAAGACAGGAAATTATTGTTTTCAAAAAATCTGATTGATCTTGATATTTAAAAAATTGGCAAGACGAGAGAACAAAATAAAATTTTAAGCATTAAAATTGTGTACATGCTCATCTTTCTACAAATTAAATTAAAAGTGTAAAAAGTAGTAAAAATTTCAAACTTGTACGCGTTAGTAGTTCTTCTAGTGTTAAAACATTAATTTATTTAATCAATTACATTGCATTGTTATGCTAATGGTTATTATAAGTTCAGTTCCTAAAAATATGTTTTGGTGACATGTTATTAATTGACTTCTTCAAAAATATTTAATAAAATCTTTTATTTTTAAACCCTCAGTTGTTTGATGTTTCTGTAATTTATTTTGTAAATTGACGATGCTCTTCAACATAATTTAACAACTTCACTTATATAAAATTAAATCTCACACTAGTTTCGCTGCATAACAATTAAACTTTTAAACAGCTTTGCTGGGAAATTTAATTTTGGAGTTGTCGTTAATTGACAAAAGGATATAATTGTTTTGTATAGTTTTCTTGGACAATGTTGAGCACAATAATTGTCAACAGTTTGTCTGTTTCCGGGCACACATATTCAGCAAACTTCCTTAATAAGTGCATTCCGAGCATTGTAATTACATCGGTTTAGGCTATAGTTGAACGGGCTCTAATAGCCTTAGGTATCAGATCCTGCTTAATAGCCCACTTCTTGAAGGCGGCGCTGATTTAAGATTTAATGAGCATTAGCTAAGTGGTGGAAATTGATTCCTTAGATCCACAGTGAGAAGCTGCAAAGGCACACAGAAAGGAGCCCCATTTATCGCTCTGAGCTGGTTGCTTTAGTTTGCACAAGTCAGGGACGCCGATAATAACAGCGGAAAAGCAAATTATCGGCGGAATTAATTTATAGCTGTTCAATTGCGCGTAGTAAAAACATTGCGTACAAGGGGGTTAATTGATTCCGTAAATCTCATTGGTGAGACGCTTCAGCGACTATCGCGATGGCGATAATGCTTTTAATTATTCAATATTTGGTTTCTCTGTGAATTCGTCCTCAGAATTCATTTAGACAAAACGTTACGATTTAAAACAAAGCATCTGAAAAGTCTACTAAGAAAATTTGTGCTTTGATAATATTTTATCAAAATATAGAAAATATAGCGTAATGATTTTGCTTTTGTGGAACACATTTTCGACTTGTATGGTATCCTGAAGAGTGAAGGACGAAGTTCAAAGGCTCGAAATGATATTATAATTCAGAAAAAACCAAAAAAAAAAAAAAATTATTACAACTTTTTCAATCTCGTCTTTATTAGGATCTCTTCTGATAATTTCAAAATATTTCGAAAGTTGCGACATTCGAGGAGATATAAAAGGAATACTTATAATATATTCATGAGTATCTGTTCGCGTCAACTCTTGACAGGAATTTTTTTAATAATGGATATAAACTGGGATGATATGGATGGATACGAAAAACCACTTTGTGAGAAAATTTCACAATGGAGAGTTATCAAAAAGGTGGAATGTTTTTTTTTTGTTCTTGCCCCTTGAGCAGTACCTACGCCGAGTTTGTGATTTTCAGTTCAATTTGATTTACGTACAGCCATTCCGCCATACGAATTTATGTACAATGTCAAGCCCTCGGTGCGAAATGTTAAATGCGTAAATATGTATGCTATATTTATGAGTAACGAACAATAGGGTAATCCTTTAAGTAGGTTTTAAAATGTTCATTAATTATTCTGAAATACCAAAGTGATTATGTTGGCCCTAGTGTGAAACTGAGATGAATGAAATCGCGCGAGTCATGTGAAGGTTATCACTGGTTATCACTTAATTGTAAACATGTTGAACTTTTAGCCTTATAAATATTATTATAATTATTTATTTACATGTGTGCTATGAAAAGTTGAGTGTTTATTTATTTATTTTTTCAAAATAGCAGAAACTGATTGAGTAGTATTTTTATATGAGTAGAAATTCTATCAAAGATTATAATCGTACATGGTGAAGATTTTCTCCTTGTACCTAATTCAACTTTTCAGAGTTCATTAAGAATATAATTAAGCACTACTTATAAATGAAAAAACTAAAATTGATATAAAATATCAAGTACTGGTGAGTTTTTAACTAAACTACATACTACTAGAATGCAAAAACAAAAAAACAAAAATTATAATTCGGCGTATCATACAATACTCTTGTACTCAAAAAAGGGGTTTTAATAATTTAGACATTACTGTATTTTACTATGTAAAAACTTAGAGTTTCTAATGGGGTTTGCATAGTGAAGCAGGTCATGAAAGTTTGTCCAAGAAAGATTTTTTCTTAAAAACATTTAATTACTTTGGTTCGCCTTAGAGCGAACTTCCACGATACTTCAGGCAAGGGCCATTTGTTGCCTTTGTGGCAGAAAATCTTGTAAGGGTCTTTACGGCGACGAGGAAGTTTCCTTTGAAATCAAATGCGGTAGTTCTTAGGTACTGTGAAATAACCTAAATATTTAATGCGCTCTAGTTCTTGTTTCGCGAATAAAAATAAAAATAAGAATGTTATATTATCGATTTACAAAGTATTTGGTTTCCAATTATGATCGTTTCTTTCCATAAATGGGCACAAAATGGAAACCAATGCATTAATGGAAATTTTCAAATAATAGCAGCGGTTTTGGCAGGTCGAGGACCATCAGGCTGTAAAGAAAACTTGGTCCATTGTATAATTTTCTTAACGAGAACCCCATTAAGCCCTTGCCTGCCATCATAACATAGTCTCATCGAATTTAATGATATCGGCTTTATAATGCTCCAGTCGTTTCGCAGTGAAGAAATTCGATTAATACGCGGGGGTGGAAAGGCGGTAATGACGCCCCTGTTAATGGTCGCCGTTT
Source organism: Tolmerus cingulatus (assembly GCA_959613345.1). Lineage (NCBI taxonomy): Eukaryota > Metazoa > Arthropoda > Insecta > Diptera > Asilidae > Tolmerus > Tolmerus cingulatus. Next base: position 17,944,541 of record OY390708.1, on the reverse strand, counting down.
AAGAGCTTTTTCTGTGCCGCTTTCCGAGTATTTTATTGCGCAATTATGAAATACTTACGTAATCCGAAAACTATGCTCCACCGATAATATGTAGATTGGGTCCTTTAATGATGCGCTCCTGGAACCAGGCGTGCGGCACCTACTCGTATCTGGCGAATTTTGACGGTGTTTACTGTCGAACCCTTGTTGAGTGAAACGATATATCCGTAATAAACCGATTTTATTGGGACTGCTAAGTGCACGGGAGAAAGTAGACACAAATTTTATGAGGCTTGTTGTTCTTGGCTAACTACCCGTCGAACGGAGTAATAAAATATACGAGCTGCTCTACGCCCGCCTTAACCGCCAATCTTATCGCCTTTGCGCTTAAAATTATACGCTCAATCGAACGATGCATGATTCGCGAAAATTATTGCCCTAATGAATTTCGAGTAGTTAAATATTTTGCAGAGTAAGGCACGTGCTGGCCAATGTCGTCAGGGGAGTTATGGAATCTCAATTTAACCATATGCTTTGGCTCTTATGCAAATTCCGCCATTTATGTTACCCTTAACATATTGATTGGAATTTTTAAGCAACTAAGCAAATTTAGTTCGCAATACTTCTGCGACAACAGTTGGTGGCAACAAGCTGAAGCCGGAGCTGGAAGGGGATGAAAAAGCGGAAGATGGAGTTAATATACATCCTCGGGAAATCTGTGCAGTCGCCTTATTTACATAAACTTTTCCTTGCGAAATTTTCCTGCTGAGGTAAACGGCGAGCGGGCGTAATTTTACCAAAATGCTGAATAATACCTTTCAGCAATTTCATCTCATCTCATCTCCCATCTTCAGCGACAGAAAAACATTTTTGAATTTGAAGTTTCCCTAACGCGTATTTTTGATGAAAGATCTCAAAAACCCGTACCCAAAACCACAAGTTTTGACTTAGAAGTTGTACCAAGTTTCAGAAGGAATAGCTGAAGTACGAAAAAGCTGAATCAATCTTGCAAAAATATTTATGGATGAGCATTAAATCGGGCAGTATTCGAAACTCACAGTATGACACAAATAATATGTTCATCGTTGCTTCATACGGTTACCTAAATATATGTATATCTGATATTATTAAATTTTGCACTAGGACTTATTTTGTTAACCTAATTTTCTGTCTGATTATAAATATATTTTGCTTTAACTAAACCACCACTAGCACTGTCCAATATCTGGTTTGATGGCATGCACAAGGGATATCATCCTGGCATGAAAATTACGCCATTACCTATTCTAATAACGTGGTTACCATCAATCATTCATTTAATGCCTATGGAAAATTTTAGACTTTGTTCCGCAACGAGGACTAAATTTTTCGCCCTTTCTAACTAACTTTTAATATTAATGGTCTTTTGCGATGCAATTAAAATTATTTGTTACTTAATGATGATATAATGCCACTATGCAGCTAGATTTTCAGGTTGGCCATACATACATATAACGTCGTCTGTTCCTGTCGTTTTTGTTAAATTGAAAATGGAATTTGAAATGTTTGTGGGTATGCGAATTTGGAGAATTTGACTGCCCACATTTCTCGAATTGTTGTAGCGTGCTAAATTTTCTGCCTGTTAAACTCTAGTTAATGTAAATGGACTGTGTTTGCAGGCAAATAAAAAATTAATAAGTACACGTTTAAATCGCAATTCAAATTACAAATGCTTGGAATTGTATGCGCCATTAGTGAGGCTGGATACAACAGAAATTGCTCTAATATGCTATGCTTCTGCATAGCTTGTTGTATTGTATTGCATTTTCATAATCTAAAAAAATCAGTTCAGAATAACGATGAAATGGATATCTTTTTAATGTTACTTAAAATTTAAAAACAAGGATTCCTACGTAATTACATATCATTTTGATACACCCTTCACTTCTAGGTGAGATTTTAATTTCGGAATTAAAAAAACAAAAATTACAGAATATTAAGATTAAATTTCATATTATTAAAACCACAATAATAAAGGCTTAAAATGTGCGGATATCGAGCAGGAATAATGTTACAGGACCATATTTCAGTAGAATCTCAAAATTGTCGATTTCGTTACAGAGGAAAATTTTTAATTCTAATGCAACTTTTGCGCTTTTATTAAAGCGAATGTTAATTTAGTATTGTCACTTTAAGTTTTTCCCCAGATTGTAGACAGATTAATATTTGCATATGCGTCAAACTATTGCCTATACCTACAAAGATTGTAAGCGTCATAAATGTGCAAATATTGAAATGTAGATTTAAAAATTTATTCTGTAATTTTGATTTTATAGTTTTTTATATAACGAGTATTTAAAATTGACTGGTAAGTTATAACATAGGCCGGCATGTAACATATTTAAATCTGTAAAAATTCAAAATTAGTAGTGTTAAACCATGCTCAATACTGCAATAGCTACTTCTTATTTAAAAAGTTAAACATTTAGAGCAGCGAAGCACGAACTGCTGTCTTTTATTGAATTTATTGAATCATTTCAAACACTTTTTCACTTCGCAGAGTTTACTAGGTGTAATCCGATTCAAGCATCAGCTTTACTTCTTCATCCTTGGGGTGTATTGTAAAACAATTTGAATTTAAAAGCAAATCCACTAAAGCGACCGCAACAATAATTCTATCGTCGAAGAGCAATCCGAGCAAACCTTACGATTATCTGCAGCTTCTTTAGGTGGATTCGACTTCTTCAAGGCGCCAGCGAAGTTCCTCGACACCCAGCGAAGCGGAATCGGTTTTGAATTTTAATGCGATGGGCAGCCCTGGTTCCGATGTCCCAAACTTTTATAGGGATCATATTAAAATTTGCACAATATATAACGTTTATCAAATTTCAATAGGGGTGTCGTTGCATACTAATGCTAAATGTAGCACTAGGACACCTTTTGTTATTCCCCTCGTTTTGAAAACAAATAGCTCACGCCAGCTGGCAATAACAAGAGACAAAACCCCGAGAGCAGCCCTCACTTGGTATTCATTCCACCGCGGAGGAGCCTTCATTTTGCAATATACATATTTCCAATAATATTTCGACACAAACAGAAGAAAGCCCTCCGCCCTTGCAGGGCTGCGCTGCTCCGGCGAGACGGATTCAATTTCGCGAAGGAAATGCATCCAAGATAAAGTTGCACGCTCCTCGTAGGCATGTTGATCCTTGGAGCGAATTTTGCGGTAGGAGTCTTGCAGTTAGCATGGATCTGCATGTTCCTCTCTATTCAAAACTGATTTTCTTTTGTGAAAATTTAATTAAATTGTTGGCTGCGCGACCGAACTTTAAATAAAGGATAATTGCGCTCAAGTTAATTGGCCTTAATGGAATATTTTGAATTGATGCCAGCGATAACATCTGCCCTGGAGCGAAGAGGCGCAGGACTGCTCCTGCACCTTCTTGCATGAGGCCCTATCAATATCCATTATCGTTAGAATTGTGCTTATGCAAATTGGGATTGCCTTCCGATTGCAGAGTGGCAAAATAAGATTAGTGATTCTGAGCTAAGAATTTTGACCTATATCTGTGTTTCCTTCTTCCTTTAAGTTGAATTTTGGCGCAAACTTTAAGATCTCTGCCGGAACTGTTATTAATTAATAGTTTGTTCCGTCTGATTAGAAAATCACAATTTAATCGAGTTACGACTCTTCTCATTTCCCAAGAGCCCGCAAAATCGAGAACCCTTGCGTCTTCCAAGGATGTCTAAGACAAGCCACCTTTGCTCTAGAAATAGCTGCATAATTTTGGTAAATGAGTTTATAATAAGTTTCCTGTTCTATTCGCCTGGTTGAGAGGAGGCAAAGTTTTCGACTAGTGCACCACAGCTCCTTGACGAATCAACGTCCCCGCCAAAATATGGTGAAAGTTCGAGATTTCTCACTGGTGACATCAGTACTTTGCAAATAACATTATTACCAGTTGGCAAACTTCTGTTGCTCAACTGTCATAATCCGATCCTTTTCCGTTTTGTTTTGGTTTGCCCTGACATCCTCAATACACAAAACCCCCAGAACTTTTTCTAACAACTTTGTAAGTGGAATTTGCGGTTGTTGCGTTTAGCAAGGCGCTCTCAGAACAATGTCCCTTTCCACTGATTTTCAAAAATCGCCGGAACAGATTGAAATGACAATGGCAGTAATAAATTTCTGAAGTCAAAGTATCCTTGCTCTGTATATTGAATTTTTGTCAACGAAAATTTACATAAACTTTGTGTCACTTGATGTTTCTCACTACTACATTAATGTGAAAATCGTAATCATTTTCAAAAAGTTGTATCATTTGAAGGAAGATGTAGACCTTAACCATGCATTTTAAAATCTGGCAGATATGGGGATGTTTAGAACCTAGTATATTTCTGTAAACTTAAAACTTTAGGTTTAACACGAAACTAATATATAATACATATATTGATCACTAAAACAAGAGTTTTCCAAATACTGCTGCGCGTTTAAAGATTTAAAAAATTCCCTTAAATTCTATAATGAAATATACGAATATTTACGAAAAAAATAGAGATTATTTATCGATCCGAAACAGAATATTCATATATGTATGTATGTATACGTTATACAAATTTTCTATAGAATTGTTCCAAGAACAAGAATACGAGTACACACATGTAAGTATTTTTCAATTAAAATTCAATTCTAATGGCGTGAAAATAAGTTTCCCTGCGTAATATTACAATAAAAGGACGGACATCAATATGAGCATACGCCCATGATCATCCATCCTGTTTACTAACAAAAATTGAGCTAAAATCTAATTTTATAACTATGTACATACATATATATTTCAATAAGAATAAGTTTTTAGAATAGCACTTCTTACGAAAATATGTACCTACGTATTGTCTTGCCTTCACATTCCTAATTCGTCAACTCGAGAAAATTCCTATGCTTATGACTCCGTGAATATATGTAGCTATTATACTAATGAAATTTCTGACTAACATCTGATAAGACAAATTCGTATGAGATGACCACAAACTTTGTGCGGAGAATATGACAATTTGCTGGAAGTCGGTAACTGGAGGTCCTGAAATCTATTCAGTGTGTCGTCCGGTTCGTCCACAACTTTGAAACTCCCCCTATTTGGGTTTACAGCCCTAAAGATAAATATTTCATTGCATCCCATTCTCGGGGCAGGGGCTGGTGCGATCTGGCTTCCGGGCAAAGGGCAACAATTCATGGTTCATCCGAATGCATAATTGATAGTGCATTTGGTCCTTCGGATGGATTAGAGTCATCAATGTATTATAGGGGAGATCAGATGACCACCCGGTGGAAGGGCTCCACCCAGTTATCAAGCCGGTCCTAATAATTACCGTCCGTCTTTAAACTATGCGGACGGCTCGGTGCTTTTATGTGCTTTCGGGAATCTATTAGACTAATTTATCGCTCTATTAGCACGCTGATTTTATTACCCTTATCCCGGGATTTGTATTAATATGCACGGTAAGTATAATTTAATTAGTCTTCCGTGTGATAAAAGTGATGGTTTTTGGTGCAGTATCTCGGAAAGGTACCGCAGTGTCTTACCTTTTATTACCCATTAGGCGCCACACGTTTAAGGGGCCCGCACATATAATAAATCGCAACAATTTATGTCGGCCGAGACGCCCTCCAGTCGGAAGGAGCCACCCCGGGCAAGTTAAAAACGCCTTCGCCCAAATAAAAGTTCATCGCCACACTTTGCGGGCGAAGGATAACACATTACGAACACTTCGAGTCTTATCATCTTCGTATCTCCGCTGGCAGCAGGCGCCAAGACTTTCAAAAGTATTTTGTCCTGCAATAAATGAGATTAAATTGGTATATTAAAGGGAAAATATGTAGCCAGATGTCGAGTCCCCAATCGATTTTCTGTCCCTGTGCTTCGATGGTTGAACTCCTGCTTTATTTACTCGCTCTAACATATGTTTATACGTTTATCGCGATGGACGAACAGATAAAATAATTGAACCCGGGCCCGGGCTAAATATGAAATTATTTCAACCTTGTTTGGATCCCCCATTCTGTGCTGGCGTGGGTGGGATAGGGTAATACCCTTTGTCTTCTAATAACTTCAACGACTCGGATACAATCTGTAGACGAAGGGATAATTAAGTTCTATACTCCCAGGAAAATGTAGGATTTTTCACTTCTTTCTTTAGAATATAGAAGTTCTGTAGAAGACATATGGAAATAACTTTTAAATAATTGAAAGTTAAATTTGATCACTCAAGTATAAGACAGAGAAAGGGATTAGTAACTGGAGGAAGATTAACCTTGCAATGAAAGGAGCTCGCGCTTTTTACGAGGAAAGGAACACTTGTGTGATAGAATCAGTAGGTACACTGAATTTGAACATTTCGTTTTTAGAAAGCATAAGCAGACAAATTTAAATTAGCAATATGGAGTCAAGACTTTCGACCGTTTTACTCTTAGCAAAATATGAAATTTCATATAGAGCCAAGTCTTAAATAAATATACATACATGAGGGTCAAAGATAGTTTTAAAACTATACGAGCTTAACGGAACATAAAGAAGATAACCATTTGGCAAATGGCAACTGTACTAAATAAAGATTTTCGAAGATTTTAATAAAATTTTAGGTTGTAGATCTATAGCTTTATATTATTTACGTATGGCAAAATCTTAGTTCCTCAATAGCTTCTATATATTTAATACATAACAATTAGGTACTTTTGTCTATAGAGAGTGAACTATGAAGAAAAAGCTGCTAGTATTTATAACTTTCTCTGCCTATGATGCGGTCGTGTTTAGAGCTTTTTAAGTCTATATAAAAGAGTTACGAGTTTTTCTATATTTTTAACATGAAATGCCTCAATTGTAGGTTGTTCTTAGCTTACTTACATTTTTATATAGTACTCGTATATACCATTATTCTATTTTATAGATTTGGCTTAGATCCCAAATAGCAAACATACATACATAACAATTTAGTAGCAATGTAACATAAGACGGAGAAAAGCAAATACACAATTCGATTTTATTGTCTCTTTTTGAAATGTTTAAGGTCGTTTCAGAGTAAAGTTATAAACAAAGTGTTAATAAATCGTTATTCTTCTTTTCTGTATTTTTCAGAATTCGTGACAGATTTATCTACCTTCATCACAAATTTTGCATGTTATCGAAACAATGGCTCTTCTTTATTTTTATTCTCAAAAACAATAATACTTTGGAACTGGTTTCGTTACGAAGATACATACTACGTAGCGAAACGTAAACATGAAATTGTTTTGCTAAACCTCAACAGAGCTATTTTGGTATATGCATACATCGGTTTTAAAATTTTTTCATATATTTTTCATGATGTACGCGGAAGATGTATCAAATGAGTTACAAGCAAAGTGATATACCTACCTATATTTGTTTCGAAATGTTTAGGGAGCTATTATTTTTGCCCACCTTATCTACATATGTTTCGCTAAATTAACTAATAAAATCAAAACCGATCAACTCCAGGCTGTCGATATGACTTTCAACATGAGGAAAATTAAAGCTACAGTTTGCACAAGGATTGAAACCAATTAAACAGAGAAAACTTCTCAGAGGCTTACAGAGGCCGCTTCAGCTGAATACCCCCATTTGAGTACCTAAAAAGTTTCACTCTCAGAGTTGCTCAAGTCTGTTGAAGTTTCCCTAAGTGGTTGAAGGACAACTTTTCAAAATGAAATTAGCGGAGGTTACTAACTGCAGTGCCGGAAATCTACAATGCAAACGAAATGTTGCTCTGCTCGTGCCTTCATAATTAAATTATAATTTAAAGTGTGAATATAAAAAGGGAACGGAAACTTTCGCACGTTTTGCGATGACGACAATACAATTTTTTAGTAGCAAAAAACTCTTAAGTTTGACTACTGGAAAAAAGCTTGTTTGTTGGTTATAATTCATTTAAAAGTAATCAGAGCATACCGAAAAATATTCTAATTAACTTGGAGCTGCTAAATTTTTTGAGGCCTTTGCACAAACTTGCAAACATAATTGAATTTTAAACTTTATGCATTTGGTAGGTAAAACTATAATTGACTGTTTACATGATATAGAACAAGTCCGATTTTGTGAACCTCACATGTGTTTTGAAATTTTAAAATATGGATCTTGTTTTTGTTTAGAAATGTCGGGCAGCAGCTGCAAAGAGTACTTAATGCATTTATGGTAGATTCTCAAATTTTCTCTTTTTATGTTGCATTTATGCTGCAGGCAGTGAATCGAAATAACACGCCTTCATCCGCATGTAACAGAATTTTCAATGATCAACTGCATTAATTCAATTCGAAAATTAAAATAAGGGCAAAAGAGAACTTCTCCAAATACATCATTTAAAAACTCTGTGAAAAGTTCGGAAATATTTTTTTTAATCATCCATTGCATTGTAACCCCTGTGGCAGAAAGAACATTATTTTTTCAGATAAAATCTTCCAATATCCGCTTTACTTTAGTTACGGTGTAGGAGTTCAATAGGAAGGTCCTGCACAATGAAGGTGCAAATAAAAAGAACTTAAACGCGGAAATCCGTGACATTGGCGTTATATATTTTCTCCGAAATTGCATTTATTTTGGGATAATTTTTTTCCTTCTCTGTGCCATCGCATTCAGGAAACGCAGTTCGGAAAACTTTTATTTTTCTTTTATATTGAATAAGATACTTATAAAACGAAGAGATTTTTAATTTAAAATTATGAGAGGTAACGATTCTGTGAAATTTGTATTCTACGTACTGCGCACAATAGACTATTGTTCTTCTTAAACGCTTTTATTTAAACTCAAAATCGTTAGTACTTTGCCAAATATCCAATTTCGTTCAATTAATTTTCCACAGATATTACCATTTAAAATTATTTGTTTGTAGAATTCTTTTAATTCACAAAGAGCGTTTCACAACGACTTATGCAATACGCCGCTTGCAAAGGCTATATAACACAAATTAACTTATTTTCGCATTAATACAAGCCATTTTGAATTAATTAATTATCCAAGAGTTCAACGTTTTTAATAACAGCTTCCAAATAAATTTCATCCTATAGCAGCTTGGTGGTAAACATCAAATTATTGAAGAGGTAATTTTAGGATATGAAATCAATTCACGGTTTCGAGCAAACCGGATTTTACTGCTTCTCTTAAAATTATATTAAATAATGATTTGGTATACAGATGGTGTTTTTACAAATATGATGTTGTCAGTAGGTGATACACACCAAAGGTAAGTTTAATAAAAGTGTTGACCCAATTGATATTTTAGGTGGAAAATAATGGCGCTTCACATTCAACAAGTTGGTCGGTGTTTTATAGATACTTAAATTGGGTCATACATTCGAGTCATTTTTAATTTACCTCCACTATATATAAACACCGTATATGTTTCTGATATTTTTTCAAAAAACTTAATATTTCTAATTATTTTTTAAAGTAATAGTTTCCTAAAACTTTTATTAACTAATTTAAACTGGTCGAAAGTAGTAAATTTATCAATATAACTACTCGTATTATTTTGACATCTCTATTATATATGTAGCTGCGCTTTGAGATATTCCAATTATTGAAAGAAATCTGTAAATGTGATTTACCTACTTTTAAAATTTTCGACAAATTTAGTTTTCACCATTCTACAAAATGGTATCTCACAGCGGAATCCACTTTCTGCTAAATTTCCTGAGCACTTCCTTAAAATATCTTTCCTTAGCATCATCGGAGTCAATTGCAAGTGTCTCTCTCCCTCACATTCTACGTGAAGCGACACCTTCAAGTATATAGCAATAAAAAACACCGGAGCACATTTTCCATCCGTAGAATGGAATTTAGGACAGGTATTTATTCATACCCAGCCAGATAGAGTTACTACCCGACGTGAGTCGGAGGGTTTTTAAGGTAAAAGCAGCCCCGAAAGGGAGCATACGAATTCGTCGCAAATGAACAACTAATGTCCTTTCCAATGAGCTTAAGAAGGAGGTCATTGCACCCAGAAAGTGGAAACAATGAGATAAGATAGGAGTTCTAAGGAATTTTAAAGAATTCTTCTCTTTTCTACTTCACATTAGACGGGTAGTTCGCAAGTTTAGTGTCTACTGATTTTAACATACTTTAAAAGATAGTTGTTTCTGCGCTACACAGATTGTGGAACTCTAATTAATTTTTTTACGAGTTAATTCGCAATGATAAAAACCTGCAAACGTTTGAGCCAACATGTTTAGTATTTTAAAGAAAATGTCGCATCAGTTTAAATGAAAATGCTATACTTATCATTTCCCTCAAATATCCTGAGTAAGCTATTATTTTTGAACCCCTCCTCCTCCTTCCTAAAATCAATCCTCAATATTTCTTTAAATGTTCGTTGGAAAATTCGTACTCCAGAAAAGGGAGTTTCGATAACTTCGGATTGTAAGAACAAAAGTTTTCTTATCGAATCCAAACACCCTGTTTATTTACCAAAATCGCCGCCATGCTATGAACGTTTTTGTAAAAGCGACTAAACTTGATTTATCCATAACACACCTAATTTTTATCGAATTGATAACAAATTGTATAAGGATATTTTACAAAATATATTATATACTCGTATATGTACGTATGTATAAGTGCTCTTAAATTTTACAAAACTGTCTTTACAATTTTTACATTTTTGTATACTTAGTAGTTGAGAAATTTATTTTAATTAAAACTACAATTAGTTCCTAGTTTGGTTTATGATATAAGGAATCCTAAAAATTTGTTTATATAAGAAATTCGAAGTTTTCTTGAAGTTTTCTTACAATGGCTGTTATCAACAAGAATGTTGACAAAAATTACAAAAATATCTTCATGCTTGTGGTTAATGGACTGCGGACTACTTGCAGGAAAACTTTTCTGAAAAGTAATTCCGCCAATTATCGAGTTTCGGATGTAGTCGGACGTTCTTGTTTTAAAACAAAATTGCATAATGGTCGATGCTCGATGCGGATATTCTATTTCTCCGGCTCATGACTAGAATGTGTGTGCAGTCCTCGCAACAAATTGGAAAATCAGTCGAGCACCCGAGGGAGCTAAAAGATCCTTTCTTTAGGTAAACACACAAAAAGACATCCTGGACACCGATGCAATCTCTCCATTCTGGTGTGTTTTTATGGTTCTGACATTCCGCCGCTTTTGGTGCTTCAATTTAATTTCGCCCAAGGGGAACTTTTATGATTCCTAATAATTTTCAGCTGCTCCTGGGTATGTCCCCCAATATGGCGCGGTTATCGGTCAAATAAAATCAAATTTATTTGAGAGCTTGTTTGAGACATTCGATTTAACTTGGATTATGTCTTAATGTTCGGTACTGAAAGCGATTCAGCTAAAAAATTTATTATCCTAGAAGGAAAGAGTGCGGAGAGCGATGATAGATAACCTCATACTTACTTGTGACCAGAGTTTAGATATACATATGTAGGTATGACGACGTTTCTGTAACATATTCGCAGCATCCAGGTATTTTTCCGGACCAGAATCAGTAATAGGTACATGCATGTACATTTTTTTGAGCTACATATTGTATATTGATATTTTAACACCTTTGGGAAGTGGTAGCTTTGTTGCTAAATTCCTACATTAGAAAAATTAATCATCTATCAAGTTTGAAATACTTTGTTTTAAAATTGTTGAACATTTGTAAATAAATTGTATTTTTGTGAATAAAAGATCAGTTTAAAATGAAACGCAAATCCCCTTTAACCCAATATGCATTTTTTACAAAATTGATTTTCTAGTTTTTGATTATCCTTAATTTTTGCCTTTGTGTTGCTTTCCACATATTTCATATTTAAGTTGCTGTATCCGTAACCTATAATATATTATAAGCAAGCCAAGCCTATACTGTTCAGTATACATTATTTATCTGTATGTAAATGTTGCATATTTTAATTACCATATAACATCTTCGTGCGGTATTTTTAGCAGCATTAATTTTGTGTAAAAATGCATCAGCATAGAATTCACATATGTACATACATACTATAGATTTTTTTTTCATTTGTCCTAATTAAAACTTTTAAAATTGTTCAATTTTAAGGTCAATCAACCTCAAAACTGAAATCAATCTCATTAGGTTTAGGTTGGTTTGCTTTGCGATTTTGTTCCCAATTTCATGATCATAAAAAGAGATGAATTTTGAAAGATTTGTAGACGAAATTAAAAATTTTAGCTTTAACAATAGGACCCGATATCTACTTAATGTACTATAATGATTTTAGACTCTTGAATCATGACAGCGGAATCATCAAAATATCTCAATTCGACTAAAGTTATCTACAAATCCGTAAATCTTTTCAGACTTTTTAAATATTGCCCAGGTATGTTCATACTCATAGTGATGCTAAATATACCATTGAGCCTTATTCTAAACTTTACTTTATAGAAATCTTAAACTTAATAAGGCTTTTTAATTAACAACTCATAAAATCTTTTTTACTACAACCAGAAAAACAGATCAAATTAATCAAAATTCTTAACTATTGCAAAATGAGAAACAAATATGCTTTACCATTCTTTCCTTAGCAAAAAAACTTTTAACCAAATAAAATTCTTTAGATCTAATATCGTTTTATTTGAAACAATTTATATGAAAATTTATATTAAAAGAGATCGTAATTTTTAATTAATGTTTACAAATGTTATTCTACATAACAATTAGAGTGTAAAGGAATACTAGTAGAGGGGGTAAAATACCTCTGATGCAATATGGCACATATTGTTTTGATTTCTTGCTAATTTCATGTAACCATTGAGACCCCATCTACTGCTCCAAGAGTTCTTAATGATCCAATATTCTTGTCCATTAGGCTCTACGCCATATCCCACAACTAGAACATAGTGGTCTGATTCAACAGTGTTGCATTCAGGATTGTTGTAAACACCACCATTTCGCATGTAGTGATGAATCGATTTTGGAGTTGACATACTTGTTACCACTGGTCCAATATGGGCAATTATCTTTTTCATTTCTTCCTCATTTGGATGTTCAGGATCTATGAACCTAAATCCGACTATCCTCTTCTTATTCGACATTTGTTCCTTTTTGCAAGTACCCATTTTTGGTGTGCTTGGGTAATAGTGAGCAGGAGTGATACCTTCGGCAATTATATAATCAAACGCTTCGAAGTGAATTCCGCCATTACAACCGTCGGTATGTTCAAGTTTGACACAATCGATCAATTCTTGTTCAGAATATTTTATAAAGTTATTCGATTTTTTTGCAAACGCGGTTTCTACAGCTCCAATAGTTGAAAAGGCCCAACAGTTTCCACTATCGCCTGAAAATTGGGAAAAAAATTTACTTTCAACCTATGAATACTTTAAAAATCATTTTGCTATACCTTGATCTTGAACAGGACTCAATTCAATGTGATCACGCCAATCGAATTCTTTTGGGGCGTTAAGTTTCAAGGGTCTGTGCTCGCCAATTACTGGAGTGAAACGATGAACTCGCTTGCCTTGTTTTCTATTGTAATAAGCTATGTAATAATTTCATAGACATATTATTAGCTTACTTACCTTTTGCACTTTCTTTGATCCTTTTTCATTTTTCTGTTTGATTTATACTTGTTCCTAAATTCAGTACTGGATAAATCTGCAAACGGACCAATTCCGTATTTGTACGTGATGGCAGGATTCTTTTTCTTCATTTCAGCAACATATTTTTGGTTGTTCGTCTCAATAATTTTTAAATTTTCGGCGAAATTTTCCTTTCTTTGGCGGCCTAAAGGCGAATTATCCTTATATTTCTTGTTATATTTAACTTTAAAATTTTTCCATTCTTTCTCCAAATTTAAGCCAGATATGGCTACAATGCAAAGAGCGAAAAATACAAGGCTCTTCATTTTCTGAAAGATAGATTAATTAATATAACATTGTTTTTAGTATAACTTAACATTTTGAAGTCCGTATAAATCCGTAATTAATAACTTACCTCGTAAGGCTTAAGAAAATGCCTGAACTGAGAGTTAAATTTTCTACCACTTGCTTTTATAATGGTTGGTTCGTATGTGGAGTTCCAAAACAAATATGAACATTTACTCAATGAATACATTTGCACAGGTGTTTCATTATGTACGTGTGAAAAAAGTCTGTTACAATCAACTGGCTTCAAATGTGATGCCGGTAACTAATCATCTGTTGCGAACGAAATTTACTGCATTAATTATTTATTAATTAATGAGTTAACACTTTTTGGATCTCGTCTAATATGAATTAAATTAAATTATATTTTTCAACATAGAAATATACGTAGAATTTTCATTTGCTAGGTATATTATTTGGGATTTGTTTTTAATTTTGATTGGTGAGAAATCTGTGATGACTGATGATGTAACTGACAGAAACTAGGCATTTTTTTTTTATAATTAGACGTTGTTACACTGCAAGCTGTAGTTGCATTCTATTTAAATAAGAATACTTAAAATAATAACAATCATTAAAGACACAGGCTAACACCATTAACTTATTTATATAATTTAAGATTCTTGCTAAATTAGTCCTAATTCATTTAATTGAATTTATACAAAATAATTCGTTTTATAATGTGAGATGTCTATTTGCAAACTGGGTTGATTAAGAACAGTAGTTGCTTGCAAAAGTCATACGTTTTCCTGGTGGGAAAATGTAAATATTTGCGATACGAACCTAAAATAGTTTTTCTTGTATGTGTTGCATGAATGTATGTACATATATTATTTTTCCTGAAATTTATACCTTATCCGATACCTCCATGGCAATAAAAAAAGGCCTCGACTACCCGTTTTTCCCCATCCGAGTATTCATCAGCTCGTTAAATTTTAAAGCTACAGTGGTCCCGGAAAAAATGTCAAATTAATTTCACTGATTTCCGGGCGCGGATTGGTTGACTGTAAATTTATATGGTTCGACAGTTTTATATCAGAGCATCTAAATTATTTTAGCGATTTTCAATACCATCTGGTCCACACGCTCGCAATTAATTGGGCTCCTTTATTAGTGTAGTGGGACGTTCCTGGCACTTTTCGCCTGTGATGCCAGTCGCCACTCGTGCTAATTTTACGGTTCACGAAAATCGAATGTTGTTGATCTTTTCAGCTTTTAACGAGTATTTACTTAGGCAATAAATTGAGTCCTTCGCACATAACCAAGAGTGCCGTCGAGCTTATGAAGGCGATTTGCATTCGTATTCGGGCACAGCGGGAGAGTGAAGTAATTTAATTTTACGCCTCGTGCCAGGCATCAGATTTGAGCTACTTGACGTCCCCATAGACTCGAACCGTGTCCTGTGATGTCAACTTTAAGTAAAGCGATATTCCTTTTCGAAGTCATGAAAAGTTCCTTTTCTCCTGAGTCACAGTCTTGAAGCTTGCTTCGCATTGTTTCAATTTAGATCTGTTTTTTGTGGTTTTCGCAACCATTGTTCATATGCTATAATAAAAAAGTGAACAAACAATTAGTCTTAATTTTTAGATAAAAGAGAACTTTTTTATTTAAAAATTTAGTCTAAGTCTGTTTTGGTTCTTATGTATGAGCCAATGTTTCCAGCTTAAAATAGGCGATTTTTAAAGTTTAAGTATCATATTTGAAACAAATTATAATATACTAGCTGACCCGGCAAACTTTTTACCTCCGAATCAATAAATTGTTGTGTTAACTTATTAGCTGAATTAAATTCAGTTTTGTATTAAGATAAAATTAATACTCCAATTGAATTATGTTACCTATGTACAAAACTCAAAATCGCTCTACTCGTGCGATTTCTTGTTCATCTGCAGTGGATTGATTCTCAATATTCCGAAGACTACTTGCATTACGACTTCGTTGTGGCATTGGAAATAACACTGGAAAATTAATCACACAATTCAAAATTATATACCCTAATGAAGCAATTATTGATGGATGCACAATCACAAATGTGAAAACTTCATAAAGTGAACATCTTCGAAGGGAACTGTTTAAAATCACTATCGAACATAGAATTCCATAGAATGACGAACGAAACCGCGTGGAAAATCAAAGACATAGTCCAAAATTACCGATTGGATTGATTGCCTATGCGCCCACAATGACAAACGACATAACCTTTCATAATGTGCATTTCATCAGACTGAACTCACCTCCTTAAAATCACTTTGCACTAATGATTTTCAGATAAAATTGTTATTGAATTAATTGAATCGAATTTAAATGTAATAACCGTCGAAAACCGAATGAAAATTGGTGAAATTCGAAACGCGGTGCATCATGAGTTTCACAATTAAATTGGATCTCTCACAGTTTTGGACGTATAAGTCATAAATAGCATCCTAATTTTTAAGATTAAAATTCCCATGCAAAACATAAATGTCGTTCTTCCGGCTTTTCCTTTAGGAAATTTTATTTTTTCTCAAACTTCCCCGGTATTGAGACAATCAAAAAAATCAACATATCATATATATACATAGTACGTATTAGAAAATAATTAAACTATTCAGAAAGGTCTTATTCCGTTCTCTAAGTAAGACAAATCCACGTTAAATTTGTCTTAAAATCGGTGTAGTTAGGTTGTAATAAATGGTTAATAATCATACATTCATACATAACTCTTAAAGCAAAATCAGAAGAGCACTGATTATTTTTTAGAGAACGTTTTTGGGTCAAAATTAAAATAAACTTTATGCAATGCATAAAAGCGCGACAAGTAACGAAAACAATATAATTTATATTAAATATTTGGAATGTTTTGGGTGTAATAGGTTGGTACTTACAGTTGAAAATATTCAACATCGCGTTAATACATATAATTAAAGAATATTTAAATGGTCTTTTCCTTGCGAAGATTACAATAATTGGTTGTAATTAATATAATGCTCTTAAAAATATAAGATCAAAAGATTTTCTTTTAGTTATTTTAAGTTTTTAATTAGAAAGGGTACTTATATGAATTTGGAATGGCAATAGCTGTCGAGCACCAGCTTTTACTCCTACATCTGATAAAAGTATTTGAACATCCTCAAACATTTTGCTTGTACGTCCTATCATATTAATTATCCTAAAATGCATAGAGATGCAAGATGTGCGTAAATGCAAAATGCACATGAAAACACCTCAATATAGTTTTACCCTCTTCTAGAACCACATTGAAAACATAATTTTACAGCCCTCTTAAACTAAATAGAACCCTTACTAGTATTAAAGGCAGGCACTTTGGTGGGGCTCTTTCATTATGAATTAAATGTGCTTGAGCTGTGATTTCTTTAAAATGCCGGGAAAAGTTGTTTTCGCACAATATAATGCATAAGATCTGCTTTCATTTCCCTCAGGAAAACCTGATTTAGGCTCATTCTGCTATGAGGAGCAATTTACTTCAACCTTTGTTTGAATTCTAAACAGAAATTTACCAAGAAAGAAGTTTTGCAGATAATGATAACTGGAGGCAAAAATACTTAGGAAGCTCGAAATTATTTCCGTGAATTGGTCCACAAAGCGTCGTTTACTTGTGGTTCCCGTCTCCTTTTCTCTTTTAAATTGAATGAAAGTTCAACTTCCCCATATTACTCTCTGAAGCCAAAGTTTAAACCATTTTCGTACCAACAAAACTTGAGTAAGTGCTGATAGAGTTTAATTGAATTAACTTTCCAGGAATTGAACCGATCCCTTTAGAGAACATTGCATTGCACTTGGTCGGTTGCCCTTCTTTTCCTAACCAAACTACAAAACCTAAAACTAAACGTCTTTGCAAATAGCAGCAAGAGCTCGTTAAGTGTAACGCAAGAGCGCATTGTGAAAGCAACTTACTGTATGCATCTATTCATAAAACTATTGTTTGCTTTGACAACATCAGAACTAGGCAACCATTATTAATCAAGCCTGTGTGCATTGCTCCCACGTTCCACATCAACCCCGCACTGGAGGGGTGCGCAATCCACAAAGGCTGCAACAAGTCAGAGCGGCCTGAAATGCCACTTTCTATGTTGAAATAATTTTTAGCACGGTACAATAAATAGCAAACGAATCGGTTAAATGCCCACATATCTCTAAGTCGCAGATGCCTTTGTAAACGACAGTCCGTCCGACCATTCGGCTCAAGATAAATTTAATTTCGCTCTGAGGTAAATAAAACGAATTTAATTTTCATTTGGCGTTGTTGGATCATCGTCAAAGACATAATCTGGATTTTTCTTTCATTTTGGTCCTTTCAAATGGGATTCCTTTTGAAGTGGTGTGGTAGTGCGGGACCTAATGCAAGCCGAGACCCATTCGCCAAGATAAACAGGAGTGGTCCTAGATTTAATGGATGCAGAGGGTACAGCATTAAAATTTTAAATGTGGATCATTTGCTTAATAAAAAGATTAAATTATTTATTATTTTGAGTTATCCTTAAATATTTAAATGCGAAATGATACGAAATGACGTCTTTTGGATATGCACGAATTTCTCCACTTCCTAGAATCGTTTTGGTAGTAGGTACCTTTATACTCAATGCAGCATGCAACCAACTTGAACTAAATATTAAAAGCATATTCCAGAGTATATCGGGTAACCAACAGCATTTTTAGTGCCAAATAAAACCTATGAAATGGAACGAAAAAGGAATTCAGCTGTTGCACATATTCCCTGAAAACTCTTAGGGCAAATCTCATAAAATTTTTTCGATATGACTTGCATTTGAAGTGCTCACGTCTGCAGAAAATGTGTACAACTTGTTTGATTGTACCTAGATTTTAATACAACCCTCAAGCAGTAAGCAAAAGGAACATTTTTAAGGATTCGGCACGTCGCACGGTGATAAATTGGCAGAACAATCCCTTTACATTGTCGGCTGACATTTGAATTTAAAGACATCAGCACAAACTTTTAAGCGGCAATATGTGGAAGATAAACTTTTTTCAAACTTTGTATATAAAATATTTCAAAGGTGGGGTAAGTTTTACTGGCGTTTTGTGCTTTTAATAAAATTTTCTCAACTTACCTCTACCGCAAAGTTTTTGAAGTCTTCCTCTTCGTTTAAGGTTAAACAAAATATCTTTTGTTCGAGTGCACCAAAATAAATTTGGAGTGTAATTCTGTTGCGCGAAATCTCAATCGCGGTAAAAGTTCTGCGGAAAAAGGTGAAAATGTTTTTCCGACATTTAAAATTTGGTAAGGAAAAACATTAGTCGACAAGTGAACAAAATGCTTTTGACAGAAATACTTGCGGGGAACTTTACTACTAATGGAATTTGTTTTAAGTTTTCAGAAGAGTCTCCCGCATGTTTCAGGTAAACTTAAATAAGGTTTTTGTTTGCTTAGAAGTTTCATTTGATAGATTAATGAGTCAACCACGATTAGCATTTTCTAGGAAAATTAAACAGAAGACAGGTGCGACTTTTGAACTACATATCTACTCCAATTTTAAAACGAAAAGAAAATTAGATGTATTGCTCATGAAAGCTTTCATTTAATCTTATCAGTTTTATTTCATTCAAACAATTTATTCGTTCTGAAAAGCGTAAAAGAATTTCAGTAAATTAAAATGTTAAAAATTGCAGTATGCGAGTTTTAAAAGCTGTTTTACTAAAACTATTTATATGTTATAAATGGCCAATTGAAGTGTAGAGAAATACGAATAGTAAAATGTCTCTGGCAGTCGAAAATTTGTTTACTAAAATATTTGAATACTGAATAAGCAAACAACAATAACATTTATTAAATAAGAAAAGTGAATGCATCGACTATTTAAACTTAACTTGACTATAAATTTGCCATGATGATACTTTCTAAAAAAGACTAGTTCGTCAATAATGTACAACTAGTTATTTCTATTGGGAAACCACATTTCTTCAGAAATAATAAAAGTTATGAATAAGAAAGATAAATTTTAGAGAAGGAAAATAACTTATCGAATCTAGGATTTCAAATCATGGCTAAAAATCCAATTCGATTGTATTTTCCGAGAAATAGCGACAAAGAAAAAACGTAGAGACTAATTCCAGTAATTCGCAAACCAATAAAAGTCCGGGTGTTGTCTTTGCTTTAGAACCTTTCTACAGCAATATAGACGTCGAAGTCAATAGTCGAAACTACACCACAAAGTACAAAATCATTCAAGCCAGTGAAGCGGGGGATGCAATTGTATGAAAACGCCATCACACTAATGAGAACCCTCTAATCAAAACAAGGGTGAACGATGCCAAGAGCGAGCAGTCGCAAATTCGCGGAAGATCATTGCAAAAAGTGGAGGAATTCTGTTCTGTCTCTGGGACTGCGTCTGGAAATCAGAATGGTTAATAATTTCTCGTGTTGTGCAGAAACAATGTGATGGTTTATTGCAAAGTCTTTGCATTCATCCAGTTCCTTAGTACGTTGACTTCTATTGCAAACGTTTTCTGTTTTCTCTATGGATGACACAAAAAAGGGTTAAAAAGACTCATTTAAGAGTTTATGGGAGCACAACCCTTTCGAGAGTTATGTTACAAAACAACTGTAAAACTGGAAAAACTGCATCAAAGTGTAACATTATGCATGGGATCCGCAATCATGCAGCAACTGTGAATCCTTGCATTTAGAAATCACGGGGAGCACCTGGGAATGTGTGATGCATCTAAACTGAGAATGACATTGGCATATGTGCCACTGCAAACATGGCAATTAATTATAGGTTGCACCATTCATCTTCAGGCTGTCTCACAGGAGTGTTCTAGTATATTCAAAAACCCGCAAGTTCAACCCCACTATGTTGTTTATTTAGTCCAATTTAATTAATAATGTTTCAGTTTACAGTTTGGGACATAATCCTAGCTTTGCACAAGACTTATTAAATGTAAAATTGAATCAAACATTAGCGTAGTTCTAGTTGGCTTGAAAATATAAAATATCTATTTGTTACGTATGTGGGATATTTTACAGAGAGCAGGATTAAAAGTGTTCATACACTTTTCCTTAATGTTGTGCAACCACAATACATACAGCCATAAGTATTTTCTACACATTTTAAAGTTGAATAGTCGGGTGGTGTGTATGTGTATTCAGAAACAATTTTATTATTTTATCTATTTTGTAAAATTGTTCATGAAATACGTGTTTTGAAACATGAACAAACCAATTTGCCGAAAACATTCCCATAGTATTGCGCAGCATATAATACTCATAGGTATAAGTGTGCAGCATAGTTTTATAATCATCAAATACATTAAGTAAGTTGTTATGAAGTGACCTGCTATAAATTTTAGTCAGTTTACCTGGAATATTGTAACTTCAAAAGTTTCCAATTTTTCCTAATGAAAATTGATTTTTAAAAATATTTGTAAAATTTTGATTTGAAACAAAAACTACCAATTAACTCAAAAAATCTACTTACTTTTGTGGAAAACACATTTAAATATTTCTTAAGAATTATCCTTTTTAAATTATATAACGTAAAATAAACAATTTGCAGATATTAACTTCCTTTTTCGATAACATTACCAAGGTAATTTAAATATTCCATAGATAGTTTATTAGTTAACAGGTACGAAATTCATATAACATTTGACAACTTTGTAAACATCTGCGATTCGAATTTGCACCAATCGATACATATGTATGTTTTCGTAAATCGGAGCGGCTTTGTTCGTTTCTGTTGCTCGAAGTAAATTTATTTGGAAAATAAAACTGTGAAAAGCTATTGAACAGCTTACACCTGTTAAGTACGCATTGAATGAAATATTGAGATGACATGTGAAGGTGTGGTAGAAACAACAGAAAAGTTAGAAAATCGTTTTCCAAAACAATTAAAGTTTATTTTTATTTTGTAAAGAAGTGTCATCATCTCGAAATCCAAAAGATTTGTACTCGGGGTAACTAGGATTTATTCGAATAGTCGTTAGTTGGTCCTTCATCCGTTTTCATTTGTACGTTGTTTTTTGGGACTCCTTGTGCTATATGGTACATATACCTATACATACATATACACTATTGTAGAGAAAAAACAAATAACGATAAAAGAAAAGTAAAACCTAGCATTAATTAGAAATAGACCAGTTTCGTCACGACAAACAGAAATTAATGGGAATGAAAAATGAGAAAAGGTATCTAACTAAAGAAAATTTCAGAGAAAAGCGAAAACAAATAATATAAATTAACAGAGTGAAAATTCTGCCTCAGCGGAATTTTCTCCGAAAGTATGCAAGGTCAAAGCAATTTACATTGCGCAAGTATTGCCTTCAAAGTCATTCTAT
The DNA here is from genome assembly GCA_959613345.1 of Tolmerus cingulatus. Classification (NCBI taxonomy): domain Eukaryota; kingdom Metazoa; phylum Arthropoda; class Insecta; order Diptera; family Asilidae; genus Tolmerus; species Tolmerus cingulatus. The sequence goes on along the minus strand of OY390708.1, from coordinate 17,922,387 downwards.
ATTTGCATGGACAATTTCACGAAATTTTTTCAAGCTTTTGGCGGAATAAGAAAAGAGAAGCGCTGGTACCAAGGTAAGTACCCATAGGGACGTCAATTTCGCGAGGTAAATCACTATTGATTTTTGTTTCAAAGACCTACTTGATATTTACATATCTTTGCACATTTTGCTCTTCATAGCGAATTTTGTACATTCCCTGCCAAACTGCATAAATTCCGGATTTAACAAAAGTCCTTTTTGTAGAATACGTCTGATGCGCTATATTCCAGTCAGGAATAGTAATCGCGCAGAAATTCCACATATCTTAACAACAGCTCCAGTCATTTTTTTAACCCTTTGGCAATTTGCCAGGGAAAAATTTTCTTCCTCGAATATTTGATTTATTTAATATCTGTGTAGTATATAGGATAAGCCGCGAATGAAATATCTCATGAACAATGGAACTCAATGACTCTTGGCTTGGCCGACTGTTGTCTCCGAGACATGGGCAAATATGCAAAGTACGAAAGTCGAACATGAAAATTGCTGAAATTACTTCCACAAATGTTCGATGAAATTTCCAATGAATATTTACCACCCACTAAAATTTTGGAAATAACTTCAGACGACTTAAAGAAATAAACAAATTGAACTTATACAAAAACTGGAAGATGGTGTCGGTTTGTTTTTGTTGTGAACCCGTTGAAGCAAGCATTAAGGCTAATTTGCATCGCCAAGAGCGGTAGCAACAGCAGCAGTGATAAAAGTTGGAATATCTACCTACACCATTTCGATTCACAAGGATTGTATTATTGATGCCAACAACGATGATTAATTGATTTCTTAAACTGATGTTGCTGTCGTATTCGAAATTTTGCAAATATAATTTTAAAATGAGTAATAAAGTGCTGTTTGTATTTGGTACTCGCATTTTAGTTTGCTTAATCTATCTTATTAATTCATTTATTCATTTAAATTATCAAGTAACCTTTCATTAAGTAAAAATATGTTGAACTAATTTGAATCAAAAGTTAAAAATAATATAATAAATAGGTATTAATATTGAATCAGAAACTTTCAAATATGCCAATCAAGTAAAGGTCAATGTGCGGAAAATTTATGAATTTGTTTTAAAGAAAAAATTGTTAAATAAACAATTCTTCAGTTTATTTCAAAGAAAAATATATTAATAAGTTATATATTAAAATTCGGTACATCGATATTTGGACTAAAAATATTATTTGAATCCCACAACGAAAATTCATCGCCGAAGCATGGTTTATGATTATCGAAAATGTTGAACAAACCATTTCAAAATCTTTAAATGTGTGAATTGACTAAAACAGCAATGAAACTGGCTTTCCTCCCTATTATTCTTCAGTTTCTAATCAAACTTACCTTAAAAAAGCTTAAATTATGGCGGACATGCGAAGTACATGCTTTAATTTTTTATGAAAATATTTGTGAATGGTATTTTACCTTTCATTCCACATAATTATGTAAAGAACGCTTTTCAATCCAACTAATTTTTTATCGTGTTTAGCAAAAGATTGGAAAATAATGTTTCGAGGAACATTTTCGAGATACTATTATTTTACGACTAGTTATGATTATTTACTTTTGTAAAGGAAATAAATAAGAATGTGAGAAACAAGTCTTAATAAGTATCAGCAATTTACCTATGAAAAATATGACTGAATTCTATTGGAATAATCTAAAATGATTTACTCTTTGTTTTTTATATCTATCAAGTTGTTGTTATTGAAGCACATAATCATGTGGGTTGTTATGTTGACATTAAACGCAATTTTTTAGAAATATCTCAACAAGCTCAATTTTCACTTAAAACTTAATGTTTCTATTGTATTGTATAATAGTCCGAGCCAATAAGAGGCAAAACAGAGAAAATTGTTTTTTGGAAAATTTTGTTTTAGCTTTTTTTACAAAATAATGATGTTTCAATGCTTATTTAATTAATTTAATTCCATTTGGCTTTTTTGAAGACCTACCGCACGTTTTTAATCTTATTGTTCGCTGAAATACTTTAGCTAGCGGCCCATCATTCACATAAAGGAAATTAAAAAAGTGTATGTATCACGCTAAATTCCCTCTTTTTACATGCTTCTAATTCTCTTTGTATTACATTTGATGATTCAATTAAAAATAATAATTAATTGATATATAATCGTACATTTAATCAACAAAAATGGATATTCGAGGGTAGGGATATTGCTTTTCATTAAGTGATGTTATCCGAGAAGTTTCACGAAACGGAATGAAATTAGCTCTTCAATAATTTAAATAGGACGTGTCAAAGATCTCTGAAGCACAGGCAGATGGGAAGATATTTCGTGGGATTGAAAAGCCTGTCAATTGCTATAGAGGTTAGTTAGGGTGACTGTGGGAATTTTGCGCCTTATGATTTACTTTAGGCCCTGCAAATTTAATTACCTTACGTGATTGATGACGCCCATGTGGCTGGAGAAATAATTAACGTCATAATAGTGTTGGAAAGTGTGCAGTAGGTACGAGGTGTTAATGTCCGCCAACATGAATAGCAATGAAATATTCAGCATGACAAAGTCATGAATTATGCATTGTTCTCTGGATAGACAAATGGCCATCGAGTACACTTCCCCCAACAATGACATCAATGGCGTTCTGCTACAGTTTGACCGCAAACTGTGAAGGGATTTGAATGTCCTAAGGCAAGTGGATGTTTAAATTTCCGCTTGTCTCCAAGTTGTGCATCCAAGTTTCTGGGACCCGGGTCCGGTGGCCGGGTGCCGGGTCCCAGGATCTGGGAAAATCGTGGTCTAGGGGAGTAATGAGAAACTTTTCCAATTATTAGACGATATTATAATGGAACTATTTACGGGCCGAGTTTGCATTTTGGGCAGCCGCAAATTGCTTCGAAATTAATATAGTGGAAATAGTAACGGCAATGGCCATTCTTTGCAAATTGTTCTCCCGGCAGGTCTTATCTTGGATGGCATCAATTAAGGAGCTTTCCGGAGTGTCAGCATTTGCATTAATGAAAAGCGATAAAGACCCGAAATAAATTTCAATTTAAGAATATTCCTCTGTCAATATTTAATAAGCTGACCCAATTTCACTTTTTAAAAATTATTTTCTATTTGGGAGAGACAAACGGTGCCAGGCACCCCAGTCCGGTACCCCGCGATGGCCGATGAACAAATAATAAGCTTTCAATTTCAATTTACTTATGTACACAACTTATGCGACACTGGATCTGGATCCAGAAGGAATTCGAAACGCCCTCATGATTTTTTCCCAGAAATTATATAGAATAACGCCACCTTAAAGAACTCGAGCCAGCACAGAATCCCACTTGAAAAATTTATGAAGACAATCCTCGGCTAAGAAACACGCAGAAACGTTTGCCCGGGCAAATATTATCAAGGTGTCTCTATCTGAAGAAATATCTTTTTCCCATCTACGCCACTGGGAACAGGAACACCGGCGACAGGCGGTGGCCGGGAAAAGCACAATCCCCGGCTTTTCTTTCGACGCTCTAAATTTCGATTCCTCGTTGTCACCGTACATCCGATCAGATATTAAATGGCGTAAGGAAGATTTACGTTCGATGTGTTTAGCATCGGCGTCGGCTTTCGAAATTATTAAATATTTATATGCCAGCAGAATACTCTTATTGAATTCTTTACGGATTAAGAAACACGTTCACAACGTTTCATCCCCACAGTTCAATAAATCTTATATGCAGCCCTTAAAGTGCCTACGTGTCGGAGTGGTATGAACGAGTTCCTTGACGAAAAAGTTCTAACTTCAGATTGTTTTCTTCGTTTCTTAATGAAATAAAGAGGTTTTAGTTTCTAATCTTATTTATATGCTTGTTTTTTAGCTTTTTAATTTTTTTAATAGTACTTTTGCCGATTTTATTATTTAAACTAAGCTTATTTTCGCCTTCCGTTAAAAATTTATATTATTCAAACAGGAACTCAAAGTCCGAGTGCAACTCTCATAAAATTCCGTCAAGTAGAAAACTGTCACCTTGGGAAAATGTAAATGGCTAATCAGTGGTGCCGATTTTAATAGAATAAACCAATCTGGCGAGATTCTAATGAATCCAATCTCGAGCATCTTATAACTAAATACAATAATTTATGCATTGAAATAAGGATATGAAATTTTTATCCTGACATCCCCAGCACCCTGTATATAGAAACATAGAAAGTGTGGAGGTCTGTCTAACGGATTTGGGTTTTCTTCTGTGATAAAATATTCATCAGGAAATGTGTATTTCGAAAAATGGTAAAGTTATGCGTACTTCGGAGAGTTATTTAAGGTGTTTTAGCCTAGCCGTCTTGGGACTGTAAAACCAAGAATGTGGAGAATTTCAATTTTGAGCAAATTTGCCTCTTTCAATATATGCGTAATTTATTTTGAGGTGAACTCACCTCAATGCGAAAGTTATTTCTTATTTAAAAATTTATAAATTTAACATTTTGAAATAGATATGTTGGGCCTACCAATTCAAATACAAATTGGAATATAAGTAGAAGTTACGACATTTGATGCCAGAGTTGTAATATATGCATGAGTTCCTTGTAGTCTTCTCGAAATTTTGATTTCTCAATGAAATATTTAGGGGCTTAATTGAACTAAACCATAGTTATGGCAGTTGTTAAAAGGTATTATTAAATTTCAAAATCTGTTTCAAAATTCGCGAAATGCTGTACAACGAAAAAACTTAACCCTGTTTTTGATACACATGTGTTTTTCGTGAAAAATTATAATCGGCCTTTAGTTTTATAAAAATAATTCAGCTGTGTTAATAATTTGACGCTAAAAAGAAAGAAAAAAAAGGTAACCAATTACTTTTTTGCTTTCGTATTATTATAATTAAGTAATTAATTAAAATTCTTTTCGTTGATTTTGATGTTATGCTGTGTCTAATCTTACAAGCAAAAATAACTTCCAACTAAGCCTTGAATTTAACAGAATTGCAGAAGATGAATTCAGAAATGTTTGTGTTATCTCTCACTGTGTTTTTTTCTCACCTCTGAGGATAAAAAAATAATAAAATTTCATAAAAGTAATTAACACTTTCACCTTGTAAAAGTTGTCTAAAATTTTCTTTGAAGTCTTTGAATTATGAATTTGAAATCGTAGCGGGCAAAACTGAATCCCTGGAAAACCCGCGAAGTATTTTACGTTCGACAAATTCACTTCGGTAGGAACTTTTACGCAAATAAATATAGAGGCCTCTCATAGGTTTCTAAATCTTATCTCATCGTAATTTCGAGTACAAATTAGGATTATGTCGAACATGCTCAAGCTTTTTTGCATACAAAGTTATGTTGTCGCTCTGCAAGGAAGAACCGGACATTAGAACATAAATATTGGCACTATGCTGCACATTGCCGGAGTGCTATGTTGAGGCTATCGAATTTTAGGCAGAGTTATGCCAAGCTCCAAGAAATTTTAAGTTCCACTAGAGAAGTAGATTATAACCTAAGCAGGTGGCTCGAAAGGGCTCCGAATCGAAATACAAACTTTAACTAGTCTTTCGTGCTTCTCATATTTGCACATAACCTTCATCTTTGTTCGGAAATTCATTGGGATTACTGCAGAGATATTTAAGGTATTTCAGTCTTGATGGTGAACCTAAAGCTTATTTTAGGAAATAACTTTAGATAAATATGTAGATTTTTCCAGAATTTATGTGTTACTGTTTTAAGAATACATTTTGCAAATAATGTTCTGAACTTTTCGTTTGTAAGGAAGTTTATTCAAAATCTTCCCCATATTTTTTGTATAATGTTACAAGCGTTTAAAATCAGTATTGGTATGCATTATTAAATAAATAAATTCCAAGTGTTGCTCCTTTAACTAAACAAAACCATTATTGTTTTCACATTCCTTCCGTGAAACGAAAGTTTCAATAAAATATCTTTATTATGGTACATTTTTAAATTTCAAAATGCCGTTTATATTAGATAATACATAGTTCAATATTAAAAGTAAAAGAAAGGAAAAGCGTGTATCAGTTAGTTTTATTTTCTGAGTTCAAGAAATGAAACCCAATTTTTTTAAATTTTCATATAAAATAAAAACTAAATAAGTTTTGTTTTAGTTTCTGCTTGAGTCTATTACGAGTTTTAGCATTTAGTTGCAACTTTAATAGTATTTAATGCTAGTAACCTCCGACTAACGAATATTAGTGATAGAAAAATTAGTAAAGTGCTTAGGTGAACAGTGTTCGGAGTTTAAATACCATTTTCCCATTTCACAAATAAAAAGACACTTTAATTTTAAGATGACTTGCGACTTGCCTTAGTAGATTAAGTCTAATACTTCTTAGTGTTTGCATTGTGGAAATACAAAGCAAAAAGGGGCGGGTGTGGTTCTTAAAATAAACCGATGAATTTCTGATCCATTACCCAAGAAAGCATTTAAGGCTCTCATTTGCTGTGGAAATGTTTCTGTGGCGCGTTTTAACCAGAACGTCTGTAGTGTCTACAAACCGTTCTACTCCGGTTTTGGAGCAACTAACTTATTTTACCTGTTAGTACACTCTAGTGCACAACAGTTTGTCGAAGCCAGAAAAGTAAATTCGTTTCTGTAGTTGTAGCCATCCTTCGCAGGTTGAAAAATTTTCACACAATTGAAAAAATAATTAAAATGTAACATATATATGTATGTGAGAAAAGCCTATATTGCTCAAATAATAAATAACACTTTTCATTAAATTACAATAAAAGAAATAATATGATTTTAAACACAGCTCAAAATAAAAGTCTGACTTGTACACAGAAAATAGATTTATTTACATTATATTGGAAGAAATTTAAAACTCATAACACTTAAAATTATTACTTAGGAGTATTCTTGTATTGTTGTAATATCAAGAATAAAAAAACTGTAAATAAAGGATAAATAATAATGAACGAATTTGAAATTTTAAATTCCAATAATAATTTCAGAAGTATAAAATATTTAATAATAAAAACGCACCGGGAAAACAGTTAAAAAATAGCCAATCAAATAAGTAATTTAATTTTCATCATGAAAAAATGAAGTTAGCCAATTGATTTCTTCAGTGCCCATGAAAAGTTTGTTACATTTTACAGGAAGTCTGAAAATAAAACTACCTTGTGGAATGTATATATTTTTCTATTACGCTCTTTCAGGAAATTAAAAAATGCAATTTTTCCAGTTTTCAAGTTTATTTTTCGTTGTTGCTATCACTTTTTTTCATTTAACCCAATAAGTTGCGTTGCCTTCTCTGTAACCAATTTTAGTCAGCTTATTATTTTCACTTCAAAATTTTTTGGTCAGAATTCAATTTCCGGATTACGTCCCATCCGCTTCTAAAAAGGACTTCAGTTCATCGAAGCAAATGGACGTTACTTCCTGTGAATTCCGTATTCTCTTTCTATGAAGAATTCTTTGCTGGTCCTTTAGCCTTTTAGAGACATTTCCTGTTCTCTCAAGAGGACTATTTCGCTGCTCAGGACGGCTTTGACCATTGCAAGTGATTTTAATGATTTTATCAATAGAATTAGTTTCCATTAGCCAGATTCTTACCTAGTCGATTTGAGTAATTCAATTGAATATATTCCTATTTCACCCGCTACATGCTAAAGGATATTATTTCTGACTGAAAAACGTATAAAAGGGTTTTATCTTTCATTTAATCTGTCCGTACAGGATTTCGATTTTCAGCTGGCTGGTTACGGAGCAATAAATTAAATAAAGTTCTTAAATATTTATTGATTTAATCGTAAGGAAAAACAATATAAATTTAAATTTGCTTCCAGATGGTAAAAACATGGTTGATCTTCATAAATGATTCGGTGAAAAAGAGTAAAATTGCTCTATAAATATTCAAGATCTTTGCAGGTCGCGTTGACTCATAGAATTTTTTTTGTGATATTTAGCTTAGCCCTTATAATTTATTTGAATTATTTTTCACTAATTTTGTCCGAAGATACCGTTAAGATTTCCCTTAAAACTTATTTTATAGGACACTATCAAAAACCCTGATATTATATCTTTAAGAATAACATATAGTCTGTGCAGCACCTACCCATACGTTGCAAACTTATTTTCAATGTTTTCCCTCACAATATTATTAATTCTGCGTAAACTATCTCGATTCTTTGTTATTGTTGAAATTTTGCACACCTAAATAATACCTCAATTATTAAATTCCCGGCACTGCAATATTAGTTTTAGTGCCAATATCAGTTGGCGAAATTAACAAATTTTTTTAGCAAAGCAACCATAATTTAGCACTAATGCTAACATTACTTTAACAAATTGTTCTTAAATTCAGATGAGTTTTATTGGTAAAATGCTTCCCCGTCCTTCTAATTGAATTTCCCAGAAAATCACTGAACTATACCAGTTATCACATGTCAATAGATTTAAGTGAGTAGAAAGTTAAATTACTTTTTTTCTATTATCAAAGATTTTTTTTTAATCTTTTACTAGAACTATTTAGTCTAAACGTTTTCCTGTAACAAATAATAACAACATACCTATATAATTACTGGTACTGTACTGTTTTAACTTATGTTTCAGGTTTTGGAATAGTTTAATTGCTGGCATTTTATATAAAACTTAACCAACGCTAATACAACTCTTTTAAAGTAAATGCAATTCTTCACGTCTACTAATAGGTAGACCTATTGTATGTAGGGGGCGTTTTTCGAAAAAACTAATGAACAAATTGTGATGAATCTGATTTGCAATATCTTACATTAGACAAATAAAATTTTTGAAAATTCACAACGACGATGTACAATAATAAGAAATCTATTGGAGATAGGTGCACTCGTTTGCACTGTCGGCAGTTGAAATCATAAATTAGAAAATTGGACGATTATACACAAATAAATAAATTAATTAATCCATTAGGTATGACGTGCTCTTTTATTCAAAGAAGCCTAGAGAGAAGATCTGCTTGATGAATCAATTACAGGCTCCAATTTGCACAATTGAGATTAATGCAATTCTGCATATGAATGCAGACTAGACCGCACAGCAAATCCAGACAATTAGTCGGTACTGTATGCAGATTGCATCTGTAAATAAATAACCGCTCAGAATTCTGTTTGGACGCAAGGACCTCTGCTTGAGGACTTCTTAAGGAGCATTTGGATGCTCAGGAGAAACCGAAGTTCACACATGGGCTCTATAATTTTAGCTTAGCTACACTTCAGAGGTTGAGCCCATATTTACCCTACTCACCGCAGCACGTGGAAACCTGATCCTTTCCTAAGGGATGTCACAGCGCAGAATTAAGCCATTATTCAGGAAATATCGTAAAGCCACACCGCTGAAGTAGCTTACACCCACAAAATGAATTTTGTTAAATTTACCTTAAGCCCGAAAAGTCGAATTTGTTTGCTGTAGAAAATGTTTGTAAGAACCTTTCGCAAGGATGTGCGACGCGTGCATTCACCTGGATGAGTGAAAATCACATGGATTCCACACTCCAACCCACTTTGCGTATTGGTCGCATGGAAAACGGCAGGTGAAAACTTATCAATATTGAATTTGCATAAAGCCCGCCAAGGCGCGTGGTTCGAGGGAACAGAAAGTTGATCTGCTGAGAAACCGCGTAAGAAAGAAAGTTGATACGCGTAGAAGTCTGAAAAACTGCTGTATCTAATTACACTTTTGGCATCACCCACTCCCCCGCTGGGAGCCACCATATTTCACAGGGAATGTATGGCAACAAGGATGTGCCAGGAATACAGCAGTTTTGTTTAAACGAAGCTTTTCCTACGTGCCTAGAATGTGAACCCAGCAGAGATTGAAATCAGCGCGTGATGGTATTTAGCGATAGCTGGACTACATAATTCCGACCCCTCGGATTTTCGTTTGACCCAGAAAAAACTTACAGGAGCTGCATAAATATCACACCCAATTAAGCACCAGCCGAGATAAGGACGCCGCCGCGAATTGTTTTTCGATACCGGCAAAGCGTAATCCTTTAGGTGATTGTGGAACGTGATTGTGATCGATTTCTAACTGGGTTAATTACAGTGCGCGATATTAAGCACGTTCATAGTTTACACACATATTATGAGCTGGCCGTGTATCTCACTATTTACACTGAATTTTCGTGCAGCAAAAATCCTGAGGCAACAAACGCTCAGACCCCGATTAATATAGCTAGTTGGGCTTGTTCTATTTTAGGTCTTATCAAGGATAACCGTTTGGAAGCTATGCCGAAGGGTCCTAATATTTGTCAGGGGTATACGTGCATTCTTATGCAGCAATCTAAAACGCGATTTAGAATACAATCTTATTTACTGTACATATAGGTAATATACAATAATACAACACGTTTAAGACTATACATAATAATAAGAGTTTTTTAAACTATCCCATAGTCATTTCGTTGTGTTTTTGAGTACACTGAAACTAACTTTATCAGTTACTTTTCAAACAACAACTATTGAAATATATTTTGCAGTTGGAACAAAAACACAAGATTTTTTACATATATGGATGTGAAATGTGTGCATACATATCTACTTCAATTAGCAAAGCTACCTAATGGATTCTATAATCAATATAACTCTTTTGAAAAAAAGATACTGAATCCACGTTATCCAATTGAGAATTCTAATGAACATTGTTAACATCAATTAATTATATCTTTATATAAGTATTCTATATACCAAACATAAAACATAAAAATATGTATTGCCAGTTTTTACTTCAAACTTTGTAATCTATTTAATTTGAGAGTATGTAGGCACCTTATTAGATATCGTTAGGACCTCATTCAAAGATGAATGCTTCATTTGTTCTAATATTCCTTTAATCACTTCGAAGATAAATATTTCCAGTAACTCAATTTTAAGTTGATCCGCAAAATCAATTTTTGAGATACATTTGTACATATAAATATTTATTGGTATACTTGATTGTCTGCTAAATTTATCTGTATCTATTTTTCTCAATTTCGATTATATATAATATTTGAATTCAGAGTGCCTAGTGTACCGTCCCAAATTTTACATTATAAATCTCCCAAAATATCACAAGTGATTTAACTTTTATTTGTAGAGGTAGCAAATTTTTCTTTAAAATCAATTATGTGAAGTTTTTTAGAAGTGAGACCAGACAACTTGTCTTACAGATTGAAAGAGTTTCGACTTTATTTGGAAAGATTTAAGATGATATAATTATAGATTTCTGGAAGCTGGAATTATATAGAACTTTACGATTGCAAAGCAATTTATTAATTTACGGAGTTTCAAATTGCATAATTAAAAATTACTGCTCATTGGGTCAGAATCACCTTGCAAGATTTCGGGACATACGAACAGGTGAAATTTTGCAAGTTGCCTATTACCATAGTTTCAACTATTTTTCAAAAAAGCAGTCATTTATTTATAGGTTGAATTTAAATTCCTTATAACACTACTTACTATGACAATAATTTTTAAAATATAAAGATTGTAGTAATTTTGAGTGTGAATAAATACAAAATGTATACTAAAATTTCATAAATTTCCATTGAAATTATTACAGAAAATTAAAGCAAAAGAAAGTTATGAATAACATTTAAAATCAAAATATTCCGCCGTTGATACCCTAGGCAATTTCCATTGCTTTACGCCATAAGGCTCCTCAAATCCATTGGAACGTACAAAGGCAAGATAATTATGAAATGTCTTACAGCTAATTTACGATGATTTATTGGTAATAAATTTATTCGTGAAAGGGATTTGATGCCATTTGCCGGTACTTAAAGTTCATATCATTAATTTGATGAATATTTTTCCACATAATGATATTTTTATGTTCGTATTACACTGATATGAAAATCCTTGTCAGCTCAAAAAACTCTTGGTTGTTCAAATATTGAATTGAATTTAAGTTTTTTATTGAAGACTTAAATAAGCTTAATGACTCTTAAAGTACACTTTTAGGGCTAGAAAAACTATCACTAAAAGATTCACAATATGTACATATATATTTTCGATTCGACATAAATATTACTCAGTATAATTTCTTTTTAATAAAAGGGTAACAGGAAAAAGTAACATAATAGTTAAGTTAAAATTCTGTAAACGTGAAAACATGTAACAATAATTTACAAAAAATTTACTGTGGTAAAATCAAATATGTGGAAAATTAATGTTAGGGAATGTATAAACACTTTTAAGGTTATTCGTGCAAGTCAATTAAAAGACTTTCACAAAATGTATAGTGTAGTAATTTCAAAAGTACACAGAGCTTTCCGCCTACTTGCTTTCCAGTAATTAAAAGATTGTGGAAAAATTCAACAAAAATCAGAGTGCAATATTTTTAATTTATAACGCAATAAGGAGCAATAAATAGACTAACTGCATTATTAAAGCCGGGGCATAATGAACAAGAGGTCGTAGCGGCTGCACTTAATTGCGCAAACGATGCACTCAGTTGCTATCAGTTGCACTTGAGTATCAATTAGCCTGTTGTTGAGGCACTTGTGCCAACCATTAGGCGCTAACGAACTTTTGACATGGTATTGATTCGTAAATCGTGTCTTAGCAAGCCGCGTTCCGAGTAATTTAAACAATATTAACCAAATTAATTAAGTAGCACACTAAAGCATGCCAAATTTAGGTGGGGAGGGGGCGGCAAAATATAATATAAGCGAACAACACGGTCACGCCATGGTGGTAATACGATCAGACCAAAAGCCATAAACGTTAGCAAAACGACTCTCAGGATACAAATTCAGGAGCCCTTCAAACCATTCGAAACAGCACAAGGGAACGGCCCAGCAGCTCCAAATACCATTTGGGGCAGTAGTTCCACCACTTTCACGCAGATCCGAATTGTTCTGGTAATGAGGACATTAACATTCGCAGATTACATTTTAGCTGGGGTAATTGTTTGCCAACCATTAACAAACCTTTCTCATACGTTTAACTTTCTGCAAATAAATTTTATAACTTTGTTCTCGCCCCGAAATTTACCTCCTTTTTAATTCTCTGGGATTTATCCCGTGACTTTGTTGAGACAGATCCTATTAGTCGGACCCTTGCGGACTGGGTGATAAGAGGACGTAAATCTCCATTTAATTGGCAATTGATTAAAGGGTCTCTTCATAAAAATAGGATTTTGAAATATTTGTCTCAAGCCGTTCTTGCAAAAGAGTTTGCTACCACTTGGCATTCATTCAGTGTAATTACCCTTACTAATTTACTTTATCCATTTAATGGACAAAAAACAATTCCCAAGGGTCAAAATGCTTTTCAGTTAAACCAAAAATGTTAGCACTTGGCAACATGAGATTATTCATTACATTACATTAATTTCCCATGATATTAATTAATTAATTTATAAGCATTTTCATTACTTCTCATTAAAAAGAGATATGAGTCAAATTCAAATAAAGTATTACTTATACATTTTCGTCTGCTCACAGTGGTGTTGAAAATAATAGGTACCCGCTTTCCAAATTTTAGTTGACCATCACTTCGATGGATAACTATATTAAAAAAGTTTGAAATATGCATATATTATTATTTATTTTGTACGTGTACCTATTATTTCTTTCTTTGCAACTGCACTAAATAAACAAAAGAAAACGCAATTTACGTTTAATATCAATTTAGCGCATTAAGTTGACAGCGAGGAAATTTTGAAGAAAAACAGGAGTTTTTATGTCATCTCGGTAGAGACTTAAATCGTAAAGGTAGTTGGGGACACCATTTATTAACAGCCATTAATGAAATGTCATTCGAGAGATTTTAAAGATATTATCTATTAGTGCTGTTACTGCTTGACCGGCTAAATTAGATTTGTAGTATTATATATTTTCACTACATATAACAAGAATAGCATGTGCTTAAATACCTCTGAACCTTTTTGGTTTGTGAGCATATTATAGATCTTTACCGGCATCCCATAAAAAAGTCTGTACCTAAAACGACTGATTTATTTATTTCACAATTTATTATTCTTTTTCTTTTAAACAAGACAACAATCTAACCAACCACTTAAATATAATATAATATACGAAACGTTTAACGATTTGATGTTTTTTGCTAAATTTATTTAGAAAACATTAATTTCTACTTCATTACTTGAAATAAATAAGTACCCACTATACTCGAAATATATGTATACATATAGGTCTTTCTTTGTATCACATTACGTGCTTATGTATTGAAATATCAGTATTTACCATAGAAAGTAGTCTATATTTATTTTACAGATTAGAAAGAAGAGATTTGAGTAATCGTTTCAAATCTGAAATAAAACTTCGCCATACATAACTACTTCATAAAAAACCCTTAGGTCCTAATATAATGCACCAAAATATTATTGAAATTAAAATATCATATCAGCTAATACAGTAATAAACTTCGCTGATCGTAGGACGCTGGCCTACCGACTGTAATCAATTTCATCAATCATGCTCGAATTCAGGTAATTAAGGACACCAACAATGAATACGGATATCAAAAAATTAAAATTAAGATCAAACAACCCTCACCTGTTACATATGTTATTAAATGGTTCCCCCTATTCACGCGATTCGATTAATAATTTAATTGTTCCTCGCGAAATACAAGCACGGATGAAAAGTTTAATCAAAAGCTAATTGGACGGCTTCAGAAATTTATGCAAAGTGAAAAATATCTACTGTACATATATTCTCTCCCGGCCATTAAGGGATATCTTTGTAAACATTTAATTTAAGCAGAAAATCAACCCCTATCAAGTGTACCTGCGGAAAGCCATGTAAAGAATTCGTTATATGATTAAAAGGCTCGATATGAATTTTCGGTCGCTTATTGAAAATTTATGTATGAAATGGAAGTGAATATTTAAAAAGATTAAAATAATAATCACAGATTGTTGTCATTAATCAAGGTATACCAAAATTTGGACGTGCTTATATGTAACAGATGTTCAATTGCAATTTTTTGAAGTAAATAAATAATTTGGTATTGTTATAAAGTTTTAGTGATAGATGTTCTTGTCCAAAGATTTCATAACAGTTTCTGTGTCGTTGAAAGCAATTATGTATGTATATTAATTTTGATAATTAATAATATTTTTCGAAATTATCCTTCAATAAAATAAAAATTTTGAAATAAATCTAATTCAAATACTGTGAATTTTATAATGAAAACCGATTTTAAAAGTTTTCCATTATTTGTTAAGTAAATGTGTATAAAATACAAGCCCCTCACAATCTGCAGATAGTATCTGTTATTTTAATACAAAGCTCCATTTCTCAATAATTAAACTTCGGGTTAGGGAAGACGTCGTAATCATCATTTCATTGGGAAAAGTGACAATAGCTGTTAGTTAAGAGTTTTGAAATTAAGCTCTACTCCTATGAAGAGGGCTTTTAATATCCATTTATGGTGAGCCTATAGGCTATTGACAGTGGTACTTCGTTACTTCGGAAGTAGAGTAAGAAGAGCTTTTCGAGAGCCTATTTGGTAACCAATAGTGAAAATTACCGTAGCTGCACCATCACATCAACTTGTAATGAAATGCTGAATCTAATAAAATCTTATATTGGAACACATAAAATCAGGCAGAAAAATATATTTTATTACTAAAATATTAATCTGACTGGTATTTATTTAAAATTGTTAGTAGTATGCAGTAGAAAATCGATAAACCTTTGGTAGTTATACTAATAATTCATTTCATTAATAATTCCTAGAGTATCATCTTGATATCCTCTCATACCTATTTTATTTCGATTTTAATACAATATTTGTATTATTTGTATTCCATATGACTTATCTTTTTTCCTTCAAACATGAAAAAATCAATTTATGAAATTTAAAAATCTTGAACTTGGTTTTTATAATATGTGTTTTCTAATACGAATCAAAAAATGCCTTAATTTTCATCGATTCTTTGCATATGTATTGTAATTATATTAGTCAAATTTTATAACTACTATAATACAGCATCAAATATATTTTAACCGATTTTTCTTATTCAAAATTGTACTAGCTACCTCAAAACATTTTGGTTATTATACTATTCGACTCCCGATGTGTGGTGAATCAACGGTAGTCGGTTTGTAGGCGCATGTAGCCATTTTCCAATAGCAAGTTCATAATTTCCCAGTATTTTCCTCCGCATTTCCCCAGGAGTTGGATGGAATATGGGAAAATTGGGAAAACTCCGAGGCAGGAGAATTCGACTTTCTCAAACACGGATAGTGACTAAATTGTACAAAGGCGCAGGAAAATGTTGTTTCATTTTAAGTTCAGTATTACTCTGCCCCTTGGAGTGAAAGTAGGTTTTCGCCATTTAATGTTATTACTAGCTAAATGAGAAAAGATTTACGTAAGGGCTCTCAAAAGTGGGCTGAAACTACAGTGGAAGTAGTGGTTTTAATTTAGTTCCATGAACTCTGTACTTGGTTTTCCGCAAACTCTAAACTCTTTTTAATTTTCATTTGATGATGGCATACTTTTATGATACATGTTTATGAATACGAAAGATTACAAGAAATTTAAATGAAACAATACAGAAAGTGTAAAAATTAGGGTTATAGGTTCCGTCTCATAATTGTTACTATTTCCATCATATGCTGGAAACATTAACAGCAATTGTATTAAGATATCAAATTGCAAACGTTGGGTATTTCTTTCTTTTTTTCAGTAGGAAATCAATCGCACCTTTGTTTGCCTTGATTTTCACTGTATTTACAAAGTCTGTATGTAATCCAATCAATCAATCACTCGGTACCCTGCTCAATGGATGCCATGATTGAGTGTGTTTATGTTGATACTAATTTTACTTCCGTCCTGTAACATAATAACAGTGAAATGCCTACTTAACAGAATATGCTACCTTATGTTAAGAACCAAAATAAATACAGGAAAAATTTAATAATCTAATTCTATATTTGCTTCCTGAATCGAATTCTAACAGCTATTCCAGAAGCTCTTAGGACTTTCTTAGAAGGACTAATGTAGGTGATATTAGTGTAAATAGAATTCTCAGGAATGATATGAAGTAACTTCTATATTTGTTATATATCTACGCATCCATACTTAATGCTAGAGTAAGCAGATACAACTGACAGAAGAACCCACGATTCCAATTTAATTTTTTTAACGTTATCTTAAAGATTCGCGAAATTTCAAATTATGTAAACATTCAGAAAAAAATAAGTAAACTTAATTACTTTTTGGATATCACTCCAAAACAAATATTTCTTTTATAACCACTTTTGAGGATCTTCTTTTTTTAAGCCAATGTTTCAGAAACAAATGTAATGGAACATTCTTAATTTCGGATTTGTTGTTTGCAGAATAAATTCTATGAAATTAGATTGAAAGAACGACATCTGATGATTTTAGCATCAGCTAAGTTACTGTTTCTGGTGTACATATTATTACTAAGGTAATGATTTATTTTACCAAAGAAGCTCATCGATAGGTATTTTATTTCGTAATAAAAAGTCACTTTGATTCCTCAACTAAGAGTTTTCGACTACAAAATTATATAATATTTGCAAAAATTTTGCGAAACAAATCTTTTAACAATTTTCAGTTTAATGTTTAAATAAAATTGCAAGTAAATAAATATGTTAGGTGCCGTCCTCATTTTCTTGCTAAAACATATCAATCTTACGACTATGGTTCAAGCTCAAGAAAATCCATCACTTTTTAAAGCAAAGATTAATATCGTATACCGACCATATGAAACTAAATAATTTTATATTGGAAATATTTTTCGATTTAACTGCCTTTAAAATAATAAGGAAGTGTTTCAAAATAAGAAAAAACGTTTTGTTAACGGGTAACACCACTCTAGGATATTGAAACTTTTTTTTTCGTTTAAAGTATAGTTTAGCGTCATAAATATGATATGCAATTGTATGTATAGTCGAAAAAAAGTGTTAAGTGGTTCAATTTTTAATTTTCTGGATGCGCCTCAGTAGATAGGCTATGAGAGTTCGGGAACACTTTTCCCATAAGAAATGTACAGGGGCTCAAAAAACTACAAAACGGTCCCAAAAGCTCTCATGTGTGTGTGTGTGTGTGTGTGTGTGTGTGTGTGTGTGTGTGTGTGTGTGTGTGTGTGTGTGTGTGTGTGTGTGTGTGTGTGTGTGTGTGTGTGTGTGTGTGTGTGTGTGTCGTGCTTGGGTGTGTATGGGGTATCACCTAGTGTTGGAGGTCAAGGTCACGATGCAGATCAACCCCTCACCACCCCTATGAAAGCTTTACCCCTCCTCCTGCTATTAGGAAGCGATTTTTTCCTAATGCGCAGGTGGCATTGTTTATGTTATGTGGAGGCTTATCAGTAGTTTATGCTGACGAGGCTCTTATCTCTAGCTTTGGACGATGCGATCGCTGAATTGTAATATTTTTGGGTTGCAGGTGGCTTTGTTTACATTAGATTTTTTCTGAATAATCGTCGAGGGAATGAAATGGTGCGAATAAAAGGACAGAGATGCAAGATGAAAAAATTACTATAAATACAGAGCGAATTTCAGACTATAATTCAGTTTCGTTTGTGTGCTCTGAAAGTGAACAGTTAAAAAAAATTAATTAAATAAATAGTGAAAAATGTCTCAGCAACAACATAAACAACAACCACGTGCTGAGGAGATGCCCGCTCGCAAAAGTAGTTCTGGAGCCTTGGACATCATCAATTCGTATAGCTTTAAACAATACTTTAAAGTATGCGACATGGAGCAGAATGCAACTTATAAAATATATAAAATAAGGAAAATAACTACAAAATACGGAGAGCGAGTCCTAGTGGAGCTACAAGATAAGCAAATGTTCCTGCCTGCCAGATATGGAAGCTTGCCTGATAGCGTTTTGGAGGAAATTAATCAACTGGACAATGTTTACATCATGAACTTGAAACCTCTTGGTGATACATCGGAGCTTATCTTTACTCAGCATAATAACGAGGACAACCTCAATGTCAATTTAACATACTTCAATCCAAATGAATATTATAATTATTAAAAAAAAAAATAAAAATAAAATATACTAAAATAAAACCAAAAAAAGCATCTTTCATATTTTCCAATAATATCCCTGGACCCCCAAATTCTATAAATAGATTGACTCCCCAATTTTTCAATTAATCTGCTTCAAGGGGTTGTAATGAGCAGTTTAAAGATACAACGAAATTGCTGAAGGAAGAGGCTGATAAGGGAAGTAAAGCAAAAGAATTGAAGTATAAGCTTAATTCTATTTCACTTAAACCAGCTGCAAAATCAAAGACTATATCTGAAAGTAAGAATACTTCAGATATACGCTACAAACAATTGAAAGATAAATAAAATGTAAGTATGTATTGCAAATAAACTTGATACCAATATAAAATTGAAATTCAATTGTAAATAACAGATGAATATCCCGGTATTTCTTGAGGAGTTTTCCGAAATATTGCTGGATGAGCATAAGAATCAAATTGAAGCAAGCTATCAATTTCTCAAACAATATGAGAATATAGGTAAAATAAAATCAATATATGGTGAACATTATACCAACTGTCCATGGGCGTATGATGATGCAACTGAGGGACCAGATACCTGCGGTTGTCATGATGTACAACGATGTAACCGGAAAATTCAACACCTCATGAAATTTTATATAAGGTTGACGAGAAACAGCTGTAAGGAATGCCGAAAAGGGTTCGATTTGTTCTAATACCGCAAGTGCACATTGCATATGTGTGGGAGTTTGCATACAGAGCCAGCCGTAAGGGAACGTGGCATATATGTGCCGTCGATAGGATGAGGTTTCAACAAAGAATCTACAATACTAGTAAAGTTCTGGAGACAATATTAAACCAACCCCATCGGGATACAATATACAATACAAGATTTTATAATAAGGAGATTGAGAAATAAAACGCTGATTTAAACTTTTTCAGAAACAATGATTTTTTATTTTTAAATTATAATAATACATCCTTAGCACTTATCCAAGAGTTGTGTTTTGATGAGAATCCCAACCATTTCACGTAAACTTTATCGTCTTTCGTCTTTAGAATTTTCTCAACAAGGTAGAGGTGGGGATGTTTCACTTTCAGCAACTCCATTTCGTAAAATCCTCCTTTTATAGGGTTACCGTCGTAGTCCTCTAGCAGATATGTTACAGGATCAGTCACTTGAATTTTTCTAACCTTGAAAATTTCCGATGTCCAGTTTGGTGTATAACCTTTCTCAAATACATGCTTATATTTGCTTATACGGACATGGTCTCCTTCTTTATATTTAGGTGAATCAGCAATCTTTATGTGATTATACACTGTACCGAGAAGATGCTTTTCATTTTTTGCATTTACATCACAAGGACGCATCCTAATTGTTTGATGTTTTTTCATATTATATTGAGATAGCAATATTTTTATCATATCAAGCCATTTGTAAGAACCATTCATGCTAAACTCCTTCCACATCATGCTCTTTAAAGTTCTATTGAATCGTTCCACTATCGACGCTTTGAGTGTAGAAAAGGTGGAGTAATGATTAATTTTGTGCTTACTCATCAATCGTTGAAAGTGTGTGTTGTAAAACTCCTTTCCATCGTCTGTTTGTAAGTTTTTAGGTCTTCGGCCCTCTTGGAATATAGTTTGCATGGCTTCAGTCACCTCTGTACCAGTTTTTGTTTTAATTGGCATAGCCCATGCATATTTGGAGAAAGTATCTAAAACAGTAAGCAGGAAGCGGTAACCTTTATTCGCATGCTTATAAGTATCCATTTCCACTAAATCCGCTTGCCATAGATCATCCAGCCCTTTAATAATGACTCGACGCCTTTTAAAATTTCGACGAGCAGGTTTGTGAAGCTCATCGACAACTCGTCTCTTACTCATACTGTAGACAAGTGAAGGAGTTTGTTTTTAACATTAAATTTTATGAAGGTTTAAGAATACACTCCATTTTCTTTCTTTTGGTTTTTATTAACTATGTTGGAGAACAAATAATTTTCAATCTTTGCAATTTCATCATTAATATATAGTGTAAGGTTTTTCACACTCAAATTAATATGTTTGCGTATTTCGTCATCATATGACAACATTTTTACATCGATATAGTTTTTAGTTGTAGCATCAGTATTTTCTAGCGGTTCTCCTAGATGAGTAATATGTTTGAATTTCAAATCGTAGTCGCCTTTAGGAGTTAAATTGAAACCATCTCCTTTCGGTCCTGGGGTTCCTTTCGGTCCTGGGGTTCCTTTCGGTCCTGGGGTTCCTTTAGGTCCGGGAACCCCAGCTGCTCCTGAAAGACCTGGAGGACCAGGAGGGCCGCGAGGGCCCTGTTGAAACTTAGTACTCCTTATTGATCGACCAAACTTGTCAACGCTCATTTTCAAAATGAGATGTAATTTTTATGCATGGATATTTATACAATTATTTCAGCCTCCCGCAGCTCCTCAATGATTGATATAATTTCATTATTATGACTATTATTTCCAGCTTGTTGGGATGCTATTAGTATACGAAGTCTATCAACAAGTTCATTAGGATCATCCCAATAGAGGTAATCAATGTTTTCTTTAGGAATTCTCATGATTCCTGTTCCAGTACGCAGTGTAGGAGTATTCACTAACTTTTTTATAATTTTTTTATATTTATAGGTATTTGTTCCTTTTATTTGTTTATTTTCATTAAAATCACGTCTGTGCGCGCTTGTATCGTTTAAAATTGACCGATAATTGTACAAGTCTTCTCTATTGTAACCGGTAGGATGTTTCATAAAAATCAGATCAAATAAACCTTTGGTTATCTTATATGACCTGCCTCCAATATCAAAATTTTCATCTTCAACTTTTAGCGATGAATTGCCAATCTTCCAGCCATCGCTGTAATACACTCCATAGGTTTTATCAATTTTTGTACTGTCCTGACTAACCAGCTGCTTATATTTTTTTATTATTTGGCTAGGCGATTCTACTATACGTGAACTATGTTCTTTTAATGTTGTTGATTGTATTGGTGTAGCAAACACATCATCATCATCATCGTCATCCTGAAGATCATCCAATGAATAATCTTCAAAGTGGAGAGGTGTGCTAGTTGATTCCATCTTTAAGTGTTTACGGGCTGGTGGGGTGTATATATCATCATAGCTTTGACTATTCTCTTGTTCGTTCTCTGTCTTAATTTGTTCTTTAGGCTCAAGTTTTACCGATGTCGTTAGCTCTTTTAGCGTACTGGTAATTGGCTTAAAGGTTTCCTTCAATTGAGCTTCCGTTTCTATTTTACCAGTCTTGAGAGCTTTATACTTTTTACGTATAGCATCGCTCGTCTTTATAATATCCCTCGTAAGCTTTTCATCCATGTTGTTGTTGTTGTCGTGACGGCAGTCACAGCTATACTGATAAACAGCAGGTCTGTACATCCATACATACAGGTAGCTGTACAGGTAGCTGTACAGGTAGCTGTACAGGTAGCTGTACAGGTCTGTACAGGTAGCTGTACAGGTCTGTACAGGTAGCTGTACAGGTAGCTGTACAGGTCTGTACAGGTAGTTGTACAGGTAGCTGTACAGGTCTGTACAGGTAGCTGTACAGGTAGCTGTACAGGTCTGTACAACTATTGAGGGTAATCTGTATTGTTGCTCCTTTTTTCATAGTCTCATGAAAGCGTCAAAGCCTTTCCGGTATCGCCCTCTATCCATAGGACTATCCTTATCAATTACCAAGAATCCATACTTGTCTTTCCAGCACTCGGCACATGCTTTCCGAAACTTTTCAAATCTCATATCAGTATTCACGTGGTCGTTGTAAATATGTTTCAGGTTCAGGTCGTCTTGCTTGAATATTATGAACAAATTTGCATTATCCCGAATCAGATGCTTTGGAATATGTGTGTAAGTCTGACAGAGGTAAAAGCTGTCTACATCATTATGTCGACCCATGCAAAAGTATGCTCTAATATTATTCTGTTTATCGCAAGCCACATCATCAAAAATGAAAATAGAGTTTCGCTTTGCTTCTTCAGGCAGTATGACGTCACAGTTGTTGGAAAATGTATAATAGCCTAACCCAGATATACGTCCCACAACTTTTCTCAGATACACGTATTTTGTCTGATTTAACGATTTTGAGTAAACGTAAATGTTTTCAAATCGTAGTCCATTAGGATGTTCCAGTAAACTCATCATAACATTTGTCTTGCCGCAATTGGATGGGCCAACAATAATTCCCCTTATGCTGTTTGGTAACAGCCCTCCATGTTTCTTCCTTTCTGCACTTGTATTTGATGCTTCAACATTTCTAACAGGCAAGCATTCTTGTTGCTTTATAAACTTCATGATGAGTACTAACCAAATTCATATAAAAACAGCTGCTTTTATTGGCTACCCATTAGTCTTGTCACAAACGTATAAAATGAATGATCATACTGATAATCATCTCAGTCGGCGAAAGGTCATGAGAGGGAAAGGAATATTCAACTCTCTAATCAACAAGTTACCGGTAGAATTGCATTTACCGGGCTATCAGTACTGCGGTCCAGGAACAAAGTTGGCTGAAAGATTAGCCCGAGGTGACCCCGGTATTAATCCCTTGGACGCTGCTTGCAAAGAGCACGATATCGCATACTCGAAGTACCGTGACACAAGTGATCGTCATATTGCCGATCGTATACTAGCAGAAAAAGCTTGGCAGCGCATGAAATCCAAAGAAGCTTCTCTAGGAGAACGCGCCAACGCTTTGCTGGTAACAAACGCTATGAAAGCTAAACTTAAGCTTGGAATGGGGGTAAAGGCAAAATTTCAAATAAACAGCGCTAAAGAGAAGAATAAGTTGAGCCCGTCTTTTCGTGTCGCTGTACGTAATGCGCGGAAAGTTCTAAAGCTGAGGAAACCCAAAGATTTGCTGGAAGCAATAAAAATTGCTACAAGTGCTGCGAGAGATGCCATCAAGGGAAAAAAGAAGATGATTACGACACCACGTGTGATACCTATCCCGAAAACTGGAGGTGTTCTACCATTCCTCATCCCACTATTTGCCGGACTTTCAGCCCTTGGAGCATTATCAGGAGGTGCAGCTGGTATAGCTAAGGCGGTAAACGCTGCAAACAGCGCACGTCAGGAGCTTGCAGAAGCAAAGCGTCATAACGAAACTATTGAAGCCATAGCGATGGGAAAACCCGGTCAGGGATTGTTCCTGAAGCCCTATAGAAAAGGCTTGGGCCTTTTTCTTAAAACCCCGTCAAAAAACTAATAAGCTCGCTACCCAAAAGAGCTCTTAATGAGCTCGAGATGCGTAAATATGCGCAGGATGTACCACATTTTAGAGGAGTCTTTATGCGCGATCAATTACCGAGGAGACCGTGGAAAAATGAGAGTGGAATTATAAATCTAGATGTTTCATCAGGACCTGGAACACATTGGGTAGCATACAAAAAGAAAGGAAGCCTCATTGATTACTTTGACAGCTTTGGAAACCTACAACCTCCGCAAGAAGTTGCGAGATATTTAGGCGAAAATACCACATTCAATTACACAACACATCAAAGTTATGATTCAGTTATATGTGGACACTTGTGTTTAGAGTTTCTATATAATTATATTCAACCTTTCTAATAAGAATTGTATGTATATAAATAAAGGTTTTATATTGAAATGAGGTTATTTTATTCCAAACCATCATGTCGATAACACTCTCCCTTAGTGGTAATTCATCGGTGCTCACTGCCGAGTATTTTCCACCATTAGAACTGGAGGGTGAGTACGTCTGTGGACTGATTGATTTCCAAACATACAATTCTATTCCCAATATTGATGAGGGAAACAACTTGATGCATGTGGGGAAGATAGTTATTGAAATACCAGTCGGATCATATGAGATTGATGATATAGCGAACTTTGTGCAACAAAGTTTAAATAAGAGTAACAACAAGACAACAATCTCAATCAAAGCAAATAATAATACTTTGAAAAGTGAAGTGAAATCTTCGGAAGTCATTTATTTTGATAAGGAAAAATCTATCGCTCCATTATTAGGATTCGGCAAACAAGTCCTTCCACCTAATATATTGCATACATCCGATTTACCTGTTAATATCATCAAGGTAAACGCCATAAGAGTTGAATGCAACATTATATCAGGCTCGTTTATAAACAATAATCATGTACATACGCTCCATGAGTTTTCTCCGAGTGTAGGCCCGGGCTATAAAATAGTGGAGGTGCCCAAGAACGTCATTTATTTGCCTGTGAACGCGAAACGTATAACTTCTCTCACATTAAAGCTTGTAGATCAGGACGGTGACTTGATAAATTTTAGAGGAGAAACAATAACCGCTAGACTGCACTTAAAGCCTCAGAATGCTTATCTATAATAGTAATATTAATAATAACAATATGAATAAAAACAACAGTAATATAGAGCAAGTCATTATTCGACCATCAACCTTGAAACGTACAAGACGTGCGCTGTCTGCTGTTAATAGAGAGCTTCTAAAGACATTGGGATTTATTTTGAAAAATGAGTGAAATCTTGGATATCGCCCGAAACGTTGGATATGACAATAGCATAACAAAGATCGATTACCACACGTACTCACCATTCCTCGCATCATTCAAAAACAGCGATGAGATTCGCATTTCAGTACAGCATCAAGATTTGTATATCCTACCAGCAGAGAGTTTTATTTATATTGAAGGAGTACTAACCAAAGTTGAGGGAACAGTAACAGATACCGCAAAGCTGGTCAATAATGCTGTAGCCTTTCTCTTTGATGAAATTCGCTATGAGATCAACGGAGTAGAAATTGACAGAACACGAAACCTTGGAATTGCTACAACCTTAAAAAATTATATATCGCTAAATCAAAATGAGAGTGAAATACTATTCAACGCAGGGTGGTCTCCCGAAAAGTTGATTACACCACCCAAAGGATTTTTCAATTTTTGTGTACCATTGAAATTATTGCTTGGCTTTGCTGAAGACTACAAGAAAATCATTGCAAATGCTAAGCATGAGCTGATATTAATACGAAGCCGTACAGATGACAATGCAGTTGTATCACCTACTGATGCAATAAGCGTAAACCTTTTCAAACTTCAATGGCGTGTTCCTCATGTAAACGTTGCTGATGACCACAAGTTGATCCTGCTAAAAACTATTGAAAGTGGCAGAGAGATACAAATACCATTCAGGAGCTGGGATATATACGAGTACCCAGCACTCCCATTATCAACGCATCATTCATGGACGGTAAAAACAACATCACAATTGGAAAAGCCAAGATATGTCATCCTAGCTCTACAAACTAATCGGAGAAATGATAAATCAATGGATGCCAGCAAATTCGATCACTGTAAACTGACAGATGTCAAAGTTTACCTAAATTCTGAATCATACCCTTACGATGATTTGAACCTGAAATTTGATAAGGGTAATTACGCCCTCTTATATGATATGTATATAAAATTCCAGCAATCGTACTATGGTCGTCAGTTCCAGCCACTTCTTTCAAGAGAGAAGTTTGCGAATGACGCAGCGATTGCAGTAATTGATTGTTCGCGTCAAAACGAGAGCATTAAAATTGGACCGGTGGATATTAGGCTGGAATTCAAGACATCTGAAAACGTCCCAGCCGATACAACAGCATACTGTCTGCTGCTGCACGATCGTATTGTGGGATATACACCTTTAACCAACGAAGTCAGGAAACTTGTATAGAATGCCTATCATCATCATTGATTTGCAAGGATTTAAAGATAACCACAATAAATTTATACTGAAAGAGCTGGCAATTTTAACGAGTGAAAATCAAGTACAACACTACGTATTCCAACCTCCATTTCCCTATAAGGATTTAACTCGAGCAGAAAAGAAACAAATTGAATGGGTCCGACACAACCTTCATGGATTTAAATGGGCTGATGGATATATCCCTTACCACAGAATTTATGACGTAATAGCACCATTATTGCGGGATAAAAACATTTATGTGAAAGGAAGCGAAAAGATGAGATGGTTGAAACAGATTTTTGGAAATAAACTAACACTTTATGATGCAGAGGAAGAGGGATGTCCCAAGCTAACGACTCTGGAAACAAGTGAACCATCTTGCATTCTACACCAAGGACAATGCGCTCTGAAAAATGTGTTTATATTAAGGAATTTTTTGAATAAAACAGTTTATTAAAACGTTATAAATACTCTTTTTATTTTACATTATATCTAAATTATAATAATAGATACTAATTAGATTAATCTACATTCCTTATATAATACTATAATGACCCCATGGTAGAGTGTCATGACTATTATTAGTATTATCAACTAAATAACGCTTATTATCGAAAGGGCTTAAGGTTATTTTAGATTGCTTAGTGCTATACAATATATGATTATGTGAAACTATGCTATTTTGTGTATGCGTGCTCTCCAGGTGTTCGTTTAAGCATCTCACATAGTCTTCAAAGGTTATCTCCGTCTTCACCACAGCAGTTTTTACGCCCTTTGCCTTCTTTGTTGTTTGATGTCGTCCGGCTTCTTTTTGCACTCTCAATGCATACATTTTAGCGCGTAGACCAACAAACTCCAGCATTATATCGCCGCTGTTTTCATCCTTCATAAGGCCTGGTACCTAAATAGAAAAATTACATAAGTATTTATGTTTCTTTAAAAAATAATAATTTGTAATTGTCTATACTACCTTCTTATTGACTTGACATATGTTGTATGGATTATTTTGAGGGTAGTCGGATGTATCAAAACGATGAAGATGTTGCTTCATATCCTCATAAATGTCATCAGTCTGTACTTCATATATAAGAGAATCTGTGTCGGTGTAGCACAGCTGACAATTGGTATCATATCGGTTTTTCATATAGTTGTAGTGGAACTCGTACAACAAAGTTTTTGATATGTCCAATATTGCCATTCCTACGTAGATGGGCTTATTGAAAATTACTTCTGTTTTAAGTAATTCCACAGCTACCAAGTGATCGTCAAAAATCGAGCGGGAGTGGAAATTGGGCTTTGATATCAGTGCTTCGGCTCCATACCGACCCTCCCACGCTGTTACAAGCTTAATATCTCGGCGAAGGCGAACATTCTCCATCGTTTTACCAAATACTGCATTGCACAATAACTTGAAGAGATTCTTCTCGAAATCGTTCTTGGCATTTTTTCTCAAGTTGGCGTTTAGATCTATGTAAGGCTTCATCCACGCAGCCTGAGAGAATTGCAAGGCGCGATGAATTTTTGTAACCTTGAGGCCTTCAGCCAAGTACTGCTGCAAATTTCTGTAGTGTATCACATAATTTGTCTTACTGCATAATGTGGCCAGCATTTTTTCCTCCTTGAAACCTGGTGGAGCACACTTTTCTGGAGCCATGGGTAGATCTTTTTGTCTCTCGTGAATATCCACTGGATATTCTAAATCAACTTCTAATATGTAGCCAGTTGGTGACTCATCAGGAATATTAAAGTTTAGTGTGCTAACATCATCCACCCATTGAATATCCTTGTATGGTAAATATTGGGTCATAGCCCAAGAGTACATTGCGTTTATGTCATAGTACATGAGGTATGACGATGGCTTACTGTTATCGTAGTCCGTCATGTACTTATTATTAGCTCGTGCATACCTTTTTGAGCACTGGGTCATACCACCGCGAATTCCCTTTTCCATAAAGTGAAGAATATTAACGTCGTGCAAAAGTTCGATCTCTGCGTCTGTATATTTTAGCATCGCATCCCATGCAAGTCCGGGTGCGGTATAATAATGCGCTGCATCTAATCCATAGTTGTTGATGCATCCATCCCTGAAGTTCTCAAAGACGTCGGCGAGGAGCAGTACATCAGTTTTCAAGTAGAGATCGCTATATTCACCAAGATTTTGCACCTCAAACTCTACCCACACCTTCTTTGCGTGCTCATAATCTTCACTGCTAATTTCGCATTTTCCTAGAGAGTTGTAAAAAGATTTACGATCTGGTAATTGGGTCTCTTCAAGATTTTCCCAGTCCTTGATATGCTCGTATGGAAAGACACCTTTTCTTGTGAGTAGCTGAAACTTATCATCGCTTATGTTTGGAAGTTCAGAGCGTACAATTTTCTTTTCAGCTAGATAAGATGAGAGTTTATCCAGTGATGATGGCATGAAGCGAAAAGAGTCGATAAATTTATATCTGATTTCGCCGCCTTCGATATACTTTATGATTGAAATATAATTTTCCGTATTATTGGGTATTATTTTTAGATGTCCCTGGATGCTGTTTGCCACATCTCTAATAAGGAGATGAGCATCGTACTTGCTAAGATTGTGGAATACTATTGGTATGGTTCTAGTGTCCTTGTAATTAATGTTGCAATCTTGATGTGCAGCGCCTCTGTATTTTCCTGTGAGGTGGCAGTGGTCTCTCGCCTTAATGTCTGTGGGAGTGAATCCTTTTCCGCATATATGACATGTTTGTGCAATCACAAAATCTTGAATTTGCTGGGGTGTAAGAGGGGTCATTGTTTGAGGGTTTTGAATAATATCTTGAGCTCGACCCGCTATATTCTCTAGTTCTTTTGCGAACCACTCTGCGCAGTTTAAACCTCTATAGCTGTTGTAGTATGAAAGTTGTTCATCATATGAGCATTTGAAGTAGTATCCCACACTGTGCGGCTCATGCTGTTGATATTGTTCTGTCTTTCCGATTTTTTTATAAATGGGTTTCAATATGCATTCAAAATCAGCATAGATAATGAATGGAACTCGTTCTTTATTTTTGAAGTTCTTAAATTTAACACTTTTCTCAGGTGGGAAAGTAACTCTGTACTCGTTGAGTTTTTCACAATCTTCCAAGTGTTGCCTGAGCTTTTCTTGCGTGTAAAAGTAGTGAAGGCACCGTTCGCAAAATTTTTGACCATTGTGCTGGGAAAGTTGTGATGAAAGGAGCCGCGATAAGTGCTTTATCCATACGTAGTGATAGCGAATGGGCTCATTATTTGTACTAGAATCATCCTCCTCCTTCTCTTCATATCGGTCCTGTATTAACAACAGATTCACATGTTGTTCTTGACGATTTTTCGTTAGACGTGATGGGTTTACCTTGTACTTTTGCTTATTCTTTTCCAAAATATATACATTTATGCTGACGTCATTCATTTTCTCAAATTTTGCAATATGTGGTCTGGTAATTGGGAATGTTATTCCGTCTAGTTTCAGGACTGTGGAGTAGTGGGGGTATTTTGTTACGCGATGTGGATTCCCCTCTGGAGGATGTAAGGCAGATATTATCGCCCAGGCAAAACAAGCATTGTCATTATTCTTTACATTAACACATGCCTCACGACGTTTGATTTCAAGAGGTAGCTCAATATAGGACGATCCGAGCCGTGGTGTATACTTATTGATGTTAATCATCAAATTAATTACTTGTTTGAGCGCCCAGCCTGAGTCTCTTTCTTGGAATTCTTCTAATTCTGACGTAATTTTATTCATTACGTTTTCCGCGAACCATTCTGCTATATTGCTTTCTCCCGATATAACCACATTTTTTGTGCTTATATATTTTATCTCTTCCAATTCTTCACCACTTGAAGCCTTAACAAATTGACCGCAGAATACACTATTAACCTTTAAAAATGCTTCTTTCTTCAAAGCATTTATGATCCTTTGAACAAATAATTTTCCACAATCCTCCAAGAATTCGAGAGGGTCTTTGTGGGCAAGATTAATAATTACCCCTGTTCGAATGCTACAACAAATTAAAAGTATATAGTACCGCCGAATAATAATTATTAAAATTTGTATTAAAAAAAATTAACATACCGATTATTAAAGGCTGACTGCACGTCCTCCCACTTTACTCTGGTGCTAACGTAATTGACTCTATTAGGGTGTGGGTTCATATAACCAGCACCAGTTATTTTTAATTTTTTTATATGTGCGCGATATCCCTGCACGTGGCTAATACCATTTATACAGCATTGCTTTTCACCCGCAGTCTTTGCCCTTTTTAGAGCTTTCCGAAGAGCTCTTAAATGGCTGGAGCACACTTTCGCACTTTGATCCACTATTCCATGATTAGCTTTAGCATCCTCAAATGCTAACTTAGCGCTTTCTACTAAATGATTAACTTGCACCATGTTCGTAATATCCTTTTAGTCCTTTACAAACTGATAATTTTTTAACAATATCCTTTTTCTCCTTTTAATCCTTTTTATGCTTTGACCTTTGACCTAACTTCACATGTAATTCTTTACATTAATAAAATAGCCCCTCAAAACACCAAGGTTAACAATTATGGTGAACTGAATTCGATATATACCAGTCGCTTGATAACTACCGAATGATATAATTACATAATATCATCTATTTATATAGACCTTGCAAAAATCAAGTGTGAAGTATATTGAAGAAAAATTTTTTCTTAGCAAAAAATAATATGCTAATATCTCGGAAACCGTTGCTCGTAGACGATTTTTGATTAAAATTTGTTCCCCCAACAGTACCAATACCCTAACTGGAAACACCATCACGAATCCATAGAACCCAAAAAAATATAATATTATTAACATTAATTATACTTCAAATATTTAAAAATTCATCCTACTGCAGAGTGCGAATCATCTCTAGAGATAAGAACCACGTCACCATAAACTGCTGATAAGATTCCACATAACATAAACAATGCCCCTGCAGCCCAAAAATATTGCAATTCAGCGATCGCATCGTCCAAAGCTAGAGATAAGAGCCTCGTCAGCATAAACTACTGATAAGCCTCCACATAACATAAACAATGCCACCTGCGCATTAGGAAAAAATCGCTTCCTAATAGCAGGAGGAGGGGTAAAGCTTTCATAGGGGTGGTGAGGGGTTGATCTGCATCGTGACCTTGACCTCCAACACTAGGTGATACCCCATACACACCCAAGCACGACACACACACACACACACACACACATGAGAGCTTTTGGGACCGTTTTGTAGTTTTTTGAGCCCCTGTACATTTCTTATGGGAAAAGTGTTCCCGAACTCTCATAGCCTATCTACTCGCCTCGGAACGCGCGTTTAGCGTTTATAAAACTTTAAACGCGTTTTTCTCGAAATCACTTAGTGTTGATGTTTTGACGAACAATTAAATTTTTTTCCTACTCGTGCCATTTTTGCAAAAATCATTTTAAAAAAAAATGTATGTTCTTCATTAGCTTTTGACAGGTACTATAAGAAAAAATTAACACTTTTGTTCTTGGTGTTATGGTTCCCGAAGTATATTTCCGCCCGTTTGGGTATGTCAAAAAAGCGTTCTGCAAGAATGGCTCTACAGCCACCATTTTGTATCCAGAATTGAACAAACCAATATTTGTACATACTTCTATGTACCCTTAATAGTCCCTGAAAAAATCAAATCGTCCTCTTTTCCCATCTGCTCAAAATAATATATCAAAGTAAAGCCTTCTTTTATGCCTCTAGAGTGGTGTTACCCCTTAATTAAGTAGTTGCGGAACTCACGCATTGTAAAATATTCTTCTTTAACTTGTAACCTGGCAATAAGTTAAGTCCTTTACTATAGTTAAATTATAAATCTTTTGGATTATTTGCACCTTGCTACAGACGAAAGTTTTTGTTTATGCAAATGTGGTCCTAATAGCCATAACACGCTGACGGGGAGTGTTTCCGTAATGTTCAGGCTTCTGGGCAGATTAAACCAATTTTTCAACTGTTATCAGCCCGTAAGTCTATTAAAATAGATTAAATGGGAATGAGCTTTTAATGAAATTAACGCCACCTTATCTCTCTCAACTCGAGCCTGGAAATTTTCTTAGAGTTGAAATTTATTTCCCACAGGACAAAGAATTTCCACTAAGGACAATTTCATTAGGAACTTTCGAATGCTTCCCCCCATGATTCAGTTTGGACGCTAATCAATTCTTTTGCGACATGCGATACCACTGAAAGAATGAAGAAACCAACCGCCACTAAGTTTATTATTATCTTGGAAAAGAAAAAAATTGTAAAATTCGTTCGCCACGAAGTTTCCCTGGAAATTTGATCACTTTGATACACTTTTTTACTACAATGTCGTTGGCGCAATGAAAACTTAAATTTTACTTGAAACAATTTAATTTTAGTAGCATTTTCATCTTTAGATGACTACCACAATTTTCCTCTACACATTGCAATCGTATAAATTAAATGTATTTATATTATTTTGCTGGTCAACTAAATGTATGTAAATGTTTTATCAAATTGATGTTAAAAATCTAAAATTGTCCTAAAATATTTGACCTTTAAAATACAGAATTATGAATTTTCTTATTACTTGAGCTATGTAACAAAGTATGTATTAATAGGATAATATAAGCAAAAAGTTTCTTTGAAATTTTCTGAAAAATGTCAAACTACGAGAACTAAATTGTACCAGATCTTTAGAAATGTCTTCTCAAAGTTTCTTCTTGTTGAATGTTTGTAATATTTCTATTTGAATAGTTCCACTGTCTCCATTATAAATCATAACAGAAAAGAACTCCCTTGGCCGTCAAGATATTTCAGTGACATTGCAATGTCAGCTGCAGGTACATCTATAAAAGTAATCCATCTATTCCTTGAGACTGGACCTAAATTCCATTTGATATTAAACTAAAGTTAAATAATTTTCCAGGCTTTCACATTTAGCTTAGGGCGAAATTCCCCTGAGAAATGCAGGAAGCTAACGAAAACTTTTATTCTTTTACTGTGTGAAAAGAGGATGCCATAAATATCTTAGTCCTTCCTCAAAAATGGGAGAGAAAAGTCCTTTACCTGAATTTCTGTTTTGTTATCGTTGTCAGCTTAAAGATGAATAAGGCCAAGACTTTTTTGTGTACGTTTGGAAAATTCGAAAAAAAGGTATGGTGAGGAAAATGTGTCTTTTGTTGGCATTTACCCTTGGTCAGCTACAGAAACTGCTATCTTGACAAAAGTAGCATTGCAAAACATAAAACAGGAGGGCATCGGTTTTCCTAATAATGACATATTTTTTGTTTAATATTAATAGTTGCGAAGGGATTTGTTTTACAAGTTATTCATAAAATTAAATATTAGGTTAAGCTACTTTTTGCAAACGGCTTGAACGTTTTTCTGTTCGTTTGATTTGTTTTTAAAAGTTTCTTCCAACTTGTATTTATTTGAATTAGATCAATGCGTTGTCCTTTTATCCCGAGAGTATTCTTTCTAGAGAATTTAGAATAGTGAGCAAAAGGTCAGTACCAATCTGGTTTTTATTATGTATACGTACTTAAAGAAAAGTTTTGGAGGCACTCAAATTTAAATGTTGAATGGTACCATTTCCGCCAAGATTTAAAACATTAATTTTTTTTACTTTTTAATTATAAAATATGGTAGGAAGAATGAAGTTGATCAAAAAATGATAGGTGTACAAAAATGAAACATTCAAAATTTGATCCTGGAAGCCCTTCAGTTGACCTGTTCAAATACAAAAACATTGTACATTTTGTATAGTATATCGTATATTTCCAAAAATGAAAATATATTTTCACTTACATTTTATTGTGTCTAATGAACACTTCTGCCACTATCCATGAATAAATTCCAGAAAAAATAAGAGAATTGAATTTTAAGAGAAATCAAAATTTATCTTACTTTTAGTTTTGAAACTTTCTTTTTCAAATAATATCCTAATTCCACAAATACATAGTACTTAAGCTTAGCTTTTTCCTGAGTAAGTTGCTATGAAATATTTAAACTGCCCATTCATGCACGTTCTGTAAAATTAAAGACGAAAAATAAAAATGGCTTTTTATCATAATTTCAGTGTGCTGTTGGTAAAGTCGATTACAACGAAAATATATGTAGATATTCTTGAACGCAAGCAGAAATTGGAATTATTTCAAGGAAAAAGGACTCCTCAAAAGACTTCGTAGGGATGTTATTTTTGCTTTTCAAGAAATTTCCAGGAAAAACTATAATAAGAAATTTGTGTAATTATTATAAGGGAAATCCTTAAAAATGTTTGGGCGAGGAGGTTAAACCAGAGTAAAAATAGGAGAAATTGCCTCAAATATTAAAGTGATTATCATTTTACATACATTGGTACATTCCAGTGCAATAAAACCAATTAAACTTTTGCTATACCTACATATAGTTAGAAACACTCTCAAAATTTATAATTTCAATTCTCACTTTTTGTAGTTTTATGGCATAAACAACGCATAAAAAAGTGAAATCTAATTCTTTTATTAAAGCAATTTTTGTCTACAAACTTATTATTTAATTATAAAAGTAATTTCTTTAAATTAAAATTTGTTTTAAGTTTACATTTACTGAGGTGAATTTTTCTGTTGGAAAATAAAATATTGCTGAAAATCTCTGAGAAGTAAAGGCGAACAATTTTTTTTGCATTAAATATTTATTATGTCACTTGTTTTTATCTCAGACAATTTATGAAATAATGCACTAGCTTCATTCTTGCATGAGCCGGAATAATAAATACATACGAAAAGCTTAGTTTGTATATATTAAAATAATTATTACAAAACAAATTTGAAAATGAACGCCGTTTAGAAGACAAATTGCGAAAAATAAAATTTATTGCAAGAGGTAAATTTTAAATGTACTCTATTTCTCTCTTGAAATTAAGTTTATGTAGGTTCGCGGTATTTATCATCTTCCGCTCAAACACACGCTGCAGTACCTTTATTATATGAATTGCTAAAAAACGTTGAATATGACCAATGGCAATGCCTCTAGCGCTGGTATCAATGCAAATATTTTAAATGCTTTTGGAATTAAAAACGCGTCAAAAACTAAAATGTTTACGATCGGGAGTGGCATTCCATTGTGAAGTAGCAAAAATCCGAAGTGAAATATAAACGCTATAAATCCGAAAACGCCAGCGGCTTTAGCTCTGTGGCTTTCGCAGGTTTATTCAACCTTAAAGTTAAGCGAGGAAGCAATAGTTGGTGACTGGTAAAAAACTCTGCTTTTAAAAAAATCGTAAAATAAACAAATTGAGAATAAAAGGAAGAGTGTGGTAAAACTCTTTTTCGCTAACACATCTAAAAAGTTTCCCGTCCAATATTTATTGTGATAAGATTCAAATGTGGGCCAAGTGGTCCGCAGATTTGGTAGCCATGGGCGGCCCGGATTGTATTTCGTGTTTTATCAGAAAAGCGAGGCTCCTCACTCCTTTTATCATTCAGGTGCTAAGATAAATTTGTCCAAATTATTTGTGGATTTATCTCTATTTCTTCTACAATTGTATTCTGTGCGAGGACATAAATCACAAAAAATACATTCCTTTGAGTCTCTCAACAAAAGGTTGAGTGAGACTCCGCCCGGGCGGGAGATTTACTCCAGGCAATATTTTATACCCTTAAAGCATTAGCAAATTTCCGTGCGGGTGTAGTGCTCTTAGCGCTACAAATAATGCGGTGGCCTGCCCGCACCCGCCCTCGCCACCGCCCCCGCACAGGATGCTGGATTGGGGATCTGGAGCTAGTGAGTGAACCCGCCCCCGCTGAGCTCCAGTGCTGCAAACACGGAGTGCCGTGTTCCGCTTAATCCCGAACTTAAAGTCCCAAGTTAAACATGAATTCACCTGGGAAAGCGCTCTTAATTGGACCCTTAAGAAAATCCTCGGGCCGCTTCCTCGAGTTTCAATTTTACGCTTCCCCTGGATCTAATTGCATTTTAACGGCATAAACTTAAACAGACTTTCATCAGAAAGACACGTCTTAGTTAAACAGTCCTAAAAGCCTTCAGTGTGCGCAAAGTGGCGCGTAGTGGTGAGCAAACTGAATACCTGCCATTAGGCTGATCCTACGTACTCGGTGCACGCCGGCTGGGAAATTGCGAATTTGGCGCACCTCCTGCACACAGGAGAAGTAATTTCCACGGTGGCTCGGGCTCGCTTTTAAGATGCATTTTTAGAGAGGACTAAAATCCTTAAATGGGCTCCTTCACAGCTCAAGGCCCCACAAATATGCAGCAGTTGATGCTCCGTGAAGGAACGCAGCGAGTAAACCGCCGAAACGGTTTGCGACCTTGAACAGGGTGCTCAAACTTCTGGCAATTTTCCACCACCTCTTGAAACGCATTTTGATTTCATTATTGTTCTAAGAGCCGCATAGCGTAAAATAATAGGTACCTTATGTTAAAGGCACCTAACCACTGAGTTGGTGAAGTTACACCCTTCCAAAAAATCCCATGCTCGAAAAAGATCAACAATATTTTCCATTATTTTTAGACCTTGTTGTACATATTTGGCAGGAGTGCAATATTAACAGAAAGGTTCTAAAAGATTAATTATGTAATTGTTCATAAATTTTACAATAACATTAATTACTGCTGCAGATATTTTCTTTAAAAAAACCTTAGTAAGTAACAATCTCAATTCTTATAACATTCGTCCCAAAGCATTATAAGGTATTTAAAAATACAAGGAATGTCTACTATGATAATCTTTCAAAGAAATTAAATTCTTTAATATACATAATTCGAATAAAAAATTGGCAACATACATATTTTTGTAAAACATTTTCATTTCCTAAAGGAAGCAGCAATATTATCGCGGAAATTTTAATTTTCCAGGTCCAATGTTATTTTTTAATTCCGTCCGCTTTGAGGTTACGAATGAAAATGTAAATTTTTGATTTTTTGTTCTTTTTAAAATAACACACCGAGATGGGAAAATAAAGCTTGTTGATCTAGAGGTCAAGTTTCAATTTGGTTTAAACTTAAATGTGGTTTAACTGGCGGTGGTTGATTTAGCAACTTAAATTATATAAAACAATTTTTTATATTCTTTCATAAACATTTGCCGTTCAAAACTAATTTTAATTGACAATTCACTGAAATGGTGCCATATCATGCACTTAACAAAAATGATACCATTATTTGCATGAATGCTCTAAGAGGGGAGGAAACTTATTTAATAATGCATATTGTTTATACATATAAAAAAATTCGAAAGCTTTGAGGTTTATATTTATTTACCTCGTTCGCACACGATTTGGATTTGCGTAGAGTTTTGACATGATAGTCCTCAATAAACTGAGTTTTTAGAAAAACTTTAGACTCATCTTTAAAACTATATTTAGTTTTTGTGCCATCGCAATCTGTTTACTAATTCAGAATATATGCGTATTTAAAATTTCATTAGTGCAATACAACAAGTAAGTGCCTATGGTACTAAATTTTAAAAATTACACAAATGTACTATTTTAAATATAAATGCAACATTTTCAGCAGTCTGCAGAAGAAGTGGCGAATACACTATTGTTAATGCATAAATAAAGTTTGATCGAAATCACCTCTACTTCTCCAGGGACATTGTTTTCATCCTATAATGATTACTTTAAAATTTTTAATTGGGTTGGAAACCTTCAAAAGGTATATTTGTGAAATTTAACTCCTTTAAAATGA
The DNA here is from genome assembly GCA_959613345.1 of Tolmerus cingulatus. Lineage (NCBI taxonomy): Eukaryota > Metazoa > Arthropoda > Insecta > Diptera > Asilidae > Tolmerus > Tolmerus cingulatus. The sequence goes on along the minus strand of OY390708.1, from coordinate 17,884,062 downwards.
AAATATGAAAATACACAATTTCCCTGTGTTGTAAATTAATTCATACATTTTTGTAACTCAAGTCTTCTTAGCTTTTTCTTCCCAAAGTCTTTACCCTTGCTGAATTTTAATGATGAAGCACCTAGTCGGTAAGTTCGTTGCAATGTACGTGTTTTCAGTTTTTTTTCGTGTTTGTTATAAGGATGAAAATTCCCAAAACGTGACCAGAAATTAAAATTTCATTAGAAGTTTTGTAAAACAGTATTGAAACGCAATAACATCGAGATCGATCTTGTAATAGCTTCCGTTTCAGTATCGCTTTCCGAACAATAGGTTTCGATTTCCTTTTATACGAGCACTGTCTGAATGATATCTTTATAATTTAGAATGGGTTCTCAGCAACCTTAATAGCATTATAATTCTGTTATTTTTCTTATTTATACTATCCATAATAAGTACATTTTTTATATTAATATTGTGATATAATATTAAAATATTTTAAAAATTGCAACATTGACATGGTGTTTCCTAACAATTTTGACCAGATTTTATTGTAAATTTATGTAGATATTCATCAAGAAGCACATAGCAACAAAATTTAATTACGTAAAATTTTAATTTTTAATTAACTAAGAAAGCACTAACAAAATTTCCCAAAAGGGACAAATCTTTTAATACAGAAATAATGAATGCGAATAACATTCTTTCGGGGTATCTGCAATTTCAGCTTAAAATGGAATGTTTCTGATTCCAATATGAAACAAAAAAAATTTGAATTTTCTTTGACTACTCCACTTCAACCTGAAATTCAATCACAACAGTTTTCTTTGAAGCAGGACTTTCGAAAAAGAGGGTGCCATTTTCCTTTGCCTTCGAGATTATCTTTAAACGGGTGAATGTTTCAATTCACCTCTACATAGAAAATGTTCCAAATTTGGAAGAATTCAATGGCAATTTCCTTGGTATCGCTACTTTACTGACATTCGTACAAAGGCCTCACAAATTGATATTAAAGATTGGATGGTAATTGACGAAAATCAAGAAATTGATTTCAACACTGAAAAAGGTATAATGAAGGTGTTATAAATATAGACGGACAGTGCACGTGTCTTCGTGATTCAGGAAACCATTAGAAAGTTTCTTTGAACTGAATTTCTAAAAATATATTTTAAGTAGTGTGAATGTTAAGCTGAATATAAGTAAATTGTAAATTTCCCGCAATTTGATTTATATTCTGATAAAATGTTCGATAATAGTTCCTTAAATCTGTAATTTGTTGACAAATCGGTTAGATTTATTTAAAGAGTCAGTAATGGTGGAATACCTATTACCCAAAAACATATTGAATAAAACTTTCAGTTTCATTACGCAAATGCAAAATGTGAATTTATCTAGAGTCAAAAGTTTCATACATAAAAGTTTTATTACTTTCTGTTCAATTGTAAACCAATTTTCTCTACGAATGAAAAGACAAAATCAAAAACTATAACCGGTAGTCATATGCTCATACAATAGGATTATGTTGAATAAATATTGAAACTCAAAAAGTCCTTTTCTGTTTAATTTGTTGCAAAGCGGCTCTGCTCCTCCCAAGTGGATGTGCGCAAATAAAAGCCGGCATCCTACTTCCGCCTTTCTGCTCCGTTTTGGACGCGTAAGCCGGTGATTAGTAGCCCTCGGTGATACAGAAACCATATTCAATAGGCAATTTCCCGAGAACCCTTTAGTGTGTAACAAAACACCGTTGCCATTGAGCACAATTGTTGGTGGAATATTAATAGCAAGCTCAATTCCAATATATCAAACGAAATGGCCTTTGTTGTCCCATATGTCATACAGGAACTATGGAGTAAGCATTTGTCATATTCCAGATTAAAATGAGGTAAGCACGAGGACCGATTACATTCCAGTTCCAATTATTCCGGCGAATATGCATGAATTTGCAAAGTTGTTAATCATCGCGAATTTTATGAAATATGAAATCCGACTTTTTCCATATTTACCAAATTTAGGTTAATTTTCCTCATTTAAGCGCTCTTCAAATTTGTTTAAAGGCGAATTTATTAAAACTGAACTCGCGAATCGTTTTCCGTTCAATAATTTTATGAAAGCTTTTAAAAAATTTTAAATACCCGTTCCTAATGAATTTAGCACACCTAATAAACGACAGGTGTTCCTCCATTTAAATATTATACCAATAAGAAAATATGTGTAAACACAGAAATTAACTCAGTACATATTTGCTTTTTTCTATATAGGAATTATCTGTTATAAATACTTTTCATGTCAGTGAAGGTTTTTACTGACTCATTAGAGGCATCTATTCAAATAGTACAAAATAAAGCTCCAATTTCTTTCTCATGACGAAATTATACACAAAATATAAATCTTTAAAAATTACATTCCGAAAATTTAATATTATATTTATCGAAAAGTAGGGATATGTAGATTTTCGAAAAAAACACAATATCTACATATTACATTTTATTTCAAAACAAATTTTTATACAAAATTCCATTGGAATCCGAGTGTAAACATTACAAGTGTTACTATTTTGTAGTGTTCGCAAATTTTTGTTTCATTTGGAGTCGACTTGTGTATTTGATGTTAACCTTTTATAACTAACTTTCCCAATAAGATGTTCTTTGCTAGGAAATAAAAATCAGAAAAAAATCAACTAGGTACGAGTAGTTAAGCTAGAAATCTAATAAAACTTGTGTTGTATCGCGTTTAATGTAGTTAGTAATAGTATTTAAAAATTTTCTTAGCAAAGTGACGAAAGTATTATAATATAAAATAAGAGGCAGTCTGATAGTCAGTTAAGATATTTCACACTAGATGAAGATTAGGATTTTAAGTTTAAACTATGTGTGTTGCTGCTCTCTTGTTTTTCTGTATTAAACAATACAAATTTAGATGTAAGAATACCTTTGAATTGGCTGGGATTTATTTTTTAAATACATACATATTTCAAGTTAAATATTCCGAAAATCTATTTCCATCTACAAACATTTTAAGCATGTTCTTTATTCTTCAGCTCAAATGAACATTATATGAAATATCCTTAATCGAAAACTAGGAGGAACACCTGGAAACATTTACATAGAAGTTTAAAAATCGCACTATGAAAAGTCCTTTTCGAATACCGAATAAACCAGACTGATTTTTTCGGTATTGTTGAAGAGGTTACGTTGACCTAATAGCAAATTATTATTCATTATTCAATGAGGATATAAGTTATGTTCTAGAGTAAGCACTATTTGTCATAGAAGCCGTTTTATGTTAGTCTGCGGTTTCAACAAAGATAAATTATATACAGAGGAGATCCGAAAATCGTAGCAAGTAAGAATATTTAATTTAACCGATATGATCCACCCATCAAATTAGGGTTCAAGCTTAGGGAGGTATATTAATCTATAAATGAACCTAATTTCGTTTGATTATCAAAATTAAATAAAACCCCGAGGGCCGGAAACACCTCGAGCGCCGAACATCTTCAGTTCCAAAGAAATTGGGTAAGTTATACTGCCGTAGCAAATGTTGGGTATATTCCGTTTCTCTCGTGGTACCATTTAATAGTCAGTAAAGATAAAGTCGGGGGGTTTTAGGAACCATAACTTTTACGACTTTTTTATTGACTTCTCTTATCTCTCGGCAGTACTTGACCAGCCCGTAACATATCATATTAACTTGCCTGGATGTAGCTGAACAAATTCCATCCAGCGAGGCCGGATAGTCTCCGGGTAAAAACTATATCCCAAAAGGAGGAGGCATCGCCGGGATGATTTAACGAAATATGCTCTTATCATATTTCTATTAGCAATGATTTGCCCCTTCGCCATAAAGGAAAATGTGGTGCGTAATGAAACGTGCGAGAACCGAAACGTCCAGACAAATCTTGCCTGCGGTTGATTGATGGACACCCGCAACACCAATTAGGTATTTCGGAGCAATCCGAATCAAATAAATTCATGGCCGAGTATTTCATTTTATCTGTTGGGCCAAAAATAGGCCACAAATTTGATGGGAATAAAAAAGGAGGGTACTGATACATGTAGTATAAAAACACTCAGAGAGTCGGGTTCAACGAAGAAATACCTGCAATCAAATCAATTCATGTTTCAGCCAATCTCACTAAATTACAATTGATTTTCAATTAGTTTAATGCAGCTAGATTAAAATTCTCAGCCATGCTTTATTTTCGCAATTCAGATAATTGGCAAATTATTCAGGATATGACTCAGAGCCGCAGTAGCCGAAGTGTGGTTTAAGTTTGAAAGAGTGAAAAAGGAGACTGGTTATATAATTAGTAATTTTTAATGTTATTAATTAAACAGTCAAAAGAGTTGTTGTTATTCGTGAAACTCTTATCAAATTAGATAAAGCGGAGTTTTATTATTGTACTATTGTTAAACACAAATTGAACTACTATATATGTAGGTAACCCTAAATAAAATACGAGAATTATGGAAACCTCTGTTAAATAGCTTATACGTATATAAAATCTAAATTTACATTTCATATTATATTTGTATAAGTAATTTTCATATTACATGATATTCTAAAAACAGAGTGTTTATGATTTTATTAAAAAAAATAGTCATAATATACATAAAAAAAGCCTTCTAAATTATTAATTTGTTCGTTCATTTAGTTGTTGTAACACAGAAGTCAAACATTATGTATACCTGGTTAGTGACCTCTTGCATTCGGATTTAAATTTCTTCCAAATTAAAAAATTCTTGAGCCTATTTCAAAAGTGATTACGCCCTTTTTTAATTCGCCTTTTTTTTTTAAGCTATTCGAATCGAACCAAAAGAACTTAAAAGAGCCCTTTTTGGGAAAAAAATCCTAAACTTTTCAGAAAATTATTTGTTCTGATAAAGCTAAGGTTCATAATCCTTTGCTTTCATAAATTGATTTTTATTTAGGTAAGTTCCTGTAAAAATTTGTAAATCATTTAATCTTCATAAAAGTAGTATCTCTTGTAATCGCAGGATTATCCAAGAAGTATTACATCTCCTACTTAAGTAGCTTTTAGGAATATATTGTGTGAACAAAGTTTCGTGTATATATCAATTAAAATACTATGTGAAGTACATATCCGGAACAGTCATATCAAGATGTTGTTATGAGTTATTGATTTCTTCCTTGTCCTGGCATTTCCTCACAACACCGTAAATTAAGAAGACTTTAAAAGTTCTGTAATTCTTCTTTTCTTACATTTCATTACTGTTAGGTGTTAAAAATGAAGTATTTCCCTACAACAACAGCAATTAGAATAGAAACTTAAAACTATAGTAATGAAAACTTGTCACGCAACTTCATAAAAGTTTTAATTTCCGCAACAATAAGCTAACTTTTATTATGCGGAAGCATACATGTTTTTGTTTTATTTTATTTTTAAACTTTTTTCCACGAAACCATTTAGTTTCCATAAAATATGCTAACTGTCGTAAAAGTGTCCCGGAATGAGAATTTATTGTTGAAGGCGCCACCTCATAAATTCCAAGTTTCTATCCCTCATTAAGGTAAAATATGAATCAAAAGAACATACTGCTGCAATTCGATGCAATAATTTGTTGCACATTTTCATGTTCACACCCGCACTTTTTTGTCAAGAATTACACGAAGATTACTACATCATGGTAGAAGCGACAACTTTGTGATGTCGGAGTAGAAAAGTGTGGGTGTGTATGTCTTAAGGATAATGAGAAAGTTGTTAGAGAAGCCGACGTAGGCCTGGAACGAGTACCTTCTATCAACTGGGAGTCGTTACGTTTGAAACCGACTACGAGTACCTTCACCGCAGAAAATTGAACAAAACTGAAATATTCTAGTAAGCAGCATAATAGCCCTTCTGCTTACATTATCATTCATCTTGAAGTAGAAATAGCTGCTCTTTGGCAAAGAGCACTCAGGAAGGAATTAAGCTAATATGCAATTAATTCGAATGTAAAGGAGCTAGGCTAGTTAGACAGCGCTTTCCAGCGATATTCTTAGGGGATGAATGACATTTCACATTGAATTGAACTGGGACGAGAAAACATTTCAGGACAAATCAATTTCTCAGAAGGACTTCTCACTGCTCCTCCAAAGTAATTTGCAGTTTGTCTGGAAGTTTGGCCATAATAAATCTGAGGAACGGGAAGTTTGTTTCACTTTACCAGCATTTCAGCCGAAAATGGGACTTTCATGTTTCAGCCGATTCCCTAGATAAATTAAAAATAACAAAAAGTATAGTTTAGTAATTTCGCTGACAAACTATTGTCTAAAAAGGTCATAAAAAGACAATGGATTTTGTGTATTTATCGTCAGTACTCGAGGGAGGTAGTTGTCCTAGAAAAGAACTTTTTAATTAGTCCTACGACAATAGACATATTATGAAGCAAGCGAGATGGTTTTAATATTCATTGCTGAAGAAAAGTTTTGGAATGTCGAGCTTAATGAGCTTATTCAGAACAAGAAAAAAAGAATTTGAGTTTTGATTGTGCAATAGCGACTTGTTCCTTTTGTCAATAAAGTATCTATCAAAAACAAATTTAATCGTTATTTTTAGACAACTCTTCAGAATCAAATTGTAATAATAGGAGTTAAAATTGTCTTTTAACAGGCTGTCATTGCTTGGAATATACATATTTTTTAATATTCAGATTGACTTATAAATGATTCAAATAGAACTCCAGGAGTCGACTTTTGTTTAAAATTTCTGTTCTTAGTACACTTTTGAACTTTTTTTCTGTTTTGGTTTATACAAGAGATTTGCAGAAAATTAAAATCCGTAATTTGGATAAATTTATTTAATTATTTATATATCAACCTATGCCAGCATTGCAACTTCTGCCCATTTGTAGATCGATTGAATGCTTTCAAACAGATCAATATTTTATATTTATTCAAAATAATATATTACATACTTTCCTTTTTAGTGTTTTTTCTTACTGTCTTCTTTGCTATACATTCTATATTACTCAGAAATGTATTTTTAAATTCATCTATGTATAAAGTAACAATTAATATTTCATTGAACAATAATGAATATAATTTGTTAATTGCCCTTTGTTAATTAGTTAGCAGTTGGTTATTTTTATGTGGTGTCTACTCAACAATATTAGTAACTTTTCTACAAAGCTAAAGAGTTCTTACCAAACTTTTAATTAAGCACGTCTTCTTTTTTATCATTAAGCAAATTAGGTGCCCATAGCAATCATTGATGTTTTAGTTTGAACTCATAAATACATGATTGGCTAGTTCTGATGCACATCAAGTCATGTGAATTCATCATTTCCACTCCTTATATTTACAACCCTAAATTAAGTTCTTGTTGGTGCTCTAAAGTTTCCCAATAAAACGACTTACTACTCATGTAGGGGGCGATTTTTATCACAGTTAGCGCCAACATAAAATTTTAATGGTAATTTAACCCTGGCTTATGGACAATTTAGCAACTTTCGCGAAAGTCCTTTTTATGGCTATCATCTTATATTCCCTTCGCTATATATCAGGCAAGTTAGGGCAATTTTGAGCAGTGGCCTCGTACGAAGCGGGTGAACAGTGAACTACTTTATAAATAAAAAAATTTCAGCAGACTTTGCAGAGTTAAGGTATTCCTACACATAAATTTTATAATTTATCGTTAGTTTATTGTTTTTGATCGTCTTAAAAATGTTTTCCGCTATCAATTTTCTATAGTTATAAGACGAAATTTAATGTTAGCTGAGTGGCACACTACCATCGTCTGATATACTAAGGGTTTGCCAATTTATTCTTAGCAATTCAACAATTGTAAAATCTACTATAAAATGTTTGTATTCCCATTGTTTAAAGCAAAAACTAATTAATTTAATAAAAAAGTAAGTTATAGGAAGAAAGAAAGTTCCTATTTTTGAAAAAATGTTTAAAAACAATCAATATTTTTATCAATCATTTTCAATTCAAGAGCAGTTTCAAGGCCACTGTGAAATTTGTAAATATAAACGAATTATGATGAGGTGTATTAAAAAATATTTTCCTACTGTTAGATGTTTTTACCAGACCTTGAAATGATAAAGCATTCCATCTAAATCTCATTTCAGCACTACTTTGATAGATTTGTATTTATGGATTATTATTATGTCAGAAAGAAGCTTTTCATATTTCTTTAAATATTTGCTTGAGTGCAGCTTCATCTTCCTCTCTTGTAAAAAAGGCTTTTTGGGTATCTATTGAGAATTTCTACAAAAATTAAACCCATTGAACTGTATCTGAAAATCATTTCTCACTTATTGAGAAAAGGAACCAACGTTGTCTCCTTTATGCGAAAATAAACTAAGAGTGGTTGAAGAGTCTGATAATACAATAAAAGGGAAAAAGCTGCAAATGAAAATGTCTTCTTTCGTCACAAGTCCACCATCGCTCTCCGGAATTAATGCGACAATGTTGGCTTCATCAAAATATTATCACAATTGTCACGACCTATCGAGGTCCAATCTGCTTTAATAAGGGGTAGATAAGAAAAGCTTCACGTCCTTATCGTGTACGTGAAAACCATGTCCATTAATCACACACTCCGCAGAAACTCGAATTCATCATACAGATAGAAAATTCCCTCAAGGAGGTGCACGGACGAGCGCAAGGACCTTGTGTTTTCGGAATTCGAACGCTGTTGACTTGCCTGCCTTTGGTAATTAATGATGCCGTTGAATAAATCTAGATTTTATGTCACCGAGGACAGAGTTTTTTGTCCGACTTAAGGATATTCGGATTTTCAGCTGTAATTGGTGACAAGTCGAGACGCAAAACGATAACTTGACGACAAATGAAAGCGTTAATGCCACTCATTTCTGAGGAAGTTAAATTAAATTTTCGTTATTTGCTCCATTTCTCATTTAATTTTCACAGGTGGAATGCTCAAGTTCTTAAAAGTACGAATACAATTTCATTGGCATTATTATTTGGTTGTTTTCACTCTTTCAATCCTTTAAGGATTTAAAACCTTTTGAAGTAAGAGTGTTTCTGACAGGTTTTAAAAGCGGTAACGTCAGTAAAAGTATTGCGAACGATTCAATTTGCTTTTGCTTTATATGCTGTATGTTTAAAATATAGTTCATGAGTTATCACGCAAGCTAACAACATTCACTTTGCTGAATATCAATTTCTGATGGCGAATACGCTGGGCATATTTAAAGTTATTTAAATTAGCTGGTACCTACTTACCAACTAATAATTAAAAGAAAAGTTACTGCCGTTTACAAATTAAAATTGATAGGTAATAAAAGTTATTTTAATATATACATACTTCTTCAAACCGTCCTTTCTCACATGTAATACAATATTTTCTCAGAAAAGGTCGAGTAGCTGTAGAAGAAATTTCATTAACTCTTAATTCATCCTTTCAATTAAAAGTTTATATATATGCAACAAATATATGTACATATGACTTTAACATTATGTTTCCACTTTCGCAACAAGAATACTAAGAACGATGTTAGATTAAAAGATTTTACCTGCAGAAATGTTCTTACTTAAGTTCGCGCATTTTCCTAATTATGAAACTTCATCCATTCAGCAGTTATAGAAAAGTTGCTAATGAGATTAAGACTCTGCAAAGCCAAAACAGCAACAATCCTTACAAAAGTAATCTGTGCAACTTCTGCGTAATTCTTAATAGTTTCAAATTGCATCAAATTTGTTTACCCCAATGCGCTAAGGAGTGGTGAAGACGGATGGGTGCGCAGACGACGGTAAGTGATTGTTTAAGCAGCCGTACGTGACTTTCATTCCGCGAACGCAACAAGTGCACGCCCTTCGCGAGCTGCATGTGAGCTGGCTCTTTATCCGCCGTGCAATGCGCAGCCAAATGCTTGAGACGGCAGACGAATCGCTGCAATTTGAGTAATTATTTCGAGCAATTTTTAACAGCAATTGACCCACTTCTGAATATGTTATTTAAAATTTAATTTGTCTCCTGGTAATTAACTTGAATGTGGGTAAAAAACTGACCAGGAAAATATTAGTGTACCAACATATAAAAAAGCTCATAATAAAAACAGGGCATTTTTTGGTATCAAAAATGTTTTTCCTCATAATTCCCACTGTTGGCTCTGGCTTGCTTGCATCGTTCGAGAGATTTTCTACCACTCATTTAAAAATGTTTTCACCTTAATTTAACTAGTTTTGCTTGAAAATTGAGAGAAAGTTGATTCCGAAAATTCAGGATATAAACTCGGACGTCACCTCATTATTTTAAAGTATATATTTCAACAGGTTTTTCGTTGACGGTGAACGAGGAACATCACATAAAACTTTGAATTTTGGATTGGGACTCTTTACTATATTAAATAAAAATGTTAAGCTCTTCCACAGGACGTAGTCTTAATTATAATTTAGATATGTATGTAGGATACAGACAATTTTAGTAGGCCAACATAAAATAAAACTTTCACAAGAGGAAGCGTAATGATGCATTTGTCATTTCTTGTCCAATACTAAGGTTTAAAATCCACTTTAACAATTTCAATATCTTTTCACTGCAATCAGATGACGAAAAATTACCTTGGGTTTCTATTCGTTCTTTACGCCAAAACTCTTTCTAGGACTTCTCACAAAATTAGAAAAATATGATTGTGTTAATATATGGTTAATTTAAAAATATTTCACGCTGTAAGTAGTAAATGCATCTTCAGTATTAGCAGTATTAGTAATATCAACACATCGATTTCTCTTATTTTCTAGTTAAAACCTAACAGTTATTTGTGGTAACTTCGAGAGTAGTAACATTGTGACTCGATTTGAGTAATATGGGTGTGATACTTAACTTATTTTCAATATCAAATTGCAAGACCGTTGACAATAAATACGAATTAACCGTGCAATTAATTATGTAAATTGTCTCTAGGAATCTTTATAGAATAAACTCTCTGCAAATATTGAAATTAATATTATATATTTTTTCTCATATCCCAGAAAGACTAAAAACTTAAAATCGTTAGTTGTATTTGTTTTCTTGAATTATATAAACTTTCTTCAAACTTATTCCATTTCCTTACTAGAACTTGTTAGTATTTGAGATTTCGTGGATTCGGTTAAATCTTAATCACGTCAAGTGCACTAATTTTCAAAAGCTTAATGGGTTTGTTGAAATAACGTTTCAAACATTTAAATAAACTCTGCGGATTGAGAGGATTGAAGAAAATCACGAACATGTGCACAGCCATGTCCTCCGAAAGCGTTCGTTGTGGCTGCTCGAATTGCAGGGGCCCAATCAATACACTAAATGCAAATGTAGAATCCTCCTTGGGGTAAGTCCTTTAATTTCCAAAATGATCAGTTTCCAAAACCACCCGGCGTGTTTGCTTATCTCCTTGGAGGTAATTATTCAAGCCAAGCTACTTCCCGAGCAGCCATTTCTCCTTCGGGAGCTATGGAACTTTTCGACCTTTTGTAATTCCGACGCTGCCGTCCCAGGTCACTGCCGCTGGCTGTGCTTCGCTTCTACGGAATATTTTAATTTAGTTTGTACGGCAAATTGATTTACATATCTAAAGAGGGAGGAGATTATCTAAAAACGATCGTCATTGCACCCGCACCTCGGTGCGCTGCATCTACAACCTCGTACAATTAAATCGAAGTTTTCCGGAACTTTTGGTCCGACAACGGCCCAGGGAGGATTAATCAATGAAATGATTTCGCAGACGGAAATAGTTCCGGTGAGCGTTCCACGGCGGTTCTATACAACAATTTATCACTATCTGTATTTAACTAAAGTTTTCCTGTCTGTTAATTATCGTAAAAGCTTTTGTAAGCCCGACTGTGATTTGTTGCGGTTGAGCAGAAATTTATTAGAAAGTTTCTGCACCGAGTCGGTAATATGTATGTACTTTTACTCGCCAGGTAGGAGCTGGTTTCTTCCTTTAAAGCCGGAGGAGTCTACTTAATCAATGCGGCAAGGCAGTAAACGATCCAGAATAAAGTCGGAGTCTTTTCCTATCATGCGTACTCGTTACCATTTCTGTTTCCAACCAGTTCAGTTTCTAGAACTTCTAGCAATGTTTTTGCTGTTTCTCGCTTTCTAGGGCATCGCCGTATTAATCAAGTTCTGAGAGTTTCTCTCAAGAGATGATGTTTTTCTACTTTATTAATCAAAAAGTTGTTTCCTACTGATAAAGTATGTCAACCTGCTTACTAGTGATGATATATGTTCGTTTGTATATATGTATGTATAGCTAATTTATTTATATTATACATTCTTTAGATTGAAAAGTGGAAAGTTATTTGCATCGTTTAAAATCTTTGTTATTGAGATTTTTAAACTCTATCAAATATTTTAAGCTTAAAACGTTATTCTATATTTCATAGAAAAAAAACTTTTCTTCTGAAAATATCCCTGACTTCCAAATTCACTTAAATGTATTTAACATTTTCTAAAATATCACAAGATTATAAATTATAGATTAAGTAAAAACATGCATAATTTACATATTAGTAATGTTCTCCTCCGGCAAACATTTCGGATATCAAGAAAGTATTATCGGCCTTTAGCACGTGGATGATAAAAACGTTTAATATTTTATGTGATCATTAGGAACCGCGAAAGAGGTGGTCGCTAATGCACATTAAAATGTTTTTCGGCCAGCTGCCGTAAACAGAAAATTAAATATTAAAGTAATTGTCCGAGCTCAGGCGATGGGGATAAACGCTTCGTCGAGGGATATTTGGAAAAGTTATGAGAGCTGTATTTTAATAATACGGAAAAGCACGCAAATCATTCGTCCCTGGCGGTTCTGGAGTCATACTTACCGGAACTGCGGGGAAAATGTATTCGACCATTATGAGCAATTATATCTTAAATCCCGGGGGAGAACTTCCTGGAATGTAGGGTCGCGGAAAATTCTCCTTTTTCACATTTTCCGTTTCTTTGTAATTACAAGCCGAGTCCGAGCGTTTAATGCATCAATTGACAAAAGCGTCGCAGCGTACCTTGTCTGCATAGGCCCCAGAAAGGCTCCGGTGTCCTTTTCACCTCTCCGCTCGGTTTGCACGGTAGCAAGTAGCATTTATTATTCATTATATACGAAAAGTACTTCATCGTGGAGCAAGTGTTGTCCTTAAGTTTTGTTCCAAGTGTACGAAATGAAAAGCGGGGGTTCAACGACTCGGGCTCAACCGAGCTTTAGGAGACAGCCATTCTCTTCTATGTGCCCGACAGAATAGGATAGAATCTCTGAAAAATATTTCAGCAAAAACGACGAATGCATTCAAAAGACAAAAAGACAAAGACCGGCGTGCATTTTTAAGGAAAATAAATACGACAACCGTTCGTGAATGACTGCGGAAGGATGCATCGTCCTCGTGATGGAAACTACTGCGCTCAGAATCAAAAGCCGGGAAAAGTCTTCTCGCCGTAAAATGCGCGACACAGCGACACTTGTGTAATTTCCCATAAACACAACGCACATAAACATATTTGATTACACTGCCGGTTGTGGTGTCTTGCACGGGAAGTCGAGTAGACGACAGATTTTATTTAATTAACGAGGTCCTTGTTCCTGCTCGGCTGAGCTTGCCAACGTATTACCTTGATATTGGCGCGATGAGGACGTTTTGTCCTCGTCGGGGGCACTTTGCAAACTTTTCAGAATTTCCCTCTGTACTTTTTCCTAAGCTGGATTGAGAAGCTTGTTGACTTAGTGATCAAGTTAAAAATAATCCGTATATTCTTCAGATAGAAGTCGTATTGCCTTCTTTTGCATCGAATACAAATACGATTACGTCGAGCATCATCCAAGCGCATCTATTTGAAAAACAATTTTTCTTTGAAAGTAAGGTTTAAAATCGTAGAACCTTAATATGTATGTAAAAATATAATTTTCTCTCTGCTTCTGAGAGAAATATTTGCTTTTTGATTTTATTGATCATCAAACTGAAAACCTGAAAAAGTTATATTTTTGTTGCGATTCATCACAAATTTCAATAACAAATTTTAAATTAAAAAATTTGGTTTTTTTATTTATGTTACAGAAAAATGTTTATGTTTATTTATGAGAAAGAAACAATTATCCCCATCGATTAATTGTACCGCATTTTTCTCGGGTGCTGCTATAATTTGCAACGGAGTGTATTTGTAAAGTAACAAGCCTCTTGATGCATTTGTAAATGAAGGGAAAAACAAAAACATCCTATCTACAGAATGAGAATGTTCTATATTATTTAAAGTAATTTTGAATTGAAGATTTATTACTTGAAATTACCTTGCGACTTTTTCAGAATTAAATTAAAAAATACAGAACAACTTTTACCCCCAATATCTCGGAGGAATAGTCTATTAAATTCGCAGAGCCATAAAGCTGAAAGCACCTGTTTATTGCAGTCCAATAATGTCGTCACTTGAAATATGTGTACATATTGACAAGATACCCAAGAGATGTTCTATATTGATAAATACACCGAAAGGCAAACAAATTGGCCCATTATCCTTTTCCGCAGATATATATCCATTCATATATCAGCCCGTATGCGTGATATCCTTTACACTTCAGCTTTTCAACTGTGAGGGAGATTTTTTGATGGTCAGCTTTTATTAGCTCGGCATATATCAGGGAACCAAAAGCCTGAGACTTTAAAAAAGGAAAAACCACCTCACCGAAGTGCTACAGACAATTCATTTTTGTTTATTGCGTTCGGCCGGGTCGTACTTTACCCCCTGTGTCGAAGTGATCCATTGAGAGTTCATCAATTTGGCCATAATTTCAGGTGTGGAAAAAACAGTCAGGGAATGAAATTAACCAGAAGGACGATAGTTTTTATTCGTCTCACAGAAAATCCACAAATTACTTTTTCGGATAAATTTTATCGCATACACTTAATTAAATTAATATTCATTGCTTAGCAGAAACCTTATATTAATTTTTTTTTATATATTCGTACATGTATATTTAGGAAGTTTTGATGTTAATTGCCAATGAATTTGCCGCACATAATTTCAACCCGAGCTTGGCCTTAAATGTTATAATAAAAAACTTCTCATGCACATACATTCTAATAATTTTTTATAAAGTATAAAAATATTAATGATTTATTATAATAACCCATTTTCAATTAGTGTTTTAGGTACTGTAAAGAGATGCTTCAAGCAGTTTCATTATTATAAAATTGCTTAAAATTATATTGTATAGCCAATTTTAAAGAAGGAACCTGCCAAAATGTAACGTTAGTGGTACCTTTTATAAGGTTTTATTTTTTGACCGAAAGAATTTAACACAATAAATATAAGGATAATTGAAGCTCCTTTGATAAATATAACAATGAGATCTAGGAACTGTATACACAAATAATGTTATGTATATTAAAATCAAACAATCAAGATTTCAAATTTGGAATTGTATTTGTATAGGAACTATTTTATGTCTAAAACTTTTTTACTTACTATTAATTATCGTTAATTATAATTAGAAAAATCTTTTAAAAAGGTTCTAGTTTGAAAACATATAAATTGAAATAAAAAAGTAATAAGGAAGAAATTAGAATTAAACATTGATTCTACAAGAAATAAATTACACCCATCTTTTAATTACATTGATTACTTTGATAAGGCTATAAAAAGAGTAAATCGAAACTATATCTAGCATATAAAAGATTGTTGTTGGTTTAATCTAAGCATATCTTCAATACCAAAACATTGGCACCGGATGTCACGCTAAATTTTTGGTTTCACAGTATCGTTCACTACATATCTACCTTTCCGGCAAAAACAGAATAGTTATCAAGATGTTCGCTGCACTGAGGAAAAAATAGCCCCATCGGCATCTATTAGGTTTGCCAATGTCATTTCTGCGAGCCAAAAAAGAGAATCCATGGGATTTGGAAAATTGCGAAAAGCTCCCAACCCTCAAATAAACTTGATTAAAATTCAGCCAGCCGGGTCAATTTTCCCATCGCACTGTTGCTGTGCGCTCTTAGCCAACAATTTTCCGGTCCCCACTGAACTTTTGGAAACATTAAGGCAATTGATGGTGCCGCCCCATGAATATTTAGTGCTAATGTGGAGCGCGTCAATTAATTAACAAAAGATTGCATGCTCCCCAGCATATGATCCATGTATGCTGGCTCCCTACTGAACCGGAACCTTGATTTTCAAAATATTATTGCATTGCTGTAGTATCCGGTTTTGGTTCGACCTTCACGTTTCAATTAATAATGCATCGTATATTTGCTGGAAAATTAGCAGATTTATTTGGCAATTGATATTCCCTGCTGTTTAGCTACAAAATGCCGTATATTTCGACTACCTGTGCCATTTAATATGGACCTAATATGATTAAACTCTAGCATATTTAAAACATTTGTTTAAAGTCCTTGCATTTGTGTACTTGCAATTATTCTCGTGATATCAATATGCATTTTTCTGTCAAAACGTACGAATTATAGCTACATATAAGCGGATTATTTTGTTCCAATTAACTAATGATGCCAGTGGAAACGGGAGCGTTCAGAAGACCTCTCCTTGCTCAGTTCCAATTTGAAGGTGGAGTCATTTAGGGTTACATCGAACTCGTATATTTTGTACTGCCAAAGACCTGAGACTTCCATTTTCTTGCTCCAGTGAAAGGACTATTTCGATCAAAAGGAGCTCAGCTCTGTGACATGCTCCTTCCTGACCGGGCTAATAGCGGATAGCTCCGGAATTTCGAGATATGTAATAAACTTTATTTTTCCTCCGTAAACTTTCCGAGACGAACTAACATCAGGGTAGCAATTCGAAGGAGCCTGGAAGTCTGAATAAGTTGACATTTGGCTGCGGATAATGATTTGCTCTGGAGTTCCACCAGAATTGATCCACTCAGCGGTTGCTGTGTATATAGAACTGGGAAAATCCTAACTATTAGTCTAAGTGCAATTACTATGGGAATACGCTTGTTTACTTTGACAAATTTGAACCCATTTAGCTCGAGACTTATCAAACTAGAAAAATTGTCTCTTGATGCGCTTAGCGGAGAATTTGCTGTACATTGGATTATTTTGGTACCCGTCAACAATTTTTATGTCTATTTACTCAACAAGATATTTAGCAATAGATCAATGTATAATCTCAAATAGTGATGTCCTTGTATTTGGTCACTCGTTTTTCGCATTGAACGAAATCCTTAGGTCTTATTGATTATTTTTGTTTATTATTTGTACAACTACAGAATGAAATTTCTTCTATTGATTATTTCAACTTTTTTTATTTTCATGGTCAGCCTTTGAAAAATATATGACAAAAATACGTTTCTTGTAAAAGAATTAACTATGTTATAGATACGATGTACGTAATGCATTATAGTTATTCTATCTCAATATATAAAGCATTACTAAGAATTTTTCTTATGGGGAAAAAGACAAAATTACATTTATTTGAGAATTTCTTGGATATTTGTATTTATATTATTTTTAATAATGTTTATGTTTGAGTTAAACTATTTTTCTTAACACTTTTGCATTAGAATAGAATATTATGATTATCCGGTCTAAGGTCAGCGTATAATTCTGTTCGATTTACTTGTATAATTTTTTCAATTGAATATACCAAACAGTTCTTATAAGTTGAAAATGTATCACATAATTATATTGGTTCGAAAGACATGTACCTATTTAAGACAATCTCCAACAAAAGTTTATACTTAAATATACAATCTTCATTTATAAGCCTTCTCAGTCCAGGCTTAATCATTCCGGAATGGAATTTATTATTTTAATAAAACTTTTCATGTAAATATATTAATTTTAATTCCCAAAGGACAAATTTGAAATTATTCTTTTTAGAATAAATAGATAGTCATATTATAAACTGGGTGACAATTGAACATGACAATCAATTTAGTCATTGACTTTTCGAACATGTATTGTCTCAACCAAAAAACATTAAGGGGCAGTATTAGCAACATACGAATATCTTTTATTTTGAAAGAGCTCAATTTAGAAAATATATATAGCTCTCTTATATAATCCTACAAAAGTCAATACCTACTTTAAATATAGGAAATAATTTTACGTTCTATATTTCCTATTCACATGTTTTTCCATAAAATAACTTTACACAAAAAATATTTTCCTTTGCTGTACGAATTATATATTGATATATTGATTTAAAAAACTTTATTTCTTTAAAGTAGAATTCTCACAAAAAACCATGGAAACTCACAGTAATCTTATCACAATCCTATTTCAGCCAGCTCTTGTTCCTGAATTTTAAACTGCACCAAAACAAGCAAATAAGATGCCATTGCACTAAAAACCTAAAATTGAAGTTCTCTTTACAATTTGAATTAGCAAATGAATCGGATATTTACAGAAAAAAGCGCTTTCATATCTGTGTTGAAGAAACCGGCTACGGAGAGTCTTATTGAATTATGTTTTTGCCAATGTAAAAAATTCGTCTGAGAGATGCAGACTGCACTAGAAGACGTGTGTAGGTCCATTTGTGCCAGCAGCCTGATACAAGCTTCGCCCTGGGTGGAGTACAAAATCTCATGATTGCTCCTGAATGCAAATCAAATGAAAAAATATGTATTTGCTGCATACCTCTTTCTGTGCTAAATGCGAGTAGATCATATAAAAAATCATCTTCCAGAACGATGGAATCATAATCGCAAGGATGGCTATGAACAAGGGCACGCCCGTTTCTATCTCGCTCGCCTTCCAGAAGACCAGAAACAGCTCGGACGTTACCAGACAGAAGTCATGGAAAAGGCAAAATACCGACGGTATGCCGAACACATCATTGATTACATCGATTGTTTTATACAGATCCTTGTACGCTTTAAAGAGATGCTGGATTTTGACCGCTCTTTCGTCAATGTCCTTAAACCGCCTTTCAAGGTATTTTCCATTACTTAGTTTTTGCATAAGGCGAAATCTAATTCGAATTATATCCGCAATATTCAAGCTAGCATAATTTACAGCACCTAAACCCATATTCATGTAAACATAGCATAAACCCAAAAATATTGTCAAAAATATATCACCCTCTTCTAGTTTCAACACTAAAGCGACACACAAACAGGTATAATATACTATGAAAACCGTAGCCAGCGACAAGTTTTTGCGAAGTAGCTTACTATAGCACATATCCACATTGAACTCTCTGGTAAACGTTTCATCAATATAATTTAACCTTTTATATATTTCGATGTGTCTGTCTCTCTTTACCTGCATTAGCATCCCATTAATAAAGAAATTTAGAGTTATAACTGAGATTTCCATTAGGGCGATGAAGATTACCAATGGCGAAAATTTGTTTAAAAACCATTCTATTCCTAAATTGTTGACCTTATTAATTCCACCGAAAAACATACCCAAAGTGGGTACTATTAACATAACATTTGTGAAAATTACAGTAAACGGAGTTACTTTTAAATTATCTTTTATTCGACGAAATGATGATGCAGCGAAAATGAACTGAAGAAATAAAATATATCCTGCACACTTGTAAATAGTATCCACCTTCATCGTGAACTAAATGGAGTTGCACACATTTTATTTCTGTAAGGAAAATATACTAATTCGCTTTTAATTAACACAATCTGAGATTACAATCACTATAAATTATTGTATGTCTAATTTGTAAGATTACTGCTATTAATTCTTATCTGATTCATTATCGTATTATATTTGAGTTCGTTCTAATCATTAAAAACATTTGTAAAGAAGTTAGAGATCAGATTTTTATTAGGATTTACACACTTATCAAAAGAAAAATTTCTTTCGTGTTTAAATCACGTGAAGTAAAATTCAGCTTAAAATTAATTTATTTAAAATCAATTACTTAGGGAAACCTACAGAGTTGATATTCGATTAATTTCATATAAAAAACAATAAAGAAATTATGAAATGCACGTAAATATAACACTAGAACTACCAAGGCCGGTCAAATTCACTGGCACTAAATCTGAAGGTATACAACACATAAAAGGAGCAGAAAATGAGTCACATTACACGTTTGAGTGTTGGTAAATCTGGTGTTAATTGAAATTTTATATAGTCGCCAACACCACTATGGTTTATATCTGAGTTTTATCAAAGGAAAAATATTTCGGCAAAAGGTCAATTGAATATTCCTTAATTGGACGGCCCTAGATTTTCGGATCCTTGCTGTATTCAATAGGATTTTCGCCCATTTCTGTGCCCTGCATACGTGGAACACTCCCAATTCAGCTCAACGTTGTGACCTGTGAACAAAATGAAACAAATACCTTTTTGCATGGAATAAACGTAACATTTCCATGGGTTCAGTCAGCATAAGCGTTAAAGGGCCTCGAATGATGCGCAGATGAACAGCAACATATCCTAGCCAGTTTGGATTGTCTTCCAAAAACTCGATAACATTAGGTATATACCCTCTTGCTAACCTGAGAACGTCGGCACTACCAACTATGCTTTTAGGTATGTATGTGGCATATGGGGCCGGTTTATGTATCAAAAAGGCTATGGGCTACTATCTATAGCCCTTCACTTTTGATTGCCCAGCCCGAATTTGATACCACTTTTCTCACATCTGACACCAAAGGTAGTCCTTCCGGGCTCATTGATATCAAACAGTTATCTCAGATTGCGCGGACTATCAAAAACTAACAAAGAATTTTCTGTTGCGGCCCTTGAACCCTTATGGAAAGGTAAAAATATAAAACCTTCTAAACACTTTGCGTTTTACAGCTTTTGGAACGAACATTTCTGGTTGATTTGTAACGACTCTCAGATCTTTATAAGGGCAGTCATATTTTATGAGAAACACCAAAGAACCATTAAATCCCCTTATCCCCTAATAAAGACATAACTTTTCGTAAAACTTTAAAAGTTGTCTGAAAACTCCAACACGAATGTAAGATATGCCTAGAACCATCTTTAGAAAATTGTAAAAAAGTTATATGCATAATTTTCTATTAGCCAGACGGAATCCAAACGAAATTTCTTCAGTAAAATTCCTTTTGACTACAAATGCTCATTGGATTTGATTTTTTCGATTAATATACTGCTGACGCAAAGTAGTGCGAATGTGTGCTTTTAACAGTCATATAAACCACCCACACCCCAATGCACTTGAATCGCGTATTCATCATCTGCTTGAATTTACGCACACCAGGAATCGAAAATTTAGGGCGGGGATACAATGGCGTATCTACTTCTTCTCTTTTTCAATACGAATTCAATTTTATTCAGGATCCATCATTTCCATAATTTGTTTCCTCGACTCTGACAGTTGTATTTATGTACTCTAAGATTCCTCGGTGGTAGGAAAGAAACTCAGAAATATCTGGATCTGGCCAAGTGTCCTCAATAGGACACTATAATGCTCAAGTCTAAAATTAAATCACAATTGCTGCTCTACTGGGGCATTAAATGGCGGTCTTAGTCACTTTTGGATTTCTGAAATCGCAATGCTATTGCTGCGGAATTTTCATGGGTAAGATTCATGAGGCTTTTGTCTTCGCTCTTACTTCAACATGGATTTTAACATTTCATTCGTCTTTAAGAAAATTGTATTCTCGTCGTTTTGCAACTGATGAATAGAAAAGGACTAATTTAGAAACATAGCAAAAGGAAAATACCGTTAGCAGAAATGAGATTCCATTCTTAGGAAGTTTTTGGGAATTATTAACTTATCTTTTATGTATGTCGTTTTTCAATTTCATTTCATTTATCTTAAGCTTGTTTTCAAAATATTAAAAGATGAAGTTTTCATCTAGTTATTTTAACTAACTCAGCTCAGTTAGGAAATTCGACGAATATTTATCAAAAATAAGAATAAACAACAGGAGTAAGAACTTTAAAAACAATTTTCATACTTTTATAATATGACAGATTAGTAAAGTCTTAAGGAAGTGAAATTTTTTCGATAAACATGTAAATTAGCTTAGATGTTCTAAGTAATCGAAAGGTTGTCATTGCATTTGAAAATGATATTATTGTTTAGGTTGATACAGTTTTTATTAAGACTCCATGGTTAATAAATATATATGTATTTATATTCATTTACGAACTGGATGATTGTTTATTAATTTTGAAATGGTTGATATTACTTTAAATTAGTTGTGTTTTGGATGGACATGGTTTTTTCCATGTTTAAATAATTGTTATTAGACTTTGAATGGTTGCATTCAAACTTTTAAAAATTATTAGTTATTTGAAAAATTGGCCTTGATTTTGATTTTCAATTGGTTGCTTTTGGTTAAACTTTATTTCGTTGTCGCTGATTTTGTCTTAAGTTGTTTTTATTTTTATTGTCTTTCGTTGCCTTTGAAATGTAAATACTATTACTTTCAAAATTGTCAAATATTTGTACTTTTGGTTTTTTTTAAATTATCAAATGCACAATATTAACCTCATAATTTATTAAATACAGTGGATTTTTGAACATTGTATAGAAAAGAAACAAAATATTGAAAGATAGCCCAAACGAGTTTTTCATAGTTTGATATGCATACGTAATATTTTTATTGTGAACCTACTTTGAGCACCATTAACTTTACGAAACTTTTTAAATATGAATAAGAACATATTTTGTTTTTAGCAAAAGAGTTTAAAGTCTTATTGATATGTAAATCAAAAACATAAAATCGGTCCTGAGTGTTCCTTGTTTTCGCCCCATTTTTGTAAATATAAAATTTTTCGTTTGTATTAAGTCTATCCATTAGACGGTTTTTGAAAAGTAACAAAATTAAAATCGTGACTGAATAACCTGCGAATATTAAATTTTAGGCTCGAAAATTAATTAATTTTTAAACAACTATAAATGTTGTTTGCCATACATAAAATTAGTAGATATTATATATTATATTATTATAAGAGTCTGTGGCAACAAAAAGGTTAAATTAACTTATATGCTTTGGATGCAACCTTTATAAATAAATGCAAGTTTTATCTTAATGTGGTGTAATCAGAGCCGAGGTGAGGTTGTTTAAACAAAAAATGAAGCTAATTAGAAGCGAACGCCGAGGTAAAATATTTGATTATAGTAATTCTACAGCCAACTACAATTTTGCGATAGTAAATATATTTTTTTAAGCCGGGCCAAGGCTGTGTTCATTAAGCCAGCCTTGTCCCATCTGCCGTATCGCCCAGGACCTGTCTGGGACTACAAAACCTCGCGGGGTGGCTTACTTTCGAGTCGGTGGAAGCCTCACATGCCCCGGAAAGGTGGAAATTCGTACAAGGAGACTCGAATAAGTCGGGAGACAACGCGGTCGTCCTGGATCACAGTCACAGCTCCTGTGACCCAGAATTAAAGCAGCCGCTCCTGGGCCCCTTCAACGGGGCGCACATGCGACTCATTTAAAAATTTAACATTTCCTACACAATCGCAAGTGTAGGCAGGGTAGTTGCCACCTATGTTTTATGTTTATAACGTGTCATGAACATAATCGCAAAAATCGAGTTTTAACCTTTCCCCGGCCGAGCTCTGTGCAGCAAAAATTTAATTAAGCGGAACGAGTCGAAAATTCGTAAACATGGCTCCAACACACCGCGAATGCGAACAATAATATTCACGGGATAAAAATGGCCCAGCGAAAACTGCACAGAGGCCAATGTAAACACATAGAACGCCATTTTTGGGGACCATGCTGGGAATTTGCATTTTTTCCTAAGCTGCCACCGTGCAGTATGGCAGCCGAATTACACCTGAGGTGAGATGGCCCCAACCCCGCCCCGCCCCCGCTCCGTACTCCGGGCCTTAGTCCGTTCCAGCCAGACAGGTGAAAAAGCCCGGGGCCCCGTTTCCCAGCGCCGACGACATGGCGAATGTTTCAATTTGCCTTTTCATTTGGCAGGAGAAGGTGAAGTTTTATTAAATGTTGATTTTTTCCCAGGACTCGTCTTGTTTGAAGTAAAGACAAGGAGCACGTATCCCGGCACCCAGCCGAACACCTGCCGGGGAAATGAATGTCTGTGGAATTTAACTTTCGTAGCCCTGCAAAGTGGCAAAGTTTCGCTGTTATGTTATTATGAGAAGGCAACTTCAAACGAAACGAGGACGAAGAACCCCCTTCTTTCTTCATTTTTTCAGCATTTTAATTTAAACGTAAGTGTCGTCGTAGCAATAACCCCCGTGAATAACCGAGCATATTAACCGGTATATTGTAAACGCATGAGCTCTTCCCAAAATTAAAAACTTTCTTATGAAGAAGTTTTATTCTCTCGTAGGCTTTCGTCTTTCAAATGGCACACCCTAGACTTGATTGTATATAAAACGGCTTTAAAGTTTACATAATTTTCTAGTTCTGATAGATCCACAAAAATTTACCTACAATACACAGGAAGAATTTTTGAGTAGTCACAAAGACGAAGACGACATTAAATAAAGTTTTATGTTTCTGTTTTAATAAATTCAAATCTCAAAAATAAGAAGGTATATGCTTTTACAGCATTTTTTAAATTGTAAACTACGAGTATACACTTTGTTAAGAAAAGTACCACATTAGACTTTACAAACAACTTCGGTAAATACATATATCACAATTAGGCTACCAGTAACAAGTATTAATACCAGAGCTTAAAATATTAAATATTCCTGTAACTAAAAGTTTTAACTGCTACTTTATTAGTCCTATATAAAAATAACGAAGCATTCATAGTCAGGTAAATAATTTGGAGAACTTGTTTTATTAAAGCAATAACACATACAGAAAATTGTTATTGCTTTTAAGAACTTAGACTGTTTATCAGTGTGATATGTTGAATTTATTATAATATTATTTTGTTGGTATTCGCATACGATAAGAAATATAACATAGAACATAGGAACATACATACATAACATTTCGTAAATTTATTTGCTAGAACCAGTTTAAGAAATCTCACCAACTAAGGCAGTAACACAACATTTTTTATTATTTTATTTCAATTTAAAAGCAAATTCCTTAGACTTTTAATTGAAGTTCGTATTAATGTGTATACGCTTTGATACAGAAGTTAATCCTAGTGAATCTACGTTGCATTAATGTCTGGTAATTACGTTCAGGTGTGCTTGCAATGAACTTAAAGTACTTGAAATCTACTTGAAGAATTAAAGCCGGAATTAAAATGTAAATATGGGACCTATAAGCACCAATTGGTAACGATACTTAAAATGTTTAAATAAATACAAGTACTCGGTATTTCTACTGGTGAATACATATATACTTGAAGTGAGACTTTAAATCCTAATATACTTAATTTACTTCACAGGTGTGATCTTATATAACGAAACGCTATAATAAAATATAGCAACTCTGCAAGCATTTCGGGTATTTATATGTACCTACGTAAATACGAGTATAATATAAGAGCAGATTTAAAATATAGTATAGTTTTTAATCTTCATAAATGCCTTCCTTTTTATAGAATTTTTGTACGCGACAAATATCAAAATATTAAAAACCTTCTACAATGCGATACCTTTGCAACACCATTGGAAAAAACATAAGTTTCTTGCAAGGTGGTTTAGCAAATGCGGAAATTTTTCTTATTAGACTTTTGAGTTTTTGTATGGGATGTTGAATTTTATTTTATTTGTATAATAATGTGTAAGCTTTTATAGAAGGGCTAGTAGGGAAAAAGAGACTTTTATTATGTACATGTGATCGATTCGAGTGCTTCATTCCAAGAGAGCGTTTAACGAGTTCATCAGGCTTAAAATAAGAAAGTACATGTATACTATATACTTCATTGCGCGATTTTCGACTCAGAGTTTTTAAGAAAACGAGCTGATTGGTAGCTTCTTATTGAAAAATTACCAGATACTAATTTTAATTTTTCTAATATTTGCGAATTTAGCAATTTGTTGAATAATTTAAAATAAATGTTTTCGTTTTAAACTTTTTAGAGATCTTTACTCGGAGAGGTACTATGTATTATTTTCGAATGTGATTTTAGAAACACACGCGGTTTTCTATATACACATTAATATGTAACTTCGTTTACACTTCTCATCATAACTTGAAATGCAATATGATAATTATCGGAAACTCGACGTGAATGGCCCATTATCAGAACACAATAAAAGCGCCCGAATGCAAATTCGAAGGTTACCAGTTCAATTCCTGTTTATTGTTTAACTGGTTTGTGTCAAGTAATTTTACATATGTACCTAAACGTTTTAAATTTGCTTGAGAAGTTCTCTCATTTAATACCAAACGCCAATCTTGAGAAGTTTTCAAAAAAAAAATTGGCAAATTGGCTCCTAACGTTCGTCATAATCTATTTTGGAACACTAGGTACATGGTACACGAAGTAATATGACAAATAGTTTTAATACTCTTCGTTAAATCCTAAAATATGTGGACTAAGAAATATCATACCTTCATATACCATATACGTAAGAGAAATTGGAAAAATTTTCACTTTCTGATTTAAAGTTTATGATATTTATATCGTCTTCCAGAACGTGTCTTCCGGGAATATACCTTCTTTGATATACTGGAGAAGTCAGTGCCCTGCTAGTAAGATATTATTATCGAACGCTGACCTAGCAACTAGCTATCCAGGCAGAAATTCATATAAGTAGCACCTGTAGGAATGTGTTGAACTGGAAATTCCTAACAAGGAGCAATTTAGGATGAGAAATAAGCAAAATTATTGAAAGTCGAATTCCTAGCTCGAGAAATTTCGAGAGTTGGGTCTCTGTGCCTAGGGATTGGGACAAATATTTTGATTCGAAAATGTGGCAATACATAAATCAAGGACGAAACAACGAGGACCCTCCAAGTATTGTTTCAATTAGACAAAAGCCGGCCCGATAAATTGTTTTATCTCGTGAGTGAAATAAGGACAAGTTTGCGGCTGAGCTCCATCCCCGATGCAATGAAAATCCAGAATCTCTGCACCGGGAAAGGGGAGAGGAGCTTCTTTTCGGAGGTCGGCAAATTCCATGTGGCGTGACCACTCCTCAACTGGACATAACATTCGAGTAAAGAAAATTAATGGCAAATTGTCTGCTCGTATTTCACATGGAATGGCTCTTGTTGTCCTCTACGTCAGGCCAGAACCAGAGGACGAACATTAGTCATATTTTATACTTGTAATTCGGGGCCACACGGAATGCGAGGCCAGATAACCTTTATTTTTGAAATTCTCTGATTTGTCTCTGTCGCAAGGCATCTTTTGGGGTTTTACTCTGACACCCCCAGGCCTTCTTTTAAAAACTACAGCGTTCTGGAAATGCAAAGTCGTTACCATAATGTTACAAGTCGCCTCACTATAGCCTGCAAGTTGCGTAGTCTCTGGCCTAATAATCGTAATTCAAAGAAATTTCTTAAGTTTCGTTGAGATTTTCGCGAGAAACCTAAACAAGAGTGCGAGTCCTTGCGTAGGCAAAATCCTTGTAACAGCTGCCGGGCGGCCATTGAAATGAGACAGAAACTTTTGCCATTAAGTTTTTATTGTTAATAGCAGAGGGCTTAAAAGCCTTGCCACAGGAATTCCGGTGCCTGCCGCGGTCTTTTTAAAAACACATTACTCCTTACTTTTTGGTGGCAAGCAACCGAGCTCCTTGGAATGTGGGTCACTTTCCTTCAGCGTGAAACTCTTGGGAGGAAATTTTATCGCGACGTGGCTACCTGTTCAGGTGAAAGTCTGAGTACATTCAGAGAATAGGTAGGAAGCACAGATGCCAATTCCTTTTGTGAAAAGTGCACTCACTCAGCACCAAAAAAAGTGATAGATGTGAGCTTAAAAATTTTACCGAAAGAATTTTCAATTTATTTTTAGTAGATACATATATATACCTTATTGCTTATATATCCTCCAAATAACCCAAAATAACCCAAACGCCAATTTAGGTCCTCTATATTACAAGATCTATATTGAAATAGCAAAAAAAAAGTCAGCTAGATTTTACCACTCTATTGAGAGTTTTCAATATTTTACATGTATATTCTTAAAGTCCCATATTTCGACAATAAACTCGAAAACATTTTTTAAGCATCATAGGTTAATGATATAATAATGAAATAACAATTTATGTATACTATTTCCGGAAAAACTGCTGGGAAATTTAAAATGCAGTATATTTTGGTTAGGTTGGTAAAATCATATCGTTTGACTTCTCACTGAATATTGCATTCCTGGCGAAGGACTTGAACTTTTATAACTATGAACATTGACCAATGAAACATGTGCTCATTAAGATATAAGTACGGTAATAAGGACACAAACATAAATTAAATTAAAGTACTTACCTAATCATTTTCTTGTAATTAATTTTTAAAATTACACCATTTGTTTAGTACAGGATAACCACAACATCATTTTAAAAAGGAAACACTCCCTTAGGCTCCTATTCATAAATAAGGTACATAGGAGTACACAGAAACAGACCTAAATCTTTAAAAAAATAAGCGTACCTAATGTGTACCTTAGATTTTCAAAATTTATAGCTTCTAATTTCGACTAAAATTTGGATGGTTTATATAATTTTAGAAGCCAATATTTCCAATTTTGATTAAATTTATAGAGAAATATACGAGTATGTAGACATAAGCAAATATATTTGATGCAATAAATTGAACAACAACTGCACAGAACAAGTAAGCTGATGCTAGAATTTGACCTTAACCCAGAAACCTAAACAAAATAAGCACTATTTTTCCAAAATAATTACCATAGGGTGCAATTTTTTCGTAGCTCAGTGACACTCAAAAGGCCCCAAATTTTCCACAGGAACTACAATTATCGGATTTTAATGACTCCTCTAAAAGTGCATCCCCCTGCACCCACTGAAGAATAAATTCTCGCCTGAAAGTAAAGAGCAATGCAACCTACTTTCGCCACCGCCCGCAGATATAAATTTCTTCTCCTTTTCAGCCGGAATGTAGGGCATTCATTCACATGTGGCGTGCTTTAGATGGCAACCAAAAGGTTTAGAACGCTATAAATATGTCATAGTGAGAAAAAATTGCTAAAATGCCCCAGGTTTTTGTCAGAAGCACTGCAAAAGTATAAACAAAACATGAAACACGCGCCTCCGGAGAGAAGCATAGCATAAATCGTTAGCAATGAATAATAGAAGTCAGAGCAATGGCGCAGAATTTCTTAAAGAGGAGCAAAACCTCCGCGCTGGGGGGGAGTTCGAAAACCAGGCATACGATTCGGCGTCTGGACTTAATCTTACTATCTCAATGCTTTTCGCTTTTGTTATCCTCTTATTCGATTTCAAAAAAATGCTATTTCTGATAGAAATCGTATCCAGTTGGTTTCAGAATTTGCCATTTTGACGGCAAAGAATGTACTTATTTATTTTTGTGTACATGCCGAAATTCAGGAATACTGAAATTTAAATTCCTTGTATTTTTATCTTTGTGGGCCGGAATACTCCGATCCCCCGTATTCTATTTCTGGATCGATTATAGGGCTTTTTAGAGTGACACGTGTTACATTCGTTCGAATTTTCAAATCAACTTAGGGCCGACACAATCAGATCTAAATTGAGGGTTAATATGGAACGCGAGCTCTGCCAACTCCTGAAAATCTAACATCCTTGTACTTTCTTAGTTATATCTATAATTGATTTATAGATTTATGTTTTTCATTCCGAAGTAAGTGAGCACTATTAGCAGTTTCCTTTAGCAATCAGCTCGACAATGAAGAAATACTTCTAAAGTGCTCAAATTAGAGTTTTGGTTTTCTGGACAACTAAAAATGACAGTAAATAAAAAGAAAAATGTTGTTTTCAATATAGAAAGTTTTAGGAAATTAGCCTATATTCTCTGGAATATAAAAAATAAACAAAAATGTCGGATAGAGAATGATTAACTCAATTATGTTAATTTCTTACTTTTAAATGTAGAAATAAACAACGATATCGATATTGTTAACTTTAATTTTTTTATATTGTAAATATTTTAAAATAATGTACCACCAGCTTGCAGTGATACAAGACTAAAAAAAATAAAGAACGAATATACCTCTATTAAAACAATTGTCTTTCCTAAACATATGAATAACGATTTAAATACGTAAAATATTCTACAATTCTTCTATACAAATATAATATTTATATTTTAATTGTAAAACTTTTGACATCAGTTTTTTATTCTCTGCAAAATAAATAAATTGTGATGCGCTGAACGGATATTAAAAAGTTTTAACATTTTCGAGAACCACCAAGCGTTTTCATATTTTTGGTTATTCCATAATTTTAGTAAAAACGCAAGCGCGCTTTTCTGCACGGCTAAATTTTTAATCAGAGCACCACAGCCCAGCCATCCATAATTTCTTAATTAGGAACCGTGGGTTTCCCAACTTTACGCTGGAATGCATTCTCTTGGGAGTTGTTCGCCTTGACTTTTTATCTTCACGTTTTCCCAAACCGGAGGATCCGGAAAGAATTCTTAAACATGATACACTTGACTGACTCGAATACCTGAGATCCGCCGACATGTACTTATAGCAAAATGTTGAGAGTCAAGAATTTTAGCCCACCCTCAGCCTGGGCAGGATTAAACTCGGGACGTAAATACCGCGACTTAATATCTGCGCTAATTCGCGGTGAAGCGCCGCGCTGGTTACATCGAGCTGAAACCAATAAACGCGCCAGGAATTGGTGTACTCCCAGGAGTGACACATTTTTGGTTGACAAATAATCATCAATTTACAGTCGTCGGTCAGTCCGGGAAGAGCGCGGGTTTGCGGGCGACAGAGCAATTAAATGATCGATTAAAGTGGATATCAAGACCATCCCTCACTTAGGATAAAATTGAAAATTTTAACACGTAAGTTGATTAGGACGTCGACCACGCTCATCAACAATAACGTGTGAGCGCAATTAATCCTGGGACATTTTAATTAAATCTCAGTGAGCACTCGCAGCGCTCCTGGGAATGAATTTAAATTCCGGCTGACGGGAACCGAATGTACGTAAATTGTTTTATGTCAGTGATAGTTAGGGCGCAGCGTGTACATAATTTTCTGGGCCTAAATCTGCGGTTGATTAGCGGCAACTAGAGTTTTCGAACGTTATTTAGATTGCAATCATCCATGGGGATAATTCACTGAAAGGTTTTGCGCTAATGAGTTCTTTTAGATAATTACGCATAGGGCGTACCGCGGAGGTATATCACACTGCAAGTTAATGTTTACCAGTGAATAAAATCTTAATTATTCGAATTTGAAATAGGATACTGCAAATTTGAAACAAACATCCTGATTTGGAGCTCTCTTAATTTTAATTCAATGATTCGGAACATGTAGGCACTGTACGTCACTAATGCAATAATATGAGTACGAATTGGTGCAGTTTCATTATACTGGTCTATAAAAAGAATTTTTCTTGAGTTTTCTATGTTATTCGCCATTTACTATATGTAGATATTTGTTTATGGAAGAAATGCAAATTAATGGTTCATTTGTGAATGTCTTAAGTTTGCGCCTTTTATATTTTTATATAATACAATAGTCTAAGATATATCACCTATAATTCAAACAACATTATAATCTCCTCTCCACTAAATTGTAGTATTTTTTCAATCATTAACATTAGTACAATTAAGTTAATTTTGTTTTGTTTTAGTAGTTAGCCCCACCAACACGTGCCGCCATTGTTATATGTATAGCAAGGTGAAAGATTTTCTTTCAATAAGAAATTTCATACAAAGATTAATTTTTTTAAACCGTAGAGATTGTTATTAAAGGAACTTAAAAAAAAATATGATTACATATTTATACAATTAGCTGAAAAAACGAACATTTTAACCTGCTAGTGTTTTCTTTATTATACCATGTGATAAATGGAAAAAGCAACTCAATTGTAACCTAATATTAATACTTAATGAAGTAAAAGCTTTTACAAAATTCGAATATGTATAAAATCAGGATTACACATATGAATATTTGGTATGCAAATTCCATGTTGCTCGCATTGGTAAATTAATAGGTAAGCATATTTAGTTTCAAAATATTCTCCTTTTCATGCTACTTTTATATCATTATATGAATGTATATCATATTACCACCCACCGCTCGATTACCTAGAGGAATTGGGGCTATTTGTTCCTCAAACTTTAGCTCCTCGTAAATTATATCCTTGATTGCGTTTTTCTTTATAGGGTGGTTAGTAACTTAATATCTTAATAGGCAGCAATATTTATTCCATAACTTAATACAATTTATATACAATATAATTATGTAAATCTCCCATTAGTAATTATTAATAATTATGTAACTAACATTTACTTATATTTTCAGTTTATCAATACGACTAAAATTGAAATAAGGTTTTAATTGCTTTTGTAAAATCTTCTACATCTTGTTTATTTACATATTGTATAGAAACAGTGCTAGTTTTCATTTAAATCTTACGATTGTTTTTTACTATCTTTACAATGGTATGAATTTAGAAATAAATATACCTATCTACTAATAAGTTTAATGAAATCATACAATAGTCTCTACATACATACCTACATATTTCTTTTGAGGATAAGAATTTCATTTTACAATTCCCATCTTAAAATGGATAAACCCAGATATTGAGTAGACTGTTTCGTTTACTTCCGGAACAGATAATTCTTTGAAACGATGAATATTCACGTTAACAATATCTAACCTGACATTCCGATTTTCATCAAACACAAAACAGAATACGGTCTGGTTTATTTTTCGGAGGAAGGATATGCATTTTCTTATCTTCTTTCTTCTGTAAATTCAATAAGGACGCCTCGTTTATTCATCCGTAAAATTCCCAAGCGAAGGGAGCTAATTTCTTAACTTGAACGGAATTTTTTCCCGAATTTTCCTCCTGGATGATATACTCCTTGGGGAAGCGATTTCATTTGCGCTTGACACTTGACTGGCAATTTATGCTTTATTAGCAAAACATTTTAAGGGCTCTAACGAGGAACTTTTTTTCAATAGATTTCCAAGATATTAAAGCCTATATCGAAAATTTTTCGGAAAATTTTTCATAGGTATACATTTGAGCATATCGTGATTCTCCTCCCTTTGATAAGCAATCGATATTGAACGAAGCCTTAGTCATGTCACGTACAAAGAGGAGCCCTTATCGTTGAGATGAATTTGGTCAATTGGATGAACAAAATAACAAACCCTTATACACATGAGCTCCTCACAAATTTTAAGTTTTTATTATAATATAGATACATATGTATTTATATCCCTATAATTCAAGTTATATGCATTACATATGTACTATGATTTCGAATATTCTAATTTAATTTTTAGGGTGAAATTCAAAATGCATGTACACATACATACATACATATGGGAAAAATAAATTATATATTGATAACCAGTATAATTTTGTAAATTTAGCACCCAACAAAATATTTTAATTTAACAAATAAAGCCTATTTTTATGTAACTGCTATTTATTAGTAATTCCAATGTTCCATGTTAGTACAGTTTCTTCCAAATGTCTTTGTTAAGCAATTTTTACAAAGGTTTCATCCTGGTCATTTTATTTTTACCCCATAAAAGTCGATGTGTGTCTAGAATAGCAAATTCGTACTATTAGTATTCATTTAATAAAATCAACGACAACGAGTGCTCCTCAGACAGATTTCATTTTAACGTGAATAGAATCAGCCGGGAGCGATGAATTAATGCAATATGTTTCCTAATGCGACTTTCATTGATTATTGATGTCCGAGGGATATCTGCTCTGCAGTTTTTAGCGCCAGTGAGTTAAAGGAGCTGCGGAAAATATTTCGATTTCGGAGCGCACTGGCCAGCAGGACCTCCCGCTGGTTGCATTGATGTCGAAATAATAAATTGATTTTCAATGGAATTCCGCTTTTAATTCATATTCGAAGGGCTCTTTAATGAGTACTCCCTTGTTCAGCTTAGAATTAGTTTTTGTGTTTTCCATTATTTTTCAGGTGATTTATGCTTTCCTATTTATTATTGGTCATTTTCGGAATTTCACACAGCTGTTGGCTGGTAATTGCTTTTAATTTCCTCTTCCCGATTATTTATGGCTTGATAAGGTGCCCCATTCTTTATGGATTAGTATTAATAATATTTATTGGATCAACATGCATTTCCTACATACATATAGCAACAAGACAGATTTTGCTTTCAATTGTTTTATATGAAGATATAGGTTCAATTTGTTTTACATGTCTGCGAAGGATAACTGGTGGAAACCATTTTCACTTTTAAAAATTATTTTATGCCAACTCAAACATTTTTGGAGCTGAATGATAAAAATGCTGTAAGTTGGATACAAAATGAGGCATTTCATAAGTTTGAATTTACATGTACCAAAATTAATTACTTAAAGACGTGAAATTTTTCTGAGAAGAAAAAATTTTTTTGAAATGTAATATTTTTCCATTCTTTCCTACTCAAATAGTACGAACTCTTTTTCTAAGTAAAATAGTAATATCTGTAATACCTTTTTAAAAACTAAACATTACGTCAACTTTTAAGACCATTGACCAATAAAGCTCAATATTTAAAATATCAAAGTCTGCAGCCAGGACACCGACAAAATTTGCTGAATTTAACGACTTTCTTAAACTTTAAAGAAGTGCCATTACCTTAAAAACCAGAAAATCTTTACTTAGAATAATTTTGATTTATTCGGAGGGTAATTAATTGGGCCGTCGTCCGTTTTCGTTAAGACGTTGTTTTTTTGGACAACCTGTTTAAGCAGTTATAGTAGATGTAGCTGTGTTCTTTTCACATCGGGTCCGGTTCCAAGTTTTCCACGAAATTTTTCACCGAATTGAAATTTATGAACAGTTACCCATGTCAAACAATTTTTATTACGCGTAAATATAATAAAATTGCGACGAATTTATATATATTTTGCGTCAAAAATTAAATCCAAAAAGGTTTGAAGTTTGGATGGATGGATACAGACTTTATAATAAAATTTTTATATACCTACGTGACGTTTTTTTAAGAAACCAATTTAGTACAAAATTTCCTGCAAAACTTTGAAACAGATTCGATGTGAAAAGAACACAGCTAGTATTAAAAATCAAATGTTACTTATATGCGTACTATAAAGCGAATGTATAAATGAATTAAATATGATTTAGCCCCGGTGCGGCTGTTTACATTTACAAGCATGTATGTACATTACTCGAGTTCAGTCTTTATACTTTATCTGCAAATTCTTTGTAGGTACTCCATGTGACTGTGTAATGCAGCCGATGCAAATTTATTAAAATCTCTTAATACCCTGGGAAATTCTTGTACCCCTTTCTGAAACCCATGCGGCCGTAGCACCGCCAAAATAAGGCCTCATTTTTGTTTTTACTAGGGGTAATAGTGGAAATCATAGCTCGATTTAATTTGTTAACTTGACGAAATCCTGTTGGTTTCGTGTATTATTTGTTTAAAACATAATAGTTTACTACATGCTTTATTTTAAGAATTTCATGGAATAGGAATTAAATGAAATTATATTACTCTTAAGAAATAGATTCGAAATTCAATGGTTCTGATACATGGTCAACTCAGTGATCATTCCTACAAAATGCTCATTATGCTGCTGCGCCACGTTTCCACGTCGTCCACTTCCACAAGCCGGACACTGCATTTGTAAGTAGGCATCATTTGAGATGGGCTAAAAGCGGCATTGTTCCTCAGCATCCAGAATTACCTCTGAAAACCCAGCAAAGTTGGGGAGCGAGCCCATTCAGTGGTTTTTCTTTGCCTGGCTGTGCGATGGCCCCAAGCCGCAATCAGGAGCCAGAGCCCTCAGAGAAGAACCAGGACGAGGACCAGGACCAGGACGACGGTGTCCTCGTTTACGCACCACTTGCTGAGTGCACTCGAAGATCAAGAATACACTGAGGCAATATATCATGAATTAGGGAGAATCTGTTACCGTGTTTAAGTAGGGTCCCGGGGAAGATCCGGGGTAATTAATCAGATTAAGAGGGCGCTGGCACAGATTCATTTGCTTGCACAGGATCCGTGCAGGAAGTTATAAGCTCCGGGGATAATGCGAAATGGGCTCTTGCGGAAAAACTTACGCAGCACGAAATCACCATGGCAAATTTGTTCTTCTTTTATGTCCCGGGGAACTAACCGAAAATTGTGAATTATTAAGCAGGACTCAGTCGTGTGCTATAGAGTGGGACTCGGCCCCGAGGAGGTGGCGGGCGAGTCCTGGCTGTGGCGCACAGAGTGCAAATGTGCGTGTCACCGGGACCATGGGACCTAGGCAAACACCGGCTGAGGCTGCTCCTTCCTCTTCCTGGGAAACTTTAAGGTCGACCGGGTCAAAGTTAAATGTGTTGACGAAAGCTCCCGACCGGAACGGTGACAGGAGGACTCACGTCTCCCGTGTTTGCCTCCAGAGCCAGTCAAAGGGCTCGGAGTGAAGTGGCAATCCTTTCGCTGTCGTCGTTGTCGTCACCGTGATTCGAAGTCCTTCAGCGTGCGAGTCTTATTTACATTTTTAAGTAACAATATGCTCGCTTCGTCCTCGCCGGCTTATTCCCTGCCAGCGAGATAAGTCCCGGCCCTTCGGCACAATTCACGGCGGAAGCCCTTAAGCACGTTCCTTGTGTAGCATCCGCCATTATCACGACGTAGTGCTTGCATTAACTCCGAGTCAAACGTCTTCCGTTTGGATGGTTAACGTAATTCGGAAGTTGTCATCCAGCGTATGCTCCAGCCGAAGGAAGAATTATTTGCGAGCGCTGGAGACGATTCCGGAAAGAGCTTCCTCCCGGGACGGGACTGTTATTGTTACCAGTTGTAATTAACTCTGAGGGACGGGACTCGGGATGCGACGTGGAAAGGTCCAAACACAGAGTAGAAATTTTAATAATACGACCGATTTCGAAAAATATATACACACACACACGATGTACAACCGCGGGGAACATCACTACTTTAGAAACTTTCCACTGGTGGGAATAATTCAACGAATTTGCGTTGTTAATACGTTTTTGAATAATTCAGTAAATTTAACGAGATCCTGATTATCTGCTGTTAATTAAGCTCTAATTTTCGAAAAGTAGGAAATGTTTCACATTTCCTGGTACAACAACTTTGATTTTCTGGTGTATAGATATTAGGCATATCCGCTCTTCGGTGTATTTGGGCTTATATCGTAGCAAATTATTAAGGTGTAGCAAAGATTAAACAGGGAGTGAAAGTTATATAAACCTACACCAGTTTACAATAAGTTTCAACATATTTTTAAACTAACTACTTTATTAATTATTAAATGAATGGCCGGAGGTAAAATCTAAAACGTAATTAAAAGCCAAAAAATGAGACCTTGCTGAATGAGAAATTTACAAACCAATATATAGTGTTAAGGAAATTAGATAATCTATCCGATATAGAGTAGTAAAGAATTTCGTAAATGAAGAAAACCATGTAAAATATGGAAGACGTCTTCACCAAAGGGAAATTATAAAGTTTAACAAGCTCCAAAAAATCAAATCGTGGCAGAAGTTTCTAAAAGTTGTATGCTTTGCAAATTGGAAGAAATTAAAGTGGCAAACTATGCAGTTGTATAGTTTAGGTCGATTTTTTCGAAGTTAACTATAGCATATATGCAGCCGTGCATTGAAAAAGTAGGTACTTATCCGATTGAGATGAAATTTTGTAGGAATGTTACGTATAAATTCCTGGGTGACTTTATAGGACGTAATAGGAAAGCGGGGGCGGAAGTATAGGGAATGAGAAATGTTAAGCAGTAATATGTTTATGGTGAGTCACGCAAAAAGCAAGAGATGAAATTCTATGGGCAATATAAAAATTTGTATTCATCATCCTCAAGAATAAGGGAAATTTATCAAAACAAGTGACACAAGTTTCACTAAAAATATAATTTATTGTATGTTTTGTAGGTCATAAAGTAGATATACATATTTTGCTTAAAATATGTACAGTGATTTTCTATTTTGTTGTTTCTGGTTTGATTAAAAATGCAGCCAAGCGAAGTGAGAACATTCACTTGTTCTATGTATTTCAAAATATTTTCAAAGCAACGAAATAAAATATTATTCATGCTATCATTCTACGATGTTGTGTTTATTTTTGCAAGATTATGTTGTGAATCATTCTTCACTAAGCTTTAATTTTGTTTTCAGTTAGAATAATTTTGGAATACGATAAAATTCGGTAACTAAATTTTAACTACAAGTAAGATTTTGTAATAATATTACAACTTGCACTTGCGACGAATTCTTTATATGAAAAATGCTTTTTAGACAGTGTCACTATCCAGATTTATCGCACATTCTCCTAATGTGGCCACAGGCGAACGTAGTGTCGTGTCAATGGCCCCATTGGCTGTGTGCATGTACTTACACAGGCCGAGTTATGACAACAGCAACAACTCGGTGAATTATGTATGAGATAATTCCACAGGGTAAACACCATGTGCCAAAATCAGTTTAACCAGACTTGAATTAATTACGGAGTACATCCTGACGAGGACCATCTGTGATACGTTGCAAGAAAGCTGATGCAAATCCATGCAATTAAGGTGTTAGAGGTTAATTCAAATCAATAGATCCCATAAGATGACTACATAGATTTGCGCTCCTCCACCTGCGATAGTTAATGCTGCGGCAACCCTATCGGTCTTCGTAAAATAAGCCCCATATCATAACATTTTCGTAGCTACGGGAGAGCATTTCAAGTATAATGGAATTAAAATTTGTGTTGCGATAGGGTTCTAATTTCCACATTTCCACCAAAGCCCTAAATTCCATGTTGCATACCAAAGGTTGCGTTCACCTCGTGCAACAGGACGTGTGGCGGTTCATCTCGAATCATAGGTGCCCTATGATGCCCCATTGGGCTAGCGAAAAGGACTCAAATTAAAAGAAACATTATTCATGGATGCCCTCGGAAAAGGGAGCCCTGCGGCACGGTTTTCTATGCAAAACTAACATTGCTGCAAAGCACCCAAGCTCTGCATTAATAGCAACACCCCAGGGAGTGTTTTTGACTTAATTGCAATAATTGTTGGTGTGCTTGATAGCCGCATATGCAGATTGCTTCCTGCAGGGCACCGCTCCCGTACCTTCACGACCGCTCTACCTTAGAGAGTATTACAAAATCTGAAGAAGTTTTGGTGTTGAACGGAGAATTTTAACTCATTTACACATTCGAATAAATGTTACAAGGGTGCGTGCAGAAGGCAAAAACCATTTCGTGGAAAATGCATTCAAAGCAGGAAAAATGGTAATGGGAGTTTCACTTCTTCAACTGTTTTTAATTTCTAATTTGGGTTTTAAAACGTTCATGAGAAATCTCAATTACATATACATAGATATGTATTATGTATTTGTGCAAAGAAGGCACTCCCAGCGCATTAGTTCCCAAGAAGGCAATTTCGCCAATTTCTAGGAAAAAAAGCTAGCTATGATATTTTGAGCATTAAATCAAATTATTATAAGAGTTCTTTAATAGGTATTGTACCTAACTACCAGATATAAATTTGCAATTCGATATAATTTAGTTACTAAAGTGGACAAAAAAAATAACCTTTTTAATTTGTTAATAAGTAGCATAATCGAAAAATTAATTTTTGAACTATCTACTTATTTTTAAAACAATTTTTTCATTTGGAAATTATGTTAGGAAAAAATTTACTTCAAAGTATATTTAGGTTTTACTTATATGTATTATATGTTTTGCAGTTTGCTTCACATTGCAATAAACGATATTTAAATTAATTCCAGAGCCTACAAAAAGGATTTTAAATATCATTTAAATAACTTGAAATGAAAGTAACATTCCAATTATTTCAAATGAAAGTATCAAGACAAGTATACCATTTCTTTTAAAGTACATTTCGAGTATCCAAATGTTGATATAACTACGTTATAAAAATAAATATTTAGATATGGAAATAAATTAACATAAGCCTAATTTTCTGCTATCTTAATTCTGGCAATAAAACGATAACTTTCGAGTACATCATTTTAAGAGTTTTCAACGAAGCATGCAAATTCATGTTATTTGTTTATCAACTAATCAACTTAAATTTTTAACTATACCAGGAACAAAAATATATCCTAGAATATGTGAGAAAAACGCAGTGCGTTCATATTTATAAAAACTTCTGCGAAAAAACGCATATTGTTATGCAACCCTATATAATAGTATTAGTTTAGCTATGTACAAAAGCAAACATAAATAGTCAATTTCAAGAAACCACTTGCGCTTTTTTTAAACTTACGTTTACAAAATGTAAATTTCGGCAGCAAAAGCAACATATCAAATTTACTGATTCGGCAGCGAAATTGAACAAAAATCTTAAAATTAGAATTGTCATCCTTCAAAAACAAATTTCAAATAGTGTTTAAAAAACTATCAATATAAAACAATAACTTGAAAGACGATATTTGATGACAGGTAAATTTATTCGATATAACAGCGGAGAAAACAAATTAAGTGACCCAATTTAAATTCGCTTTTGAGTTGTCCTGGAAAAAATTAACTCCATTGGGACAAGTAACAACAGTCAAATTAAAGACTTTGGTTTCCAGGAACGAAATGTTCAAAGTCTGGATTAAATAATAAGTTTTCGCTTTGAATAGATGGCGAACAAAAAGCTTCACTAAGACGAGCAGATTTCACCTTTCGGTGCGTACCTACTTCAAACAAAATGAAGTAGTGCTTCATCAGATCTGTCGTGTCTGTTGTCCACGAATTACAACCTAATCAAACTGGGCAGTCCTGACAGAGTTTTATCCTTAAGGAAAACATCATAATTAAGAACAAAACTTTTGAAGAGGTTTGGGGCTCTAGCTTTACCTTACCTCTTCTAAGCCGTAATTCAATTGTTTATGTCGTTGTCTTCACGGCTAACGAAAATCAAATAAAATTTCGCACCGTAAATTGCTTTCAATGTCCTTTTGTAAACTATCGAAAAGTTGAAAAGTTGAAGGTGATTTCAATTAAAATATTTTGTACATTAAAATGTAATACGATTCCTATATCTACTACATATTTAAAGATGTTCGAATAAATACTCGAGAGATTTATAATTTTTTATGGAGGACACAAAAGAGAATTAATTATGGCCCACCATGGAAATTAATCAAGTGAGCCGTAATGTTATGCTTATTGCCTCAAATTTACCTAGTTTCTTCAGTCTTCAAATCGAGCGAGTCCATTTACATTTTAATAAAAACTCTTGAAGAAGAAATTTTGAAACTGACACAATCTTTTAAATATATTGTTGGACCTAACATATTAAAATTTCAATCCCTAAAATGTCATTGGATTTAAACTGCGCAATTTTCCCAAATTTGTTTTTCTAAACTTATTTAATCTACCCGATGGAAAACATCTCAAAAATGATAAATCTATCAGGAAATTGTTCATTCCAGCTGAAACCACATTTCTCTTACCACTTCGTGCGTAAAGTAATTTCACATGAAGTCGTGGGAGGGTTTGTCAGTAAGAACATATTACCAAGAGCAGAGCAGATTTCTGCATATAAAATATAGAACATAATAACGCGACGGAGCAGGGTATACATTTGAATTCAAATGCATTTTCCAGAGCATAATATCTTTCTTTATCTACAACTGGAAAAATTTACCGCAGCAAAATGAAACTTAATTTTTAATTCCAACAATACGAAAGATTATGTCTAGTTAGATTAGAAACGAAATGCAACTGAGCATGTAATGTTTACCTCTCTACAAAAGTGGAATAAAACATAAAGTTTTATTTTTAAAACCAGCATAGTGTAAACAAACAACTTAATCCTCCTATCCGTAAGGTACCTGAAAATTAAGGACACTAAAGACATCAAGGTAATTTTCTGTTCATAACACACAAAATGTGTTTTGCGTTATAGTAAAGAGAGCTACAGAATGTTCGGTCACATACAAAGCTTACCTTAATGGGTCAGATCAAAAATAATTTTTCCAAAACTTAGTAATCTTATCTTGTTAGCAAATTTAATCCTTTACCTCAAGAAAGGAAAATAATTAGTGAAATAAATTCAAGTTGGGCTCGGAAATTTCAGACAAGGAATTAGGGAATCTCTTTGTACCTGTACCGTTTCTAAGGTATCCAAAGAAAGGGCTTCTACCGAAGAAGCTTGTTTTAATAGAACCCTTACTTGTCCCACATTGAATATTTGATTAAATTCCCAAAGGAGATTCTCAAGAAATTGGCTTTTTGGCATTTAGAAGGGTTACAATTGTAATACATGTTAACGTACAAAGAGAAAATACTCCATTAATTCTTTTGAATTAAATAACGCAATTACTCGTGGATGACATGAAGGAAGGAAAATGACAAACAACATTTTATAAATTATTTGCATTTCAGAGATCTTTACCTACCTTTAATTCTGCTTTTAACTTATAGTATAACTTGAGACACTACTAACTGCAACATCAATTGCGGTTAAAGGTTTTAACAAGTTTTGTATACAAATTGATTGCTACACAAACTTCAATTAATTACACTTCGAAGTCTTGTCAACAAATGTTTACTTAAATTTCCTAATTTATCGAAATAATTCCTTTTGCTCAGATTGGCCGAGTCTAGTAATTTTCCAGTTTATTTGCAAATAGTTCTCCGTGCTTGTTCACTTGTCTGTTTGGCATCGTTTCAAAGGGATGGCAATAAAGGGAAGAACACCAATTTTCCAGGTTTGCTCTACACGTACCGAACAGGAGATAAAACAGCTAAAGCGATCAATTACAAGGACAACAAAAATTAGAAATTGCTGGCTTTTGCACTCGTTAAATTGCATGAACATTTACACTGGCAAGGTTCGATTTGCAAAAGGTTGTATTTAAACGATTTCACAGAGTGTCAGCTCGTTATTTGACCACTAAACGCTTACAGTGCATGGCAAACATTCACGTGCGGCTGGAGAGTGCATATGCTCCGTCTGTAAATAGTTCATTCGTATTTTACATTCTGCACTTAATTTTTGTAAAAGTTATTTATTGTCAAATGATAGGTACCAATTTTTAAAATCACTTCGACCTCATTTTTTTCGTTTTCGTTTTTTTGTATACACAAAAAAGTGATGGACTACACGGCTAGACGGTAGTAGTTAGGAACTTTTAAGTGACAACATCAATATGGGTGGTCAAATAACAGAAACTATACACTCTACTCATCTTGTTATCATCAGTGTTATTAACGCTTACACGAAGGCAAATCTTACAACTTTTCTACTGTTGCTGTCCTCAAACCACATTGTATTAAATAAGATTTATAAAAATTGTAAAAAATCATGTGTATACAAAATTTTAGATACATATGTAAAAAATACACAAACATTAAAAATCAGTTATAGGTTTAAATATTTTGTATAGTAAACAAAGTGCATAGCTAAATAAATACGAAAGCGTTCTGATAAATCCCTAATACTTACAATGCAAGGTTGATGACTGAGTTGATTTCATTCCCGAAAACTATAGTTTTTATAGCTTTCCGTACTTCATAACGCAAAAATATAACCCTTATAAGAGCACTTGTAATGTCCGTCTGTCTATGTCTGTTTTCTCAGTAACGGCTTGAGGTATCAAGTTGAAATTAAATGTTGAATATGAAAATCCGTAGGATATCCACAATCTTAAAATTTTGCCCAAATAAAACAATATATCCGAAAATCAAATTTCTAATTCTTTGTGGAATTGTTTTTCATTTATATCAAAATAATAGTCTTATCAATGATAAACTTAAAAAGTGGCTACCGCATTCCAAATGGGTTACGGGGTTATGGATTTACGAGAATATTGCCCGTAAACTGTACCTATACTATCAACGGTCCTTTTTCCACTTTTCCCGTGAACCCATAAAACAGTTAAACGAGCTGTCATATTTTTACTTACCCATGAACTCGTAAAGCAAGCGTACCTGTAACGTAAACTCCATTACCATTAAATTGCTCCTTAAAAAAATTGAGTTTGTTCAGAATCGATGAGAGTTCATAATAGAATTTAAAGCATTTCCGAATTACATTTTTTATCTATAGGAAAAAATAAAATCAAGGTCTTTTTTAAGAAAATTTCCAAAAAATTATATTTTTGATTATGTATATCATTGCTAGATTATCGATAATACAATCGCGTTAGTTCAAATAACTCATTAAAAATATGTAAATACAATACCTATTACACTTAGATCGAGAGAAATTTGTCTGAACGGTATAACACCTTTACCTTAGGTTCACATGGCAAATTGAAGAATTATCGACTGTATTACAGATTCACGGATAAGTAAAAAATGTCCGCTTATAGTAAGGGTTAGGGGTTCGCTTCTTTTACAGGTTCCAACATAAGTCAAAATATAACAGCCCGTATAACTATTTTACGGGTTCACGGGACAAAAAATGACCGTTGAAGGTACAGGTACAGTTTAAGAAGGAAAATATCCTTCTGTAACTTGGATCTATTGGCAATTTCTGCATAATGTCGCATCCCGTTTCGAGTGCCTATACCCACTTCTTAAACTTCATTTTTTCTTCTGTTATTCAAATTTAATAGATAATTATAAAGCAACTAAATAATTTTTAGGCTGTACAGTAATATTTATAACGGCACGGAACCAGCGAGGTGCAAATTCTACTCGCACTTGTCTGTCTGTTTTTAGAAGTAAATTATATTAGTTACTAAATTGTTGAAATTACTTTGCTAATAACGATGCCAAACAAATAAGATTAATCATTGCCAGAAAGACCTATTTTGCAGAGAACAAAAATCTAATTTTCGGAATAGATTCAAAAAATTGAAGGGTCGCTGTACTTAGTGCAGAGCTAAATTGCACTATTTTGTAGTCGTATAATAATTCTTTCATTTAATTATCAGAGTGTTGTTAAAATACTCTCTTATACATATTATAACAACAAAATAATAAATTAAATTTTGAAAACACTTGCACCTCTTGTAATGTATACATATTTATATACATATATATACATAGATAGATATATTAAAAGAAAGAAAAAATAAAGTTCATCTTTTCTATTTCTCTAAAATATAATATTTGTTTAACAATAAATATTTTGCGCACATGTATTGAA
This sequence comes from Tolmerus cingulatus, assembly GCA_959613345.1. NCBI lineage: Eukaryota > Metazoa > Arthropoda > Insecta > Diptera > Asilidae > Tolmerus > Tolmerus cingulatus. The sequence continues at coordinate 17,839,145 of OY390708.1, read as the reverse complement.
CTGCAGAAAAAAATCATATAAATCACAACTTTAACTTTCCTTTAACCTTCAAGAGATACGCAGCTTAAAAGAAAACGGATGTTATTATACAAAATGAAGTACAAAATAGTGTGACTTTCTTATTATTAATTATATATACTCACCAAAATAGTATCCCAACACAAATTCGAAAGTCGCAAATCCGATCCCCAGTTACTCTTCAAGAATTCCTACATGCATTATTTTGTTTTTATAAAAGCGTTTTGTGTCATCATGGCATCCCTAGCTAAATTAGGTAATCTTAGCTTGTGATTTTTTGCTTGGTGGTGTAATGTTTTTCCGGTAATAAAGTCTGAATAATTAACTTCTGATGAATTTTAGATTAAGGGAGTGCTTTGAAGAAATACCTCTAAATATTTATATCCAAAATAATCGCTCTGAAATGGTTGTTCAGGTTAAATTAAATATCGGTGGGAGAGGGGAAGACGATCGTTACTGCGACGTTTAATGAAAACGAATGCTGTACAAATCCTCACATCCTCCCCCGCTTGGGAACGAAAGCCCAAATCGATTAATTGCGATGCCGAATTGGGGAAAAACAAAAAACCCCAAAAAATCGGACCCGGGCAAAGTTTAATCGAAAACGAAGTTAATTGGAGCAAAGGTACATCCATTAGCACGTAGATATAATTTCGTAGAAGTGGGGGAATCCATTACTGCCGTAGAGGAAATGAGACACAGAAATTTGGTGATCAGCTTAATTCAATTTTGTGGTAATTGTAAGTAAAAGAAAGTGACTTTCATCTCCCGAGATAAAATCGGGGGAATTTTATCACCCACGCCGAGGAGCTCTGCCTTGGGGACTTTACGGCGGATTAATTATTTTTTAATTATTTGAAATGACAAAAAGCTAGTGGAATGTCCCTGCCAAGCTCATAACGTTTTATTAGAATTTTTTTTCTACGCAAAGCCAGCCACTCAGTTTTGTCTGTCGGAGCCGGGGATTCAAGTTTGCCGCGAAAATTTAAAAATTCCCGCTGACGTACATTACTCACTCACCCGCATTAACAGCTTCCTTGGAATGGACAATTTACGAAGTCAACTGCTGGGACAGGAAGGCGCTCTGGAATCGGAAGGATCCAAGGCATCACTTTCTGAGGACGGGCAACGAGTAGTCGAGAAAATCCTGGAGGAGGTCTTTTTAGGAAGCATGAAGTGCACATTCGAAAAGTATCTTCGAGCTGCTGCCATTGAATTTGTTGTCAAGTGCGGCTGCAACGCGATGGCTGATGTCGTGGACCTTTGGTTTTTCACAAAGGACTCTGCAGACGACATCCCTTCCGATTTCCTCAGGGAACTCAAAAGGGCTCAAACACTTCCCAGACCAACATACGACTGTTGCAGCGGACTTTGAAAAGTTTTCCTCGTTTCGAGTAACGCGTTCAGTCTTAAATTAAACAATTTTCCATTTGAAATGTCCATGATGCTTCCGTTTCCATGACAAATATCTCTTGCAGATTATTAAAGTTCCTGTGAAGTATTAAACAATTTCATTAAAAATGTTATTTATTGATTTTTGTTATACATATGTATTTTTTTGTTCCCTTGTACTTACAGTATGCATATTATTTCCATAAAACCGATCATTACTTTAGTATTATTTCCATAAATGCATTGATGCAATATTTAAATATCTTAATGAAAACTCAGTAATACAGTCGTATTTAGGAATTTAAATCCCCTTTATGACGTCCTTATTGAATTATGTGCTTAGGACTTTGATCGTGGGTGAAGCAAACAATTGTTCATTTAACTATCAACCATCAATTGTATATATGCCTATGCCCTTTTAATGTATTGTCAATAAACAATGACTTTGTTAATCGAATTTCTTAAGCTGTAAAATATCAAGGATTCAATAGCCATGTTATTGATTTGATTTGGTCTGTGGTGCTGAACCACTCCACCCTGAATAACTACACAACTCGACTTCGGATTCGAGAGCGGTTGTTTTTTTCCGAGAAAAACCAAAGGCATGGAAGCTTTTTCTTAGAAAAAATTACGATCTTCCCATGTAAAGAAACAAAAACAGTAGACCGAAGGGCCGAACTTAAACTTGGGGCGTTGAAATTGCCATTTTAGAAGCCTCTTTGCCTTGTTTCTTTACGGATTGGGACGCAAGAATTGTACTTCGATAATAACTGATATTTGCTGATTTTGATATCACTGAAAGAACGTACAAAGCATTTGCTGCGTTCACCTTCTTCAAATTTTTCAATTGTAATTTTTAGGGATAAGGACCAATTTTAGGGTGGGCATCCGAACAAACGTTGATCAGGAAACCATGAAGGCATACCCCTGTTCAGCATTTAGAAAATACCCTGCATTGAAATCTTCCGACGTCAAGATAAAGTTGGAATCAAAATAAAATAATAACCTATAAACCAACTTTTGTGTCATGTACCTATAAAACGGAGACTTTATATAAGCTTTATATATACTTTACAATTATTTTGTCTCATTCTCCCTAAAGGAAGATATGACAAACCAAACAATTGCTAGCATTCACTAATTGTCTAAGATTATCTGGCTGATTCCTGAAATCTAAATGAACTATAGCTGTTGGCCTTAGGGACCACGGGAAGCGAAATTCATTTAAACCATCCCCATAGTGAACCAAACTAAAACAGACTGAATTTACCTTCACCATACATATTACATATTTGCTACTGCTATTATTATTTCCATCGCTGAACTAACCTTCGGCAAAAGCAAAAATAATCTAATCGAATTTCCGATTGAGGGGTTCAATGCCGCTCACATAAAGCCTTATTGAAACTGATACCACTCATATGAGCTTAATGGAAACCAACGCACAAGCACATGTTATCTTACACAGTTTTTTGTTGCAAACACAAAAGTGGTTGGCTCTGCTCGCTATCTTCCATCAAAAAGGACTTTAATTAGCTAATGCATTTTGCCTCTGTGGTGCAAACCAATTTTCCGTAAATCTCCTTGGGGAAGCAATTGTGCTCCTTAATCAACTCGAACACCACGGCACATCGCATTGCGGCGAGGCCCCAGCAAGAGATTAAATTTTAAATTTTTAGGTGAACTAAGGTAATTTGCAAAATTATTGTTCCACTTCGGATCTAACATTGCAAAACCATTTGAGTAGGGCCTTGTAGTGGGCGGGCCCCATGGCAAATAGTTGGGACCAACCCGCCCCGAATCCACCTTGAATAATAATTCCATTCTGCTGCAAATCTCCTTTCAACTCTTTCACAGAGAAAAACGTGGCACCTTTTCGTTCGGAGCCTTGTGAGGGTAATTTATCTGCAAGGAACGAAACATCGAGCCCAGTTGGTGATAATTAAAGGTAAAATGACATCCATTAATTTTCACCTCTTTAAAATTAATCTTTCGTTTTCACGTGTGTAAAAAAGGGCCAACCTTACCCTGGAGCACAATGGGGTCCCTCTGTGATAAATACACCGAGGTGCCAACGTCATTAATCTTTCAAAGTAAACATAATTTTCATTGCGGTGGTTGGTCTCAACCCTTCAGATAACAACGTTTATGCCTTTTTTATAATTTCACCTTGTAGCGCCGATTTCTGTCAGTGTTTTTGTCTACCCGCTACGATTATGTGCACATTTCCCCTAGATTAAATTTTATGTGTTTTGCACGTGAACCGCGGTTCACTCATAATTTTATTTTTTTGTCTTGCTTTTCAAAGAGATAATTTCCTGAATATAAATTAACCACTTGAAAATTTTTATTTTTCAGTACTCTTTGTGAGTTATTATTCATGCTCGAGCCTAAGAAGTCCTTGTACTTCACGGTTTACAACAGTGTTACATATTTCGAAATGTCACTAAAAAGAAAACCTTTATTTAACAGCTTAATGAGCGGTAGTATATAAAGAGGTAAAACCTTTTAAAAACGTTTGGGTTCAAGTAGCACATAATTATATTGTTATCTTAAGGTATGCTAAATTTTAAAAGGTTGTGATCAATATTTTTTGAATTATCTCGCTTACACCAAATTTTTTCAAATATTGTCCACTTATAACGAGTGTCAGCACTTAATCACACTTGCTTCCTTCGTTAGTTTACCAATCTTATAAAATAAAACAAATTAAAATTTTTGAATAATAAAATTAAAATATAATAGGAAAGGCACATATCTGATATGTGGAATATGTTATTAAATTGTTAAGGAGAATATTTAAACATTTGTGCTTCAAATCTGTGCAAATGGTGGTAAGAGTTAGAAAAATAAAAAATTTAAAGTATCTTTACATTTGTATGAGTCCCATTTCCATATAATTTAGCTTCGAAAGGTTTAAAAAGTAGTCGGAATTTGCGACATTGAGTTGAAACATTCGAAACAAATGTATTACAAACTTTTCAACATATTTCATGTATCTAAAAAAAAATAATAAATATAAGTAAAATATTTTTTAATAAATTGAAAATAATAGTACTTATTTTCCGTTAAAATAAAATTCTTCAAATATATCATGAAGGTTTCATTTTATAACTAAAGGAAAAATATTTTTTTTTTTAAATTATTCCAATGTTTAGAGAACTTTAAGATATGTAAACTACCTAAGCATTATGGTATTATGACTGTACGGAACACTCAAAACACGAGCATTTGAGAAAAAACTATTGACATAAACAACAATAAATCGGTTTCCAAGAATTTATCCAATTATATTTTTATTATTCCTTTTACATGGAATAGATTTTATAACTAAAATGTATGTATAGCTAGTTACTTTTTATTCAAATACATTTTTACGAATAATACACTTACTAATATTTTTTAAGGAAAAAGAAGTTTAAAGCCTAATAATATTTTTGATTTAATCCTGAACACAAATTAGGTTTTACTTATGGCACACGATCTTAAACGTTAACTCGGAACAATTAAATTTATCCTTTGATGATACATCGAATCCTTTCACTTAAAGACTTAATTTGATGCTAAATAAATTAAAAGTTCGGTACCTAAGTTTCCCTAAATCGTCTATTTATCTTCAGCTCGGAAGTAGCAGCAAACTGCCGTAGTGTGGATTGCATTGTAATTTATGTTAACTAAGCCACAGACTTGGTTCTCGTGATAATTTATCGTATCCTTCCCCATTAAAAATTTCAAGCAGTGCTTCCCTCACAAAATGAAATATCTTTCCTCTCTAGTTTTATTAAAGCCGACATGAATAAAATTTTCGTGTGCGTAAATTCCCGCAGCATTTCCCCTTAAAGTCTCGCGTGCCGTCCTTGAAGGTGAAGGAGGCTCCTTGGCCGTTGTTTTGTCCTTGAAGAAATTGCTTGACTGCTTATGTTTTCGTGACTGAGGAAGTTCGAAATATGCTTGATTGGCGAATTATCCGACCCGCTGCCATTGCACAGATTTACAAATTCGCAGACTGTTTCGAATATTTATCAAGCCGTTATCTGGCGGAACGCTGTCACCTCCACCCCGGAGGTTTTTTCCAAAAGGAAATTCTTCTTGGTAGTCCTCGTTGTCGTCATTTGTCCTTCCAGGCCGAGGAATAAAATCTCCTTTTTGGCACAAATAAAATCCAGCTCGAAGCGGAAATCGTGGTATTAACCGAAGGAAATCAGGGTTTTGGAGAAGAGGTGTTATTTGTGTTGGACCATGAGTTCTTCCTGCTCCTCGGCTAATGGAAAGAGTTTATGATGCCAAAAAGCCTCGGCCGGAGATGGCGTAAGTTAATAAAAAGATCGTAAAATAAACAGAAATATGAGCGAAGGGCTCTTTTCAAGGTTTCCGGATGGTACACTCCACGCCCGGGAATTTAATTAAGTAAAATATATTTCAGCTTTTATAAATGGGTCCGATCAGGGGGTTGAGTCGAAGGTCATATACGTGAATGTACCTAATTTTTTGGCGCACACAATAAAAAAATGCTTCACTGCGCCCACCATTAAGCAAAATTGATGTTATTCTGAATCGGGTCGGAATGAAGGCCATTAAAAGTATCTTCTTTCGGGGGTGGGTGTTCCACCGAATGCGAAATGGAACAAATAGGATATTGATGATTGTATCTGACAGGAAGGACCGCCCAGCAGGGAAGTACACGTCGGCTGAGTCCCCGGGAGAACCCGTCCTGGGCGGGCAATTCGCCGACTGCGAATTCGCCTACTTATTTCGAATATGTGTTATCTGCAGACATAAACGAGCGCTTGACTCCTCATGAATATTGATGAAATAAGAGGTGACTGTCGCACTTATTCAAGTACATCGCCGACTACCGACGTTTACATCCAATTACAATAACAGGGCCTGGTAACTTCTTGATTTACATACGACTGCCGATTCATTTATTTCAATTAATTAGCGAAAAATGTTGATCGTTCATTTGAGAGAATTATTTAAAATTGACAGTAAACAGCGATAGCTTTTATTTCATTGTACCCAAAATGTCATGAGTATTACTCCTGCTCGTTCTTGTACTGGTAAAAATATGATAATAATTACAGTGATTGCCTTCGACGTACACATTGTATTTAAATTTTATTGAATTGCAGCATTCACGGACAGTATATTCTTGTGTATTTAAACTTTCACATTAATTAGGCATTGGAAAATTTTTATATAATATAAACTGAACATGAAAAATAGTATTACCTTATGGAGTAAAACTTTGCCGTAACTGTTTTAAGCATATAACGAAAATGTATACGACATTTGTAAGGAATAAATAAAAAGTACCAGTACAGTAGTATTTTTTTTCATAATGCAATACATATTTAGGTAAACAGTTTCTTGTTCTTATTTAATGGAGAGGGCCATTCGGATTAGTAGTAAAACACAAACCCAAGTACAGAATTAATCGAACATTTCGTGCTATTCTTTATTTTATTATATTTAAACATTAGGCGGTACATACGTAATACACTATATAAAAATTTTGGCAATCAAAATAACTTTTTATATTGCTGCAGACAAACCTAAATCAATACAATATTTAAAATATCTTTGGTTTCAATAATTTTGATGCTATAAAATTTAACATTTTCTGCTTAATGTTTCTGCAATAATTTTTATAAAAATCATGCATACATATAAAAACGAAAATTTGTTTGTTTGTTTGTTTGTTGCTCAATTACGCCTAAACGCTGGATCTGATTAGTTTCATTTTTTGAGTGAAAGTTCAACATATTCCGGCCCAACATTTAGGTTACCTTTTATACGCGAATTTGAAAATGACGGCCTAAAATTGAAAATATCAAGGGATTCGCATGAAAGTTGGTATATTGACAGTTTTCCGGTTTCCATATTGTGAATCTAAGTTCGAAAATTGGATGTCAAGATGGCGGTAGTAGTAGTAACAGCAGCGTTGGCATTATCATTGGATGCTGGCATCCGATGCTGCTACCGATTGATCGGAATTTATACACATATAATAATAACATGAAAACATGATATTAAAATGTCACGCTACAATTAAAAATTAAAAACGATTTTGTTAATTTTTGCTTAAACTATCAAATTCAACACATATATGTATGTAGATATGAATATATCATGCTATTTTTGTCAAAAGTCAATTACATATCAATCTCTTCAAGTTCATTGATTTATACATAAGTGAGTTCAAAACAAATTTGGTACTATATCTTGGTATACATATTTATATAAATACTATTAAATAATAACGATGTCCAAAAATATAATTTTACACATCAGAAAGCAACATATTATTTGCCTATTTTATTCTAGAAAACATGTTTTAAGGTTGAATCGATTTATGATAAATATTACGACCAGGAAGGTCATCACAACCCACGAATAATCGCAATGTTAAACATGCTATTGACAGCTTCTCTGTGGGTTGAATAGATTGTAAACCTTTTCGGCATTCCATATCATAAGAACCTACAATGTAAGCTGTTCCACATACATATGTTAATGAAGATAATGAATGGATTGCAAAACAATATCCATTTCTACTTAATTTGAATCAATAACCAGCAAAAAGATTTGTATAACTAGAATCACGTCCCCAGTGTTTTCAGGCAGCCACCGCTGCGTAGCATGAATTATGAATTCATTTTGAATCCACACCAAAAATTTTTAATCAATGATCCAACCCCTCGGTGTGTAATTTCACAAATAGTAACTAAACTTAACGTAATTAAAATGCCTATTTAGTGAATTCATAGGTTAACTTGTAGTTTGTGATTATAATTTCAAATTTTACGCAAATTTTGCGAGGTGGATTTGTATCGATAAATTATTTGTTGCCAACGCTATATGCGATGATAACCCCGAATGTCAATAAAACGAAATAGTTCAGTCTACGTGCGAATTTTCAATGGACATTTTCGCACATCAAATCAGTCATTCAGAAGGATTAGTCAATTGTAAATTACCGTGTTTATAACTGAATAGCTCAATTGGCCCGTTCACAAATTTGATTGATGACGTAAAACTAATATTCACACCAGTGATAATACGAGGAAAATGCAGTTACGTCGCGTTTATTAACAATATTTAGCAAATATTGTCTTTATTTTGTCCTGTGCATATTTTAATGGACGTCAAAATAAGTAAAACATTTCATAATCAGTAAATTATATACCGACTTTTAGTGCTGTTTATGTATATTATATAAATAGCAATTGTTTTTTTCTGAATATTTAAGTTACAATTATAATTTCTGTGTGTAAACTCTCGCACAAAATTTAATCCTTTACATACTATTCAGCGCAGTAAATTTAATCTAAACGGAACAATATTGTCAAATAAATTTGCATTTGTAATATTGTAATTTGAATGTATGAAATTGTGAATATTTATATTAAAAAAGCATTTCTAATTAGGTAGATAATAGAATAAAAAACCAACAAATCTTTTTAATTAGCAAATAAATTTTAACAGAATACTAATATTATTTTACCATGGTAAAAACTAATACTCTTTGTATAAATCATTATCTTCTTCTGACCTAGTTTTTAACAAATTTGTTATGATTACACCAAATAGCAACTAATCTCAGCAGCTTAAACATACAAATAAAATTCATTTTTATATATATTATGATAATATTGAAAATTATAATTCTCTCTTATACTATATATGCAAATAGGATCTGGAAAAGTATAGTCAACAGATTACCCTCAAAATTATATGCCATGTGCAGGTATGTACTCAGACCCTACTAGAATTTATATGATATCTGTAGTTCTCCTTTTCCTTTTTTTTTTAATATTAGGGTACAAAAGACGAAAAAATGACGAAAACCATTTTTAAATGTAAATAAAATAAAAATAAATTTAATATATAATCCTTTGAACAACAAACCACCTTTTGTTTATCAGTTTCATACATAAAATTGTAATATCGATTCTACTGGCATATTTTAGGTTAAACGATTTCAAAATTTTTGTTAAAATAGCAGTAAATATTCAGTCAATATTCCAAAAGAGTAGGTATATCTACATACAACTTTCATTCTTCGTCAAAGAAAGATGTAAAAATAGGCCTTACACGATATCAATCCCTCTTTTTCTCGTTGCATAAAAGCATTTTAATTATCATATTTCATTGAGAATGGTGCTTCCCTAAAAAGGCTTTGATATGAAAATTGAAAGGACGAATTAAGTTGCGAACTCATCAGAAAAAGTGACCATTCTTGCTTTCAAATTGTGTAGGCAAAAACTCGGCAAATTCTATAGGCAAAAAAATACCTCAATCAGGAAATGTTCAATATCGCCGGAAAAACAAATGATTAAGTGAGTTGTTTCCCTCGAAAGAGACAATGAGTTTGTAAGTACGGCTGCCTAAATAAATGTGCAGATATCCTGCCGAAGGTCCTTCTTAACCCTTATCAACAGTTTTCAAACCAGAGTCGCCCACCGGGAGGACTGGGAACGGATGCTCCCTTTCATATAAAAACCTGAAATTCTTTTATGTCACCTCAACGGAAAGAGACTGTCGCCCGTCAAAGAAGAAAGTCAGAGTTGAAAGACCTTAGGCGGGGACCGAAGAAGGAGCCGAAGAGGTCCTCTAAAGTGTCCTTATTGCCTTCCATTCATCCCCTGAAAAGGTGGTGGTAAGCAAACTTTCTGGTGGAGTTTCCACTTTCGAGCGCCTTGTGAAAGCGGCAGCTATTTAGCCCGACCGAAAGCGCCAGAAAAGAATTTAATCTCCTTTGGTAATGGCATTATATAAATCAGAAAAGACTGCCTTTGCGTTTCTCGGTAAACTAGCGCACCCCCGCACGTAAGTATTTTTTACTGTAGCCGCGCTGGTTCCGCCGAATAATATGAATTCCATTTTAGTGGCAGGAAAAAATGTTCGCGTTAACTTTCCAGGCGAGATGAATCACTTTTAAATTCTTTATGGCTTTAACTTTTGCGGTATTGTGCTGGATTTCTGTTGTGGGTGAATCACAAAAATGAAAACTTTTGATGGAACACCCCCGAGATTTTCGGGCTGGGTACTTGATGGCATTTCTTTGCATTCACAACGACTTCTTACGTACAAAGGAAGCGCGAAAAATGGGTTTCCTTGAAGCAGGGGCTCTGTTGCTGGGACACATAAAATACACCAGCGAGAAGTTTCCCGCCAAAGTCCCCTTTCGTATTAACGTTATTGAAACTTAATCCCCACCAATTTGTTCACCATGTAATCTCGCCGGTAATCGAGCAAGTTAATATTTTATATTTAATCCGAAGATTTGCTGCTTCGTTTATTCACCAAGAAGGCAAATTTCCTCTGGAGTTAAGTCGATGGAAGCATATTCATGCCGTGATTTCGCAGTATCGGCGACCTGAGTTTGAGGTGTTGCAAAGGAATGAGTAATGGTGGCACGGCTTATTTTCAGAGTATAACCCAATCGAAAAATGCCACTGCGAAAAGTACTATGTCATACCTGGAATACTATATGTCCATTTCAAATAGACAAAAAATCCGTACCGTGTTTGGTTTTCCCACTGCTTGACAGTATATGCGCCATTACTTAATTTATTTCTTAATTTTTTTGTTCAAAGAATATATTTATTAATGCACACAGACACAACAAACACAAAACGTTTAGCAAATTACTTAACTATCTTACCTTAAAAACTATGTAACAGGAACATTGTAGCTTTAACGGATACAGGAACTATTTTTTTTTATTGATACTTATTGTATAATTGTCCAAAATTATAAATTTATGTATTATGTATACTCGTGCTTATGTACATATATACGTCTAAATCTTTTCCGCAAAAATGCAACTAAAAAATTATTTTATAAAGACATTCCTCATTTAACGTCCATGATTAAAAGTAACTATTATTGCCAATAAATTTGACTATATCATAAAATTTTAGAAATTCAAAATGGACACTTAGTACATTGAATAAATTTTTTGGAATACAACGATTTTAAGTGAAATTTTGTACTAAAGCAACACTGATTTTAAGTCATGCATACACTAAAAAATTTGTTTCTTTGAATGTTTATTGGTCAATTACACAGAAAGGATTGCTTTGATTTGTTTTTGGCTTTTAACGGAAAGTATTACACCACAATTAAACTATAAACCCATTTTATGGTAAACTTAAGTTGGCGGACAAAAAATGTACATTTCAAAGGAATACCACTGACATTTGTGATTTTTAAAGTTGGTGATTGTGAACCGATTTCAAAATTTAGATTCATAGTAGTAGACTCGTTTTGAGAAAACGTATTGAAAAGGAGTGCATTGAATACTCAATAATTTAATAATAAAATTTTACTCGTGTAATGAAATGTTAAGGTAAAATTCTTGGAAAACAGAAAAACCGACGTAAAAATGAACACTTTTCTGAATACAAAGAAAATTCAATAAACTCATACAATACTAAAAAAATCGAAAATAAATTCGGATATAAAACGCTTGACCTTTCTCATTTCCATTTGGAGAATCAGTGCGCGACCCCCTTCTTTTTACAGAAAGCGATAAAGCGCATTTTCGATATTCGATTTACTCTTGACGCAAAAGATTTATTCGGCTCCTTTTTACGGACCCAGCGTCGGGGACACTGCCAATACTCCTTTATTTTAAATACTGACCTTAGGATAATCCCGTGCGTATGTTTTTCACATCCACGTCACTGCTATGACAAGGGTTGAAGTGCTGCCTCTGATTTCAATTCTCAATTTATCTCCATCCGTAATTTATTTCAAGTGATTTATTTTGATATGAGGATCGGCACTCATTTGAATGCCGAGCCTGGCCCGATTGATTACTTTTTAATAAGAGGCATCGTTTTGAGAACTATAAAGCCCGAGGATTGGCTATTGATTAATTGTCAGTTTGACAAATAACTGAACTGGAATGGTAAATAATTTCGTTAGGGTACAATTCCCGAAATAGGCCGGGGTTGCGGTCGGTCTTCCGATGAATGTTTAATCACCAAGTAACTATATCTGCAACAGCTTTCACGTTGTCTGGAAACATTAAGGACAACTTTCTTAATTACCACTTGAGAGTGCTCTTGGGTCGTGAGGAAATTGTAAAGGGATATTCTCTTAGAAGTAATTTCATTAAAAGGTTGGCGAAGTTAAGGCAATTCAAGTTTCGTGTTTGGCACAACTAAGAGTGCAACATTGTTAGTATCTAACAATATCAAAAATAAAGTGCAGGTACCTTGAAACCGATTCTCTAAAGTAAATTGATGTTGAGGTACAAATAGATTGGCGATACAATATAGGAAGTAATTGTATTTATTATAAACATTATTTTTGCAATAATTTCGAATTCGACTCTGGAGAAATTTTAACTAACTAGCCAATCTCGAATAACAGTGGCGTATATACAGTGATGAACAATAAAATAGGTGTGACTACGAGTTTTGTAAGATACTTAACAATGCGAAGAGTGACGAATCCAAGATTAATTTGTTCGCTTCTGAAGGCAGATGGATAAAGGACATAATTACCCAATATTCTTATGTTGAAATCCTGGGTAATATAATGCTACCTTATGCGTAAGAAAATATGCGGTTCGATAGGAATAACGTTAGTAAGTAATAGAAAATAATTTTAAAAAATATGAATTTGGTAAATTGTTGTTTGTAGAATTTGGTTTTTTCTTTAGTTAAGCATTGCTAATAAATTATAAAACATTAAAGTTTTTGATTATATATAACACATTCAGTTACTGATATGCATTTTCTATGTTACACCTATTTTACTCTCCGTCACTGTATACCTATAATATCAATATTTTTATAATCTGTTCATTTTTAATGTAGTATTTACTGTATAATGTTAAAACTAGAATAAAATATAGATACTGCAAATATTCAACATTCTCACGAGCATAATCTAATGTTGGTTTTCCTGCTTGAAGAGGCAACATGCCATATCCAGATAATATTCAAGGTTTGTAGAATTAATTAAATGCGTTATTAACACATTTCTGAAGTAAAGGATTCCATGATGCGTTAAATATTTCTGCATTCCTGCAAGCGCTCTGAAGCCTTATCAGAACACATGCTTGAACGAAATTACTCATCTGACCGATATTTATAAATGAACATGAGATAAGCTAAATCCACTTTTGATCAAATAATACAAAGTGTACCACACCATATTTTTACTTAGCCCTTTTAAAAAAATTATGAAAAACTCTATTCATTTCACGAGTAATTTTGCTAAAATAAAATATTTAAATCTTTCTATACTTAAAGTGGCAAAAGTGTGTTATTGAATCACACAAAAAGTATGTATGTACATAGGTATGTATATTGGAATTTTATTCTGAAAGCTCTAAATAATTTCTCTCCGCGATTAATTGTAAATTGTCGGATAAGCCGACAGCTTTGTTAACGTCGTAATGAAAATTTTTTGCTGCTTTTGAACATTACATCCCAATAATCAAAGTTGAAATATTAAGCTCTGTAAATTTTTTAAACCTTACGTATAAAATTTTATATAAACAGGTCTACATCAATTGAAAATTGATTGAATTTCATTTTCCTTGCTTTCATTTTACCGACTTTATTTATTACAGTATCTCAAGTTTAAGCAAACTTCTCCATTATAACTTCGGTAAAGAAAATCATGGAACTCATCTAACATTCCCAGAAGTTGATACTTCTTGATTAATTTAATCGAAAAAAAATATTCCCACAGTACGGAAGATGTCCATCAAACCAGTAAAGAGCAGAAACGCTCCAAATGAGTGAAAGCGTGAAATCTCTTTTATTCAGTTCATTTTTTATTATATACTTATTATGAAAGTTTGGTAATTTATGTTTTTATTATATTTAATAATTCACACTTTGCATCTGTTTTTTCCCTTAGAGGCTAGTCTACCTATGTATATACTATATATTGACTATGAAGTAATGCTTAGTATCTACCTATTAGAAAATAGCTAGAATACCTATTTCAAATTGATTCTTTAAAAAAAAATGAAGCCCTCTTACTTTATGGCATTAATTGAAAATTCTTAATTCGCTTTTCCAGGACATATTTTCAAGTGTCTATTTTATATGTACATAGATCTGTTAAGAAAATATGGAGAATATAAATGTTAATATTTTCAGAGTTTTAAACTAGTAGTACTAGTAGTATTTTACGTAAGAATAATACCTGCAATTTTAAAAATCTACTTTTTCAAAGCATGTTATTGTTGTTTTTTCATTAATTTTCACCATGTTATTCTAACTCGCAGAAAATTTAATCCACCTACATATACTTATATATATATATAGCCTGAGAGGAGTTCCAATGACTCAAAAGGGAATGAGATCCCTATGTCGAATAAAATTCTAAAGATATCGGTTGAAAAGACTTAGTTCGAAATAATAAAGTGCCTTTGTGATATATGTCCTGGCATTTCCTTGAATCTTAGGACGTTACGAAGAAGCTTAAAAAGAGTTTAGGGCTGGAGAGGCATCGCCCGCACACTCGCTATAGAAAGGACCTTTGAGAATGAGGCGTAAGCCGCTACGTCACATGGGATGAACTAAGAACTGAAAGGGAAGCGCTAAGTTGAACAAAGTCCATAATAGTTTTAATCCAACGCCGACTTGGGTCCTGCCGGAGCAAAGACCTCCTTAATTGTGCTCCTTAAGTTAGATAATGAATGTTTCTCACAGCTTTCTGGTCCAGCACGGGCAGTGGCCACCGAGCCCGACACAGGGCACATGGGGAGTAACCTAATTGGTAATCGGAACTGGGGAAAATTGGAGACATTAGTCCGGTAATTGCTAGTCGTTTATTGTTTGTCGATTAAGTGAAAATGTACAACAACCCGTTTGCAATGTTCTCAACATTACGTGCAGACGATAAGCCCCGCCCGGCAAACTAATTGCTTCGAATGAATCATAAATTTCTTCAGGTAAGCTATTTACTTTGGATTTATTGGGCCTAATAGGTCCTGGGCGTAAAGGCCTCCTCACCTGTCGTAATTAAAAAATTAATCCGTTTCCAAGCATATTCGCCTTTCAATTTAAGGTAGCACTTTAATTGCAACCCCCTGGGGGATATTCGTCAGATTGAAATTTCTGGATCTGTTCGTCTTAAGTCCAGGCCGCCTCGAGGCGCTCATTTGTACACCTGCCACCGCCGTGATGAGATTGTTTACCTGAATTTTCTGAACGCATCAGTAAGTTAGTTCGAAATCGCAAGGGTTAATTTGGGTCATGGCGTTCATTTTCTTTTTTTTTAAAGCACAGAAGCTTCAATTTCAGGGTGCACACGAGCGCTGAGAAATTGTGAACCAAGCCGACGAACAGAATTTTCAACTCGCCCCACAACTATATAAAAGTGGGCGGAGATGTTTTTGCCAGATGGTGAAGGCAGCGACACTGATTTCTCCATTGTTTTGCGACAATTGCAAAAATCCTGCAAAAGTAATGCGCTCCGGGCGGAATGTTTTAAGCAATATTAAAAATCTCCATTCATTTGTCCCGACGTGCCACTCGGCACCCCAACATCGGCAACATGCACTTGTGCTGTGGCATGTTCCAAGGAGATCCCGATTCCCAGATCTGAAATATGAAAAAAATCCTTCTTGATGCCTATACTTAGGGCAATAACAATGAAAAATGAAAAGGAATGTTTCAGCGAAATATTCTGGGAGCATTTCTGTGGTGGTTTTATATGGCCTTCGGGGATATTAACCCCGAGTGGAATTCAGAAACTCAGATTTTTCGCTCGTTTTTTTTATCTTCCTCAGATAAAGACATAGTTCAAGAAGCTTATGAAACTCATTAAATCAGGTTAACACTGCATATGATTAAAAACTGTGGAATCGCCCATTTGTTGAATTTAAATAGGACTAAAATAGTTTCTTAATGTATTCATTATATGCAGGTTGGTCTGTATGTGCTTTTTGGAAGCGCTTGAACATTTTTCATTTTTATTGTAGAATACCTCACTCAACCCATACAGACAATCTTACATATAAATGAATATTTCATTGGGGATTTAAATTTTATAAAAAAAAAAGGTCCGCAGACATCAATGTTTAAATTTCATTTAATCTGTATTAATATTATAAAGGTGAAGAGTTTGATTGGTTGAACGCGCTAATCTCAGGAACTACTGGTTTGAATTGAAAAATTCTTTTTGTGTTGGATACTTCATTTATCGAGGAAGGCTTTAGGCTTTATAAAATGACGCTGCGACCAATAGGAGCGAAGCATCAAAGGAATATGTTGCAAAACCGGGAAGCGACATTCTTTTCAGGGACTCTAACGGGTAAGGTTGGCTTGGCTGGGCTCCGCACGGGCAGAAGTTCGTACTAAGAACATTTCAGATATACCTACAGTCTTAAATGTTAATTAATATAATATGCTAAGAACAAAAAAAAAACCAAACGTGGGCTGCGGTAAATTCCCTTGTGAGTAATATAACCCCTGAAATTTACAATGACAGTACAATTGTGTACGTACTATGTACATATTTATTTTAGTTTAAATTTTTCGAGTTGCGTCAATTAAGCGGATTCAATGATTATTTTTTTAAAGATATATTCATGCAAATGATGTTTGATAAAAATATCTCGGTCTTGGGGTTGGAAAAATAAAAACTTTCCTAAAACAGCATTTTAGTGTAGCCCCTTTTTATACATATGTTCATACGCAACGTATTGTGGAGTAATAACGGTTTTACAGCGAAAACACCCACGCATGTATAACTTTTTATCATACATATTTGTAAAAGATACATTAAGTATCCACTTTGGAAACGTTTCTTTATGTCTCACTTAGCAGTGATCAAAGGCGTTGTCAGCCGAAATCTCCCGAGGCAGGAAAGGTCGTCTCCAAATTTAAAATCCTATCATGCAATCAAACGATGGTGATATGGAGATAAATTATAATAAAAATAACAAAGCCCACACATGTTAGATTTACAGCACCATCAATTTTTTACAGGGGTCTGTGACCCGTGCGCTGTGGAACCCGTTGACAACGCTTTGCTCACAACGACCATTAATCTTCCTGCATGAAGTTCATGAGGTGATGCCCCGAGGGAAGAAGGCCAAAATGTCGCTTGCAAGTGTCTCCCTTTAAAATTCCCCGAGAACCGCCCTTGCAAAGCATATTGCGAAGTCAAGTACCGCCACTGAAGGGCTTTATTGATACATAAACTCCTCATTTTGCTGGTAAAACTGCCCGGCTAAAGATTACCCTTAAATATATGGCTCTTTGGTATGAAAAGGATAGACGCCAGTGTGCGTGGAATAGGTGCCCCGGAGCCCTTTTGTCAGGCGGATGTATTTAGTTGCTCCCCCGGAGTCCTGGAGGCGCGTGAGGGGCATATGCTTCTATTGTGGTTCTTCAAAAGACTGCTTGAACCGGGTAATCCCTCCACAAATACACTTTCCTTCCTACTGTCCCTTTTTGTGGAAACCTTCAAGAATGTGCGGAATTTTTATGAAAGGCTAACGAAGGGGATGCTTTTCGCCAATTGTTTCAAGAAATTCACTTCTCATCGCCCGAAACAACCAACAAGTTCAAGGTCAGCTTGGGGAAAAGGATTTCCATTCGGAGAAGTTATCGAACGGAAAGTGTTCTTCCGAACCAACCATTTTCGGGACGAATCACCTTGGAAAAACTGGGAATGAGTAAGCGAACGGAAGGCACGGGCCCACCCGCACCTTCAGAACTATCCGCCTGAAAGGCAAGAGTTCGGACGGTTCGTATCGCCGTAACTAATTAATTAAAACCGCGTCTGCTCCGCGATAAGACGGGTCTAAAGCCCTGCGCTTTAGGGGATCCTTAAATTAAAATCGGGCTACCCAACTTTACCAAAACACCCCTACCATCTACCTTTTGCTCTGAGGTCGACTAAATAGAAGCCAACTGAATACTACTGAATCTTTAAAACCGCTTGTAGCAATACAAAAACTCGGGAAATAATTTTATGGCAATTAAACTCCCTGGTCCACAAAGGATTTTTTCGCGGTATCGCCCTACAATGGAAAAATGAGGACTACGTGGCAAAGAACTGGCCCGATTTCAAGGCATATTGAAGAAATAATTTCGAAAAATTGCATCTGGAACTTTCATTATTGCCCTCATCAGCGCCTTTTTCACAGTTGATTGACAACTGATCGATTTACATTTTCGCAAAATAGGTACACAATAAATTCACTCAATTTAACAAGTTTTTACGATTTGGCACAGGACATGGCCCAATATTTTACGATGACCTATAAAAATACACGCCTCAATGAACTGGTAGAAACACTTCCAGCCGCACCCTCTACTACCCGTGCGGTAGGTATGTGAAATACTCACAAAATTTTCCCCGATAAAATCTCCCAATATCCGCTCTACTTCAATAATCGGACGACTGAACAATTTATGTGCGAGTTAAATTTCCGCAAAATATTCACACAAAGTTGTATTTTTACACTAAGTGGTAAAAACGGCGAGATAGTGACAGATACGCCCTCCCCAGGGCCCGATTTTATTACCTTTTGGGAGTCTACAGAAAACATATTTTTCGGTTCCCAAAAACTGCGATACGAAATATGAGAATTAAATGTGATTTATTGTGGTGCGATACAAAAGGCATTCCAACTCTGAAACCCTTTGTTCCGTTCAGGAATTCCTGGAAAACGGACTTAAATTATAATCGCCTTTAAAATAAAAGATGTCTCAAAAATGTTGAACCTTATTGTCCCCTTCTTAACATTTTTGAAATTTATTACATCCAGTAGACATAATAAATTTGAACGATAATATCATCAATCTAAAGTATTTATGTACTGCACGACCAGTAGTTGTGCACAATGCTTTTCTGAAAATACGGGCAGAGCTCAGCGATTGCGATGTATTTCGATATTACATCACTTTTAATAACCAAGGAATACTTAAAATAAATAACTTACCTGTTTCTCCTTAAAAATACCCTTTCAACGAATTTCATTTTAAGCACATATTTACAAAACTTTTCTGATAAAAAATTTGAGAGTGGTTAAGATCAAGAGACAATTTATAAAAAATATGTCATAGTTTCTAATCATATTTTGAGTTGTTTCGACATTCAATTGCGATCTTATAGCAATAATATATCCTTTATCTCAAATCACACATATTACTGAGCTGGGTATTAAATAGATCTCTTTGCTTTGTCAACTTCCGGTAAAAATGTCAAAAATGTTTATTAAATTGTTCATAGTACGTGTTCATGCACCCAAAAAATGGGGGGGTAATTGTTTGCATCATTTTCACCCTCTATTGAATTTTTTGCGAGGCTTTTACAGAGAAAATTGAATTGCTGACATACTTTAAATGGTATTTCATGATTGATTATTCCAATTTAATGAACTAACTTTTAAGATTAGTTTGTTTACTTGCAAATTCCGCAAAAAATATTTGTAAAACATTGAATATATCATTTAATTTTTTTCAGTGCTTTGTACATAGAATAAAGTAGTACTATATCGATTTAAAAAAATTTTCGCTTTTCAAAATATAACACTTTTACTTCGTAGAGGAAGAAAAAATAATTTTTCGCTTTTTGCGGAATTAACCTACCAAAGGACATAAAGTAACATGATCATTCACAGATAAATAAGTTCTATTAACTAAAATTCATACCCACTCTGCTTATTTTCCTCCTTGACTAGGTAACTTAATGTCCTTGCCCTAAATATGCTTCAAAGTACACCAGAGGGTCTAGGGTCTAGTAACAGGTAAGAAAGCCAACTTTCAGGAACAAGGATCTCTTGAAACGTTAGGTAATCTTATGCTCGCCTAAATGGCAAGCCAGGAGGAATTAAGCCACGGCGAACATAATCACGGAGATTTAGTTTCAATGCACCGGAGCGGACGTGGGCGAAAAGAAGTTTCCTTGTAGCTATTCTGCGAACGCAACTTTTCATTGCTAAGAGGACTCAGCAAAAAGATAGACGGGATGGTCTGCTGCTTAACTTCTAAGTAGGTACATCGTTCGGAATGTTGGTCTTGATCTTGCTGTGCTCCGAACCCCGAACCCCGAACATTATCTTAAGAGTATGCTATCGCAGGCATACGTCTGATAAAATTTTTCACTTTCTTTAGTGCTGGAGAAAGTGGGTGCGGCAGCAAGTCGTCGAAGATACTGCGGATAAGTACTCCCATAAACACAATTGAAAAGTTTGTGTTAAAAATTTTCCCTAGAAACGACGATGCTGGAGGAGGAAAACTTTCCATGTAAAGTTTCGACTCATTTTTTAGAAAACAGCGCCGTCAGCATCAGCAGTTTAAGTTGGGGTTCTACGTCTTCTGCCCTATTCGAAAAGGAGAACGTATTACCCGTTCTGTAGTTTAACGAATTAGTTTTCTCATAAATTCAACGCGGGGAAATTATAAGTGTTTTTAGTAGTAAATTGAGTTCTAAATTTGCAGGAAACTTCCCCAATTTATATACCATATTGTAGCGTGCGACGCAAACACAATGGTTGCGCACGTTAATTTCGTAAGAAATCGTGCAGCCGTACCGCTCAAAACTCACCTGACTCTCGCACAAGCTGCTTCTTTTGTTTCTTTGATTTATCTAGCCCAACTTGGGTCTCATACCTGGAAAAAAAGAGGATATTCTAGGGATCTAAAGATAAATCAGAGCAATTTGCTTACGTGGAGCTTTCCGGCCGGGGAATATATATCCCTTTGCTGAGAGCCTTTTAATAGCACCATTCTTCACATCTCGAGGGGCTCAAGGCATCCATAGTCCCGTCGGAAATGATTTACCGGCGAAATTCTCAATACGATGCTTATTTCTGGGGAGTCGAATTTCTCATCAGATTATGAGGTTATTACGGATGAGGGCAGCACTGTTTTGGCCTCACGGTTCGATTCGATCGCGAAAATACATCAGCGGAATTATCAGGTCGGGTCATGGATTTTCAGGTCGTTAATTGATATTTACTTTCAGAGTAATGGGCATCCGAAGGCTGTTCATATTTCCAAAATATTTCATAGAATTGAAGTGAACTAAAATTGGACTACCACATAAACTTTCCTTTAGAGTACCACACCATATAAAATCAAATTTCTTCTTTGTAATTAAAATTTGCTTTTGTTTAGATTTTATAGGAAATTTTTCTTTACAAAAAATCTCAAAAATGTCATTTTTTTGAACATTTGCATGAGAAGATACTTAAAAAGTAGTTTCTAATAATTTCTTTTTATTGGCGATATAAACTTCAAAGACAATATCACATTTAAATAAAGCTTACTTCAACAAATATTTGAGCTTTTAGGACTTCGCAATTAAAATACTAGTCGACGAGTCGACTTTGCTTATGTTTGTTGATTGGAAATATAATACAAAAATAGTTGTAAATGATTAAAAAATTGATTGATAAGAAAATTATTCTTCTCGTGTGATGTTTCACAATACTTACACAAAGTATCATGTAATTAAAAAATGTCTTTTGGACTGAGTAAGCCGAATAATAATATGTATTATTCAAATTTAATGTACAATCAAATTTATAAAAGAAGGTATATTATAATTATTTCTTATTATTTCGATATTCTTATTAGTTTGCTATTTCTAATTTTTTACTATTTTTGAAAAAAAAAAATTTAAAAAAACTGATTTCATCGATACGATAATGTCTCATTAAATATCCTTTCTTCCCCGGGGGTCTGAAAAACCCCAGTCAATATAAGTAATCTGTACAGAAATTATTTATTTTACTCAGTATTAAAACAAAACTATTAATGCAAGTATAGCAGGTACTAAATCGAATTTAGCAATGCATGTACTACATTACTTTTAACTAGTAAAGGTGTACAAACCAATTCTCTTCGCAATTGGCAAGGATTAGACTAGAATTGAAACTGAGTTCACATTGCATCAATGTGATAAATAAGCTATATTTCTTTATATAAAATTTAACAGGCTAAATAAACATTGGCTACCAGAAAATCGCATTGAAACAGAATAAACCACACAACGTGAACAGGAGTATGAACAAACACACATACACCCAAAATGTAGGTACAATGGTGACCTAATTTCAGACGTAGCTTTCTTGTCTAGTTAGATTAAATCTTGTTCCTGAGCCGGAGCCCCGGCTTTCTGCCGACCTATTGAACGACTTGTGGGAAAGGCTTTCGTTCATCTGCCGGGCCAGGAAGGATATATCCCGCACGTACTCGCTGTCCTCCTGGAGCCCCTTCTCCAGCCTCGAAAATATGGGAACAAAGCTGTGCTGGAGCACCTCCTGGCCCACCACCGCGTCGTGTATCAATCGGTTGAAGATATGCAAAATCGTCTTTATGGTCCTCCGGTGAGCATCGCCCTCGGCACGCGATTCGTACTTGAGATGGAACTGCGACTGGAAGATGGACGTGATGAAGTCGATAATCGCCTTGTTGGCCAGATGAGCATGGCACTTTTTATTGCCGGACATGTTGAACAGCATCCCGACAATTTGCTCCTGCAAGGTAAGGGTTTCAGGTACAAAAAAGGACTCATTGAGTAGGTTGCAACTTACGTAGAGGAAGATCGATGCGCCCGGCCCTCGACTCTCGACGGCTTCCTTCAGCTTGAGGACGGATTCATTCGACATAATTGAATATATCGACGTCGCCTCTAGACGGGAAAGATTATTAAGCGATGCGGCACAAAGTAAGAGGGTCTGACAGCAGTTCGTCTTCTCAATTATGTCTGGAAAAATGGCAACATTTCGAACATTGCAAAAATGGATTTATTTATAAGTCACGTACCGCTCAGTCCTTCGACGATGCTTTCGACGCAATCCCGAAGGCCAGGGACCCTGTGGTCGGTGCCATGCCACGGGGCCGTAATTTGGGTGACCAGAGACACCGCTTCCCTTTTCTCAGGCTCCGTGCGCTTCTTATTGCTTCGATCACAGGATAGAATGTCCCGGACGACTTCTACACCACCGGTTTCTCCAAATTCCTTTATTGCTTCGACGGAGGAACAGATTGTGGCGAGGGCCCTAAGGGCCAACGCCCGCACTGACGAAAATTTGCTGTCCAGACATATTATCAAAAACACTCGGACTGCGTCATTCTTAAGAAAAGCATTATTCAGCGAAGCGAATCCTGTGTAATCGATGTTCGATAGGGTGGAAACCATGTTCAAATTCGCTCTCAGGATGAGGTCACATTTAGAGGTCTCAATGTTAACGACAATGATTTTGATTAACTTCTCAAATACTAGTTGAATAGTTATCAAAATATATCGCTTAAGAACTAGAATATCTTCTAGAAGAGACACCACATCCAGATAGTGTTGCTTTTCTAACGAGATCCTCAGATCTTTAACAATTAGCTGAATGTGTTCAATATTTTCTTCAAATTTCTTTCGGTCAATTCTACACTCGGTAAAGAAGACACTTCTCCTTTCCAAAACCTTCGAAAAATTATGTACACTTTCAATTAAATCCTGCGAAGAAATTAATGCTTCCCTCAAATTTAAAGTACCTCGAAGAATCTTCTCTAACCGATCAAACTCTCCTTGAAGAATCAATGCTCTTGTCTGGAGCTGTCTTATTATTTTCGCCACTGTACTTGTGGTAATTTTTAAATTTCTAAACGCTTCCTGCGCAATTGATTTTGTCTGCAGAGTAGACATAACTTCGTGATTATAAGACATTCTCAAGTCGTCCAACCAAGATTGCACTGGGAGTGGAATACCACTGTAAGGATTTTCATCGTAGACGCTGAAATTATGACGAGATGGAACAAGATCTGGAACAAGATCAGGAAAAGATAATTGTCGCATGTTCTCTGACAAAAATTCTAAATTTTTTGGTGTACTAGTGCTAGCCACGAATTTTGAATTATTCATGTCTTTTTGGGGAGTTGGTAAAATATCATCAAAAGATTTATTGGTAACATTGTTGTTATCATCCTCCTCCCTTCCTATGTAAATCGTTTCATTTTTGTAATTTTGAAACCGTTCCTCAGACATACTTTTATCTGATGATTCCGTGCTATTATTAAGTAAATTTCGACGTGTTTTCTGGTTAATCACTCTCCTTCTCTTGATTGCTTTGTCCTTTTTCGAAGAGCAAAGACATGGAGAAGGCACCCTGTCTAAATTATCTGTGCTGGGAGTGCTATTTACTATGCTTATTCTATTTATTTTGGACATTATGTCACTGTCTTTGGCGTTGGAAACTGGTGACGAGGGGGCGCTGTATGATCTCCGATGAGAGTCGTCGCCAGGACTAAACTCCGATTTTCTCATTATTGGTGGAGTGTGAACATTTCGTATAGAAGAGTTTCGACTTTGGCTGCTTGTAGATGGTTGTCGCAGTTGAACTTGAGGTGCTTCGTCATGATCCGAAAATCCAGAGTCCTACAATCAATAAATAATATTTATTAATTTTTTTTGATTTCTTAAAATAAAATATTTAAAAAACTTTAAATTAAAAAAATAAGTATTTAAAATAAAGAAAGCAGTTTAAGTTGTCCTGTAATCTTTACCCTATGTCAAATTCAAAAAATGCTTTGAAAATGTATTGAGTTAGAAATTTAAAACTAGTATTTGATCGTAATTTCAATTTGGTACCCCTAGACATTCTTGAGAAAGGATATTTCAACCGACAGACATTTAGATAGCTACTGATTCTACAGGTATTTCACTCAGTGTTTTTAATTCTGGCATTTATTCTAATAATCTAAATTTAAGAACACAATATATGTATTGACGTTAAAATAAACACAAATGCACTAATAATTGTTAAGCTACCGAATACTTTCATTGCCCTACATTGCAACTAAAGTTCATTTAATATCTGAATTTATATAAAACTTTCCAACCTCGTCAATTTACATTTAAAAATTACTTCATTATAAATGTAGAAATATATAAATGATTTAAAGAAACCGAAAAATGTTTCTCTTTTTTTAGCATCTAATCATCTCTCCATTTATATAAATTTATCAATTTTTTGTATTTGATCATATGTACTTGAATTTTTAATATTACTTCAAAACACTGAAACTAATCTTCTAGTTAGCTTTCCACATTTGCACAAATTTGGACCACATAAACATATATTTATTACCTATCAACCAATAAATAATAAAATTTAAATAAATTAAATTGATTGCTAAAGATAATTGCATATCCAATTACATATTAAAGCCTAAACATTTTCGTTCGCAAAGACGTGCTGACAGGAAATTAAAAAGTCATTGAAGAACAAAGGAATAAATTGTTTAATTTTATTTCAATCTCATGTCGTTTCATATTCGTCAACGTATTAATATTTATTTTCATTAGAAGTCATCAAATTATGAAATTAAAAACTACACCACTTCGTAATTTGTTACCTTATGACCTGTTTGTAATCAAATTTCAACTGTTTTTGATGGTTGCAGCATACCAAACTAAACATTTTCCCATTGATTAACCGTAAGTAAGTTAAAAAGAAAACTGATTGCAGTAGCCCACAGTTAAAGAAGCTGACTTGACTAAAATTTTCCACTTCGGCAACGTCTTATAGAACTAGATGTCTTACCTGACTTCTTAGACTTCCGGGACTGTCTTGGCTGCTCCACGATTTGGAAGGCTCATCCGCTTCTTGTATCCGTGACAAATTGCCGGACCACTTCAGGTGACTGTCCAGCGATTGGAAGGCGCCAAAATTGGGATAAAATTGATTTTCCGGAAAGCTGCTGCCCCACCACACCTTACTATAGCTGCGTTGAAACGCCATCTGAAATGCAGAAAACGCCGGCGTTTCATTATTGCTGTGTCGCACTTTTCTGTTGAAAAATCGAAATCGTTAAAAAGCAAACTTGGAAACGCTGGGGACAGCAAAATCGCATTTGGGCAAGGTGCTCCAGTCGAAAGCCGATGGCCACCCAGTCGTCAGACAGAGGCGAGTAAAATATAGTAGTAAAATAACGTAGATTCCCTATGGAGTCCCCTCAGCGCCACCGAGGGCACACTTGGCCGGCTTCCAGCGCCAAAACAATTTAATGAGTTCCGCACAAAGTGAATAATCTAATCCGGGCAGCAACGGTTTACTTTTATATGCCCTTAATCCAGTTTATTGGGCGCTTTAAATATCCCCCGCCCACCAAAGCCCTGCTCCGAGGCCACCGGAGCCGATGGGGCTGCTGCCCCCAAGTGGCCACAGCAGCCCTATTTCGCTGGAAATGGAGTGACGGTTTTTGCATTTGGGCAGTAATTTCCTCCACCCCCGCA
Organism: Tolmerus cingulatus; assembly: GCA_959613345.1. Lineage (NCBI taxonomy): Eukaryota > Metazoa > Arthropoda > Insecta > Diptera > Asilidae > Tolmerus > Tolmerus cingulatus. The sequence goes on along the minus strand of OY390708.1, from coordinate 17,812,502 downwards.
AATTATATTGTTCCAAGATAGAAATTCGGAAAACATGGGCCACATCCAGAGCTCGGGATCGAAATGGACCCACGAACATCAAAGCAAGAATGTGTTTTTGGGGCGGCCTTGGCCAACTTGGACCGATGATGCTGACCACTGTCCAGTCACCGACCGAATCCACTGCCAGGATAACGTGGTAAAATGAACCGCTCAAAAGGGAGTAAAAACTTATCACAGATAACCACCGACTCAACTTTTGCATCACGTTAAGAAGTCCGTCGAGCAGAACCCAAACAAAGGTTCAATTTATGCCAAACGCTGTAAAATAGAAAAACTCTGACCTGCGGGCTTCTTGGTGCCCCCCGGGTAACTTCTCGGCGAGGTCCACTGAAAGTAGATTAGATCTGAAGTGCTTGCCCTGCTCCATAGGGCTTGATTACAACTTCAACGTATCTTGGCGAAATTGTTTTCTTTTTTCGGTTTCTCCCTTAAATAGGGGACGCCTTCAAGAAGGGAAGGATGCTTCCTTCGAAGAACCATTCCAGCCATTCTTCAGGTCAGAGAAGATTTGCTGAGTAAATCTTATGGAAAATAGATTGCACTGTAATGCAGAGATAGAAATGTAATTGAATGGGTTAATGTGAATAGCTCTGCGGCAGGACAGAGTTGTGCTGCAAATTCTTCCGGCTCGGACCTTTGACGCTTTGTGCATCTCTCTCAAGAAAGTTCACTTGAAACGTGAAACCTCTTTTAGAGGATAATGGATTTTTCACTAAAAAACGGATTGAGGACGTACTGCGAAATTTGTGTACATAAACTTTAAGTGTGCAACGAAACTTATTTCAAAAACATTACCATGCACTTTGACGAAGCTCCTTCGAGGGACATTAGCTTCACATCGTTTCGAATTCTGCAGGATTACGTCTGAAATTGTGGCATTTCAACCAAAAAACAAAAGACAGCAGACGATTTAGGAGCGAGTCATTATTATGCATGTCTATCTAAGTAAAATATGTATTTTCGCATTAACAATCTGTCACATCTTTTCTTTGAGATAAAAGGAAAGATGCAAAATATGTCCGGGGACCAAACAAGAAATACCTATCTCTACGATTATGAGATCAAAGAAATGGTTTTTTGTTTTACTCTATATCTATGGTATTTTATTTTTATATCTTTTAGAGAGAAAACGAAAAATGCATATGATCATAGTTTTTCAAAAAAAGGCCAATTAAAAAGTTTGGTACATGCTAAGTCAGACAAGTTATTTTATTTGCATTCCAAATTTAAAGATCGAATTGAATAAATCCATTAATAATACTCTAATACTAGGATAGAGATAAAAAGGGATAAGAAAATATTTATTGTCCATTAATAATCACTTTTTCAAAAAGATCAGATTAAAAAAGAAACGGATTTATATATCTATTATACTTGTATGTACCATACATTGTTTAATTTTCCACGAATAGAGCTACTCAACTGCTACGTTTATTGTCAAAAAAGAAATACAATATTATACTAATCGAAACCAAATTATTAGAGTGGTTGAAAATAGTGCCTTTAGGTGCTTATAATTAGTATTTCTCCCTCTTCATTTACGCCATTAATTTGTTCAAAGAAATCATGATAAGTATTGGGATAGTCTTACTTCGGGGGTATTCATGCAATGTTGTTTTTAATGTTATTTTATACCAAATATACATATAGGTTAAAATTAGTATGCTTCGAAACTTATTTTAGAGTGATTTAGAAAGATATACATATGTATAATAAAGACACAGTCAGATACCGCTTAAAATACTTTCAAAAAAATTCTATGTTTTTCTGAAAACATGATTTTTATAGCCTTTCCTTTTGTGAAAAAAGTCGTTTAAGATTTTTCCAAGAAATGAAGCAACACTTTCTATGAAAAGGTACAACAATTTATATTTTTCGTATACTTTTTGCATCTCTTTATTTGTTTTTTAGACCACCCAAGAAAAAGGTGATCTAATACCTAAGAAAAAGCGTCTTTTTATTTCAGCTATTGCTGTCTTCAGTTATATTACCTACCTATTTTTTCATAATTTCTCACCCTCCAGTAGGTTGCCCTCCTTTAAGCGAAATTGAGAGACTTTTCAATGTATCTTACTGTAGAAGAAAAGCAGAAAATAAAGTTCTACTTAAAAAATGTTAATATAAATATTGTCCCACTCCTTTTGCTACAACATTAAAAATTACAAAGATTCTGTGCAATACTTCATGGAGGGGCGGGGGGATCATTAAATTTCACTGAAAATTGAATTCTTCCAACAATTATATCATTGCAAGAAAAATGTTCCATAAAACGCCAATTTGCTTGGAACTGATTTTAATTAAAAATTCATTTAACGAAACGCAGAAAGGTATGACTTTGACATTCCAACAAATCGCCCGGGCCGTGCTCCCCTGAATACCAAGAAGGCAGAGGCGGCCGGGCCGTCGGTAGCATTTCCCAGGGAGACTGCCCGACCGAAGAAAAGGAATTTTTTATTTCTTCCCTACTGTCCCTCTGCGGGGGCGGACAAGACGGCCGGAGTCCGGGGAGTCCCCGGCGAGGATCCGTTCCGGACCCGCGGGCCTCGGCGCAACAATAAGTCCTCATACTTGATAAGCTCCTTTTTGTGGAAGTGCAGCGAATTGCGGAACCCGGAGCAAGTGCAGTGTTTTGTCCCGTGCGCCCGAGGGAAATTGCCAAGAAGTGACTGGACAATGGCGCGCGCGGCAGTAGCCGATTCTTTGTCCGCTTCTGGCGGATTAGCCCACTTCGGATGATGGATAAATAGCGGGAGATCCGCGGTACCCCAGCCACCGCAGGCCGCGCCGAGCGGTCACTTTAAGCAAGTCGGCAAGGCAGCGTCCGCCTTGCGGTACATGCTGAGGTATAGCTACATAACAGCACTGCTGAATTAGCGGGAATTCCGCTGGACAGCAGCCCCCTCTGGTGGTCGTATTGTGCAACTTCTCGTTTTCATCCGTTGCTTTCGCCCATCGATTTTTGTGCCTCGCCGAACGGTGCGACCACGCTGTGGTCGGAGGCGCTGGCGGCGGGCAAAGTTTCGCCGTGGCGCCCCCGCCCCCCACCACCTCCCAATTTCTCATATTTCCATGCTGACCACGTCTTCGCCGCACCGTGCGCTTCTGTAATAATTTCGAACGCTGTCCGTCGCGTCGATATTTCGCTGCGGCCGATTGCACAATGGCGAATTCTTGTGAGAATTATCGACAAGCGGAATCCGTCTCTTCTTACGACTTTTGTAATTAGAAATTGAACACGCACATAACTCACCCAGTCGCGACCTTTTTTCAAATGTTGAAAATTCCTCAATGCATTCATTTCTCTCATAAAACTATTTTCACATTTTTGAGAACAATGCGATTTTACTGTCGTACTACTCAATTTAACAACAATCAATACATGAATGCCGAAAAATGTGCACACACCCACAAAAGTAGCTATTATATCTAATGAACATACATACATACGAACATATAAAATAATTTTCCATAATTAAACAATGGTCCAATCGCAACCTAGAGCTGGAAGACATCACTGATCACAAAATTCAGCTGTTCAGACGATATGTGAACTTTTGCGATTTTTGAGTAACTCAACTAATATAATCCTTGTTTGAATGTTTCTTGACATTTTAGTTTTCGACAAAAGGAATAAAAATTTAACAAAATAATGAGTTAAATTATGACAGCAAGTACACTGACTCCTATATATTATGAACATAAAATTGTGTTTTAAATTGATTATTATTAACCACACTACAACTCATCGTATACCTAATTAGGGTAGCAAGCCCTTTTGGTTTTATTTTCCCCAATTTTATATTTTTAACACCATACCCGCTAAACTACTAGGGCTCCCAACTTTTATTGATTTAATCAATTTTTCCTCAATTTCGCAGGTTTAAATTTGTTTTCGGTTTAATTTCTTTGATCTACATACATACATGTACGTTAAATAATGTACAATGCAGTCTCAAAGTCATATTCGAAAAAATAGTACAGTAGTGTTTTACTTATATTTAGTTTTAATCCAAATTTTAGTTGTTTATTTCATAATTTATTTATTTAAAATAGATCGTTAGATACATTATGTCGTCAATCTGTTTTGAAGTTATTTAAATTAAGACTGCTAGGAGTACCTAAACTTCCAAAAGTTCTTTCAAAAGGTTGAGGATTTTAATGTGTTGCTATTACTACACAGTCGTTAAAGTCTTCATCGATTTTTAAACATCTTGAAAACTTCAAAAACTTTTTGTTTGTGCAAAAGGTGAATTAAATCCGCATTAAAGCATTACTAAATTGTAACAAAAATTTTTTGGGTAAAATTGAAAAGAGATTGTGTATTAATTTTTGCTGTTTTATTATTTTTTAAATAGAGAAATTTCTATTAAAATGTTATAATTTTTTTTATTTGTACATTATTGAACTGAAGTATGTTTTTTTTTTTTTGCACTTCCGAACAACCTTTTCTGGATTCATACTTCCAAATCGGTGCTTTGATATTTGACATTTAACGTATTGTGATATATAAGATTAAAACTTCGCAAACTAGTTAAATAAAATAATCATGTTAACAGAGCACTTTTCTCACTTTGCTTGTTTTTAACAAAAATATAACAATTTCACTGCAGGTACTTTAATTTATTTACATTTTTTTATTAAACGTACATTAAAAATAAAATGGCACGCACAACTCATGATAATCTAAACTCAATATGAAAGAACTATGCGTTTTTTGATATTAAAAGAACGCATTAAATTACAAACGTGCAAGTTTTCCCCTTGTTACTTTTTCAGTATATAAAACGAGAAATTTCTAATAAAAGTATAATTTAAAACAGAAAAAACCTATTACCTTTAACTTTTTATACAAATACAACTACAAAATAAAAATTCACCGAGGCAAAAGCTAGTCCATTCCATGTTCTGTAGTTTCCCCAGGGTAAGTGACTAATTTACTTCAAATCGGTGTCGAAGAAAATATTTTCTTACATGTTTGCAATGATCAGTCAAGCAGTAGCGAAGAAGTTTAGTAATGAGAGTAATCTTTAGCCATGATTGAAATATCACAGCATCTCTGTTTCCTCCCCGCAAGCTGCTTCGTCGGCAAATGAATATCAAGGCGCCGCAGCGCGACGCAGTTCGAAGGATATGAAAACGGCTTTCGTCCTTGATCAAAGCGATCAGTTTCAGGCCAAGTAAAGTTTATTGATTGGAGCCAGCAGGAACTACTTTCTCACAGGAAATTAATTTCAGTCCTACTGTGCGGGCGCAACGAGCTGCTATTTTATCTTCTAATTACCACTTTCGAGTTTCACAAAAAGGTGCCCTGCTAATTACACGTGAACGCCAATTGTTCCACGATTAATAATTAAAGAATTCCTGTTTCCTTAAGCTCCCTGCGCCTTCAGTTCCTCACGAGAGCACTTTGATGGAGGGACCTACGAGCACATTAGATGCAGGGACGCCCAGGGCCCTGGAACTCCTAGTGCCAGAAAGATTCCGGAATCATTAGTGCATTTTCATGGCGAAATAAAATTTTGCTCTGGCGGACTGCGGAGATACGCCAAGGTTTTTGCTTTTACATCATTGCGCTGCTGTGTTAAACATTCGTTGACTATAACTCTTCCTGCACTCGTCGGAGGTACGGCTTAAATTACTAATTCACTCCGTAATAAAATTTTCAAACTATTTTTGCACACGGATTTTTCGTGAAAGTCTTATGTATTTTACTATAGTTTTTCGTATAAAAACCTGCATTTCTTTCGGTATTATTTCTTTAATTCCAACAGAGTTGGAAGAACTAGCAACCAACTTTTCCTAGATTTTATGAAGGACTCTAGTTATTGTATTAGGGTAAATTATGGAGATTCTTTTCTTTTTATTTCCGCTGTTTAAAGTGTGTATGTATGGTGTATGTGATATTAATCCGGAGGATAAGGAATCTCGCAAGTAATAAAATATACTACATACGTATATGTATACAATATTTTTCTCGGTAAATTTAACAATTTCAAAAGCTCCTTGGTTTATTTCATACTATTCTATATTAAACCTTTGCATAAGAGTTTTCGAACCATTCCAAGAATCCTAAAATACAAAGATGCATACCTAAATAAAAAAAAATTATTATTACTAATTTACTTTTCAATGAAAAATTAAAAATTGAAAGCTATTATTTATATTTTGCGCAAAAATGAGTTTTTCGGCAAGAATTATATTGTGACTATTCAAAAATTAAAAGGTAAAGTAAACCACTTTTCAAAAATCGGTAAAAAGCTTTAAGACAATTATTCGGGTATCTTTAACTTAAAAACTATATGCACAAATCTAAAACGTATGTTATGGGATAAACAGCTTACAAGCGTTAAACTCTCAATTTTGAAGTCATATTTATTGGAATTATTTAAGGGGAAATCCAACTTCACCTGACAACAAATTTATATTTGCTTTTGTAATCGAAAGAACAACTTTATTTTTCTTCTGATGAAGCACACAGTAAAAAATGTTCACTACTTTAAAAGAATTATTCTTCAACGAGTTGAAAAATTTAGGGTTTCAATTAATGTTTGTAAAATTTCTATATGAGTTATTGGAAAACAAAACTTGAATGATATGTACGCATTTATTGGAAATTTATAATCCTCTACGTTTTCATGCGGAATGTAGGATATTTATAAGACCCTGGATCAAAGTTTTCGACGCTTGCTGAATTTTTTAAACTTTCCAGCCAGCTTTTACATCTTCTCCATTATGAACAAATTTAAATTAAATAATAAAATTGATAAGCAACAAATGTTTATTTAAACAAGTCATATACAGGACTAAACAGAAAAATTGCCTGCGAGGTGTCAGCTTGCATATGAGAGTAGGGATTTTATAATACTTCACTGAATGCCCAAATATGAAATTAAAGAACAGTGTTAGTTATTACGAAAAAAATGTAAGGCAATAAATAATAAATATGTAGTTCAATTGCATTTCACGTACATATGTATGTATTTGCCAGTATGAAAATGTGAGTTTGGCAAACTACCAGATGTTTAGGTGGTTAGGTTCTGTGTGCTCACACAAAATTTTCGTAGGACTAATTAAAAAGGTTTAAAAACTTCAAGATATTTTTACACGAAATTTAACGATAATGATGAACGCCTCTTGTCTTAACTTAACTTAATTTATAACAACAAGGTTAATTGACTTGGACAATAAGAGATTATTACGATTAGATAATTTAAAACTTCGAATCAATCATCTCAATAATTAGACATTAAATCGAAACCAATTAAAATATATTTTACAAAGCATTTAAGTAAAAAATAATAAACATAACTAAGTTCTACAAAACGCGCCCATATCACAAGTAGTTGGCCAATTTAAGCACTCAACCTCAAACCCAAGTTCAACCAAAATAATGATTAGCCATGAGCAACGTCTTATCAGCTGACGTGTTTTTTACCGTCTTAGGAGGTAACACGCGTTCCACCTTAACGAGCCGTGAGAAATTGAAAATCCGCCAAACAATTCGAAAAGAAGAAGACACCGCGGCCAACGGACCTGGGCAGATGTTACTACCCTCATAGTGCGCGGCGAACAGATAACACGGGGCACTTACCTGCAAAAGGTAAAAACGCCTCGACAGTCGTCAGTTTTACTCCATACAAATCGAGCGAAAATATCGTTTGCAAACAGATAGCGTCCCACAGTTATCACTGAATCCACAAATGAGTTGTTTACTGTCGCCAATCAATCAATCGATGCAATTCATGAGCATTCCACAAACGCTTAATCACCAATTCAAGGAATCTTAGTCACTCAACTCGTCACCTTTGGTACATAGTGAATAAGGCAAATTCTTGCTAATCCAAAGCTACCTTTATTGTCTTACTTGTTTTGTCTTACTACCGACGATCGTCGCGAGATCACCGATGCGTGCGCAAACTTTAACCGCACAATAGGAGTAAACAAAAGCAAAGCAAAACGCCACGAGGTGAAGATAAAGCACAGCACGCAAATCGAAAACCGCCAACCTCACGAAAAGTCGCTTCACGTTTGAGCAGCCGACGAAGGTAGGGTCTGCTGGGACCCCGGTTGTGACGATCGCAATCAGGCGAATGGTTGGTCACCCCTGCACGGCGCACTATGCAAGCTGCTCGACTTCAGTTGCTCTGCGACGAGGCATAAAGCGATCTATGCTCGGCTGCGATCTCATAAACACCGGCGTTATGCTCAGGGTACCGCACCGCACCCCGTCTACATAAATTCTGCCTCGCCCCTCAAGAAAGCGAAAAGAAGCAGCTGCTTGAGTCATCTTTTTCCACTATCAGCTGAGTCGATTTGCGCGAGCAGCATAACTTCTCCAGATGCATGTTCCCAGGACCGAAAATTTCAGCCAGCATCTTCAAGTTTGCTCAGAGTAGTCATAACTTTTGACTTTTTTCCTTTGCCTAGCCGGCGACCGTGACTCAGAAATGAGCTCAGGTAACATGCCACGGCGATTAATTCATTCATCTCAGGAAGTGATGAGGTTGATTTATGTATCATTTGATGACTGGATAATTGCCACTGTGCACTAGCTTCAAAGGCGCTAAAAAGTCATCATATTATTCTAAGAATTCTGAAGAGACCTTGAACCAACGAGCCATCGTCTTAAGGTAAAAACTTCGCCCGCTAACCCCTCTTCATCTTAATTCACGCTTTTTCTCTATGAATATGGATTAACTTTCTGATGGAATGATGGACTCCTCTGCAAATTGATTTTACCGGAGAAAACTGATTTCACGCATTTTTACGATATTTTGGGTCAAGAAGACCATTTTCCATTTCAAAGTAAAGTTTAGTCTGCAGCTTAAAAGAACTGGAATGATTACACAGTTGAACTGTTTGTTCATTGTCGGATAAAGTTCAGAAAAGCCGGTTACTGTATTTTTATTCAGTTAGCTGCAAAAAGAGTAATAGACTCTAAGAAAATACAATAGAATCAATTTATCTACAAAATTTAAACCGAAGAGTGAAGAGACGAATCAACTTTAGATTTAAAATTAAAATTAAATTAAGTTGGTCTTTTAAGCTACAGCTATGCTAGCTGAATACACCAAAGTTTTAAAAATATAATATAAATATAATAAATTTTTAGTTTCCAGCTGCAGAAGAACGCAATATCAAAACATCTCTGATACGAATTCGCTAATTTACTATGTATAATCTTAATTTAAAAATTAACAAAGATGTAAAAATTTAGGTATTTTTTTCTGTACAAAATTAAACAATTTTTTAAGAATTAGTTCGTAGCTATATAGGCATTACGCAATAAAATAACCCTTAATGTAATTATTATATGTTTTGATATGTTTCATATCATTACTTCTAATTACATTTGCAATAATATAACTTAATCAACCACATAATTTAGAAGAATTAATTAACTTGTGAATTCCAGAAAATGTTTACCTATAAAATACTATAAATTTGCAAAATAGAGTAAAAATGGTTTTGTATTTACGACAGTGCCAAGCACTGATTTTTTTTGCAAATAAAGCAATATTGAGTTTAAGTTCATTATTTGCAGGAATCGTGTAGAATTATATATGTACGTGTTACAAAGTGGAGCTCTTTTAATTTAATCTGATCCGAATCATCCTCATTATTTATTTATGAATTAATGACTCGCGCAAAACGTTTTAATTTTATAAAAACAACATCACTCCCGACGACGTAATTCACTTACTAATATTAGAGGAAAAGCAACTTATTAAGCTTTAGTTTCTTAGTTTCTCGTCAATCAATTAACTCTCCGTACATCAAAAACTAGATCCAATAATTTGTTCAGTTCGCTATTTGACATTTGAAACAACAAAAATTAGTGCAAGTTGGTGGACTTTTCTCACATTGTCAAAACTTTACGATAGTGTAACTAACAGTTTTTAATATTCAATGCGAAATTTCAGATCCACATTAATTAATTTATTTCAGAAAATGCTAGTGACTGAAATCTTCTTTCCTTTTCTTACTTTTTTTGTACACTTACTTATTTTTCGTTAAATTAACGTCTCTATAAAGTTTTATCCAAATACTCAAACTCAATTTGGTGAAACAACTTCTCAAATTAATACATACTTGTTTTAAAGTATCATTTACGCTATGTCTATAATAACTTATCTGTGTCGTTTGTTTTTCTGTATACGTACTAACTTCAGTCATTTTATTTATATTAAGTATTACTTAAAATTCAGTAGTTAAATCATCAAACGATTTGCAAGATACATAATACAAAAATCTCCAACACGTTTTCTAATGGACTAAATGCAACAATTATATCTCTTCATTCAAAGAATTCCCTTTTAAGAAAATAAGTGCCATCCATCTGCCAGTTGTTAGTTACAGGAATGCAATTGTCTTTATTAATCATAGATTTATTTGCCTTTTTATTGCAATTTACACAATAAAGTTAGGTATAGTATGCACAAAATACGAAATATATAAATATGTATAATACAAGTTTGTTCCTTAGTTAAATAATTTCAAAGCTTAAGCGGTTTGAAAAATTCTTGGGATCAATTCAATCTCGTAAGAGTAATTTCTCGGTGAATGAATGGCACAGTGGGAAGACGTGTGTTGAAAAGAGTTCTAATAAGTTGTTATTTAAAAAAATTTAATCCTAATCGCATTGCAGGGATTAGCTTAATCTAAGTATGCTCCTAAACTCTTTAATCTTGCCTTCGACTAGTAGACTCGGTTCATTTATGCGTTCCGCATCTCCGATTAGGACCATGGACCAGAGCTCTTTCGGAAGCGATTAGAGAAATCCTTTAAGGCGAGCTCACACCTCGGACCCCGGTCCATTGTTGCGGATGCTGCCAGCATGAATGGAGCTGTCGGCATGCAAATAAGTTGCAACTTGTGGCGATGGGCGACAATGAAGTTGCCTAATCATGCGTTCCACGTCTGTTTTTGGACGGTCCAAAGGAATCCCGCCCAGAGCAAACAAACTAACGCGCTTATCCCTCTCGGTTGCGGTATAAAAACATCTCGTTTGGGGATTATCCGGGCCCAATTTCTGCACTTCATTACGGCCCGGGAAAAGGACGAGATGGTTTTGTTGTGTCGTTGCCAAGAGACGACGCGGCGATATCGGCCCTTTTGTTTATACACGCCGAAGTGGGACGAGGCGCACCCTGGATGGTGTGGGTTCTTTTGAGTCCGGGATTGTTCGGGCGGAAAATGCGTGCGTCAGAGGACGGTCTCGGTTCTCAATTGAAAATCTTTTCCAAATCCTGATCCGAACGAATCAATTTCGCAGCAGATTTGCATACGGAAGGTCGAGCGCCTCTCAGGGGCGGAGCCTTATACATACTACGTTACCAACAGAATTCCAGAGCCCACATTTTACTTGCTAAATTTCTCTACTGAATAATTTACACTTCTTCGGGGAGTTACACGCTACCACTGATTTACTTTTACTTCTTTTTCCAGGAGGCGCATATGGGACGTCCCTTCCCCAGCCGCAAAGCAGAGCCCTTCGGATCCCGGCGTATTCCAGCACCCCAAAAATCAAAACGTCGCGGGCATTCAAAAGGTGACTGCATCAAAATTCACTCCCTTCGCAATTGTGAGGGTAAACTCGCATGAAAGGGACTAGGGGTGGACGGGATTTCTGGGACATCTGCCGTCGCGGATCGGTACGGGCCCTTGGAGAGTACTCACCTTTAGGGCGAGGAACAAAATTGAAGAGGCACATATGTGAAAACCGTTACAATTCGTCGCCTGTTAAAAAAATTAGTTGTGCTCGTCTCCAGAGCTCCAGACATGCCTCGTTTCGTCCCAGGATTCAGGGAGCGCGGTTCGCATATTTCACATTTCTTAAAGCATGTTCCGCCCGGATGAGTTTCCCGGTGCCACACGGGAAAGCAGTTCAGATCCAACGCCGAAAAATTCGATTTCCACACAAAAAACACAAAAACACAGGAACAGTCCGCCAACTGAGTCCTGTTGAAGTTCCTTCGAACGGGAAGAGTGCGGCACGCGACGTCGTCGCGTCGCTCGCTTCCGAGTCCCGGCAATCTTGCGAGGGTGCGAGCAGATGTTTTTCCGGGACACCTTGGTCCTTGGCACGGGCCGGGATCTGCGGGGAATTGGTGCGTGTCAACTCTGCTCGAGCACCCCAAAATTATATTTAATATTGTGGTATCCTCCCCAACTGGAAGCACCCGCATTTGCTACGAGTGACGTCATTCGCGGTCCAGCACCCAAACGGGATCTGTTGTGGGTGGTCAGTAAGTAAAAAGTTAAATGAAATTAGAAAATCAATTAATTTTTAATTAGCTAGCTTTTTCGCATTGAGTTAGTGCTTAAGGTTTTGCCTCCAATGAAAATTTTCTTTTCGATTTCGTTAGCAAAAACAAAAGTATACGAGTACTCCTACTGAAGAGTAATTAAAAAGTTCATGGATTTATTAAAATTCCGCAGCAATTAGTCTCTAACTGAAAATGTTCAACGGATCCTTTCAATTCATTTTTAGGGCATTTCGCAAATACATAGACTTGATTAGCTTTTGTGATATTTCGCAGAAGGACAAAAATAATACTAGCGCAAAACACTAACGAGCATTTTATCCTGCTGGGAAATTAGAAAGTTACTTTCAGACGTAAATAACCTTTTTATGCCTGGCGGTTATTTTGTGGGAGATTGTGAGAAGTTACAGGTTTCAACGCGATTTGTTAATAGAGAAATTTTTTAGTTTGCAGTGACACAGGCAATATGGATAAAAAGTTTCACTCATATCATCGATTTTACCCCTTTAGATTACAGCTGATTAATTCATTCTTAAAGACATAATGGGGGTTTCTATTTTGTGGGCTATGTCCTTTTAAGTCAGTGAATCACTCAAAATGACTAGGCAAGGATTACAATACAGAATGTGTAGACCTACCGTCACCGTCTTTCACATATGAGCGATTTATGGACAATATTGTCAAATTAGTAAATTATAAAAATAAACAAAAATAATCCCAAAAAATCTTTATATGTATTACCAAATGATATATTACTCATAATCTAATATAATATATAAGAATTATATCACCTAAAAGAGTAACTGGGCAAAGGAAAAATTTGTATAATTTTTATTTCTTATAGTTCCTCTTAATTATTATAATTACTATTATTTATTTCAGTGAGATACACATATTTCTATAATAATATTAATTACATAAATACTAAATTGATTCCGTATCTAATATGTATGCGAATGATAACTTATTAAAGCCGATTGTTTTCTTTATCGTTTTCGATGGCTCTAAAATTGTCCGTAATGACCACGATATCTAAAAGCCCTCCTTCAAATTAATTCAGTATTCAAAGAGCAAAACAGAAAATGTAAAAAAGTTAACATATGTATGTTAGGATCTGTTGATTAGATTAGGAACAGAAAAGAAGGAAAACAAAATATCAAACTAATAATATGTAGTTACAATTAAATGAGTTAATATATAAATAAAGCACAATATGTACATAAGTCGTAAATAAATTAAACAATAAATAGGTAATAATATATAATATTTTATTGAAAAGTCTTAAAGTCAAATTGTATATGTTGTTACCAATTGCAGCTTTAACCACGAAGCAAAACACATCAAAAGCAATCAACCGCGAGTGTTGAGGATTTAATTTAAGTCTGACTTTAGTCTAACATAAGCCCTTACCTTTAGTTTCGCAACACTTTGAACAACTTTCCTCATCTGAATTTAGCACTTAGCTTCCGAACGTAACTTGGTTATTACTTGGTTATTACTTGGCTAACCAAATTTTCGTAATAATGAAGCTAGATCGGGTTTTACCTCTGAAAATCGTTGCTTATATCAACAAAATTTTTCCCGTTTCTAAGAAAACAATAATTAAACCAATTTTAGCTAGTTTATTACATGGTAATAGGATTTGTTGCTATGTTTCCTACCTGCATACATATTTATGATTGGATGGCAATGAACATATCTTATTTCATCATTTTCAGGACTAAAATTATTAAGTAAGCTAAAGCTTTCATAACGCCTCATATATATGTATCTTAATTTATTTAATTGCGTACAACATGTAAGTATGTATATTGTATGGTTTTATATAAAAATTTAACATCACCTAAAGAACTTTTAATGAGCTACGAGTTAGCTACGGTAGTAGTTACGGAGGGGTCTGTTTCGTCCCTAAATTAATTCGAATAAGGAGCACTTTCTGTAAATTTCCTTCACTTAAGCATGTGGATCAGAGGACTAGGTGCAGTTCAGAGAATGTAAATTGTTTCATCGTCCGACGAAAACTTTCAAGTGCTTAAAAAGGGTATCAAGAATGTTATGCTATGAAGAGATATCTGTGCTCCACCAACCACTTCAATTTTCTGAACCCTGCAATACTCGGACGTGCCATTCCGAAGAAATATAGTGCAATAAAGTGTAAATAGTTTATTTTATGCATTTCGGGTATGCCCGAGAACTCTTCAGTCGGATGCACAACTTTTGTGACACTAGTTGTAGAGGTGCAAATGATTTATCGACTGTTTCCCTCCAGCTCTACACGATTGGGTGAATTATTTATTAGAACTAAAGTGTGGATGTAAAGTTGGAGTTTTTCCGAGAGATTGTTTCTTGTTTTTATCTTTTATAAGTGTGAAAAGGTATGCGATTAAAAGTTCGAAATAAAGCTATTCAAATCGAACTTTTGGTACGTATCAACTCTGAATTGTCTTCGAACTTTTGGTATCATTCTAAACTTTTTTCAGTTGTTCCACACTATCTGTGTTTAAATTATTTACAAAAGAGAAAGCTATAACAATAAATTTATACATTTTATAAAACCTATACTTTAAGGTTGCTAGGATAAATTTTTGTTACTAACTCCACGAATTGAAAACACCTCAGTAATTTTTCACTTCTTCACTTCCTTGCGTAGCATCAATCATTCCTCATGTCTTACTTAGCTAAAGCAACGTCTCCAACATAAATCATTTTCCTTTATCCAAAATACTGAATGACACAGCTTCATAAGGTTCGTACATTCTGCTCAAGATAGTGCGCAATCATCCCTGTAATGTATGTATGTTTTCACATTAAACAAATTATAATTTTATTTTAGGCCTGAACTACTCCGATTATGTTCGAGAAAGCCTGCATACTTTGAATTGCCACCTTAGAAATTTATTTCCCGGAACATCTAATTAGTTAACGTACCTATTTTCCACCTGTCTTCGTCCTTTATGACTGTATATCAGAAGTTAAATAATGAGTTCTGAAATATTTAAAGCTAAATTTCAAGATGTTCGCACTGTCAATTTTTAATTAAAATTATACAAACCATTTTCTTGGAAAATTTATAATTCCTTAATTTGGATGTCTTGTAGCGAAAAATATACAAGCGGTAAATTGAAGTAATAAATATTCTTTATAATCTTTCTTAAAAAATGTCTTAAACATTTCAAACAAATACCTCCTTATAATACAATAATCAATTTTTCAAATTAAAACCCTGTCTGTTAACATCGTTAATTGCTCTTCATTATTAAGCAATTAAATGTGAATTAATTTAAATGTAGCAATATTTCAAAAATCTGCAATGCCGCCAGTTGAGATAATAATGCGTCTGACAATTTACGGAATGTTAGTCCCCAAATTTCAGAATGATTTATTGCTGGAGACATTACCCATTTCATTCTAATATGTATTTTAAGTGAACTGATTTTGTACTCCCTTTCAAGAATAGGATTTCTGCCCCATTAAAATTTTGTTTCAAATGCTCTTTACTGCTTTGTGGTAAACCTCAAGAATGGTAAAAATGGGTTCCACAACATTTTCTTCCGTTTTTCACCAGCGTGTTCAAAGAATCATGCTTTATGGGGAATAAGTTGACACTTCCTTTTATGTGTTGTATTGAGTGTTTTCCCACATGCATGTGGGATATAAAGTTAACGGCAAAGGGGGTAATATTTCATTCCAAAGAATTCACTCTAAAGGAGGTTTTATTGCCAAAGAAATTTTCATTTTACCAAGGCGATTTCAGTATTTTTCTTTGAGTGTTTCATATCACATTTTTATGTTCCTATAAAAATGAATGCAAGGAAATACAACTCAAGGAATGATTGTAGGTAACGCATACCGTGCAAGATCGGAGTACTGAAATATAGCAATGAATTGTTAAAACGTTGTAGAATTACTGATTGATTTAGAATGCTGAAAACGTTCGCATCTAAAAACAATAACTAAAAAATAAAAGTATATAAAGAAACCGACTACATACAACGGAAGGAAATAGAACATTTCTTTATTATTAATATAATCAGTATAGTAAGTATAGAATCAAAAACTTTATTATGTATTATCTACTAACAAATAGTAATACATACAGTTTTATACTTTTTTTGTTTCAATTTCATTTCTTTATTCCAATTTTTAGACGTTCACAGATGGTTACATTATTAACCCTTTTAGCGCTGATAAGTAAAAATGATATCCAACGAATCTTTGCAAAACCCTATATTATGAGCATATGTAAAAATGCATTATCATCATTTCTTATTTATTATTTGTTATAAAAAAAATAGGTTCAAAGAATTGGTTTAATACTCAAATTAAAATTTATAGTGTGGATTATTTTTCTACGCGATTTTAGGAGCCCCATATTTAGATTTTATTATATGTCAAGAAATTGCAGAATTCAAATAAAGATGTGTATTTATACCAGAATATTAATAACTTGATTCTAGAATTCCTAAAAATTAGTATAAAAGAAGGCACAACGAATCATACAAATTAACATTAATAAGTATTCCGGAGCCACTTATTTCAAACGTTAGGGGATCGGCTGTTCAATCCCCAAAACTTAATGTACTATCACAGAAAATATAACTTATATAAGTTATACTTTTTTTGGTACTACATATACATTCTATTAACATATTTATATATTTAATATATATATATTATATATATAGATATATTTTATTTTATTATGCAACTGTAGAAAAATTTGGCAATTACCAAAATGTAAATCATTTTTAATTAGCAAAAGATTCATAAATGATTTTAATAATAAAAGAGCTGTGGACACGATACATATGGTGAATATTTTCAGTCCTGATATTTCTGTAAAGTTTTTGTGGTATCTATTCATCAAGCAGGCTTAAATTTTAGTTTTGAACTTAATTTTCAAAAAGTTTTTGTACAAACGAGTTTGTTACATTTACACACAATAGATACATAAGAGTATACATTGTTAACTTTTTTTTCAAAATCCTTAATTACTTGTAAGTACAACCTTTAAATCCTAGGGATTAAACTTTTACTGAAATGTTGAGATATAATTTCGGTACAAACTTTAATTAGATTACTCGAGGATGTCGACCCCGTGCGGTCCTTATTTAGGTCCGTGCCACAAGTTTCTAAGTCGAACATCAAACAGAATTACAAATTAAACTCGTCGGGAGCCCGTAGATGTCTAGGTATGTCTATTGTATTTTGTCTCAATTGTGCTGCAGTGGTCCTCGTAATTCAATTCATTCCAACAAACAACTTTATACTTACTTTGGTCCTGGTTTTGTATAACTTTGAGAGTGGAACCGCCGCAAGCCACGATATTTCACGAGACCCAAAAAAAGATACTACGGTGGATTTATCCCACGCAGCTTCCTGTCTTAAGCCCGGTCTAAATCAAATGAGCACACATTTCAGACATAATGCGACGTGGATTCTCTAAGATGATTGCCCACGCAAAGACTGCGAAGGATGGAGCAATTTAAGGCTCTATTTAGCTTCAGAAAATTGGCCGGAAGCAGGCGAGTCAGGGTCCATGTCCTTAAAATCGAAGAAGTTAAAGAAGAAGAAGCCTACCACCGGCTGAACCCCATTATCCCTTAAAATTTTGACTACTTATCTTCGGTAGTAATTAATTAGCAATCATGTGATTAATCCCACCCGAACACTGATGAATCTTCGCTCGGTCTCCGGACCGAGATTAGGCTAGTCCTGTCCAGGCCTTCGAAAAATGTTTAATCACTTTAATGAAGTTGCCGGGCTTTTGCCTTCCGTCTAAGTACAGGACCAATCTAATGGCATTTTAACTGAGTAATGAAAATCGCGACGCCCCCAAGGAGATTCACAATTAGACTTGTTTTCTCAATGAACTTAATTTATTTATATTTCGGATTTGACTCGTAATGAGTGATGGATTGTGGAAATGTAAACTTTTCTTATTTGCAGAACGGAGTTGAAATTGGCGGTCTCGAGTTATATTTCCAGCCAGTTTTCGCGAACTCAATTAAAACGAGTTTAATCTGAATTTCATTTATTCATAATCCTAATTAATTCCGCTCGTTGCTCGAGTTCCGGATGTGTACAGCATATGGAATTTTCTCCCCATTAAAGTTGCTGTTTTGGCAATTCCCATAAAATATGCGCCCTTTTGTTTACGAACGTATACAACTTTCGATTTATGGGTTTGAACCGAGCCTCAGCTTTCTGGGTCATATTAAAGTTTTTATGATTCTGCAGCCGTGACAACTTTTACCGAAACGATTTTCCTACGATACTTCCAAAAGTGCCGAATTCGAGCCATAAGTCACTCGATATTACCTTTGTAAGTCGAGCTTTAATAATTGGCGCAACATTCCCTGAATTTCAAATTTCCTGGATTTTCTCGCTGATAGGTAGAATGACGGTTAGAAAAGTGTCGCGCGGTTCAGGTGCAGGTGCAGTCACTTTAGTTTATCTCTTGACTGGCAGAATCTGGTTAAAAGAACCCCTGCGAAAAGGAGTAAGACACCTTCGCAAGAAGTACAATCGCGCAGGGACAAGCGAAGCTTCAAGAGGAATTCGTTAAAAAATTCAACAAGTTACCCAGTTGGCATTCGAGTAATTCCTGATTCCGTGCACGTTCTTGTCATCCGCAGGGACCTTCCTTGAAAATGCTGCGAATTGCTTTAGTAACCGATTTCAATACTTGACGCAACCAGGTTAAGTGGGTATTCAAAATTTCCATATAAATGGGAGTCGCGGAGAGGAAAGATTTCTTAGCACTCCGTATATCGATCTGAATCAATTTTAAAGTTCGTCTTTGAAAAAGCAGTTCTTTCTTTACCAGAATTTGAGAGGCCGCAGTTGTAGGGCACTGCTTTTTCAAACTGGCTTCCACTAAAATATCTCAAACCTGAGAAAATTTTCAAATACTCAAAGAAAAAATACCCGAAGAACATTTTGATCGCAAAAATCTGTTGAAATGTGCATTCAACTTCGAAAATCTTCTAAAGAGAATTTAAGGAATAGAACTTGAAGAAGGTGCTGAACTATCAGAATATATTTATTTTTCTTATTACCCACGTATAATGTTGGCATCTATTTAATCACAACCTTGGATTTATTAAAGAAATAAAAATTTTTTTCCAAGGTTTGTTAGCACAATTGCTATGTCCGTTAAATGATTCAAGTATAAACATAACTGAATCAGTTGTTCTTAAATGATTTGATGGGGTTTTTTCTTGACTTATTCCTTTTACGCATATTTAGAAAAGTGATCACGTCTTAAAAAAATAACTGAAAACAAAATGTTAAAATCTGTACTAACATTTATCAAAATTACATCCATATCTTTTATTACATACAAAAGAAGTTTTAGTTTATTAAAATAGCAAAACAAAATTGCTGGCTTCGTGTAATGCGTTTATTATAAGAATTTTAAAAATATTGTTTTAATACAAAATATAAGAATTTAATGTTATTTTTATATGCATTATACAAACATCCATACATATGTATATCAACATAACCATGCAACAGAAAAATGGTTATTTGCGTAGATATGTATGTATGTACATATTATAAAGGACGAAAAGTAAAACCATTCTTCAACTACTCATATGCAAATCGATTCTATAAAATGATGTGTATTAATCATATTTCTTTTATTCCGATACTCCTTTAAAATCATCGTTTCACTCTCTTTTTTAAGTCGGAAATGCACTCATTGAAACAGGCCTAAATCCTGTCAATGACAATGTTGGATTATAGAATGAAGCACATTTGAAAGTACATTCTAATCGGACACTCTATGAAAAAGGTGGCGCAAAATTAAAATAAACGAAGAATTTGTTTGAAATATAACTTTCTTACAAATTACTGCAAAATTTCACTTCTTAACGATTAAATTGTTTTGCAATAACAGTTGAACTCATTTAAGAGCATTCGAACAAACAAATGTTCAGATCAATAGGTTCAAAAATTATTAGCTTTTATTTTGACGAGATTATACATATTTATGCATGTAGCTGCGATTTCTCTGCAATTCAGTAATTTATGAGCTCGTGGAATATTATTTCCGCTAACCAGTTCGAACAAAATTATTTAAACGAAACGATATTATTTTATATGAACACAATTTGTGAAAACATAAATTTATCATCGGTTCCATGCATCAGCCTTTATTTTTATGTGCCTAATTTGGAAGCTTTAAAATTCATTTTTATTTTATGGTTTTCCATCAAGGAAATATCTATTAAAGAATCGTTAAATTAATTTTTAAATTACCGCAATGGATAGATTTAGAACTTTTAGTACTGCAGTTCGCCACAGTTTACAATGTACTTAACTACCAATAGTACTTGGAACGAAAGCGTCACTCGTTTACGAGGATACTCAAAATTTGCACATTAATGTTTTTTCGGAAGGCCGAGTAGCCCCAAGGTGCATGTAAATGTTGTGGAAAATTTAAATTCGAATAAACATTTTATGATGAGCATCGCCGAGTATCTGCTAAGAACAGGCGCGCACCTGTTGCACGTCACGGAGCCATTCACAACAATGACAATCACTACTAATGCAGGAGGCCTTTGCGGTTACTTATTTATTTAAGTACGACAGCAATGATCGGCTCTGTTTTGAATTGTCTTAACCGCTCTTTGTGGAACCTAATCGGTTCATTGGATTTGAAATTATTGAATTAGTGGTAAGCAAACAACTTACAAACAAAATTGTGGTAAAGGAGACTAAAAGTTTAATTTACCTACCTTTGCAATATTTCGACCATTTTTCACGAGAACATTTTTCAATATCAGAAATAATTTAATCTACCAACTTGAATTATCCTCTCAAACTCGGTGTAAATTTGTACTGAAAGCAGCCTAAAAATGGGTCAATTTTACTTGAAAAGAAAATCAGTCAGGCTGAAATCGAGTTAACGAAACTTCTTCATCACTAAAATGATTAAATGACAGCTGGTTCCGCGACTTTCGTAAAATAAGATAAGTCATTTAACGTTCTTCAAGGGTCCGGAAAAGTTTGTCCCAAAAATTTTCTCAATCCGGGTTGAGCTTCTCTTACACCGCGGCCTCGAGCAAAATCATCGTAATCGTATAAGAGAATTACAATCGCCTTTCGAGCCTTTGCCATTTCCAAAGGGACTATAAATCTGGTTATTCGCTTCTAATGAGTAAATTAACAAATTGATTGTAATTACTGAGCAGGGAATTTGGTCAAACTTTTTATAGGACTCAAGTTGAAGAACATAATTTGCTGCAATCATTAGCTTTCCGGATCTCTATGGCTTTCATTCCATCCGTATTATGTACTTTATATTGTTTTATTCAGAAAAGTTCCTAAATTTGAACAAGATGGTTCAATATTTACTAAAACTTTATTGTATGTATAAAAGATAAAATGATCGGAAGAAGGAAGTACTACGAAAGGAAGATTTACATTTTCTCTAAGAGATTACGAAAATTTACCCTATCCTGCACTATATCAGGCAGTTTAAAGATACGATTTTAAGAAAGTATTCTGTTCAGAAATTCATAAAAAATAAAATGTTGTTTTTTCATAGGTTACTTTTAAATATGTTCAATTAAAATGTAGTTGAAAAATTTCAAAGGTTTTACCATTCTTTCAAGAGTAAGAATCGAACGGTCGATTGATACAATAAGGGAAACTTGGCTAAAAAAGATGTTATCGTCCATCTCCTATGGTAATGGAAACATATTTAGTTAGTTAGTTCCATCGGACTGTGTTTTGTGTCCTGAGCAGGAAATACGCTCTTTAGGCTGATTTTTGCTAAACCCCGACATTCAGAGAACCTCATTTTTATTTACAAAATATTTTTTTTATTATGAGTCAAATACAAATAGTCATTTATGAATTCATAATAAATGAACAGATATGGAATTGAATATCGAAGTATTATCGACTGTCAGTAGTTATGAAATGCTGATACAAACACAAAGTATTTCCGAAGCGTGCCTGCAGACTTAACCAGTTTAAATCGCCTCTAAACAAACCTATCTTCTGATCTTATTTCCTAAGCCTGTCTTCTTTCTGAAGAAGCTTGCAAGTAAAGTTTACATATTAACCAAACCTGAATCAAAGGTGATTACGCATTCCAAATGAATGTAAGATATACGAGATTTATAAATTTCATTGCATTACTAATTTTTTTCTTTTATTTATTAGTTCATTAAATTCTCAAAATGAGTTTTGCATTATTTATTATCGTCTTTTGTTTTTTTAATTCAAAACATTAAATATTACTACCTCCTTTTGAAACATTTTAAGTCGAGTGCCTCTTGAAAGAATTTTTGAAGAAACAAAATTAAAAGAATTAAGACCTCTCTCACCCACATACACTTAAAACAGGATCAAATTCAAATGAAAACCTTAATTAGCAAATCCTTGCAACTGAAGGTGTCTCTCAACACCCGAGCAGGGATAGAATCAAACATTAATTTAAAATGAGCTCAGCACGACTTGCAGGACGGTGTTTATTATCTTTGGAGACTCGCGACAGATTTGCAGGAGAGTACTTTGATCAGTTCTGCACTTTATCCCTTCATAAAATTTGCAGCGGACGGGCTGCGGATGGCCCTTAAATCGCTGCATCCATCTGAGGAGCACTCTCCACCGCGCTGCACCTGGCGCCAGGAGGATGAAAAGGATTTTTACAAATCTGGACCGGCCCCAGAAAATGCTTCGCCGAACGACAGTCGGTGGGGGATAAGCAAATTTAATTGTTTAAAAGCTTCGAGCGGGGCACTCTCCTCCGCTGAATTCCGGGATTTGATCGGACCAGAGTAAGGAAATCGGAGTCTGGTCACGTTTTCCTAGAAACGGCTCAATGCAGGAATCCCAGATAATGAAAATTATAGCGGAAGCCACTCCGGGTCCATTTCATTTGGCATTAACCCCGCTCCCATCCACTAAATGAAAGGAGGAATCAAAACCTGGACGAGGTACCTGGAAGGTGGTCGATGTGACGTAATCGACTTTTTACGACGGTACGGGACAGGGAAAACTATTTCGCACGGATATTACACGTCTCCTTTATAGACGGCTCCATGATAACGTGTCATTCGATGTCTTCATGAAACTCTCGAACACTCTCAGAAGCGCTCCTGTGATTTACTGGACGACGACTCCTTTTCTAAACTGAGAATTTCTTCGACGGAAGTGTTATGCGCTTTGAATACGGAAGAAAATAAACCCTTTTTATTTGGCGCTGTTAATTGAATTTAACGATAATATTTTCAACAGAAAATTCCACTTCGCTAGCCCTTTATCCTAAAAAGCCATAAAAGCTAGTGTAGAATCAAATTCGTCTAAAGCCATAAAATAAAATTCTTTATTGTTATTTTGAAAATAATGTGCTGGCACTCCTATTCACTTTCCTCACAAGACAAACATATTCAAAAAAGAAGTGCAGACCATCTCGAAACAGACTTCATTTCGCTATTTTCAGTTTATGAACCACAAAGCTAGAAGTTGTATTCTTATAATATATTCTGATTAATAATTTTATTTGGACTTTAGCCCCCCAAACTGTAAAATAAGAAGTAATCCGTTGTATTAAGAAACCCACAAATGCGAAAAATAAACATGTACACATATTTAATTTTAATATTCTTTTAATTTAAGCTTGCTGTCGTCCACCTTGATTTGATTGGATTTGTGTAATTTTCATCGGAAATCAAATCCAAATGCCTGTTTACAAATTTAGACATTATATACAATTCAAAAATATCTTAAAGTCGCATTTAAAAGGCTAAAGATGTAAAAAAATGTATTTAATAATTTTCGACGTCGCAGCATTAAAACATCCGACACATTGCAATTATTTAATGCGACAGTTACATTCAAATATCTGAAAATCCTTCCTTGAAATAACAGTGTAAAAGCTTCGCATCGTTCCAAACTTCACACCTATTTATGGAAACAGCTGTTTCATGTGCTTAGAAACGTCACTTGGAAATTGTGTCTTGTGTCGTGTTTGCGGTAACGTGAGTTGTTGGTTCTGTTTTATTTAAAAGGTGAGAGAAACAAGGTAAATTTTATCCAGCAGGGATGTAATTAAAATAGCCTTGAAATTTATTCACTCATTTTTGCATCTTCTGGAGATGCCGTGAGGAGTTTTGCCGCACATTTGGACGCAGAGTTTTTGTGTTGCTTTTCTTCGTTAACTGCCGCGAAAAGGGCTCTAAAGTAATTCCAAAATAATAAAATGTCTAAGCAAATTCTTCGCCAAATTCAACAGTATTGAAATTATTTTTTCTATGTAAAATCTACCGAATTTATTTAAAGCCAAAAGGTTAATTTACATTGGTACTTATACTCAAAGGTTCTTCCCATTTTCTAGTTCCAGACAAAATTTTGCAAAATATTAAAATAAGTGTCCCAGTTTTATTAATTTTCAAGTTTAGCTGAAATATTGATAATCGCACGCGATTGTTGCGAGAAAATACAACAAATTCTCTTCTCCAGGAAATAAGGCATAAATAATACGGAACAGAAATCTATGTTTCCCGAGAGGGACATTGACGAAAAGTCATGTTATTATAATAACATTTACGTTTAATTATTTTTTAACCTCCTCAGGTACGAATTTTGTAAAGATGGACAAAGTAGTTCCTGTTTTATTTGATTACTTTTTTTTACCAATAGCTTTCAAAACAAATTGGAAAACTAATTAGTATATAGGCGTTTAAATGTTAACAAATTTCCAATTTAGAGATTTCTGGTGTCTCATAAGTCAGGGCATTACGGAGTTAGGCTATCTAACAGTAACATGGTCAGTTAGAACTGCAGAGACAGTCCCAAATATGCGCCTCAACGCACTCCACCGTGCTTTATTTCACACAGCTCCAGTTCTACAAAAGGAAATTGAGCATATAATTTGGCAATGCTCCTATTATGTATTAATTATAATTTTAAAACAAAGCAATCATTAAAACTGATTAAATTTTATACATTGCATAATTTTTGCTCAAAAATTTATGACATTTTACCAATAAACTAAAACGAAGCCTTGTGATAATCACAGACAACTTTGCAATACTTTTAAAGCAGTTAATTACTATCCGCGCTGCCATACTAAAAAATCTTTGGTTACATTGTTTAAATATAATGTAGTCAGCAGCTCTTTAAGAAATTTCGATATATATTCTTTTCAATTAGAATATTTTTAAGTTCTAAAGATAACGTATAAATACATACCTATATGGCAATATTCCTGAAGAGGTTAAAATAAAACTCAGGGTGAAATTATCATATTATTTTCGGATTGATTGATTTTGCAACAGCGCAAAGTATTCCGGCATCAAAGACAGGTAGCGGTGGTGATTGTGAGTTTGGGGAGGCAAAAGACATATTTTAGGTGGACATTCCCATAAGAACATTCTTAATTTATCATCACCTATTCTTAAAATGATTTAGTCGTTGTCGGATTTATGTTTTTGTTGTGTTCAAAAAATAATCCCAGAAGACCCGAGTCAATTTTTAACGTTACTTATGCCCTAGCTTAATCATCAAACATTATGAAGGATTATTCCTTTATAACTACAATTTTTAACAAACATTAATACTTCGTTTTTAATTTTATTTCTATTAAAAACATTGGTTCATTCAAATTTAATTTTTCATACTGATATAAAAATTTATTAGACTCAAGGGTTAGAACAGTTTATTAACTTTAAAAAAACCGTTGGTAAGTAATTATTCAATTAATGAAATTTTCAGCAAAGTATTATAGTATATATATTTAAATAAATTATTCATACATATGTACTTATTATATGAATAAGTTTGGGTAGGCTCAGAAGTTGTTTCTACGATATGTGATTAAATATTTTATCACTTTTGTGTTTATTAAAATCTTTAAACGTCGTTAAATTAAATTAGGTATTTTCTATTTTTGCATTTATTTACTCAATTAATAGCAATGGGAATTCGGACAACTTTCAAAGAACTTTTGTGGAAACGCATTGAAAAGAACTACGAAAGAAATTCTCTTTTAAAATTTAAAAGTTAGGAATTTCTGAAAGTACAGCAACCGGAAAAATTGTTTTCACATTCGTAGCGTTAATTAGTTCAATTGGCTTGTTAAAAGTTTTAGAAAAGTTGGTTATTTTATGTCAATTTTGAAAGATTATCTATTAAATAAAAATTTCATTTACAAATTGCACGGGTAAGCTGCACGTTTAAAACTAGGGTAAACTTTTATATTTGTAAAGAGTTTAAAAATCCATTGGTACTTTCGGGCAGATTTTTATTTCAAATTGGTTAGTTTTACATTTTCATAGTGAAAATGCTTCTCGTTTTCGTCCACGGATGCAATTGTAACGATTCAAGCGAAACCCAAAGCTGCTAGGAAGCAAATTGGCGTAGATTAAAAGTTGTCACTGGAACTCGATGACCGCGGTCATCCCGCACAATTAACAATATGACGATGGCGGCAAAAAGTGCCATAACTTTGGTGATGCCACGAGAGAATACCAAAATTAGTCCAGCACTTATCAGCTTTATTTTACAAATTCAGAGCCGTGCATATGCCTTACAATGCGGGTCGCCCCCTTCAAAAATTTAATCCTAACCGGATAAGCAGAGTACTACAAGTTGGGACATTTTGGTTATTTTCAGGAATTATGTGCCAGCAGAATATCTGAACACGGGAAAATGGATTTTAGCCAAATTCAGTTGATATATAGAGCCGAGGGCAATGCAAATTTAGTGCTGGCCCTGCCGCAACACAAAAAAGTCCTTCGGCTGCCAAAAGCCACCCTAGACGGTCTGAAAAGTACGGTAGCTTTAATGGACATTAATACGAGTGTTTCCAGAAGGGATTTTTTAGATTTATTGGTTTTGTGTCTCGCAGATGAGCAGACCGTGGATGCGAAGGACCATGTGGCTTACATGGGGCTCATGACACGTCTACTGGGTGAGGAGTACGCCTACCGTCCCGAAACAGTCGGTATATCATCCACGGAGCGTGATAGACTCAATAGATTTTCCATGTCCTATCGCCCAGGTAATCCTCAAATAAATTGATTGCCAATCCTTTCAAACTTACTGTCGTCCATTTCGCAAAATTTATAGCCGAGAGACTGGACAAAGAATTTTGTGGGCAATTTGGGCTCCTGCTTCCAGATGCTACCCTGCTGCCGGACGATCCAGGATTGGGGCCGGAGGTAGGGTAGGAGCCATGTATTATGCATGCAAAGCTTCAAATTGGGCCTTCCCCATTCACTTTCGCACATTTAGGGATCGTCAGGAGACACATATTCGATTGAGATAAAACCCAAGCAGGGCTGGGGGCTCCAGGGCGCCTCGCCGCCGGATTTGTTCCAGTTGCGCGGCCTGGAAGAGTGCCGCTTCTGTTGCATGCAGTACCTGAAGGTGAGCGGGGTCAATTGCGGTCAATTAGCTAATTGAGTCAAACTTTTCCAGCTGAAGCACCATAAAGTGTCGAAATTGAGCTCCTTCTGTCCCCTGGATTTATTTTCGGGGTAAAGTGCCCAATGGCCTTTTACAGCTCATAAAAATCACCCCCATTTCAGGCAAACAGCTCGAATGAAGAGAGCCCTGCAGGCGCTTTTCAAGGCTCCACAGAATAACCTGAGGGTTTTTATAAATGGAGCTTTGGTCCACAGCAAGGATCGCGAGAATGGCCTCCACCAGGATGAGTTTGTAACTATTTCCCCAGACGGGTTCGATGCATTTCCTGCACTCCAAGCAGATTTTATAGATTGCATTTTAGGAACATTTCGTTTTTGTTCGATTTGGTTATCGAATGCCTTCTGAAAAACTACTGCAACCCATCGCATGCACACGTTACTCTGCAAGATGAACCGAGCTTAAGTGCCAAATTACCCGCAGGCTCCATCCTGAGGAAAGTGCTCAACCTTCAACTGTTGGCGAGAGTATGCTTTACTCTTTTTTATTAGAAAAATTAAATTTTAACGACAACAACTCATTTCAGCAAAACCTTTCCCACATGGCCACTAGAACGTACAAAACAGAAAAATCGTATTTTTACCTCAGGGAACTCCTATCAAAAAAAGTTACCTCTTCTAGTGATTTGTCACCGAAGGAGCAGTACATGATCGGAGCAACCGCGATGGACTGCTCAATAATGGTAACCTTTCAGGAAGTCGATGACACTTACAAATTGAGGTAATTTCGTGTCTATTGTGTCTTTCGGATTTTCAGTTCTCGTTATGATATCACAGAAATGCATACGAGCGGTTTTTGATAAAACGCAATGGAAGGACCTTTGTAACCAAAGTAACTGCTGTCGACTTGGATCCTAAGTCAGACAACCATTTCGCGAAATTTGTAAAACAAACTAATGAAGCTTATGCGGCTGCTGAAGAATTTTTGGGGAGATGATTACAATTTGTTTTGTAATAATAACACATATGTATATACAATCTCCTGGATATCACTAAAAAATGTTGAAACTTAATATAAGAGAAATTTTTATACTGAAATTTTTGCTACAATAAACTACTCTAAAATGTTATTACTTCTTATTTTCGTTAACTTTTTAACACTAAAATAAGAAATTTATTGCTATAAATTTGTGTTCCGTGTGTCTATAAGTAAATCATATTCAAATTTTTCGTAAACTGTAGTTTTAGCTTATACAAGAATAAATAATAGGAAAAAATTAAACCAAAAGTACATAGATATAGCAGCTTATGTTTCAATTCTAGACAAAATTTAACTAAATAAGTTTTCAATAAAATAAGCCTTATATCGATAAAACAAGAGTAAGAAAAAATAACCGATTTTAACTTGAGAAAAATGTATCGAAAAGCAGCTATTATATCTATTCGAAATAAGCGTAGAACTATTTTTCATACATCTGAACAATTTCAATTTCTTTTCATCGAAACTTTTATCGATCTGACGGGATTAATAAAACGAACTGAAGCGCAATTTATCTACAGACGCTCCATCTCAATTTAATATACTACGCAAAACTAAATTTAATGTGTACTTAATAATTTACGTTTTTCTCCAAATCTTAAATGATATTTCCAGAAGTCCCCTAAAATCAGAGTTCAGAGTCAAAATAAAAAGTTCTTTTATGTTACTTTCACTTATTAAAATTGCAAAGATCTTTATGGAAATGCTATTCTTATATTCTTTCACTTTTATTTCCCTATCTAATTTGGTCATCGTGCCCTATTTTTTAGATTAACTGAAAATGAATTCCTCCCGAAGGCCTGTTAATACCTAAATTAAATAGCTAGCCGCAAGTTTAAGGGGCTATAAATTAAATACTGTAAGTGCAAGCAATGAACATTTATGCTAGGTAAAAATTTGTTGTGTAGAAGTAAACTTGACATCATGGCGTAAAAATTTTGTGATGGCCAGTGCTGTTAAAAGAGCATTGAATTGATGTTACTGAACTTTGAGGTAAGTTAATGGACCTTAAACTGACGTAAAGTTTGCTTTCAACAATTTTAAACTCAAAAATACTTACTTATTGTTGGTCCTCCTAGTTATAAGTATGCAACTAAAATACTCACAAAACTTTATTTTGATCGATTGAAAATTTTGAGCCCAGCACTCTCCACCTATTTATTCGGAACCAAAAAAGCAAAGCCTGTGAGAAATTGACTTTAAAATTTTCAAAGTATCTACATAATACATGTATCAATCATTGGTTAATAAAATCCACTAGACTCATTAAGCGCGGTATAGAATTAGAATTTCGACGAGCAGTTGGCAACGTAAAGAACAAACAAATTTTTAGCTAATGAGTGGCGGAAATAAGGATTTGAGGATATTGTTTTTGCAGTACCAATGATAAATGCAAGTGTGGTTTTCAAACGATTAGGCTTAAAAAAGATTTATGTACATACATCATGGTTGCCGATATATTGTCTAAAAATGTTTTTACCTTTTCAAGGTGGGCACGTGATGGGTAATTATGAAAATAGATAAAGGTGGATTTAAAATTTATACCCCGCGTTATTATTTTATCTTGATCAGTTGAAAAATATAGATACACTAGCTGGGTTACCCACTTTTACCCAGTGTACAAACATTTTGGCCGCCGTATTGGGTCCGTCATTATGAATGTACAACATTTTGTAGTAAATTCGAAACTACTTCAAAATATCCATAGTATAATAATTTTTATTTAAAATCGTTGAAGTTCGAAAATCAAAAACAAGGCAACATTTCATTTAAGTTCTATTATTAATAAAACGGGTATGAATTCCTGTAATATCTAGTAAATGAAACAACAAAAATTTCTTTAATTTGCCAGTTGAGGCATATTTTTTATTGAGCACAGAATAATGGACTTTAAATAATTTTTTTCTGACTAACTAATAGCGTAGAATATTCGTTTACTGCAAATAGGAATTAATTACGTAAATCTACGAAAAATTATGAAATCAAAGAGTATTGGGAAGGGCCATCCAATACGAAAATAATCGATTCGAATATTAAAACAACTTGCATAACTAAAAATGGCACACGCTGCTGAGCGCATCAGTGGAAATGTTTTCGTGTTTCACCATCAGAATCGAGGATTCCATAAAACCATGAGGATATCACCGTTCAGCATAATCCAGGAACACACCCTCAGGACTCGTGCTGTGTGATTAGCGCCCCCCAACCCCCCCCGCGGTGCTGCTGATAGTGGCCCGCGTCAGGACGCCGCCCCGGCGGACACTCCTTAGACTGCGGACGGAGCGACCGATTTCTAGGAAAAGAAAAACTCCGGTCGCCAGTAGGGAACCTGAGTCCGAGGATTTAGCACCCATCGCCGGGAGAATCACCTGGGAAATGGGGAACAAAATTGTGACTTTCACTGAGCAGCAGTTGGACGACTATCAGGTAAATACTAATTTTAAATTTATTCCAGAAGTGACTTAATTTGAACTCGCCAGGACTGCACCTTCTTCACGAGGAAGGAGATTCTGCGGTAAGTGTCGCTTGCGCTGTTTTCACCTCGACCCAAAATCTTATAGATACTTTTTAATCTGGCGACGTTCACGACGTCCCCGTAATCGTCCTTGTTTTCGGGGATTTCCGGAATATAACCATTATTTTGAAATGGGGCCTCTCCTGCAGGGTGCACAAGCGCTTCCGGGAGGTGCGGCCGGACTTGGTGCCGCGCCAAATGACCGAGGGACAAGCATCAAGTGTTAAAGTTCCACGTGAGTGCATCGAGAGATTGCCAGAACTACGTGAAAATCCGTTCCGGACGAGGATCTGCGAGGCGTTCTCCCGGGACGGGCAGGGCAACTTGTCCTTCGAGGACTTCCTCGACCTCCTCTCCGTGTTCAGCGAGCAGGCTCCCAGGGACATTAAAGTTTTCTATGCTTTCAAAATTTACGGTAAGTGCCGTCCCGAGCTCGTTCCAGGGCAAATGAACTGAGTCCCTCCCCCACCCCGCGCAGATTTCGATCAGGACGGCTTCATCGGTCAAGCGGACCTGAGGGCGGTCCTCACGACGATGACGAAGAACGACCTCACCCCCGAGGAGCAGCAACAGATCGCCGAGAAGGTCATCGAGGAGGCCGACATCGACGGGGACGGACAGCTGTCGTTCATCGAGTTCGAGCACGTGATCCTGCGCGCCCCCGACTTCCTCTCGACCTTCCACATCCGCATCTAGACGTGTGGTCCAGCCGGGCGGGGGACTCCCCGACTCCCGGAGTCCTGGGACGCTCCCGTGCAGGACAATGTCGTTTCGTCGGGACAAATTGCAAATGAAAATTGATTCCACTCGAGTCGCAGGAGCCGGGACACCGATTCAGTTTGGGGACTTCGCCGCGGCTCCTCGACGATTGAGGTCCTTTTCGGGAAATTACACTTTAAAACGATATCTGCACTGTGCCGCTCCGAATCTGGGAGTTTCTTGCGCAGGACCACTGCTTCCTTTATTAGGGTCAATTGGAACTCATTACGCCTAACGAGCATCTTCAGTGCTTACTGCGTTATTATTAGAATCCCAAATTGCATGTGTTTTGGGTAGTAATCCGGTTTTAATCTAAGTTAGGATAATAAAATACAAACGCATATGAGATGTTTGTTAATATATGACATATAAAATAGTTGGTAAATAAAATCAAATTTAGTAATTTTAAACCTAATTTGTTTACTTTTCATTGCGAATTTTACTTCTAGAAAAATTTGGATTGATGATGTCGTACCGGAGAAAATACTTCATAACTTTATAAACGGATTGTGGATATACATATGGCGATATTTAGGAAATTCTGCTGTAATTAATAATTTTATTTAAACCAAACTCAGAGCATCTATTAAATTTTCGCATAATCGGCTGTAGCAGACAAACGAACGATTTTATTTTTGAGGTAAGGAGCTCTAATAATTAAAATTATAGTCTACAAAAATTGCTTCATCTCACTCTGCTGATCCAAATGTTCTTAATTTAAACTCATATAGATATTTAATTTATCATTAGCTCTTGAACTTACGATGGTAACAAGAAAATTTTCATAGAAGTTGATGACTCTGCTTCTTTTGAAAAATAATATATGCTGTAGTGCACTCACAGAATTTTATGAGAAACAGCTATTTTAAAATTTTTATATTATTAATTGTTTGAGGAAAATTTAAAATACAATATTTTCTTACAAGAAAAATTATTTGCCTTTCCTTTTCCTGCATCTGCTTCCACAATTAGGCACCAAACTCTTGAACTATTTTATTTCACTCAACAACACAAATGATCCAACTAAATCTTTATAAATTTGAAATTATTTTTTAACTCTGGGAACTCCTATTTTTGCTACACTCACCCCAGCAACCCCCTTAACCGCGAATATATGTTCAAAATTTGGAAATTTAAGATGGCGTAACCAATATAGCGGCTAAAATTTTTTCTTCACCTGGTGAAACCGGGCAACCCCGCTAGTTATTGATATAAAAAGTTAGCAAACAACATTTCCCAAAAGGAAAGGCTTAAAATTTAGTTAAGGTAAAGGTGGATGGAGCAATATAATAGCACGTAACTATCTTAAAAACTGGTTTATAAAATTTAACCGCTTATAAACCAGTAAATAAAACTCCAAAGAGATTCGTTATCATATTCTACATTTAATATATATATCTCCATAATTTATAATTGTTTTACTCCACTGCTTTTTAATCGTATACGGAATGAATTTTTATTAGATGTCTGTACAGTTTTAAGTTATACGTTTCTTAGAGTAAAACTAACTAGTTCAATATTCGCTAGGCTTAGGTTACGCTAAATACAATTGTATACATTCCTAGGATACGATATAAGTATAAAGTTTACCTTCCAATAGTTATGGCGTTTAGCATGCTTATTAAAATCTATTGAAGAGCTTAATGATTATTGTTTTTGAAAACTTCGTATACATTAATTAGTCTTGTCTCGTTTCATCAGTTGATTTTGCAACTTGATTTAAAATACACTGCGTTATTCTTTTTTTTTGTGGAATCAAGAAGTTTCCACCACATTTACGAGCATACACTGCTACCTCTTGACATGATTTAAAGTTAAGATGAAGTTTCTAACAGTTAGATTTTTAGCAGTTACATTACATAGAGTTGTTTGAAAGTTTTAACATTTTTTCTTTTGTTTTGTACATAAAATTGGAAACATTCAGGCTAGTAAGGAAAATTCTTTTACTTCTGGCATGTTTAAAGCATTCATTTTCTATATTCTGTAATAAAATATTCAAATACAAAATTCGTATACAAAGGTTTGTGTAAATACACCACGAAGTAAATAATATTAATAATTGTTTGGCTGGGTATCATTGCACTTATTTTTCGAAGATGCGTTTAAAAGAAAGTATTTTCAATTTTTATGAATTATCTTGTAGATATTCAGAAATTTCGAATTTTATTTAATATTTTCGATTTTTTCGAGAGAAAAACCAAATTATAGAGTAAAGTTTAAACCAAAATTGCTGTTTTTAAGAATTCGTGGCATTTCTTAAAAAATTAATATATCGACATATGAGATAAAAAATATTAATTTTTAATTTAAATAAATTTTGTTACTATGATAAATTTGTTTGATTTTTGGGTATTAGTGATGCTGAAAACATATTAATATTTGATATTATGTTCAATATACAAAATCAATTCAATTGAAAATTTCCATTAGGATTATTGCTTGAAGAAAAATGTGACTGGAAATTTCAAATCCTTAAATTTTACGTACAGAGGATTGTGAATTTTGATCAAATCAACTAAAACTGGTTAACAACATCTTTGAGATAATCTGTTCCATGTGAATTAATAAAAAAAATATTTTGTAAAATTAAGAATTAGACATGATTCTTTCATAAATATGTTAAACATATGTACCAAAGTATCAGTTAAAAATTGAGCATAACGGAAAAGAAATAAATTAATGGCCACCCCGTTAGTTTCATACCGCAATCCTGTGTATAAGTACCCTATTTTGTGGAATTTATCTAAATCCTAAACCTTCGTTCCACTCGTCCTGGAACCGTTTGAACGAACTTTCTGCTCCAGAAGTAAGAGCTTTTTCCTAGAGGGCGAAGAAGAGAACTCAACGAAAGATTCCTGCAAGCACTAGCAAGGACTCAATATCCTGGGAAGCTTTCGAAGCTTTTCATTAAGTTTCAGTAGACCGAGTTGTGGTGCTCGTAGCTGTGTGCGTGCAAATACGAAGGGATCGAGGTTGCGTTCAACTCAGACGCGCGGCGGCGGAGGGCGGCTATGCTGTGGCCCCGCCAGACCTCCTCGTCCCCGTCGGGGTTCGACTGCAGGGCTTGGCAGTTCGAAACGTGGTGATTGGCTGACTCCTGGTGCTGCTGCTGTTGCGGTTGCTGCTGCTGCTGGTTGTTCTGAAAGGACAACACAATGTCGGAATATTCAAAACATAACAATTACCAATACAATTTCTAACGACAATCTCAGTAGTTGATACCCCAATTAAATTAAAATCTATTATAATATTCTTAATTACGCGTTCTATTCAAATATTTCCGAAATTATAAAATTTAATTTCAGGGATACTTAAATTTCCCCTTAAAAACAATAGCGATCTAAAAATGTATAACTTGCATTCATTGTTTTAACATTCTCATCTTCATGCAGAAGGAAAAATATTTTGTTGCTGGCTTCACTGAACAATAAAAATTAACAGACTCTATGTTCTTCAAACTTATGTTGGTATTGTTTCAATTTTATTTTTAGTTGTTTTATTTCATGAGGTTTTTATAAAACTTTTCCTCCATATGTAATTTTTATTTAGCTCAGTAATGAATTTTATGAGAAATATATAACTAAGCTGTAAATTATCATTCAAGACAATTTTAGCTTTTAAATTTTAACAGCTATTCTATAGCTCCTGAAAATGTTACGGTTATAAATAAAACTTTATCTAATTAAACTTAATAATAAAGATTCTAAGTGAAACAAGAAAATTATAGAAAACATAAGTCGAATATACGAATGCAGTTGATTTATTTAAAATACGGATATATTAACGAGAAATGAATATTTTTGAAACAAGTTAGTATACCTAAAAGCAATTTTCAAGGCACGATAATTATGATACTATTAACGGAATTAATTAATATATTTTTGAAATAGAAGGGTTTTGACCACATGTAAAAAGCGAACATACTTTAAAATTTGCGCATCAATGTTTTGCCTTTAATCGCCTTTGATTAATTTTGAATTCTACCTACTAAGAAGTGCCACCGATCCCACATTGAGGTAGTTTTAAGCCATTCGCACAACAATGACTTTGTATACATATTTAGTGGAAAAATATATAAGAGGCTGTGAAGAAAAATCTGTCTCGTTACTGTGTATTATTTTCGTAACACCAACAGTATACTATATACATAAGCCTAATGCGTTGTTCTACGTAAAAGGGTTAAGATCCTTAAAGCTAAAGTAATAACGAAATCCGAATTGAACCCACTTTCTACCAAAATTGCATTTACCATTTGGTCTCCATTAACTTCACTTTGACTAGTGTTTTGTTGATTATTTGACAGAGGTGGTGTTGCGGACGAGCACGAATTTATATTGGGCGGTGTAGCTGTCGGTGAGCCTCCTGTGCATCCTACTCCTCCAACGGAATGTTGGTACATCATAGAATCGCCTAAAATTAAAATTAAATATTTTGGTGTTTTTGTATAATACTTTATTCATAACATTTTAACTTATTCTTAAATCAAAAAATTCAAAATTCGTAAGATCTTACTAATTTTAATGAACGTGACTACATTGCTGAAAAAATGTATTTGTACTCATAAATTTAAATAGTAGATAGCAATTAAAAAAAATGTATTGCTTTTTAAGTTAACTTTAGCAATTGTATATTACATATTACATAGATTTATTGGAGAATGTAATTTTTTCATTGACAATAGTAGGTACATCGATTTCCGATTTGAAAAATAATCGTTTAAAAGGGTGTGCCATTGCGACGCACATTGCAAATTTCAAGAATTGCTTCCAATGGTAAGCGGGCAATACCCCATAAGACGAAAAGCTTTTTAAGTAAATATGAAGCTGGTAAGTTGTTTCGTTTTCTATAAGACTAAAATTAGTTGATCACGAAATATTTACTTAAATTTTTAAATTCTTCCGATAGGAAAGATACTAAACATTTGCATAATCTTGGGGCTGCCTATGACACTGTTTAACTTTAATCATTTTGTTTCGAAATAAATATCTACACACTGTACTCCAAAAATTGTACAAAGTAATAATCAAATATTATACGTTATTCATCATTAATTGAATTTACATACCCACATGTATGTATATAAATTATTCGAGAGGTACCTATACATAATATAGGTAGACTGTAGATATATGAAAAACAAATAACTCCGAAATAAAAAATTCTATCAAATCCAAGATTTTGAATGCTAGAGCGTAAGATATTCAATTTTGGATGAGAACATAAAAGGAAATTATTGTCGGTCTCGTTCTATCCGAAATTGAAATTCTTTCAGATCCGTGAATTTTAAAAATGTAAAGAAAGAATTGTTAAGTAGATGGTGCGTTTGAGAATGCATTATCGCTTGTTTTTTTATTTAGTACGGTTTGAATGGTAATTTATATGAAATAAATGAAAGACAACTTACGAAGATGGAAAATTTAATATTTAATATGAGTAATTACTGTTTTTTCTAGGCAGAACTAAAATTTCGCATGGTTAAAAAGGTTTTGAGGAACAGCTTA
This sequence comes from Tolmerus cingulatus, assembly GCA_959613345.1. Classification (NCBI taxonomy): domain Eukaryota; kingdom Metazoa; phylum Arthropoda; class Insecta; order Diptera; family Asilidae; genus Tolmerus; species Tolmerus cingulatus. Next base: position 17,774,991 of record OY390708.1, on the reverse strand, counting down.
AATGCATTAAAATATTTAATTAATATAGTCTCACCCAAAGCGTTAAGTCCATAATGCTGGTAGCCGCTAGCACCCATAGCCGAACTAATATTAATACTTGAATTAAGACCACTATTTAACGTAGACGAGAGTGTAGACGATTGATTAAGTTGGCCAAAACCTTTAAGTAGAAGGAAACGTTCAGTCAAGCGAAGACGCCCTGCAAAAGATAGGCCCACCTGCCGTCATTGGATTGACGCCGACGCTCCACCGATCACTGCTGAACATCGACGTGCCGCATAAACCCTCGCCCATTGCAATGTTAGTAATGTTCGTCCCGAACGGCGGTAGTCCGTGCGACGGCAGTAGGGCTCCTGGGGTTCGGAACACGTTCGTCGTCTTCTTCCGCTTCTTCCATTTGGCTCGGCGGTTTTGAAACCACACCTAAAATATAAAAATTTTTCACTGTCTATACTATAAAATATGAAAGTAATTTTTTTTAAAAAAAAATACAACAATCGATTCCAAAACTCTCAGGCCCTAAAAACAACTTTCAACATTAAATACATAACTTTTCTGGATTTTTGAAGTCGCTGAGAAAACCTGACTTATGCATTGCATTTGATGTTCAAAGTAGTAGCTGAGGATTTTGAATATATCTACATAATAATTTAACACTTTTTAGACCTTGGGATTTTTTGAAATTGGTTTAATTTTTTTTATATGTAAGTGCATAAAAGCGAAAATTATTAGAGATTTCCCTGAAAATATTTGCAGTTTCGCTTATACTACATTCAAAACTACTTAAATAATTTAAATGGATAAACGGAATCAATCAGGATAAATGGTTGTACATTTTAAAGATTCAAAATAAAGAAACCAATATATATGGATTTTTAAAACTGTCTGCTTTTTCATATTTATATAAACATTCTGAAGTTCCTATTGGAGTTCGAATTTTCAATAAACAATAAGAAAACTTTACATTTTGTGTACTAAAATATTTTCTTTGTATTACGAATTTCGTTAAATTGTGTTTTATTATTTTCAAAGATTAAATATGAAAAAATCGCTCAAGAGCGACTTGAATGAGGTTTTTAAAAAATCCCTTATATAGGAATCTAAATATTTTATATATAACTTCTGCCCTAAAGCTATAGCTATTTCAAGTGATTTTATTCTAATTGAAACGAAAATGGTGAACAAAACTACGACTAAGACGGTTTGCTTTTGAATATAGTTTTAAAATATCGTAGTCCTATTTTTTGAATCCAATTTAGTTTTCGTTTTTTTTCTTTTCCTTTTTTAATGCATTATGATTATGATTTTTATGATATTTATTTCATGTTTAATATTCAATTTTACTGATGTACATACATATATGTATTTTGGCATTGCAAGAAATCCATTCAGAATATTATTTTACTAACATCTGTTGGAACAAAATATTTGAAACTCCAGAAATTAAAACAGCGGCTCGAAGACGCGGTTGTAAAATAAAATTTTATAAACAATTTCTAAAGATAACCCACTCACACATGGTTAGGCGCCTATTTTTCAAAATTAAAATATCGTTATCTAAAGTAACCAAACTTTTAAAAATTAAGTAAATAAATAAATATTTGAAAAAACGTTATGTTAGTGCTAAATTTACAAGTTTCAAACAAAAATTATTATTTACGTCAAAGCTTCCAATTGAGTGAAACAATTTCTAGCAGAGATAAAATCGAATTACAGTCTTTTCACAAGTATTTGTTATACACCATACCCCATGCTACCGTATTAATATATATTCAATTTTATGGTTCAACCACAAAAGTTCGAAAACTAAGTAAGGGTGACAAGATGCTGGGGCAACATGTGTTTTGCTGGTTCATCTTGGGGCACAATGAAACACTCAGAAAATATCCCGCGGGAGTAATAAAGTGGTGCAGCCGCATTATATGCCTGCAAAGTGCAGTGAGGGGTAGAGTTTGCAAAAGAGGGTGACTTTTAGTTTTTACCGGTCGCGAAAAGCAAAGTACCTTTTTTTTTAAAAGATATCTAAGGGCTAATCTGAATAATGATGAATTTGCCTAAATTAACCCTTGTCGTAATTGACCCCCAGCGCAGGCAGCACATCTTCGCGCGATCCAGGTGGTGTCTTAGAGCCGAAAATTACTGTGCCAAAAACATTCAATCAAACTGTCAAATCAGACCGAAAGTGGGAAACAAAGGTAGGCCTTTTTAGCGCTTCTTCCACCCCCGCACCTAAGGGTGGGGAGGGTTAGCCGGCACGAGACGGGCATTAATCGGGTGATAATAATTTATTCATGGGGCGAATCGGGCGCACCCTCGACACCCAAATATTTTCCTAACCGACTTTTTAACGCCTATTTTTCTGCGGCGGGGTCCTGATCCGGCCCGTAATGCGCGCCGCGGAGGGCCGTGATTTTCTTATTCCGAACACAGAACAGACATTACCGGAGGATTGATGCGCCGGGGGTGGTAATGAATTCACATGTCGTTATCTCATAAACTAGGGCGGGCATTGCCTCGCGAAGAATTGCATCGGTTCGGCTGGGGGCTGAGGGCTGCAGGGACAGGGGTGGTCGAATCGACTTTTAGCACTCTGCACTCCGCCAGACCTGTTCCATTTTCTCCCCTGACTTCTCCCTAAAGCAGACTACATTAAAAAGTCATATCCCAGTTAATCAATTATTTATGATGACACCACAAATCTTTCTAGAGGGCAATTTTAGCAGCTAACTTTCTGGTGGGAAGACTTATGCATACAATAATTTGTTTTTGTTTCCCCGAACTGTGAGGGGCTTAATGTAAACTTTTGAGACTTTTTAATGGAGTGGTGTGTGTTGCTCGGGAGGCAACAAAAGTTATTTTTATGAGAGCTAGAAGAATATTTTTTAACCAACCAGAATAACTTTAGCGAAATCTGTTATTTAAGCATAAGTCGTAGTAAAAAGTTCTATCCATATAGAGTTAAAGTATATATTCGTATATTTAATAAGTAATTCATAAATAAAGGTAATATATATTGTAATTGATTTCAATTTTTAAATTTCGATCTATTATTGAACATTTATTATAAACAGCCGTTGGATTGGGTAAATAACCCAATCATCATATATTAGATTTGGAAAATTTCATTTATTAAAAATTGCGATTTACAACATCTTTTAATATTCTGCAAAAATAAAATTTCAGGACAGTTTAATAAATATTAGTAAACCTCAACTGGACCAAACTGCGGTTTGAAGACCTCTTAAAAATATTTTAGAATCTGCAATAAATTAAATGCAAACTTTTATATTTAAACGTGCCACGGATAAAATCAAAAATTGATAAATGCACTACGTTCTTTAGTTTATAAACCATATACAATTTTGTTAAATATTAGTTCAGTAACTCTTAAAATATCGTTGTCACCGCCCATTGATTTCTTAAAGTTGACCCTGAAAGAAAATAAGCAACAAGACACATTTACGCTTTTGTGTTCTTGAGAAAATGAATGGTGGCTTTTGATTCCAAAAATTTCTGATATATTACTGCAACGCGAATTGAAAAACCAAATATTTAGAATTAACAATAAAAATCTCTGATATGCGAAATATTGCCAGTTAGTCATGTGTAAAGTTAACGAGCATTCAGCAATGTTTTCAACGAATTTTTTAATAAACCTATTCATCTTCATTAGCAATACCTATACCTACTAATATAGCTACCTATTTTTTGCTCTTGATTTCCTCCAGGAATATTTGATGGAAATTGGGCAACATTCAAAAATGTAGACTGTCTATCATTTAAGCTTTGCAACGAAAATTTGCACTATCAATTCGTCGATTTATTTTATTATGGTTCTATACGAATGAAAATATGAATCCATTTTCACATCCTCAATTTTTTGCTATAAATATTGAAATACACTATGGTTTTTCTTGAAATCTTTCAATTATTTTATTTTGTTTGATACCTATAGAAAGGTAAAATAATTTGCAAAGTCAGTTCAATGATAAGTTTGTGGTAGCAGTTTCTGCAAGATTGATTTCGAAATTGTAGCAATCTGCTGAGGTTGTGTTAGAATAGCATCCTCCTGTGCTTGTTGACTGCTAGCAATTTTTCACCGCCAGGAAAAAAGTGTCTTCGGTCCAACTGTCATTCAAATAAAATACGATGCAACTAAAGTAATTTTGCTTGTACCATGGGCCTCCCGGGAGAGTCGCTGTAGACATTCCCAGTCCCGTCTCGTGTTCCCGTGTCCTGCCACATGGCGTATCTCCGGCAAAGGATAAGCACACAGACACAACACACCTAAAAACGGAAAGACTGAAGGTTTGCTTCAGCGTGCTTCAGCCTTAAAATGAAAACCCTCCCCTGCACGGTACTCTACCCTAAAGCAAACTTTGATATTGTCAGTCTTCGCTCGTGCAGGAATTTGCCTGTGTGGTGGAAGACGTTGGTGTTTGCGGGGGAGTTAATAAAAGTTTGAACTTTTTTCTTAGTTACCTGTATCGATTAGCTATTTTAAAACATTTTTTCCTGAAATTGTAAGCAAAGTAGCACAAAGATGTTGTCAATTATAAACAACACTTCTGCGGCATTGAGCTTGTAAAAACGAGAAAAGCTCCTTTGGCTATGATAAATCCTTTTTTATATGCATATGTATGTATATATTTACTTGGATATAAATGCTTAATGCTCATATTTTTATATTTTTACTTATTTATAATGCAAAGGTAATTTATCCTATGTCTTTGTATATATTTATGTAAAGTTACATTTTTACAAGCGAAGGAATAATGACCTCTTTGAAAATTTTTCGTAAGTGACGACGTTATTACCAAATTGTTAGAATTTATTTCTGTGGTTTTAATTCATTTGACCATTACAAACGCTCACTTTGTTACTTGTGTTATTTCCTTTTCTACTGTCTTCTAGAAATGAAGAAGACAAAATAAAATAATAAATGCTCTGCACTTTGTCAATTTCGGAGACCAATTTTGAAAATTCTGTGTGGTGATGGTGTCATTTGGTAAGTTTTGGTGAATATATCAATAAATGCTCATCGCGTCATGCTAAACTTGACTACACATACTGCAAAATTTTTAATTTTATAGAAACAGAAACTTATTTTGAAACCGTTTTTTGAGAAAACGAACAATGTTTTCATTATGTTTCTAAAAAGTATTATAATATATTCGAGATAAAAACTGATGAATCTATGTATATGATTTTACAAATGGTATTATATTTTGTCTGTGTATTTGCATTACATTATTAAAGAATATCTAATATTCATCAAAACAAATGGGTAATTTCATAATAGCTATGTAAATATATAACCATATTAAGCAATTTTTGTCACCGCTTAAGTCTTCTGAACAGAAATGTTTGCTATAAATCTAACCAAGCTGATCGATCTTAGTAGAACATTTTAAGAGTTGTATAGAAACAACAAATTTTGATGCTGCCTAAAAATGTTTCGAATTCTTAAAGTACCTAACTAACGAACTAAACCAAGAAGAAGAGCTTTGGCCAATAAACAAAACCATATGAAAGGGCTTTAATTCCTCAGCTGTAAGTTATAATATGTTCGGCTATTACTAACTAATGTTAGTGAACAGTGATCAAATTTGTTACTTCTGACAACTAATAACTTGTTGTAAAAGGTCGCTTGCTAATAACAATATGTATTCTCCTCCCAATAACAATTTAAACATATTTTGTTAGTAACTAAACATACTTTTTAAGACGAGCATGCAATGTACTCCTATGTAAAAGACTACTAAATTCGTATTTGTGCTATTTAATCTGTTATTGCTCCTAAATCTCAGAAAAAGGGAAAAGCAAAACACACAATAGTAGCATTAATCACTGGCAGAAGTTTTCACTATTTTCTACTGGACACTTCCATTAAAGATTCATCCCAGTAAGTAAGCTCACAAGGGTGGCCCCATCAAACACCAAATGCTAAAATACAAAATCCATTTGCTGAAATGTCTTGGAAATAAGGCCGCCCATTTATTTTATTGAATCCTATGGGAGTTTAGCAGATATCCTTGGACGAATGGGGGAAAATAGTCAATAGAGCGCAACACATATTGAGACCGAAAGTTTATGAGATAAACGTAGGAAAGAGCCCCAAGCATAAACACATTTCGCTTGTGCCCATATGGCAAGTTATAGTCGTATTTATGCATTAACTGTGTATTGATGATAACCAATTAATCAAAATTCATAGCGGACATAACTCATGAGTTGTCTAGAAGTGTCCATTAATAATCTGCGAAGACGTGTGGGAGGAGATTTGTGTACGACACACCTTTGCTCTGTAAACATCTTGAGATAATATCTGCAGCCTTGTTAAGCAATTAGGGTAAGCATTACGGAGAGATGTTGTGCGCTTGCAAATGCCCGTCCTCTGAATATGCATAAGTCAGGTGCATAAATTCTGCGGATGCCTTACACTATCGACATATCTGGTCTAATGGGGCAATATTTTGCGGGGTTGACAGTGAATTGCTGTTCTCAGACTGTTAGAAGTCACAAGGCGTACCTATACATATGTGAAAAGTAATTGCTCAAGCAAATGTTTTTATTATTTCAATACCATCTTAATTTTTATTGTTACTTTCCTTTCCCTTAAATAATTGTAATATCGAAATATTTCGTTTCCCAAATTTATTAGCATATGTATTTATATCTCAAATATCTCAATAATCTCTTCAGTGCGATTTGAGATTTAAGTAATTTTTATGAATGAGATGGGGTGGAATTGTGAGATTTATGTAGTTTTTTATAATAAGCGTTATGAATATTACATATTATGATTGACATTTTTAAGACCTACGGTGAGAGAAAAACATATTGAAATCAAGTAAAAAAGTATTTGAATCAAATATTTTTAAACAGGAAAGAGAGCTATAGGATTCAAATTCCTAGATTCAAAAACGGACATTTGTAATTTTTCAATAAAGGGAAAAACTATTGATTCGAAGAGAGTTTATATTTGTATTAAAAGTAAAGCCATGTTGTTTAAAAAGTTATATATAGGTAAAGATATACATATATATCTTTAATTCAACACGAACAGATCTTTAATTTAGCTTTCATTTTTAAATTTAATATGTCCGTTTTAGTTTTAGTGCCGTCATTGTTGAATTCAATAATAACATTTTTGATTTTAAAATTTCAATATCGAATTAAATATTTTACTTTCGAAAATAAAAAAATTGTTTGGAAAAATAAAATTTTAAAATTAAATATGTTTATCTACGCTAGATTTCAAAGAGTTAGATTTGTCTCAATGTATGCTAAGTAATACATAGGTAAGATATCCGCATAAATTTAGTAAGTCTCGTCAATAACTTTTATAAAAAACGATAAACACATTCAAATTGAGAATTTTCGGATTAAGTAGCAGCCCCCATTAGTTCGAGTCTATTTTCATGAATCCCTTAAATTTGTTTAAAAAACATTAAAACAGGTGGTGAAAATTCTACGTGGAAAACTACTGGTATGGCAAATTAGTGGTATATTTTAGAACGAGTATATGCTGTTCAGAGTTTTTCAACAGCAATAATTCATGAAAATAAGATCGAAAAAATAAGTACAAGTAATAATATATACAATACATATAACATGATATTTTGTTGACCTTTTTGGCAAAAAAAAAGTGTTATGTTAAATTTATTTAAACACAGGAAAGTCGTAATACAAAGTCTAATTTATGGACTTCCATGACAAGTAGCAATAGTTTTGTCTGCCATTTTAAAAGCAACGTACTTACTTCAATCCAAATTCTAAAACTCATTCTTGCGCATTTTCTTTCAAATTACTTGAATTTTAAAATTTGTATGAAGAGCTATACCTAAATATATTATTTAATTATTAATTGTTAGCTAGAAAGTACCTACTAAATTTTGCGTTATTGTTTGGATATCGCCCTGACAAAAGTATAAAGAAAAAACCAGGATTAAACTAATATTAATTTATTTTAATTTCTAAGTAATATATTTATATTAATTTCTAACTAATAAATATTTTTATCACGAGTTTATAGCGCACTCCCAATGAACATCTTCAAAGTAGTTTAACAATTTGATGTGTTATTTTATGTTCGTAGACCTTTGAAGGATTTGAAATATCATAATTAGAACAGAATACAAGGAAATACAAGTAAAAATGTTGAGATGGTTGGTTAAGAGGTCTTCTACCTTAACGGGTCGAAAATGAAAAGTTTTTAGGGACTATTTCAACGTAGGATATATAAATAGATAAAGTCAACAATTAAGTAATTTTAAATGGCTATGGATCAGTGATGTGTAGAAAACAGGGAGCACATAATAATGTTCATAAAATTTATAATTTAGGCATAAAGTTTATAATGACAATTGCGTGCTTTACTATAATCTTTTAAAAATTTCGAATCCTTAAAAATTCGCATACAGCTATAGCTATACCCCTATAGGGTAGGACCTTTCTAATTTTATGTAATGTATGTATTTGTTATAAAAGTTTTGTTTGTTTAATTGTTTTTTAAGCATCATTAATTGAATTGTTAACTTTGTATACCTTAAAAAGTTCCTAAAAAATTGTCAATTTCAATTTGTTCAAATATGTAACTCCTTAACAAGGTTGAAGCGTTTGAAGTTTTATACATATTTTTAATGCGTAGCTTTAATATGGTATAGTGGGTAGCAGCAGTAAATTTCACATCAAGAACCAAGAGAGGTTCTAAGAGGCTCTGAAACTCGAATCGTACCCAGTTGCCATGCCATGCCTTCGTGCCAGTTTAAATGTCAACTGGCAAACTTTAAACATCTACAAACATTCTTGAGAAAAGTCATCTCTCTCTGATGTAATTAAGGCAACTTCCATGAGCATCGTGAAAATTCCGAAAATTCAATTATTTCCCTTTGAATTTGCACTTGGCGGAGGTAGAGTTAGTCAAAATTCAGAAAATTTATTTTATTGAAAAACTCCACAAGGGAGCCAGGGCTCCAAAGAAAATAACTCAAAAATGTTTTTACCTTAAGGAAGGAATTTATGGGGATACACCGGGAGATTTTCGCATCCAGAAACGATGTAGATGTGTATGCTCGCATATGTATGTGCCAGTGGCATTGCGCTGTGATTCTGCCCGGAAAATTAGTATCCAGGGTATTCGAAGCTGTAGCTATGGAAACTCCTCTGACAATAGCTCCGGTGCTCCCCCATTGCATTTTAGGAAGTGAAATTCTTGAAATACTTTCGATTCCTGGGCATGCGCCTTCAAATCACCACCCACTTGGAGAATCCAGGGGTACATCCCACGGCGCGATTGTGTTCTGGATTGGCTTTCCCGGTTTTCCATGCGCCTTTTCTCTGCCCTCCCGGCTCTGCACCGCCGGTCTTTCTTGTTGTGATTGATGCAACAAAATAAGCTTCCAGTTAATTCTTAGTTATGGCTTACATGGCTTTCCAGGCGCGCTCCGCTCCCGGCCGTCGGGGTCCACCAGAAGCTGCAGGAGCTGCAGAAATATCCCGGATGTCTTAGCCACAAGTGAAATATCCTCCCAATTAATAAATTGGAATCATGGTACAACTCGGGCTGGGGATTTAACTTTAAGCATCTATTGATTTTTGCGCTCCTGGACACTTTAATCGGGAGTGGTGTAACCGCCAGCAGCTTTAATTGACCGCCGCAGCCCTGGGGCCCCAAAAAGCGATGCACGAATTTAATTAGATTCTCCTAAAATACGCTGTAATTTAAAATATTTCAACTATATTTCCCGCACGAAAGCTTCACGGTGCCATTTCAGGGACATTCGAGGAAATAGCGTCGTATAAAGCCAGCGCCGGGTATCAAGGAAATTGCGCTCTAAATTGCCCTCCACGTAATAAAGTGAGAGCGTGAAAGATTTTCTTTATTGCTTTAATAGCAAGTGGAAATGACTTTCCTCGCATCAGTGACTATAAAAAAAAAACGGTCTGCAACGAGAGTGAGGTTGCCGAACGATTATTGGAGTTTCGGATTGGAAAACCCTTTTACTTTGCAGACAGAGGCAGACCTGAACGCTCCCGCCCGATCTGGTTTTATTTTAAGTCCTTTTTGATCCGTACATATGACAAAAGTGGATTTCCATATCTCATCAATATCTCTCGATAATATACATTTGATTTGAAAAGCGCGATAATAGAATGACAGGATTTGAGGTATTTCATAAATTTTGATAAAAGCCACATTTGGCAAAATGCAAAACAGTTTTATGAGTTTCCGATTTATATCATGAACTCTTCTGAATAATGTAATTGAAATAATTAGTCTTAATTAAAAAAGGATTTCCTCAAGTAGTGCTTTTTAATTAAAAAGTGCCACACATTCCAAATCTTGAATAAAAGGCAGAACCGAAACATGCTACATATAAAATTCTTTTTAAGTGATAACGGAAATGACTGCTTAAAAATCATTAAATTTAGTTACTAAGTAACTAAAATTTCTCTCACTTTTACTCAGCCAAACTTAAACTCTGGTACTTGTAAATACATAAATAAGAAATTATAATAAAATAGGGCTAATAAGGCATTTTTACATAGTACAATTATTAGCTTTTGGTTTGTTATATTTTCATAAGGAACTCAACTGTTCTAGCAAAGAATGAAATTTTACTAATATAAACAATATAATCAAAAAGTCTTGTGTATCGCAACTCAATACACATTTCAGCTTGATTATGTAATTTTAAAATACAGAAATTTCCACTATAATCGTTTTTATTCTCCATCAGTCAATTTCACATTCAGTCAGCCAGTCTTAACGTTTTACATTAAAAAATTAATCAGTTCAACTCATCAGATTTAAAAATATAAATTTGTTTAACGATAGCGAATCATATATATATATAATATATATTTTTCAGTTTGTTTATTTCGAGTTCGAGCCCACCAAAATAATAATTTCGCGTCTTAAAGGAAGGAACAAAGGTTTTACATTTATCGATTTAACTACTTTTCTCCAAGTTTATCTTGATCTTTCAAAGGTCTTTCGCCGTATATCGCAGCTGTAGATTTCATGTTTAACGGAATTTGGTATCTACATATATAATTAATAAACATTTCAAAAAAGGGTAGAAAATGACTAATCCGTAAATTAATTTAATGAACTTGCATTTCTAATAACATAGAATACAAGCAAAGAAAGACATAAAACGAATAAATTATAAAATTAATTAAAATTGTATTGGTCAGAAATTTGAAAAGTGAACAATATTTCATTTTGCTTTATTAATTCGTGTCTATTCTCTGAAAGCAATTAAATTTATAATGCACATAGGCATACTATATGAATTTGATCATTCAAAATTTGTTATATAAATATTATTCATTATTTTATGTGAATTAAATTATAGTTTTTCTCTATGATTTAATCTGGATTTCACATTTGCATTGAACAGAATTTTAAATGTTATTTTGGTATAGTTTTTAAAATTTAAAAATCAGATCATAAAAATACTCTTATAGCCTATGTGCCATAACATAATAAAATCCAATATGTTATTTTATTCTGATCTTTGCAGCCAAATTTATGATATCACTTCGCACGGCTACCATTAATTAACGCAATCATGCGTATTTGAAAAATTTTAATCAACGCTTCTACAGAAGTGAAACTAATATGATATCCATTGCAAATTTGCCTATGGGTATAGTCCACGTATGTAGTTATGACGTATTTCGTTATGAACATATTCAAAAATTTGTTTTACATCAACGTAAATTCAAATTTGTAGGTAATACGGATGTTCCTCTAGCTGCATTAGATCAAATTGTATCCGAAAAATTTAGCGCGGACCATCCTTTTTATCCAATCTTCTCAATCACACCGCACGACATAAACCTCTAATTTATATGAAAATTACCCTAAGGGTAATTTGATGTGCAAATCCCAACATAGACGAACGATTTTCCAGCAGCGCCATATATTAGAGCAGTGCGGAGGGGAGCTAACTCCAGCAGAGTGAGGACCTTATAGCGGATTAAAAATTCATCACCCTGCTGTTTATGTGACATTTTTATACGGCGCAGAATGTAGGATTACAAAGGCGATGGATGGAATAGTAGAGAAAGTCAGCAAAAAATAAATGCATATTTTTTAGAGAGTACACTAGCACTTGTTCGAGGAAATTTCGAGGACGACAGTGGCTGCAAATTGCCCCAGATACCTTCTACTTCAAAAGATCGAAGTTTCCTTGAAGGTGTGATGGCGCTATAAAATTTACCTTAACAGCAGGTAATTGTTTGTTAGTGGTTGTTTAAGTAGTTGCCTCATTGGCCTCAACGATTTAGAAAACTTTCCAGGACTCGTCGTCTAGTGTCCGAGCCGGCGGCGTCACAGGGTGTCAGAGTTTAATGAAGCAGTAAATTCGATCAACCAGAGATAAACAATCGAATTAAATTCGGGGTGGGTACGACACGAACGAACATTTGTTCGGCTAAGTCGGAAAGCAAATAAACACCAGGGAGTCGGGACTGCGCTGGGGGAGGCTCGCCGTCTGCCAAGAATTGACTCCTGAATGTAATCCCTTAATCCCGAGATATACGGGAATACATATTTTTGTGCGAAGGAGGCTCACCCCAGATTTTGTAAGGTGATGCCCAGATTTTTGCTTCAAAACATATTGAACGCATGACAGTCGAGGGAGGAGGACGACTGGGAAACTAGGGTTTAAAACTGGTTGTGAAGCAATACCACAATATTCCTTGATATTTGTTTGCGGCACGCGTCAGGAAGCAATTAGAGGTGCAATAAATGTCAGGTAGAAACATTTGTTAAAACATAATAAAAAAAGGCTTTGCTCAACATTTCATCAAAGACAATATTTTTAATCCACAATCATCCGGCCCTTTCGTAAGTTAATAAATGTGACTTAAAACTGGACAAATTCTCATCTTAACTTAGCTATATTAAGTACACAGACCCTCGAGTTCTGTACTTTTATTCAAAAATAATAAAAAAAAACCATTTTATTAATCTCTTTTCTGAGATCGATAAAATATTCATAATTAACACCTTATTTGAATAAGTTACGGGTTGAATTTCATATTCTAAAAAACACCAGTTTAGTTGTTTTGTAGAATAATTAAGCTTCTTTTATAATTGCTTCCCAAACAAACTCGCACGGTCTTTTAAAAGTTTGAATTTAAAAAAATCCTTTTTTAGTGGATATTTGCATCATAAAACACAATTATCTATACTATAGTTTTAGCGGTTCGTCTTGATTCCGAAAGTAGTTTTAAGGCATTAGAGGATTTTATAGATCTCTCGATATTTTTCATACCCTTCAATAGCCTCTTTAAGGCTGAAGATAGTCGCCACTTTTATCTTTTTACTTCAGTTTTTTTTCAATGTTGGGGTTGTTTTTTATTTCTTAAATTAAGTTCTTGTTTTGTTATTTTTTATTTTAATTTTACATTTTTATGTTTAAGTCAATTTTGGGAAAAATGTGTTTTTTAGCACTCGATAAAAGATTAGTAAAAAAGGCAATATATTTGGTAACCGTATTTGATACTTTTATAAATTAATATTTTTTTTTAAAAGGTCCTTTTAGGATAAATTTATATGTTTTTTTGTCATTTTAATTGTACGTGTACATATTATGTAGGTGTACTTTAGACTGTGTTAGAACTTAATAAGAACATCCTTCCTACCAATATATCTTAACAATTTAAACATTACCCAAAGTTGTCATATTAGGCCTGTTCCAGGAAAAAGTAAAATTTAATCAAAACAATGTAAAAAATGCAAAGCGACACAGAACCTGTGTGTCGCCCCCTGAAGAGTCCCGGGAGCAGACATCACTAATCCGGAGAACAAAGAAGTAATAAAGGATCGTATTTTAATTTAATTTTAAATGAAAAGCCACAAAATGAGACATAAAAGATAATGCCATAAGCCCTGAGACGACAGTCGGAGCTTCTGCAAATGTACGGAGCTGGGTCCTGGCGCTCCGCAGAAGGGAAGCTTTCCATGGAGGCAATAGAATTCAAATTTTAAACAAGTTTTCAAACTCACCCATACTGCAAACCAAATTGCCCTGAATTGTTTATATCAATCCAATGCTTGAATGGAAGGGCGTGCTCCGAATATAGGACCAACATTCGTAGCTTTTAATGCACTTCTCAGGCGAAATAGAGGACATCAAAATCAATTATTCACCTGTCCGACGATGAACAAAAGTCCGTCTCGGAAGATGTCTGTCTTTTCTCAGCTTAGTGACTTTTAATCATGACCTCATGCAGAAGTTACTGCGTGGTTGGATTTCCAACTTGATAAATAGTTTTGCCTGTAATGTCCTGCTAATCCTCGAATATATTCGGGGGAAGATTTATACCTTTGCGAGCCCTAGGAGAACTGGCGAAAGCCCCAGGGCGGTGGAAGACGGGTGCGGAAAATAACAAACAGCAATCGAATCGGTAGTTATCCCCTGTTTGCTAGGGATAACACCCTGGAAAATGGCAAGAGAATTTATTTTGGGAGCTTCAATCGGAATTTTATTGTGTTCCACTGATTTATGTGTTTGTGGAGCGGCTCCGGGGGATGGCGGTGACGCCGCCGCCGACGGGGTGAATCTCAAGCCAATGTAAAAATGGCACAAAAGCACAACGCGGAGCATCTCTCTTTCAATTTACACCTGCTGGGAAAATAAAACGCTTTTCATTTTCACGAGTGCCAAGCCGCCCAGGACAAATTATTCTGACGTTGATTACAAATTTGTGCACGCGTCCGCCGCTAATAGATTTTTTCGCCACGTGTCAGCCGGCTGTTGAGGATAAATGCAGATTTCGATAACAGATCTGCAAGAGTACATCTCAATTTCCACCTTCTATCTTTAATAAAATGCGTAAATTACGCACAATGTCTGTTAAACATATGTCACGCATCTAATAATCACAAACGCTTTAATAAAAACAGCTTTCTTCCATATATTGGAAAGTTAAAAGTACGCAAAGGACATTCATATAGAAATGTTCATTTAAATCTATTTATGAAATAAAACTCGCGATATTTTAAACGCTAAAAATTTGGTTGAATGTGCTATTATATATGTATATATACTCTACTAACTTTGCTCAACAGCACAGTAAGACGAAATTAAATTCAGCTTTTCTAGTTAAAAATCGACTGGACTGAGAATGCATAAAACTCTTGGAGAGAAATTTCGAAATAGGAATTAAAAATTATACCTAAATGTATCCTATCTTCGACTCTAATCTTCCATGCAAATTACGCCAAACACGCAAAGAATAAGGTAGACAGCGAAAAGTTTTACTATCACTTTTTTAAAAAATATTTACTTATATTTATAAACTTTTTATAAACAACTTTAAAATTACGAAACCAAAATTTAATATGATTTAATCGAAAATGAACACACATCAAAAATCTTCTTAAAGCGAAATGATCTACTGACCAGTAAATATGCTTTTAAAATAAAGAACAATTTGAGTAGCGAGTAGAAGATTAGTTAGCCATTTGGGAAAATTTCCCTAACTTTAGAAAGTTTCATTTTTTTTTAAACTGCTTACATATTTTCAAATTTGCTTGTTTGAAGCAGGTTCTATATATATGTATATAACAGCGTATTATTTATTCCGTGTAGATGCGAATGTTTAAAATAAAATTATTTTTATATTGAAAAAGATCATTTTTCATAAAAAAGATCTTAATTTTAAAAGTTTATCTTATTTAAAACAAAAATCGATTTAAAAATTTGATTTGGTTTCTTCTTAATTCTATGTGTGCCCCTGGAAACTAGTCAAATTTTTAAGAACACATTTAAAGTACACATCCGCATTTTTATACTTCTACTTTAGATTGAATTACCTAAAATATAGGTACATGGTATAATTTTACTTGTGATGAAAGAATGGAGCACTGAATCACTACATAACTTTAAATATTTACTATGTCCATATAAATTGGATTTATTGCATGACTTGTTTCTTTTTTATATTTATTCATTACAGGTACGCATTGACCGATGATGTGACTGGCAATTTTAGTAAAATTGGACATGAAAATTTGAAATGTTAGTTACTCTGATTTGGGTCTACATAGCTATATATAAAACGTATTGAAAGTTGTTAAATAATGAAGAAACAAGATTTGAATAAAACCCTACCTTCGATTCTATGGTCATTGACAAACACTTTAAGTATCTGACAGGTACGAAATATTAAACAATCGCAAATGTATCAAATGGCGAAGCAATTTAGATTTAATGGAAAAAATCACTTATATCAATTTACAACACTTCGAGAGAAATCCCTCAAGGGTTTGCAACCTAAATCCTCTTTTCATGTGCTCGGCTCAACGTGAAGGATGTATGATGCATAAAAAATGAGGCAATTCTCACGCACATATACGTGGAGATTTAAAATGCGGATAGACCGATGATCCAGCGAACAACTCAAAGATTGACTTTATAACAAAAATAAGTATGCCCTTTTTATTATTCTTACAAATCGCTAAAGGGAAATGATTTGGTTGGATTTTTTCTTCGGCATTTAGACTGGCCTGTCGTGTTAGTAAAAATCATCAATATTTACTTCAACCCCTAAACCGAATCAGACAAATGTAAGCGGTCACACCTTTCGAACCTTAATGACTGAAATATTCAGGGGTATCGACAGAACTATGTTGCATGGTCTGTTCAAATTATCGATTATGCCCAAGTTAGAGAAACGTGCGAACATATATTTTGTGGATCGAGGTTCACCAACTGCGGGCTATTTCGAGGGACGAAGGTTTTGGCCAATTATAATGTCAAAGGGAAAAGGTTTGCCACTAGTTTTAATGAAATATGGAAATTGGAAGTGACTTACTTGCACCCGTGATTCCGTCAGCCCGATCCGCATTGCAATTTCCTCCCGCATAAAAATATCTGGGTAGTGTGTCTTAGAGAAACACCTTTCGAGCTCATTTAGCTGCGCTGGTGTGAATCTCGTCCTGTGTCGCTTTTGCTTGCCGGACTTTTCTGAATTCTGCAACATATTCAAAACAAATAATTAATAATTTATGAAACATAATTCGATAAGAAAAATTTGCATTTAGATAAAGAAGCACTAAATCTATTCGTAAATAAAACTGCTAATGATATCTTAGTCAACTAATTACTAATTATGGAAAGTGTTTTAACACGGGGAAATATAAATGATTGATGTATCACTTGAATTACTGTAGTTATTTAATATTTAAATTTAAACTAATCACACAAAACAAAATCCGCAGTATTAACTTTATATCCTCATAAAAGTGGCATTCAAATTGGAAATTATGAAAATGTAATTGTAATTAATTAAAAATAATAATTGTTTTTGGGCTATTCGTGAAAAACCTCTTTAAAATCTTAAAAAACACTTTTTGCTGTACGTATCTTAATTTCCAAAATTAGCCGGAGTATTTTTTTGTCAAAATATTAATTTCTTTTAAATCATTTAATGGATGTTATATCGATACTTGTAATGAATATTATAGAAGTTGTAATTACTTGGTCCTGTTGCATATTGGGAGGATCGCACAAACCTCCAGACACGTGTAATCTGCCAGAACCACCATTTGAATCCGAGTTTGGGGTTGTTGGAACTTGTCCGAAATTGTTTCCACTATGAAGAGAAGTTAATGCTGACTTCGGCAAATCGCACTCCTTTGGACCTGAAAAGGAAAAGACTTGTAATCTATTTTTTAAGCTTATTATTTCAGTGAAAAGTTATGTGGCTAAAAAGTATACTGTTTATGTAATAGATGGTTCTAGTACTTATTTACTACTGTGTAGGTATGTAAATGTGCTGAATTCGATCTTTTTATCAAGGTATATTTTATTTTATTATTATTTACATCTAGTAATGTATTTTTTGTTCGGACTGAGTGCGAAGTTGCTTTCTTAACAACTAAAAGTTTTTCATATTTACTGCGAGGACTTTTCAACTCTTTCAAACAGAAATTTGATCTGGTACACGATTCCAAACAGCACGACGTACAAATAAAATATCATTTGCCTTCCTGTAGTCAAACGCAATGAACATGGCTTTTTCTCATTTTTTCTTGCATGATACTGTCGAAACATGATGTGAACGCGACTTTTAAAAATATTTTAACACATACGTGCGATAGACGCGTTTTACTTCGTTTTTTCTTCGTTTTAACATTATTTTTTTGTACCGACGACGGCTAGTCAAACATTTGCTCATCGGAGAGGCAAGAAACAACATTTGTACTTAAGTGCAAACCTCGGAGTGTGCTGTGGTAGCTGTGATCTTACAATTCAACAAAATTTCATCCAGGAACTCCCCAGGTAAGCGGAGTATGGACAACAAGAAAATCTTGAACTGTTACCAGCGGCAAGTAAATAAAATGTAAGGTATGGGAGGTCAAAAATTTATTACTGTTGCCATAAAAACCTTTGGCGATCTTTAAGACGAAAATAACTCTCATTCTGTCGGAAGTAGATAAACAAGGCATAAACCATCCTTTTGTTCTTTTAGGGTGACTCAAGAATTGAGAGTTAATAACTCCTTTAAAACACTTAACGAAGCGCTACTCTTTCGAAATTACTTGAATGGGAGTGAAGGGATCTGGGACCATGCTTCAAACCAAGAGGAAGCATGCCATTTTAATTTCCACACATAGTTGTAACTTTTGAATGAATCTCACGAGAAAATGAAAATAAAAGATAGACGAATAATGTCCATTTGCTACCTCACTTTGAATATGTTAATTACTTTCTTACTACCTATTTCACTTGAAATGTGATATAGGGAAAATTTATGTAAAAATTTCATTTCCACACACACGGTACATTATTTTATTTGATTTTCGCAACTCGATTTCATTGGTATTGACTTTTAATGAAACTCCAGCCAAAACTCATTTTTCCACCAGTCAAATTTTGCTTTCAAATTAAGTTGTTCTAACACAAATATTATAATAATTCAACAGGCAAGACCAAATAAATTAAATAGGATAATTAATCATATAATCTCAAAACAATATTAATATTTCTGAAATAGTACCTAGTAAATATCTTCAGGCTTCTACATACATATGTATGTATATGTACATTGAGAATGTATACCTTTCATTTTTTTGTATAAAACAGCGATCGATTAACCTCAACGGGTTTAATATCGCCAATCGGTAATCATTTTTGTTGATTGTGTTTAGTAGAGTATATATATACAATTTTACTTAATAGGCTTATTGCAAACATTAATACTTTACAAATTTCATAGAGTGTTACAAAGCTGATCCTTGAAGCCTTCTATCAATGCCTCTTTTGACCCAATGCGCCAACCAATCTAACACGAACATGGATTCGAGTACGGTTTTATTTTTTTGAGAAAAACCACAAGACAGCGAAGCCTTTTCTCAAAAAAATTGTAGATCTTTCTATACAAAATATTAGCAGTCAATCAAATTCTGGGCATTGAAATTGCCATTTTGTTGACAAAGAACCTTTTCTCGGTTTATCCCTTACGTATACATTTCAATTGGCATTTTAGGGGGTGAGGTCTCAAAAGAAACTTTGGTCAGTAGATCATGTAGAAATTGGCATACCCGTATTCAGATCTTAACAAAACACCCTGTAACATAGTTATAAGATAAAGCACAATTATGACGATTTGTATAAGTTTTAATAGTTGACATCATATTTTTGGATAGCAGAAATAAAATTATTCAGATACTCTTCAATTCAAACAGCCTCCACACTTTCCTCACTATCACAGGCGCTGACATCTTCAAATCATACTCTGGTAGCGGATATCAAACTATAATTAAAATAGTCATAATTCAAATAGTCATTGGAGAGTAGTAAGCAATATAATATTTTGGAGTTCTTTACCCAAGTACACAACACCACCTTCGAAATCAAATGTATGTGCAGTTAAGAAAATTGCATAAATGGGACTGCACAGATTTTTACTTCCAGATGAAGGTTACAAAGCGATGCTTTCTTACATAAAATTCGAAATCAAATAATGTATTACTTACACTAATGTCTTATACATGCGCCAGTTGATCACTAAATCAATAGTTTAGGATCTGCATATAATTCTAAAATGATTGACATCATTAACATATTAGTAGACAACCACAACCGGAACAAGAGAACAAAAATCAGGATACTAAACTTTATTAGTTATAGCGTCAATTAGTGTTTGAATATTTCGGTTGGTTATAACTGAAATTCGAAATAATTTCAGAATAAGGATCTGATCGACCAATTCCGAAAGCATCGAAATCGTGGATCTTAACAAAGTCCCGAAATTCCGGGTTCAACCTATCTAGATATTTTGGACTCCGAATGGTAGGTACCTAAATAGAATTAAGGTGAAATATTTGGATCAACCTTTTTACTCCTCCTTTATATTTAACTTGCAACACTATAAACAATGTAATCGAATCCGTGGATAAAACTACCGCGATATTGGGATCTGCAAATTGTTTATAGTTGATATCAATAACAGAAGCGACAAAATTAAGAAGTTTGTCTATATTTAGTACAATTCGTTAACCCATACGATTTCCTAGCACACATTCGTATAGTGCTTTTTATTACAATTTCTTTGCAAACACAAGACTTAATAGTCAATAATTGCTTTTAAACCAAAAAGTTTCGCACGCTATATAACAACTCTTAAAACACACTGTTGACTTCGCGAAAGTAAAAACTTTATTGTGCTGGACACAAATTTGCACTGATCTGAGAGTAAAAGTTTCTTTTTAGCAATTAACCACCTCTTACCTCCGAAGTCGATGGATATCATTTTTATAGCGAAAATATCAGTTAACTTTGAACAGCACTGGCCGGGCGTACCTCGAATTAAAAAATCCCCACGTTTTCCGAAGTGCTAATTTTGACACGTTTATCTAGACCGCGCTACTGTCCGCGACGCTGGAAGATCCTCAATTAAAAAACCGACGTTATTTATGGAAAAGGAGCAGCTCAGGTTCGAATCGATGTCCAGCATTAACTGGCCGCGAGGTTTTGATCTTGAGAATTTTTTGAGGTCGTGATTCACACATTACTTGGATTCTACCGTGTGTGATTTCATGATGGTGTAACTTTTCTCTGTTTGCCAGGAAAGCGGCTACAACAACTTCTGTTTGCTATCGCCCACTTTTAGAAATGCAAAACGACTCAGATTCGAGTTAGCTGCGCATTTTCTTTTACACAACAAATTTTTCATCTTATATTACATTGTTAAAAATTTAAAATTTTTAAACAAATATTTAAAGAGATATATACTCTCTATTGGGCAAAAATGATCTACATATAATATTATGTATTAAAATAAATAACCTCTTAAATCAACATACAGTTTCATATCCTATTATTTAGTGACACTTCATAA
This sequence comes from Tolmerus cingulatus, assembly GCA_959613345.1. Lineage (NCBI taxonomy): Eukaryota > Metazoa > Arthropoda > Insecta > Diptera > Asilidae > Tolmerus > Tolmerus cingulatus. The sequence goes on along the minus strand of OY390708.1, from coordinate 17,753,619 downwards.
AAAGAACTATAGTATAGATCTCAACGCAGTTTTCGCCTGACCTTTTTAATAATATATATGTATAATATACATATGTATGTATGGTGATTACCAAATTACCGAAGTAAGTTTCGAGCTTATATATCATTTCGAAAAATTTTAGTAAATCTTGGCACATACATATTTAGTTACCTCATTTCAATTATGAACTAGAAATCTAATTAGTTGGAATTTATGCTGAAACAAGCTCATGTTTGCTCTGTAAAACTAATCGACGCGCGATCGCCAAGGGCATTGCAAAATTTGGAAAATAGCTGTGTTACTTAGAAATTGCAACTTTCATATCCCACTATAATGCTAATAATTTTTGAACATAAGGTACGCAATACTGACATGAAATTGGTTTTGTCTGTAAAATCCTTAGGAAATACATTTTTTGTTTGCCAAAAAAAAACCAAATTCTTCAGCGTTAATAATCTTAGAATCTGCAGTTTCAAATATGCTTAATTTTATATACATAATTCTACAATATCCTCAGCAGGTCCTAAGTTTTCAGTTTAGGAATATTGGAACCAGCGATGAAGTTTCATGTATAAGGTTAGCAATTTTTCTAAATTCCCCTGTATAAGGATATAACTACATAAATATATCAAATTTAATTTATTTCTTTTGATTCATTACACGCGGTGAACTAGGTCGTCGGAAGTTTTTAGTCCTAAACGACTGAAATAAGGCTGTGGCAGACATATGTTTGTATGAACATGAAAATATATACCGATTTTCTAAAAGTACAAAGTTTGATTTTTAAAAAAAGCGAAGTATTGCAAACACTAAATTAATATATAATTTCTTATTCATTCAAAATGTGTTATTATATGTATATATTTTAAAGTTCTGCGGATAAGTTCGTAAAACGAGTAAAATCCATTTTCTTATTGAATGATTTATTTAATCGAATTATATAATTACCAAAACTGAAATGGTAGAGTATACCACCACATGGTATATTTTGAGGTCTGCATACGGCTTTATAATCGTAATTTAATTTCGTTGTAACTTACCCATTTAGTCATCATAACCACATATAAAAATTCATTTTGTAACTTCACATAAGCAGTAGTTGAAATAAATTTTTTTTCAATTTTTAAAAGTTTGCTTTTCGCTTAACCATTTTTAGGTATATAATTTTTTTTTTCTTTATTTTTGCTTACTGTCTGTTTTGCCATTTGGGCATAAAATCCACATTCTCTACATTCAAATACGAAGTTTCTAGCAATATTACTAAGTTGAAACGGCTGAACCGATTTCTATCAAACAACGTTAAGAATCATCTTACCAATGCCAACTTCTAAAAAAGTAAACAAAATCTTCTTGAAAGTAACAGTCACATCTAAAATATATCCAACCTTACCCAATAAAGCTATTAATTAGCTAAATTGTTCTGTGGTTTAATGTTTTTCTGTAGGCTTTTGGTTTTCCAAAATACCACTCAAGTTTGATGTGCACAAGAGCGCCTACATGCCTGAAGAGAACCTTAATGTATGTTTAATTAATATATGAGCTATCGTTCAATGATTCCCCTGGTTATACAAAAATTCATTAATTAGCCAACAATTTAAAATCCAAGTGCCTAAAAACTTTTTTTTAAATATTTGAATCAAGGAATCGAAAATCTTTAAAAGATGTTGATTTAGTATAGATTACCAGTCAGTAACTTTAAACTAAACTCTTGAATGGAAAAATTAAGAAGTATTGAATTTCCCAATTGAATTTGGGCCAGATTTATAGTTAAAAACATCCACATAATATTCACCTTCTATTATTCTACCAGAAAATCGATTTATACAAAAACAGTAAGTTTCCAAGAATATTTAAAAATGTTTTAAAAATTTGATGTAAGTATAGGCTGCAACCGGTGTGAAAGATGTCTTAAACGAGGTTTACAAAAGGTTAATGTTCGAGAGTTAATTTTAGTAACTTGATTAACTCCTAAGATCTTTTGCTATACTTTTTAAACTTAGGTAATTTTCTTGAAAATACATTTGATATCCAATTTGTGAAATCGTAGCCTACGATAGAATTTCCGCGGAAATTATCTGTCATTTGTATAGTATCTACAGCAAAAGTTATGTTGACCTGAGTATGTTTTATGAAACTAAAAACTCTTCCTAGGATTGGGTATTTTATTAAAAATTGAAACAAACATAAATTTCAGTTTCAATGGCACCTGGCAACTGTGCAATTGCGGCCTTTTACACCTATCGAACTACTGACCGCCGATAGTTGGGGCAGGTGCAGTGGGCCACGAAAGTGTCGCGCTCTTATAAATTATGAGTGGCGAAGAGTCCCATTCAATTACAGCAAGTTGTTGCACACTCAGATTTAGTCCCATTCATAACAATTAAACGAGTGCAAACTTATTTAATAAATCGACCAGCAGCAATTAATTAATTAAAGTATGAATTAATGGGGGCGCGTAATTAAATGCCAACAATTAAGTCGATGCGGATTCAAATTGAATGAATTAACTGCCGGGGATTGCGTTCATACTTTTACCATCATAACGTGATTATTGCGCGTTTTCGCGTATAGTCCGCTTTATATTTCGCGAAATCCCACAATTCCCAGTTCGCGGAAGCTTTAGTTTTAGTTTTTGCGATCCTGTAGGACCCTATCCGGATTAGCGCCCGGTCCGCGACAATGCAGAGCCGGGGCTTAACAATCGGACTGGAAGCAATCCCCATCCGGCGGAGCCCGAGATTCTTTAAATATGGAAATTTATTCAGATAAAGTAACGCCTCGCAGTGGCCGAAATAATTTCATTAAAAGCGGCGCCGAGTGTTCCTGGTCGCCGGCAGGGATATCGAACGAACAGTTACTTTTCATTACAGGACTTAAGGGAATGGCGGCAAATATTCCCTCGTTCCGCTAATTTTCCGCACTATTGATACCGGATGAAACGAAATTTCGACCGCTGCAAATAGTCTGCTCAGGTGGGCTCTACTTACCTCCTAAAGTGGATGAATTGAGGTTATTCAGCATATTAGCTGAAAAATTTCGGATCGATAAAGTCGACAGTTTGCTTGTTTTGACTCCTTGCGCTGGCGAAACTGGAGCACTTCCAAAGATTTTGGGAGGATTTTTAATCCATTATACAGCACTTTTAATATGTCACCACATAGAGTTTTACAAACTGATTTCTGTCTGTTAGTTTCACCATCACTACATAGTTACTGCCCGTCTCTTTCTTCACTTTCCTTCGCTATACCTAAGATTTCAATGGTTTTATTAAATTTAAATGAAATTTTTTAACGCTTTCGTAGTAAACGATTGTGGAAGATGTAAATTGGGGCCTGGAAGCGCTTTCCACGCGTATACTGTAGTAAATTCTTTCTCAAGGTTAATTAATTAATTAACAGTACGATTTACTATACTTAGCACTTTATTAACTGCTAATTTAGACAAACAAACATCAAAGTGTGCAGGTTTGTTAACCTTTATTTCACATTTATTTTAGCTTTCAGAAAATAGATGAAAACGAGAGAGATGGCGTTTCTTTAAGTGGTGTTACATTTTGTGTAATTGGTCACAAGAAAGGGCTCGAAAAAATCAACATTGGTTTTGTGTTTCTAATCCACACTTCATAAAAATAAGGAGAGTAGAAGAGTGCTCTAAAAACGTAAAATAAAATGTAAGGTAGTTTAATTAATATATAATGGTAAACTCAAAACTTTTAAATAAATGCAAAAATTATTCCTTGCTGAATTTACATTCAAAAATTAAGCCGTTATTTTTCAAAATGATATTATATATACATATAAGTCTACTTTTTTACTATATTATATATTTTAACAATTTCTCTAATTAAATCGTACCATGTATGATAGCCCTCATGTGAATTTTTGAGAAAATGAACATAAGGTGTACCACTTTCAAAATTAACGACTCAAATGTAGTTTAACAAATAAAATGCAACACTTCTAATATTAATAAATTAATAAATCCTTATTTTCAAAAATAAAATGTTGGTTAAAAGGGGAATTTTTCAGTTTCAAAATGTTCCTCATTGAGTTTGAGATCTTCTAGCAGGTTTTGGTAAAACGTTATGTACGTGTACCCAAAAGTAACAAATATGCAAACAACATTTTTCATTCGCTCATATACTTTCCAAAACATAAATTTAAGATTGTCAAAAAATTATAAGTATTTACTTATTTAATTTATCGACACGCACGCATTTGTCTTGTGAAATGAAATTCAGTGTTTTTTGCTTACAAGGAATACCAAAAGAAGTAAGGCTTTTTGGAATATTTGACCTTAAATTTGTGGGAATAGCTACTTAGAAACTTATGAAAAAAAATTTGATTTTTGTTAAAAGCTAGATGCAGACGAGCGTAAAATCTTGTTTGCATATTCCACCCGTTCGGATTTTAACGATATTTCTAAAACATTTTCATCCAAAAATTTATGCCCGAAACTAAAATTCGTTATATCATTAGGTACGAATGAATTCTATTGATCTTTGTACCATGCGGACCTACTATATACATACATGTTCTGGAAAAATACTTCAGGCGATTCAGCGAAGCATTAACTATTTCTTTAACTTTTGACTCAATTGTTAATTCAAACGAATTAATTTTCGGAAATTTTATCTTCAGTGGGCGGGTAGCTCTTCTTCCCTTTATTCCTTTTTTCTCTTCTTTCTAACTTTTTATTAATTTCTTTATATGTGGCTAGCTTTCTAACTTTCTTGAAACTATTTATTATCTTCGTTTTTATGATTTTTGCGTTTGATTTCCTCTGTTTACTTATTTTGAAACAAAAATTCTAATTTATGCTTTTGATCTAATTTTGAAATGAAAAATTATGTTTAAATTATATTGCAAACAAGTTAGTCAAATAAATATGGTTGTTAATGTTTGGAGAATATACATATATATCGGATTCTTTCAGGCTTAGTAAGAATTTCGGTTGAATTCTTTAAATTTTAAACAATTTTGAAATATTACGCATTCCTATTCCAAACTGAATATGCTTTAAATTTCTAAGAAATAATTATTCTGGATGAAGGATTTGTTTAAGTTTCCAATATTTGTATATAGAATCTTTACATCTCCGAATAGTTTTTAATTATTATTACGTTTAACCAATTCAGTAAAGTCGCGTTTTAGACTGCTTTATCCTTCTTAAGAATTTAATTAATCCAAAAATACTTAGGTAATCTGTGGCATTAAGCGAATTAATTATAAGTATCGAGAAAACTGTAAGAATACAAGCTTAATATAAGAAGTTTCAAAATTCATTAAATTATACTTTACTATATTATTTTATAAAAATACATTCTCACCCCAATTTGGATTGGTTTGTGACAAAGGTCACACCTTAAAAGCTCACGAGGGATGGTTATCGAAAAAGGTTCTTGGTGTTTTCTTAAAAAGGGACCTATTTTAAGATTATTTATATGTTGGAATACCTTCCGAAACTTTGAAAAAAATGAAGGAAAAATAAAGAATGTATGTCTCTTTAGGTAGATGTATTTATTTTAATATTGTAAAGGTCAGTATGTATATGCAGTGTGTTACAATACATAATTTATATTTTAAATATCTTTAACTGAATTTCCCAACTCGTTTATGTATATTACTTAATTTGTTTTTAAAATAGGTGTATAGATATCTCATTCAATACAATAAAAGTATAATAGTTTGAAACTCTAAAAGTTCTTGAGATTTCAATTATTATCTACTACATATCGATACAAGTAAAAGGTAAATTTCATATTATTTTAAAATAAAATTATCGAACCTTATATGTATGTAAATATATATGTATACGATCATTCAAAGATTATTTATGTTGTTTGAACACATACTTTGAAAAAACCAATAGAATGCAAGTTAAATAAATACCATTCTACTGTTTAAATGTCTCTTGCGCACATTGAATCATGTTATATTTATTAAATGAAAATTTAAGAGCTAAATATATTTAATTTTTATTTTTGGGCAAATTGCCATAGTTTTCATCTTTCCACAGGGCCGAATTTCCAACATCCCAGAGGGACAGCCAACTCGACACAGAGGTGCTGCTGAATTATCAATTACCTTTCTTATTACTATATAAAAATTTGATATTTTTGTACTTCAAAATAACCCTAGCAAAGCACCAACAAATAGGACGAATTAGCAGAACGATAAAAAATACAGTGATATAAACGATTACTTCACTAATCAAAGATAATATATGAAAATAAAAAAAAACCATAGAGTAGGTAGTTCAAAATTAATAATTATTCCCTTATCAATTTTTTTTCCATTTTGCAACTTTAAATTGTTACATTCATTGTTTTTAATAAATTTTCATTTTCCCATTATAGCTGTATATTTTTTACGTTAATACCCTTTATAAGCGTTCACAATTTGAACAAAAGTCTTATTTAAAAAAATAAAATAAAATCAAAGCTACCATAAATTACATTATTTTATGGATTGCTTGGTTTGGGCGCATTCAGCAGGTATAAAAGCTGCTCGAATCGGGACGCCTACCTTTGCCCATCCTCTTAAAAGTTGGTAATGTCTTTGATTAAGGAAACTCAAAAGTCACGTGTTTACAAGTTCCTTAGTAGTAGGGTCTATTTTATGGCCCTGCAGATTCACTGATAGGTCACTTAATCGCACAATTGTTGAGTGCTAAGAGTGTAAATGAGTTGTTCTCAAAATCATCTTTTTCATGAGCAACATAGGTAAATCGTAGTGCAAGATAACTCAAAAGATGTTTGATAGATTGTTTTTAAATTTTTCACCCTTTAATATAACATGATTTGCTTATGAGCCTAAAATTTCTTAAACATTCTTTATAAAAAAAAGCCAATTTCATTAAAATAAAGCAGCGAAACTATCATGAAAAAACGAATCTTTTCTTCCAAACATGTACATAGACCCCATTTTTTAAAGTTTAAAAAAACAACTAAAAATTAAAATAAGTATATTAAAAGTAATTAAATTTCAATCAGGTGTATATGAAATAAATAGTTTCATCCCAAAAATTGTTTAAAATTTCCTGAGTCTCCCTTTAGAGATATACTTAAATCAAAATCTGATTCATTTCAAATTAAATTTTGTTCACTTATGTCCGGTTTCGCAGTGCGGGCTTTAGTTCTGATTGTCACTTAAACTTCTGTTTAGTCATTTTTCGCTTTCACTGGTCACTACTCACTATATTTAAGTCGCCAAAATGTACCACTTAAGCTTTACTAAGCTTGTCTTGGCCATTTCATGTGGAAAATTCCATAAATTCCATAAATTCCATAATAGAGTTTCTAAATCGGTAACAAATTCGTTTTACTAACCTTTGAATCCATTAAATTGTTCAATCAAAGTCATTAAAATAGTTCGGTAAAAAATGCAAGTAAATAATTGTGACAAAGGCAACTTGAATGAATTTGTAAGAATTCTTTATTAAGGAAGTTTTATCCAAAATTCATACGGTCTCACTCAACTATAATAATGAAATAAAAAATTACTGGGAAATCGAAAATACTTAAGCCATCATTTAAGCTTCGCGTCGCGTTTAGCTAAGCGAGAATTTAAGGTGATGCTGTGAAACCGATTATTTGACGTTTAATTTTTACTTTATGGAAAATGACTCCTCTGTCTCATTAATATATGATAAAATTTAATAAAATAAACGTCTGCATATATCCAAAAAACAATAAAATTTCAGTAAAAATTTAATTAATTTGCAAAATTCAATGTCAGCTTAATTTTAGAAAGTCAAAAAATGTTATAACTAATTCAAAATTGAATATTAATTAATAAAAACAAGATTTAGCGTGACCAAAAATCTTAACAATCCAACAGCAACAATAATAACATTTAAATAGTGTTCTCAAAATCTTGGGACCAACTACAAACAGTTACAAATAATTAATGAGTTTGGTAAACATTGGAATCGCATAATTACTGGAATCCGATCAATTAAAATCGATTTTTCATAAGCACGACAAGGCCCCAGTTCGCACCTCCAGGCGGCGAGGAGGAAAAGTGAAACCGCCTAATTAATTTGCTCCAGAGGCGTCAACGGATTAACCTTTAACTTGCGCCGGGCCGGGCCCTCGGCACTTGTTAAGTTTATTAATTTAATAAGTAACTAACAAATTTAATTTATTAGGGGTACGAAAAAAGCCCCACACATACGTGTCCCGACTGACCCTGAGCCGGTGTTGGTGACCGGGGGCAGCTCCCAGAAGGTCTGAAGCGCGGGTGGGCCCGCCGCACACATACAACACACACACGCACGCCTGTTCGACAGGTGTTGCGTTGCGAGCACTTCGGCCACTAGAGATCCTGCCGGGCTTAGCGCACAATTGGCGTAATTAATTTGATTTAATAAGCGTTTCCATCTTTTATTACAAGACGACGGGTAATTTGCACTTAAGGCCACCGGAAGCAGCAGTCACACGGTGTCTGGCACTGTCGCGTACGACGCTCACGATCCCACCGAAATCTCTAGACGCACTAAAACGACGGAAGCAGCGACCTCCTCGAGCTCCACGCCACGACCAACTCGCCAGAAGACGAACCGACGAGCCGCACTTGCCGCCCGGAGCGCCCCCCGCCGGTGATAAAGACAGAGATAAGAAGGAGCTGCGTGGGATTGGCTGGCGGCGCGATTTGCAGCGCCGAGCCTAGCGCCGTCATGGCTGCACATCGGCCGTGCAGGGGGAGGGCTCCCGGCTGACGGCTCCGATGCTTGTCGGCCGTTACAGCACGGGGCAACAAGTCGAGGAGGCTCGCGATTTTTTCAATTAATTTGAAGAATTCAGGCCTTCGCAGGATCGCAGATTAAAAATTCCTGGCCGGCAAAGAAGTCGCCCTGAGTCGCAGTCCTCGAGTGTAAACAAGCGCTGGGCCCGCCCCTCCCTCGGAGCTGGCAAATATGGCAACAGCCTGGGCGGTGCCTCCGCGGGGCTCGTCAGAGGCTGCGCCCTGTGGGCCCCTCGGCGGTGCGCGGAAGGCACTCTCACTTCCATTGGTCGCCGGCATGCGCGACGCGTCGCTGGAAGAGCTTTGGTGGCCGCTCCGGCGGGCAGGTGCACCGCTGGAGGCTCCGCTGCACGCCTGGGCCTACCTGGTCCTACTTGAGACTCCTGGGCCCCGCCACAGCCACTCGCCCCCGGCCTGGAATGCAGCGGCGGCATATTGAAATTCGCCGAGGATGAAGCACCAAATAAAGAGCTGATTAAATTATCCCTTTTCCTCCTGGAAGGAGCCAAGTTCATTCTGCACGTCACTTTTTCGTTACTTTTCCGACGACTTGTGGGATGCGCTTGACGCGCCCCCTTGCTCCTTCGCCACTTTTCCAGTTTTAATAATGCGCCCCTTCCTCCATTCATTTCGAGACCCGTTTTATCCCTTTGGGGTAATATGAAATTTTTTCATGGGAATTGTTATTACAAAAATTCACTTGTGCCCTCTTCAGGATTTTGTATCCAGAAATTCCGCGGTTCCCTGCCCGAGTGGCATGCGATTCGGCCCCTAGAAACGCTTTTAGTCCTTCAGCTCCAGCCGCAGGACGGTGCGGGCTTCGGGACAGCGTCCAGGAGCTTTTGGCCGGGCCCCCGCACCCTCCCCGCGCTTATTCGTTCGTTAATGCGTTTTTAATTTGATTTGAACTGACGAGGACGAGGAGTTTTAGCCCAGTTTTCTGGGAATTGGTCATCAGCTGGACAAGAGCTCGTTCGCCAATCTGCTCCTCATCCCTCATCCGGGAAATGTTTCAATTAAACATTTTCTAGTGGGGGAGTTTTGGCCCAGTTCACATTCATATAAGTAGGTATTGCTCCAAATTTTTTAGTTTATGTAGTATAATGTACCTTGTTACTTCACTTCCCATTAATGCACATTACAACTATGTAATTGAACTCGAAGTTAAACTTGCAAAAACATCATGTAAATTTAAACAATTATAAATCGGTATAGGTAACTGCTGTCAAATACGTTGATGTAACCGAAATAACATTTACGGAAACATTTTAAACAAGTTTCGCATTTTTCTCGGATTAATTATCAAAATTCTTTTAAGGGTACATGTTTGTGAAATAAACATTTTTTGTTAATTTAAATGTTAATTAATCCACAATCGGGAAGAGAAGTTCTCTGCAACAAAATATATATAGTTATATGTATGTATGTAAAATAAAAATTCTAAATTTTTAACGCATTTTTTCAACAGTTTCAGGTCTCGTAAAAGTACAAAAGTCTTGCACTATATTTTCTTGTTTTACATTGTTGTTAAGTTTCCAAATTTTTGCACTTGCATACCCAATTTGCAATAATGCATAGATATACATACAATACTATTTGCAATAAAGTATGATTAGCATAAGTCCCACGGCATAACATTAATCGTTTTCTACGTAATAAATACTATAAGTTTCTATTAAAACCGATATTATCAAAGTTAGTGCCTGAAGCTTTGACAATATGTAATATCTCAATGAATTTGAGTTTGGATTGGAAATAAATTTTTATTGTCACGTTAACACTAGGAATGTTAATGGCATATTTCAGTGAAATTGATGTTATGCAATGGGAGCTAATAATAAATAATATATATCCTAATTTTTGAATTTTCAAGTTATTTATCCTTTGGTAGGGTAAAATAATTATAACTACAACAAAATGTACGAAATAGCTACAGCAGCAAAGTGAGATTCTAAATCACATTGCAATTTTACTTTTATCATTATTTCAAATTTCCTTAAAAAATAAGCGGTTATTATATGTGTATAATAATTATACATATTAATTTCACTTTAAACAAAAAATGTTGTTCTTCCTTCTGCATCAAAATTATTATTTTAGCAAATGGAGCAAAACTTCGCAATAAAAATACCATTAAAAATTCAAGTTGCCTTTCGACTGATTGTGGGTGGTACGTCAAGGACTTCATCTGCAAGACCGTAATTCTTCTTACTCGAAGAAGGAAGAGTTCTCTGTTTATCGATTTAACTATCTTCTTCCCAAGGTACCATGATCGTTCATATTAATTTCTATTATTCAGAGATAAAAACCATTTAATCACTCTTCACACAATAATTCAATGCATATACATATGTACATATATGTATCATACATTCACATGTCCTTTGGAAGTGTGACTGCAAACAATTTTTTAATCCAACTTATGGGTGATCCACGGTAATAACAACACATCAGTTGAAATTAAATTTGCCATAATTCCAAAATCGTTCAAAAATTTTGTAAAATAGTTTAATTTTGTAATGTGGTTTTTCTAAATCAATCACTAACAATGCTGCACACTGATAACTATATTTTATTCTATAAATTAACAATAATAATCTAATGTTTATTTATTTGCGCTTAATACAAGCTACATACAGGAAAGAATTTTAAAAAAAATGTTTTGAAAATATTTAATATTTTTAATTGCTCTTTTGTTTACAGAAAAGATAAGTTAATACATATACTATATTTAATTTATTGAATTTTGAATAAGTATGTTTCGTGTCTTAACTAAAATAAAAGAAAGAAATTGTCAAAAAATAATGCGCATTTAATTTTTTGATTATAATTTAAAAAAAATATATACCATCAGCTTTTGTAGGTAACAAAACTAGATACATATGTATTATTGAACTTATAAAAATTAAATATTATAGTAAATAACTTTTAACTTGCTACACGGAATTGAACTTTTCTTAAATACTCTTTTATTTAACAAACTAATAATAAATATATCGATGCGCAAATACACCGGCCTTTTACATATATTTAGTACATTAGCCGTAATTAAGATAAGTAGGCTTTTAATAAGCTAGAATAAATTAATTAGTGTGAATTAGTGGAGTGCATGATTTTCAGCTCATAAATAAGTTTTGGCCTCTTTGTATCAACATTCGCTCAAGATGGTCAAGTACTGTACAGCGAAGTGAACTTATTGTTAATGAAAACATAAAACACTAATGGAATAAAGAAAAAATCGTCAGCTACGAAGCAAAGCTTTTAAGGCCAGTAACAACTGCTTGGGAGAGATATTAAACATAAAATACGCGAGATCGAAAAGGTTTCCAAAAAGGTAAAACACGTATCGATAGTAAAGGCAATAAATCGAAAAAGAATTTTATCGTTATCGCTCGAAAGTCATTTATTCCAAAGACTATTATCCCAAAAACGTTTCGTAGACGTGATTTTATAATGCTGCCATCCCGTGCGCCAGCTCCTTCGTCCTTTGTTCAAGTCGAAGTGTGTTTGCGCGCCATTTTCGAGTCCGACGAACGAATCGATTTTAATGCACCAATATAAATTCAATGTCTTGCCTGGAAGTCCCAAGTCTAAGTTCCAACATAAAAATAAAGTAAGCACCCCAAAAACACCCTAAATATCCATTTATGGGGCGGATCGCATGCAATCCCGCGACCAGAGGAGGATCTCAATTTATCCGCCGAGCACCGAATTAGAGTTTTAGCGAACGGCTAAACGCGACAGAATCCCGCGCATTTGAATACCAAAGCAGCCCTCATCGAAGTTGAACGAGATTAAAAGCTCAGTAAGTGAAAACTCATTCACATATATCCCATGAGGCCGCCATAAATCACTTTCTTAAATTCGACAGCGCAACGGGCGTAAGACAGCGGAAAAGTTAAAGCCTTAGCGCGTCACACGAAAGTCCTTAGAGCTAGCGATGATGGCGTTCTTCCCGTCGCAGCATCCTCCGTGGAGCTCCAGCACATGGGGAGCAGCTCCGCACCGCCCCCGCCTGGGCTCTTGTCGTCAGGACGATTGACTCAATATCACAAATCCTTTATGGAAAATAAACTGCGCGAAATCTCTCCATAAATCAACTGTGCGAGATTTCTCGGATGCTCTGGACTCGGAAGGATACCCACGATTCGGCGCCATTAGACGTGGACCTTTAAGTGCACGTCTTCGCGGGATTTGGACGGCTTTGTCCCAACCAATTGAGACGTTCTCTTATTTTTTATGGGCGAAAACTTGCATTGGGCCAGATTTACGAAGTGAACGTTATAAAGCCATCTGGATTTGTACCAACAAGAAAAATCTTTCATTGGGGCTAACAAAAAACTTTTCTGTCAAGGTATTGGGTTAAGGACTAAGCAGTGAAGGTTCAGAGATATCTAATATTTACAAATATTTATAAATCATAAAATAATTGAATATAGCTCATATTTAATATATGTATGTATAATATATTAAACCAAACGGCAAAACTAGTTAAACAAAAACAAGTGGAAGAAATAGTTTTAAGAGGAAGAGAAAGAAGAATTTCTTAGAATTAAAAAAAATAGATTTTTATAATATTAAGATTCTTAAAAGATTTTGCTTCTCAAATCTTTATAAAGCATAATAGCTTTTTGTTTCTGCAACGATACAACAATGTCTAAACAGATATTTATTTCCCAAACTAAAATGTTTTAACTGGGTGAGCACTATTAGAAAAAAAAAGATTAAAAGATGTTATTAAAAGTTTTGAAATATTTACATAATATTTTACATATAGGGACGAATGCCTAAAACAGCATATCTAATTTTTATTTTTTGGCCAGCCACAAAATTGTTATTTCGAATCAAAAGATAACAGACTACTGTAGACTCTCAGTGGTGGGAACAATTTTAGTTTTAGTAGTCAATTTTTCGTCTAATTTATATATTATGTAGCTTGTGTTAAGCGAAATAAATAAATAAAAATAAACATTGGTCCAATAAAAAATTTGACAATGTTACCCTAATTACTTTATAGGGTATATTTGTTCAAAATATGTAGGGTTTTATTTTTAATATATATATTTTGTTTATACAGGAAGGTGCTTTTGTTATTTATAAGGTTTTTTTACTATTTATTCTTACTTATTTAGGATATTCTCTCGAACAAGTGAACACCTTTGAATTTTTGGTGTTCATTTTATCGAGAGTCTACTGTACCTACTTCAAAATTTTAGTTAACTCGATTTTGAAGTGTGATTTAGACTATAGAGGTTATAGTCTGGAATAGAATTTCACAAATTTGCTATAAGCAAAATAGAGATAGTGTTACTAAGTAACCATATTTTGTGTTGAAAACATTAAAATAAAAGTCAAATTTTTTCGTAGATTTAATTAACTACATTATTAACTTTTACTCTAGGCTCTCTGACTTTATGGATTACATAAGCCTATGAATGTCCGAAAATATACACGTTTTTTAAAAGATGCTTTTACGAGAGAACGAATTATTTTTATTTATATCAAGTAACTATAGTATATATACTTTTAATTTCTGTTCATAACTAAAGTATCATATGTATTAGGTAATTCAGTGGATCTTAGCATATTCTGAGTACTACGCGAAACACTGGTCTTTAATACTAAATAATTATAAAACTTGAATCACTAAGTTGAAAATTCATAATTAAATTTGGATGGTTACAGCTTTGAGGTAGAAGCGTTTAAAAATTTACTGATTTCGAATTGGAAAATCGTTTAATAGAATTTTATCGTTTAATTATCGTGTTTTAGAGTATGTCGCACCTTACAGAGTATTGAATTATTTAGTGTAAATTTAAAATAGTAATTAAGCATTTGTTCGTTCAAAATGATGGTATCAGTATTCTTATGATTTTATTCATAATTACTGAATAAAACAATTACTCAAATAAAGTGTGCAATGAAAGAGAATTATAAAATTTTATTTTATATTGAAGAAAACTACATGTGTATAGCAATAATATCCTTGACTATAGTCAACATCAAGTTACTCAATTTTCGTGGAATGTCACAGGTAATTCTTTCATTCCATTAAACTAAAAAAGTGTATTACAAATACCATCATCCACAATACCTTTAGTAATTATCACGTTTACTCTTTTAGTCCGCCTAAATAAATCATAATTTTTTCATGAAACAATTAATCCAAATTCAAACATGTACGTACATATATTGTACCTATGGTGGTATATTCATATTATTTTACTCAACTTTTGTTTATTAAAGGTAATGACAAAAATATTTGGAAATCTCGTAGCTACACGCATATAGGGAAGGTTGTAGCTGACAAAGCCATTCCATATCTGAAGCGAACCAATTTAATGTAATATAAATACAAAACGCCATAAAAGGTAACATCAAACAATTTAATAACTTGAAAATTGACAACGCGTGCCGGGATGAATTCCCGGGACGGAGCCCTTAGGGTCCTTCACGGATGGTTTACGTTCTTTCCCCTGGCGCACAAACAGCGGGGCTGAGACGGCCAGGGGGGGCACGTGCAGAGAGAAGTAATTTTGAGCATATTCACATGAGGCCCTTAAGCGCCCGTTTGATTTGCTCCCGTTGCGTAGTTACGGGCCGATATTGCTGCAAAGATTGCCACAGGATTTTAATAAACCTGCAGCAATAAGTCCAGGTGAACAGCGTTCAATGTGCAATCGAACCTGGAATGGAACTCACTTAGGCCGGTCGTGTCCTGCAGCCGCCCTCCGACCGCACGCCCGATGGCCCCCCGCAGGACGAGTCCTTGCGGTTGGTCAGCCGAAGGGCTGGGATTTACCTCCGTAATTTTTACTGCACGAAACGACTGTCCCTTAAAAGGTGAATGTCTGCACTTTTGGAAATCTCCAATTACAGGGAGGACACTTTTGTGGCCCGGACTCGTTTCTGGAGGCCGCTGATTTTGATGGTGTCGGCCTAACAGCCGACAATAATCATAACCTTAATGGGAATGGGATATAGGCATCATTTTTGGTCCTTAACTGCCCAGGGATAAAGAATCAAATGAGGGGGAATTGCAAAATCAAAACACAGGCGCTACGGTTAGGGGACAATGCCTGTAATATCCCAATGTGATTTATTGCTATTCTTCGTAACAGAAGTATCTTTGTACTTTTCCGCTTGTTATATACCTTCTTTTGTTATTATGGAGCTATGCTTAAACTGGTAATTTTCCACTAAGAACTTCTTATAGCACACAAAGTGTTTTTCCGCAGATAAGCGTTCTCATACGCAACAGGCATTCTATTTTGACAAAAATCGTGACATTAAAACCAGGAGTGACCAATGATTAACACAAACATTCCACCCGGGACCGAAGTTTTGAATGTGAACCGTGAAAGTGAGATGTTCAAATTTTTTGGATATTTACTTTTGCACTTTGCCTTATTTGGAAAAATTATTAGAATGCGTTTGTTGGAAAAGACACATACCTCCTTGAGTTGCGTCATTTGCAAAGGGATGACTTACGATTAATGTTTAAATCCGTTGTTAAGAAAATAAAACCAAGAAAATAAAAATTTCAAAATTCTCAAGTTTTTTCTGTTGTGAATCTTACTACTCCTCCGTGAGAGTTTCCTCAAAGCTAAAAAATAAATCTGATTCTTATCTATATTAAATCCACCTAAGAGTTATTTAGTAAAAGCATTTAATTCGGCTCTATTCATTGATAAAATTTTAAATGATATTACTACTATAAATAAATAAGATATAGAGCTTAAAAATAGCATTAGAATGTAGGAAAGAGGTTCAAGAAGCTAAAAAAAATAAAAAAAAATAAATAGAAAAAGAACATTTAGCAGAAACAAGGATTTTTCATCTCGTACGCTGAATTACTACTAGTATACTGTGTTCCAAACTCGAATGGGTTGGAAAAGGTAAGATATACCCTCGTACTCTATACAATCCTATACCATGCATCGTGTGCTACTCTTTTTAGCAGAACTCAACAATTTCAATGATTGCTAATAATATAATATGTTATGCCAAAGCATTAGCTACGAAGCTACACATCATATAAACAATAAATATTATAAAGCGATATGGCGATAAGCGGTCAAATTTGTGCAAAAGCAAGGCAAATCGTACGCAATCATTGTGACAACCTCCAGCTTAGTTTGCACCTCAACTCAAGAAAGGGGTAAATTAGAGAGGCCTTGATTTGTTAACATATTTTTGCATAATATCATAAACATTATTGATAGTTTGCCTGACACCCGTCAAGAACAGCTAAAATGTCCTGATTATTTTACGTAAAGTGTGCCACTACCAACAACTTTGGGTTTTTTAAATGCCCAATTGGTATGAGGTTTTGCCTGCCTTGTATTGCTTTAATTTTAATAATTGATTTAACGTTAACTACAAATTAAAAGTTAGTTAGAAATGTTGTTGAAAGCTGTTTCTTTGTAAATTGCCTAATTCTCTTTAAATTAGTAAAAATTTTTGAGAACTTTACAAGAAAACTGTTTGTTTCATAAGATGTTTAATTTCTGAAAATTGAAAAATTAATTAATTAAAACGTCATGGAGATCAGAAGATGTCTATTTAAAACTTCATCATTGCAAGAAGAAAACTTTACAAAGCCAATTATCCCGTTTGAATAGGACTAAAATTATAGCAATTTTGTCTATGTTTTATGCAATTGTTGCTATAAACTATCGCTGTCCTGACGTCAACTATTGTTATGGGAAAAGCACTATAAACTATAGGCTATTACACAATATTTTCTTTGGGTCAGAAAAGTTTTCGTAAATTAATTACTTGCTCGTACGAAAACTTTTGTGTTGTACGAAAACTTTTTTGATTGATTCTTATTAATTTTCTTATTTGAAATAAAATGAAATATTATAGTACTTTAGTAAATGTTGCCTTGTATTAAAGATTAGTGCTTTCCCTTTTAAATATTCTTCAATTCTTTCAGACTAACCGAGAACTTCTAACAGCATTAAATGTTCGAAAACTTTTCTGACCCATTGTGCGTATGGTTTGTATATATTTTGAAATTGTTGCAATAAAACTACGAAAATTCTAGGAAATTCTGAAATATATATATCATTAAAAATCTCTTAAAGTTAAGTTCAAAATTAAAATTAGAAATAGACCACAAGAACCTACATACATACCTAAATAGCGACTAGGTAAATAAATAAAAGTAGTTTTTGGTATAACTAAAATACCAGGAAAGCTTCTAAGTTCCATTTGAGTAACTGAAAAACGAAATTTAATAAAATAATTGATCGTTTAAATACCTGAATAGAAAGGCTAATTTTTGCAAGAGGAATTTAAAACGAATTAAGGGATTTCCTGTAATAGGACTTTAAGTTTGTTATTACTAAATAAATTCCATAGCTATAATCTTTCGTAGTATGCTTGGAAGTGTTTACTTATACATAAAAAAATGAATACTGAATTTAATTATCTTTTTACGTGTGAACGACTTAAATTTATAATTAATTTATATTTTTCTTATTACTTTGTCAATAAAATGTAGATCTATAGGTACCTTGAGAGATGTTCATTGTGTTTTTCAAAAGAAATTACTTGTTCTTAGAAAATTGTGTATTACAAATTTATATAGCAAAAACGGCCATCCTTAAAACTGCATATTTCTGAAGATTGGGTGCTAATTGCTAAGGGGATGTAAAAATATCGTCACGGCGACAGGGATGTCAGCGGATTAATTAGTCCTCTAACTCTAAACAATAGCGCGGGGCTGGGCGGGCGATAGGCGTATGGAAATAATCAATCTATGAGCGATGCTTTCAAAGTTACTGGGAGTTTACGTCATTGCGCTGAATGATAGATTACTTGCGAGTGCAATCAGTCAAAATTTTTGACATCTACCAGAGAGTTGACTTATTCCTAATTGAAAGGATAATTAGAGGACATCTTCTCGCCGCGAAATAAAATTCAAAAATCCTTCTAGTGGGCGTAGGGACTCGAGGTCGCGGTCCGCCCGAATCGGATCCGTGACGATTTCAAGACTACGAATCGAGAGAAACTTTTCCAAAGCACTTTTCCCATGATAGCCTCACCGACCGTTCAGATATCCTTCCTGAAAATGTTCCGATGTGGAAAACCTGAGGTAATTTGTCTTTTCGCTTTTCTCCTACTTTTAGTGCACTTTCGTGTAACACATTAGTCTTGGTTAGAGGAACATCTGTCCCGGATTTGCGATTCTGGATCTAGATTCCGGGCCATCCTGGTAGGGTGGTCGTTACAATAGTCAACAGAGCCGACTGCGACTGAAGGATGTTCGGTTGTACGCTTCCTTGGATCATGTCACCATTAAAAGTTTGACACCGTCGAACCAAGGTAAATTTTGAAAAATCGAAACATCCCACAAACTCAAGGTTTATCCTGAGGGCATTGTCATCCGCTTGCTTTCAGGACGTGATATTTATAAAAGTTTATCTACTGGTAAGGTATGTCGGTAGCTATGCATTTTTATATAACTTCTATAGCATCTGTGCATATATATGAATTTATACCGTATACTACACGTGTTTGTCAGAGGTCGAGGATTATACATCACAGGTAAAAACTTTTACGTTCCGACAATGTTCACTTTGCAGACTTTTTAGAACATTTTATACAAATTTTGATTTAATTAATACAAAATTTATAAATTGTTGATTAGACATTGCTACGAAATCAGCATAGAATATATACGAAAATCCACATGTCTTTTCTTCGAATGATTTTTATATAGCGTTTCATTTTAATAAATCGAGGATATCTTTGCCTTGATAAAGTTCTTGTTGTAGTATTTTAAATTCCTACGTATTAGCCCGAATTTAACATTTCATATAGAGTAGCCCAGAAACGTCTATAAATGTTGGTTTCCTTTTCTTAAACGTATACTATAGTCCTGTGTAATTATTATATGCATTAAGAAAAATGCGTAGTTTAAATAATCTTCGACAAATGAATATATCTTTTGATTCAAGATGTTATCGATTTATTTGAATCTAACAAATCATACCGATGAGAAAAATATATTGATATTTGTATGTATGATCCTATAATTTGAACAAATTGCTAGTCGATTGTACGTCGTCTCCTGATCAACGTTTGTTCAATGACCCTCCTACAATAGTACACATCTAAGGGGGTACTCTGGTCTAGAGGGCCAAATTTGAAGGTATTTTGGATTTTTGTTTAAAAAAAAAATATATTTTTACAATCGGGTTTTTTCCCAATATTTACATATTTATAAAATAACAAAAAAAATAAAAACAAATTTAAACAAAAATGTGGACAATTTGCAAAATTACAGGGTGGTGAAGTCAGGCGTTGAAATGAAACCGTGCGTTCTGGTTGACACGATTTTGAGTCTTCTAATTATAAAACAATATATGTATATATAAAAATCGATTTTTTCGAAGTTCTGGACCAGAATACCCCTTAACATAAACGAAATGTTTTTACTTTAAACTACAATTTTTTTTCCAGTGTGGTACGATAATATTGTAATCTAGTTCATTTCAGTGTGATATATTTTTATTTAAAATTTAAGTTTATATTCATATTGTTGACGATAATCTAGTATGAATAAATATATTTTGATTTTTCTTAAATGCTGCGAAAATAAAAGTACATGAATTTGAATAATTGTATTGCTAAAGTTGCTTAGGTTTTGCACAACACTGTATATATGTATGTATGTATATAATGCCATATAATACTCATTAGAAAAATTAATATGTGAGAAATAAAGAAATTACTTTTTTATTTACTCAAACCTGGTATCACAAAAAACCCCTTTTTTAAATTTGCATGAAAGTATCCTAAATGATGTATTAACTAAACTTATTAAAAACCGTTGAATTTGTGTGGTGCAATTTTTGAAATTGTCATGATATATGTATGTACATACATATTTAGTTAACTAACCAATCAATCGGAAACTTCAGTGATTATGCGAAACCGCGATCACAAAATTTTGGAATCTTTCTTTAAAACAAATTAAAAAATACTTCAAAGCTATCGTAAATTATACACGAAGTTTTTAGCAGTTCATTTAAGAAATTATGAGATAATTGCTCAACTAGCTTTTATAGCTTTAAGCTACCCCTGTCGCTACCAAAGCTCAATTCGGGTCCCTACTAAATAAAACTTTTGATTATCCGTTAGAAGTCGATGTGCTGTTCTAAAATGTGGATTGAGTACCAACTAATAAAAGTAACCACCAAAATATTTTGAAAGTTTATATAACTGATTCATTCTGTGGACTACGAGATGTCGCCAGAAGGTGATTTTAACCAAAACTTTGAAATCAGGGAATGGAAACATTTTGCAATAATTCAATTCAATCAAATTCGTATTTTGACTAACTACAGACAATTGGTTTAGAATAACTTACGTATTGCAAGTTTACTATACATACCACACATTATACTTAATATTTAATTATAATTTTTCGCTAACTCGGTTTTCGAAATACATATTTACTTATGTTTTTTCATAAAGTTTTTGGTTGGTAATCTTTTTATTAGATGCTGAGATTTTTAAATAGCAATTATAATTTGTTCTATAATATTAATGATAATTATTATATTTTTATGTTTAAAATTAATAATTTTGAATGCCAATGTGTATCAGTTTTGTAAAATATTGCGTTCTTGTGTAATCTTTACATATGTATTTCTAAAAACCCTATGAAGTTGACCGCAGAAAGTAGATTTTATTTTAAATTAACAATTTGAAGCTGTTGTGGGTATAAATAATTAAACCTATGTATAATATTAAAATCTTCATTCGGTTTCCTAATAATTATTAAACCATTATGCTTCCTTTGCTCCTATCAAAATGGATATCATACAAAACTTCAGGAAAATCCATGAAAATGCCTCAAACTCAGTTTTTGCCTAGATCTAATGTAATAAATAATTAATACCTTAAGAGGTAACACCACTCTAGAGGCATAAAAAAAGCTATTACTTTGATAATTTATTTTGAGAAGATCGTAAAAGAAATCGGTTTGATTTTTTCAGGTACTATTAAAGGTACATAGAAGTGTGTAACTAAATTTGTTTGTTCATTTTTGGGTACACAATGGCGGCTGTAGAGCCATTCTTGCAGAACGCGTTTTTTTGCATACGCAAACGGGAGGATACGTACCTCGGGAACCATAGCATCTAGACGAAAAAGGACATTTTTTGTTAGAGTATACATCAAGAACTAGCGAAGTACATACGATTTTTTTTAAAATGATTTTTGCACCATTTTGAACAAAATTCGATTTTTCGTTGAACAAATGGACACTAAATCATCTGCAAAAAAAAAAGTTTTTGATCAACCAAAAAACGGATATATACTTCGCTACATAATCTGATTCTGAAGTTACAGTGATATTTTCAAAGCAATTCACCCAGTATTTTTTGAGCAGCGTATCCGCCCGATTTTAAAAAAGCGATTTCGAGAAAAACGCGTTTAAAGTTTTATAAGCGCTAAACGCGCACTCTGAGGCGCTTCCGGAAAATTTAAAATTGAACCACTAAACACTTTTTCTCGACTATGCATACAATTGCATATCATTTTTATGACCCTTAAGTATACTTTAAACGAGACAAAAATTTAGAAAATTTCAAAATCCTAGAGTGGTGTTACCCCTTAAGTACACTCGATTTTACTTTAAACTAAATTACTTTTTGAATTGTTCTCGTGGTTTTCCTATAGTGCAATTACAATTTATTAAGTTGTTGTTTCCTCCGTAGAATTGCTACAATGACGATGTCTATAGAAAATACTACTTTCAATGTACCATCGCAATTTCGTTAATTATTTCCTATAGCAAGAAAACGCTTTCCGCCCCGGGAATGCGGACGTGGAGGCGTTGCTAATGAATGACCCATAATTTGTCTACAAAACAATTTCGTCAGAGTTTAATTTCCTCACAGAATAACAACAGAAATTGTTTTCTATAAAATTCAATCTCCAGAAAGTTCGAAAGACAATTGGGGGTAAGCAGGAGGAGGTGCACGTGCAGTGTCCAGGAGAATGTCGGGCGAGCTTATTATCATAATTAGGAACAGTGCCAATCGCGAAGACAATTCGTAAGAAAATGAGGAAATTAACTTCCGATGTGGAAAATTTGATGGAAATTCGTACTGTTTCATAATTTCCATGATTTTTCGTATTTCGAATTTTATCAAATTAAGAAACTTTATAAATTAATGTAATTGCATTAGAACGTAATTCAAGGTGTAGTTAATGTTAATCTTAGTTTGCAGTGAATTACCGAAGGAAGTTTGGGGTTTTCAAAAATTTTTGGTAAAATCGTGTTATTGTGTTTCGTGCTTTTGTGTGGTTGGCGTCGTACTGTTCGATCGATCTAATTTCACAGATTTTCCATTATTTAGAACCATAAGCCACGCGCACTGCTCTTTTAAAGTCGCAAAAATCCTCTGCTTAGCATTGTTCCTCTACAGTCCTTTTCATTTGAAGAAAGGATTTCTTATGAAAGGCCAGAAGGACGTGAAAGACATCCAGGAGCCGCTACCGCTGTTAGTTAATCCTCTAAATCTGTTTGTTATATTGAGAAGAGCCTCTCGATGTGTGAAAAATCTGGGCTTACTTATTTATTGTCGTAGTCGGGGTAGTTCAAATTGTAAAAGAAGTTACTTCATATAATAGGTGCGAAGAAAGGATATTACATTTCAAAAAACTTGATCTGCGGAAGATTCAACGATGCATGTCGTACATTATGTGCGATACATGTACGTGCATATACCATAAGGAATTCTACTATCTTGCCATCAAAAGTACTAACAATATAAAAATTGTTAATTTTAACAAATGATCCTGCTATGTCAAGGGTTCAAAATAATTATTAATTCAACATAATTTAGTCTTCCCTAATCTGCCTTGTTCCTTCCCTTCCTCCATTTTCTCCCCTTTCTCCCCTTACTTTAAGTCTTTAGTCTTTAGTTTTTTGCTTGTTAATCTATGTTAGCTTGTATTAAGCGTTAAATAAATATGTAAACATATAAACGAATGTATGCATATGTATATAGGTAGGTACATAATCCATAATCCATCAAATGTTTAAAATCCATCTTATTCAGTAAATTAAATTGTACAAAATACCATACCTACGATGTTTTTTTTGTTTCCTATGACAAAGGGAAAAGAAACATTTTACATTCAATTTTTAACAGTCTTAGATAAAGAATTAAAATTTTAAAATAGAAAATATAACAAAATTAATCCCTTCCTCTTTTAATTATGAACTTCGCTTGGCTCAAAGTACATACAACGTTTCAAAATATGTATATATTTTCAGTAGTAGATAGTTTCATGATTTTCTACTGACTTCTTTGGAGTAAGGAAATGTTAAGTAGCATTATTTAGAAATTCCAAAATAAAATTTTTTACCACATATGTATGAAAATGATGAAAATAATTAAAGAATTAAATGTAAAATCCTCTCCATTTAATGTTTCTTTGTCATCTAAACAGATATATATGTATCTACATCTTCAATTTTAGATAGAAGTAATAATTTAAGTAAGACATAAATTAAACTATACAAAATAGTAAGATTGAGTTACATGACTTTTTATTTTAAATATTTAGAAATTAAAAAAATTACATGGATCTTTTCCTACCCCGATCAGAATAGAGTAGGAGAAATGGTTATTATGAAAAATGTTGTTGCAATCAAGCACAGTGTAATATATATTATATATTTCGGAATGTTGATGAAAAATTATTAAAAATATTATTGAAATGTTGCAGTCTCTTACATATCTTTACTGAAAATACGCTTTTGAGTCAATAATTAGAAAACCATAAACACTATTATTAACGAATCTAAACAGAGTGTTAATGTTTTTAGCTTAGTAAATAATTTAAACAATCTATTACTAAATAATGATAGAAAGGTCAGCTTCACCAAATTCGTTAAAATTTTTTAACTTTACTGTAATGAACATATAATAGTCTAAATACATACATTATATGTGTACGATATTATTTTCTGTAAATAGTGAAACCCAAATTGAACTACTTTTGTTTTTCTATTCCTAAAGTAAAAATCTACGTGGTACTTATTTTAGACTATTAAATAAAAACCATTGATCATAATATTTTGAAATGAAAAGCATAATTATTGTGAGACCCATTACCCAGAAACGTTTCACAGTTCGCTCGAAATTCAATTCCGCACTTAAACGAATGATTGGAAAAAAGGAATTTCTCTTGAGGATTATTAGATTGAATGAAATTGACGAAAATTCTTTGGACTTTTTGTCACAGTCACTTCTGACTACTACCCCTCGGGTCATATTCGTTTTGATAAGAAACCCCTCGCGACCCCCAATCGAAGCAGACACGTCCCGCCCCTCCGCATGCTGCGCGGGACAGTTCCTTGCAAATGTAACCAATTTGAGGCATTAAACCTGTAATTTGGTATTTCCTTTCCTGCAGCCGATTTAATAGAGGAGGCCCGCTGTGAAAATTATCAAGGGTCGTTTTGCTCGCATTCAAAATCATTACAGAGCCTCTCCGGCCGGGATGTTTTCGCTTTTCCTTCGGGGCGAACTTTGTTTGTTCTGTCATAATATCCTGGGCCCAGCAGCGTCCTGCGACTATGAGTGTGTTCGACATTTTCGAGTTATGCGAGCCCCGAAATGTCCCTGTTAAAGGA
Source organism: Tolmerus cingulatus (assembly GCA_959613345.1). NCBI lineage: Eukaryota > Metazoa > Arthropoda > Insecta > Diptera > Asilidae > Tolmerus > Tolmerus cingulatus. The sequence goes on along the minus strand of OY390708.1, from coordinate 17,728,200 downwards.
CCGCCATCGATGGGAGAGCTGATGGCTGTCCTGGGGTGTATGCAGTACCAAATTATAATTAGGCCAGGATTAACTTATTAAAATGTATGTACGAGTACATCAGTCATTTCACTAATATCCAATTTTCGATTTTAGGGTTCCAGCGAATTTCAGTTACCCAATTTCATTTTGTGTATCATAAGTTCTACTTTTCTTAATTAAAGACTATTTAAATACCTACGAATGGATAAGTATGTTACTAAAATATATGAATATTATATTAACCCATACTTAAAAACTTATCCCGGTAAATTTAATATGTTTAGTTATCCCCAAATATAATTTTAAAACTTTATTCTTTGCGTCATTGGTGCATCTTTGACTGAGTGTCTTTTTATTGCACTTCAACGAAAACCAAATTTAAATATCGGTTTCGAAATCTACGTCATTGAAATACCCATAGTATACTAAATTTTACTCAAATTCAATGTTCAAAATGAAATCATGCTCATTGTAGTGTTATAAATATCACATATGTATTTGCAATTTCAATAATGACGAAGAACTGGTCAACTAAGCTGAATACGCTCTTAAAATTACAGACCAACAAAATAGGTATTACAGAAATTTCGCTGCAAATTTTACGACTTTCCAGAGGATAAACATACATTTCATACAATTGTTGTGACAATATCCATATGGGGATTTAAAGCCCATAAATAAAGAGATTCACTGGTCTTCCCTGTAGGTATAGCTATGAAATATGGATTTTGATTTTAAACTATCAATCTTTTCAAAATCACACATTGAGGATACACAGTAGTAGCAGATAATATTGCCAAAATGGGAACACATACGTGAATGTGTTTATACTTGGAAGAACAATACCAAAGCCCATATGTCTCTGACAAAAATTCTTTGTTATTTACAATAACCAGAAACTCTCGAATCAATTTGCAAACCAATCAAGTTGTATTTTCGAAAATGCCGATGTCCATCCATGTTCCCTCATGCCCGAACAAATTGTCATTGTCATACTAAAATGGTACAACAAATCTCGCATCCTTCCTCGAGTACCAAAAACTTTATCTGCAAAGTCCCATGGGCGGTTTCAGCTCAAATTTCCATTTGGGGATTGTTGCAATCAGACCCAATCTTGGGACCTAATAGAATTGAGCGAAACATGCATCGGTCCAATTAAGACGATCAATGGACTCAACTGGAACGTAATTTCTCTGTGGCTAAGGATAAACCGAGCGACCATTGTGAGTGAATTGATCCTGTAATTGCTTATTAGACGACGGAGTCATCACCAGAACCTCCCACCTGATGGGAGACCAGCACATGGCTCTGGTCGAAGGGAACCGGTGAAGAAGTTGCAACTAAACAAAAGTTCAAAGAGAGTTCAATGGATGTTGTATCTGTGTATGTAAAAATATACAAGTGTTATAGGTAAAATATTTTCTGCGAAAATCAATTGTGTGTATTCAGTAAGCGTAATCAATCAAACAATTGTTTTAGTGGAATAAGTTTCTGGATTGTTATTGAATTATACTTTTAACCCTTTTATCATCCACCTTTTTATATTATACTATTATCCTTTGAAGGTACCTAGGTAGGTACATTCTTATACAGGGTAAACTATGGTATAACCTCAATGTTTTTATATATAAGAAGCTTTACAAATATCTTCAAATTTTTTAATAGATTTTTGAATTTCTAAAATGTTACTTATTTTAATCCTTTTCTAGTCTTAAATTACCGTGCCAGAACTGATTTCACAGAAAGCGCGAGAGGTTCTATTTAACACTTGGTAGAGGTGATTATCTTAAAATTATGTTTCTGAAACTTCAGAAGCAGCTGTACAACATACATACAAATTGAGCACTTTAAAAGTAACACACATAAACACAAATTTCAAATGTTATTTGCTGGTAACAATATTTACATCCTAAGATTATACATACATGCATGACGTGAACGATAACGTGAGCTCATGTTATTTGAAAACCTGTGACCGCAAAAAAAAATCTCCTACTGATTACTATGAGATTTCCGTAAATTTTAGGATTAAAAGAAAATCATCTTGGATACGTCTTTTTAAATATTCAAAACTACCTTAATCTTTTATGTACTGTATAGGTATTCTTAGAAAATTTTGATCTTTATGAGGCTGTTAATTTGCAATATCAAAATTGGGAACACTAACGATTCTAAATAAGAGAATAAGACAATTTAAGGAATTGTTAAAGTTTCATGCAATTTTTGTCAAATTGGAGAATTTTATTAAAATGTATTATAGAGACTGTTGCTAGCTAGCTTCTGCTTTGCTTTAAGCAGAAAAAAGCTTCGAAAGTTTCAAAAGCGTATGCTCTGCCTATGATGCTGAGATGTTATTTTGCTTGTAACTGCTTTCTGCTTGCAGTGTGCATAAGCTTATGTTATTTGCTTTTACAAATCTGTACTATAAAAGCAAATTTGGTATAATTCAATATCTATACCCTTATTCTAATGGCGCTGTCAGCATTGGTTTGATTTTAGGCGCTTCCCTGCAGACAGGACATTAAGGCTTGATCAGATAAGGAACGCTTGTTAAAGTGGTATTCGGACACAACCCGAATCGCAGGATGTGTTCCGAGCCGCGCCCGCCACCGCGCCGCGCGGTCCGGAAGATTTCCTTGAAATGTGTTCAGAGCAGCAGAAAATGGAAAAAGGGCGGTAACAATCACAATGGAACTCAAAAATGCAACCAACCGCATAATCCGACTTAAAGTATTGAGTGGTTTGTTATTGTTTGCGAGGACAAAGGCCCGTGAAAACATCTTTGGCAACAACATCCACTGTAAACAAGCGCCCCGATCCGGGTCGTGGGACAGGGCTGGCGGGCACAAAGGGCGCGTTCACACCTCAGGCAGCGTGATTAAGTACTTAAAGTCCAAATTATGGGTAATGGGCCGGCGACATGTGCGAGATGCGTCAATAAGGAGTATTGAATTGAAAGGAGCATTCTTCCCCGCGCAGAAAGCCGGTAAAAAGGGTGTGTTCAAGCAAGAAATTGATTCGCAGATCTTGTTATTGAAATGTAGGGGAAAAATTGCTGCAAATTGGGATTGGTTTATTTACTCCAGTTAGTGGGAAATTGCTCATTAACTACTTGCCCGCTAAATAAGGCACTTTCAATGGCAAGCTTCAAATTAACCTTTATTTAATCACTTTTTCAGACAAGTGCTTAAAGAACCATAATACTTTAGTATAATTCAACTCAATTCTCATAGACTGTAGTAGTATATATGTATGTACATGTATATGTATATGCACTGAATTCAATAAAATACACACCCTTATAATTATTTAGTGTTAGGGATCGTAAATTAAATTGTGATTCTGTATGCTTCAAATTGTCGTTTTAAAAAATCCCATCGAATTGCACGTCGTATTGAAGTACCTATATCAACTGTATCTACATATCATATGGTTGTGCAGCAATGAATGAGTTTTATCATTACTTTTGTTTCGAAAACTATAACGCTAATAATAACTACTGTAAAATATATAAATCTTTAACGAGCATTTAGAAGCAACTGAAATTATACATTAAATTTTCAATTTAAACATTTTATTCAGTATTTAAAATATAGTTTATAACTTACGTATCTAAACAAAAATTTTAAGCACTAGAACTACCAAGACCTGATAAATTGACGGGCACTCAATATCTTCCCTGACTCATTTGTAATTCTTAAAGTTATAGGTTAAAATTTATATCAACATTTATTTAGATTCATAATTACAACATATTTAGAAATAATTTTCACTTTATGATTATTAATCCAAATTTGAAATTACACTATATTAAAGACACAGAAATGAGTGAAATTACACGTTTGAGTGCGTAGTTCTAGTGTTAAAGTACAAACTAATTCCGTAACGATCCCCGATCAGACTTTTTAAATCAACTTCTCTTACATTTGACCAAATTTATTCTTTAATCTTCACTAAATTCTTCAAACAGTTTTTTAGAGCAAAGCTGAGAAAATTAAGTTAACACTATTTCTTTATGAATAATTTCAATTATTTTGCCTCATAAATAAGATAATTATTTAAATCATATATATGTATGTATAAATGTATTAATTATGTAGTATGTACATTTTCGTATTATATTAAAATCATTGGATTTTTATATAAAGAATTTATGTTTTGATGAAAAACGAGCATGTTATTTGAAACGAATAAAATAAGTTCACATAATGCGCGTGTTCCTTAGCTGATGAATTTCAAAATTTTCCTTAAATTAAAGTAAGTACAAATGACAACAATAATAATTATCAAATTCAGCAAGAATAATAAATTCAGAAAAATACGCATTTTATATTGTTTTACATAATAGTGAAGTATCATTCACTCTTCAAATTCAATTTGGTTTAGATTCACCGCATCGGTGTTTGTCGTTAATATATTTTCGAGAGTCCTTCGAAGTATTCAAGTTTTCAACTCAATGCATTATACAAAGCCACGGCTATATAAAGTGTTAATTTTCAAACTGACTGACTATCAGTCTGCTTTTATTTGATAATCTTAAAAAATATAGTATAGGAACGCATAAATACATATATATTATTATAAATACAGATATAAGTAGGTATATGCATAATTAAAACGCTAGAACATATTTGCGCAAAAGAAGAAATGAATTGAAGAATATGCTATTTTCTTGGATAGTTATGTAATTAAATTAACGACCTAAAAGAAGTACTTTGTTTTGTTCAAAAAAAGCTCACTAACGTCTCTTCGATTTTATCACATTAAATGAAAATTATGTTATTTCGTTTTTCATAAACTACTACTTGTCCTTAGAAGGTCTAAATTAGATTAATAATAATTATATATAGTGCAATTTAGCCGTACCTATACTGTTTTAAAAATATGGAAACATATTTGTTATTGATTTGGGGTAACAATTGGCTATTTGTTTTATTATTTATTCCATTTAATACAAGGTACAATGAGCGGGTCATATTTATGTTTCTAAAAAAAAACATAACAAATAAGAACATTTGCAAATCACGCGTGCCACGCTGCGATCATTTTGAAACTGGAGGATTGATCAATGCCCACCGCTGTTTCTTAGTTGACGAGTAATGCGAGGACAAAAACGAGGTTTCCCGCTGGCATCAGCATGGTTTTCAGCATCTGTCTAATTTTCTGTAAATAATTACGGGTTGTCGTTTGATGGCATAATTTGATACAAAGCATCAAGCACCCATCGATGCGTTAAATAGCGTCGATCTGCGGGTCTGTGTGCGTGCACACCACCACCACGCCGCCGCAGCGGGCATCCAGGAACTGGAGCTGAAACACTCGTTACCCAGGTCTAATTAGATTCCGAGATTTCGCGTTTGTTTCACCCACGTCTCGGTGATTTTTAACGTTTTGCTCGAACGGTCGCAGTGCGGCCCTTCGACCGAATTCGAAATTTTCGCTGCCCGGGGCGGTTTCCTCTGTTCCGATTAATCTTTGTCATGCAGTGCCCCTAAATTTCAGGTCGACCCGGGAAGGGTGTTTAAGGGACAAAAATTGCGAATTTATTATATTACGAGTTGTAAGTAATTAAATTTTCGTTCCCCACGTATTCCAGTTTTAAATCGATTTTCTAGCCCAGAGAGTGGTCGCCGAGATTTTTACAAAGGTTAATGGAAAGTTTGTAAAAATAATTATCGGTCGACTGGAGATTTGCAGGGATGAAGGGTAGCTCCGCGCCCATCAAGCCCTTGTCCTTGATTAAGTTTAGTTATTCGCCCGGCAAATGTCCAAGAAAAGGACTGTTGCATTTTCCTCCAGGTTGAGCTCCGAAAGCGGCTGTTTCAGGAGACCATTTTATATTCACTCGAGTGCAAAATTGAATTGGGTCGAGCTTATTGAAAAACTCTGTTAAGTGGATTTCACCTGAAGTGATCAATAAAAAGTTTTTCCTGCCAACAACAAAGCGGGAGCACTCCCATCAAGTCAAGTGGATACGCCTCGTGCGGAGTAGGCGCCGGGCGGGCGGGCGGCGGGCGGTGGGCGGCCGCGCTGCCATCTCAAAGACCTTTAGAAGCATCGCACTGTATTTTTATGGAAAATAAATTGGTAAACAATGTCGGGTAATACTTTTAAATTTTCGCAACATTAAATGACTTTTAAATTGAATTTTTCTTCGTCGGGAATACTCTACTCTGTTAATAATTTTATTATAAGCAGAAAAAAAGAGCGTATCAAGGCGTGCACATCATGTTTGCGCAAAAGGGTCTGTAATCTATTTAGTACGAAATCGCTTTAAAATAAAAATTATTTCCTTCTTCCGTAAATCACAGCATCGTGCATTTAAATGGAATCACTTACAGTGATCAATATGCATTGCTCTTAAAACTGCTAAAATTAACAAGAAACGAAATTTACCAAAAGTGCACAAAGAAAAAGTGCATTATGACAATTTTTTATCATTATGAACACATACATATAAATGAATATCGGGATATCATTAATGCAAAGTGTAACCCTTTTGGTTTTGCTAGAGATGTATTTCTTTATTATTTTTTACAACTAGTGTGAAATTGGTTCTCATCATAACTCTACCATTTTTTTGAAAAAATAGGATTAACATTAAAACAAGTCGTCCTTTGAGCAATATTTGAACATTGGTAAAAGCCTTATACAAATTGAAATGACCATGAAAGCCTAAACATAAAAATAACTATTAAAAACTTTAAGGACCTTAAATTTAGAAAAAAACTAAAGTTTTACATACATAGATATTCAAGTTTTTGACGAAAATATAAAGTAGATTAAGAAACCTTTTTCAAGGTCCCAGTAAATTTCTTCTAAAAGAAAAACTACATGTTCTTCAAAATCTCAACAACTCCTTGTTTTGAAGTCATCTATATAAAGTTACAATAAAATTGTTCCTTTATTTAATATAAATATAATTGTTATGACGGTATTTTCTTTTGCAATAACTATAAAATTACTAGGACTGTAATAAACATTTACTTTGAATCAAACTATATGAATTACATGGACGTTATATAGTATATGTAATTACCTATTTTGTTGATTTTTTCTAATCATTCTAAATTGTTATTATAAAATCGTTTTTTTGTTTTTGTAGGAAGGAGCTGTTATGGCATGCTTGCCTTTGAACTACTCAAAGTCATGTTTGTAAATGTTAATTTCCAGCGATGAAAAAGAATGTTTGGATCACTTGTAAATTTTCAAATTATTGTCGGGGGTTGTTCATGATAAATTGCAGTCAAAACGAATTTCCTGTTTTTCTCGATACGATTGAAATAAAGAATCTTATGACTAAATATGAATTAAATTTAAGTATTCAAAACCGATATTTTTTTTCAAAACCAATGTCTTATCAAGGAGCTCTCGTATATTTTTATTGCACTTAAGCTTCTCTGAGGAGTTGCAAAATAAATTCAGTGATAAATGCTACTGAATTTCCGCGAGTCTGAAATTTGTTTACTTTGTCGTAATTGAGTTACAACCGCACGTATAAATCAACAGACGTATGTGCACAGGGCCTCATTAACTGAAATTTCTCGGGGAGCGTAAGCCACAAGCCACCCGTCCCGAGAAGCCATTCGGGGAGCTGTGGAGCAGCCCCTAGCCGCAGTGCTCCTGAAAACCGAAAATTCAGACCTACGGAGCTCAATAAACACATATTAATTCGTAATTAACTGGGATGGCGCCCGCACGCCCGACGTCAGAGCAGCCCTCTGCAGCTGAAGGGGTTTACTCGTGTTGTTATATTGAAATTCATCAATTAAGTTTCCTACAAACTATTATCTCGTTTAGAAAGCAGATTTTAATTAAATTTGCAAATCAAACCACATGCTGAGGGCGCATGTGTTTGTCTGCGCCAGGACGGGTAGAGTGCTCGCAAAATGGGATCTAAGTTAATGAAGATTTTGCAGTGGGAGTTCTTTGTGCAGCTGAGACGAGGAGGACTCGCGGAATGGGGCAAACCCCTTTATTCCATAGAGTGACGATGGCAAGCTCTTAATCATCAATTGTTAGGAGAAACACCTTTTGAGACCTGAACCCCGACAAATTATCAGAGGTCCTCTACCCACATCCTTCTGCACCCGAATTTAATTCCAATAAAGTAATTTCTCGTCATCCCCAACAACCGGATGACCGACGACGGTAAGGATGACCTTTTTAGTCGAATTTGTTCCGAAGCGTACAGAAAATAATTAAACCCTCTGCGGCCCACTCTGACCGGGTCCAGGAGGAGCTCCACGGAGTCTGGAGGACTTCTAACAAGTATATGACGATCGAATAAACCCAGTTATCCCTTTATTAAATATTCGGGTGCTGGTGCCCTCGATTGAATGGGGCTTTAATAAACTCGGAGCGGGTGCGCACCCCCGTCCACGCCTGCGAAGGGTTCGTACGAGGAAGACAAAATCATCGAGCAAACCCTCGCTGTGGGAACGTCCTGCATGAGCCCGCTGACTGGCGGGCAGCTCGACTTTCGGGGGAGCCGGGAACTCGGGAATGTCCCCAGCTCGAAAAGTTGTTTTGATAAAAACAAATCATCATCAAATTACGTTTCAATTTGGTCGCGCTGACGCCAGAGCGGGCTCTCCTCCTTTGCCCACCCCACCCACCCCCGCGATAAGTTCAGGCCCACTTTTGCGGGCGTTTCACCCACCAGCGTGAAATCCTCGTGCAGCATTAATGAGGCCCACTTAAGGGTTTTCGGAGGATTAAAAAGGTAAAAGTGCCGCTTACCCTTATAAGCGAATTTAGCCCAGGGGGCTGCGAGTGCGACCCAAGGGGGAGGAGGCAGGCCTTAGTACTGAACTGGGGGATTGTAGCAATTTAGGTTTTCTATTATTTTGCTAGACCGCCTACCCATTAACGTTCGAGGAAACACTCGGGATTTTTAGGGGAGGTTAAATAACAAGACCGTGACAGACGGGGTGGGTGTAACTATTTACAAATCGACGGGGAATATCGTAGAAATAATGCATAAATTTTTAACTTTGTTACTTTTCATTTCATTTTAAATCGAAGTGATTTTTATTGCCTGAGGGCTAGCTCTTAGAATGAAAAATATTAAAGCTAATCATTATTATGTACTTATATTTTTTTTTTCAAAATCAATTTTACACATTTTGATAACTAAATCATTAACCCTGTAGCTCCAGAATTTATATTTCGCCTGGTTAGAAAGGGTTAGAGTGAAATTAATAAGACTTGCGTATGACTATACATATAATTATGTGCTAATTTCATCTCAAGATCCAAATTCGTCCTATTGCAGAATAAGGCTTTATGATTACTTTTAAAATAATGGAGTTTTTGGAGCGGTAAGTTTTATAATTTTGTTTTTATTAAAATACGCCTTAAGATAAGAACTGTAAGCATGCCTTTCAACCATCGAACCATTTTCCAGAATACCACACTTAATGAACACACCGAATCCCTAATTCTGAGATTTCGACGTCTGTGAGCATAACCAAAGAGTAAAATTAAAAATTTTCGTTTGTTTGTTTTGTAAAAATGTACAATTAATGTGTCGTTATTAGGAATTTGCCAATTTTTAATTTATCTTGGGATAATTTTATTTCGTTATTATTAGAAATGCCAATCAAATATATGTACCACCCGTCCGAATTTGTGACAGCCCACTTTTGGTTTTTGGATATTTTTACTATATAAAGTAGGTGTGTGAGATAATTTTTCTAGGAACGAAACTGGGTCCGGGATAGACTATGATGAAATGTAATATACGTTTTGCTAAGAAAGAAAACTGTGTACAAAATTATTTCGGCAGCAAATATCTCAACATAGATACATAAGTATTAATTTCTTCAAAAACCCATAATTCTTCGTAATCATCATTTCTTTGTTTTACCATGAGATAACGAATGTTAATTAAGTGCAATCAAAAGTGCAGTGGATTCCCAATATTATATTTAACGTTTTTATAAGTAGAATTTATTGCCACCATTTTGTACAGCTTGTAATAATTTTAGTATTTTTACTTCTAACGAAATAGCCGCTAAAACTTAGTGGCTTCGGCTAATAGTAAAAAAGCGAAAATATCAACAGAAAACTTACATATTTATTATCTATTATATTAAATATTATGCACTTTTCGTTGAGTAAAAGATAATTCTGGTTCTGATGACAAATAAGATATTGAGTTGCTTACATTATAAGGGAACGATTTCCAAAAACTCCAATTTCAACTTTCTTGTGTGATGACCAAAACAAGATCAAAACCAAGACTATGATCGTCTTGATAGAGGTTTTAGTTCTTACAGACTCGAATTTTGTTTTAATCTTCATCAACAGACTTATAAAAATTATAAAATGTTTCGACTGAATTAGTAATTGAAGCGTAATCTTCTCATTTCCGTGCTTTCTCGGAAATGTAGTGATGTGAAAATTATTTTGTTAATTAATAGCTTCGCATTAGCGAAAATAGAGATAATCGACGTAATAAATGTCATGATATTTTAAATATGATAGATATATTTCAAACAAATAAATAAAAATTAACTCTTCTTACAATTTTTTACAACCTATACCAGCATCATTCGATAAAAAAACATGATCTATAAATAAAAATGTGTTTTTCACCAACCATCAAAAACCCCTTTTATTCTTAGTCATCTCGAGTGATCTTAATCTTAGCCTCGGTCTTATAAATCCGGAATTTGATCTTACCAAGATCATACGACCAGAAACCAATATTATTTTTTATATTCATTTTATCCAATTTAAATTAGCATTTCTACACTCAGGGAAAAATCTCATACTAAATTGTTTTCTATGTTATATCAATATCCATAAATAAATTTCTGGAATTGTCTATCAACTAAGAACTTTTAAGTTTAAAATGAATCTGGAAAGGCTAAATGTGAAAAAATTGCAATTAAAATAATAAACTATATTATTAAAAGAAGTATGTAGATACGTATGAATATACAATGAAGATTACTACATTATTACTGCATTTGATAACGACAAAGTACCTAATATTTGAAATTTCTTAAATTAACTACAACCTACGTTTTTATTGTTATTGTACTCTTTTTTTCCCTCAGTGTTATGTTTAGTTCCTTCTGATATACGTTTTCTTTTTAAAATTTGCGTTATTTAGGTATAGTGCGTAAAAATTAAGTATGCCCTATTTTGTTATTGTTTAACCCCTCCGTAATTTAATCTTATTCTACAAGCAAAGAGGAAAACTGGTTCCTGCTCGTAACAAGGTGCACTGAAATGAAAATTTAATTGGCCACAAAATCGTGTCCTGTCCAGGCACAATTCACCCAATTACTAAAATAAACCACTCCTGGCCCTGATCGGTCCTTAATTGTTTTTCCCGCATCGAGCCCGTGTGAAAAGAGCAGCTCGCACGGGGCACAGCGGGCGCCTTCTTCTTCGCTGCGGCCGAACTTCTTGCCTGACAAGGCACATTTCTTCCTATTTGCTCTAATTCGCAGTGCAAACTTAATATTTGAGCAATTACGGCGTGAATTACGGCGGACAGGAGGTAAACAAAAATGGCTTTATCCTGACAGTCCTAACTTGGGGCCCTGAAGGAGCGGGCGCGCTCACCAACACCACCGACCGGGCCCCGTTGTAATAAGTTTCATTAAACAGCTCACCCGCCAGGGGGAGGGGGTGGGCGCCCGGGCCGAGGTAACGGGACGAACGGTTTCGGAGCCAAACTTGTTACTTCAGCTGGGTTTTTTACAACGCTGGCATCCCCACGTAGCCGGCCGTCGTGTTTTGTTGCGGTATAATGGCACCTTTTGCGTAAACAACCCAGGGACCGCCCGTTAGCCGAGGGGAACCAGCCACCGCTCCCATTGGCCGGGCCAAGTCAAACATGTCGTCTGGCCCCGCCCTTCCCCTGAACGACGGTGGTGGGGCGAGGCTGCCTACAGGCCGCAGCCTCCCCAGCGCCCTCTGCACGGGCGACTGCTTCCCCCTCCCCCGGCCGGCGGGCTCTTCCCCTTCCGACGCGCTTGTTGGCTTGTTATCTGCCATTGTGCGGCTGCATTGAATTTTCTCAATTTCATTACCCGAAAGTGCTTAGGCGGTGCGCGGGTGGGGGCGGGGGCGGGCGGCGTCTTGGCCGGGGCCTCTCGCTCGCACCCGGGCGTCTTGATTCGGTAATGTGCTCGCATTGACTGATTCCGGGCTCGTTTCGGGCCGTTTGGGGACACGGCTCCACTCGCCCGGTTAATGAGCATTTAATGCAGCGTTCCACACGGCCGGCGCGCTGGTGTGTGCCCGCGCGGCCCGTGCACACACGCGGCCCGCGCAAATGTTTTGGTCCCCGCTCCGCTGTGTGCGTTAAATTGGGCTCGTAATTAATGACATTAGATCTTTCTCTTTGATGCTTCCTTTTCCCTGGCCGAGCGAGACGCCGCCCGCCTGTCGCCGTCCCGGTCGCTCCCGGGTGGGGCTGGGCGCGGGGCTGTGCGGCTGCAGGTGATTAAACTTCCAGCGGAGCCCTAGCGCTGCTTGCTGCTGCTAAATTAGTACAAATTATCTCATTAGGTGCGTTATGAGCTTTGTGCCAATGCAAATACCTCGCAATTTTTAATATTGCGGTCACAGGTGCGGTGATCTTTCGCTGCTTCTGTCTTTATGATAATAATAAGGTTTCTTGGGCATCTGATTAAACATTTTATTTATTAGATATTACATAATTGTCAAAAAAATTAGGAATCCCCTAGAATGTTGACACACATCCAAAACAAAGGTTCCTAGTCTTTACGTTCTCCAACATTTTCTTATCTTACCTTACTTTAATTAATTTAAGAAAAGAAATTTTCAGAGCAGGATTAGCAAAGTTTTAAACTTTAACCTTTACAGAATTTTGCGCTCCCACAGTACTCAAAAATAATAACAGTTTATTTTACTTACGGTAGGTTACTTACTTTAAAATCTTTTGTTTTACGGTCTTAAAAAATGTCATCAAGTAAATATATACTTATGAGACACATATGTACAGTTTAAAATAAATCCCTAACTGATCGTTAAAAACAGTAAATCCAATGAAATTTTGCGAGTCCTAAAATTGTTTGTGTGAAATATGATAAGTAAAATTAAAATTGTGTTCAGGCATAACATATAATCTTAAATCTATTTTTACTCTTAATCTAAGTATATGTACCTATATTATGTACTTAAATATATACATATCTATAGAATAAAATGTATCCTATATTTAAAAAAGCGTTCTCAGCTTCACAATTTCAACTGAAAGATATACAATAAATTATTATTATTAAAACAATCATAGCAAGAAATTAGATTGTTTATATGTACCTCTTCGGAAAGAGCATGCAAACAAAAATTTGTAGTGCATTGATTTCAAAAAATGTCATAGGTATTGCTATTCTATGTAAAGGAGTAAAAGTATAGGTTAATTTTTCTTGAAGCCATAATTATATTAATGCAATGAGAAAATCCCCCTTCAAAAGAATCTATAAATATTCCACTTACAAGACTTGGCTAAGAGTCGAAACGAAATACAGATGTATTTACAGGAAGGTTACTTCTTTAATGTACTCGACTCGAAGTGCATTTCATCCCAAAAATTCTCCTTGTTCACTTTATGTCGTTCACTGCATGTATTAATTTTAAAGCGAGAAATATAATTTACATCTACAATTTTCATCAATCTATAAATTGTAAATTCTTGTCAATTTTAAAATAATGTAAATTATTATTTGGTAAAATCGTCATAAATTATACTTATGTGGTTTGATGCGCCATATGGGCTGCGATTCCGAGCTTGCGCTTTGTTTCTAAGTAGGGTACAATTTATTGTATTTTTGCTTCATAATAAATAAATAAATAAATAAATAAATCAATCTATAAACAATAATCATTCACATCAGATGTAAATACAAACGTACACGAAATGTTGCAAATCTCATTTTAAATAAAAAGGAATGGGGAAGAAAATTAGTAGCAGGTAGGTACCTAGTATACTTGCATATTAATGTTTTGTTTTTCATTAATTGATAGTGCACAAAAGGTAATACTACCTTGTCATTTTCTCGAATTTATTTACAAAAGACATCTTAATTTTTAAAACTGATTTTTTTTGCAGATTTATAAACGATGTATTTTAGGATTAAGAAGTTCTTTATTATAATAACTTAAAAACATACATACCCGTACAAAAAATTAAATGAATTCTTATAATATTGTTCAATAGTGAAGGACACAGAATTTATTAATTGATTGACTTTAACTGATCTTTTACAACCGATTTTAGTATAATAGTTTTTTTTTTGAAAAAACGCAAATTTGGTACTAAAATCGACATAATTTCTTTCTAATAAGTATTTTCAAAAAATTCTTATAATTTTTTTCATTTCTTTTAAACTGTGCATTGAAGATGATTATTAAAAATAATATATGTACATATGTGATGACAAAAAGATATAATTCGGAATCAAGAAGGAACTCTTTTATGTAGGTGTACTTATATGTATATAAAAATTTAAGTTTGTGTTAATATTTCATATTCATTACGCTTGAGCCACAACATTTCGGGAAAGATTGTAATTAAAGTTGGCGAGAAATAGCAAAAAGCAAGTAAGACAAAACATGAAAGTAGTTGTGCATTAACTATAGGTACATATGTATATATAAAAAACATTTATTTCATTCTGATATAGCTGTCAATGATGACTTGTTTCAGAGCAATTAATTTATTTTATTGGATCTTCTATAGCTATCTAATAAGTAAAGTAGCAAAGTAAGTAGAAACATATTTTAAATAGGAAGAATATGTATTATATTCTATTAAATCAAAAGAATAGATTTATTATACCGTGAACAAGAAAAATAGTGCAATATTTAATAAATAATAATTCAATAATGAGGGTTATACATATGTTACAAGCTTTAATTAGTAGCGTCATGCATAATAAAATGTGTGTAAAAAATTTTATTAGCATATTAGAAAACTTAATTAATTAATAATAAGTAATGGAAAAAATGTAATGTATCTTCCGGCTAGGTGGAGTTCAGTATAGACATTATACTAGTATACTATAACATTTATTCCGCAAAATACTGTGAATAAGTTTCAATGCAAGATCAAGTTTTTTTAATAATATATAATTTTTCTGTAAATCAGTGGTGATTGCAGCAATATCTACTGTTTTATATTTAACAGAGCTCAAAACCTAAAATCTGGTTGCGACCGAAACGATAGAAAATCCAAACTTGGAAATTGACGCAATATCATAAAAATTCGAATCGGATCGCAAAGAGCTTACAAAGCATCTTTTAAATTTTAATTATTTAATAACATTTCTAAAGATCTCACCAATTAATTTCACTTACATTTAACTTCAATTAATTTTGTCGCCAAAGTAATTTTTAATTTGATCGTTATTCTTATATATACTTAAATGGAGATAATGTTAAATACTATATAAGTACTGTCTATATGTATATGTATATCTATATGTATATGTATACGTATGTACATAATTTACATAAATAAATTATCAATTTTTGAGATTACCTCGTCAGGAATTTTCATTTGATTTTAAACACGGTAGATTTCTTTTAAAGGAACTATGAAGGCTCAGATGAATAAATTAGTAAAACATACAAAAACCTTTCCCTGACGAGCTCGCTAGCTGTCCAGAGGGAAAAAAGTTGAACAGTCGTCAAAGAGACAAAATGTAGATACCTCAAAGACTTTAACACAATGATCCGGTTTATCATGACCCAAAACTTCAACGTTAAGAAGCACAAAGAAGATTTTTCAATTTATAGTTATCAGGTAGTACCATTCGGCCGAAAACTTTTCTTCGAAATGGTAAGTATTTTATGTTTTATTTTTAGTCCTTAGCTACCAAACCTCCGCAAGATCGCATAACTACAACAATTCTAATGATTTTTTTAATTTCAAATTTATTTATATTACTTTTACAGTGCTCTACTGATATAGGTAAAAATAAGAAAATTTTAGAAATATCAGATATTATGATATGTATTTATAAATAAAATGAAAAATGTTAAAAAACTTAAGGGAAGGCAACTGGCAATTACGTGGCTGGGATCTGATTTAGAATTTGAAATAGAAAAGTCATAATAATACTATTTGGTAAAGATGTATAATAAACGGTTTTAATTTTGGTTCAATTCCAGGAATCGTAATAAGGCATCAATAAAGCTACCTAAAGGGTTAAAAGTAGCTAAAATTATTGTCATGTTCATTACTTTTACCGAAAAAGTAAAACTCCATTGCAGTGCAATCACTTCAAAAATTATGTACATTACATTTGGTTCTTCTTGCACTACAAAACACCAAAAAATGTCATCATAATCGAATAGCCAATTATATATAAATGGAGTGATAAAAAATTTAAGAAAATTACATGTACATATAAGTAAATTAACTGAAGGGTTATTAAAAATGATACACTTTTTGTAATTATTTAAATCCAGGTCTCTTTAGCGAATTTAAAACTTTATTATTTACTTTGAAATTGAAAACCATTTATTTCTGTTTTACGTATTAGATAAATTTAAATTATCGTCATCTATTTTTTTGTAGTTTATACTTTTCGAAATATTTCATTCCGATTGCCATTGCATATTTTAGTAAAGTTTCATTGCAAATTGTTGTAAATACTTTAATTCAAAGATGCTTTCCACTGTTTTATATAATGAATATTCTTCAATAATTCTAGAAATGTGTGAATTAAAGGTACACCTAAACATTGCGTTCGACTTTCATTTTGCGCTGTAAAATAACAAATTGAATCTATATGGTTTTATTATTAGATATTGTATTTACAGAGACCAGATGGAAAAGTCTTTAATTTCAAAATTTTTAACAATTTTAGCAAAATCACTGTGAACCTATGGAGGAAATCTTAATGCTGCGATTGCATTGCTTTTGTGGCTGAGTGTGTGAATAAGTTAACACGTAAGCCTAATACCTCTGACAAAATAAGGCATAAATGAGGCAAATATGTGTACATATTATATTAGGAACACATAAAAGAAGAAAAGAGTAGGGAAAGTCGAAATCATTATTTTAAGTAAGTAATACTAATTACCAGAAAATGAATGGGGAAAAAGCCCGATAATTAATCAAACTGTCGACGTCTTCTAATTTCTACTATTGATGTTCGAATTTTCGAGGTCCGCTGGTCCGCTGGCCCGCTGTGTGATGGAGATTACGTGGAAAATTCACAGAGCAAATCTGGCGAATTACGTGAAGCACCGCAGCTACAAATAGGCCTCTTTTGGGTATCGATCCGGCACCGGAGCTCGCCGGGTCCACGGACAATCGGCGCAGATTTCCACCTCCGAAACGCGTAAAATTCAAATTACAAAACGCTACAAGCCGCAGAGCATCGAGCGCCACCTAGAGGATTTTCGAATGGCGATGTGCCGCTGCCGGTCCTCCAGCGTGTCGCGCACTCCAGAAAAACAGCCACTTCCTGAGTACATAACTTGGGTTAGCGGCAGGTTTAGGGCTCCGCGGGGCGGGCGAGGGGCCCTCCAGAGACAGTTCCCCTTAAGAGGCTTTGTCAGCGGACCGGGATAAGGGATGAAGGAGTCCTTCGCACGCGCCCTGCGCACTCGCCGCCGTCGCAGCTGTGTGCGTGCAGGCCGCGCCTGTGGTGGTGGCGGTGGGCTGGGTGAGCCCGAACCCGCCAAACGACCGCCCCGTCGGGGCCTTGTTTATCTACCAAATCCACTCACCTTCTAGACGTCGGCTTACCTTTTCCGCGAGAAGTTGTTTCTTAGCTCGTTCTGGACGAAAGTGTTTCTAGGGCTGGTTCAGGCAGTTGACTCGACTGTGCTCAGGCTGGAAGGTGTCTGCCGGGAGGATTTTTCTTAGTGATTGTTTTGAATGTCCTTGGCCTGCGAAGGAGCCGACTTCCGCCCTTCTGAGCGGCGCCCTTTCGTCGACGGATAGTGCACGAATCGTGATTTCGAATTATTTTACTCGTCGACAGATTTTGCAATCGGTCAGTTGCACTTTGAGCGGGGCGCGGTTTAGCGCGTGATATCCTGCAACAAATCGCTGTGTTGATGTGTGGTACAATTGTGGCGGGCAGTGATACCAGTGATTCGAGAGTTACCCTAAAATGGACATTAAGCCACCAATGACGGATGTACAGAAGCAAACGTTCCAACACCTCATCGAAAAAATCGTCGCCAGCAACAACAAGTTCCCACCGAAGGAGATCGAAAACCTGCGGGGTCTGTTGGAAAATGTGCGAGACACAAAAAACTTTCAGAGTATAATGGAAAAATTCAAGTCGATTGAGCACCTGGAGACCATTTCAAACGACTCAACACGTGAAGGTATTCTAAAAAACGCGAACTCCCGCGGGGGTCACGCACTCATTGCATAATCCCAAACTGCCAAATTTCCCTGGCGAACGCAGCGCCACCGATCGCCGACGGCTTTGTTTGCGCGATTGTAGTCGATGCGTTTTAAATGACCTGAATTTACAATTAGAAGTTAAGTGATTTTCCGGTTGTTAATTAATTTCCCGAAGGTTTACATCCCGTAAGTCATTAGCAACTAATTTAGCAACTATCTGGGAAATTAGTTGCAAGATTCCAGACACTATGTTAGACTCCCATTCAAGCTAATTAGCTACTTATCTGATTTCTACTTTTTGATTCTCGAACCTGTTCGACATCTTCAGTTGAAAATTATACGGCTAATAACTAAACAAATGCCAGTCCAATAATGCACCTCGAATCAAGTTTACATACTCTTAGACTGGCAAAAGGTAAACTGACCTTTAAATGATTTTTGTTAAAGAATGCACTTCCATACCTAATTTGTTATTTATAGATTTTTAATTTATTCTTATAATAAATATATAATATCAGGTATTTATGGACTGTAAAACTTTGACTAAATATACATATAATACATATAAAATTGAACAGATTTACAAATCTAAAAACTCTTTCTATATTTCCTTTGGAAATAAGTATAGCGACAAATCTGAATGTAATAATTTTTAACAAGGCTCATGCATACATGTCAATAAAATTGATTCAAGTAAACTAATATTAACAAAGCATGTTTCTAACTACCTTTAAGTAATAGTTGAAGAAAAAAAAAAAGGAAATCATTTATTTCCCTCTATTCTCTTTCTCTTATGTTTTAATCTTTTTCAAATATTTGGTTACACTAAGGGGAGTGAATATGGTTCTTTTGGATTCTAAGTCCGAAAGGCTCTTCGCTCTGTGAGAGAGACAAAGTCAGTTAATTTGTCCTAATGTTATGGCAACAAATTTTATTTTGATATAATTTCTCTGTAAATTATTAGATATGCATATGGAGATCGAATTATGTTCCGGAAAAGCACCGAGGTTCCCTAATTGCTTACTTCCGCTTGAAGATAATTCCTAAGACACCCTGTGTGTAGGGTTAGAGCCCCGTATCATTAATCTCAAAATTCGTAAATTGTGCATAATGTCTACAAATTAACAGATTTTATTTGTCTTAGAATTAGCACAGTTCGTATAGGTACTTTTGAGTTCAATATGTGCTTAGTTATATTGTTATGCTTAGATGCTTTAGTGAAGATTAATTTCAGCTAGATTCTTCAGTTTTATAATGTAAGTTCACTCTAAAGTTTTTTGAAATAGAATAATGCAACAAGGATTCATATTTTCTAATAAAGCTCTTAAGATTATAAAACTTCTGTTAATTGTGTTCTTAATATCTCTATTACACATTTCTTTCTTTCTTATATTTATTTAAGACTGACAATTTTTAGAATTCTTCTCATACTTTAATTCCAAAAAAGAGGTAGTTAAGGAAGCGTTTCTGATTATTTATGCAAATTAGATAAACTATAATTTTCCAAAAATTCCTTAGTTCTATATTTTGAAATTAATAACAGTTTTGCATCTTAAGGGCTAGTTTTGACTGATCAGCGTTTCTGTTTAGTTTTATTTTGTTTTTGATTTAACTTTAAATAAGTAGGTATATATGTAAATGTACTTTTTGTTAATCTTGCGTTTGTATCTTTTAAATAAATTTCAGTTATGAAATGCTATTAAAATTAAAATTCGGCCGATGAATTCAAAATTTGAATTAACTAAATAATTAGCAATCACCATACATGATTTGTACAAGCTAATCAGTTCCTCCTATTTTTATTATCCTCTCTTCTAAATAGCATTTCCCATTTTAAAAATGGAAAATGTTTTAATTGTTTAGGTTCCACGATCTCCAAGTTATTGTGGATCATATATTGTATATACATATATATGTAGGCTTGGAGGGGTTTTAAAATGTAGGTACGAATGGATCTATCAAATCAAACTAATTAAACTAAACACACACTGAGTAGAACACCAAAACAACAAAATTATGGTTTGGTTTTTGGATTTGATTTAGATATATTTCATAAATAAATATCCTGCATATGTTTTTCATTCATTCGCTTCAATATACACCAACAAACTAAAATAATTTAACTTAATTGAGTTTGCGATATTTAAATTCTAAAACACATGTGAGAGAAATCCTTTTATTCTTAGGAAAGAACAAAGGGGGCACTAAAGTATTATCCGAAATGCTCGTGATGCAAAAGTGTAACAAGACACTTTATAAAACAATAAATATTTCAAAAATTCCGATTCGCAAATTCAATTAAGTTAAATTATTTTATTGTTATTTTTATTTTTTATTGTAGTTATTTTAATTTCTTGAAATGTGATAAAGCATATTTAAAATGAAAAGATTGCAAGAAATGTTTATATATGTTTTTAATATATAAATATTTTATCCAGTCATATTCTGTTAGAGTTTTACTCTTCAATGTATATTTATGTTGATAAAGTTAAAGTTAAAAATAATTTACTGTATTATTATATTTTTGTTAAACATAACTTTTAAAAATTATATGTATGTGTTATTATATACTCAATATAATTGTATCTGCACTTTTTCTTGGAATTACTAAACAAGTCAAAGCAAAACAATTATTTTTCCTCTCTTATACTTAAAAGGTCAAAGCAAAAAATGATGAAATCATTAGAGATTTCAAAATCAGACAAGAGGCTTTTAAGTAGCTTTAAAAAAGGTTTTCCGTGAGGAAATTAATGATTTTACTAATGAAGCAAGAATTATAGCTAATTATTATGAATGGTAAAAAGTATGTACCGCAATAGTAAAACGTTTAGAGACGTTATTTGTGGAGCAATTTAATCAATCTAATTTTTCAATATTGATAGATATTTTCATAGATGTTAAGATTGTTAATTAAACTTAGTCGGGTGCTTTATTAGTTATTAGTGTTTAACATAGAACTTATTCTTATACTATCTATGATATTTTTTCATAATATATACGACAATTATAATGAATCGGGCTTTCTCTTTAATGCCGTGTAAGAAATAATTTTGTAAGAATCGAAGGTCTAGGTACATGTAATTTCCCATTTGGAATTTTATGTGTCCGTTCAAGATAATCGCAAAGGGATTTTATTTTACCTTCCAAAAGCCCGCACCTAATTGTGAATTAGGTTACTTTGTGTATAATAGATACCTATTCCTATATCTGCAGGACGCAAATGTTCAAAATTCATTTCACAATTCACTTGACTGACGGATAAAAATTAGCGATCATTCTAAATTTGTACTTCGATTGTTTAAGTGATACTTTTGTCTCTTAAATTTCGTAAAATCTTGCCGGTTTTAAGAAAATTTAATTTATTCTGGGAAATTTAATCAAAATTGGGATATTGTTTGTTTTTTTTTATTCATGCTTTTGTGTTTGTTGTTAAAAAAATAAGGTTTGAAGAGAAAACTCTTTCTTGTAATTTCAACCTCTTATTAAAGTTATACTTATTGTATAACAGAATTGGTTTATACGTATTTTAAGGAAAACGCTGAAAATGCCCAAGCATGTTGGCTTAAGCAGCTTTGGGCTAAAAATGTTGGAAATTTTTTCGGTTGCCACATCAAGATTTTAAAAATGAAAATGATATGAAACTCTGAGATTTGATAAACATTTCCATAAAGATGATATTGCGATCAAGCCTACCATTAGTTTCCCTTTCAATCAAGTGCTCTTATATACATATTAATGATTTAGGATATTTATATAGAACAATGAATATAACAGTTTTGTAAAATTATGTATCCACAAAATCTTTCTTTTATGTATTATACTCGTGCAATACACGTTCCGAAAAGTGATATTTCTCATAGGCTCTATCGGGGTTATGTGGTATTTTTTATATGATGCTTCATTATTTGATCTCTTATGGCCGTTCGGATGTAATATCAATTTAATTATATTTGCAGATAACGAGATTTGCCTAAAGGATACATCTAGAAAATTTGGAACGGTCGGGCAAACAGTGACGCCGAGGCACACAATAGACGCAATTTTAGGACTAAAGCATCGCACCGAGGATGAATTAGGTAATTTGAAAGTAAAACGCGATTTGGGGCCAAGGGGCGCCCCCGGAACGCAACCGGTAGCAAGAGCCCAACGCTGGTACTGTTCACACCAGCGGGCACTCGGCCGGCACCCATTGTAATTTAAATTTATCTGTGCTCCCATAATTACTAATCGCGGAGAAACAGTAATTTCATTAGCCGAACAATTCTCGGAAAAATGCTTTGCTCTGCTAGCCCCTAGTCCATTAATTTCAAACCAATTTCAAGTGGCACAAAAGAGTTAGCAACTGGGTGATGATCATCTCTTTATGCCCGTCATTAATTGGGATTTCACGGCTTTTGTGCCTCGCGCAACTTTATTCGCTTTGATTAATGATTGGCCGGTGTCACGCACTCACCCAAGACTCCCGGTCCCGGTCCCGGTCCCGGCCCGCCCGTTCCCAGGTGCCCGCGGCCGGGGCCCCGGGTGCTCCTTTCGCGGCCCATCGGGACTCAGGATGAATAATTGCCCCAATCGACGGCCCGCTTTGTGCCTTATTGATTCTGTTTGGCTTGGCGCGCTTTATGTAATGAATTTATTTTTCTTGATTATATCGTCAAATCGGCGGCCAGTCAATTAAGGTAGCTGCGGGTGAGATTTGTTGGCTCCTCGCTTTGAGGCTCATTTCGATCAATTAAACTGAACGCGGTGCTGCACTTTGTTGGTGTAATTAGGTTCTGCTTTGTTGGGAAAGCAAATTGCGAAATTTCAAAACTGCGAGCTCGCCGCCCGCCGGAGAGTGTGGGAACCGCTGGTGCGTGTGCGTTACCTTTCAGCGGATCTCCTTTACTGTTTGTTTTATGAGCATCTGCTGCGCGGCCATTGTTATTCACAAATTAGAAAAAATCCAATCAAATCCGATCCTATTTGGCTTTGCTCGCTAAATTTGGATTTATTGACTTTGGCGAACTCGCGGCTTACCTCCGCGAACTGTTTCACCTTCCGACTTCGTTTTGTTCGCCGTGATTCCCGCCAAAATCGTTTATTGGCACTTCTCGAGAGATCCTCCACAAATCTTCCTCCTTATTTGTGGTATTTTACATCATCTGCTTATGATCAAGATTGAGATTACTATTCGACAAATTTTATGTACATATGTATGTGACTGCACGTTATATTAAATATAGGAATATAATTATTTAGCAAACAGCAATAAATAAAGTACTTTCCCTTTTAGTAATAATAAATGCTCACCCGTAAGCCCCTAAAATTTTGTATTTCTCAGGGACAGAAAATAATTATTATTTTGGAAATTTGAGACAAAAAAATTATTACTTTATATTAACGTAAAGTCAATAATTTCATTTGTAGTCTTACTGAGATTCAATAACACATTGCATAAGCATGAAAGGATTAATTCATTTGACTAATTTTACTTTCCGATCGGTCGATAATAATTAGGTGCGAAGAAATTTTTACTTTGCGATCAGGTGATAATAATTACGAAATAATTGTTATTGTTATTAATTGCGGATAACAACTACATAATCATTATTATCAATTATCATTAATTAAGTATATTCGTTTTGGTTGTATTCAAAATTCTCTGAGCGACGTTGTTTACAGTAAAATTTTTTCCAAAAAGGAAAAGATTTATAGTTAGATAATTCAGACATTTAGAAATAAGAAATAAAGGAAACTAATTCATAAGCGTACCTATATCTTTTAAAATTAGAAAGGTAAAATCGTATTTCTTATCTAGCGATCTACACACAAATTAAATAAATTATTTGCCAAATTTTTGATTTCCCTTTCGAATTGTATACCAAAATTTAAAACAGACAAATACTTTTAGAAATTTCAATACTGTTGGAAACTGGAAAAGGGTCCTGGATTTTCTCCTATTCTTCGAAGAAACGAAAGGAGAAGATGATCGTACAAATAAGTTTGACGTTGACGTTAAACGAAACTAAAATTTCATGGTTAGAAAAAGGGTTAAATTTGAGAATGAAGAACGATAAATATATTTCTTATCTTACCTTACCAAACAATATACTTTAAAAAAACTAGGAGGCGCAATTTTATAGCACTAAAAAATGGACTTATATAGAATATCGAGTATAAACTTATTTGTATAACTGTCCAATTAAATTCGTTTTTAATGTAGAAAATGTGAGAAACCCTGAAAAATATTAAGAGTTCCTTAAAATTTCACGCCTGCTTTAAAAATATCAAATCTGTTCGAGAAATAGGATTTTTTACATTTAGCATGGTTACTATCAGAAAGAGCACAATTTTTGCTGAGAGTATTGATGTAAAAAAAATATTTAAATATTTGATAATTTCAATTCGGGGAAAAGTGGAATCATTAAAAACCGGGGAAATACAAAAAACAATTTTATTTTCCTTCTCAACAGTTTCAAGTTGAGTCTCCAAATTCACCTAAACTTAAATTCATTTATATTCGAGAATAGCCGGACGACTAAAAGTTTGGAATAAGAAAAACAGAAAGGATTAAATGCAAAATGTTTACTTAGGATTTAATAAATCCATTCTGCAAAGTACGAACTGCCAAAGTGATTTTGTTATTGAGGGATACGTGACATTTGAATTTAAAATAGTTCGACTGTGGATTTACCAGGAAAACCACTTCCAGAAGTCAAACTTAATATTAGCAGCCAAGCAGTGGGAATTTCTTGCCGAAACCAAAAGCAGTGGGAAGTCAGGCACCTTGGGCTCGGAGGACCTGAAATGCGGTATGACTTGACACCAGAAATTAATATAAGTTGGTGTCAAAAATAAGGACTCGTCGGAGCGATTGCATTCCGCAGAACGACAGAGCCGTGATGAGCATCGGTACCGTGCAGTACCAAGGGATTTTCCCTATAAACTTTAGATTAGGAAAGGTAAAAAAGAAAATTAAAATGTGCCCGTGGAGGCCGTAAAAATTGCCTTAAAAAAGGAATGGCCCCGCCCCAGAACGTCCCAGTGCCGTCTGCTGCCGGGCTGTCTCCTGCGCCTCTTTGGCACTGAGTGCCAGCGAACTTTAAAAAGATTACCCGCCGGGTTATCGGATGGCGTGCATCTAGGACGCTTAAAAATGTGATGCATCAAATTTGAAATTATTTCCCCGGTCGTGCCTTTTGTAATTGGAATCGATTACGGACCTGAGCACCCGCCGCGAGGGTGCACAAACTTCCTTAAGAAAAATTCAGTTTCTGCCTGATTATGATCGCTGAAAAAGTTAGCCAAAGTGTCGGTGGGCATGAAACGGAAAGCTTCCAAATCGCCAAAATCTCGGCTGGAAAAATATAATATTCGATCATTCTCCTGTTTTCAAAACTCTTGTTTGAAGTAATGAGGTAGGATAAAATGTGAGTGCGGGTCTGGTTAGAAATGTTAGAATCACTTTGAAGACCAGAAGTTTTAAGATGAAGCCAGGCAAAGAACGAAAAACTGGTTATCCTTTGAATTTCCGTCGGCAAGACGAAAGTGGGGAAAGACAAGGACGAATTTTTAGAATTCAGCACTAATAAACATTTAGGCATCATTTAATTTGAACTATAGTGCTCAATACAAAATTTTGATAAAAGCAACTCTTATGAAATCAACTCGATGTCTCTCCATTTGTCACGGCCTATTTTCTCAAAAACCGCGTACACAGAGAGTCGAATTTTGTATATGTATACGAAGTATTAGTCAACACATAAATAACGAGCACTAAAAATCTTTTACCCACTCCTTTATATTATGAACCATTACAGCACTAAAAAACTTGAACAAAATTACAAAAGTATGTTTTGAAAAAATGCACATTAAACGATGACTAGCAAAAGTGTTATAAATAAATACATTAATATTGCTATAAATGACTTATTTATCAATGAAATAAAATGTTTCAGTGCATTAAATCAGTTTTGCATCATGTTGTAAATAAAATCCAAAGCAAAACCGAACCACGAATGGAAGAAAGTATAATGTTTATCTAATATCAATTAGAAATGAACATTTTTAAGTCGTTGAACTGTGTCACTGCTTTTTTCATCAAAGAAAATGATATATTCGTTTGTAAGATTCATAAATATTAGTCTACCTTGAAAACATTTCAAGCAAATCGTTAAAGATTGAAATTTTGAATTGTAGATTTGAGTACAGCGTGCTCAAAAATTGTTCTATTAGTATAAAATATATTTTGTTGTTGCTAGCGCTTCCACAAGAATAAAAGTTATGTATACAATTATTATATTGTACGTGTATAATATGTAAATATAGGCATATAATCCCATATGGTAAATAAAGCCCGAAGCAAGGACCTTTGTTTATCTTTTGTAAAAATAAAAATATCATGGTTTGAAACTTTTGTTATAACTGAAAGAAATGGAAATTAAGGAGTGTCATAGATTTCATCATATTTGTTTGCCAGCGAATTTTGTGAACTGCAATTAATTTAAAAATTTTATTAAGAACTAAATTATGTTAAAACTGATTTCTCTTAATAAGAAAGATTTAATTAGAGAAATGTATGAAATTTAAATTGAGAAACTTTTACAAATACGGTTTTTATATTCTCTCATCATATATTGTTTTATTTAGCTAATTTGCTAACATAACTGTTTTATATCTATCATTTTTAGTATTAATAATAGGTACCTAAGTTTGATATTATGTAATTTCCGAAAAAAAAGTCAGTTTCCGATTATGAACGCGAAGAAAGTTGGGCAAATTAGCTGATTCATGGGCACAGCATAAAAAACTTACATTTTGCCAAGATCTCGAAGGATCGAAAATTCGCCTATTTTGTAAATCTTTCGAATTGATAAGATAAGATAACATGTGGTCTTCATCCGGCCACAGCCAATTTGAAGAACTTAGGTTCTGAGATGAAACCAATCAGGTGGGCGGTGCGGGCACAAGGAATTCCATTAGCCAAATAACTTAAAACATCACTAAAACAAACGTGTAATCCTCTTAATTTACGTCGGCCAGACGAAAGATCCCGGGGGATAAGGAGGAATTAAGTAGGTGAGTGATACTATCTCAATGACAAGGTACTTTCCGACTTCTTTTTGTCTCTGTGCCCGCGCCGAAGGTACCCGGGCCGTTTTCTGCTCCAGATCACTAAGTGAACCCTCTGCTGAGTGACGTGTTGTGGCCACCTTTAATTTCGTCCAGCATAACACCGCTCTGGTTGTGGTGGAGTAAAAAGCCCAGCATTAGCCCCGTCAGGCTGGTTTTTGAAAAAGGTATTAAACGAATTATTAATTCTGACGGGATTATCTTTAATTGACAGTTAATTGAGTGCTATAAGGCGGATTAGGCCCTCTGATGTGTTTATCTCCTGCCCTGGTCCCGACTAATTTACATTGATCGGTACAAAAATGCTTGCTGATTATCTCTCTGACGCGCAGCGAAATTAGTTCGGACAAATCTATTGACTGCGGCAATGCCCGACCGCAAATTGGATTACAATCTTGTTACAATTAGAGATGGTTGAGAGTGTAAAATTAGTAACAATCATTGGATAATTTGCTAAATAATGATCAATACTTGAGCGCAAATAAGAAAATGGAAGAGAAATTATTTATGAAGTGAAATCGGACTACAGACGATTATCATAAATTAAAAAGATGTTATTGCAAAGGTGGCTAGCAGTTACAACCGATTTGCCTGTCTGTAAAATGTTCAAACTACCCAAGTTTTTTAACTGCCTTAAACTCACTGATCTCTTCACCCATTTCGTTACACGATTTATGTTAATTTATATGAAATGAAAACAACCAGTACTTCATTTATGTCCTTGCAATTATTCTGAACCTACATTAATTTATGAATATGTAATAAGAAAATCTAGACCAAACCTGTTAGCCTTGTCAATTTACATGTATCAAAAGTTGTTTCATAGGCTTCAAAAGGACTTTTTTTTCCGTTTGAATTTGCGATATTTCTCTGGCTGTTTAACATATAGCATTCTCTTTCCTTTCTCGGAAGTATAATGCGTAAATATAATTTCTTCATTAATTTAATTATTATGCTCATGAAGACTAAACTACAAACTTATTACACATAAAATAATATTGCACATATTTAAATGCACATGACATTCTGTTGGATGTATGTATATGTATGTTTTATACCGATTGAAAATTTTAATCATTACAAAAGGACGAAAATATGTAATCACATAAGATTAGCAAGATATTAGATATTTATGTTATTTTGAATTTATGAAAATCACTGACCCTATAATAAATATAACGCAAAACACATGAACTAAACTAAAGTTCTAGTTATAATGTATACAAAAATCCTTTTATATTTACAAATAATAAGAGTAAAGTTATACTTTAAGGCTTCAGTTTTCACTTACGACACATTGAAAAATTCTATAGAAATTTTAACCTAGACACACTGAAGTTTTTATGAACCCTCAAAGGCGTTCTTCGTTTTTGTGTCTATATTTGAAATCAATGCATATTTTATTAGTTTTCATATATTCATTTCCTCTATTGTTTAGGTGATCGATTGAAAAACACAAACAAGAGTAAATTAAGTTTATTAGGACATCAAATATGTGCGATCAAATGAGTGAGATTCTTAGTCCTTAAGACAGTTTTGGGGTATTCTATAGGACAAATGTTAAATTATTTATGCACTTCAACAAATTATTTTAAATATTTTCTTAAATATAGTAATACAATTATATAATTGTAGATATATTAATTTTAATTTAAAATATACATAAATTGAATATGTAGGTTTTTATCTCGATAATCTATTAAAGTCTAACAAGTGACAATGTTTAAGCCGTTTTAACACTTCTAAGTAACTTAATACGTTCTCCTTAAGGTAATCGCAATGTAAGGGCCGAGAAGTCGAGAATAAGAAAATTACTTAAAACTGAAAATCCTTTTCATGTAATCATGTGGTGCATTGCACATTTCCATTTGTACGTGGAGCTAACAAGGGACTCCAAGAATTTCGTAAGTACGGGAAATTATACTCCGAAGTCGTCATGCAAATATCCGCAGCGGAATGGCCTTAACCCACAAGCGATCTGGGGGGTGGTGGATATCTTCCACCCGGAGGAAATGAAAATCAACTTTAACCAGAAGTAGAACACCCCTTTGTCCGCTCGTGTTGCTATTTTATTTTCTTCACATTCAGCGACGATTTATTACCACAAAGGGCAGCTAATAAACCCTTAAGGTGGAAAAAATGCTTGCACAGTGGCAAGACCGGTGAAGCGTTCGAAACGGACTTTCAACTCACCCACCGCGGCCCTATTCGCAAAACGAAATTATACAAGCAGGGGTAATTGCAATTGGGCCGCGGCAGAACCGCAAGTTTAATTAATAGGAGAAAATTTATATGAGACAGCGTGCGGGGGTGCACACGGCCGATATGTGTTAAGCAAGCCGTGTCATTGCCGGGAACAGCTTTATACACTGAGTGGCAATTTCCATCGGTGAAATTTTCTTAAAGGCCTAATTGTAATTAAATGAAAATTAATCATGTCGCGCGCCGCCGTACGAGCACAAGGTGGATTCAAGGAAATTACTACTTCTTATGTGGTTTGGGGAATTAGTGCGCTTTATCTGAGCACCTCAATCGCAAAGGGTGGCTGGGGAGCCCATAAATCCTGTCGTTCTGAACGGACCCACTTTAAAGGGTTTTGCTTACTTAAGGACGTGGGGTGCACTTAAGCCAGGGCATCTTTTCAGTCCAAGGCGTTTGTCTTGGGACTGGGAACTGACACACCCCACTACAGCGATCCCCAGTGTCCGTCTCTCAAAGAGGCCAGTAATTGATTTATTGGCCGTAATAATTCAATAACGCGTTCGTAGTATGATTTAATTTAAAATCTGTTTAATAGGAGCGCACTAAATTGGGCAAACTGTACGCCAGTGTCTTAACTACCTCAATTATTGATAATTGCGAAATTGTTTACCTTTCGCCCGCTGGTCATCCACCGAAACGGAAGCCTCCTCGAGGAGCCCATTAGTGCGGGAAATTCAATTTACACTTTTTCAGACAGAGCGAAATGGGGAATAAATACACGTCAGCTAATCAGCCGGAGCCAGCGTCTCGGGCCGCGTCTTAAGAGCCGGGCGCGGTCCAGCCCCAGATCCGAGCGGAGATAAATCCCTGCCCTGATTGACAGGTTGAATGTCTTGTTTTGCTCGAGACGAATTGATCCGTCCGCATTAGAAGCGTCGGAGTTTCTCGGCTTACATTAGCCGGTCCGCCGGCAGTCGCCTGGGAGGACATCTGATCCGCCACAGTCGCGCTTTATTCTCAGATTTCTGCCTGCATTTAATTACATTAATTTGAGTACACGATAATTTTCTGCGTTAATCGATTCACTAATTGATTAGCGGTTTGCCATCGGTACGATTGGATCACCAAGCCCAGAAATGCGGATGTCGCCTTTTTGCTTAATTTGCTATAAGTGGGATTATGCTCTAGCATAACTTGAAATTATGAAGGAAAACTGGAATTCCAACAGTGGCATTCACTTACAAATATCATAAAACATTTTAAAAAAACTGTCTCCTTGCATAGTCATATATAACGCACTATTTTGATATTAATTTGTCTTTATTACATAAATCGCGGAACAAAGTATTAATTTAATTTTTCGAATCTATGTATATCCTTATAATTTTTATTCAACATTATAAATAGATCTATTGAAATTTACTGAGTTTGAGTATACATATAAATTTTGGATTTTTTGCCTATTGATCTATGTAATGTACTTATATTATTTATCAAAGAATTATACTGAACTCAAAGGTTCTAATTTTTATATCGACACAATTTTTCCAAACTGTGTATATTTTTATCGTTGCTATGAGATAAATAATATTACACTTGAAAATTCCTTCTTACAGAGGCCAGAAGAAAATTATTATTTTTAAAATTTCAAACAAAACGCTCATAATTTCATACAAAGCTAAAATCAATAATTTCAATTGTAAGCCTCTCTTGGATTCGAGATTAATATTAATGAACCTTAAAGCTAATCTTGTTCTGAGATAAGAGAACAATGAAAACCACTTGATCGCTTTCACTTCTGACCCACTGGTTAAATTAAATTGTTGATAACCATTCAGTGACTCATGCCTCTATTAGTTATTTTCAATTCTATATTTGTGGTTAAAATTGCGACAAAAATTATTAACTTGAAAAGTGATTATTAAAACATATAAATAAATAATTGATAATGACTTCTTTTTTAAGTGTAACTAATGCAATTGTAGTTCTAATCGGTATTTATAAACTAAGCAATAATACAACAAAACATAGGTCTATGGAGTATGGATTCTGTTGATTGTTTAAAGATATTTCATGTGAAGACAATGCAGGAAGAAATAACGTAAAAACTTCATAAAACATAGGTTATTCTTAGGCTCATAAATACAACAACTTCCCTAGAAGGCGGAAAAAAGTAGCAAGAAAACTCCAAAACCGATAAAATGAATTATAAAAAGTACCTTTTACATCTTTATTATCATAAAGCTAAGTTATAAACTAATGATTTCAATTTTATTTTTAAGAAAATTGTCCAATTTCTTTCCTCTTTCGTTTTTTTCTTTTTACTTTGAATTTAAATATTATTGTTTTTATTAAAAATGTTTTTAAAATTATTAATAAATTGAGAAAGAGATATGTAATATGTATTAGCGCCATGAGATATTTCTGCCTCATCCAAATTTGGAATCAAATTGTGAACAGATTAACATTAACTTCTCTGCAGAGTAGTTCAAAATTTAATTATTTGTTTTGTATATAAATATGCTACTGCTCCTAAACATACGAGATTTTGAATGGAGCTTCTTAGTACATAATAAGTTTATCAAGAGGTTATCAGGGCTGATAAATTCCTATAAAAATAGCGGCTCCATCCTCTCACAGACATGTCAGTCTAAGTTCGCAGCTGCACGAGAGTACATCTTCATTAAAAAAAATGTTAAAACTTATTCTACTTCTTCTTTTACATACTGTGTGTATTAGAGGCGCGTGTGATTATAGCATTTATTTTTCCGATTTTGAAGGATTTAAAGTGGAACATTTTGCTAATTTAACAATTCTCCGTTTTGGACAAAATACAGTAATTCCGGATGGAGGTACTGTTACGTTATATTGTGAACCAGAATTTGAGTGGGACTTCACTGCCAAAGGTGGTAGAGGAAATGGTGAAAGAAGTGAAATAATCGGACCATCTTTAACTATTTTTTGTAGTGAACAACAAGCGCGATTTGCAATGAAGAACGGTGTTACTTTAGTAAAGGGTGATTTTTACCCAGAAAATAGCATAAAGTGTAAAGGTGCTGTTGACTTTTATGCGGCTAAATTGGATCACTGTGACAACGACGGAATGCGGCTAGGCGTCAGTATAAAAAATACTCCTGTAGTGTTTTTGGAACTGTGTTACGATATCGTTAAATCCGAACCAATCTTTTTGCACTATGTTGCTGCCCAGCGTAGTAACATTCTTGAAAAACAAATTGAATATAATCCTAGTAATGTAACACAATCTGATTTAAACGCTGCAGCAAAGATGATCGTAACCAAAGAAATTCCACCAGAAATAGTAATAGATACCAACTATACCGTTTTCACTTCGGCTACAAAACATCTAGTCTCTGGAATTGATTATAAATACAATGAAATTACTTCCAGTACCCTGTACTCATTTCCTCAATTTGTTTCCTCGTCACACCATGTCAACAGCACTTTTAACTCCATACCTTGGTGGACTCCACTAAGAAATGGGAACTGGAAGGCTTTCGAAAATATTCTATCCCGCCAGTTAATGAAAGGAAAAACCTATAGCATTTATGCTGGCAAATCGCACAAAGTGACCTATCCGAGAGGATTTGTGTGCAATTGGGAGAATGAATTTATGACATACGATCGCGATGGACGCAAGAAGCTCATCCCTCTCTTCATCTGGAATTATATAATACCCCGCAATGAGGATGACGATTCTAAAGAGTTCGTTTTGATAGCCATTAATTCACCATTTGTTGATTTCAGCAATAAAAGTTCTATGGTGATCTGCGAGGACATTTGCGATCGAATTGCCTGGCTTGCACCACTTCAGTCAACTAGAAAGGCGTCCTCATTTGGATATATGTTTTGCTGTCACCCGAAGGACGTGTGTAGTATTCTTGACGGATTCCCCTTGGGCACGAAGTGTAATACATCTAATAATATTACTAGCGATTCGCCTGCAAATGTTGAAAATGCAGAATTATTTGTACTTGATGTGCTTGCTTGATTTTATATTTTATTAAAACCGAACAATAAGAAAATGAAAGCTATTTAATTGAATTTTCCCTGCCCCAGTTGCGCGCCGCCCCACCCTTGCTTTAAAAGTTGTCATGACTTAACTATTGAGTATCCTCACACTTGTTTTGGTCCTTGGTAGTTTTTGCAAAAATATTTCTATGAAATTCTCATGT
The DNA here is from genome assembly GCA_959613345.1 of Tolmerus cingulatus. Taxonomy (NCBI): domain Eukaryota; kingdom Metazoa; phylum Arthropoda; class Insecta; order Diptera; family Asilidae; genus Tolmerus; species Tolmerus cingulatus. Next base: position 17,694,312 of record OY390708.1, on the reverse strand, counting down.
TTTGTATATATGTATACCATAGATATATCAACATTTATTAATTTTTTAACAGTACGCCACTAGGCATTATTTTCATAAATTATATTATATTTATTTTAAAAATCAACACGTTTCTATGCATATTTAATCACAAATAACTTTTGTACCTCCTCAGCAGTTTTGTCACTTACAAAATGTTTTGAGCCTTATTACTCGTATTTCTCCAATGCGCAACTTGAGCATTAGCATTTTTTGAATTTTACGTCAGGATTAAATTTTATATAAGCCAGTAAAATGTTTTGTTATTAACAATGTAACGTATGTAATTTATCCTTGAGCAATGCAGGAAAATCTTTCAATAACAATATGCATTTCCTACTTTCATTTGGTGCCATAAATATTTCAATAGAAAAGATACTTTAAATTTCCAAACGTCCTAAGATTCTAAAAATTTCTAAACGTTCATTTAAAACTTGGTAGAATTTATGAAATCAGTGGAATTTATTTATCTGTTTTTATGTGGAGAACTTATCAATTAAAAGTTTTGTTCGCAATTGCAAATAGAGTCTCCGACTGCATGATACCTATTTGATGACATAACTTTTAAAAAGTCGATGTAAATTATTTTCCCTCCTGTGTATGTAGGTGCTTTCTTCAAAATAAGAAGAGTAATACAAAAAAATGTAAATTTTCTTGTCTGACCTTTATCATTATCTACTTGTTTAAATTTTTATTACTACTTCTTCATGAGATTCTTATTTGTTTAAATCTTGAGGTACTAAATAGTAATTGGTATATATTTAGATACTGCAATGTTATAAATTATAGCCAGTTTTATTAAGATTAACAGAGCCGGAATTGTTAAATTTGAAATATGCTAGTATAAAAACTTTTTTGTACATTATGCCTATGCATTACCCACTAGAACTACCAAGACCAGTCAAATTGACTGATACTCAATTACTTTCTTGAGGTATTTACAATTTTAAAAGTTATAGGTTCAGATTTATTCCAACATTTACTGAGATTCATGATTACAACATATTCAGAGATCGTTTTCAATTTATGATTCCAGAGAAAATGTGTGAAATTGCACGTTTGAGTGCTGATAAATCTTGTGTAAAATTCGTAAACGCACATGCACATGACATTCTGTTGGATATAATACAGATTTAAAATGTTAATCAGTGCACAAGGACGAAAATATTTAATCACGTCAGATTAGCAAGATATACCATATTTCAGTCATCTTGGATTTATGAAAATCTACTTAAACTATAATAAATAATACGCGAAACACATAAACTTGAAAAATGATTATGAAAAGATGTAAATAAATGATTGATTATGACTTATTTTCGAAATGTAACTGATGCGATTTTAGTTCTAATCGATATTTATAAATTAAGCAGTGATACAACTTAGAAAACATAGGTCTATGAAGTATGGATTCTGTTGATTGTTTAAACATATTTCGCGTCCTATAAAACACTGCACGAAGACATAACGTAAACAACTTCACTAAAAACCGGAAAAAAGTAGCAATAAAACTCCAAAACCGATAAAAAGTATATTATAACAAGTACCTTTCACATCTTTATTATCACAAAGTTAATTTATAAATTAATAATTTCAATTTTATTTTAAAGTAAAATGTCCAATTTCTTTCCTATTTCTTTTTACTTTAAATTTAAATACTTTGTTTTTATTAAAAATGATCTCAAAATTATTACTAAATTGAGAAAAGCAATATCTGCAGCTCGTTTCTGTAACTAGTAAATAGAGAATTCTCTACTGCCATTCTCTATTTGATATCGATTTGACGTCATTCTCCACCACGGTAGTTCACGGTCAATCAACTCAACTAATAGAGTTAGGTATGGTAAATTCGGTTGTAGTTACAGAATAGAGAAGTTTCTTTCAACTGAGATACAGAAACGAAGTTTAAGGCTGATAAATTCCTATAAATATAGCGGCTCCATCCTTTCACATACATATCTGTGTAAGTTCGCAGTTGCACGAGAGTACATCTTCATTAAAAAAAAATGTTAAAACTCATTCTACTTCTTCTTTTACATACTGTGTGTATTAGAGCCATGTGTGATTATCGTAAATATTTTTCCAATTTCCAAGGATTTAAGGTGGAACATTTTAATCTCCGTTTTGGACATAAATCAGTAATTCCGGAAGGACGTACTGTTACATTATATTGTGAACCAGAATTTGAGTGGGAGTACACCGGAGACTATTCTAGAGAAGAGATGTATTTATCAATCGGACCATCTATAACTATTTTTTGTATTCAACAAAAGCCTCGATTTGTAATGAAAAATAGTGATACTTTAAAAGTCGACGCCTTTTACCCAGGAAATAGAATAAAGTGCAAAGGTTCTGTTAACTTTTATATGGCTAAATTGGATCACTGTGACAACGACGGAATACGGATAGGGCTCAATATAAATTATACTCCTGTAGTGTTTTTGGAACTGTGTTACGATAACGCTGAATCCGAACCAATCTTTGCCCACTATGTTGCTGCCCAGCGTAGTAACATTCTTGAAAAACAAATTGAATATAATCCTAGTTATGTAACAAATTGTGCTTTGAATGATGGAGCAAAGATTCATGTAATCAACAATATGACAGAACAAATAGTGCTGGACACCAACTATACCGCTTTCAATTCGATTACAAAACATCTACTCTCTGGAATTGAATATCAGCACAATGAACTTTCTTCCAGTACCCTGTACTCATTTCCTCAATTTGTTTCCTCGTCACACCATGTCAACAGCACTTTTAATTCCATACCTTGGTGGACTCCACTAAGAAATGGGAACTGGAAGGCTTTCGAAAATATTCTATCCCGCCAGTTAATGAAAGGAAAAACCTATAGCATTTATGCTGGCAAATCGCACAAAGCGACCTATCCGAGAGGATTTGTGTGCAATTGGGATAATGAATTTATGACATACGACCTCGATGGACGCGAAAAGCACATCCCTCTCTTCATCTGGAATTATATAGTACCCCATAATAAGGATGACCATTCTGAAGAGTTCGTTTTGATAGCCATTAATTCACCATTTGTTGATTTCAGCAATAAAAGTTCTATGGTGATCTGCGAGGACATCTGCGATCGAATTGGCTGGCTTAAACCCCTTCAGTACACTAGGAAGGCGTGCTCATTTGGATATATCTTTTGCTGTCACCTGAAGGACGTGTGTGGTATTCTTGACGGATTCCCCTTGGGCACGAAGTGTAATACAACTAATAATATTACTAGCGTTTCGCCTTTAAATAGACGAAAATGAGAGCTACTTAATTGAATTTTGCCTGTCCCAGTTGCGCGCCGCCCCACACTTGCTTTGAAAGTTGTCATGGCTCAACTCTTGAGTATCCTCACACTTGTTTTGGACTTTGGTAGTTTTTACAAAATTATTTCTATGAAATCCCCATTTTTTGTGTATATGTATACCATAGATATATCAACATTTATTAATATGGTAAAAGTAGACCACTGGGCATTATTTGCATAAATTATATTATATGTATATTAAAAATCAACATGTTTCTATGCTAACTTTTGTACCTTCTCAGCAGTATTTTTCAGTTACAAAATGTTTTGAGCCTTATTTTTCATATTTCTCCGATATGCAGCTTGATTTTTGCTAGCATTTTTTGAATTTTACAATATCAATATTAAATTTTATATAAGCCAGTAAAATGTTTTGTTATTAAAAATGTAATGTATGTAATTTATTCTTGAATAATGCAATCTTCCATTGACATAATGCATTTCATAGTTTCATTTGGTGCTATAAATATTTCAATAGAAAAGATACTTTAAATTTCCAAATGTCCTAAGATTCTATAAATTTCTAAACGTTCATTTAAAACTTGGTAGAATTTATGTAATCTGTGGAATTTATTTATCTGTGTTGCCCAAATAAACTACAATCAGCTTTAACTTTTTAATTCTTTATTGATGGTACTTTACAGCAGTCCAACCTTATCTAACCCCAGGATAAAAACCCACTGCACTGCTACTGTCAGGGTCCTCGATGTTTTTATGCAGCGGTTTGCTCAAGCTCCTCTCTCTTAGCGCTTTCAGCGCTTCGTTTGGTAACATCTGTTTGTATGTGGAGAATTCATCAATTAAAAGTTGTTAATTTTATGCAAATCTTTAATAGGTTTTTCATCGACTAACTCAGAAGGAGGATAATGTGCCAAAAATTTATATAGACTTTCTAAATTCATGACATTAAATCCTGTCATGCAGTCCACGGCTATAAAGGTTTCTTGGCAATTGTAAATAGAGTCTCCGACTGAATGATAACTATTTGATAGCATAAGTTTTAAAAAGTCGATGAAAATTATTTTCCCTACTGTGTATGTAGGTGCTTTCTTCAAAATAAGAAAAGTAGGTACCTAATAAAAAATATGTAAATTGTCTGAACTTTATTATTATCTACTTGTTTAAATTGTTATTACTACTGCTTCATGCTTCGTGAAATACACTAGTATAAAATATTGTTTGTTTATTATGCGTATTAAATTCTTATATGTAGGAATGTATTGCTTTAAATTACAACATTTATTATCTAAAGCATATGAATTACAAAAAGTAATTTTTTTCGAAAAGATATTACTAAATGAATGTAATTTGGCATAAAACAATACAATCCTCCCACAAAAAAATTAATATTTGTCCACCATCCGTCAAAACGTTAACGACCATTACTAACTAGTCGGGAAAGTGAGGCCCATTACACAAGAACGACATCAGGCCCGCAAATCAACACACATGCGGGTGCACTAACGAGGTCATTTTAAATTTCTTTGCACTCTTCCGTAATTACGACATTACAGCGAAATGAATTTCACCTCTTAACTTGATGATGTTGAAACTTCCTCCAATTTCCTTGGGCCGACTGGAAATCGCCTTGCCGGCACAAAGGACAGCAATAAAAAGAAATTGCTTTCCACTTAGAAGTTCATTTTCCCTGTTCCAGGGGAGGCTTTCTGCCTTAGGCCGGGGGTGAGTAGGCGTAAAAGCCGCCTGTTCTTTAAACCCGCTTAGGAGGAAACCTGCCACCCCCGACCTCAGCTCGTAAATGACTCGTTTGCATGTCAGCCAACAGTTCTAATGAGTGAGCCATCGAGTTGCGCTCGCCTTAATTGAATGTGATTTAATGCGAGTTTATGTCGCTTTGTTCCCAGTCACAATTTCACACTGAGCCTATAGATTATGCGCGTCGGAAGGACCCCACTAAAAGGATTTAAAGTTTTAGATAAATCGCATATATGTAAATACGCAGCCCAAAAGCTGCCATGCCACCTTCTCTAAGTCTGAATCATAATTAAAACTTGGTGTATAGTGCTTTATCTTTTAGTTGTTAAAAATAAAACTAATTCTTATATGATAAATCGGGTTACGAATTAGTTAAGTATTGGATATTTAAAAATTTTTATTTAAAAACATTAGTACACAACTGTTTTCCTTATTAGATATCGGTATAGCAAATGTCCGTGCCTACATAGGATGCCGAAATATTTCACATCCCAAACTCCTTCCTAAAAATTAAACGATTTAATTTCTAAACGAAAACATGAAAAGATCACAAAATGTTTATATGGCAGGTTCAAAAGTGTAATCCTTAAGTTCGTAAACGCAATAAGATGAAGAAGTCAAATTGACTCAAAATTAATGTGCCTAAAATTTAGCCAAATTATCAAATGGAATTGTGTTGTGAATTAGTTTTCCCTATTTTTGTAACATAAATAATTTAAAATTAACTAGTTAAATACGTAAAGAGGATTTCAACTTTGATAATAAGCCTTTATTATAATCCACGTATTTACTAATAGCTTGGTTCCGCGATTTTGCATGAGTAGTATGGAACCCTATACTTTCAATTACATATGTACATTAGGTACATATATATCTGCAGAATTAACTTAAGGGGGTATTCTGGTCTGGAGAGCCAAATTTGAAGGTTTTTTGGAATTGAGTTACAAAAGACGTAAAATATTTTTACCTTCAGATTTTTTCCCAATATTTATTTATAACATAATGAGGGAAATGAAAAATATTTTAAACAAAAATGTCGGCAATTTAGAAAATTACAGGGTGGTGAAGTGAGGCTTTGAAACGAAACTATGCGTCCTGGTTGACACGATTTAGAGTCTGCAATGATCGGAAAAAAAACAAAAATTAATTCTTAATCAGGAAACGTGCCGTTATTGTGTATGCCTCGAACAAAAAAAAAATACTTTTTTTCGCAAAATGAAAACTGCTTGAAAAAAATTTTGAGTTTTTTCATTATATTTTTCCGGTTATTAATGTTGTAAAAATAGTAAAAACGTTTTTTTAACGAGTGTGGTACCGATCATAAAGTGTTATATCAGGAAGGTGTGTACCGAATTTCAATTCAATCGGTTCATTAGAACTTGATATATCGTGTAAATAGGATTGAAAAAAGTCGTTTCGAGATAAGCGGGTTTAAACATTTCAGGGTATAGTAGTTCCGGTAGAACCGGCCTAGTTGCCGCGTCACTAAAGTAATTGTAACTTTGCCAATTATTGCAATTTTAAAATTTGCTTTGGGCAGCATATTCTTAAAAGTATGCACTATAAGAAAAAGCAAATCGATTTGTTCAAAATTCTAGAGCAGAATACCCCCTTAAGACATAGGTATAAATCTATTTTTCAGTTTAGAAGTCGCATCAAGACCAAGATAATAGTGTAGATTTCTCACTATACAAAGCGGAATAATACATATGCATTGATCTTTTTAAAATAAGTTAACACCTTAAAAGAGATTCAATTTCATGAAATATAAAAAGGAATAAAAACATAGTTCGTATAAAAAAACAAAATTAATTGTGAAAAAATTAATATAGGATATCATTTTATAATGATAACAGTATGGCATAGAAACGATCTCATTTATATACTTTCAAGCCATATACGCATATGTACCAGTAAAGTTAAACGCAGATGCTTTCTGTCAATCTACTAAAATTTTTTATACTCTTTATTGCGAATTTAAGTAATGCAAATCTAGTGATTAATATATTTCTCATAGTAAAATAAAATTGACTATGGTTAAGTCTCAAATATCTGAGAGGAAAATGAGACATTAAAAATGTAAGTAACCTCTTTTATTTGTTTAAATAAAATTACTTCGATAATATAATAGGTAACAACTAACATCTTCGGTATGTATGTCCAAAAATAAGGTAAAAAAAACTCGAGTAGATATATGTAACTTTCATAAATGAAGGAATGCCATTTTGAAATTTACTTGATAGACATTGATTTAATAATTTAGTAATATTTAAGAAACATACTTTAAATGACATTACATAATTTACAATTTATTAATATTTTGCTTTTTATTTTTATTGTTTTTTTTTTGTTTTGAATCTACAAAATATTCACACCACATCACCTTATCTTATAAATTACAAATATGGTAGGCATACTTAAACTCTATTGCAAAATCTACGAAAATGTTTTATATATTTTTAACTCTTGTCTTAAATCTTCCGAAAATTTCTCAAAAATATTACCTACGATGCTTTTCGTAAGGATGTTACAAAATATTTGTCTGAACGTAAGTTCATACTACCGTAAAGTAGGTGTTGCAAAATCTAACCTCTTCTCTATTTCGTTGTATTGCAGGCGAATCGAACGATGCCGCCGATCTCCGCTGTTCCTCACTGAACCACCTCCGAGGAGCTGACAATCAGCAGCTATTCAGCAGCAGCAAGAACCTCCCCAGCAACGCATTCAGCCAGCTGCACGCCGAGAAGTTCAACCACGTCGCCTACTCGGCGCACTTCAAGGGCTCCGTGGACAGCGTTCCGTCCTCATCGAGCTCCGCTTCGCTGGTGACGTCAGCGCCGACCAACTCCGCGAAGTCCGCGATCCCCCTGGAGGCGCCCTGCGCGGACCTGGAGTACTCCAGCGTCACGGGCGTTCCCATGCAGGAGTCCTACCAGCGCGAGCCTCCGACTTCGAAATACTTCGTCGACGCCTCCAACTTCAACAGCAGCAGCCACGAGCTGAGCAGTCGCTGCGGCGAGGCGGACCCTGAGAAATCGCTGAAGAACTGCAGCAGCCACTTCTACGAGGACAACACCCACGACTTCGAGGACTCGATGTCGGCGAACGGTGACAGCGGCAAGGAGCTGACCTCGATGGTCCAGACGCCGCCATCCGCCCTGTCGGCGGGACACGGCCTGCAGCTGCTCGCCGGCATGAAACGGAAACCGTTCGACGACGCCGACGAGCAGAGCGATCCGGCCAAGATCCGGAACGGAAACGGGTCGCCGGACGTCCACATGAAGCAGGGCTACGAGTACATGAAGACGTTCGAGGGCATCCGCGCCAGGAACTTCGAGGAGATCCAGCAGCACCAGGGGGGCGTGGCCCCGAGTAACAGCAGCTCCTGCACGAGCGGGGGCTCCGTTGACTTGCACCCCGCCCACCAGCACCACCTCCACCACCACCTGCAGCAGCAGCGGTCCGTCGAGGAGTACCGCGTCAGCGTCCTGGACCAGGACCGGCTCAACGACGCCGACAGCGGCGTCAACGGGAGCTGCACCTCCAGCGAGGACCTCAATCAAACCAACTCCAGCGAGCAGGGGGAGAAAATCACCTCGGGCAGTGATGAAGAAGGCAACCAAGGTAACAAAATACTTTTCTAAAACTTAAATCACTATCAATTGGTAACAAACAGGTCAATTACACACTTTATGTTGCCAAATACGAACCCAAAGTGAAAAATCGTCTATGCTATGAGACATTGTTATTAAAAAAGGTTTAGTCCACTTTTTAACATTGACCTCATTTTTACAGCTTCTTTATTTATATCGTATTACGTATGTAACCCTCAGAAAGTGGATTGATCACTTTTAAAAATAACGATTCACATCACATTTTCAAGACAAAAATGTTTTAAAAGGACAAAGGAGTCCGGACTACTAACTATAACATTTCAGAACGCCTGGTTTTTGAAAAAAATAGGGCAACGACCTTACACTTCATCCATAAGAAAATCCATCTTGAATTTTAAACAATTGCCAATCCTGACATACAATACTTTAGAGAACCTCTATGAAAGATTTGCTCAAAGAAATTTTCGAATCAAATATTACGGACTACTTTACTTTTGAATACATACTTAGTTCCTTCGCTTGAAAATGTCGTTTAATTTTGCAATGTAAGTAATACTTTATTTTTTACATTTTTGTAAAATTTTCGTTTTGAGATTCGTAATTTACGCAAAAAAATGTGTTACAAACAACTATTGACTAGTGCCATTAGAACAAGAGATCTTGGAATAAGTACATCCTAAAAAACGTAATGATGTTCCATGTTATCGGATTTTATATTACATAGGTAGGACATAGAATATACATTAAATTATCATTTGATTCTCATTTTGATGATTTTTTTAAAAAGAAAATGAACAACTAAGCAGTTTTTAGCTTGTTGCTCTTATTCCTGTTTAAAAACCAATGAGAATCACACAAATTGCAGACTTCAATTTTGATTATTAAAAGAAGAAAACTTTTGAAGAAACTTTGCTTGATTTTATTTCGGTTATAATCGTTAATGGAGAGAATCTTGTATGGGGGTGAGGAAGGTGAGGCTAGTTTTCGTTAGCTTCTGACTGTATTCATGTATTTCACAGGTTTAATTAGAGAAGATCCACAATACTTACTTTCTACCACCTTTCAATTTCCCTAAAGACTAAGGATTGTGACCGTTTCATTCTTTTAAGCTCGTAGGATTTTCAAAACCTTAAGTAAATTTTTTATCAATGATGCTTTAATGTGTTTATCTAAAAATATTAATATATTTAACATAACACAAAAAGTAAAATTTAATAAATTTGTAAGAATCAACCTAAATGTGAAAATTTTGTAGTGCAGTTAGAACATTAGTATGTACTTCATTATAATCTACTAAAAGATCTAAAACTGATAAAACATTCCGATTGTAGACTGTTAAGTATAACTTCAAATGACTCTAATTTAAATGTACAATCGAATTCTCGCAGAGGACTATTTTTAAATTTTTGAAAAAATGTACGATAAAAAGGACTAAGAATAGTGATCTGAATTCTTGTAGACATTTCATATCTCATCTCTTCGAAATATTGTGTACTAATGTTAATTTTTGATTTGATTTATACTAATGAATTAAATCAATTTTCAGCACAAGATGATTCGTGTTCGAAAAAGAAACACCGTCGGAATCGCACAACCTTCACGACATATCAACTGCACGAGCTGGAGCGTGCTTTCGAGAAGTCACACTATCCCGACGTGTACTCCCGGGAGGAGTTAGCCATGAAAGTGAATTTGCCCGAAGTCAGAGTGCAGGTAAGCCCTTCGCCTTATCAGATTAGCATTAAATTACAATCAAAACTCAAATAAGTAGCTGATTTAGATACACACATGGCTCAATGACAATCAATAAGTTTATTAAAATACCCCCGATTCGGAAAACCCGGCCTCGCATGCAACGAGGGATCCAATCGAACTCCATCGGCAACAAACCCTTCGGAAGGGATTGTGGAAACGAGTCCCTTCCCCGCGACCCTTTCTTTTTCGCTAGTCCTCGTAATAGGCACACTGAGCAAATACTGTTGCCAAAATAAACCAGTTAATATGAACGTGAATCGTCATATATATAGTAGAACGCAAATACGACATGTGAAATAAAGCCGTGTTATGGCAGTTCAATCGCAATCCCTTCGATGGGCCGTTCGTGCGCACCCACACTCGAGATAGGGATGTATTTGTGCCAATAATTCGGGCAAATATGCTATTACCAGGGTTTCAATAAACCCGAGTGGGGCAAGGAATCAAATGAACTAGGACTCCATTATTACGTCGGCGGCCTTACCAGCCAGCATTAAAATAGAAACTTTAAAAATATCTATTTGAGCGCTTTAGGACAAATTCAGCTGGAACGAATCTGACCCAATAATGACCCCGACAAGAGTCGCATTTCCCGCGGCTGTTTGTGGTGTTTAGTCAATAAAACGGATTTATCAACTCACGAAATTTAATATTATTTTTTTATGAGAAAATAAGTCCTGGAGGGCGATTCTTTACGCCTCAAGAGCACCTCCGATTCCGCGCTTTTCCCAGACTCGACCGCGAATCCATCGCGTGGCTAGAACGGGTCCCAGCTATGAAAATGGAATAAATTTGTATCAATTTATATGCAAACTTAAATGATGCGCCACAACGTGATGTCGTTTCCTTTAAATCTATTCCGACGATGGAATCGGTATAAAAATGGAATATGGCAGTAAGTAACTTATTACAGAATGGCACATAATTCTTTCCGACTTTTTCCGCCGCTACTCGAATTGTAAGATAGAAAGTTTACAAACTATAAAAATCTAAGACCTATCTATTCACATTACAAACATATATAAGTAGTCGAATTTGCAGAAAAAAAATCGCATAATAAGTACGTTGTAATTTTGAGATTTATCACTTAAAGCTTCAGATCACTAAGTGAAGTATAAAAAACTGCACAACTTTAAGAAATTATCAGTTTGCCATCTTATATCTAAAATAACTTTAACTTACACATCAAGGTTTGTTTCTGTAACTACCCTACAAAGGTCTGTATAGTTCCAACTGAAATTCCAGTGAATATTTCGCCCACTGGATTAATTAAGTAATTGTCCTAACTATAATTGCTGATAAAGGGCGCCAATCTAGTGCTTAATAAATTGAGCGTAGTAATATCTTAATTATGCGTTATTGACAAAACAGTGAATTAACCCCTCAAACGTTATATCCACCTTCCTTCCGGAAGTTCATTAGGATTGTAGGTAGAGTAAACTACCCACCAGAATAGCGTCCTCCTTCGCCAAAGAGCGGCCAGGAGCTGATCTAGCTGCTAAAACGAATTAAAAGTACGCGAAAGGTATCGTTAAGGACCCGGCACAAAGCCGCTCGCCTCGGAGCCTTTTGCCTCGGTAATTTATTTCGTTTTGTCGTGATAATCATCAATAAGCAAACTCGAAGTCGAAAAAGGGAAATAAGCGCAAAATAGGGAGGTTTCTCCAAGGATTTTCTCCCGAGTCCCGGCCGTCCCAGGAGCTCTGTGAATTACATTTCACACAGTCGAAATTACGACGGTGATTGTTAATCAGCTGCCGTAGTAAATTTCGTGGGAATTGAAAGCTCCTATGATTTTATGGATACTTTGGGACAATTTGGATGGCTGGGTTTTAATATTTCGTGTCACCATTAACACGTAGCGGCGGTAATTTATGCGGCTGGCAATTGCTCGGAATCGTCCTGGGATATATTCCTTCGTCACAGTCTTGTAATTCGATTATTTGCTTTTCTCATTGCCAAAGGAGGTGTCTGATGGGGATATCTCCGCCGGGGCGGCTAAATACCGAATTCGAATTAGAGAAATGATCGTTTTCGTCATTATTATTATTGGCCCCCAGCAAACGATATTCATAGGAGTAATATTTCACCTGTGCTACGGCGGGAATGAATAGGGCGTGATATAAAAATATACCTAAGGAATCGCTTTCATGCTGATTTTTACAATTTGATTTATATTTTTATCAAATAAGAAAAGTTAGGTGTCTAGCGATTTAAGTTTTTATTGTTAAGACTTCTAACAGACCATTCCACCCTTTGAAGTGGAACATTTGGTGACCGGGTGATTTTCCTCTCTAAAAATGTAACAAGGAAAAATCGATATGCAGAGATATCACCAAAATGTTAAGTGACTTAATATGAAATTATTGGGGCTGTCTCAGTAGTCCCGTCCGGGGGTGGATGTATCCATAGCCTTGCATGCACACTGCTATCCGAAGGATATTTCACTAGGTGGAGAGATATATTTCATACTTTGATATATTGGCAGGTTATACAAAACCATAATGAACATGTAACATGTTTTTCCCGTATGTGATTCATTTCATAAATAGCCGAAATATCGAATTTATGATAATTCAATGCAAGCGAATTTTGCTCTATTTTCTGTTTATTGTGTTCTTCCGTTCCAAAACAATTCGATTGGGTAATCTCCATCTAATCAATTCTGCTCGTAAATATTGGAATAGCGAACAGCAGCTAGTCAGGACGAGGAAAAGCCGTAAAAAATGTTATCGTTAATTTGGAGGGTATAACCCATACCCAAAATTCCGTTGCCTTGATGGTATATATAACATTATAGAGGAAAGGTTACTTTCAGAAGCTAGAGATATGGGTATGATGTGTGTTTTACTAAAAGGAATTCTGTAGTGTATAGATATAAGGAGATACAATTAGTAATAAATTAAAATTAGTAAACTTTATTTGCCCCTAAAACGATACAGCCAAAATAGTTAAACTAATTTACAATTTAATTTATTTATACATGTTAAAATGAGATTTAACGATTTAAAATTTTGAAATTGCGAATTGGATTTTTTATTCTCATATAAAAAACTTTAGCTTCTATTTGGAACACATTACAATCATGCTATTCCTTAAAGTATCCTGATCAAGAGTTACACCTCCTTTATTCTATTCTCATTAAAATCAAATCATAATTAAAGGTGGTTTAAATGCCGTAATTTGTTTAGATTTTCCCAGTTTTTTTATTTTTATATTAAAGAAGGAAATGAAAAAAAGTGGAAGCAAAAAGATCCTTACGGAAAAACGCAAAAAGTGGTTAAAATGTCGTATTTGATTTATCAACGATCCCGATGAAAACTGTATTATTTTTTCAAGTTCTGCGGAATTTTTAATAGAAACTGGATCTAAAAACTGTTCGTAAGGATCCACTAAGTTAAAGTAAATTTTTGGAACTTTTAAAGTTATTGTGTGAGCGTACCACATTGCAGAGAAGCTCCTTTAAATTTGCCTTTTTTTACACCTGTAATAATTTTTTCTAATAATTAAGTATGAAAAATTCGCACATAAAGGGTTTAAGTCGGTTTGGGAATTCTTATCACACTTCCTTTCATTGAAATTGGTTGAAGTTTTATTTTTCCTGAAGACGAAAACAAAAGTTAGATTTTCTGACAAAAATGTTGCTAACATTAATAAAATCAAGGAATTGTGCAAATTATGGTTTCTCAGATCGTCTTTAAATCTTAGCGACCAATTAATCAGATTTACACTTCTTTTGTTCAGGTGCATTAGGATTATAAAAAGCTAAGCAATGTTGTTAATTCTATAATATTTGAAAAACCGTTTATTGTGGCATTAAAATGAATTTACATTTTGTATGTATATAATACGTTATGTACTTAGAGAGAAGATATTTATGTATTTATTTAAAAAAAAATTCTAATGTTATTCTCTACATGAGACGCCTTAATTTATTTAACTTCCTTAGACTGAAATTTAAACTAAGAAAAAATGGCCAAATCGAGAAGTTGGTGTTAAATTAGCCAATGTCAAGAAGTTTTTGACTACTTTAGTTTGAACCGAAAACGCCACGGTAGACTGAGAATGAGTATTTTTTTATTAAGTTACTAGTTTGGAAGATCATTTTGAATATAATTAGTTTATTGTCCACGGTTAGCGTCGGTTTTCTATTAATAAATTGATCTAAAGGACCCATGTTTTTACAGTGAAAGTTGAGATATAAAGCGTTATTCAATTCGCCAATAAATAGAAAAAGTTTTCAAAAGTTTTTTACTGAAGGGGAGATTCGTCTCCTTGTTTAGATAATTTTCAGTGTGTGACCAGGCCATGTGACGGACAGAATAATGCTCATAAGTTGTCAACCTCCTGCTCACTTTGTCAATTTTCTGCAAAAAAGTGCACAGAATGCGAGCTGCAGAGCACACATCACTCGCCCCGAGAGGTCGTGTAGGAGGCAATCATCCGGGATATTCGCCACAATCAAGCTCCTAAAGCACCCTATTACTTTGTGGCAACGAAAAGGGTTAATTTAGACGATGTCAACGATGGTGAAGGGGCTAAAGATTGATTAAGTGCGCAAATTAGGGAGCCTTTTGCGAGCGCTAGAGGAGCGTAAAGCTGGCAGCCCGGAAAATTGCTTTTAATTACCCACCATTATGGCGAGCAATTTTTTTTTAATTACTCGCTCAATTAAATTGATTTTACCAGACTCCATCTTTGTCTCTGGGTAAAAGGAGCACAAGAAGATGGCGGATGTGCGCTCGCAAAAAATTTAATGGATAACATTTCCGCGCCAAGACGGGCGATGCTTATCCGATAGATGAAACTTCCGGAGGATCCGATTTTGCTGAAGACCGAAATCAAAACAAATTTCCAGCAAATCGAATTTCCGATGTTTAAAGGATTTCCCAGTCGCGCTTCGAACCGAAATTCGAAGATTATCGTCGCGACAGTCGCACAACACGCTCCAAATTAAATCCCATTGAGAAATCCTTGGAAAAGTACGAAAAACAGCAGGACTTTTAATTTGTTATATGCTAGTGCACCGCTTCGCCTCCTCTCGCAATAAAGTTTCAAGCTGAATCACGATATAGATCGGCTGAAATGAAGCCGCATATAATTAAAATGATAAATCACCACTTCGCCTTGGCGAATTAAGCTGTGTGCGTGTCTTGCGTTAAAAAACAGAAATTTATGGCAATTTATAAATTAAGATTACTATCGAAAACATGCAATATAATGGAGGTGGAAGGCCCCAACATGGTCGCCAATGAGCGCACATTTGCCCATATTCGGGCGAACATGAGTGGAGCTCTGGGGGTGGGGGTGGCGTTTCCTTTTTTTTCTTTTTTTTTCAATAAGTAAATTTTTGATAGTGGTCCCACAGGACTCCCTGGGCCTTCCAATTTATTTTCGGCACGCACAATTAGAGTTATGTTAACTAAGTCAACAGTGGCAGCGATAAATTATTCTAATGGAGCACAATAGGAGCGCTTTGTCTCAAGGGCTATAATGGAAATTCCTCCAGACACTTAAAAATTAGACAATAAATTGTTATTGCCACGAAATCCCAGCCAAAAAGGGGCAAATAGCTCGACAGATTTATTAGTGGCGAAGTTTTGAAAGCTTAATTAGCGGGTTGAGTTGTACTTTTTGGTATTGTTCAAGACCCTTAAGTGGGTCTGAAAATGCCAAAGGTTAAGATAAGTATTTCTTATAGATGTTATCGAAACACATTCCAGGTATAAAAAATAGGTTGTACATGTCAAGTTCTTAACATTACCGTTGTTATATAACCTTTAAAAAATTGAAGAAAGTTTTAATACTTATAAACAGATAATGTAATACAATTACACTTTAATTTAGCTGTTAGATAGTTTGAACATGGTATTTATGTTCAAAAATATAAAAACCCTACTTTCGAGCCGAACGAATAGTAGGATATTAATTAAAAAAAAAAACAAGATAAAAGTTTACTATATCTATATGTCTTCGATTTTTATTTATTATTGAAATTTCAAAAAAAAATAATTTAATTCATTTTATTTCTTTTTATAAACTTTTTTCTTAATTTCTTAAAAAAATGTTCAGATTTAAAGACAATGAAGAAACTCACCCCCTATATCGGCTATTTTCGTATTAAATTTATTATATGGTTTTCTGTTATGTTAAAATATGCACATTACATACTTTTCTATACACACAAGAAAGTAAATTAAACCTGCAGCTCCTTTCTGTAACTATCAAATCCACTACGGTGGTTCACGGTGAATCAACTCAATTGATAGAGTTAGTCATGGTGAATTCGATTGAGTCCACAGAATAGTCAAGCAAATTTACCATGTCTAATAGACAATGGCAGTAGAAAATTCTCTATTTGTTAGTTAACAGAAACAAGCTGCATGTAGAATGAATGACAAACAAGTAAAAATATAACTTATTTTCTAAGAAGGCTTCACATAATTTGCATGGATCAAAATGAGGTTTATATCTCTGAGTAAAGGTTCATTATATTTATTTATTATTCTACAAGGATTTATCATATCAGAATGTGTATTGCTAATATGGCTTTGCTCGCCTAAAAATTTAGGTTAATGTTATTTAATATACAAAATGAGTAAAATTCCGATGGTAAGAACTTGGTTTAAAAATAAATAACTTTTCAATTTGATTTTAGAAGATAGTAAAACCATATTGACTGTTCTTCACAAAGGACCGGATGTTAAAAATACACCAACATTTTATATTTTCTAATATACCTAACCCTTTGTCCTGGCATGGTAATATTTTCAGTTCATATAAAAAGTATGGTAATATTAAATTAGCTGCGGTATCGAACTTAAATTCACGTGCTATTTATTTTCAATTGTCATTACATTTACACATAATCCGAACTTAATGGAGTCATAAGAATCATAAATACTTGTGGACCAACAAGCAGATGCTGTTGAAAAATGAGGCATTAAAGTGAGCGTAACAACATTAATTTCACGTCTTGATAGCCCTATCAAAAGGAGAAGAATAACACCGTCACTAATAGATTTCTTCTCACTAGGAATTTCCCCCTTCACAGGCCTAATCCCTTTGACCATTTTTTCTGGCGGAGGATCAAGCACATTCGGTCGGTTCTCACAAAACACACGAGGTGTCAAGAGGTTTTGTAAGCCCCGTGAAGAACGAGTGAACCTCTTTTTACACGGTCCGTGCCCGTGTCAAACGTGTTATACTACGTGCATCAAATGCATTAGGCAAACGTAATATTTTTTATCGTAGTCATTTTCCGGCGATGATTTCTGCTTAATGGATGTTGCCGTCAAAGTGTTTACGAGCTCATGAAAAGTAGACTGTTGCGAAAAAGGTAGTAATCACATTTTGCCCAGCGTCAAATTACGGAAGAGTAAATAGTCCGCTTTTATTGTCTGCTTCATAAGAGTCAACAGTCTGTCACGGAAAAGGTCGACGCAACTAATTTCATTTTCATGAAAAACAAAAGGGGGAGTTTCAACTACTTTTGAAAGCGGTCTGAAGTCCTCAAAGCGGAGCAAACAAATAATGTAAAATATAATTCCCGAAATGAAATTATGAGCATTTTATGAGTTCCACCCCTCTGACGCTTTTTCTGAAACAAATTTATAACATGCTTTTGGCCAGGGGACCGAAAAAGGGCGAAAGTGGTCGCTGAATGCTCAAGGGGCTGCGACGCCGCACATCCACTCCTCCTCGCTTACTTTAAGGACTTTTGACTTTTTACAAAGTTATTTGGTGACAATAACGACATCAACATTACAATAACAGTGGGGCCGGGGAAACCACCCTTAAATGCCCTCTAATGACTTGTGCATCTGTTGCTCGACGCGGCGCGGGCGGGTTCCATGAATGCTCGACAGATTTCATGCTCTGGGGAAAATCAAAGTGAATTGCAACAAATTGAATACAAGTTAGCGCAATTCCCCGCAGAGTTCACGACCTGGCCTTATAACCACTTCAGCAAACGCTTGCTACTCGCAGCGCGACATTTCCGATTGTGTTATGCGTGTACATTATGAGTGACGCAAATTTCATAATTTTAGTTATTTCCGAAAGATTCATCGTTTTTATAAATAAATATTGTGTTGACTTTTTGATTCTATAACTTAAAAAAAAATGTTTCCATATATTGAGATTGAGGTCTCTTCAAGCATTTTTATGAAACTTAGTAGAAATTTCTATTTAGGATCAGAAGTAACAGATATGGAAACAAAATTGTTCGGTTGCTTATGTACATATAAGTACAGGTATGTGTATATAAATATTTCCTGATATATATAAAATTTAAAATTATAAAGAGTTATAGTTTTCCGCCGTAATTTCCGCATGCATCCGCAATCTGTCCGAAAAATTTTAAGAAAAATCTTTATTCAAAATTGTGTCCACCTCTACAAAAAATTCTGGAAATAAGGAAGATTTAACTTTACTTCGATTTGTAATATTATAACATAATTTCATGCTCATTGTGGCTGCTTGGAACATAATCTCAATTTTTGTAAAGAAAAGTGGCAAAACTCTTTTGAATCACGATACTTTAACTAACTTCTGAACAATTTCCTTATTACTTCTAAATTTAGCTCGAAAGACTAAAAAATGTAGAAATTTCACTTTATAATAAATAATGTTGATCAAGCTGACACTCCCCAATATTTGTGAAGCTGATGTCAGCAGCAACCCTGTTTGTAATGACAGATTTTTATCTTAATAAATAAACAAATTAAACTTGTTGATACCTTTTAAAGTTCCCATAAGCGAATTAATGTTCTTCCTTTTTAATTTAAAATAGAAATAAAACAATTTTGAATCAGGGTCGTCGTATTTCACAATTCAACACAGTCGAATTTTTAACTGAAACAAGGCTGTAAAAGTTATATTTGTATTTATGGTATGCAAACTCCCACAAACTTTGGAAGGTAAAATTCTCATATGATTTTAATATCAATTATTGTCATTGATAACATATTGTCATAGACAACAAGAAATACCACATTATTTTGTAAGTATATCATTCATGCGTTAAATTAAGAATTGGGACACGTTTGATAATACTACATAGTTAGAATTGATTCAATTAAAAAATTGAATTGGACAAATTTGTATTGAAAGATCGGAGTAGCGACCCTAGTGAATTAAAATTCGAGCAGTTTCTTTCGAAAATGGTCATTATTGAAATCAAGAAAGTATAATTTAAAGAGATGAAAAGCCAGTTAACTCACTGTGCACACTGACGCTCTTTTCTTCTTCTACACCGCACGCTTTCTTAGTTCCTATGTACATTTACTGCTCGCAGGGCCCTTCGTTGAGATGTTTCATATGTACCTTATATCTCCCAAGGAGCAGCGCGTCGTCTCCCCAGTTGTTCACATAAAAACATCCACCATCCACCAAGCCGCAGACCACCCCTTGCGCTGCCATTTTCAATTTCGCTACAAATTGGTTATATTGTTACTCGCTACGTTAAGCAATTTCTGCCACAAAAAACGAATTTCTTGAGGATTTTCTGGTGGTAAAGTTTGCCTTCTTCTCATTTCTGCTCTTTATCCCCCAAGTCCCTTCTCTTCCATGGCCCAAGAAGGTTTTGTTTTCTTATTTTATTCGAAGGTGATGTTGGACGCTAGGTTATGTTGGTGTCATCCTCTAGAGGGTGGTTTCCTTTCCTCCTTTTATTTTTATAGAAAGCGAGTTAGTTCCCTATTTTTCTGCGAGGGCGGAGAACAAACTTTGCTCGAGGGAATATGCAATGCAATATATCAATCCTTCAAAGGTATTCGCATTCATGAGTATTTGATTTACGAGTAAATTGGAAAAGTAATGCCCTTAACTTGTGAGGTTTTCTACCATGAAATTTTCTTTTGAATTTACCACAAGTTCGTTAGTTGTTCCTTTTTCCTCCACTGCACAGTAAAAGAAGGAAGACAAATCTCTCTTTGCTTTCGAAATCTATTGGAGGACCCGTAATTTGAGAAACTTAAGCCAAGTTGTACAGACGCTGACTACCGGAAAAATACTGCCTAATATGTATGTCGGATTTAGTCTTTCCAAAATGGTCAGAAATTAGCAGAATTAGCACAAAAATGCTTTTAATTATTGTTCTTATCTAGAAAATTTTTCGAACGACTTCGCCAAATACTCATAAACAGGTAGGACAAAAAATAAGCAGGTATAAATAAAACAATTTCCTTTTTTTATTTAAAGCAGGTTTTTGACTATATAAAAACTATATTTTATTATAATTGTAATTTAGTAAACATTGTAATCGACTGCACTTATCACTTTCAAATTAACCTTGATATTGGTGCAATTAATTCAAAATCATGAACAACCAAATGATAACTTTCATTTGTTAAAATAAAATTTTCCAATATGGTAATAGATACTAAGTTTCGTAAAACATTATTCCTATTGTAAAAATGTAATATTGATCAATTGTTGCTTCGTATAAAATATTTGTATTTGCTCTTTTCATATGAAAATAATAACTACGTTGACACAATTTTCGATAAAAAGATGCTGCATTGCAGAATTTCATATACAAGTTATACGTAATTGTATGTATGTGTATATTTACATTTTGATGCTTTTCTGTTCAATAGATATACAGTTTAGAAAGTTTAGTAAAACGAGAATAAAAATCGTATGCAAACCTTAGAAACGAAATACTGATGTTTTTTTTGGCGTTTTGAAAGAAAACCTTAAATTCTTTCATGCTTTCTAAGCCACGAGAATTGGAAGTACCTAATCATATATTTTGTTTACGACAACATTATCCAACATAACAAATCCAAAGTTATTTTGATGATTTCAGATTAGATCTAAATGAATGGTTGTAACCTTAAAACCATTTGCAAATCAATTGAAATTTAGCCACTTTTCTCACGTGATAGAAACGAAGGATATTTAAAAGTACCTACCTAACCCTGGGAATACATGCGCAGGTATTTCCCAGTTTATTCAATAATAATTTTCCTGGAAGTCTTGCTGTGAACGAGTCGTGCCGACAGCCCTTTATTCCATAATAACTAGTTACGTGATATTTTTAATGCAATTAAAGGCATGAAATCAATATGCCTTATTTGCTTAATTCGTTCCATAGAAAGGCGCCATGCCGACCGATGTCATGAAAACCTTCAATTATAGCAAAAATTGATTTAATTCATTTGAAAGGGTTGAAAAATTAAATCTCAGCAGGGCTTTTGCCCTTTTTATTTTATTCGTAATTACAACTTTTCACAGCACTATCACAGCGTGGCTTGGTGTGCTCGCATTCAGCTGCTAGTTCGTATACTCGTTCATGATCAATGAGCAAAATTAAAATCTCTCAATTTCGTGTATTTCAGGTGAAAGTTGCATTTATTTACAATGGAATTAATATCAGCATTTTTCCATCTGAAAGTGTAAACAATTCCCGATCGTTCCGCAGTCTGACTCCGAATTGCCCCAAACTAATTTGAGGCCATTTAAGCCTCATAAAATTAGTCCACTGGGAGTTTGGCGAACGCAAACTCGAAACATGTGCCGAGGATTACTCGAGTTTACCCCGCAAAAGAGCATCGTCAAATCTTGGCATATGCTCCCTGCCACTGCACCCCTTTTGGAAGACAACTTCAAAGTAGTTCCCGAGGGCTGCGAAACAGGCGACAAGGAGCGGCGGAGGCCCTATGAAAATCCCATCCCTGTCGAGCAGGCTGGCTCTGTTCTAATTAATTTCAACACGGTTTTGACCTTCGATCGGTGTTTACTGGAGGATCAAAGGTCCACAGAGTCCTGGAATAATGCGATTCGCGCTATTCAGACCGCCCGAACTTGAGGAAGGCAATTGCAAGCGTCTTTAACATGAATGGGCCTAAAGTCTGCTCTATAATTACAGGAATCGGTTTTAAGTGAAACCGAACACTTCTGTAACCCGACACCGCCGACCGCCAACATAATGAGCGGCAAGCTTTGCGAATTAAGGAAGCACATGGTTATCCCAAATCAAAAGAAGTCCTTTATTCAATTTAGGGAATGAGAACACATCAAAACTCGTTCCAGATCACGAACTCGTTTTTCGGTATATTCGAGATTTTTTATCGCTCTTAATTGCGATTTGACTTTCCGTCTCTGAGGGGCTCGTCTGTAGGCGGAATATGTTTAATTTAATTTTTTAGTTCCCCAAGCTACCAGAGACCATTTCGAAATATAAGGCATAATAAAAATTAAGGCAAATTGGGCTAATGGACGATAATTTTATTTCCATACCGCAAACATTTCAAAGTCAAGTGCGTAAAAATTATTAGGTCTTAAAACAATGCAGAACCCCCTTTACGTCTACCATTACCATTATTTCGAGGGATTAATAACGGACATAATATAAAAAAACAATAAACGTTGAATGTGTCTATAAAATTCAAGGAACCCCTCCCGATTTCGTGGCAAGGCGGTTATGAATGAGGTTGGACTTAATTAGGGTTCTTTTATTCGAAAATTAGCCGCGAATGTGAAGATATGTAAACAGTTAAATAGAAAGGGTACCTACGAGGAGCAGATGGTAAAGGGTTTCAAATTTTTGATGAGGAAGGCTCTTGTAAAACCCTTTTTAAATCTTTCAACGTTTAAATGGATCAATTATTTATTGTAAGGGTGAACGCTCTTTGATTCTTTTCAAAATAACTAAAAGTGAGTAAAAATTTTTTCAGAAACGCACATTCAGTATATATAAGAACATATTTAAGGTATTACAGTTTGATATATGATGTTTAAATGATATTGCATTGCGTTATTACAGTTTCAGCTTGAATTTACTTTTCTTTTTCTATCTCAATATAATAAGTTTTACAAAAAACATTAAAGCCTTGTCTTCTACCTTTTTTACATCATTCGAAGAGTGACCAAATTAAAACATCTATTGACAAATATTGAAATTGTTACCCCAAACAAAACCACTGAATATGCGTTCAATGTTAGTTTTTTTAAATATGAATTCGAGAAAATAAATCGAAATTTTTTCAATTTTATTTTACGAGCTACTAAATTATGTAAATATATCCCTATTCCCAGATATATAAAGAAACAAGAGTTTAGATAAAACTCTTTCGTTATTTAGATTTTTATAAATTGCCAAATATAATTTTAGTTCCAATGAAGTGAAAAATACCAAAGGTCGGTTAAGTTGTAAATAAAATAAAAAGTGAAAATACTCACCCAATTTATAGCATATTTTGCAGAACCTTACCTTAAAAATCCTAGCGTTGGATTTTTGATTTTGTCTAGATGTGTAAGATAATCCTGATCTCAGTGTCACCCTGAAAGTAAATATTTTCATATATAAATAAATATTGTATTATTGCTTCAATTCAATATCCAAATTCGCACATTCTGTTCAAGAAAATCATTTGATTAAAATCACTCCTGCTGGTGACGTCCCTAAATTACCGTCAATTTTGTGACATTCAAAAATTACTTCCTAATCACCCAGAAACGCGGCACCCTTACAATTCGTCACCCGTCGAAGTCCTTATTACAGGGAAGCAGCGACGTACGCATAAACAGAAAGCGAGGGGTGGGCGGGAAGCACTTGCTCTTCCCTGAACGGGGAGCAGCAAGTCAGTCGTAAACCAAAATTAATAGCGCAACAATCAAAGGCCACTTCCTCAATCCTCCGGGAAGGTTGCAAACTTGGGCAGCCCTCCGCAGCCCTAAGCAACGCCGAGATCCTCGGTGGCGGAGGCTGCGCCCTTTGTCGCGATGTTTGCCACCGATGTCTTGCACGTGCTCGGCGTTTAATTAACCTCCTAATAACTAGTTAAATCAGTTGTTAAAAATAAATAAACATGTCGCAGGGCTGTAACATGACGACATGCGCCCCCGGGGCTTGTCACTTTATTGCCAATGATCAAAATCGTGTGAAAATGTCGCAGCCGTGCGCTGTCTGGAAAAAAATGTCCGACGGAGCTGGAGGTTGAATTTTTCACCCAAAAGGGAGTCTGGAATTACGCATATCTGTTTTCAGCACATGCTCTATTGCAGCGAGTTCTCCTTCCTTGAAAAGATGCTGGATGAATGTATGAACTCCGGGAGATTTTAGGGTACGGAGAAAATGGCGAATACTCGTATATAACCTTCTCACGTTCACCCATCTTCACTTTTAGGTTTTTTCTCTCTTAAATTTGCAAACATTCCAAACATTTTTAACCGACTTCCAAAAAAGGAGGAGGTTATCAATTCGACCCGTATGTATTTTTTAAAAGCAAGTTAAAATTATATCAAGGATATAACTCTATACTGTTTTAGGATCGGTACAAATGGAGACTTTCTTTCCAAGTTCATGTGTAAGTATTTTAAATATCTACTGAATTCACTGAATTTTACAGCAAAAACTTAAAATTAGACCTTGAAGACTTACGGTTGATTTTTAATACAGATCCATTTGTAAATACATATATGTACGTATACAACTGCTTAATTAATTTTTCATGCGCAAAATACAATACCCATAATTTTGCAAATCTAGACAAAATATTGCCAATTGTGTATCGGTTTGAAGGACATACGTTATATACATTACGCAGATATCTAAGAAAACAATTTAAATGGTACATATTCAAGAACAATAATATTACACATTACAGATTTAGTTATATATAATTAGTTTTACTCTACGTAACATTTTGGCCTTGTCCAAGGTATTTTAGGCTTGTAAGTAAATGTTGGTGGATATAAAGGCATACATTAATTTACAATGTGCCGTATCATTGACTATCCTCATTCAACAGTAACAGTTTGAAGGAACTGCCAAAACTAGGATGGAGTAATAGAGATTGAAAAACAATTTTTGATTCTATCAGCTCTTTATAGGACTGATACAGAAAATTTTAAATTACGCCTGTATCTAAATGTTAAGTGCATACATAGTAACTAATATTAATGGTTGAAAAAATACTATAATGTATTCAATTGTATGACCGATTTGAGCACATACGCTTGACCAAGTTGGACGAATCAAAAATGAAGAATTGTTAGTAAATCAACAAAAATAAAAATTAAAACTAATGCTGTCTTAAATGTACCGAAAGAGTTATTTTAAATAATTTATATCTTCAAATTACCTTATCTTCTATTAACCTCCAAAATGTAATCAGTATTTGCGATATTTTGTAAAAAAGAAAAAGCTATATTCACCCCAAATTTTGACTCCAATGAATACCAAATTAACTAGTACTGAAGTAAGGAAGACGAGGTAGGAAGCTTAAAATGCTACGTCGAACTCTATAAGACTTTTAACTAGCCATGCTCCCAATCGATTTGAGGAATATGAATAAAAATACGGATAATTATAATTAATACTTTAATCGTACACCTTTTAATATTTATGAGTAATTAAAGAAAATTACACTTATAAAAATTATTTTATAAAATCTACAAGAGCGAGGATAAAAACCATGCTTTCATATACATAGGTATCTACACTACGCAATTTTATATTTTTTATTTGAATATATTTTTATAAAAGTTTCGAAAAATCCACAAAATTAATTTTTGTAAAAACTGTGCCTTTGAAGATCTACTTTGATACGTATTCTAAAATCATATAGATATTTAAGATTATAAATGATATTTTAGTTACTACTGGTATAATACGACTGCAAGAAGACATTTTCGATAGTGTTTTCCTCGAACCCTAATTTGAAATGAATACAAACGAAGTTAAATTTATTGAGGTAACCAGCATTTTTGAGGAGATATCTTTGTTTACTCTGAGTTAAACCCACCCATCAGCCAAACCAAGGTGCAAGAATGGCATTAAATAATTACAAGACAATTTATTGCTAGCCCGAACCGCGCTCGCAAGAGCTCTCAGTCAATTAGGGCAAATTATGAAAACGGCATGCATGCGTCCGCCTCGAAGTCGCGAGTCTTAAGTATCAATTATCGCATAAACTGCCTTCCAGGGAAGGTGATTACAGCCCTGGAGAAGGGCTGACGTGTTGCACATATGTCGACTCTAAATGGAAAGGAAGGCTGCCTGGCGCGGCCGGTTTAACTGATTTTCGCTACGGAGAAAGTTTCCCTGCCGGCGCGGCGAGCAACAATTAAATTAGCATTTTGCGTTTATTGCTCACACGTTAATTAGCCCCAATCAGATTAAGCTTTTTACACTCTTAGTCCGAAATTACAGGCAGCCAGAACTTAAATCGCCTTGGTGCTCCTGGCTCGCCCGCAAGGATAAATCCCGGAGCCTTTTTCTTATGTCATGAGGCCCGCGACTGCGACAAGCCACAGGTAAGCGAGCATGCAACGCCGCGGGGGTGGGGGTGGGGGCGATAGCATAAATTTACTTTGAAAGCGTACACGCGATACGGCGACACTAATTAATTTAATTATTTGGACTAATGTGCGCGCACAGAGATCGTATCTTAAGTATCGATTAAACAATAACTGCCAGCCATCATGTAAGTTGCTTTTCATATTATTTTGTTTTTTTTTTTTTTGTTTTTTTCTTGTCGTCCTACCCGCGTGCACCTGTAGTAACAACAGACAGGACACAGACAGTGCAAACGCCAGGCACAGGTATCCTGCGCCTTGTTTGAAGGAGCCCGTCGAGGGGAATTGCCCAGGTAAATTGCAAACAACATATGCCCCGATTCTGCCGGCTTTACATGCGACAATTATTCATGCTGGTAATTGAAGTACGTCAGCGTGAACTCTTTTCATAAATGATAAATGAACCACTCATTGTTCGCTTGTCTTTCGTGTCTTACTCAACACACTTTGAAAGTAATTTTGAAACGATTTCATAAATGTAGTTGGAAGCAAAATCGTAATACGAAAACCATAAAGAGACACATCATTGTCAAAATAACTCCGGATGATAGTCTTTTTCTTAAGCTGAATTTTTTAGTTTCATAATTAGGTTATTTTTTTGCATATTTGTAATTACCCTTTTTATGTTGCATAGTTAAGAAATTGAAAACATTCATTGATTCATTCTATGTTATGTTTGCGCAAACTTGAGAAATTCGAATCTCTTTAAATAAAAAAAACTATAATTACAAAATACAAGCTTACAAACATTTTTGTGTTGAAGAGTTTTTTTTTTTTAATTTAACACCTAATTCATTTTCACACATGTTATTTAAGTTACTTCATAGTTGTATTTTAAAGGTTTAAAGAAAAAGGTTTAAAAGGGAAAGTTGTATGTTGACCATTTATGGATTTTTTTCACTTTTAAAATCATATTTTCTGTCCTAAAAATCTTATTGAAAAATAATTAAATGTAAATTTCGCGTTATACTATAAAAAATTAACGGTAGATGCTATACAAATAAGTACTACTTGAGGGTTTCTGAAAACATTGATCTTAAAATTTCCGAAAAACGTTTTGAATTTCGATATACTTCTAAACAAAAACAAATTCAAATTTATATATTTATGCATTCGTTGGTAAATATTTCCGTGACTTAAATTCCTTTTACTATCAAAACTTATAGTAGCATTAAAAAATATTTTAATGCTTAAAACAGCTAACTAAAAATTTTTAATATGAGTTTTTGGGACGTCTCAAGATAGAGAGTTGCCTCCTTTTGTATAATAAGATATGCGAGAAAACTAAAAGTACATTGCCAACAATGGGAAATGGTTATTAAACTTCCTAGAATTGTTTACCTACTTATACACATATTTTGTTCAGACTGTAATAGATCGGCTTTTTTTATTTTCGTTCATTTAATGCTACCAACTAACAAAGTTAAATTTTAATGTTGCCTTTAACTCGACGAAGCTGCTTGCCTTTTAATCACATTTCCCTAGAACAAAACATACATCTTAGGGACTTTCAAGTTACTGTGTTTTGCGTGGTCTACCTAAGCCAACCAGCCAGCCAGCTCAATATTTATTAGAAAATATAAAATGTTTGCAGTCTCGTAAGATCAGAGTTCTATCTTAGGAACATCGATGTCTCCGTGCAGATTCAAGATCGAAAAATTCATGACAATTTGTTTAATGAACAATAAATAAGATCAGCGGAGTATTTTGAATTTTCTTCCTTTATTTTATTTTGTCTCTCCGACCAAATTATATAAATAAATAAATTGACATCAAAAATGAATGAATTTGAAACGTGTGCTGCTCTTATATTGTGATGTATTTGAATATTAAGTTTTAAATTTTTGATTGGCGCGAAAAATTTAGGTATATCTGCATAGATATATATTTACGTATTTTTATGTATGCTTTTATGTTTTGAAACTCATGGAAAAGTTGTATATACTCAGCACTAGAGTAAATGTTCACGCCATATTAAAAAGAAAATCGTTTAAGGTATTCGCACGGCAACATTATTAATATACCAAAATATCACTTCCAGTCTCATTGCAAAAATTTAACCCCTAACTTGAGATATTGTTTCGGAGTGAAAACATCGCCATCAAGTTAATTAAAGCTCTAAAAGTAATAATTACGTTCCAAACCGTTCCGCCTCGCCAAGTTACAAGTTTGAAGAGGAAAATTAAAATTTTCTTTCTCATCTAACGAGAAAATTAAATTTTCATTGGGAAATTGTTTCCTTTCCAATTTTTCAATTGAATTTTCGCGCTTGCCGGCGAACACAGCGAAAGAAGGCACCCACACAGCGAGGATTTTTGCGACGGCATGACACCTGCGGAGTGTAAGGCTTCGAAACACCAAGGAGGAACTAATTAGAAAACTTAAATATGCAAACGAATTTACTGCTAATTAGCTTTAATTCTTTCACAGCAAAGAAGTTCAGGGACGTCTTGGGCGGAGGGATGGTCTGGCTGAAGAAAGTTCCTTCCTGCCGGGTCAGCATCTTGCTTTGCCCAGCGTTGTTTATGAAATTTACATCATAATTAATCCAACAAATTACGTGTAATTAATTTTGCCATTAAAACTCTTTTAGGCCCCGCTCGCTGCTTGTGTGCGTAACTTTCAGCTGCCTGTTGGGGGAAACTGAAAAGCTTAATTTTAATTATGCACCGGCTAATTGAATTTTATGCTTGATCTTATTTTCCGCTTTTTGTTGTTTCGGAGTCTGCGTTTGAACCGGGGGTGGATTGGCTGGAATCCAATGAAGCCGAATACGAAAACCCCTCAAACTTCCTTGGCTTGGGTATTGAAATCTTTTAATTATAAGCAAGCAGCCAAATCTTGGGGCTTCGAAACTTGAAGACATAATTCTTAACCGGGGGCGGCATTAGGTGCCCTGTACATGTGGAAGGAACCCCAGATGGGTTGACTGCGAACATCTCCCTTCGAAAGTTTCTTGCAAATTAGACTTTAGATGTTTATGACAGCTTAACGAATTGCAAATTGATTTCTGACACAAGGTAAATAAATTCTTAAATTCTCTTTGGTGTGCAAGGAGCACGGATTTACGTGCTGTGTGCCATGCTGAGCTCGCTCCCTTCACCAAGCGAAGGCAATGCCATGACACTTCCGATTGAATTTTTAAATTGAAGCACTTTGCATGAAGTCGTGCTCGAATTGTAAACGCCATCAACTAGCGTAGATGCAAATAAAAGTTATTCAATCACTTGCTTCATTCGAATGAATTAAAAGAAAGTGCTAGAAGTATACTGTATACAGCAAATTTCAAATTTTTCCGAAATTTTCCCACATTTCATTCGCTGTACGAGTTGAAAACTTTTCGCAGCGCCCCATTTTTCCAAAAAACGTCCCTCGACCACTTATATCTGAACTGAACAACCCTCGCACATTTTATAATCGATTAAACCCAAAGATGGCTTGAATGGTTTTCTCGTATTTTTCGCATTTTCATCCAACACCTTTCCATCTCCTCTGGCCAAATTGAATGGAAGGGCGGAAAACTGGCAGCCGGATAAACATGTGCAAACAAAATCAATTCACCCGCAAAATACTTCATCAAAATCAAATTGTGTGCACATGTGAGCTGAGTTGTGTTTTAATTAAATTTAGTTCGGAGTTTTCAATGAGGCGGAAAGTATTTAAAGGGGCTCCAACAGGAGTCTTCTTGCGCCCCACCTCAAAGGACGAAAACTGCGAGCCAGATTTTGGTGTTGCTGCGATGATCAAATTAAACGTTCTGTTTATAGAGTTTAATTATATTCGTTCATAGTGAGAGAAAAATCTATCAGGCTTTTATTTGGGGTTTATTTTGGCATTTTGTTTTAGTCGTTTCCCTCTAACGTTTAAATGTCTGACAATTAACATGGCGTTTTTACTACGGTAATTCAATCACTTTAATATAATAACTAACAGATTTTGTTGTAAGCAATGTTGCGTAAAATTAATTTATTGTATACCAAAATGACGTTATTCCGATTTGTCTATTTGGAGAAAGATTTGCATTATTAAGTTTAAATAAATACATTGCTGTAATGTCAACTCTTATGATGCAAACCACAGTAATATTGTTAGTCTTTTACATCAAATGTACATATTATATGTACCTAAACCCATTGTTTAAAAACTAATGAGTGTAAATAATGCACGAAGATTTCTTACAATACAAATAGATTATTTTTCCACATCCAACTTCAACAAATAATTCTGTGGTGAATTCTGAATAAAACTTAAACTAAGAGTATTGGCATTTTGTGCCTTTACAAATAAAGAGATCACTATGAAAATTTAAGGACTTATTACAATATGGCGATGTTGTTTTTGACACGATTTAGAATCTCCTAATGATCGAAAAAAAAAACAAAAATGGAGTCTTAATCAGTAAAGGTGTCGTTTTCATGTATGCCTCGAAGAAAACAAAAACTTGTTTTCGCAATATAACAACTGTTTGAGAAAACATTTGAGTTTTTTCATTATTTTTTTCCGGTTATTAATTTTTTTTAAATAATCTTTTTTAACGAGCGTGCTACCGACAATAACGAATTAGCTCAAGAAGGTGTGTACCGAATTTCAAGTCAATCGGTTCATTAAAATTTGAGATATCGTGTAAATAGGCTTGAAAAAAAGTGGTTTCGAGACAAAGGCGTTTAAACATTTCAGGGTATAGTAGTTCCGGTAGAACCGGCCTAATTGCCGCGTCACTAAAGTAATTGTAACTTCGCCAATTATTGGAATTTTAAAATTTCCCTTGGCGGCATATTCTTAAAAACGTACACTATAAGAAAATATAAAAAAATCGGTTTTTTCAAAATTCTAGACCAGAATACCCCCTTAAGGACAAAAAATATTATTATCTACATACTAAATACCTGCATATGCAAAACTTCGTAAAATTAGTTGGTGTGTTATTTTTTTATCACATCATATATTTAAAATTTGTATCACATCATAGATTTAAAACTTTTAAATTCAGTCGAGTACTTTTGAAATAACTGTTTCGAACTTCTAGATTTTGTTGAAAAATTCTGAACAAATATATTTAATGAAACTTGGGACGAAAGGATCTTCAATTTACAGAAAATGAGAATATAATACGCATGCTTGAACGAATTTTATCTTTTATTCAAAATAATCTGTCTATCTAAAAAAATAAAACTCAACTTCAAGCATTCAAAAAGAGTTTAATTAAATAGCATATTCTTGTATGTATATAAATTGGTTATTGGAATCCTTATTTATTCAATTTTATGATACAGACTTTAGTATGAAAGGTTTTCATTTCATACGCATACCTTGTAATAACACAAATTAAAAGGAAAAGGCATTAGTCATAAGCATTATGCAAACAAATCAATACAAGAACAAGTTCCATGGTATTTACACGAAATTAATTCAATCAAAAAGAGCCTTGGACATTAGGCCTCGTGGAGGAGAAGTAATTACGACCAATCAAACTGAGCATCTAAGAAATAATAGGCTTATGGCGACGGAGGGCCATTAATCACTAAATTCATTACGACTCCCGGGAAGGTTCATAAATTTAGACATGCCATTTGCATTTTCCTCACCTCGACATTCTTGCGGTAGAAGTGACCCTGTAATCACGTGTCTACCAACAACCGTCCAACAAGACGAAATGTCCTGATGAATCGAATTAGGACGCAATCAGATGTTCAATTAATTGTTGTGGCAGTAAAAAAGCGTCACTACGCTTGATGCGTTTATTCCTGTCACGAGACCTTATTCACTTACGTTGATTAACAAGCTGGTGGCATGTAACCGCTCGATAAAACGTGGAGATTAAGTGAAATCGCCTATGTCTGTCTGATTGTTTTCGGCTCATTAATAGCATATTACTCTAGTCTTCAAAGGACTGGAATCCACTAAATGCCCAAATTGCCGTCATTAATAAAACGTTTGACCAAAATAAGGGGCTAATCAGCACAAATTAACGATTGCAAAAAAAGTTCAAATGATTTTAACTTATGGAAATTGCCCTTAAAATTTCTTAAAATTATAGAAGGTTACAAAAAAATGGGTTTTACATAAAACAACTACAAAAAATTAATTCCCAAAAACGTACGAAGACGTTAAAAATAATTATGAAAAGTGCAAACGTCATCAAAAATGTCATATATAACAACAGTAAATTGTTTTTGAGTTACCAACGGCCAAGCAAATAAAGACTTCTAAACTACTAAAACTTCATTTTTATCTTTAAAAATAAATATCTCATTTCTAATCAAAATCCTGCTTACCAATTGATATACACCTGAGTCTATTTTTAAAGGATTTCTCACTCAATTGTTTCTGAGGACTTCTCCTTAAATTATCAGTTTCTTAGCAAAACATTATAATAAATTTTAACTTGTAAGGCTTCGCTTCTCCCAATATTCTGTCATATTTCCCAATTTCGCAGCAGCATCTACCGATTCATATTTATATATAAAATTATTTTCCAAAAAAAAAAACCAGAACTAAGACCTCCACAGATTAATAAATAAATTTGATTTTTGGAGAAAGTTTATTATTGAGTTTTGTAGACAAAACTAGATTTATTTCCTTTATTCGATATTCGCTTTGAATAAAGTAATCAACAACAATATCTAAAACAAAAGTTTTTAAAAAAACAGTCGAAATATTAATTACTTCCAATATTTTTACTTCTTTCTGGACAATGATCCCGAGCACACGGCTTGAAATGTCAACATACCTTACATAACATAATTGCCAAAGCGTCACAGCAACACTTATACAAAGTCCAGATATAAACTCAATTGAACATCCTTAGGCTTTCCAGGAATAAAGGACCGAAACAAACGAAACCCAAAGAATGCTCGAGGTTTCAAATCAATCTTAGTCGAGGACTCAGAACTGATTCAGAACTTTCTGTAAAACCAATCTTTTGAGTTTATGTTTTTAAAACTTCGTGAATTTTATAGGAGCAATCACATGAAATATTCGGTAGAATTTTTTATTTTGATTGCGTACAAACAAATTTTTGAGTTTTATTTATAAATAGAAAGTTACTTTCCACATATCTGAAAACTTTTATGATAATTGATTTCATTTTCTATAAGCACATAGAGTAAGTTGTTATAATTTTCTTTGACTTTGTCTTTTGTTTTTTCGTTAAGAGCTAAACGAATAAGAATTAGTTATTTAGAGCTACATATGTATGTACACATCTACAGATGTAATTTGAACAATAGCTACGAGTAAGTTTAATTCGAAATTCAGTTCCTAAAGGATTATTAACTGTAATGGTTTAGAAAAAGTTATGATAAATATTCTACAATAAAAATAATACAACACAATTTCATGATTTCCTTAAGTATTCAAAAGGGGTAGAAAAACTGGTTTTACTTGTATTCAGAAAAATAGTATCAATTACAAAATAATGTTTATGTGGTAATTTTCAATTTTCGATAGACTGATAACGTAAGTTTTATTTTTCGGAAGGTTGATAAACATCGAGTAATAATTAATTATTATAAATAATATTTAGAACCGTCCTTTCAAAAACTTAAAAAAGGAGAAGGCTATCATTGCGAATCGTAGCTATTATTGCATTGTTACTTGTTTTTTTTTTGCTTTCTCGCTTCTTAAAGGAAGGAATATAATGAAACGAGATGTACTTCGAACAATTAAACAAAACCAAAATTTACCTACGATTACTTGACAAATCGTTATTCAGTGATCGAAAAATTAATTAATAATCTTAATCGAAATATATGAATTACTTGATAATTTATTATCGAGTGATCAAAAAATAAAAATTATTTCGAAATGGTTATTCAATTTATAATTTTTATATGGTCGAATAAAATTAATCAATTTATAGAAATATTGAATCTAATTAAATACAAATGATACAATTGGGTTAAACTTGCTATAAAATTATCATATGATTATTTTAAATTTAAAAATAAAGTCATTATTTTCGGTCCCCTGGTCTTTTTCTGTATTTACAAAAATTATTGATAGACCATGTTATTGTACCCACAGTATACCATGGAAATTCCTATGTCCTTCTTTTTACTTGAAGGCTTATTAATTAGATAGGTACGATATATGACAAATAAAGTGGATAAACTTGCCTTCTAGTTGGAGATATGTAAAATAAAATTCAAGATCTGAATTTCGCTGTCTGCAGGGCCAATACGTGTAATTTGTAATTTTATTGCTTTAAATGTTGGCTGGATCAAATGTGGAATTTTATTGATTTACCCTTCGATTTCAGGTGTGGTTTCAGAACAGACGCGCCAAGTGGAGGCGGCAGGAGAAGTCCGAGAGTTTGCGACTAGGCCTTACACATTTTTCGCAGCTGCCGCACCGGCTGTCCTGCAACGGGGCGAGTCTGCCGGTGGACCCGTGGCTGTCCCCGCCACTCCTCTCCGCGCTTCCAGGTAGTAAATTACTCAGGGAGGCGTGACATTTCGTTTATGACTAAATTAAGCTTTCATTTATAGGCTTCCTTTCGCACCCACAGACGGTCTATCCAAGTTATTTAACGCCACCCCTTAGTTTGGCCCCCTCGAACCTGGCCATGGGCGGTCTGACGATGGGCCACCCGAGCGGACCGCAGAGTCTGCGGATCTCCCCGCCGAATATGGCCACAATGCCACCCCAGCTGAACCCGACCGGGATGCGCCTCTCGCCACCGCAATCATCTGGCCTACCGTCGGGGGGCGGAAATTTGGCGCCCCCGCAGAACCTTTCGATGTCGTCCCAGGCGCTCCAGTCACTTGCGGCTCGCCACTCGCCCTCGGCGCTCCACCCGCACCACCACCAGCCCTCACAACAGCCCCAGCACCCCGTGCAGCCACCCCCTGGTCCTAGCGGTGTACCACTCGCAGCATCCCCCCACACCCACGCACTATCGCCGTCGCCGCAGAATCTATCCAACTCCTCCCTCAACCCGAGTCCCAGCGGGATTGGCAAAATGGGCAAGATGGACGTCATCGACGTGGGCGACGGACACATCGCGACGTCCAGCGACAGCGCGGTCAACATGAGCGTCAACAACTCCGACATGCGGTCCAACTCCATTGCGA
Source organism: Tolmerus cingulatus (assembly GCA_959613345.1). Lineage (NCBI taxonomy): Eukaryota > Metazoa > Arthropoda > Insecta > Diptera > Asilidae > Tolmerus > Tolmerus cingulatus. The sequence goes on along the minus strand of OY390708.1, from coordinate 17,658,508 downwards.
GTCTGCGAATCAAAGCCAAGGAACATTTGGAGAGCATCAACAAGGGCCTCACGATAGTGTAATAAGATCCAGTGGGGTTTGGCCGGGACAAGACCTGGATCTAAGTTTTGGTCTGTAAACTTTAAGTACTCTACGAATACTGTCAATTTGGAGGAATCGTGCTAGGGTGCAGCAGAGACGGACGGGTCGTAACCCTTTCTGCGTCAATTTTCCATTTACTTCTAGACCTACTCAAGATGTATACAAAACAAAAAACAAAAATTTAAAAAAAGAAGAAAACATTGTAAATGTGATTCCGCTACCTTCGGAGATTGTCGCATCTTCGCATTACCTAAGTAGTTCCACTTAAAGACTAACTTAACTTTATTTAGTACGTTTTGACTTAAGCGCAAAGCAAGTACACATTATATTAAATAAATTCGTCCAATTGTATATTGCAGTTTTTCATTTTTTCCTCAAAAACATGTACCTACACTTTCACATAAAATATAATGGAATCAATCTAAATCCTTTTGCTGATACTTCACAAATTGTTTTACTAGAAGGACAAGAAAAGAAGTTTCATTTAAACTACCATTGGCCAATTACCAAGATACAACATTTGCATTCATGGCGGTCGCGATACTAAACTCCACTGCATTAATGTTTGTTAGCGAATTTAAGAAACACAGTTTAAAATTAGATTAGATCGAAGCCGTAACACTGCTTTGAAGTTAAGTTACCATGATCAAATTTAATCCATATGTACATATATGTGTGTAATAGATTTGCAATAAGTTTGCAATGTCTCCAATAAATTAGTTTGAAGTCAAATGTTTTTCTCTGTGCTCACTTAACACTAACATTTCGCAAAAGAGGCTTTTACGTCGGTTAATTCTGCATATTTTTAGTGTTCAATTTCAAAAAGGTTAAATTATTATCAAAATAGGGTAGTAACTTTCTAACATGAAAATCTACACGATGTGTTCTTCAGAATCGCTATTTTTACAATACATACAAATTTGGCTCATTCAGAAGCTAAAAGAAAGACCACATATTACTTGTTTTTAAAAAATATAAAAGAATAGAATGGAGTGGTTTTCAAAAGGTCCATATTCGTAAAAAATGTTCAAATCGCCGCAAAAAATTCACTAGCATAAATTTTACGCTATACAAAATCATCGACAATTAGTTCGATTAGTAAAAATACCAAAACTGATTTATTTTAAGATAGGCACAGCCATTGACACAATTGCACCCATGATAATACTTAAATTTTTCAAAGTTTCTCATTAAGTATCGTAGAAATGATTGAGTAATATTGTAGACGGTAAAAGTGCCTATAGAAATGCCTATATATTTGTTGACGTCCAAATAACTATTTAATAAGCCATTCAAAATCATGACACACTTAATAAATAAAAAGACTTAATGTGAGGATACTGTTTAACATCCTCCTCGGTCGGTTCTTTTCAACACATAGATATTAAAGCCCGCCGGCAAAAGAGGTCAAAACTGAAACCATTATTATATAAAGTGATTTGCAAGAAAATCTTTTCAGAATAATTAAGCGATAAAAATTACATTAGTTTAGAACTGTGTAACAATCTTTATTAACATACTGCACGCAATAAAAACCTTTAAAATATGAACATTGATGTTCCCTCGAAAGTATTTTTAGTTTTTATTCTATATTTAATGATACAGTATAATTTTTAGTATTTGGTAAGTAGCTTATTTGCTTGAACTGAAATACTTCCTTTTATAGTGTACAAGATAAATGTAACTTTATATCTTTCATCGAAAGACCCCTAATTTATAGAACAGCAATAATATAATGTGTAAAACAATATCAACAGATTACAAATTATATTTTGATTAGGTATACCTAAAAGCTGCTTAGAAAATTGCAAGATATCCTGATTTTTATACCTAAATCAATTAAAGCTAATGGTTTCTATTTTGAAAAGCTACTTCAATGTATATTGTATATGTATCTACTGCATCTTCTTTATAGAGTACACATATGTATGTATCTTTGGACCGATATCTCCATTCCATGAACTCTTCTGAAGTCGGTGGAAGAAAAAGAACCCAATTTCATTATTAGGTTACCTTATCACGACCACTTTCTGAGCACCCCCATTAGCCCATTCCCCAATATCCTCTGGCATTTCCAGCCTCCGGTACGCTAATAAACCTTCGTCCGTTCTACCAGCGCCCTAAATCGATTAATGTGGAACACTTCGTCTGTAAATTTCTGATTGATTGGTTTGTGCAAACACTAATTACCATTTTATTGCTTTGGTACATTTCTCTCCAGCCTCCCAGTAAATCGGCCCTAAAGGACGAACCCTCCGATAGCCGTTTTCTACACTGAACTTTCGATGTTTAAATGGAACTTTGATGAATTGGAGGACACAGCGTTTACTCAATTTGGGTTAGTTGTGCAAAACAACGTAGAAAGAAGACGGGGATTGCCATCAATAGATCTAATTACTTTGCACCAACTTTGAGAGCTCTTCTCAAGCAGATAAAAGTTTTATTTTGGTGGTTTACAGACGCCGGTCATACCTTTATTTGTTTACTTTACCTGGCCCTCAATTGTTATGGAACAAATATATTTTCCTATTTTCATTTTCTTATGATTTCAGCATGTTTCAGTATGAAAATCTCTGAATATAATAAAAGCTTTTGAATTTTTTGAATTGTAATTTATTCTATTTCAATTAAAAAGAGATATATTCCATAAATTATTAGAAATTAATTTTTGTGCTTGTGCTTTTCTCTTTCACAAATGAACTAAATGAATAAGATGAGAGAGAAAATTAAAAGTTCATGGGATCCAGATCTGGATGTATTTGAAAGAAGTTTTGTTTCGTTTTCTTCATTTAGTCTCTAGAACTAACTAAAGAAGCCTACTATATGTTTTAAGTGTTAATATAATAATAATCTATTTATTTTGTTTTACTACAATAAACAATACCCTTAAACAATTTGTTTTTTTAGAAGCACCTGAGTACTAGGCATCCCGATGTTTAAACCCTATTTATCTAAGCAATGAAGAGTGTGCTAATAAAAAAGCAAAAATTATTACTATTACAGAAATCAAAAATAAATGGTGAGAAAATTGAAGTCTTCGGAAAAGTCGTCGGGTAAAGTATGAAGATAGTGCCTTTGTATTTACTCTGGGATTAAAAACTGCATGCCAATTAATAATTTGTCACCATCTTTTCAATTTTCAGTCTCTAACATTCTAATTCAAATAAGATGTTACTGAAAAGTAATAGATTTAAAAACTCCTTTGAAACTACGCAAATCAAAATAGTAATGCCGAATATGATTTCTGCAAAAACTTTGATATCAAATAACTGCCTTTGAAAAAATCTCTAAGCAAAATATTCAAAATACTTCAGAAAATTCTGAACAAATTATGCATAAATATTTCGGAGTGTACAATTAAGGTAAGCTATAGTTTCAATCATCACCCAAATTCTGAATTTCAATTGTAGTACGTATTACTCTTTAAGTTGTGAAAAACAATATGGGAAAGAGGTAAATGTAAAGAAAACCAAGATTTCATTTAATATGAAAGGATGAGCATTCATAAAAAGATTATAAAATAAGAAATACGCAGATAAAGAATCATGTCGCAGATTAAATAATAATAATAAAATTTTATAGTCTTACCACTAATTTTATCAATCAAAGCCCTCTGTACGCAGTTTTCTTCTCCGTAACCACCGAGCAGATTTTGTTCCAGTTGTCAAATTAATTGTTTTACAAGGTTCAGGTTGATGAAGCAAGCTGTCAATATAAAAATGGAATCACTTTTTGGTAGAATTGAAAACGACTTTTCCTTCGCAACAATTTAAAAAGTCAGTAGACTTTCCTTCAAGTGATAAAGCAAAACAAACCTCACCACACGCGGCCTTCTTGTAGGAGGCGGAGGAAACTTAACCGAGAGACAGAAATGCAGAATTAATTACTCGTAATTAACCGCGGAGAAATGTTTTGCCATATTGAGTCATAAAGCAGGCAATTCCACTGATAAAATCTCCCCGGCGATTTGAATTTGCTCCTTTCACACGAAATGACAAAGTTCGGCTTGTTCTCGAAAGCTCTGCGCGTGCGTCAGGCCATATCCAAGTACCGTTATCGGAGACACTAAGCTAGTTGGATAAAGCAACTTCAAGAATTTGAGTATCACTAGGCGTGGGGAGATGGCGCGCGAGTCGGATTTACAAAATTTAAATTCGCATTACGTAGTGTTTGTATATTTAACAACAATTTGCTTCTCAATAACTTCAGAATCGTCAACTCAATTTAAATTTCAACTTATCTGTAACTGAAATTGCTAAGTGATATAATGTACTAACTCCCAATTCACAAATACTAGACTACAAAATTTCGAGGTCGACGCACTTGAACCACTTATGAAATTTGTATTAATTATTTACGATTTTGAGGCACACCGCTGTATATTTAGTTAAATTCATAATAACTTAAATAATATGTATTTTTATTATATATGTAAGAACAAGCTACTTTTCTTCATCAAAAGACAAAAGTAAGTTAACTAATATTCTCAATATACCTCTAAAGTTCAGACACATTTGTTTGATTTTCATAACATAAACCATTCCTACGGGAATACAACATTTTAGTAAATAAAAAAACGAATTCTGTACTTTTTAAGAGACCAATTCTTGTAGTATTAATCATTGAGCTCTTAATAATTTAGAGTTGAGAAACAAAACAAACAACAAATGAATTACTTTCCAGGTGAGTAATATTTTTCTAACTTTAGTGATAAAAACATTGCAACGGACTTATAGCTAACATTAAAACAAAAAGTATTAATCTAAGAGTCTTTTTTGTCAATTATTTCTTTAGTACTTTTATATCCTAACATCTTAGTAAAATTGATTTTTAAAAACATATCTATTTGCATACTAAATAAAGAATATGGCTATATTAAATTATTTATTAAAACAAGCTGTCAGGACAGATAAGTTGTAATTAAGGATTGTGTTAGGAACGTTTAAGGAAAACGGTTATCTCTCATTCGAACAAGTAAATTGTGTTTTTATTGAAATTGTTGTTAATTAAGTTACATATTTCTCGAAAATATATAATCACCGATTTGAAATTTGATTAAAATATTTAAGTTGTGCTAAACCTGTATCAAATGTTAAATTGTTCGAAAGACTAGAAATTTCTAATTAATTAAGAAATTAAAATTCTAAATAAAACTGAAACTATACAAAGTATTGGTTTAGAAAAGGAAATTACAACAAATGAAATCATAAGTCGGAGAAGCATCGAACTAATTTTAATACATTTTCGTCAAGACGACAATTTATAATTAATTGAAACAAATATACTCGGCGTGTGTTTATTTTATTTTAAGACAAGCGCATCTGAGTTGGATGCTTAATCAAAAATAGACCAACACTGAAATGCAATTAGTAATCGTTTGGCATGAGAAATTCGCGATATGCATACCAGAGGTGCTAAACCATTCGCGGAATTCCACCTCAGAGGCGATCAGAACCGCGAACCGCGAACCACGAAGACGATGAGCTGAAGTGAGATCTTGCGGATCTTCGCGGAGAGGATGCGCGACACCTCGCCTTTAAGTCTTCACTTCTAATTCGGGCAGCGCGATTGTTGCGGCTCCGTTTATATTTACCTTTTTTCCTCTCCCGAACCAAAAGAACTGAATCTGTGTTGACCCCCACCTGGGTTTGACTCCACTATACTTGTTCATATACGTGTACAGTGACGTCACATCATTGATAAAAGTAGTCTAAAAATAATTACGAAGATGCATTTTTGACACAAGCACAATTTCTGTTTTTAGATTTTTACCATAAAAGGCGATTTGGTCGACAAAGTGGTTAAATTACATACACATTCATAAGTACGCACGTACATACATACATATGACTCTTAATAATGAAATTGAGCTGATCTTCAAATTAATTATTTTTAGTTTTTCTTTCTTTTAATAAAAATTGTAATGCTTAACTTTTTCAGTTATAACATTATGATACCTCGTTTAACATGGTAAAAAGAAAAACGGAACTCTAGAACATCACTTTTGGGTGCGTCCTTCAATTTATCAAAGACATGAACTAGAAACATATACAAAGACGCATAATTCAACATTCAAAGATTACGAAATATTTATTTTTAAAATTTTCTGTAGGGGTATGTTGGGCATCCCATACAAAAGTTTAAATAACTTTTAAGAATTCCAAAAGTATTTCTTTGAACATTTTTAATTCGCTATAAAAATGTAGAAACAATTCATCAAAATCTACTGCTCAATTTCCATGTTATGCAGTACTAGTAAATATTGAAGTATAGATAGCAAGAAAACAGCCTTGTTTTCTCCAGTCTCATAGCTAGGTTAGCCATTATACTAAATAAAAAATATCTTTTACTTATAAAACCACTTTAATTAGATACTAAAGCTACTCTTTTACACCCACTTACTTACGATTTAACAATAATGGGCAACGTCATTTATAATGTTTTTTACTCCGGTACTCGTAAAATATGCTTTTAAATTTAGTCGTTCTATTGTTGACAAAGTTCTATAGTACATCTTACGGAACCTTGAGTGACGAGCCCTAATCGCTCTTCACCAGTTTTTATGTTCTATGCGGAGAATTTTTATATGACCTAAAGGCAAAGGTTTTACTTAAATTTTTTTTACTTTTACTTTTAAGGTTTTAAGTTTTATTTCTATCGCTACCTTCAAAAAAGCCAAAATTGCTTAAAACAAATGTGTTCATGTTCTTAATATGATATATACGTAATGATGTTTCCCAATAAATATAATATTTTTCTCACAAAACTATTCTAACAATATTTGATTTTCTTAATTCTAAAACGAACGCCTCATTTGGGATTTATTTTCAAATAGATGCATATGTACATACATATGTATATGTATATACATAGGTAGGTAATGTAAAAAAATTGTGTGGACAGATTTTTGATAATATTGTAAGATTATAATTTTTAACTGTTTATATAATTTTTGTCTTTATATTTATATATTTTTTATTTTTCTTTACATAAAAGTAGGAGTTAGTCACATACATCAACATATTTTAAGTATTAAACAACTTTTGCGTACTATGCCTTCATCAAAACACGAAATTTTATTTCGAATTATCAGAACTATTTAACAGCCCTAAATCTTCCTTTTTATTACACATACCAAAATTTAGAAACCAAACAGGATTTATGTTTATCCGTTTATTGAATATAATTTGTACGTTTCTGCACGAACAGTGTGCACCTAGATAAAAGGGTAAATAATCAAATTTGACTGATCCTGTGCGGTTGTTTATTGCCAATAATTCGCACGACTGTCACATGAAAGGAAAATCCAATAAAGGGCAGAGCCTCGATCGGGACAGGACATAATCGGACCCCGTTAACGACGACTGTCCATTTGGTGGCCCTAGTGGCCCTGTGCATTTCAAGGTTTCACTTGCCCCTCGCGGCCCTGGTCCTTGGACCAAAACAACGAAGGCTGCCAAAGATACAATTTGTTTGCTTAAGGACGTATGTCCTTGCGTCTGCGACAAACAGAGAGGGCGGCACGTGCAGGGCATCGCGACGGAGCACCGGGGAACAGCTTTATTAAGTTTTGATTTGTACTTGATTTAGGAATTTCGTCAATTATTCTGATATTTTCATTAAGTGACTGAGCACACTCGCCTCGGGGATTTTGCAAGTGACCGACACCGAGGATAGTGTCCTTGTGCTTGGATGAGTAAGGAAAAGAGTCGCTCCAGCACTCTTCGAAAACATAAGAATAAGTTAGCATACTTTATGTCCGAACCTGAAATTATGCACTTACTGTTTGATTAGGAGCTAGACTTAAACAACCCGCGATAATTAGCCACAATCAATTCACCCCTTAATGCGGAAATGAACTAGCAGACCCGGACGATGACGGGGGTGGTTCACGAGCCCCAGTAGCAAAGTGTATTCACATGGAAACAAAACTCCCCCGTCTCTGCGGCGAGGATTTTCTGGCGTGAGAGTTTACACCCCCGTCACACAGCCATGAAAACGTTTTCCTTTTATCGGGTGGGCAAAGTTGTTAACAAACCTGCAGGATACGGCGGAGGTTAGCTCAATAAAATATATTGAATTCTTTCAAATTCTTCTGTTTGTGTTCGGCGGCAATATATAAACCAAGGACTCTATTTGCTCAGTAAATACTGCCCCGATTAATTTAGGGGGAAACGAAAAGATCGAAGCGGTGAAATTAAGTTAAAGCGATAGTTTATTGAGCTCTGATGTCAGTTTAACTTTATTAATTTCCTTATAACTTTTATTTCAAAACAACTGGATATCAAGTATTTATGTTAATGCCTAATGTCGTTCTATGAGTACAAAAAACTCTTAATTACTCTGGCCCTCAACATAATTTTCGCATAATTAAAGTATTTTTATGCACATCTAATGCAGGAATCGAAATGCAGTAAATTTTTATTGCTATGGTCGTTCTTTAGATTTTTGATGCCAACTTTAAATTCTCTAAAATTGTTTGGAAAATTGTAAAAAACCATTTTAAAAAGAATTTTTGTTTAACATTAAAACGTTAAAATTCTATGAAGTTAAGAAGTCTATAATATATGTCTAGCATATATGCCACACTTAGTATAATATACTTTGATAAAATTATAAGAGCAAGATTAGCATTGGCGACGAAAATTGCATGCAAAAAAACAACGAAAAAAATTTTTTTTTCAAAACTTCATCTTATAACTAAAAACAAAAATTTATCCGAAAAATTTGTTGATACATTATTTTAGCACAAATGACAAATTATAAAATAACATTTTTGTATATAAATAACTTAGGCCTAAAATTGAATAAACAATGGGTTCTAAAGTGTATGCAGATTATTAATTCCAGCAAATTATATTTACAAACAGGTATTTGTTTCGTGAATATTGAAATTACAGTAAAATACTTTTAATATGTATATGTATTTTATTTTCAAGCCTAAATTACTTATTAAAGTTTTTAAAAATTTTATTTCTTGATAGAGTGAAAAAATAGAAATCATAGTCTTAATACTATGGTCATTTTATACGCGTTATTTTGTAGGCGCAAACCAATTAGTCACTAAGGACCCTTTCACTAACGATTAGAAAAATAGTGTTTTTTGAATACACATACATATGTTTAAGTCAAATTTGATTTGACGTTTTTACGTTTGCCTAACATATGAATTTGTTATTATTACTATTAAAATACCTGTATTGTTTTAAAACTGAAATACGATTTCTTTATATGGTGATATGAATCTAAAGGTGTGTACATCAGTTAAAATACTTTTAATAAAAGCAAACCAGTCTATTAAGCCTTAAATCCGTCACCATGGCTCAATATCTCCAGTTTGGCTCATCTCAAGCGTTACGCAGAGCAATTGAAATTTTCATTAAGAATTCCAAAATCACTCACCAAAATTTCCCAATTTTCCAAAAAAGAGCATCCAAAATAATTTTTGAGGCCTCCCTCTAGCATAGGGCCAAGGCTCAGATCGAGCGTAAGTGCAACAGTCCAAATACGGTACGCTCCAACCGATCTATTTTTACACTATCGACGCTTTTCGGGGTGTATATAAAGAGATTAAGACGGCCGGCGTTCTGACTCAGTTTCGATCTTTTCAGATTTTGTGCGGTTATCACACGCGGGAGTGCTCTAAAACAGTTTCAAGATGTGTGACGACGATGTTGCTGCTTTGGTTGTTGACAATGGTGCGTGGCTTAAGTTTAAACACTGTTTTTCGACAATATTCCAGTTTTGTGACTAGCATTACACCTTTTAACTAAAATTTTCTATGATTGGAACGTTATATTTAACCTAGGAACTTTAAAACTACTAAGTAGTTTAAAAATGGTTTCGAAAATACAGTGGAATATTAGATACCATATGTATGATTAAAAATTCCTTATTTTTTTGCTAAAAACATTTGTGAAGTTAAATGAATTCAAATATGTGATAAATAATGGTTGATAAAGACAATAATACTACGAAATTTATATAAAGAAACTATAGCAATTCAATTCCAAATTTTCCTAGAAATACGAAAATAAAATATTCATAAATTTCCAATTTATTAAACTAATTATTAAGCCTTTAATCTGAATTCATAACAATTTATTCGAACATTTAATATGCAACAAAAAGGAATCCGAAATATATGTATAAATAACTGCATCCAAGTCTTACTGCTATTTTAAAGTTCACTTTAATTTATATAAATGTTTAGTACTTGAGTGTTTAGAATGCATTCCCATGGGAGACCGTCCTTATAAAATAAATATGCAGATCAATTACAGACATCCTTTCAGACAAAATATATAAGTAGGTACAATCACAATCATTTATTTTTGAAATTACATCTAAAAAATTCTAATCATTAGCCATAAATCTACTCTTATAAATCGATTTATATAATTTTGTGTAGGCTTCCAGACGAATGTAGGCAGAAGAAGGAATAAATGCCAACAATTACTTTATTCAATAATATTAAAACCTTCAAGCCACAACAAGATATTTCCGTTACTATAAGTATACACCCCCTAAGATTATACATATATACATACCTTAGACACATATAAGCATTTTTCTTTATTTTGCTGGCGCTGTCATTGGTATTTTTTAAAGAACAAATCTATATTAATAAACTATGATTGTCGAAAACAGTTTGAAATACATCTTATTTGCATAGCCTTTTAAGTATCAATTTTAAAATGTAAGAGACAAATTTATTCATCTGATTAAAATAACGTAAAATCATGCATCTATTCTTAGGCCCAAACGAACATTTATCTATACAATTGTATGCATGAAGCTTTGTATATTTTAATATATATGTATAATATCTATAACCAAATTTTTGTTCCCTATAGAGGACCAATTTTAGCAGAAACTTGGCATAAATATAGTTAGAACGTAATTTAGGCTAAATTCGTAGTTGGACCAAATAGGGCAATTGGATGGTAACCCTTCAATAATAACAATTTGAGTTTTAACTATAAAAACAAAATTTTATGAGATATTCTTCAATTTTAAGGTTTTCTATGATCTTTAAACCGGCTCTGAATACGCGCAAGAAATATTAAAATATTGATGTCATGCTTATATGTTACGTACATACTTCATATATATGTTAAATAGGTCCGCACGAAAATAATCCGGGAAAATGTAAAGTTAGGCATATTTCATATGTTCGTTCTCATATTGCCTTGATTTTGTTGTTTAAAGACAGTGGCAAACTTCACACATTACCTAAACAAAGGATTGTTAGTAATTGTGTTTGCATATGAATTAAAACGTTCCAATATTTCGAGAGATTTTTTCGTAGTTCGTAACATACATTTGTGCTAATTTATTTATATTTCCAGGATCTGGCATGTGCAAAGCTGGATTTGCTGGAGACGACGCCCCACGAGCCGTTTTCCCTTCGATCGTAGGTAGACCTCGTCACCAAGGAGTAATGGTTGGCATGGGCCAAAAGGACTCTTACGTCGGCGATGAAGCGCAGAGCAAAAGAGGTATCCTCACTCTGAAATACCCCATCGAGCACGGCATCATCACGAACTGGGACGACATGGAGAAGATCTGGCACCACACCTTCTACAATGAGCTCCGTGTGGCTCCGGAAGAGCACCCGGTCCTCCTCACCGAAGCCCCGCTGAACCCCAAGGCCAATCGCGAAAAGATGACCCAAATTATGTTCGAAACGTTCAACTCACCTGCGATGTATGTCGCCATCCAAGCCGTCCTCTCGCTTTATGCTTCTGGTCGAACTACTGGCATCGTTCTGGACTCTGGGGATGGAGTCTCTCACACCGTTCCCATTTATGAGGGTTACGCCCTGCCCCACGCAATTCTTCGTCTGGACTTGGCTGGGCGTGATTTAACCGACTATCTTATGAAAATCTTGACTGAGCGTGGCTATTCCTTCACGACAACTGCCGAAAGGGAAATCGTCCGGGATATCAAGGAAAAACTGTGCTACGTCGCCCTGGACTTCGAGCAGGAAATGGCTACTGCTGCTGCATCCACATCTTTGGAAAAGAGCTACGAATTGCCCGATGGCCAGGTGATCACGATCGGCAACGAGCGGTTCCGGTGCCCGGAAGCCCTTTTCCAGCCATCCTTCTTGGGTATGGAGTCCTGCGGCATTCACGAAACCGTCTACAATTCCATCATGAAGTGCGATGTGGACATCAGAAAGGATCTGTATGCCAACACTGTTATGTCGGGCGGCACCACGATGTACCCAGGTATTGCTGATCGCATGCAAAAGGAAATCACCGCGCTCGCCCCATCAACTATAAAAATTAAGATCATCGCACCACCAGAGAGGAAATACTCAGTTTGGATCGGTAACTATTATTGTGTAACCTTCTTTTGATATAATTGCTTACGATCTTTCATTCCTCAGGTGGTTCTATTCTGGCTTCACTTTCTACCTTCCAACAAATGTGGATTTCAAAGGAAGAATACGACGAATCTGGCCCTGGAATTGTGCATCGCAAATGCTTCTAAGCATTCAAATCGAAGGACCCAACTTCCATATCAAAATCACTGCTCTTTTTTGTCAACGCACATGTTGTCGTTATTTGAACATTTTTCCAAGGATTTTTCCTTAATTTGTAAATTATTCCAACCTTTCTCTTTAATTTAACTTTTATTGTAGTTTTAAAGCGATGTCACATTTTAAATATTTTAGTTGTTAATTTAAATATTACTTTAGTAAAAAATTATAAACATAAATCTTTCATTTGCATTTTAACTTTATGTTGTACCTGAATCTATATTGATCAACTCACTCTGATATTGCCATTTTTATATCATCAAGAATACTAACTGATTCAACAACTCAAACGTTTCAAATTTTATACAACATATGTAATCTAATTAAACTGAAGTATGGTTTTCATTCATCCTTGATCTATATACTATATGAACTTATTCTGAATTAAATAGGCATATCTTTCACACCCATTATTATAACAAGTACATATGCTGAAAATTGATATTTGTTCTACCACATGTTGCCTTATATCATGAATTTATAAATTTGGAAATTTTGTAGACCTGTTCTAAAAAGAAACATAAATATAAATTAAATTTCAATCATTAGAATCAAAATTCTTTTTTCGTTGCGATAAGTTCTCAAGTATGTATTTAAAAATATCGATTTCAATTAACAAATTTGTCTGTTTTAGGTGGTTTCCCAGTTATGCTAATAGTAAAAACTAAAGAAAAGAATTTTGTATTTCTAAAATTGTCTGTCAGATACGATTACGCTCCATAATATGATATTACATATACCTACATCTACTTCTAACTCTTCACAGATAGGAAATGCAATTGCCTCTTTCTACACCCGTGCACCATTCTCATTGACCAAAAAGATACCAAAATAAATCGCTAACCACCTCCAAAATCAACCTCATTTTGGAATGGTATATTGACTTATTAAAATATGCAGGTTCGCATTAAATAATATTATTCCCCTGAAATCTTTTAATCTCCAAATTACATAAATTCCTTGAAAAGCCTAGTAAAACATGTCAAAGATAAATGAAAGTTATTAACACTATCTCATCGGAGATCTGTTTGTGCTACGCAAATTAAGAACGATGTCATAATTTATGTATGACTCCAATTTATTCAGTGTCATAATTTACAGCACTGCGCCGTGACGATAACAAGCAAATTTATTTAATTTCCCGCGCGAAATTGTTTATCAATGACATGTTCACATAGCCGCCACATGCGAAAACAGGACTCTTAATAAAAGCAGCCGGTTTAGCGGGTCTGTCAAAATCATGAGCATAAATCACAGATGGTGCAAATTAGCACTTGGTGCCAACTCGCTCCCCATGAGAATTTCATTCATTAGTTCAAGAAATTTTGGCACAAATCCACCGCCGATGCGTAGCTCACCTCTGCTGATGCAATTAAAAGTGCATTAAGCATGCGATTTATGCAATGCGTTCCTCGCCGCGAGGTGCGACGCCTCATGAGATGCTTCAGATTGCTCTGAGTCTTAGTCTAAATCGCTAATCAGACCCGCCCCGCCCCTTGCCCGCAAGACGTTGCTCTGTTTGTTTGGGAGGAAGCTGCCGACTGGTGTGCAATTTGTAACAAATTATCTCGTCAGCACTCAGTTTGGACTTAATTAAAATTCCCGAAGTCCTTTGAAGTACCTCAAGCTTAACTGATTCAATTCCTCATATGCTGATTTAACTCCCGACATGTCTGACATGTGTTTACACACTCCCTCTGCGGTGAATTTCACCAAAATAGACTGCAATCGCTGCTGGGTGGTGTTTTCTATTTCTAGCAAAAGTGTCACAGTGGGCTGATTCAGCTCATTATTTTGAATAATATAATTGCACCTGAGGTTTATTTTAAAGGTACATACTATACATATACACATACCTATTGTGGATTACGGTTTTAATTTATATTGCATTTTTGATTCATCACATTGTTCAATTCGATTTGCATTTGTATGTAGGTATATGAATAATAATTCTAGTTCCAACAAAATGGTGACACACCATTATAGAGATTAAACAAAACTTAAAAAACAATGTCGAAATAAAACAAAGCTTCGAAAGTGAAACGTATTATTTCAATTAATCAATCAATAAAAATTCTAATTTTAATTAATTAATTTTAATTATATTTTTCTGCATTAATTAAGCACACTCTCACTTTTTTTTTCTAAACGACATACCCGATTATTGTAGTATTTATTTGTACTAAACAAATACGCTTTTAGGAGTTATTAATTAATATAAATTGCTTGATTCAAAAAATTCTCCGCAAATAAAAAGCAAAACATTCAGTTAGAAAACTTGATGTTTCAAATATTTATAATAGTAGAAAACAATAATTATAACGAAAATAAGTACAAAAATATAATTAAACCTATGAAAAGACGATAAAACAAATAAAATGTTCATATAAAAGACCAACAAGGTAATTAACTTTTATCTTAAGGTATATATGTATACATATGTATGTGTTGTAGATTAGCGTAAACCAAGTTTTCAAGATGCATACACTAAAACTAAGTTTGAGTTTCAATATATCTAAGTTTAGCTACGCAAAATTAATTTAATTTGGACTCCAAAAATGTATTCTAACCAAACATTTAAGAGACAGAGTATTTCCAAAGTGGCTAATTGTATAGCTCTAACCTTCCTCTATAATTTTTATAAATGGGAATGTTGAATCTTATTATTTAATTTTACAACCGATAAAAGAGGACATCTATGGAGAAAGTAACAACTTCATTTTATTGAATTAAAAATTTGTTTAACATTAAAACAAAAGTAAGAACATACGAATGAACTCTCCGTAGTTCTTGCAAATATGTTACTGAGTATAATAGTTTTGAACATATACCAATTATCAAAATGATTATTTTCCCTAAATGCACTAATTCTATTTGAAGACTTCCGTTAAACTCGATATTATATTAATATTCTTAATTATAATAATAGTTTTCTCCTGTGAGGTATCTATGTACCTATTTTTCCGATAACAAAATAATGAAGTGGAAGTTCCTAACAAGAATTACAAGAAATTAGAGATTATGTCATTAGAATTACATTTATAGGTGCAAACAAGGTGATAGTAATATTGATAAAGCACCGCTCGACTAAGTGGCCAATTACATTAACATCCCTTGCACCTGCCGTAATTAAATCAATATTTAGAGGGTGAGCAAGGAGAAATATTTAGACGTGGCAGAGTGGTTGCGACAATTTAATTAAAATCAAACATTATCGTGCGAAAGTTCACCTGTCTCGGCTCCCAGGTGTAATTAAATTTACCTGTTTAGCGGCGATAACGCGGCTTTTCCTTGTTTACGGACGTTCTCAAGCCAAGCCCAGAATTACGAACAACACAGAGAGCGGCTCTTTTCAGAGAAAAACGCTTTTCCGACGCCTGTCCCCGAAACCATTGCTAAGGACTGGAAGGGAAAATGAGGGAAAATTGCTGTCGGAAAAGTACCGGAAACTTTTATCAGTCTCTTAAAAAGTCGGGCGAATTTTTCATTTTGATTACAAAATAATCAGCAGGATCCAATCTGAAATTGATTTGAATCACTAAAACGCCGTCCTCGAGAGCTGCTGCCGGCGAGAAGTGGCGGCCCGGGGAAGGGGCCGAATTCGCTTGAGATAACTCAAAAGGAAATTCATTTAAGGCGAAGGCAGAGCTCACGAACTCAAAGGATACTCGATGGGATCGCTGTGTGCGTTATGTGCCCTGTATACAGCCACTTATTGCCTAAAAGGCCATTCAGCTGATTAAATCAGGCGAAATAATTGATCCTGGTCCATTGTCGCAGATTGTGATGTTGTTGAGATTAACGCAGGACACTCTGCGCGAGGGGTGGGAACGACGGCCATGTAGGAAGTCGCTTTCAATGGAAGAGCGAGCACCGCCACTGGCAGTTGTCTTCTTCTCTCCGATAGGCTCCTTAAGGATATCGTTAAGATTGCAGCCGTGGCCCAATCGACCAAAAAAGAATTAATTCTGAGCCTAGAAAGGAATCAATTGGCTGCCGCTTGTCGGCGCACTCGGGATTTTTGTCACCATGCTGATTTCCTTGCTTTAAGGTTTCACCGCAAGTTATGACCTCCGGTGCGGAAAATTTCATAAACGACATCCTTTATGAAACACAATAGGATTTTTCTGCCGATATCTGTTTGCAAACACACCCAGAATAAGTAAGCAGGATCAAAATGCTTTCATAGTTTCTTTATCATCCAAAGCAGCTGCCATTAGGTACACATTTATTTCACGTGTCTTGTCTGAATTATCAGCCTAAATTAGAAAGAAAACTTATTTTGTCTTTAAGTATACCTCTTCGTTTATTTATATTCATAATTTCTTATTAGTCATGTCTCTCCAATATTTAATTTAATTCACTTTTGTTTTTGCAAATCGGTATAAGACAATCTTTAGGTCCTTTAGTATCAGATCTGGAACCCTTCTTTAAATTCCTTATTCTATAATATGAAGTTGAAAAAGTTACATACATATATAACTGTAAATCGTTAATTTTAGGAATTCTTGAAAATTTAAACAAAACAGATGGAAACTTATTTTAGTTCAGATATTTATGCAATTTACATACAATTAAAGTATAATAGAACGAATCGTGGCAGTAAAATATCACCTTTTTAAATTTGAAACTTATTTTCAGTAGAATCAATAATTTTTACTAAGAAAGTATATTAACACGTAGCACATTAAATTTTAACAAAGCAGAAACCATAAATATGCCATCGAATATTTTAACTTCAGAATATTACATCCAGAGTTTTGATATGTAATAGCGCCAGTAAGGACATTAATTTTTTATTAGAATTTAATAATTAGTATATGTAGATATACATATGTATATACAGTACGGTGGGCGTTATATGGTAAAACAAGATAATACTACAATTATATTAAAATTGTATCAAAGGCTTTAGTCTTCTGTATCAAAATTGAGGACTTGATGAAAAGATATTACACACAAAAATACAAATGAAATAAAAAACTCGTCTAAGAACATTAGGAAGTCCACGAAAAAATCATAGAGTACAGGTTTTAAAATACCATAGCTATCACTGAACGTTTTAATTATAAAATAACTATAAAAAGATTCTAAATTGCTACGAAATGAACGTAACGTAGCAATTGTGATTTTAAAAAATATCAAAAGCTGAGACTTAGTAAACATAACATAGTAAAGAAATGTAAGAGTACCGTGAAAAATAATTGATAAGGCATTGGAATATACCTGGTTCGTGAATATCGTAATTATATCAATATGAGATGGAACTAATAAGATTATTAATAAAATATAAATTTAGCAATGCACAATGCTAAAAAACTTACAAGGAATTGGACAAATATAGGAAATTTCAACTTTCTTTTATTATTATATTGTAGTTAATTGATTTTCTACCTTTACAACCTACTAGGTGGCAGACTGTTCTGTAATATTATAAAAACTGACCCTGGTCTTCGTGAGAAATTGAAGGAACTTCATAATGTTAAAATTGAAGGCTTGGTCTTGCTTAGGGTGAATTATTACCCTTTATAAGCCCAGCGCCCGAAAACTCAATAAGAACGCAATTTATATTGCATTTAGACTATGAATGGACGGAGGAAGGCGCAGACTTATTCGCCGCATTCGGTCTAACGTGCAAATATAATTTTTATCGAAAATCACTTAAAGCCAGCTAAGCGTAAGCAATATGAATTTAACGACCCGCCGGGTCCATTCACAGGAGACGGTGTTAAAGCGTTTTGTACCTTTTGCATTGAAAATTGGCCTCGCTTCCAGGATTTTCCCACATTCGCTCTTATGTCGAACATTAAGTGCAAATTTCATGCTTGACTTATGGTTTTTGCCGGGACTCTTTCCGACAGAAAGCAAACGTTGGGCTTAAGGGGAATTTT
This sequence comes from Tolmerus cingulatus, assembly GCA_959613345.1. Taxonomy (NCBI): domain Eukaryota; kingdom Metazoa; phylum Arthropoda; class Insecta; order Diptera; family Asilidae; genus Tolmerus; species Tolmerus cingulatus. The sequence goes on along the minus strand of OY390708.1, from coordinate 17,639,986 downwards.
TTGAAGAGTTGTTTATGTCCTCAAATTAGTTTCCTTTATGGGTCTAACACTTTGGGTCAAAGTAGGTGTGTGGTTTGATGGACCTCTGGTCTATTACCATTAGGCGACTAACGTCCTCATTGTTGAAGTATTGAACCACTTCATTTCAGTCCAAAATTGTTGCTAAGGACTCAGCTAGGTCCTTTTCATTCTGGCCTCATCCAATATTTTACATAGTCTGCTGCACTAAATTTGTCGCATTACTCCCGGCAAGTGTCAAGTCCTTGAATATGTTTTCATCTTCGAATGCAACCTAGTTCCCGACTATTCGAGTCTCTTTGTAGCTCCGGATTATCAGGTTTTAGTTGAGAATTCTTTTCCATTCGGTTAAGTAGACCGAATCCTCTGCGATAATATCGCCCTAATGAATCCTGATACTTTCCAAGTACTTCCAATTTTGCTCCATTGTCTTGAAATAGTTGTCAGCTTTTGTGATCTCTAATTGCTCAAGATTCAGAGCAGATTATGTTACATTAAGAATTTCAAGCCAGACCAGGCTGCAATCCGGCTTTTGTGAGCTGCTTGACATTTGCATACGAATGTGGAGAGGATGGAAGGATGTATGTTGCAATGTTTCTCGTAAGAGATTTTCTGAATGAGATAAATTGCCCTATACATTTGAGCATTAAGGAAAGGAATGCTTCTGACTGATTTCCTTGGAAGTCAAGAAATAAAATAATTTTGTTATATCTAATATTATTTGAAAATCTTCTTATATGGTATATTATATAATAATATAATTTTTTATAAAGTTGTTAAACAGGGTGTCTATATATTTATGGCAGTTATGAAAATATACTTCGAGGACATTGTCATAAAGGTCTAATATTTTAGTTGTTTCTATTGCAATTCTAGTGAAATCCACTGAATACAATAGAATTCTTGTGATCCGTTTCTATATAGTATTACTATAAACTACATAGTACATACCTATGCAGGAAGCCATATACTAAGTTTAGATTTACATACATACTAGATGAGGAAATATGTAATTGGAGTGTATTAAATCTCGTGTATTTCGATCAGCCGATGCTGAAATTATTTTTATTTATTTGTGGTAATTTCGGATGATCGAAATTTTAATTTTTCAACACAAAGTCTGCCAAATCCAATATTAGCAAATTTAAAAATGCAAAATAATACTACTCTCTTTATCTTCTCAACACACCAGTTATACATATTACTAAACTACGTAGGTAATATCTAATTTGTTTCTATCAAAACTCATAATTTGCGCAAATATAATTTATGTATATGTATTATACAAAGTGCAATATTCTGTAATCTAATCCTAAATATATTTTGAAGAACCAGTACGTGTATCTTGCAAATTTAGAAATACACAATGAATAAACACGCGTAATAAGTCACCATATTTTAGCAAGACATAAGTATCTTTGGCGACATTTTTATTAGTGTAAGATATATGTATAATGCGCATTTCGGTGATAGGTACCTATATATACACAATTATAAGGGAATTAAACAAGTTAAGAAGTCTTTTGTTATAGGTCATCATAAGGGTGCAATAGGTATAATTTTATATGTGGTGAAGTTCTATTTTAAAGTAGACATGCGATTAAAACGTATTATTCCATTATGCAATATATAAAAAGTTCTTTTCGCGCAACCCTCTCTTGCAAATGTTGTTTTAATACAAACAAACTCAAATACGAAAAATTGAAAGGCTTTCTTCAGCTCCACCCGGAGCGCCCTCCACAAGGCCACTTAGGTACTTAAGAGGGTGCAAGTAATGCGCTAAGATGGGTTCGCACCCTTTACAACCCCAGAAACCAGAAGTTACACTTTGTTTCTTCGAATGGGCTGCTCAAGCAACCAAAGTTGCCTATGCCGCGACACTCCTTCGCAAGCACGGGCTATGCATAAGTGATTCAGGAACGTCGGTTTTTCAGCTAAATTCAAATCTCAGCCGAATATTTTTTTATTTCCGCAACTATACGACTATTCCCGGGGGAATCGAGTCAAGCGGAAAAGCATCCCGTCGAAATTTACCCAGCAATTAATCCCCTGCTGCGATGACCCTGTCCGCCCCAAGACGGAAGACCAAGCAATAATTTTTTGCCACCAGAATTGCTACATCTTGCAAGAATTTGTCCGGGAATTTGAGATCAGAGGAGTCGAGAGAGAGCCTCCTTACTTTCAAAGGTAGCCGCGGGGCTAAATTGGCACGTATCTCGTTACATTTCAATTCCCTCAAAGTTGTTCCGGACAAAGTCGCATTTTGTAGCAAATTGTTTGTGGTAAACGTTTTACCCGCCAATTAGTCGCATATCACCTTTCAGTAATCACTAGTTATGCGATATTTTCCGAATTTAACATCAATTGCTACGCCAAGTCCTTAGCGGAAATCTTTCCTTTACTTTTAATACTGCACTATCGTAATTTTCATTTTAAGAAAGCAAATCGTTTCTACATTGGAGCCTTATTGAATACTATTTATGCGCACTGTACCTTTTGAAATTTGATAATAGAAGGTTTTTTTTATAAGTTTTCTTAGAGTGGTTTTCACAAATACTAACATGCTTTTTTATAGATTGCATTTTTGTATTATTCGTTATGACAAAATTCCTAAATCTCTATTACGGTTTTTCTATCTTTTTATATATTTATTTATATTCACTTTAAAGATACTTCAGAATTAATATAGTACCACAGAGACTAACTCATACATCACAACTTTTTGATAGTAGACTTACCACAGACGTATTACACTTTTTCAAATTGGTGGTTTCGACACCAAAATGGCGTCGATCTAACCGAAGTCATTTTTGAGAATGGTGTAGTCTAAATCTAGAATGTAAAATATAATTTTATGCTTTTTTTGCCTTGTTTAAGCATATTATAATATATATTTTAAAAAGCAAGATGGATTAATTTAACAGTCCTTCCGCATTAAGGACTTTAATTGAAGAAAGGTAAACGATTATACATTTATTTGCAGATATACAGCCTTTAGTCTTTTTTTTAGATTCTCTGCATAAAATAAACTTTCCATGAAACGAACAAGATATACCTATAGGTCGTTATGTAACAAATTAGTTTTAAAAGTGAAAAAATTAAATAAGGACTATACCTACAAGTTAAAACTTAAAGTTTCTAAATTAACATATTTGTTAAAAAGTGAACTTAAAACACTTTCTAAAATAAAGGCTCATCCAAATGTTCGGCAGTATTTTTCTCTAATAGGTACTTAGAAAATGAGTCCTTTTTATTATGGTTAGATCAAGATTTTTAGACAAATGCATTGGTGAAACGACCGTTTCCACCTGTACAAAAAAAATTAAGCGCTGTAACACTCAAGAGAATAGCGATGAATGCTGCAAAATGAATGGAAAATCTCTTGTACAGCATTTAGCTCATCATCCTCGGTTGATTCATTGAGTCGGGCATGCTTCATTCGCTGAGCCATTCATCGTGATCCTCATCATTGGGCTTAGTTTAATCAAAGACTTAAAAATTATACCACCATTCAGCCACGGCAGAATTGAAGGACCTCTCATCCCTCAAAGACTTTTCGCAGCCAGATGAATGTGGGGCGGCCGGGACGGGGGCACCGCGACGCTCACCACCGCCGCCGTCCTCCTGTCCTCCTGTCGTCGCTATCATCGGCGAAGTCCCTCCAAATGGATCGCGAGTTCATATCCCATAGCAGAACGATATTAAGTACCACACTAAATCTTTTCATTTGATTTTAATGCTCTCGAGTGTCCTTTACAAATCATTACTCAGGACGGAGCAGAATGCGCCTGTTTCATGCAGTTCATCCTACTTCAGATCCCGACCCGCCGTCTTGCCCCCTCCAGCGCGCCGGGGACGCCACTTGATAGGTACTTTATAAATTTCATATATTTGTAACCCGCAGAGTCATTTCGTGGGGAAGTTTTTCATTATTTGCCCGCCAGCGTCCTTATGACTTTCTTATGAATTCGTTCGGGGAGGGGTTTTGGCGAAGGTCCTTTCATTTTAACATTTTGGCACTGCAGCTATTAACGCGTGTTACCACTTCAGCAGAAAATTGAAAATCTCCTTTTAATAAAAATTTATGCAAACAGAGATTCGAATGACTTTATATTAAAACCCCATCTCTGCAGGACATTTTCCTTTGCAATCAATTGGGGTAGTTAACATAAATATTCATCAATTTTTCCTCATCTATGAAATATTACTGGTATTTTGGAGTATAGACACCAATCAAGTGGTTTTCAGCATCTAAATATAAGCACAAAACAAATAAAACGTATGTAAATAGCTCATTTATTACTTTGAAGTCAAATATGCATTTTCTAGAATACTATTTGTACATGACCTCCACTACCTGGTCTAGAAGTGAACGGCAAAGATAATCGTAACCCTGAAACCAAACAAATGATAAGTTGTCGATATTGCTAAACTTATTCGTTTTATGATAACGTCTCTTGGATCAAACTTAGTACAATCCGTAATGCTTGCTATTTATTTATTGATCATTCATAATTGAAGACTCTCTGACTAATCAAACCAGGCAGATGAAATAAATCATGTGGAATATTGTACCTAAATTTTACCAAATAATAAAGAATAGCTGGTGGTTTATGAACTAAAGGACTGAATATTTAAAGTTTGTTAAGGTTCCTAGTTGAAATGTTAAGCCTAGTTTGTAATCTTATCTGGATATTTCTATGGTCAAAAATAGCACATTTTATATCTAGAATTACATCCTATAACAAGTGAAAATTATAAAATACGACCAACCGTTTTTCCGTGATGTGAGAGGAAGCAAACTAAGCAGGCAACAAATCGAATTTATTTAATATCTGAAGATATTCGAAGGTAATAATATGTTGTCTGAAAAAAAACCAGTACCAGTACGAACGTTTGAGAAACAGTTGACTGAAAAATGGACAATTTACCTTTACCTTCATCTTGATGAGTTTTAAACGTATAATAAGAATAATTATTTCACCTCTTAAATTGTTGTTATTCCTTTCGAAAATAAATTATAAAAACACACTTCGTGACAACTTCCAAAATTAATTAAACAGGGTATCTTTTCATCATTTAATATTAGTTAGAAGATAGGTGTCGTATGACGGATAGAGCAAGGCAAAATTTTCCAAAAATGATTATTTTTATTACTATATACATATTATTAATATTATTTAATAAAATGTCTAGTTTTTCCAGCGCTATGTGTACATATAATAAAGCAGGCATGTACGTATGTAGTGATAAATGAAAATAAATTTTTACACAAATTTGTATTGGAAGAAGTTCATACTTAAACAAAACTTCATGGAATCGGTATTATCGCAGTTCGGCCCGGATACTATAAAATATTTATACATAATTTACAGTAAACATATTTAACACTAACAGATCTCAAATATAAGACAGAATGCAGATCAAACCTTATACTCCCTAAGTGATTGTGGCACCAAATCTACCTCACTGGCCTGAATCCCACACCTCAAAAAGAAACATTAGCGAATTGAATAAAACGATCTTCGGGGTACCTTTTTTTAATTTGCGGTCCCGACTCAAACAACATTGTCAAACAAACACGAAGCCATATTCTAATATAATTTGTTAATTAATTTGCAATAATATAAAATTATTCAATTAAATCGATTGTGAATATTTTATACTTTTACTTACTTTTAATATGCAGATTTTGAATTTTGAAAATTACGTTACTTATTTAAGAACTGAGAATATCATTTGTGAAGCAATATTCGAAACTTACCTTTAATGGAAAAAATCATTCTTTAAAAAAATAAATATTAATAATCGCATCTTTAAATGCATATATCTAGAAGTATGTAAACATTTTGTAAACTTAACTAAAGATTTTTGTGAATTATTTTTACACATAAATTGAACTTATTAATTTTAGTCTCACAAACTATACTTTTACGCAATTTAAGCCAATCAAATCAGGAGACGAATGCATTAAACATAGTACGAACATATGTATATTTTAAAATGGGTGACTTACCTTTATATTCATTAAATGGATCAAAGAAATTTTAATAAATTTCAACTACCTGTAACTGGAAAATTCAAAGGATTGGTAGGAAAGTTTATTATGTATCTGTATATACATACATATGGATACATATGCATTTCGAAGAAAAGTAGTAAAAAAATAACTTTAAAAAAATAAACCTCTCGAAAACCAAATTAAAAAAATTGAATAAACTAAAATGTTTCGATAAATAAATTTAAAAGTATGTTTAGCATTATAAAGAAAGTGCTGGAATCAAAATTGATTTTATATCAAATAGTTACATGTATTTGAATCAAAATAAAAGACGTATTTATAAAGTAATCCATATATTCCATTTTCTATTTACAATTTTAAGTACACTGTACATCAAATTTCTCATACTCATTAAGTACATATATATAATAACAGAACAATTCTAAAATTTTTATTGTTCAAATTCTTACTCATTCTCTCATTATACGTACAATTTCTTAATTCTTATAACTGACCAGCAAAATCACCTACTTGTAAATTGCTCTGTAAAGTACCTGTCCTTTGTGCAAAAATCAAATTAATTTTTGGAATCGATTTGATTGCTGTCCTCAGAGGACTTTAATTCAAATAGAAAAGTATAGATGACTACAACTTAACCATCGTTTTTTCGCAACGATCACTTTGCTTTAAATTTTAAGTGAAGTTCAACAAACGTAACACAGTTCTTGGTGATAGATGTGGATTTGCCGCTGCCATAGTCCGCTTTTTCTACTCGGTGCCAACCAGCTACAAATTTCTGCCCCTAGTTTATTCCTCGGCCCTTGGCTGTGGGGGACTCTCCCCGGGGCTCGTCTGGGGGCTCAGTTGCGAGTGAACAGCCAGATTTTGGGGATAGCCCAGGATGCCTCCTAGGTTATTGAGACCCATGTACTGCGTTAGCAGAGTCTGGAAGTTCGGAATCCGATAGTGTGGTATCAAACTTTGCTGGATGAGCGCGGGGTTGAATTGGGGGTGCAGAGCGAAATTCGGAGGCCAAAATTCAGCTGGCAGAGACGGCGGTGGTGTTGGTAAATTATGAGGCATTGGAAGAGGCAAGTGAAAGTCCGGTAGACCTGAAACAACAAAATTAATCAAGGTAAGATGAAAGAACTTTTATTGAATATATATACATATATATGTAAATACATATTATTTAAACGACAAAAATCAAACATAAACTGTAATCTAAATCGGATTTGCAAAATACCTATGTATTAAAAATACTGCTGCATTATATTTTCCCCTGGATAGCTTGCACGGAATTTTATTTCAAGTTTATATAACGAAGCGTTGAACATTTATTTTATTATTTTCAAGTAAGCCTTAAAAGCAGTTAAAAGAGCAGTCATCAATTTAAGAATTAAGAGCACTTAATTTTTGGGGCTTACCCATCACTTTTATTTAAGATTTTACTTGGAACATCTAGATTCTTCTAACTCCACCATACTCTTAATAGACATATCTGAATGACATGTACATATCTGCTTTCTCCTTATTTTTGTAAGAAATGTATTTACATACATGTTTAATAAAACTTACTATGTAAAAAAACTTAATATGAATATCTCTTTAAAACGAAGTAATGTTTTTATGTACTCCGGTTAACCGCCAGAATTAAAAGAATGATTCCAATTAAATTTCGAAAATATATTTGATTGTATACTTGTAACTGTTACTGAAAGCTTGAACAACTTTTTAAATTTATAGAATTTGAGCATTCTTTAGATGAAATAGGAACTTCATTCATTTTGATTGAATAATGTTAAACAAACCTCAGACCTAAAAACGAAAACAAATAGGAAATAAGAATTCACTACCGCAGATCACAACGCAAAGAAAACTGGAAGAATTGTGGTGCTGGAAAAGAATTTACTTTCTTAAGGCCTTACATACGTCCAGAATTTTAAAAAAATGTTTTTTTTTTTTCATATTGTTGTTCTTTGTAATTTTAGGCTTATTTCTATGAAAGCCGATTGCAAAAATTCTCCATAGATCCAAAGTTATGAAAAGTTAGAAAATGTGAATGCCCGAGTTTGGTGCTGGTGGTAGCTGTCCTTAAAAGTTTAAACGCGTTTTTCTCGAAACTACTTTTTCCGACACGGTCGCCATGATAACTCATACAGTTTTTAATATTTTTAGATGCGATTTTTTTTTAAATATTCGAAATCGTTTTTTCTATAGTCTGTCGAGTCAGATTTTTGACATTTGAATTTTAAAATTTTATAAATATAATTAAAATGTAAAATTTATTACGTGAAACGCATTTTTTTTTTTAAACTACCAGAAATTGCTAAATTTTTCGAGATTCAAAATCCCGGCTCGACAGACTATAGCTATAACTTTATTTTACAAGAATTTTTTTAAATTTTGCAAGTCGATCAACATTTACTGCAGATATGATGCCGACGGTGGAGCAAGGTTTTTTTTCTTGGTGTTGTGAATCACGTGAATTTGTATTGTTGTAAAAATAAAGCAAAATACAATATTTTATATAGTTTAAGTACCAATAAACAATGTGTACTATTTCCTTTTATTAATTTCTATTGTTATCCCTACTAAAAAATGTCTTCTTTCAGCGCATATTTGGCACTCCTAGACGTACATAGGTAAGGCCTTAAATACCTTTTATTTTGTTTACTAAGTTCTTTTATTAGTTCGTTAAGAAAGTATCTAGGTAATTATAAGGTAATCAAATTGCAATTCTATTTAATATGATTTCTAAGCATCACACAGGAAATAGGTTATAAAAATGACGTCTAACAGATAACCAATGCGTTCCTATTAAATATAGCTCATTAACATACTTAACTAGGCGAAATGGACGAATTCGAACAAATTCTTGCCATTTATTCCCAATTGCTGAGCATTAATTGTCTAAACACAGCCACGACATAATTGCTGCTTCAATTTGCTCTTTAAGCAAATTATAATACATTGCTGAGGTCCGTCAGCAACCCCCGCTCAGTTTGCGGTTAGACAAAGTGGCTCTGAGAAGGACCTTTTCAGCAGGCCACGTTCATTACGCCAGACGCAGGTATCTGGAGCAGATCGTGTTTACACAGCCAGGGGAAATAATTTACAGGCGAGCGCATAATTAAATAACAATTAACAGGTGTCCGCGCATTAAATTGGTTCCCTTTCCGAAAAGCGGGAATTACTCAATGCCTAGTAGGCGCTTGTTCGGCGGCTGTTTATGTTTTCTGTAATTTAATCAAATTTCGTGATAAGATGTTATCGGCAGCTCCCCTCGATTATTATTTCGTGTGTAATTACTTTTAACGTTTATTAAGCATGGCGAGCCCGCCAGAGCCCTCAGCTCGCGGCCGGGAGAGGCAATTAAACAGTGGTTTCGGGAATTTTAATGGAATTGTAACGATCACTGAATGCAAATACGAACCTTGATCTGCTAGCATGTAGCCGCTCTTATCTTGATTCAGGAATTTTTCCCGTTTCCTCCATTTGGCCCGCCGATTTTGAAACCAGACCTGGAATTAATAAAGAGAATGCCTTTAATTATTCATTACGAGTTCTGAATTATTCTAAAGGTGTAAAATGAAATTTTAATAAAGGCATGCACATTACTGTATTTATTTCACCTGAAACTTCACAAATCCCCCTGTATGCAAATCGATCGTTAAGAACTAATTTCATATCGCCTCAATTTTCATTTTTTTTGCTCTATACTACATATTACCTTTATAATAGGCACTTAGTTCTTATGAAACTAATAAGAATCTCGGTGGGCGAAGCATTGATAAATATATCTTTCTTGTAGGATTCTTTATCTCACTCGGTTTAATTATGACATAACTGAACTCAAAACATTTTTTATCTAAAACAAACAGTTGTCTAAAAATTAACCAAATATTTCCAAAAACCATGATTTTCGTCTCTCCTAGAATACATACATATATACCATAAATCTATAACATAGAAAAAATGTTGGCGAAAATGTAAGCACTGCTAATATTTATAAAACACTATACTGCTAATAAATACTCTTCAAATTATTAGTGAATTCTCTAATAATTTTATAAGGCAAATAAATAATTTCAAACCTTAGCATTGATTTTAGAGGTTATTGAAAACTGAATTTTTACTCTGTGCTTTTATAAACATAAATATAATATTAATATTAATTTTCCCATTATAAAAGTGAAAATTGTTCTCAAATAAGAACGCAATTTTTAAAATTATAAATTGCGACTGCTGATGAGACTCAAATGCGTTTCTATTTCTGTTTCACCAGAGTTCTTTATTTTGGAAATTCTAATTGAAACTTTGAAAGTTCAACTTAAGCCATTAGTGAATGATGTAATTCTGGTACACAAAACGTCCACATTTGTGGTTTCTAGGCTAATTTCGTCCCATTTTTTCTGGTTTTCGTCCACTATGCTGTTCCGCGGCCCCTTTCCAAAATTGCGATGATGCTAAAAAAGCATGAAAAAATGAAAATCCCCGCGAAGCTTTCTAAATTCAACGATGCAGCTGTGCGGAGAGAAAGGCAAGGGTTGGGCTCTGCACGGCGAAGTCCTTCGACAATCGCACACACGACAGGAAAATGTAGTGCGCGTGTAATTTCATCCAATTTTCTCCGCTATTCACTCCAATTGAATCGGAATGAATTTAAAAACGATTCACTTAGCTGAATAAAACTCTTCTCTAGCGCAGAGCTAATTGACAATATGCCAATTATCTTGGCCAATTATCTCGAAGATTGCGCACAATTACAGTTCCTGTTCCCTGTGCATACATGCGTATGGAAGTGGGGCTCGGGCGGCGCGGCGGCGGTGGCCGTTCCCGCCGTCTTGGCCCCGCTCGCCAGAAATATGCTCACTTGGATAATGCAACATAATTGCGCAAAATTATAAATTTTCGAGAGGGGAAGATGCCCGCAAAATGTTGTAGTGTCGGTACTCGACTCGGGAGGGATCGGGATGCGGATGTTCCCGGATAGGTCCTTTTCCAGGACTCGAGACTCGGCAATTCGACTTACGCCCGGGTCTTACAAAGCGGCTGCGACGGGCAAATTAATGAACGGAAATCGTTCAGATGCTCGTCGAACGAGCCCGGCGCTGTGTACGGGAATAACGCAATAATTATGAGCCTCTCGCCGGCACTTGGGTCCTTCCTGGCTGTCGTCAAATTAATTCCATTCCGATTCGCTTGTTAGGCGGTCTCTGGCCGGACGGGGCGCGGGCGGTGCACTCCGCAAACAATTGAATTTCCATGTGTTCGGTGGCACGTTCCAGGATGCCTTGTGTCCTTGTCGCCTCATGAAAATGCGCATAGACGAGAGGACGGAGCCCCGGGACTCCGGCGCTCCAGCTTTGCCTGAATGAATTTGAGAAATACATTTCCGATTGGCCACCATTGTCTGGTGCAATGCTTGGCCGATTGGGCGAATGTCTACGACCTGTTTTCGCCTTGCCCTTTGTTGGCTGCACCTGGCAGGTGTCCTGGGGAGAGTGCTCAAAATTCCCGCATTAATTCAGGGATAATGTGCATTTTCGAGCGCGACTTAATCGCCGCTCCAATTAGGCCCTATCTGCTGCTCGCTAATTTCATCGTACGTTTTCCGGCCGTGACGCTTTCGGGGTCTCTCAATTAAAGTCACCCCCGATCTTCCTGCAGGAGCCGCACCAACCCTCGAAGAATAAAAGTTGAACGAAAGTCACAACATGGGTAGCAGGCCGCCACTTAATTCTCACGGAGTGCGATGGAAATTCGGAATTTGTCGTCTGAATTCTTAATGTTTGGGGTTGATATCAATTGTGAAAACCCATTCGCTTTTGAATTACAGCAATTACAAAGAAGTGGTGCAAAAGGAGCGCGAGCGTATCCCTGCTATGATTTTTCGATGATTCAATTCCTTTCCATCCAAAGTCATCCAAGTCGCAGGGAGCCGCCGGCTTTGGTCGAATAGACGTAGGCAGCGTCTGGAGCTCTTTAGTGAATTAGGCAGACGCGCTAACACGAAAACAAAAAATCCATTTAACTTATAATAGAAAAATCAAAGAAACCAGGCGTCTATGCCTTTCGCGGTAATAGACCCATGGGAATTTGTCACCACGGTGGCTGGTGTTGTTTAATGAAGCACAAAATGTCCTTTATATGGTCTTCATACAAATTTGAAGGGGACTCCTTGGATTTTCGACGAAGAAGAAATAAAGGCATGCAAATTTATACAATATTTACAGAAGAAAAATCTTTCAATACTTTCAATATTTCCAATCTCTAAAGTTATTAAAGTAGTAAATATTACATTTACTTTACTTATGGGACATTTTTTTATTCGTTTTATATTTTGAGTTTTCTAAAAATAAATAGACAGGAAATGTTCTCTATAAAAATGTTAAAATATTGAAGAAATCTTAATCTTTTTCAGTATGGATATGTATACTGAAAAAAACTCCTTTGAATTCTAGATTCACTTTTTTGAAGATGTTGAAATTATAAGTTTGTATGTATATACATATAAATATATATGTACTTCAATTTTGAGGTACATCATACATATTATGTAAGTATATTACTCTTTCTCTGAAAAAAAGCACAAAATGAATTTTAATAAAATATATTGCCTCACGCTTTTTATTACGAATTCGGAAATACTAAATTTGAAGGTTTCTACAAATTGCAAAAGCATTGTAACTTTTCAATTTTTCCTAATACAACCTAATAAAGATAAATTGTAATTAATAGAGTACAATAAAAGCTACTAAAAGAAACTGATTATATAACAATAAAGAGCTCGACATAGTATTTTGGACAATTCACATTATTCAAAATAGGCTTTCAATCCTCAGTAAATTCAATATGTCGTATTGAAAATTACAAATCCAAAGGTAATCATTTTACTTAAATTATAGATTTGCTGGTGGTTGGTTGTTTTTAAGTATGTAGGTTATATTCATGATGCAAGGAAAAGAATATTCAAACAATAAATATTGCAATCATATTTGAAGAATGAATGATTTCTATTATCGGAATTTGTTAAGGAAAGGTGTGTACAAAAATCCGCTAAATTAAAGTTTTTCAGAAAATTAAAACATATTTAATTAGACTAATATGACATTCATATTGAATCTTTTCTAGATGGGGAATTCTTTTCAATATCAATCTGATCTTAATTATAAACTCTAACTTATATATGTTGTTTTGGGAAACAACAATGACAATCAAAGATGTAAACACTTTAATCATATATCTGCCGACATGTCGACAGCTAATTTCTAATAATACCTTTGAACTCACCTTTTTATAAAGGAACTGATCAATTAAGAGGAATTAAAGAAGGAATTATAGGTTCCCTCCCTCAGTGTTTTTTCCGCTAGTACCTAGATAACCTTTCTGACCTAATTGCCTTTGAAGATTCCCACCAGTATGAGCGGGTCTACGATCGCCGATCAACCACTCAATTTCGTGATTACAATTCAATTAAGGGAAATTTGGTGAGGGACGAGTGCATCAAGGCATAGACGCGTAATAAAGATGTTGTTCACAGCGCATTATGTTGAGCGAGCATTAAAAGCGATTAATATCGCAGGGTTCCAGGCTCCAGGTTCGAGGTCGTCGCGGAGGGGTGCGCCAAGGAGCAAATGTCCGTGGCACAAAGCGCGGATCGGCCTTGCGCACTCGCCCCTAAGCCGGGATCATGCGATACCTTCACAATGCAGGTATTAAGTGTTTTCTAAATTGCAACATGACCGTTTTTCGAGGGAACAAGCGTAATCCCATCGGGAGTATATAAAAAAAGAATTAATTGGCAGCTTCGTCGTCGTCCTTGTCGTCCTCGAAACGCGGAACTCGGCGAAGCGGTGAAAATTTGAAGAGTATCAGCACAGGGTGGCTGTCACTACCCGAAAATTACGTATGCTAATGAATTTGTAATGTTTGCATTGTCATGTAAATGTTGTTGATGCTATGCGGTACAATTAAAGCACTCACTGTGCACTAGTGCGCTCCCGGATGGCGCTAAGCCTCCCTTCTGCGGGGCGCGGCAAAGTGCATCAGTGGTGATGCACCACCAGCGGATAGAGTGCAATGGAGAGTTACTACCCCGAGAGCAGTTGCACAACGAAATTTTAATCACTGCTGGCACAATGACAATTAGCAATAATTAGTACTACTCGCAATTATTCAGTCAGCAAGGACTCGTTCGCAGGACAGCGAGGACTATAAAAGGTAAAATTGCTTAATTCGAATTTAAATGAGCTAATTTAGTCGACGGATATCCGGGCCATTGTGCACCAGTTATTTCCACGGCAGTATGGTCGAGATAAACCTCCGCGCAATTATTCCTGCTGAAAATCGCATTATAACAAGGACTAATTGGACGAAATTATTATTAATATTAAACACGCAATCCATTAAATGCCGAACTCTGAATATGTATGTGATTAACGCAGCGATTGACTATGTGCGCAAAATTTCGTTGAAAATCCTGGACAAATTATTTACAAATCCACATATACCTTAAAATGACGAATGTAGTCAGGTAGGCGATTAGTTAATCCCCTGAAAGTTGAGAAATTTTGACTTGAGCCGATCTTTTTTTCGCTAGGATCAATGAATTCAATAAAAATCGAGTTGTCCTTTCTGTAATCCCTTCTCGACCATCGTATCGAAAGCACCCTTGTCGCCTTAATGTGCCTACAATCCCTTTTTCAGCGGAACGTGAATAGAAACTCTCAAGTGAGTCATGTCCAAACGCGTGTAATGTAGCAATTATTTTTGGATTTGGTGCACTCAGCTTCGAGATTTAACTGGTTTACAATATTACACAACCCCTCCGCCCTTAGTCGTTCGCCCTTCAGCCCTTCAGCCCTTTGCACGAGCAGAATGTTTTCTATAGTTATTATATTTTTATTAGGTTTTATCAGGTACCGGCGATACCCTCGCGACACGTCTGTTCCCCCTACATGAAGAGGATAAAGGTGCAAGTATCCTCCAAAAAATAGCACAACTTGGAAAAGGATAAAGAGGCTCAGATATTTATCGCATCTTTCGGTCGGATTGGTAAAAATGATTCTTCAAGTGAGCTCAGCCAGTTAGTTCAGAGGTGTTGGAGATCTAAGTATGAGCCCCAGATGCAATCTACTCAATTGGAGTTTTATCTAATTCGAACTAATTGAATCTTGTTCCCTTCTTTAACCTCTTTACAAATGTTGATGATATCACGTTTTGTCAGAGGGCTGACTAAAAACGGCATATTATCAAAGTGTTTCAGATACAAATCGAAACAACGTTTGAAACAGTTAATGTACATAATTTTAATATGTACTTGTACATAGTACCATCAGTCAATAAAATATGTTTTTAAATTGTGACTTTTTAAGTGGATTTTAGAATGGCATAATTCCATAACACAATAAAACAAATTTTGTACTTTCAAAGATGTTTTCGATATAGACAATACCTCAATTATTATATAAAAAATATTAATATTATATATAAAAACGTAATGAAAATCCAAAATCTTGCAGAAATCAAATTTCAAACCGAAAACAGAAACAATGAACTTCTTTTATAAATGTTTCGGGTCATTCTATCATATAACAGTGACAAAAATACCATACATACTGCAATACACCCACAACAATAATGAATTTGTTTTGCCAAACAATAACAAAATGAAAGAAAATACTCTATCCACAAATAAAATAATAATTGGATCACTTTCTTTGCAGTTTATGATCAACGTTTTCGAGGGCCAATTTGAATATTTCAAAAATATTTTTTGTGAAGGTTGAAATGGAAGTATTCAATTTTACTATGCGTAATATTAACTACATATTTACTTTACTTACTTGAACTCTAGCTTCGCTAAGTTCCAGCCTCATTGCTAGATCTTCCCGCGTAAAAACGTCCGGATATTGTGTTTTTTCGAATGCTCTTTCTAATTGATGAAGTTGAAATGTTGTAAATGTTGTCCGAGATCTATAATTGTGAAATTTATTCATGTTTATTTTGTGATTTAGTAATTTATTTTAATTAATTTTGTATGTACTAGTTTTGTATATAGTTATAACTGTTACTAGAATTTCGAAAAGTTTAGTAATAAGAACTAAAAAGTGACATATGTATATTAATGTATTTACTTTTATCTTAATTTTTTTAAAGTTCTTATTTGAAAAAGTGTTTGTTCAATACTCGATGAAAAATAAATTGTAATTATTTCTTCCCTCAACATTACCTTCTTACTTTTCTAGGCCTTTCCATATCATGCTGATCATGTCCATTACTCGCATTTCCCGATATTTCGTCGTCATTTTCACCTTCCAGACCATTCTCAGTAAGAACAGGTGATTCTTCTCTTGGTGGAACCGACTCTTGTTCTGAAATAAAAATTTTAATTTTGAAAAAAGACCGGCTTTTCAATTTAATATAAGCAAAAAAAGGTTATAAAAACTGTCATTTTCAGAATAGAATATAATAGAAAAATAAATCGTACGATTGTTGAACCCCCTATGGAAGAAACTGTACGAGGTCTTAGTGAAAACGACAGTTTCTTTTTTATGTTCCAAAATGATAAACCACCTGAATATTTTAACTTTTTAGCTTTCATAACTATATACATTCATTCTTCAAATCAGTTAAACGTCTGAAACTAAGCAATTTTATGTTTCCATATGGGCATTCCCAATTTCCTAACTAATTTATTAAACATGGCCTCCGTTATAGTTAGACTACGGAAAACATGAGTTCGAGAAGGTTCCAACTTTTAAGATGCGTTAATTAATATTGGCTTCTAAGTAATGAGTATTCCTGTACGCCAATTTCCTACGAACGAAAACAGCGGAACAAAATTGTGAAAATAAGCCCGCCACCAGGGACGTATC
The DNA here is from genome assembly GCA_959613345.1 of Tolmerus cingulatus. Taxonomy (NCBI): domain Eukaryota; kingdom Metazoa; phylum Arthropoda; class Insecta; order Diptera; family Asilidae; genus Tolmerus; species Tolmerus cingulatus. The sequence goes on along the minus strand of OY390708.1, from coordinate 17,623,084 downwards.
AATCCTAACAAACCCAAAACATCCCAAATGAGACACGATTCACATTGCATCCACAATAAACAAGCAATCTTATTGTCATTGTAAAGGAGGTTTTCTCTTATTAATATTACATATACATACAATTGGATTTAAAAATATTTAATAACTAAAATTCCTTCTAAAAAACAAAAAACGTTATAAAAATTTAATGTGAATTATTATTTGAAATTCACATTAAATTTTTATAAACTAGACTGAGAAAAATTAAGGGCCACTAAAACGTATTTTAAAATTAAAGCTTAACTACCCAGAACAGTCCGAGTAAGGCATGACCCGCGCCATGCAGTTGGGCTAGTTAAAAGCAGTCTGTGTAACGTTTTTTGTTAGTTCCGTAGCAACCTTCATGCAGTAATCATATGAGGTCATATCCTGAGTACCTGCGAAACTGACGCTTTTTCGAATATCTGGTTGGGAATTTTTTCGCTATATGCAATAGGTTTGGGCGTGTTTATGTTTATGCCTCCGAGTCTGTGCTTCATTTGGGCACATAAGTACCAATAAAAAATGTGTACTCGAGTGAACATTATGTTTTTTGTTTTTATGTTTCGTGAATCCTACGTAAGGCGGTTCATTATGAGTTACCCAAACTATATTTACAAGTTTCCGACGTACAAATTGTTTGCAAGAGCCGTTTAGTCAGGACTTTATGCCGCTAAATGTACTACACGACCTTTAAATGGTTGCTGCAGTATCTCTACCTGGGTACCCATGACGGTAGTATCAGTAATAGTACAAAAATGGTAATAGTATCTTACTAACTGAAGCGGAACAGTCAAGCATCAGAAAACCATATCTGCAACATAAATAAAAATTCCAATTAAGTCAGCATTCATTCAACCGACTTATACTTTTATGTGGCAGAAGAGAAGAAAGTATGTTTCATGGATTTGATGGCTATTATATCGTATTATAAATCACTCAACTTTCTCTTCCAGCTTAAACTTGTCCGTTTCAAAACGAACAAGTGATACCTGCTTCTACGATAAAACTGTCGCATTTTTTAACGTCCACTCGGTTTTTCCCCATCTGATTTTAATCTGTTTTAATTCTCTCTCAGATCTTTTCATGCACTGAATCCAGAGTCCGATTATTTTGATTTCTCTGAAAATTCTAATTCTTGTTCATTTGTAGACTATTTAACAAAATTCCCATGAAATATAGGAGATTATTGCTTTGAAGAATTTACGGCTATCCTCAAAAAGAGTTAGAGTTAATAATTTTTCTTGAGAATACAAATAAATACCTAATGGAAATTGAAGTTTAAAAACATTTTTTCATATGCATTTAAGTTTACAAAAATGAATTTTTATAAGAATTGATCAATTCAAAATTTAACAAAATCGCGAGCGGAAATGTTTCTCCTCTAGTTTTTAACATACTTAAAGTCGAAATAAAAAGAAAAGTTACTAATGGTTTCTTTAAAAACATTGTGCATATTTGAGTCCAAACAGTCCAGTTTCTAACTCAATAAAAAGATACGACTTTTCACAGCATATGTTGATACTTACAGACTGTTTATGCTAATCAAAAATCTCACAAGTAAAGGAAAATAGCAAACATATGTACATATATTTATTTCTAATTATATGTGGAATTATATACATATACATATAACAAAATACTGGAATAGCGAATTTAAAATTGTAAATATTCATTAACTATGATTACTCTCTTATTTTATGTGTTATATAAAATATTTGTACTTGTTCATTACTGCAATATCCTTTTTACGTTTTTCTTTTTAAAAACTGCAATACTTTAGCAATAATATTTGTAATAATGATGTCTCTATGTAATTTAGATATATTTACAATATTTACAATAATTTAGAAGTCACTCTGGCGAGTTATAATAACTATAATTAAAGTGTTTTAAATAGCATAAAGAAAGTACAAATTCTAAGGAATATTTTTTCTTTTCGTTTAATTCAAAAAAGGTGACAGTGTACCTGTATAAACGCCACTTCCTCTTTGAGAGTTTTCATAAGCCTCTGATAAAATTTTTGGAGTAAATTTGGCACAGCTTTTATGGTATTTGGAATAAAAATTCTGCACTTGCATTCTCTCTGCACTACATCGTAACACTAGGTCTAGTTGTGGATAGGAAAGTTCTAAAACGAAAAACCAAAATAGTTTTTTTTAACTAAGAAAAGAAATATAATATTTCGAGATATTAATATACAAATTATCAATCAAATCAAACAAATTAAATTAAATAAGCACTTAAAATGTTAAAGATTAAGGAAATAAATTAATAGATATGGTGCAAAAAAAAACCCTCTTAGCAGAGCGTAAAATAATTTTACACGTATTAGTATACATATGTATGCACGTATAATGCAGGTATATATATTAGGGGTACCGGTTAATTCGTGCGGTTTTGTAACAGATGGCGTAACTTGTTTTATATTCCAGTGATTCACCTTTCCAAATATGTGTTGGAAAGCTACTGTCATATAGTTTCAGAATCAGTATGTGTTATTTAGCTGAAGTGTAAACAACAATACTTTTTTTTACTCTGAAAATGTCGAATTTTGTGCCGAATAAAGTGTTTTTGCGGGGAGTACTTCTTCATTACTTCAATATGAAGAAAAAGGCTGCCGAAAGTCATCGTATTTTGGTAGAAGTGTATGGTGTGCATGCTCTAGCTGAGCGTACGTGCCAGAAGTGGTTTGCACGGTTTAAAAGTGGCAATTTTGACTTGGAGGACGATGAACGGCCCGGACAGCCAAAAAAGTTTGAAGACCACGAATTGGAGACACTGCTCGACCAAGATCCATCCCAAACGCAAGAAGAACTTGCAAAATCACTTGGCGTCGCTCAACAAACCATTTCCGATCGTCTAAAAGCAATGGGAACGGCCGGAATATGAACAAAGGCACAGCAAGGTAATTTTGCAACAGGACAATGCTGGGCGACATGTTGCACAGGTCGTCAAAACCTACCTTGAAAGGCTCAAATGGGATGTCCTACCCCACCCGCTGTATAGTCCAGACCTTGCGCCATCCGATTACTATCTCTTCCGATCAATGCAACATGGCCTGGCTGACCAGCACTTCTCCAATTATGAAGAAGTCAAAAATTGGATCGATTCGTGGATAGCGGAGAAGCCGGCCGAATTTTTCAGAAAGGGTATTCGTGAATTGCCAGAAAAATGCGAAAAGGTTATAGCTAGCGATGGACAATACTTCGAATAGTAAATTTGTAACCATTTTTTCACAATGAAGCTTCAATTTTCGAAAAAAAAACCGCACGAATTAACCGGTACCCCTAATATATTCAGATTAAACAAATATGGTTACTTCGAGAATTTATCATTGAAGAAAATTGATTTAGTTAGAGATTTCCAACTTATGATTAAAAAATATAACAATTTGCTATAAATGTTTTACGATTTTTAATTAAAAGTAAAATATTGTCTCCAAAGCTTAACTAATCATGTTACAAGAAGGTATAAAACAAGCTGAACCAAATTACTCCAATGAATCTCTTTAAGTTCCCAAGTAGCAATAAATTTAATTACAATATTACTGCATTTGCCGTTGTTTATTTAAAATTTTAATTAAATCTGTTTAATATTATCTACTTTTTGAACATTATTAATTAAAAACTTTTAAGATAGAAAGAACTTTTAATATTGATTAATATTGCCATGCATAAATAATAATTTGTAGATTTCTGTTTATGCATATGTATATAATACTTTGAACTCACAATTCACAGGCTTCGGAAAACTTATATTTGAGCCGTTTATTTTGAAAGAGGCCTAATGCCATTTTCCAAAAAAATTAAGCTAGCTATTTACATAATTACATTTTTACGTTATCTTTATATTTATCAGCAAATTGTACAACATTTGTTTAAAATCTAAGATTTTTTATAACAAATATTAATTAATTACTAAAATGACAAATTATTTATTTTGAAAACACAAATCCTTAAATATTTCGATTTTAAAATAAATGGAATTAGGTCACTTTCAAAATAAACAGCTCATTTATCACTGTATCTGACTTTTTTAGTTTTAGAAAAATGAAGAATATTAGTAGGGTCCTATCCACAGGTAAAGATGTTGATGAAATTCATACATATACTTATGTACATATGTACATGATATCACATTTTATGTATTTTTGAAGCTTGGTAAAAATGTAACTGAACACAAAAGCCAAAATACACTACCCTATTGTATGAAATCATTAATTTATGGAAGAAAATGAATTTTACGGAATATCTAGAAAAGTTTCTCTTGCCTTAATATAGTAAGTAAAAGCTATACCTTATAAATATTTCAGGCCGTTTACAATCTGCAGAAAAACATTATTTAATGTTGAATACTACTCATTCGGTAATAAAATTAGTTTTATATATTTAACTATATATGTAAAATAATAAAAAAAGTTGAATTCCATAAACTGCAGTGAATATTGGAGAACACTAATTGTCCCCGTTCGACTCGAACTTGACTGCGTTTTTCGTTCCATCTGATGGGACATTAATTCCTTTCCACCCCCACAGTATTAACTTAATTTCACCAATTTAATCGAAAACCCGAATTTTTGTTGAAATTTGGTATTATACATATATGTATACTCATTATTGTCAACATGTAGCTTATACAAATTTTAAAGGCTTTAGTTACAGAGTTCAATAGGCGGAAGAATACAAAGGTGGTTTATTGAAGACAACCACAATCTGTAGTTCTGATATTTACATACAGTTGACCAATCGGTCACCCTTAATAGACTTCAGATCTACACTGAATCGTTTTAGTCGAAAATTTTCGAAAATTGTAGTGCGTGAATTGCTCGGGACAAATATGCACACCCCTCGCCAGAGTCAGGAATCATCTGTGTCGCGCAAATTAGCTTTAGTCAACAGCTTTGTAATGGGCATTGAGCGTTCTCTATATGCAGATTTCATTAACGTCCGATAGACATGAAATAATAACATGGACACCAAATAAACTGGATATAAATGCGTCCAGGAAATTGGAAATTTACAATGCATGTATAATGAATTAATGGCAATTGTCTCGTCTGTCACCCCTTCAAGCCCGCTTGGACGCCCCATGCATCCGGGCGCAATGTCCAATAACTTCATCAATTGGTCTGTGTATGTGTGAGGACGAAAATTGCGTAAACTAAGGTGGGGTCAACAATTACCCGGCTTATCGCATTCATCCGATTTGCACTGGTGCTGGAGTTGCACGTGAGGGTAGCGCTTTAGTTTCTTACAGCTACAGCCACACGGGGATAGTTGCCATTCAGCCCGTGTAGCTGTGGGTCCTTTGTCGGCCGGGCACATTCGCCACAGTTCAAGAATCTTCAAATTTAATATTTCATAAATGATTTGGAGTCGTGCTGGGTTATTGTTGAAATATTTTGGTCGCATCTAATTTTAGGCTCATTACTTTTTGATTATAGTGGTAACGGAGCACTCGACAGTTGGTTGTTAATATCATGTAGACAGTGCTCGCAAAAGTATTAAAAGGGTTCGCCGTCAGAAAACCTCTTCGGGGCACATTTTGTATATGAGTATCAAGTGGTGTGCAGACTTTTGCACTTATATTCGACTTATACAATTTCTGAATACCTACTTAGTTCATCAACATTGCATTCATTTTAAATTTGTTCGCAATGAGGGTTGCAAGTACAACAGCCTTTTTTAATTAAAAACATAAATTCCATACTCAAACATATGCGATATTAAGTGAATTCTCAGAATTTCAATAAATAATGTCAAGAATTTTTTTAGTTTTCAATCTCTTATTATATGTACATTAAAAAATTTTTAAAATAAATAGTTTTACTTTACAAAAACAGACGAGGAAGTGCTCACCCCCTCATACATGTTTCATATTTTGATATACTATATATTTTGAAAAAATATTCAGTAATTTTCTGCTTCAGGCAGCCTCCGCTTGATTTTGCGAGCAAAATATTTGTACGGCATCGCATGGCAACAGAAAGGAAACTGCGTCAGGACCATTTTCTGGCGCTGCCTGTGGAACACCCGCAGTAAATTTCGATATAAGCAGTTTTTAAAAAACTGCGTAGAAGTTTTCATCCAAAGCAATTAATTTATATTAAATTACAGAGGATCATTTGGAAAAGTTTTTGCGATATTCATGATTCTTAATTAAAAATCAGTAAATTACGATCTTCACTCAAGTAAATAGGATTCCGTAAATTGGCCATAATATACACATATATACACTTGCAAATGCAATCATTACAAATTTTGAAAGAATGTAAACTAATACACGTTTTTCTATAGGCGGCACAAATTAAAAATATAGGTTGCCAACACATTCATCAGTTATTGATGTTTTCAATATATAATTAAAAAATTTCTTCTATATTTACTTTCTGGTTTCATTTCATTAATTTATAGTCGTATGTATGTATAATAAAGACCGTTCATGAATTTTCTATTTTTTCATACATAATTTTACCTTTTATGAGGATAAATTTGTGTGCAACTATATTTTATGTTTGTTAAATAACTTTTTTGAAAGATCTGTACCGAAACAAATAAAATTAATCTTGTTTTTATAGCAATTTTTGTTACGAAATTCAACAAAGACTAAGAATACAAATCTATGGTATAACAATAGTACCTATTTTTTACTAAAGAAAAGTTGTGGTTAAAATTAAAAAACGAGAATCAAAGTGACAACAATGTTACTAAATTACTTTGCAACCATGTAAACAAATAGTTTAATTGGTATATGGATATGAATCAAAGGTGAATCAATTTAATTAACTAACATTTTAAATCTAAACAATTGAAATATAACGAAGTCACTGTCTCGGGCATAAGCTCTATACCTATTATTTTAATTTAGTACCTCCTCTGCGCAAAAGACCCCGAGCCGCCTCGACGCCTAAGGAAATATTATAATCGAACTGAAGGAGATTAGAATTTATCTAAATTCTAATTCTGAACGAAGTCGAGAATAGCTGACTCACTTTGTCAGCGAGTGGGTTAAATACCTACATATAAACTTGTAATGACCTTACGCTTCTGGAGCGCTATTTTAATGTGGATGTTGTTAAAAAGATACTCAAGTTCGTGCCCATTAAAATGTTCACCACACAAAAAGCATGAGCAATGTAAGGTACTGCAAAAAAATAAGCTTTAAAAAGAATAGCAACCAGACGCACTCAGAATTTCTGCGTATTATATACATCCGCCCTCATGATTCCAATCTCTTTTAAATTAGTACTCATAATGCCAGGACATAAATGTGCACAGAAGATTTTTTTGGTTGAAAAATATCCGCCCATAGATCAATTCATACGATTTGTCACGGATTAAATTTTTCTAACAAGGACTCAAATTCAAAGGACTCGCTGTAACGATAACGGGGACTTTATCTGCCAACCCACACTGATCTAATAAAAATAGATCAAAGTCCGAACATAGCTGGCACACGAAAATCACCTTTTTTGTCCTGGTAGATGTTTTGATTGCTCTGAATGCCGAAAAACCCATTTTAATAACCAATTATCACATGAATTCGATTCAGACGAGACATGTGAAAGTACAAACGATTTTACATAACTTGGGATGTGTTGCGGTTAGGATATAAAGGAATTTCAAAGAATCCTAATTACGCTCAAATGAGGAAATCAAGTTTTCTTATTGGTTTGGAAATTGTTGGAAAAATCATGATTCTCGACTACATTCCCCTCATGTCTATTACATCTAAAACTTCTTATGGTATTGTGTTATAATATCTAACTAAATCACTTTGAATCTTTTGTAATGCCTGTAATGTTGGGGTATGTATTTCATATTTCGATAATAGACGAAAAATGCAAAATTCGACGGGAATAAAATTTTAAATACCAAGCAATTAAGAGCTTGTCCCATTGTTGATGCATACAATTTCAGGCACCCTCGCGTGTTATTGAATTTGAAGTAATATAGTATACATACATGTACAGTACACACATGTATGCTTTGAATTGACGATTATTTTTTAGCATTGAGCAAAAAGCTACCTATGTCTCAAAGAAAAGGAAATCATTTTTACCTGCGCTGCAGAAGGGAGGAACGGATTTAAATGGTTTGAATACCATTTGATTCAGGACAATCTGCTGAGTAGCATAGGCTGCCTAAATTTGCAACGAAAATTCCGCAATATTGTTATACCCTAAAAACTTAACAACACCTGCGGGATTTTGATGTGGTTATATTTCTGATAACTTCTTGTTCAGCTTATTTTATAACTATTGAATACTATTTATTATATTTTATATATTGAATTCATATTATTACACTTGTAAATAGATTTAACAGATATCATTTCAACAATATTTCCAGTTAAATCTTAACGAGCAGAGCACTCTTGCAAATTTTTCATAAGGTGTACTTATACTACTTTCAAAAATAATTCATTATATAAATATTACATCATTATATAAATATCTATATCTTTAAAAACTCCTGGATTTATTTTAATAATTTAGTTCTTGATAGAAAGGTAATTCAACGCACATTGTTACCTAAGACTTCCCAAGGCGAAGATTTTAGTATCGCTATGTACTCTATAAGTTACCTGTGCCGAAATTCGAACATTTGAATAAACCTTGGATGTATTAAGCCGTATTAGCCACGACTTTTACATACACTGGCGCGTAGGATGTCTAAAAGAATAGTGAGAAATACTTAACCGACAACTATTTTAGTTATCCGTCAGTTTTCCTGAGATGTTCCTTCTTGTCAATTGGCAAAAAAGAGATAGATACCCACACTGACAAAAAATTTTAGTGGATTTAGTAGTATTAAAATGGTCACGATATCAATAATTTCTGCAATAGACATATGTATTATATTGTAGTAAAATTTTCTATACACTAAATATGTACAAAGTTCTGTCAGCCCTGAGATAGATAAGAGAATGTAAATTTTATAGGTGTGTCATCCGTAAGATGAAAATTATAGTCCATCGAAGTGCTATATATATTTATGATTCTCCCCGAGTATAGTTAAAACTTTCTTTCAGAACAGACGCATATGATGCCTTAAATATTAATGAGCCATACCTAACAGATAAGTAAGTTAGGTATCTCTACCTGTTCTTCAGATGTTCCATATTTACTCAAAGAAGTTACAAAAAATCATGCGACTGTTCCGTGTAAAACCCTATACGTTACATTTTGATGAGAGCAACCCTGTTTAAGTAACTTTTCGTAGAGTCGAAATTTTATGATTAAAAAACATGTTTAAAATATGAACAATTTTTAGCTGTGCTGCATCAAAATTAAATTATATTAGAACAAAAAACGTCCATTTCACCTGTGATCCATAAAACGAAATTTATGGTAGAAGTTAAGTTCATATCTTTGCGTCATGAAATTTTCAACGAGGGTGCAAAAGGTTAATATTGAATCCAGTAATAAAATATGCTGTCGTGGCACCTACATAATATTTGTTATTATGCTTATAAAATAAAACAATAAATACATACATTAAAGTTTTATTTCAAACATTTGTCGATAAATAAATAATTAATTTCACAATTAATGCAATTAATTTTACATTCGGAAAAAAAGTGGACTTATGTACATTGAAAATTATTAAACCAACACTTTAATTTCACTATTTCCCGAACAGTATCTACAATTTTGACTTTGATATGTATAAAAGGAAATCCCAAAACTAGCTTAACCTTGACGAATTTGTCAAAACTAAAAAAATAGTTTGAATGATAACTTGCTTATTTATCTTCTATAAACAGTGCTTCGTTATGAAAAAAAGTTTGGAAAAGCAATTAGTATGCAGAATAAAATTAAGTACTCACGTTTGAGAGTAAAACGTTTTTAGTAAAATTATAAAATCTTTAGTTTTACAACCTTCATTTTTATTATAAAATAAAGCCATCATTAATACTGACCATCTGTATACATTTGATAATACATATACATATTTATCGAAAATTTATAATACTATATTTTACAATAAATTGAAAACAAATATTGTGACAATCACAAGCAACTCTAAAATGTTTTTAAAGTAAAGGGAATAAAATATTATCAGTACTGCCATTCGATAAAATTCGGTTTTATTATTGAAATATAATGTAGTAAATAACTGTTCTTCAGCCGTTTTTAATTTTTCAAGTTAAAATAATTTTAATTTTTAATAACTAACAGTAAACATAAGTATTTGTACCTACACAAATATATGTGCCAGTATCCCCGAACAGGTTAAAAGTAATTACATACAGTTTTGAATTCAACGTATTTGATTCTATCAATAATTGTCCATAAGTTTTAGGGCTGAAAGAGCGATCCCAATTCAAAAGTCAATAAAACAAGCAAATTGCTAATTACAAGATATCGTGTAAATAATATGTAGTATAAATGAATGGTATGATAGCGGACGTATCTAGAAATTTATTTTGGAGGCAGATTTATCTAAAAACATTCAAAGTAATAAAATGAATCAAAAATATGGAAAGTTTGTTTTAATATGATTAAGAGTACCTAAGTAGTCATAAATTAAGAACACAGTGATTGATTTAATCCTTTCTTCAAGCCAAATTTGAAGATTCCAAAAAAAAGTTTATACTTGGAATGATTGTATGTTTCAGTTACCTGCATTCATTCAGAAACTTACCTAACTATTTTACAGTATAGTATGAGTCTTTTAGACTTAACTACGCAGTATTAATTTCTTGAAAAATAAGGGTGTTGGGTCCATTTGTATCACTTCGAAAGACGAAGCCGTACCAAATTAGTCTTATTTATTCAATATGGCTTAGTTTATAATTTGCTTAACTCCTTTATACTAAGTATTATGAGTCATAAAATAATTTACTATTTAGGTGTAGTTATAATCATACTTATTACTTTAATAAATTCTTACAATTTCTAACGAAAAAAATAATAATCTCATAAGTCAGGGTCGAGTAAGTAATTCTATAAATTCATTAAAAATATTGCTTTACTATGGTGATATACCCAAAGAAATCCATTCCATTCGTCGAGTCTGTGAAATATCGCACTTAGATATTATAACTATAAAGACGAATACCTTTCGATCGAAAAACCATTAATAGGGAATAAAGAATAAAGTATTATAGCATTTTTATATTCCAAAACAACTCTTGCGATATATTTAACAAGCCACAGCAAGCAGGTTGAATTAAGAGACGTCTTATTGTGATAACTTGCTCTACGGACAGTAAAAGATACTTTTGAACCAAGAAATGTTAAATATTTTGTTCGCAACACCATAGTGATTTTTGTACGATGAGAATAATATTTTCTAAATTTAATTATCGAAGATCGAGATTTATTTTTACGTGGTCTTATTTTACGCGATTTACTTTTAGCCATCATTTGACTGAACATATCATCACATTTTAAAGTAAATTTTATATATACTTTACTTCATCGTTAAACAAATTATCTGTTCTTCAGCAAACTGACACATTTTGTTTACATGGTTTCTTTATATACAAATACATAAATATAAATTTATCTTTTTTAAAAATAATGCTTTATATTTAATTATGTATAACCCTATTAAGTATAGGGTTAATTTTTGCACAGAATAATTGATGCATCTTTTCCATAAAACTTTATCCGCAAATTACAAATTCGGAAATGAAAATGTTAAATCACACCACCTTTTCGTGCAAAATGCGTTTGACGAGTATAAAATATCCCATTTCGGACATTTTTAAAAACTCGTTACAAAATAACGGATTTTTACAAAAGATTGAAGTGCAAGTCATATAAAAGTCTGACCCTTTATCTATTAGTTTAAAATATTAAAGTCTTTGAGGCTTCCCGAAATATTTTATGTATTTTACTTTTATTGTTAACCGATTACTTCATAAAGTTGGTAATGCATGAAAATCACAACTAGTGCATGTTCACGGAAGAATAATTTTCTGATATGCTTGGCAAGAGCTAACGAATGGGGGGTATTTTATACATCGAGATGAGGGTTTAGGATTTCGTTTGAACTACGTGAAGAGCTCTTATAGCATTCCATTATTATTGTGTTATGTTCAAAATATTCTCAAAATACGAATTGTGTTTAGTTTTTCCCAAAAATGTAGCGTGATGAAGCATTTTAGTTTTCAGATTCGTAACCTACAAAGAAAATTCCTTTGAATTTATCGATTAATTGTTCTGTGACATAAACGAATGCAAACAATTTTGATCAGTGTTCTTGCTCGCGGCTACCATAACAACCTACTATTTTGTTGAATATGAGTGTTACCTTATAATATTTCTAATTAAAACTAATCATAAGGCTTAGAACCTTTTTAATATCATCAACATGGATTAAAAATTTAATTTGCAGAGACCAACGCAAACTGTACAATATAATATATGTAAATTAGAGCATATGTATAAAGCATAATTTGTTCGAATGTTCTTCAAATTTTAATTTTTTCATTAATTTTAAAAGTTCGCCATCAGACAATCTGTTTCTGTTCATTCTCGGATCATTATAAAGGCAGTTTACAGAAATTGAATGTAGCTTTCAAAAATCTAAGACTTCAATTTTTAAAATTGTTAGCTTCACTTGCTTACCAGCAAAAATTAAGTAGACTTTTAAGAGCATTTTTTCCGTTTCCAAATAGCATTTTACCTCATATTGGCTATGTAATTAAGTTATTTACTTTCAACTCTTTCCGAAATATTTATATATTTCATAACCGGATATAACAGACTCGTCGAAGAAATAATTTGCCATGCCAAAGGCCAATCAACATTATCATCAGAAATCGAAAATAAAATCATCATTTGCCCATATACATACCTATTAACCTAAAATCAATTATTTTATTTCTAGTCTTAGCTTTTGCGACTATTTTTAACACATATCGGCAAATAATGATAATTTTTTTAGATCGATCTATAATAATTTAGAACTTTAAATCTTCGAGTAGTTGCTAAGGATTACAAAGAAGCTTTTATTGTTTGATCAGTTGATAGTGTTCACGAACTAACTTTTATTTTTCTATCAGTTATATGTTTTTTTATCATAATCATTACAGTCCCTGATCATCATCGCTTGTTAGATTATTGAATTTTTAAATTTTTATATTTCTGAGAATGGGACTTCCCTACGAATAACATACCTATTAGCCTGAAATTTTTACTAAGTAAAAATTAGTCTAACTTCTTAGAACTTCTTTCGAAAGTAATTTTTGGGGCAAAGCAGCGAACTTTCTATACCAAAATTATTATTTTGGAAGAATAATCACTCTAATAAAAACATTCATAATGTTATTTAGACAAATAATCTGTCTTATTTAATTCAAATAGGTAACTCCCGCTAGCCACGCACACATGAATGAAATATTCGAAAGCCTCCTTTTGGAAAGACCATTTGGTAAAACGACTCCTTTTACAAGAACAAGGTTAATTTAATCAAACATTATACTTATATGTTACGCCTATAAATTCGGTCATTTTACTCAAATTAGCTTCAAACAGTCATGGCTCATTCTACCAATTGGTTTTTTTACAATCTAATCCAGATCAATGCAGTCATCACTGACTAATTCTTTTAAATCTTACAAATTGATTTGCCGATTATTTGATTGATTTGTTTAAAGATATGTTACTGGTTGATAGTTAATCAAATAACTAGCATTGAAATTGTTTGGAAAAACTCTAAAATTTATATTTTATCATTTGAGTAAATTTGACAGTATTTTCAACATTACACGATTTACATTCAGAACAAAAATGTACGTATTTGTCATCGTCAATAAATCGGATAATTTCTTGCAGGAATTTTTAAAATAAGGAAACATATTTATCTTAAGATATTTAATTAAAGCAAAAACTCCTAAGCAAAATTATAATTTTGCGAAATCTTTAAATTACCAAAGAACCAAAAACTTGCACGTTGTAAGGTTTCATCAAAATTTAGAAGGAGATCTCAAATTCAGTCTGTTCCATTTAATTTAATTTAAAATTATATATACATATATATACTTTTTATTTATTTGGTGGTATCAAAATTGATTTATTACAAGAGTATTCCTGCATTCCTCTGTATTATTAATTTATCTACATATGACTTAGCCATAAAAGTAAATTAACTAGGTAACAATAAAAATTGAAAACAATTCAGTTAAAGTCCAGTGAATTGAAAATTTAGATATTGGATGCTGTAAACTTCCCATTAAGTGATTGTCTAAAACCCCTAACAGAAGCTTAAATTAGGAATACAGGAAAATTTCAGATTTAATGAAATTTTGCAAGAACCTCCCATAAACTGGATAAACATTTTCAAAAATATTATGAAAGATTATGATGAAATAATTTTTGGTTTCATATCACTGAAAGAGCAACATATCTGTTAAATGCTCAATAGCGTTAATGAGAATTATTAAAAGATAATAATTAATTTAGTTTATTGGTTCTGATCCACTTACCGGTACTTCTGCTTTGATTTCCTAAAATTTGATCAATGCTGTACACCGCCCTAGGCCGCGAGACAGGGTTATCCTGAGAAGGTCTCAGTGAGACGGTCGGGGACTGTGCTGTATTTGGTGGCATCATTTCTCACTGGTAAATTGTGCATAAACAACAACAACTATCTATTAGTCACACTTTTATCAGCACGGGAAACAATAATTCGCCACAATTAAATATTTTTATTAAATTTCGCGCGCTTGAGAGCGCTCACTTCCAAGCCATTAAGGGGCCACCAACATTACCGGCAGGTCTCAGTTCGGCCAACTCGAAAATATTGCCAAAAAGGTGAAATTTTGTGGAACGCACCAAAAACAGCAAAACGATATTGAACGGACAAATAATCACCACCGACTGCACGTTCAACAGTTCTGAGAGTTGCGTTAAATACGAACCTAGGGGTAGGCTCACCTCCGTACGATGGGTGTGCTCTTCGTACATAGATAAGGTGACTTTGGAACTAAGTCGTTGACATGACAACCACCCCACCCCGTACATAAAGCAGCATGCCCTTAGTGGTGTTGGTGCCGGCCATGCGTACAACTACACCAGGAATCCGAAGAGGAATAAAAAGGGGTTGTTTTCTCCTGACTAACACACATAGAGATGGTCGGGACTGCGCATAACCGAAGAAGGTAAGAGTACCCAGTGCCAAGGGGTGTCGAGGGCAACAACACGTGGTTACAAGTAAATGCAAGACAATGAGTGTGGATTGCCTGTGGTCAAGTGCACTTATGTGATACCTGCCTTAGCTAAGTGAATTAAGACGAAATTTTGGTAATTATTGGCCAAATCGGCTATTTACCTTCTTGTTCGGAAATTCGGATTTGTATTTTGTGGAAAACAATAGCCAGGTCATAACGTCCAACTAAAGAAGTTCTTAACTTACATAGCTATTGTTACCACTGGACAAAAAGCTATTCTAGTTATTTTTTTCTTTAATTTAAAAAGCATTCTGATACTGCACAATCAAAAACATAAACCTTCAATTCAATTCACTCATATATGCAATTATGTATTTAAATAGCTACCCTTAATTATTACTACCATTATATAGATCCTCAAAAGCCCGTAGGTTTTCTACCTATTCTAATTATGAAGCCGTCGAAATTTGAAACCTTGTTACTGAATTAAACAACTTCTAAGTTTTAAAAACATTTAACCTTTGAAAAATTACAGAAAGCTATTCAAAATTCCTAACATTAACAACTACTGATAATAAATAGCAGAATGTCCTATATAGTATCCTATAATAATTTAATATTTAACATTTTGGAAATGGTTATTGTTCTCATAAAAATCTTGCTCGGTTTTAATTTTACAAACATGTATTAGTATATAGTATACTTTTGAAGGTTTAATAAATGATATTGTCTTATATCTGACAAACATAGAGCATCAGATAACATTTTAAACGCACTTTTCCTCAAAATCACGTGTTCAAAATCGGATACTATTCGATTCGCTAATCTAAAAAAATCCATAAAAGAATTCATCTTTTACGTAGAAAACAACATCTCTTTTCCTATGTGAAAAAAGTTGTAAGTACATTACCTTTGGCCAATCTAGCTGATGTATTTTTTGTAGGAAATGAATAGGCAAACTCGAAAAAAAACATGTTGATATAAAGAACTTGAAAAATATTTATTTTTTGTGACAAAATGGCAGCCATATTGGAAATATCTTTAATTATAAGTATATGATAGCATGCTCCTTTAGTAATTGTTTGCAAAAACAAAAAAAATATTAAAGTTTGTGTCCACAGAAAAGATTGCTCGAAGTTATCGACTTTCCTATATTTCAAAGAAGTGCTATTATCTCACAAAATAGGAGATTTCGAAGAGTCATGGGTTGGTCCTTCGTCCGTTTTCGTTTAGATATCGTTTTTGTGATACGCTGTGTATCTTACATATACAACTACTTTAAATAGAAAAATTATATAGAAGAAAACCTAAGTACCTACTTTTTAATGTAATTTTCACCAAACAAACAAACAATTTACATAAAATTTAAAACGTAAAAAATTAAAAAGTTTCCTTAGATAGGATATGCTAATTATTTTTGAAAAAAGTAACAAGGAGGAACTTTACACGCTGCTAATTTTAATTTTATTTCGTATAAAATCATGTACATACATATGTATTAAAATGACCATGCTGAAAGGAATAAAGTAAGGTACCCAAATTGCAAATAAATCCGACCGCAGCTATGGATTAAAATGGAAGATTAAGTGGAGGAAACCACAAGCAGGTAGACCTTGAAAGATTTGCTTGCTTAGTAGCTTTGAGAAGCTTCCTTGGCGACATATTGAACTGTTTTCACTAATGAATTCCAGTCATTTTCAAATCCAGACACCTTAGCCGGCAGATTTAAGGAGGTACTTTTTGGTACTTAGACGCCTTTAGGGTAATTTTAAGACAAAAGTGAGTTCATCGGCTTTCTTACCATTAGAAGGATTAAGTAATGAACTATTGCTCCGACCCCGAGAAGAGGGAATCACTTAATCTATGTTTTGTTCGGGTTTTCCAACAATAAACCGATTAGTAGCTCAGTTATTCTTTTACTCTTGACTACAGCTATGATTTCAGTTTTAACATGCACTATTAAAATATGAATAGGTACACGTTATTTTATGGAAGATCAAAAAATATACAACAAGTTATTACGATATAAGAAATCATAAAACTGCGTATATAACACATATTGTGATAAAATAAGAAGGTGACCATTACAATTTCATAATCATCAAATGTGTCCAGGTATACCGAGCACAAATCTCCTAAATTTTTAATGAAAAATATTTTAAGAGTATCCTTGATCCTCCCAAAAAGACTGGATATGGTACTTTTAAATACATATACCTATATGTACCTTATTGTTTGCGTTTGCAGTAACTTAAGAAGTCAATGGTTACCTCATAAAAATTTATTACTTTTAAGGTAGTACATTATGATCCTATTTTAATACTGCAATCCTCAAAACCCTAACCGCTTACAGGTGCAAGAAGTGTAGGGAGAAAGAACAGGCCTTACCTATAATAAATGATTTCACAGAAAATAGTTAGTTTTTATCTTTAGCATAAATTAAATTTTATGATTTATGTAATTATAATCAAATGTGTCTCGCTTATTTAGATTACATGTTTTTAATAGTTTATTCAAAAGTTCTTTTTCTTTTCTTGTACGTTTGTTTGCTGACGGTTTGTTTGGACCAACATGTGTGGTATGTCACGATCTTTGATTTTGAATTAACTGTTTCAATCGACAAAATTCAAAAATTCTTCTAGTTCTTTATTTTATTATATCTTACATATTAAGCATAAAAACCATCTTCCATCACAGCAAATACATCAATTTTAATTTTTTAGTAATAATAACAAATTAAAAATCGACGGCTCCAAAAATACCTTGACTGCAAATGTTATTGAAATTCTGCTACGATTTTGAGTTTCTGCTCACTATATGAAACAATCTTATTATATCTACAAATTGCAAGCACAATCAGTATTTTCCAAGAGAACAAGGACTAATCTTTTAGATTTACTGCAACTAAAATGTCAAGCAGGTCATACGAGTGGTAAGAAAACGAATGCTATTTAGGTAGAGGTATCTCGAAAAGAATTATTCGTGCTTAACATTTCTATGTAACATTTTTTATAGACAAATTTCATATATTTTGTATTACATAACAAAAATTTTCGTACAAGTAACAAAACGCGATACATTCACAAGCATGTGGGTTACTCGTAACCTGGAATAATTCGCTTAGTGGACAACATTTGTAATTGCCTTTCCACGCCCTGTTGGTAATGTAAAACGCAATGTGTTAAACTAATATTTTAGATCATGGTCTATAACATTACATTTTTCAAGAATATGCTCATAAAAATTAAGTTCCGATTTTGTCGAGTCGTCGAATGTTTCTGATAGCCATACTGCTTACTTTTACAATTTGGTTGACATAGGACCAAGGATATTAGGAAAACGTTAAACGTGATTCGCATTCCCGTCAAATTGGAAATTAATTCGAATCAAACACAGAGCACATACCCCCAAGTAATTTCGGAAAATCCAAATCCCTGCACACACTCGCCTCTTAACCCACCACCACATCGTTCCCTCGAAATCACACCGGGGCACCGAGCTCATGATAATGCGATGAAAAATTACTCACCCTCCGTCGGGAGCGGAGCCTGGGCTGTCCCGACGCCCACCGCCCACCGCCCACTCTCCAGACCCGGCGTGTTTACCATATTTATTCCGATAGCACCGCTGTGCCGAGGAGCTCTCCAGAACCCGGCGAGTGCAAAAGGGCAGGGCGCATCCTTTGAGCCCACTGCCAGCTCACGGTGATTACCTGAACCTGTGGAAAGTAGAAGCAATAAAATCGAATTCGCCCTTTTTGTTGGGACAATCATTCCTAATATATCAAATTTTCGTTTGAGCGTGCTGCTTCAATGAAAACAAAGAGCCAGAGATCTTCTTATGTACAAGAAGGCGCTTCTCCTCCATGTGCAGCTATGCGGAGCCCCAGGGCCGGGACAGGACCCGGGAGGCTGCCCGCCCCCGCCCGTGCCGGGTGCACGGGACGACCACAGTCTCGGTGCGGCGTCGGTGACCTATCCGGAAAGTGCCTATGTATTCACCCAATGGGAGCTCGGCGTCCCGGCGCATGTCCCGGCGCGGACGAGGGACGTCGGCCCAGCGCTACTTCTTTTGCTAGCGAGACGTCAAGTGAATTACACCCAGACAAGCAATCAGCTTGGTTGACTCAATTTGGGATTTTACACTTCCATTAAAAGGGTTTTGCTATTATTTGATAAGGGCGCTCGTGGGTCCTTTGTGGTCAGAAAAATTACTATAATCGTGTTTGTTCGCTGCGATTTTTTCCTATTGAGCCATTTTCAATTTTATTGGGGAATAATTTATAAAATGTTTGTTAAAATATTCAATTGTCGCTTCTGTTTCGAAAATGCAGCCGTGCTAAATGATTCCTTGCTACAACTGATCTACGCACAAATCTTCTAATAAATGTATCTATCCCAATTTAAATAAATATATGAGAATTTACAATAATTTTACTTTTATTTTCAATTTTTCTAATTTTGATATTTTATTAATACTCTCAATAGCAAGCACTACTTTATTTACTATTCTATGCATCACATGGTATGGCAAGCTTATTAAACCTTTATAACTTGAAGATTAACTAATTGAAACTGAATCTAAACCTCAACGGGTAGTTGCAGAGTAGTACCCAAATCAAAATTTGTACTGATTACTCCGTGAAAAGCAGTATTTCCCACTAGTAAGTGGATATTCAGATGAAATTTAACTGAATTGAAATGACTCTACCTTTTAATAAATTAACTAAAATTATTTGTCTCAGAACATACTATTATGATAGGATAATTAACTTCAACACATTCAATTCAACTACTTATAGGTACACTTACTTCATTAACAGCAAAAGAGAGAAATTTCAAAAATATTTAACATCGTCAAATAAGATTTATTTATGATCGTGCCTACAATTGCTCTAATAAACTGTTATAAATAAAAATCTGTACGATGAATAGTCGGAATCGAAAAATTGATTTATTAGGTAAACTAAATTAATTATTAAATGCGGAATATACTACTTATGTCTTTGTTTTTACCGGAGGTTAAACTTAAACCTAAAAGTCAGTTCTCAAAAACTTGAAGTGATTATTTCTGCCTATCATTTTCATATAGCATTTTTTGTTATTTTCATAAAATTCGTTATTTTCTTTTTACTGAGTGTTAGGAGCAACAAAAGCAATATTTAAAAAAATTTAAAACTGTTAACAATTTAGCATAAAACTTGAACGACAGACAGATTGCAAACATTTTTCTTTATGTCAATTTTTCTGTAGGTATAATTCATAATAAGGGTTTTTTTTATGGTATAAAAAAGTTTTACGTTTAGAAAAATGATACGACTTACAAATTTTAAAGGAATTATTTGTATTTATACTATTTTGGAAAATATATTTATTCGATTATAATAACTTACGAATATATGGATTTAAAGGTGCTCAATTTTTAATTTCTGTAGTGTTAACTGAGTATAAAATTATGTATCTACATTGTCTAATACATAATTGTAAATAATTTTGTTGCAGTAAGCAATGTATACCTACTTCATATTAACATATCTAAACATTTAAAGCTGAGTGTAGTATACATACCATACACATATATAAATTATTTTATTTTAATAGTAAAATGTCAAATGTTCCAAACATTATAACTTAATGGTGACAAAAAGTGTCTATACTACAGAATTATAAGTTAATGACGCCGTTTTGTGAATTATAAAACATTTGTTGAATATTTTTACATGGAAACAGTAATTATTCCACTGAACGGAAAAAAGAAAAAAAGAACATTTCGGAAAACCAATCTTCCAAGATCTCTACAATTTGATATAAAAATAATAGGTATATAAAAATAATATTTCTCCTCTTTTTAAAAAACCTGCAAAACGAATATAGGTCCATAATTATAAAGTACGCCTTCTGGTCTGAGCACTATCACAATGTTCGTAGATCAAAGAATTGAATCAGTTCAACGCAGATTCATTCGCTTCGCGTCGCGTGACATTCGTCCGACAGATCGTCCATCAAGTCCTAACTGGTTTCATTGACTGTCCAGAGCTCTTATACTTATCCTCGCAACGTTAGATCTTTCCCCACATCCCGCCTCGAAAATTATCGTAATAATTACGTTCACCTCAAGCGCTTCAATGCAAATGTGGGAAGTCACCAGTTCCACCATTTTCATCTTCCATGTTTACAAAACCTCCCTTAAACAAGCTCTTTACTCAGCGAATCCACCCTAACCAACCTTATCCCCTTTACTGCTTTTATAATTAAGTTATTTATTTTTGTTAGTTTAGTTTAACCTTCGTATTTTAGCTTCAATAAGAGAGTTGAATACATATGGTAAAATCCATGTACATTAGACTACAATACATTTATATACCTAAATGCTGGTCTCCATTAACATAATTTAGCCGTAATTTTGCCAAAGAAATTTTGTGTATTATCCTGAAATATGGCTTGTACAAGGAGATTTCTATTGTCCGGATTGAAAAGCATCCGTAAATACGCAAATACCCACAGCAAATCGAGCGTTCGGTTTTCGGGTTTCCACCAAAAAAGTGCACAAAAGAGGAAAACAGTGTTAAAATGCCACTAAGTAGCCTAAATCAGTTTTAATAACAAGAATCATCATTGAGGCGCGTCGATAGGCGTGACCGCATTCACACATATCCCACAGGAGCTCTATCACCTTTGCACGCAAGTGAGCAACTCCAGCCCATTGACCAGATCTGGGTTACACAAAATTCGGGCTCTGCTAATCCGCTCCTGAATGCGGCGAAATGCGCCGGAGGCCGGGGCCAGGACATTTGAATAAAAGCAAAGTGCCTCAAGGTGCACCGGCGGCCACATTAACTATGTTTGCAAATTCTTTTGTGGACGAGTTCGCAGAAATATGGCCTGCGCCAGGATCCCGGGGATTATGCGACCAGCAGCGCCCACTTTGGGAGTCAGTTTCCATCCGATTTTCATCATATTGTGAAAAGTTCTCCAAGGACTAAGGAGGAGCGCCCCGTCGACGTGCCGAAGCCCTCTGTGCACCCGAACCGCAGCCACATATGCGAGCACTTCCGATCAGATAATATCCTTATGTGGAATTAATATTCCGAGGAAATTTTCGCAAATCGTCCTTCTGCTAGAAGTTTGTGGCTGTTTGCAACTTGATTTCGGTTTCATAAAACTGTTATTAAGCCCCGAGGACCCTCTGGACGGGATATTGATAAATAAGTTGGATTTATACTGTTTGTAGACTGCAAATAAAACATTTCTTGCAGACATGGAATGAGTTTATATTATATTAAACTGCCGTTAAATGGGAGCCTCGGGGACGGATTAGCAAGGAAGCGTAATCTTTGCGGCAATTACACGATTGTTTGCCGAACTTTTTATTCTTTATATTGCATTAATTAGGACTCGCTTCGAGACGAAGGAACAGCTCTGGCAACCGAAATCTTACCAAACGATTGAAGTTGAATGAAAGAAACGACCCAAAAGATACAGTGTGAGAATCTGTGTAAACCCATATTTCTCTGATTAAATTCATTAATTCAGAGATGCAAAGCGAGCACCTTTGCAAATTCCAGCAAATAAAAGGGCTACGAGTCTTCGGAGTCAATTTCATAATTGTCTCTTAAACATTTGAAGTGAAGCATTCATCCACAAGAGATATTGTCTGCATTACGAATTGAAATGAATTTAAATGGCGACACGTGCTGCTGTTCCACCCTCTTTCAGCTGAAGCCTGGCAATTTAGCAATAGAACGAAATAAACTTTCAATTTCATGCTCACTTTGGTAAAACTCTGCACAACAACGTGTTTATTGGCTTATGGAGTTAATTTAGAATTTGAGAATTATATTAACTTAATCCCTGGAATTTACGACCTTTCAACAGTGGAGCAAAGTGCTAATGAATTCGAATGAGGGGTATTTTCATCGAAGCAGAAAATTATTTACTTTTGATTTTCATAGGGCTGTATAGTCTATGCAAACTCAAAAGCAATTGTAAATATTCCTTAGAAATTCACTACGCACCTAATTAAAGTCTATTTCCTTTGCGGTTAAGTATTTAACATTACCAAGTATGTAACATTTTCACTAATTCCGTAATTTTCTGGCTCTCCGAATTTTGTGGACGATTTTAATTATTTCTGAAAAATATGCACCACGCTTCAACTATTCGGTATTTCATAGAGACTATAGCAAAACTTCATTTCAGAATTCTTGAACTACTACTACTATGCTTGATACTTTTTAATAGGATACATTAAGAACGGTAAAACAAAACTAAAACCTTTTTTCTTTTTCTTTCTTGAGTACCTTAAAAACCTAATTAAAACAGCAAAATTCTTTAACTATCTACTTTCAAAAATGTAAAATCGTACATTTTTTAGTAAAACTTACACTAGCTTAAAACATAAATGTTAGAGAACAATTTTAGACAACTCTATTAATCATAGTATAATTAACTACTTCTTTTTGAAATATCAAATTTAAAAGTTGGGGATTTCCATTAAAAAATATATCAAAAATGTTCATATTTTCCGTAATTTCTGAACCTATTAAAATAATTCACGAAACATTTTAGATTTGAAACTAATAGTTTTTAAATTCAAAATGAGGCTTTAAAAATTCAGTTTGAAATTGAATCAAATTTAAATTTAAGCTGAGTGAACTGTGTGGGAAAATTAGTAAGTTGTGAGGGGGACTGAAAAATTCAAATTCTAACGAATACCTACTTGTACTTAT
Organism: Tolmerus cingulatus; assembly: GCA_959613345.1. NCBI lineage: Eukaryota > Metazoa > Arthropoda > Insecta > Diptera > Asilidae > Tolmerus > Tolmerus cingulatus. The sequence goes on along the minus strand of OY390708.1, from coordinate 17,599,209 downwards.
ACCAATTGCTGGTCCGATAGGTAACAAGTTAAGCAACATCTACTTGTAAATATATTTAGTGTAATATAGAAAAATTTGACGACGTTACCTTTAGCTTCATTCGACTTTTAACAGCAGCTGACATCCCCATGTCCTAAGTCAAAGGAATTTTCCTTTTGAAAGACAATGTGGCAGTTCTCACAGCAGGAATTTCCAAGGAAACTTTGGTACAGACTTTGCGCTTTGGAAAAATTAATCACCCATCCCCGCGATTACTGAATGAAAGGGTTTTGTATTGTAAAATAAATGTTTGCAACATTTATCTTGAATTTTAATACAATGGGCTCAAGACTTTTGAGTCGACCCTTACTTTTTCATAATTCAAATTCACTCAAAGTCATTGGAGCTATTATTTGTTATTATATATTTTATTTGTTCAAGTTTATGAACTATATAAATAAACCCCTCATGCTATAGAAGTGAAATAAATTACCTGCATGGAAATTGGTGCAATGATTCCAACCCAAGGTTTTTTTAAGCACAAATTTGCTCCTTTTTTGAGGTAGGTTAAAGTTATATCAAAGAGCACTTCTTTGAAGAAATTATTGTCAGAATTCATTTCGTGTATTACGTATATAGAAACTTGTTTATAGTTATTTATGTGCTATAAGTACGACGTTTACCTGATCTCATAACAGTCATTCTTGTTTTTCAGCTTACGTAACAATGACAAACTTCGTTATTTCTCCTAAAGTTCAAAATAAAGAATATTCCTTCAGTTTTTCTTAAATATCCTTGCCAAAGCTTCCCATGCATCCAGGGGAGTCGGTAAAATAATGAGGCCTCATCGCATAACGACTTAATGGACTCCATAAATTTCCCATATCGTATTTTTCACTTCCAGTTAAGAATATTATAAAAGTCTCATTTTTCATCCGTGGACCGAATTGCAATTAAATTTCCCAGTGGGATGTCTATCTGCCCGTGATGTACGAACAAGGCATATTGTTAGCGTATAACCAACAAAAGAAATTTTCAGCTTCACAGAGGAAGATTGGATTTAATAAAAGGGGGTATCATGTCACAAACTGGCTCAGAATTGGGGTAATTATATTGTTATATAATGAGATCACTTAGGGGTTAATTTTGTCTTGTGGAACAGAAGCCAAGTTTTCTAGGATTGCTGCTGATGACTGGCTGCCATGCGGGTAATTCATTGTACTCGCGGCTCAAAACTAGCTTTTGAGCACTTGTGAAACATATTTAAAGTGCATTTACATGCACCCACCTACATGCATGTGTTGGCTTAATATTTTCATATTTTTCGCCGAATTTGCAACCGGGGAGCCCGATATACATGAAAATAGACCTTTAGCGAATCGATCCTGCATTAAGCACAAATTGTTTGGGAGTAATGCAAACATGCTTTATAACCTCCATGGAGTTACCCTTTTAGGCCCAGGGCTCCGCAAGACACTTCCATTAAATCATAAAATCTCAATTGTTCCTTGCTCCCAGCAGCCTCCGGCATTGTGTGCAGGATTTTATGAAATTTCAGAAATGGAGATTTGCACTTGTTTTCTGAATGAAACTGCTTTCTGGAGGCTTTCTTTCAATCTATGCAGCAAATGTCAAGTATTCGTTCGATTTAATGCACTTCCGCCGCCTTAATATGCCCTTAATCGGTTTGCGATAATCATTCTTCTTTATTTCTGTGACCCTTGTAGCCATTTAATGTTCTCCTCGAGCACCCTTTTTCCTTAATGCCACTCCAAACAAGGGCTCCTCGTAGAAGTGTAAATAAAATGTATTTCGGTAAGGCAGAACATTTTCTACAATAAATCTCAAAAGCAAATGCCCGCCATAAACCCAGCAATTATGTTAAAGCCACAAGCAGATTGGATAGCTTTTTGATGTCTGTAACAAGATAGAGCTCAGTATTCCTTAAAAGTTAGGATTTATGCCTTATGTTACAAAACACAATAAGTACAGGCAGTTCAAAATGAAACAAGGAGTAATTTCACTTTGCTTTTCATTTGTAAGGCGAAAACAGCATCATCTTTCAATGAAAGAGAAATCAGGTTTGTATAGAAGATATTGTTAGATTTAGGTATTCGTATTATGTGTTGTCTTTAAAACGATGTACAAACGTATAAACATCATTTGAATTTATAAGAATGGGACCGAAATTCATATAGCTTCTTCATGTACCTATCGCACCTTCATTAAAATAACGATTCAACAGAAAATGTGCAAATTTTCCGAAGAAACCTGTAATCCTCTTGTGATCCACTTGTGGGCCAATAGCCCCAATTCCAAAAATGTTTTTCTCGTCATATTCATTTTCTATGCAAGCTTGTTTTCTGATTAAAGTCATAGCTGTGAAAATTGTTAATTTTTATATACCTACATATTTTGTTATTCGTCTTTTAAGTGGTTTCCTCTAGTTTCAAGGAATACAATGGTTTTTAATGAATATGACATTTCAACGCAAATTTGTAGATGTGGATCTAAGATTATGTAAAATTTTAAATCAAACAATAATATAAAGTTTATTGAAATGCCTTTTAGTCTGCTCGATTTTACGACAAGTGTATAAAATTCTTCACTAAATATGTAAAAACCTTCTTTGAGCGTTCTCAGTAGTCCTCTCTACGAAAAGTATTGAAGCAGTAATCATAACATATTAATTGTCCTTTTCCAACAAGATACTATGTAATTTCGAAATCGATCGATTTTCTGAAATTTACTCGGCTAAAACAGGTTTTAATCTAATCACTGCTTAGGCGTCAGTATTAAGATTTATCTAAAAATAAAATTGTCAAACAAAATGCAAAAATAACAATTTTTAACCTTTACATAAACTACCGCAGAAGAATTCAATCTTCACTTAAAAGTTCAAATGGTTTGACGTTATAAAATATACTACCTTACATTATATTATGTACTTGTAAATTATTTTACAATTTATATGTTCATAGAGATCTAACTTAGTTTTTGATCATGTAATGGAAGCAGAACGGATCCTAGATTAGAAAATGCCTTATAGGTTTTTTCAATTTTGGCGCCATATGTTACCATGTCCGGCATTTTAATTCATAGTGAAAACTTTAATACTTATAAAAAATTTGAATATTACATTAAAAGTCAACCACACCGAAAACCTAAATCAACAGAATCACAAATTTATGTAACTGTCCTAATTTTCATGGCATTAAATCTTTTACTTTATTTCAGTTAACCGTATATATATAGTTACACATAATATAATATCCATGTCGATTCAGTTTTCTTAAAATTATGAAAAACCTACATAATGTGCAAAATACGTCACGGATTAAGAATGACAATGAAAGTAAAACAGATTAATCGGTGTAAAGCGATTAAATTCATTAATTAAATCTTTTCCCTCCCTATTAGCTCGTTTTCACTTCATCAACCCTAAGCTCACAGCACATTGCTATTTTCTAAAGAATTGCTTGCTGGCTATTGGAATAGAAAGCGAACGATGTCAGAGGTTGGTATTATTTGAAAATTGCCTTTCGGGATTGGCTTGTTGCGTGATTCTCTTACTAAATTGAATCAACTTGACTTTAGCACACATTCACAAGTTTACAACCTTTCCAGAGTTGCACAACAGCGCAGGATCTCATAAATAGACCTGGTCTTTTGTTGGAGCAGGCAGACCCACTGATTTTATTACTAAAATGCGAGATGGAATAAATTCAATATTGAGACACTGAGAACATGTCTTCAATGGACTGGAAGACGTGTACCCAAAGGATTAACTCAGGTTCCTCATATCGCAGGAGCAGCTCATCGCTAGCGCTCTTCTGAGTTTGCGACCTCCTGCATTCAATCAGGGTGGCCGAATTTATTTGACGTAGTGCTGGGAAGTCCTCCCAGAAGTTTATTTGATTGAAATTTTTTTAATATATTTTGAAATGAAACCTTTTGGGTGGATTTACGTTATCTCAGTAAACCCGGAGTGGGTGCTGAGTATGGCCTTAACTATAGGGAAGGATGAATTGAAGGTAATAGAGACAAATGCCTAAAATGACCTAGAACTAGTTGTATGCAAACATAATTTAAACCGAAATACGCAAGTACTACCATAAATTGAACATGTTAAGTCTCTTTTTATTAATTATTCAAAGAATAGTCGTAAATATAGAATCTAAACCAATTTTATTTTCAAATTCATTGTTTACCTATTGATGCCGTGGGCTATGTATTTAAATTCTGAATTAGACGATTGAATTTAACAGTTAACAGTTTCAGTAACTTCTAAATGATTATTAAAAATTTTTATTTTTTGCAATTATCCACAATAGTCATTTCAAAACTGTATTTACATAATCTTAAACATTTTATTCAATGTAATTTTAATATAAGAGTATGCTACGTGGCATGCCTTCCTTGTGGTTTGTGGTTTAATGGCACAGCACAGAATTCTACACCATTGAAAAAAAGGTTTTAAGTTCTATACCAATAAATAAAATACAAATAAATAAATTTACAGAGACGGTTAAAGTAAATAATTGACATTTACTGGGGAAAAATGGTTAACATTAGGAATATTGAAATTTTTTTATTGCATTACGCAGCCTGCTTTCCCCTCCGCAGGCCAGCAGTAGTTGATACCGAAAACAAGACAATGACATGGAGGTACATATGTATATCTGAAATCAGTGTGTTATTTTTAAAGAAATGTACTGAGTAATAAGTTAAAATACCCAAGATTTTTCAGATTTTTGTCCAAATTTAAGCAATTTCGGATTTTGTTATGGGAAGCCTAATTTTCAATGAATCTCACTACAGCACTTCAAAATAGCTATTGATATGATTAGTGATAAAGAATTTTATAAAAACTTATTAGGCAAATGTCGTTTTAGATTGATATAGCTGTGTCATTTATTAATATATACCTACACATTAGTAAAAAAGTAAATTTGGATATATGAAGTAGATTATGGGGTTATATGACATACATACATATGTATGATACCTCTTTCATATAAACCTCTAACTTTTCATTAATATCTTACTGTAGGCGGAAATAAAGCTAAGACATAGTATAATATTTTATGTGTACTTACATGTCCCATACATATCTCGAGCTATAGCAATAAAAGGCGTAAACATATATCCTTCCATTCGCAATACTCATAACCGAATTGGAAAGTGTGGCAATTTTTATTATTCGCGACCCTTTCAGAAAGCGTTCTGCACCTAAATACGTTCCTTTTAATAACGATGGGCCGTGGCGCTAATCACACTGCAAAAAGCATCGCGGGGTTTGTCTCATTGCCGATTTGATGGCGCCTAAGTGCAGCATAAGTGAAAACCCGGCTGCAAATATATCAAAGGGTTGTGTGCAACTGTTCTAGAAAAAGTTCATAAACGTCCAACACAAGAGCAATCGTAGCTGCAAATTTCACAATTTTCCGTTACAATTTGGCAATTTCGAGAAAATCATTTTTCATTTAGCATCGCCAATACGCCGGGTGCGGAGCGTGTTTCAGACGAAAACTTTAATTAAGCGAAATTTGCCTCAATTCTTCCACTTTTGCCAGAGGATTGGAGAGTTGCTCATTTCATTCGAGATGAGATCCGCCAAAATGAAAAAAAGGAAACAAAAAAACCGGCGAAAATACCGAAAAAAAATACAAACTCAAACGTACACCCGCGCCCCACCCGCGTATGAAACTACACACGAGTGCAGGCGGATGCGGCGTGGTGTGCATTTGAAGGTTGTTCAAAAATTTCATTAAAATGGTTTCATTGTTGTTCGACGAACCCAAAAAAAGGACCCTCGGCGCTGTCTGATTTGTTGGGCATATAGCACCATAAACCGTAAATGAATGCATTTTCTCGCGAATGTGAGCTTTCCAACTTGAAGTGTATATGAAATTTTGAAAGCCCGTGGAGGGGGCGGGCGGCCGGCTGCATGCAGTTTTAGTCATGAACTCAAGTACAATGAAATTAAAACTTCGCCGAGTCAAACTCGCCGACGAGGGTCCCGGCGAGTGGCGTAATGAACTTCACGATCTGCGAGTAGTGCCGCGCCGCGCCGCTCGGGTGTTACCCAGCGCCAATCGGACTAAAGAAGTACGCACTAATCTTACGGCAAAAATGGCCGCCTTCACAATAGAAGAAAAAACGGTTCAAAAGTATTATATATGAAATCCAGATCGAAACTTTAAAAATCCCTTCTGTACAGCCCCTTGTGGCAACGAATCATAACTAATCTCCTAGGGAACTATCTACTCAACCAAACACCAATTATATTTATTTGTAAAATTATAAAAATACGATGTTCTAAATCATCTAAAACTAGCATTAAAATTGGCAACACTTACTGCAGAGCACAGATCCAACAAACATATCAAGATGTTAATATACATAAATGCAAAGAAATAACAATTATATGTTGTTCACAAGCCTCACCAAGATCACATATGTATAACATCTTTAATAGATACTTTTTCTTATCAATATTACATACTATGTATATAATTATGTATGAATAAAACAAAAGAGCTCGAAGACGATGAATGAAAACTTTTAACATTTATTAAATATATGTATGCATATAAATTTTTTTTTTATTTTTTCTGATAATGTAAATATTATTTTAGAAAACTAAAAATTACTCTCCGAATTATTTTTGCCACCGCCTGACGTTGGAAATTAGAGATCATAATAAAATCCTGGCATGAAAGGGAAAGTGCTTTAAAATGTAACATTTGGCAATACATGGCTTCCTGGAATGCAATTTTTCTCATTTCCATTGTATGTATTTACAAATAAAAAAAATGAGTTTTGTGCACATATTCGTTTTCAAATTATTCAAAATTTGCTATACCACTTTTGGTCCTGATATGTATCATCAATATTAAAAAACATTATTGATTTGTTAATGGAAAAATACTAATTTAGTGCCAACATAATTTAACTTTACTCATTGAGGTGAAAGAAGTGCAAAAGATCAGTTAAAAAGTATAAAACTAGCTACTGTGAACATTTACATATTCTTCTTTTCAGTCCTTTAATAATTACATAATTCGGATGTTTAATATTACCGATTTTATTTGCTTTAACTAGTCAGAAGATATTTTTAAAAGCTTTCAGAAACTAAATTTTTTTCTAACCGAAATATCTACATATGTATGTATGTCGGAAAAAGTGTTTTATGAATAAACAAAGTATTTTACAAAATGCATTTAAAATTTTGAAAAGAATAACCTAAATAATGTTTCAATAAAAGACATATACTGAATACACTAATAACCCTAAACTCAGTCTGTGCATGTAAACTCTAACAAAAAGTTTCACTTACCCCGTATTTACCTCTTTTTTTTTACTTTTAATGTAGACATTTTTCAAAATTCTCATGCTTATGAAAATCACTGTTAGCTAACAAAAAAAAATAATCGAAACAATTTTGGTTTGAGTAAGGAAAAATTTGTATAAAATTGTTTGCACGAATACTCAATTTGTAAGAAATGTTATTACCTTTGTTTTCGAGGTCCACCCAGCTTCCCCTTAAATGGTCGAACTCAAAACAATTTCTTCCACAATTTCTCGTTGGAAAACACACCGAAATCATGGAATTCTTTTATGGAATCTATACTAATATTATAAAGCTGAAGAGTTTGATTGGTTGAACGCGCTAATTTCAGGAACCGGATGCCGGCATCGGCATTCAAAATGTTTGTACAACGGGTGAAACCAGGTAGCCAGCTCATCACACCTAAACGCTGGATCCGATTCTATTGATATTTTCGGTGAAGATACTACATATTGTGCCCCAACATATAGACTATTTTCTACGAATCCATGTTCGAAATTTACCGTTAAAGATGGCAGATTCAATATGGCGTACAATGATTTTCGAACTTCAACGAATTTAAATATACTATGGATATTTTGAGGTAGTTTCGAATTTACTATAAAATGTGGGAACTTCATAATGACGGTCCCAATACGGCGGTCAAAATATTTGTTCACCGGGTGATACTGGGCAACCATGCTAGTAATAATATAATAATAATACAATAGATTCCACAGAAATCCTGTAAAATCTTCATCTTGCATTAACGGCATTCACGCGTTAAATTTGATGTTTTTACACATTTCTGGTTGCCCGACAGATACCAGAAGTTTTGGAAACGTAGGTATTAAATGAGCAATCGCGGATTAACTAGCGACCGTTTTTATGTCATGAAAAATTCATTAACATAGTGCCAAGATTATTGACTGAATGTTAAATTGAAAACCTCCCGAAATTATTTTCGAATTCCATCTGAGGACCGGTTGTACACAAGGCGAGGCCCATTGATCTGACGTCAGGAAATCGCTATTTGTTTCCAGTATTAAAAGCCCTGACGTGCACAAAAGCAATAATATAAAAAAAAACCCTCTCAATTTGCTATTCTCCTTTCAACCTGTCCTCAATTGTTCAATTTTCGCCAATATTAACTTCCCCCGGCGCTGCTGCCAGCCTCTCCTCGACACCATCGGGTTCATTCAAAACAAATTGCACCGAAATCCTCTTCCTCTGCCGAATAAAGAAGAGGAGAGAAATTCACTTCTTGTTTAAACCAAACTTGAAAAAGCGAACTTTATTGAATTTGGCTCTGTTTACATTGGCTGAACCCACGAATTTCGTACAATACAGCGGGAGCCGGATTGCCGGGTGCTCCGGAACACGGATAGCATCCAGTGGGGCCCTAGCCCTGGCCGCCCGGGCACCACTACAGAGTAGCTTTAATGAAATTCTACTCCAGTGTCGTATTTTATTAAAAATTTACTAAAGTCAAACCTCCATTGGTTCTTAATGCCGGGGCGAAACCTGGTGGCGCTCGCTCGAAGCCTCTTTGTTGGATTTTTCCAACTCCAACGCGGAGCCCGAGGTATCAAGAGACCCCCAGACCCATTCCCGTCTCCTACCCTCCGCCAAGCAGAGGAGTCGAGTGAACAGAACCTTTAAGGGTCGTGCGCCGAGGTTAGGGCGCGGTGGAAGGGCGAAGGGCAGCCTCTGCGGCAGGTCGGGGTGTGAAAGTCGCAGCCCTCCAGTAGTAGAAAGCCACAGAGAGGAGTTTTCCTCGAGGGTAGTTTCAGTTTGTACCAACTCAACTCGGTCGGGAGCGATGTAAAAACATTTCGGATAATTTTTTCCCCTGCGAAATAATTAATTTTATTCCAGTAAAGTGTTGACACAGCCTTTATATTAAAATACCAGCTCCAATTGAGGGCTGGGACGGAACCACCCGCACTCGCTCGCCCCCGCCTCCGCGCCCAAGTGCACCCCCACACGCCCTTCGCCAAGGGCCGCGCGAGAAATTCAGTGCAAATTTTTCTCTACTTGTTTTAATTGCACTTGTTGGGCGGAGATTAAGGGCTGAGTGAGTGGGTGGCTGGAGACATTCGGGTAAGTTGGAGAAATTAGAGAAAATTTCATTGTGGTGCAGCGCTGGGAAATGGCTCTCGAGAACAGGTGGATGGTGACGGGGGAGGCCGGGACGAGGGAGGACACGTTGATGACAATGTTATCTAATTGTGCATGCCTCGTACTTTGTTCTCAGATCCACGCTCCAGCAGTAATAGAAATATGATAACAATTAATGAAAAAGAAAATGATATGAAATTGCCATAATTAAGTAAAATATTTCCCATAATTAGCAATACGCAAAGGCATACCCAGATGGAAGGAAAAATGGTCCGCCCGACAGCAAAATGCAGATAATGACAAAATTTTCGAGGTGGAAAACATTTAGTTGAGGAGGGCTGTTTGATGGTGGACAATTAGAGGCAAAAGTACATTTAATCGCTTCCTGTAACAATTACAATTCGGTTAAAAGCGTTTAAATAACGTGAAGGATACTAAGCGAATACTTAAATTACTCCTGAAGACTATGTCGTTTACGTCCACAGTCCTGGTGAACGTAGGCACGACTAGATTTGGACCTTCCATTCGTTCTGCAAATAGCTCCAACGATGGAACAATTTTTTAATGCCTTTCAGACTTTTAATTGCAACAAAAAAATAATTAGGTAAAACTCTAATTTTGGCCAACTTTATATACTTCTTTCTCGAGAGCAGAGGCAGAGATCTGCCCTTGTTCGGATATTATGGAAAATTAAATAAATTAAAAAGTAAGAAATTGTCTTTCAGATATTTTGAAGAAAATTGTTACTGCATTCACTGACAATAGAAACATCATTGTACAGAAAACTAATTATTACCCGTATTTCCTAAAACCGAGATAATGAACAGTAGTGAATTCGAAAACAGCTTAGGAATTTCCTTACAATTTCTTCAGTATCTTTAATGTTTGATTTGGTGAGTCCAAGGCTAAATATTTTGAGGGATGTTTACCCCTTTAACATCAAAGTCAGTAAAAAGTTCCGTGAAAAGTTTATTGGTTTTCAAGTGGTATATTGGAAACGAATATCAGCAAACACTGGCAAATAACCTAGAGCTTTTAATCATTGAAACTTGATGTTTAAAAAAACACAGGGTGGAAGTTTGAAAAGATTGGGGGTGCGAAAAAAAATCATACGTGCGAGCATATACATACATATGTATGTACGTTAATGTACTCCATGTATTGTTCAATGTAACTTTTTTTTTAAAGACTCTGAGAGCCGGTATTCTTATTAAGGTATAAAAAATTCTGAAGTATTACACGCTTGCAAAATGAATTTTAAAAAAATCATTTGCAAAAATAATTTTATTATATGTATTTAATACATTCTGTCAGTCTATCATACCTTCTATGCAAATACAAAATTCATATAAATTAGAAGAGATCTCCAAACTTCACCTTTTGTTTGTTTTAAATAATAAATATGTATGTGTATACAAAAAGAAATAATATATACACATTAAAAGTTTTTAAAATTTTACCCACTGTTAAGGAAAATTCCTAAAATGCTCCCCATTTAGCCTGCCAATATCACGTTGTTGTTGAAAAGCGCGTCTTTCGTCCTGTTTGCCATCAATGCCAACTCCAATTTGCTCTATGAATTTAGCACCTCGAAAACCATATCGCTATTGAATACATAAATATAAAACATAAATCAGAAATAAATTCAACAATAGATTCATATGTAATCAAGTTTACCTCGTAGTACAATGCTCGTCTTTTCTGAGCAATATCTGGATCAAAATCCCACACCGTCTCCTCGTGAGTTATTGGTTCACCAGCCACATTATTCTGTAAAAGTTCTCTTATCGTTTGGACAACTCCACAATTTACAGGACAAAATATCTTGAGAATGAGTATCAAAACCTAAAAATATTGAAAGAAATGAGAAATGTACTCGTATCTTACTACCTTATATTGTGATCGGAGTCATTTTTCGTAACTAAAGTTGTGCTCAACAGGTGTATTCAGCTTATCCATTCTTGATTTTAATTATTTATGGATTTTACACAAAAAAACGGCAATGACATACTTGTTCTGATTAATAACAATTATGCAGTGCTCTCGTTTCTCTCGTATCTCGTACAGAGTTATAAAAGACATACTAATTAATATCTCAGAAATAAGTAAAAACTTAATGATTATGCCAAAGATTAAAACACAAAGTTATCACACACATATACATCTATGGTATGTCTGCATTTTTGAATAACATAATATAATAACTTCTTGCATCACAAAGTCAATAAACATTCAGTGTTTTAACCTCTTGCATCACAGCTTTTGAAGCACATCTTCGAATTTCACTTTCTTTGAATTTTGTTTAGCTAAGTTAGAGCATTAAACTACGATTTTTATTAAACAAAAAGATCATACCGTGAAATGAACTAATCGTATGAATTTCATCTTGCTTTTTGATTTCTGCTACATGCTAACATCTGCACCATTTCGCAGGTAAAACGACCACCGTTCTCTTCCAGTTTTAGTTTTAAACTGACGCCCAGAGCTCAACATAAAAGATCGAGATATGTAAGAGAAGTAAAATTTTAAGCAGGTTTACGATTGCACTCCCTCTTCCAAAAAGCAGTAAGACGCAACATTCACCTTAATGTCGGTTGTTTTTTCTTCATTCAATTTTTTTCTTAAACTCTTAACGAACGTGTAGTAGGTACTCGTGTATATGTATAAATGATATAAGCAACAAGATTTGAAATTAAACTTATGGAAGTACTTACTTTCATCCATTTGTTATTATTTGTTATCATTAAACATGAAATTTTTAATCAATTTGTAAAGATACTTTCTTAAATGCTAATGGCTAAATACTATTTTAGAGAGAGGTAGATACATAAATACCATTATACTATATCAATGAAGCTTACTTGACCTTGTTCAATTTTAGCTGATAGCTCTTTAGCAAACACTGATCTTTTTCGACAGCAATTGATATCCTTTTTATACTACATAATTTATTTTTAAAACTTAATAATATGACTACAAAACGAGAGTATTGTGATGTGCACAGAATTATAAATTGATTAGTTATTGTTATTTGGTTTTTCAATTCAATTTTAAATCGCTTTGATTTCATTTTAAAAGCCACCTACAATATGATTCTGATTTTAAAGACTCCGCTACAAAATATACGTATATAGTTTCTAATGGAATTAAATTTAATTGAAAACGTTTAAGAAATACGAGGCCTGTCGTGGCAACGAAATCAAACAACATAAAGATGTACAATCTCCTACCCCATTGATGAACCCCTAATTATGATATATGAAAAGTTTAATTGAAAGGTATGATTGCAGCTGCCTACGTTTCTTTCAATCAATCGAAAAAGTAAGATATGTTACATGCCTATAATAAGCATAGTGGTGTAACTAACTTCCCTTTCCCCCATATTGTATATTCATATAAACCTTTTACTATACAACCAAAAATCAATCGTTGTGATTGTACAAGCCAAGTTTATTCGACAGCGATTACAATGTTCGAGAAATATCGATCGAAACAATGTTTACATAAAAACAAAAAATGTTTGTTCAAAATCGATTAAGAAATATTTAGGTGACAATGTTCTTTAAGTCTAGCTTCCAAAGCATGCATTTTGGCATCATTCATTTTTCGCTTGATGAGAATCTGTGCAATAAGTAGTATTTGGTAAAAGCTACCTAAAAAGAACCGAATTACGTGCGCCTCAAACATGATTACGCAATTTTGCTCGAATTATTTACTTCGAGAGCAAATCATCATTCCTCTATAATATCCAAAATAGCTAGGATTTATCCATGACCATGAATGAGGAGCCTCTCAGTAGACTCAGTATGATAACGAAATCTTAAGTAATAAACCCCGGTGAAATTCCCATCCCAGAAGACTTTCACTTTTACCGGAGGCATGAGACATATGCGATAACCAGTTACTCGCACTTGGCCAGGTGTCGGTAAGTAGGGAGGCCGTCGTAGATGCGATCACCTCGAAATATCGCACGGCTCAGTACTACTTTAGTTGTGAAGAAGTTACGGTTGCAAACCCTATTTTAACGTTAACCAGAGTTGCATAATCGGACAGTTGGTAATCTTCATTATCCCGAACTAATTACCGAATTCATCTTTGATCGCGAGCATCACCAACTTGAAGACGCCGTCAACATGCAGCCAAGAAGACTAATTTCTGTAAGTTTGTCGCACGATTCGTTCTAGTTTTCCGTTCGCAACTTTACCGATTTCTTCTGAAGACTTTCGAAGCAATAATTCTGTGCCGTAGTAATTGTGTGCATTACACTTTTGTTGCTCAAGACAATGCAATCGATGTCTTGAAAATTATGTGATTGTTTGAGGGGGTACTAATTTTGGGGTCAGGTTGAAATACGGCTCAAAATTTCTTTAAACAAATTTGGGTGTGTACTTCTAATTTTTAAAATTTCAATATATTTATAACATAACACCGCAAAACTTCATATTTAATTTTAACTGAGTACCTACTATTCAGTAAATTTAGTTTTTGTAGTGATCAATATATATATATTTATTGAAACTAAACCAATAGCACGAATAGTTCCATCTGAGGATTTATTACGATTTAATTACATATATTAAACAAGGAAATGTTGATATATTAATATATGAAAAAGCACATATTTAAAATGTTGTTTTCTTTGCTGTTATAATGTCAAATATACTCATTTAAAAACCTTATCAAATTAGAGTAATCTAATTATTCCAGTGTTAGAACATATTTAGAGAAATATAATGAAATCTGAATGAAATCTATATAGAGTTGGTATATAGCAACTAAATTCCACGCAAATTAAACCTACTTCGTAATTTAATTTATCAATAAATGCATTATTTATGTTTTATAGGTGTGCCTCCTTGTGGTAATCTTCTTAATTTGTTTCACCAAAGCAACTGTGCAGCCGAGAGCTCCCAACTTCCAGTATTTTGAAAGGTGGTACCCAACTTGAATTACTAACTAAGCATATCAAAGCATTTTCATGTTTATTTTCTGCAGGCCAAAATACCGATATCCATACTACGACGAGAATGGCAAAGGAAAGCTTTTATACGGATACGGAGGACCAGAGCTCTATCAATACAAATCGTACACTCCTTTAGAAGGTATCCATTAAAACAATAGTTTTCAGAATTCTTGTTCATTTTACTTCATAATATTTATAACCACAAACGTTATGTTTACTCATCACACGTTATATTTTTTTTTCAATAAAGTGTTGTTATGTTACAAAAAACATCCCTTTTTCATTAATTAGTGTACACTCTATAATTTATGTACAGCATAACTCACGGAAAATACGATAATAAAATAATGTAAGTACTATACATATGTATGTATTACGAAAAGAAAGGGGATAAAAACAACATCAACCAAAAACAAATTAATTGGAACGGTCAATTTAAATAAGCAATTACAAATAAAGTATTATATATAGAAAATATAAATAATTTAGTAAAACTTATGCATATATTCCGCTGAATTATAAAATAGACATTAACCCCCATAAGCGCATCAGCGACTCTAAAAACTTCCGCATACTAGACTTGACTTGTCGTTTGTGAACAAAAGAAATCAATCTACGCAAGTCGGTTTTGTAGCTCGGGACGATATTTAAAAAAATAAATAGTAATATACACTAATAATAATTGGGTTTCGTAAGCGGTAATCTAGTATGTATATAGAGCACGTCGATTACTCAAGCTAC
Organism: Tolmerus cingulatus; assembly: GCA_959613345.1. Taxonomy (NCBI): domain Eukaryota; kingdom Metazoa; phylum Arthropoda; class Insecta; order Diptera; family Asilidae; genus Tolmerus; species Tolmerus cingulatus. The sequence continues at coordinate 17,584,072 of OY390708.1, read as the reverse complement.
TACTATTTTATAAATATCACTAGAACAGACACAAAAAACAGTAGGCCAATTACTCTTGAAAACTTTCTGCTCGCATGTGCATATGTAAACTTTCATAGAAGTCGGGCTCAGCCGTTTCGAGGGTCCGAATTTCCACCAAATTTGGTACTTGGGGGTTATTGGGGGTCGCTACCTTAGCTGGAGTAAACAAATATTGTGGGAAACCTCAATCGGTCAATTCCTTCAGAATTACACAATCACTAACAGATGCTCCACCATTACTAAATATAAAGATTATGTTAACTTTTCTCTGTACAGAATTGGGAAGTCCAACAGGTTTCTTTCTATACATTATAAATACATAAATGAAAATTCTCTACCACCTCCAGTTCTCGAGAAAAATGAAGTATGTCCCATTTTTTGAAAAATTGTAAAAAAACATAGAGGTTTGGGTATGGCAGTCCAAAAGATATTTCTTTTGAACGGCATTGCCGCACAAAAAACGTCAGTGGAGGCTGTCACCCAAACGAATTTAAAGGTTAGAAGTTGTTATTTGGCGGAATTTTTGCATTGCAAAGTTTTTAACGAGTCCTAATAAATTTACAGCAGTTAAAAATGTCCAGGAAGGAGGCCTTGTCGCAATTCATCAACCAAATCCATGGCAGGCCAGTTGTGGTTAAGCTTAACAGCGGGGTGGATTACAGAGGTTTGTAAACAAACTGGAAAAATTAAATATTTAACTGAAAGAGCTCGTCTAAGCAGGTTTATTTGTTTTGCAGGAGTTCTCGCCTGCTTGGACGGCTACATGAACATTGCCCTGGATCAAACGGAGGAGTACGTGAACGGGCAACTCAAAAACAAGTACGGCGACGCTTTCATCCGCGGCAACAATGTTTTGTACATCTCAACGCAGAAGCGGAGAATATAATTTTACTTAAATTATTCATTTTGCGTAGTTTTTTTCTAATTTAATATATTCTACATTCGACCTTTTATGAAACAGTTTTAATTGTGTTCGATCTTCAATAATTCTCTTGAAGCTGGGTTCAGCGCTATAAAATTATTACTAAAGTATGCTCCTCTACTTAAAAATGTCGGCATTTTTGGATTCGTCTTATGTCATTTAACAAAAAACAAAATTCATTCCAATTCCTTAATTACAAATATTAAGCGATGGTAATTTTAGTGCAAAATTCTCTTACCTTTTACTTGAGTTTCTTTACCTACAAAACTCACTAAAGATTTAATTTCGAAATCAATATTTTAAAATAGTTAAATTTCAACGCATTTTCAAAATAAAAATACAATATAGAAACATTTTATATAATAATCTGAAATCGTTTTCTTTTTCCACGCAAATCTTCTGAAGTTAAAATTTTTTCCTAGATTGTTTTTAAAATTGAGAAGCGAAAACAAATTTATCTTTGATAGAAAATAATCTCAAATGATTTTGAACCCATTGAGTTTTAGGCATAAAAATATTAATGGTGAAGCCTTTAGTTGGAAAATTTACAGATATAATTTGTACTAATTTAGGGAAAGAAGTAAAGATGTCATTAATAATTGTTTTATATCTGAAATTTAGGGGATGAAAATAATGTCATTTCAAATTAATCATTTCGTAGCAAAATTTTTAAGAGTCGAATAAAAGATCCTCTCTGAATGGACTCAAATCTAGCAAGTGATAGCCTAAAATTCAAAGTAATAGGAATTTTGTTCTTTGGACACAAGCAAAAAGAAAATACCACGCAAAATGCAACATAAAAAAATTCAATCAAATTTTGCTGACTATATAATATAATTCAATTTACTAGAAAAATAATAACAAACATATTTACAATACTACGTTACTACGAACAAATGTAGCGATTTTAATGGTGATGGTCCCACGAATCATGATCATGGTAATGTCCGTGGTCGTGGATTTCATGTACGTGATCGTGATAATGCCCATGATCGTGAATTTCATGTGCATGATCATGGACCTCGTCTAGGTGTTCGTGGTAATGTCCATGATCCACGTGCACCTCGGGGATGTGTTCCTGGTGGTGGTGTCCATGATAGAGTCCTTTCCCCAGAGCCTCGACCAAGTGCTCTCCCTTATGGCCGTAGTGATGCTCGTAATGAGGATGCCACGCTTCGCCGAAGTGCGGGTCAAACTCGATGATTTTAACATCTTCATGCGTCGGATTTCCTAGTAGCACATTCTTGAAATAACCCACCACCGCTTTGGCCTTCTGGACTTTGCTGGCAATGGGATGCAGCAGTGATTCTTTCGAAATTGCAAGATCGGGCAAATTCTTGAAGTATTTAAAATTGAGTAAATCCACATTTGAGAGATCTATTGTCGCACTACATTGTGAAAATAGAACCACAAACACGAAAAACACACACTAAAATATTAAATAAGTTAGATGATAGTCGATATAATTTCTAAAAACGTACCAAGCGTGAAAAAGGCTTCATTGCGGATTAAAAAGACGATTACCAACAGCCGCACGGATTCAAATAAGCAATTCAATCGCAATCGGGTACATTTTAAAGGGATTCGCCAATGAGTAAATACCCCCGCATTGCACCCTTCATTAGAATTCGAGTCATGTGTTTAAATTCAATCGAAAGAAAGTAAAATTTGCTGCGTTGAAGTAACGCAGTGGCAGCCTACCGGCCGCGTTTATTTTTATTTTGAAATGTTTTATGTAACTCTTTTCGAAGCACGACACGGTTTGCTCTTGAATACTTAATTTTACGATGCGGAAAGACCGGGACATAATATGTTCCTGTTTTTAATTCGATATTTTTACCAATTCGAAAATCTGATGATGGTGCATTCACTTAATATCTCTTCATTAGATTATTGTTTGTCTATAATATTAATAATATAATACAATTTGATAAAATAAAATATACCTTTCATATGTCCAATAATTTTCCCTTCGCACATAGGCACTAATAAAAAAAAAAAAACAGAAGTCGTAGCCTAAATATAAAGCTTCTCTTTCTTAATAATTCAATAAAAGCAATTAACGCGCCAGATAATAATGTTAATATTCAGCAGACAAGCATTTTGCAATGTGTTTGGCACTGCACACTCTCTTGGAAACGTGACATTCCATAATCATCTACAAATACAATGAACTCAAAGCCGTAGCTTATTAAATCTTATATCAAGCACACAGAGTAAAATCCTACTTTTTATTTATATAGTATTTAACGTTAAGTGTATAATATGTGCAACTTCAGGCAATTTAAAAAGAAATGAAATCACTGTTTCCATACTTTATCGCACTACTATCAACAGACGGTTTTCTGAAAAGCAAGAATAAATCCAACGGATATGTAATAAATTTCAGAATAAAATTCTCGAATCTGTTTTCAAACTCTCATCTTATTTCCAGACCTTAACCACCACAGGATCTGCTTGAACTCTAAAAACAAATACCCTTAAAACTGAAAATTTGATGGCTGGAACACAAATGAATCAATAGAACGTATTTGAAAAATTTGACTATAATATTTCATTCTACTTCACATCGCTGAATTGGATATTATAGGCACTTTAACTGTAATTCAGCTTAGTGTATACAGACTGAATTTCCAGAACAAAGCTCAATATTATTTTATTCTCATCCAAAAATTAAGTAGCTGATACGCCTTTCATTAATTTAAATTTAATTTTCCTTTAAAAATATCTACATAAATAACAACGAATTTATAGACGAAATTTAGAAACGTCCTAAGTTTGCATCAGTGCACTGATAATCGTTAACGCAGTACACAATATATTGCAACATGTGTTTTAAAGTTAATTTCTTTTCCATTTAAATTATTAAAAAAATATTAACTCAGCCAAAGTTAGTAACATAAAAATCAGAAATATTGAACTTGAAGCAAAATTATTAAATTTTTTAAAATTGTATAAAGCGGACTCGTATATTCTAGCAGATTATCAAACATATTAGATGTAATAGAAGAAATAATCACAATACATATGAACAAAATTCTATTCGAAAGTGGTTGGATTTCCAGTAGCGAAAGTTTTAATTTGGTGTCTTTTTTCCGAAATTATGCTCGTTTTCCTCTTAAATAAATATAACGAAAATTGATTGAAATATGAAACGTTATAGTTTCCTTGCTGTGTAGTTATAAAGCTTAGAGCTTAACGGACTTGAACTGGGCCTCGGAAGAGTATTTTTTGTTGTTACTCAGCCCACGCCATGAGTTCTTTCATTGCTGGATCCATATCATCCTCTTCTGCAATTTAAAATGTATTATACTGCAGTTTGTTTCATTTATTTAGCAATCAAACTTACGAGGTTTCTTCTCTTTTGCCTTCTGTTTAACTTTTTCTGGTATTTCATCTGCGGGCACTTCTGGTAACTCGGCACTTGGTCCTCCCACACCAAGCAATTCTTTGTCTAATTCCTCTTGTTCAAGTTCTTCTAATTCCTTCTCTAATTCATCATCATCCATGTCTTGTCCTGGAATCAAAAATGTCATATAACAGTTTTACTTAAATTAATGATTCAATTACCAAAGGCCACTGGATTTGAAATAGCATCTGAAATTTCACGAGCAACATCTTGTTGCTCCGCAATGTCATCCATCATATCATGTACTTGATCAACGTCCCTAAAAGATGAAAGTGTGCAAATATAATTTAGTGAAATTCGAATTGTACTTCTAAACTGCTAATATAAATTACAAAGGAATATAATTTACAAAAGGAGGAGAAATCTAGCAATTTGAACCAAAGTATGATATTAACAAACAAGTTGGAAAAGAGCAACTTAAAAACTTGAGTACAACACTTTCTGGCTTAGACCAAAACTACATATGCTTTTATCATCTGACTTCTTTGATTTTGCGGGGTATGATAACCTCAGAAAATTGTGACATAATAAAAGGGCATGTCTACAGTGGAAAAGGTGTTCAGTAATATATAGAAAACAATTTTGGATAAAGCCAAACTAAATTTCTGCAGCAATATTTACTCACACATGACTGATTTTTTAATAGTAAAAGGAATGGTTGTGATTTAGTTTTCTCCTTTGGGCTTCATATTAAATTTAAAATGTATGACATATGTATGTATGTTCGAAAAAAAATGGGAATTACAAAGCACACTGCTTGGATCAGTTTTTCATTAGCTTTTAAAAGAACCAACTTTGCAGAGTAGTTTTTGCACATACAATTGAGCTATTTTTATAATTTACTATGTTTATATGTTTTTTGCCCTAGTTGTATTTAAATTTTATTTATTTATTTATTCAGAACACAAATTTACAACTACTAAAATATTTCAAATAGATCTTCCTTAACATGCTTTTTACAAACTATGAAGCCTCTAAAAACGTTTTAGTATCTTGTAACATTGAGGTATGAATTTAACATTTGACTCGTCTTTAATATAAACTTTATATTTTATGAATCAATTTGTGGAAATAAATTTCTAATCTGAAAAAAATCCAATACATGTAGTTAGAGACCAAGTCATTTGAAGAAGGAGCTGTGATCAATATTTAATAGAAAAAGAGATAATTATAATATTAACCGATTATCGACATGCCTCGACGAAGAGATATTCAAACTATTTTACTAAGAGCATGTAGAAATCGCATAGTTTAACTTGTCAATTCAATTATTCTTTTAAAATGCGCAGAGGTAGGTGAAAATCCGCCAGCGCCTCACATAGTTGTTTTCTAAGAGCGGTCGGTTAGGAGAAGTCACTGTGCAGAATAGATCCCTGTTCTGAGATTTGTGGCAATCACAATTCTAATCCTTACCAAATTTCATAAGTTCAGAAAGTACCAGTAGAAAAGTTTGTGAACTGAATGCTGCCACAAGCATTCCACCAAACCAAAACATCGAATTCCATATTATATCAAGGAACACTGTGTTCTTTATGTAAATGGTCAGTTTTTATGCAAATGGTCAATGTAATTTAAATTACCGGAATCAAGTAATAAAATAAGTAGCATTTCTTCTGTTATACAGAACAAGGTCTGCAAAAAACAGAGATATCTTGCGAAACTAGAGAATTGTGTTAACGGAATTCTTTGATTGATTTTAATAACAATGCTTAAAGAATTTAATCAACAAGGTGCTCGGTTTCCAGCGTGAGTCATTTGCCAGGCGAAACAGAGATAATTAATGCTCTAAAAATGTGACGCAGCATAACAACGATTGTAAGTGTAGGCAGTAATATGATTACCCCAAATTATACTAAACTGCATCAAGAAATGTATCAAATTCTTAAACACCAGATTGTCTAAAGCCAATGGGATAGGAAAATATGGAATTTGTATCTTTGTTGTCAACTGTGTACGTTCTTGGCGAGATATCGCGCTCAGTCTACGAACGAAACTACTTAAGAACGAAGCACTTACATGTTCTGATGAGCTGACTTAAGGGCTTTGGCGGCTTCCCTCATCGTGTTAAGGACCGAGGTGTTCGTGTTGGCGCCCTCCAAAGCCTCCCTTTGCATCTCGATCGTCGAAAGTGTCCCATCAATTTGCTGCAGCTGCTTCTCGTACCTCTTTTTCCGCTTGAGGGCTTGGATTGCAGCTGGGATGTGGAATACACAAAAGGGCTCTTACAGGACCAGCCGACCAGAGCATAGATGGACTCACCTCGCTTATTTTTGGTGCCATGTTTCCTAGCCAGTTCCAGTTCCGAGGTAATTTTTGTCTCCAGGAATTCTTGCTTTTTTATAAGCATGTTTTCCGTTTCGCGGAGTTTTTGTATAGCCTCCCCGGGGGTTGGGGCCTCATCCTTTTTACCCCCGAACATTTTGCTAAAGAAACTCATCTTTTACGAAGATTTTTTTCGTTTTATTCACCCGATTAATGCGATAGTCTGGAAAAACGAACCAAAATCTGCGTAATGACGAGAATTTTGACACTATGCGTCATTCTTCTTATAAAACTTCCTCATTTGACAGTTAAGACAAAATAGTGGGAAATTTATTGTGGGATTTCCCTTGTAATACGAATAACATTGTTTATATGAAATTTACGAATTTAGGCGTTCTTACCCCAAATCAAATGGGCGTAACATTTTAATTTATTTATTGTCCATTAAAACAACGCTCATTCAATTTACAGTGTGTAGTTTGGAAAAGTCAAACAACTATAGGTACGAAAACAGAAAAATCTACATAGAATTTCCTTGAAAGTTCCCAAATGACAATAGCTGTCTTAAAAATATCTTGAATCTTGACAATAGCTGTCAAAAGAAATGGCAGCGGTGTGTCGTGGTTTTGTTTACAATCGGTAAAAGTTGATAAAAACTATTAAAAATGGCAAATAGGACAGTAAAAGAAGCCAAAAATATACACGGAACTAATCCGCAGTACTTGATAGAAAAAATCATAAGGTCTCGTATCTACGACTCGAAATACTGGAAGGAGCAATGCTTTGCGCTCACAGCAGAGCTCTTGGTGGACAAGGCCATGGAGCTGCGCTACGTCGGCGGTGTTTTTGGAGGGAACATCAAACCAACACAGTTCCTCTGTTTGACTCTGAAAATGCTGCAAATCCAGCCCGAGAAGGACATCGTCGTCGAGTTCATTAAAAACGAGGAGTTCAAGTACGTGCGAGCACTGGGCGCATTCTACTTGCGGCTCACGGGAACTTCGCTGGACTGCTACAAGTATCTGGAGCCGCTCTACAACGACAACAGAAAACTCCGGCGGCAGAATAGGCTGGGTCACTTCGAAATCGTGTACATGGACGATTTTATTGACGAACTGCTCCGTAACGATCGAGTGTGCGACATAATCCTGCCGAGGATCCAAAAGCGGGCTGTGCTCGAGGAAAACAACGAGCTGGAGCCAAAAGTCTCTGCGCTGGATGAGGATCTCGATGAAGACATGCCCAGCGAGGACGAGAATTTGGAAAAATTGGAAGAAGAAATGTCGAAGAAGAAGCACAAGAAACCGAACAGGGAAAGGTCGCGGTCAAGGGATCGCGAGAAGCGGCATGAAAACAAGCGGGTGGATCGCGAACACGAAGAGTTCGAAAGAGACAAAGAGCGCGAGAGATTGCGAAAAGATCGTGAAAGGGAGAGGGAGCGGGAGAAGGAGCGTGAAAGAGAGAAGGAACGCGACCGAGAGCGGGAAAGAGAACGAGAGATGAGGGAAAGAGACCGTAAGAGGTATGATCGAGACTACAAAAGTGATCGATATTCTGATCGATATACAGACGATCGATATTCAGACTGGGAGAAGGACAGGAGGCGAGACAAGGATAGAGAAAGAGACAGGAAAAGATATTGAATCCTTTTTTTAATAAAATGCAAAGTGTCGCTTTTGTATGACCAAATTCAATCTCCTTTTTTATTTCATTACATATACATATTTTATTTCTTAAAATTAATTAATTTCAGACTCAGTTGAGGTCGTTGTTTGCGATTAAATGAAACTTGCATTGAGAACTTCAGTCTTTCTGAAGATTTGAGCCACTAACAAATTAGTGTTAACATTTTTAATAAAACGTTGCAATATAAATTTTCCTCTCATCCTGGAAAATACCGATTTCACTCTTATTCCTCTAGAAGTGGGGACTAATAAATATTGTGTACATCATGTGATTTTTGGATGATTTCATAACTGCATGTACATACATATGACCGATATTCTTAAGATACGACTCTTATGTGAAACAGACCCACTTCCAATAATAATGATAATCACCGATAAATATTTAGAAAAAGGTACACTAACAAAATAAAAATGATAAATTTCCTGGAATTCATAAACAAAATGACTGTAACGCGCAGTGAATACTTCGATTCCGAAGCTGATACCGGCATCCAGTGCCAATGACTTTAAATGCAATTCGCTTAGTAGAAGAAAGCTTTTTATTTTAAGTTCATTTAGTTAACACTCAGAAAAGTTAATAATCGAATAAAAAATAGGAAGACGCATTCCAGTTGCAAGTTGCCGCTGCGCTGGGATTTGGGATCAGAGAATTAAATGCAAATAAAATTTATTTCCCGCAAATTTGTTCTACAGAATGCACTTTTCTAAAGCGAAGTTTTCCTTTAGAGAAATTTAGCAATGTATCTATAAGGATTGAAAAATAAAATTAAATTCATATACACATTTTCTTTGGATGAGTACTTTATTAAAAATTTAAACAGAGTAGTTCTTTTACAAAGTGTATTGAGTTGATAAACGACTTTAAATAATTTAAACCAAGACAAGCTACGACTGAAAAAAATATTGATTTTGAATAGCCTTTATTTTTTAAATATATGTACTATCAATTACAAAATAAGTAGATTTCATAGCTTTAATTTGTATACCTATTTTTAGTAAATATAAAAGATAAAAAAATTAATAAGAATAAAAACAATTAAGGCATTAAATTATTAAGACCCTGATATGCGAAGCCGCTAGGTGTAGAAGAACCGGGAAAAATAAATCCATGAACAGGATCAGTGCGAAAAACAAGCAGTGAGTGGCCGCCGCGTAAGATTTAAACAAATCGGGACTGGAACCACCGCAGCCAGAGGGACCTCTCCTCACCTCATCCTGTGCTGGGCAGCTCTCCCCAGCTGGGAGCAGGGCGGCAATACAGCAGCCGTTATTCTCCAGGCCTCGGGAGATTTGAATTTGCTCCCCACGGGCAGTTGTTAAGCCGAGCCTGGACCGGGACTCTTTCCTGGCTGTGAGCGGCCCGCTTATAAATAGAGGAACAGCCAGCTTCTGCCCTCATTCTTTTCAGGGACTCCGTCGGGGAAGAATGGCGTTAGCGACAAGCGGCATCGGATGTCGACATCGGTATTAAAAATTATTTTACACCGCGTAATACTTGGCAACCCATCACGCCTAAACGCTGGATCCCATAACATTCATTTTTTGGGTGAAGATACTACATATTCTGACCCGACATATAGACTACTTTTTATTTCCTAGTTAAAAACTCGCGGACCCAAGCGAGAAATTGAAAATATCAAGGGATTGCCATGAAAATTGGTGTTTGGCTCTTTTTAGATGTCGTTATTACGAATTCATGTTCGAAATTTACCCTTAAAGATGGCGGATTCAATATGGCATACAATGATTATCGATCTTCAACGAATTTAAATGAAATGGTCCTATGGATATTTTGAGGTAGTTTCATATTTACTATAAAATGTTGGAACTTCATAATGACGGGCCCAATACGGCGGCCAAAATATTTGTTCACCGGGTAAGACCGGGCAACCCCGCTAGTAGTTTTATGTATGAACACACAGCTACAATAAATAAAAACTCTGAAAAAAAACCAATATAATAATGATATAGTGATAATTGTAGCAATTTGCAATATATACCATATTTTTTACTATTATTTAAGTCAATTTCCTAATTTTTTAGATCTAAACGCCCTGTTTATATACCGAAGTATGTAAAGACGACCATCGATCATTGTAGGACACCATATTTTTAATTATATTCGCTTTTTACCCTTATTCATTTCACCTTTTGTTGAGAATTATAATAAGTAAGTATTCTTTAAGTACACATTACCGTTCTCTTTCAATAATTACAATGAGTTTTCCTTGAAATCGGTCATATTTTATAAAAAAATAAGAATTTACCAATAAAGTGCTTTTTGGGTTAAATTTCCATTGCTATACATATATGCTTTATGATCGATATCATTTCAAATTCCCTGAAAATTCTGTTCTAACTTTTTGCAAGAGCCAATAACTTTGTCCTCATTCCAAATAAACAGTGTACGCAGAGTCATTAAAAAAGCTTGAGGCAGCTACAAGGCCGCTAGTCCCCCAGCTGACGAATGACGTACTTAGCGATTAAAGAGTAAACACTATGCGGACTAGAATCCAAATTCGCTTGCAGCTCTAGCTGACTGCTTGCTGGCTGTTAGTGTAAATTTAATGAGCTGATTGACAAGCTGCTTTTCGCCTCGTTCCTTTGTTTATAATTTACAAAGCGCAAAGTCACACGGGCGAAAGTATTTTTGCGATTTAGTTGCAAGGAACGTGCAAGCCTTTTCCGGAATCTGCGTTCGAAATGGAACATGAAAGTGAGGCAGCTCTTGTTCCCGAGGAAAATAGTCGAAATCGCCGAACTCTGATCTTAGAACCAGCCGTGTTCCTTCTGTTTTTTGCACTCAACTTATCTGGTAAGCATAAGAAATTAGTTTAAGTGATTAGTTCCGATAAGTGACTATTATTCCAGGGGCTGTTTTCCAGAACCAAGTCATTTACCAGGCATGCAAATCGGTCTTTCACTATGACGAGCTTCAGTGCTCTAGGCTGGGGAATCCGAACCCAAGCCCCGAGACCGAAGTGAGTACTTTGGAAATCATAGAATGCTATTTAAAACATATTTAGTAAGCTTTATGTGAAATAAGTTACTAATGTGTGCAGGAACGTCCTAACATCATTATTAATCTTAGTAACTATATCTAACATACTTACCTTCTACGCATTATTAGTTTTGTCCCAACAGTGTTGCTTTTTTATGGTTCAAAACTCAGTGATAAGATCATTGGTAAGTACAGCGACGACGCATGTAGAATTGCGTGCTTTTAATAAAAATACCGCTTGTGATTAGCCAGCCCACTTATCGCTAGTACAGCATTTCTAATATTTCAATTATCACAATGGCTGACACAGTTAATGGGCGTTATCTAATAATAAACAATTATATGCTAATAGTTATGTGTCTGTACAGATAACTTAACAAATTTGATGTAACAGCAGGAAGAGATGCATTTATTTCGTTCTTTGTTTGAAGAAAATGTTATTTGAAGAAGATGTACTCTCATTGAATGATTTGCAATAATTTCTAAAAAATTTTAGCGGTAGCCATGTAATTTGTTACCACTTAAATCAAAACGACATTAAATAACTGGATGTTTTTATATGTACATGAATTCTACAGGAATTTTAAATATAATTCAGCTAATAAATGCTTTTTAAATGTAACCGAAATAAATTGCATATACCCGCGTTACTGAGCTTGGAAGTACTTTTTATAAATCAAAACCTATGACACGAATTTAAGGTTTAAATGAACAATTTTAACAAAATGGCTTGTTTTGCTAAGGAACCGTTAAAAGGTAGTGGATTTTAAAACCTCGAACGTCTCATATTTGTACTAGTAAAAAAATTCTCTTAAATATGTAAATAAACAAAGCACTGATGGTCATTCAAGTCCTTACACAATTTAGAATTCTTGCGTAAAATTAAAAGTGAACTATTTTACCATCCTCCACCGATTAGAAATAAGAGGTTTATCAGTGTCATTTCTTTAAAATGTATTATCACTTTCTAATGTGTATCACGAGCAGTAGATAAGAATAACGTTTGTTTTAATTATTTGTATGTACTATTTATTATTCATAAAATGCATTTAATTTGGATTTTAAAAGCCGTATAATTACAAACTAATATTACAATCCATTAGTATAAGATGCCTAGCTATAATATCTAATACAATGATTATTTATGATAGTGAGGTTTTAAAGTTTTAGGAATCCTAAAATATTTCCAGGCGATTGAGACTGAAGTTCAACCATATGTCGCAAATATTTTTATGGCACGTTCCTTGCTCGAAAGTATTGTGCCTGCCATCGGGAGTCTTTTCATTGGGCCTTGGTCAGATAAATTCGGCAGAAAGCCTGTGATATTAGCTTCGCTTATAGGTGCTTAAATGTTCCATTAAAATGTAAATTTTCTAAAGCTTCTTTCTACAGGTTATTGCTGTATTTACGTTTTATCAGCTATTATAGCCTTCCTGTCCACAAGTTTCAGTATTAGTCCCTGGCTTTATGTTCTTGCAATCATACCGGTTTCAATATGCGGTGGGAATTGCTCTTTAATAACTGGGGTTTTGTGTTACATAACTGACGTAGCTGCTGCGAAGGAACGGGCCTACAGGTAAAAATATATTTAAAAACCAATGTATTTGGAATAATTTCCTATTAATGCACAGAATGGTTCTAGTCGAAGCAGCTATTTATATTGGCCTTATGGCTGGATCACTTTTAAGTAGCTACATACTGTCACTAACGAATTGTCTTACAGTTTTCGTAACATCGGCAGTACTTGTTTTAATAAGTATTTTGTACACAGTTTTTTTCATTGAAGAAAGTTTAAGTGTTGAGCTAATGGACAGAGGAGTAAGCTTAGTACTTAATTTGTAGTTTTGTAATTTAAAATGGTTTTAACTTTACCAGTCCAGAATTCGGGGTCTATTTAGATGGGAATTAGTCAAAGATATGCTGAAGACTTGTCTGGAGAAACGGCCAAACTATGACAGAATGATAATTTGGTTAACTATGTTAACTTTAGGGATATCCATTTTCACTATGGGTGCGTACAAAATTTTAATCATTTTATTATCGTATCCTAAATCCTAAAGGAATTTTTCAAGACAGAAGGGAATTCGACTGTATTTTACTTATTTGTAAGGGAAAAGTTTGAATGGACAATTAGAGACTATACTTTCTACGATGCAGCGAGCATATTGGTGCAAATGTTTGGAAATGTTATAGTTGTATACGTTCTTCAAAAGGTTAAGTTAATAAAAGTTCTCCGCTCATTTTTTAACGTATCAATTTCTGTAGGTTTTAAAGTTATCAATTGTATCAATTGCACTAGTCGCTTTTGGAAGCTGCGTTATCGATTCTGCAATAAAAGCAACTGCTATTTATTCCTGGCACCTGTATTTGGCTATCGCAGCGAGTTTATTAAAAGCTGTAGGTGGGCCGATGTGCAGGGCGATTCTTTCACATGTCGTCTCTGGAAGCGATGTCGGTAAGAGGATAAAATAAACACATTTATCATAATTCTAATACGATAAGCCTTTAGGAAAAATTTTTTCTTTAACGACGTCAATTGAATCTCTTTCGCCCTTGGGTTCAGCTCCGCTTTATACATTCGTGTATAGCTCAACTCTAACGACGTACCCGGGAGCGTTTAATTTTATATCTGTTGGAACGTACTTCACCTGCTATTTGTTTGTAGCGTAAGTGTAACAAGTTAAGGTAATTTTAATAAACAGTTCCTAAGATTTTCGATTTCCCTTTTACAGGATTGTTTTCGGAATTCAAAAATCATATCCCAGCTCAACTTACGGAGCTATAGGGACGTAGCTCAATTATTGTTTCAGTAAAATTTATCATAAGGTGCTGGATATATTGTACTTCTTGTTTTTTATTATTATTTTATATATAAATTTGAATTATATAGTAAAAACTGTGATGAATAATGAACATTTTTTAAAAATTAATTACTTGTAGTTTTCCTGGGAATAACACTAAATCACACTGTGTTGAAAGTCGTTATTTCACTGGTTTTCAATCAGAAAACTCAAATTTCATATTTCTTTAAAAAAATATTTAAAATCTACGAAAGTGAATTTATTTATCCTTAGCCTGCCTGATCATTGTTATAATCAATCATAGACACTTGACGCTCGCCTGGCATTTTTGTAAACAAGGGAAGGTTTTGAATGCAGATTACCATGAAATACATAATTAAAAGGGCAGGAGTCTCAAAATTTTGAGCTCTCCAAGTTGTGCTTTAGACGCTTTATAATAAAGCATCACATGTTACAGATTACTTGGGAGAAGATGAAAATGGTATGCTTAATTTTATTACAAAACTTGGGAGCAAAAATACCCAGGTTCAACTGGGAATGAAATTGCTTTTACCCAGAATGATATAATAATTTAAATGATTTAGATTCTATTTTACTTAAAAATTGTAATTTTATAAATAAAACTTTTAAAATACTTACTTTAAATTACTAAAATTGCACTATATTTACCTACTTGCCCTTTTTTACCTTAATTTCCATGCACATTTCACCGAAACCCATTTTGAATATCTTATCTCAACAAAAAAATTGCAATAAAAAGCGATTTCTTTCATCCACACTTCCTTTAATTTCCGTCATCACAAATAGCACAAGTATAAAACGAGCTTATCCTTCTTTGATAAGCAAACTTTTCGCAAAGGTTCTCTTGGAATTCTTATTTGGTAAATATTGAGTGATAAAAAATTTATGATCGTTCCCTGAAATTTATTTTCAGCCGGCATAAATTCGCAGTATGATTTTAGGTACCCTAAAATATCGTGATGCTTTCGTTAACAATTTAGTTTGTAGTATTTTTTTATATTCATTGCTGGGAACCCCTCTGGAAACTCAACAATTAGCTAATTCACTTGAGTCACCGCAGTTTATTCGTAACTTTTGGAGGTATAACGTGATTTTGAACAGCGCGGATTAATGGAAAATATAAGTGAGCGCGAACCTTTACTGCGGCAGAATGATTCACTGGAAGTTAACAACAATAGATCCCGGAGATCTTTTCCAGTTCTTGAACCGACTGTTCTTGTTCTTTTATTTGCGCTAGAAATGTCTGGTACCTATGTGTATACCATATTGTAAAAGAAAAAAAAGAAATTCTAAATAAAAATTGTATCTTGTAGAAACAGTGTACAAAAATCAAGTTGTATTCCAAGTTTGTACTGCCGTTTATCAGTTCCCTCAGGAAACATGCGCTTTGCTGGGAACAGCGAACGCAACGGATGATTCGAAAGTAAGTGAAATAAATATGAAAATTGATTGTTTAATATATCGTATGTCTTCGATAAAATTAGTAGAAAATCCCTAACGCCGCTGAGATATTCGATTATATTTACCTTCCTTGAAATAAAAAATTAATATATTGAATAGATACAATTTGCAGTTAAATTTTCTGAGGATATACACAAAATTCTGGAGGCAAAATGCCAATTTTCGAAGTTTCAAAGTTAAATGCATATCTCGGGAAGTACAAACGAGCAACAAATTTGTTTTTACATACATATTTGCCACTTTTGACTCCTTATTAAAACTTCTACAAAATTTTGTAAAAATTAGTGTGAGACCTCAAACTCAATCTATTCTATGTATATTTCGATTTATGAACTCTTTGAAAGTTCTCCTCGGATCAAATCTAAACGTCTAAATTTTTAGTTTGTGAAAGCTCTTTGAAGTTCAGGTAGACACAGTGGCTGTATTACACTATTTCCACTGTGCTATAAATAATTTGAGCTTAAATTGTTTCTTGTCATAATAGTCGCTAAAATACCTACACTGATGAGGATTCCAAATGATTTCGTTTTAATATACATAGAAATATGCATACATTATGTATGTAAGAAACTACGACCAATATCGTACTAAACTATTATTTATCGAACTTGAAGTTTCTGAAAATACTCTCAATAAATAGCTTTGGAAGAATCCGGTACAAAATAAAATAGTTTTTGGATTAACTTGAAAAACCGAATGTTCAGTATTTGATCTGTATGTGTTTATGATAACGATTTTCGCAAAAACCGCTGAACATTAAAATGTTTGCCTAAAACTCTTCACAAGTCAGGAAAGTTTTCGGTCTAATAGGTTCGAAAATGCTTAAAATTTAAGGTTTTAAAATTTTGAATGTGAACGAATATACATACTTAGCCCACCAATGGTTTTACAAGCACTTTTTAAAAAGGTCATGAAGGTAATTAGCATTCTATAAATTTGTATAAAATGAAATAAAGAGATCTTAATATATATGTACATATGTATAAATTTATATAGATTTCTTAAATTTAACTTTCCTTATCCAGTGATTAATTTTTCTAGATAATTGAAGCCCTAGTCCAACCTTATGCAGCCAATATCTTTATGATACAAACTCTTCTTGAAAATATTGTACCTGCTTTAGGAGTACTCTTAATTGGTCCTTGGTCTGATAAATTTGGAAGAAAGCCTGTAATAATAGCAGCTTATTTAGGTACTTTAAAGAATTCTGTACACACAAATGATATACAATTTATGTTATACTTTTTCTCAGGTTTCGCGCTAAAGTACATTTCATTCGCATTAATATGCTTTTTATCAAAAACATATATGATCAATCCCTGGTTCTACATAATTGGAGTAATACCGGAAATCCTTCTTGGAGGCAATAGTTCCTTTTCTATAGGATGCATTAGTTACATTCGAGATATTTCAACGCAGCAAGAACGGGCGTTTCGGTTAGTAAGTGCGTTATTATAGTTATGAAAAAGGGTTATATATTTCTTCCCAGGATAATGGCTTATGAGGGATGTCTTTACGCTGGCCTAGTAATTGGGTCGCTTTCCAGTAGCTATGTTTTACAAGCTACCAATTCGGCAACCGTGCTTGCAATAACTGGAACCATAGTATTATTTTTGCTTATTTACCTTACAATCTTTCTGAAAGAACGCATGGAATTGAACCAAGAAATACAATCAGAGGTAAAAAGTAGTGGTTGTTAATTGATTGATTGCTATGATTTAATAATGTAATTTCAGTCAAAATTAAGAAACCTCTTCCGATTCTCTCACGTCGTCGATTGCATGAGAACCTGTATAAAAAGGCGCCCTAATTGTGATAGAGCCATTTTATTGCTAACACTAGCTACTCTTGGACTTCATGATTTTGTATTAAGTTCTGTGAATCTATTATTATGAAGCTAATATATATTTTACATACAAATTCTTTATTTTTACAGGAGGCTCTGGTACAGTTTTTTATCTTTTCATTCGTGAGAAATTTGCATGGACTGTGAGACAGTTCACAACCTATGAAGCGGTGGCCATTGGTGTACAGGTCATCTCAACTACCTTAGCGGTTATTCTTTTAAGAAAAGTAATTATTTCTAATGTTAATTTATTTCCTTTACGTGTACAAATATGTCTTATGACATAGATGATGAAATTCAGAGCCTCGTCCCTTGTACAGGGTGCATGCGCCAGCTCCTTCCTAGACGTTGTGGTTAAAGCAGCTGCTTCAAAACCTTGGCACTTATACTTAGCTATTGGCGTAGGTATGTTTAAAGGAATGGTTTCACCAATGTGCTTTGCCCTTTTGACTACAGTTGTTCCCTCGAATGAAACAGGTTTTTTAAATTTTATTTAGTATTCCAAAATAAAACTACAAACACCACTTTTTCTCTAGGGAAAATATTTTCATTGGTTAATGCATTACAAGCTTTTTTGCCAATTGGGTCAGCGCCACTCTACACTTTTGTTTACAAAACAACTTTAAATTTCTATCCAGGCACAGTTCACTTTATTAGTGCGGGTGTCTACTATATTTGCTTCATTTTAATATCGTATGTATAAAATAATAATTTTTCTGTATACTTAGAAAAAATTTTTGTTCGCAGGTGTGTCTCAACAATCGAACGTATTTTGGTAAATCGTTAAATACGAAAACACAATCGAAAGTAGATCAAGTTTTTAATGGAGCGGTAGCTCAATATTTATTGACAAATCGATTTAAAATTTTATGAAACTTAGGGCCAGTTTTTATATATAATATCCGAAAATTGGGAAATTTTTCACACAATACCCAATCCTTTCAAATAGTTTCATAAGGCTAACGCGAATCTGATCACCGAAATGAGCTAATATTACTGTTATTAATAACTTATTTTTATAATTGTTAAGTTCGTAACCACTAGAAATAGAATGAATAACTTGTAAATATCAAAATATACATTCAAAATAAAAAATATTACTTCAGTCATTTCGAAAAGTATTTTCGCTGATGCAGTGGAGAGTGTAATAGTAGTGGTTATCGACCATGGACCACTTATTTCCAAAAGGGACGCTATGGTGAGAAATGTGTTTGCATAAAATAATAAAGTACATACTTATAAAATGAGAAATGAATTCATTTTGTAATCGGCCTTATAATAAATGTTATTTTATATTACAAGCCTTTTTCTCTTCAGCGGAATAAGCATTATTTAAATGAATGTTGAAATTGTACTTTTTTAAATTTTCCAAATAAAAAGCGTTTTATTTTAAAAAGTTAGAATCCAGTTTATCTACAGCGCTGTGTAAAAGAATAATACAAAGATAAAGAATGTTACTAAATTATAAACTCAAATTTTATTTTATTCAATTTCAAATACAGCAGGAGTCAACACTTACAATTCTTAATAAAGAAAATAATAATGATTTCACCTTATTTTTTGTATTCCTGATAAATAACTAAAACAGCTAAAAACAGTAAAAGCAATTTACTTTAAGTCTTTTAAAGAACTTACCCAACTAACTATCAAAAGATATTTGCCGCTTTACTTTTAAAGAGTTCACATCATAAATACTGGAGATATGCTTCTTAGTACTAGAGCTAACCTTATCGCTGTAAGGGCTCAAATTGCTTTGATCCTTTCCGGTAAAATTTTTCTGAGCTGAACGGCGCAATTCACCATCAATATTCTCCCGTAGTGCAATACCATGCAAATTGCTCTTCGATGAGCTGCTTTGCAAACTAGGAATCGTCGATTTGATTGCACTTCCAGTTTTATTCTCTTGGGACATCTGATTTAGGAACTCTGTACTTTGCGAATTTTGAGTTATATTAGCACAACCGAAAGACTGACTAAGATTGAACGAATCCATCGAATTCTCTGAAAAGAAAGTACTGCTGGAGCACTTCCGTACCAAGGCCGCTTTACGGTCCTCGTAGTCCGCGGGCGCGATGTAACCTGCAAGCTTCGGGTACATCTTTTCTTGCTCCTGCTTTGCTCTTTCCTGCAGATAAATATCATCAACAGTCTTGCCCTGTATCACCCAAAAAACGCATTTTTTTGCCAGTCTGAAATTAAAGAAATCACTATTAACGACTTCTGGGATTGTGAGTGGATCTTTTTACCTTAATAAAGTATCACTTGTGCTGCCAGACTTATTGAAGTTTTCTAAAAACAAACGTTTCACAACGCGAGCAAGGACTGATGCATACTGTTTGAAGCTCTGATGCTTTATTCCAATCTGTTTGCCTTGTAAAGCCTGCGAAACGGCCCATAGCAATTTCTGTATATTATATTAAATTAATATATTTATGCGATCTTATTTCAGTAGAATGTACCTTCTTGTGACTCTCTGAAAGCTGACTAGAACAAACCGTATCAGAACTATTCCGAAACAGTGACTTTCCTGTGATCGTATTATTAGTAATGTTTGCGTTAGATCCAACACAGAAGCTCTGACTTTTTAATTTTAAAGATCTCGGAGTCAGACCTTCGTATGCAAAAGTGGAATTTAGTCGCAGTATTTTGCTGCTATTCTCTGCAGTATCACTGTCCTGGCGTCGCCTTTTACCAGCATTACTTATTAAGCTTGAAGGTGATTCTAATTGTTGAGAAGTGCTCGGCTTTTCAGGTGAAAACAGAGCACGTTTTGACTTCTCAACACGATTTGCAATTTCAGGTTTTATAACCGGTTTCGTAACAACCTTTGGTGCCTTTTGAGGACTTTGGAAGAGAGCACGCTTCGAAGTTTCCCTGGACGGTGCAGGATTCGCATGGACGGGCCGAAACAATAATCTTTTCTTCGCCGAAGATGTTGGTGTTTTTCGAGCTATTAGAAATTTGGAAATAATTTCATATTTTACTGCTGGATTATATGTTTAATATTCCTGACAATTTTGTCAATTCGAAGCTTCGCCTTTTGAGGTTTATAAACAACTGAGCGCTTTAATCCCTAATTGCAAGTATTAATAATTGACTTTAATAAATTAACTTACTTAATTTCCGCTCCCCAGGAGTTCGTCTTTTAGGTGTAATAATTTTTTGTTTTCTCCTATTTTCCGATTTCCTAATTGGAAAAATTATCTACTAGTAGGTATATATACTAAAACATAACTTCATACTTATTATCTAACAAAATTTGTTTGTTTCCAAGTCCAGTCTGAGCCACTTTTTGTGAGTTACATTGCAAATTAGCAGATGAAAATACTGCTCTTCTCCGGGCTAAATGACTCAATCGATTCCCCGGAGATTGTGTAAGCATTCTGAAATAATATTCATTATTAGTGTTACTTTTTTTATTACTATTCAATAACTACTTAATCCGTGCATTGCGCTTTTTTGCACTTGATGGCGAACATTGAAAAGAAGAACCAGTTTCTGCACCCACATACCTCTCCACAACCGAAAGACTTAGATACTCAATTTTTTCCGTATATGTTGATGAATTGTAACTGCAATAAAGAAATGTTCCATTACATATTTAATTTTATAATCCAATTAAACAAAAAAATATTTTACCACAATCCATGATGCCGAGCATTCAGAATGTTAGGCCACTTCATATCCTGCACTTCTTCAAAAGAATGGGACGCTTTGAAAAGACCTTTAGAATCTCTTTTTGATTCTGCAGATTTTTCATCGCAGTTAACATAAAAATTCAAAATTTTTTCTTTATTATTTTCAACCGACTTGAACATATCGATCTGCATAATTGTTACTGATGGCGGAGGTGGTATACCAGCGAGACAGTTTTGAATTCGTCGTAACAACTCTCTATCTTTTCGCAGTGAATCACACGCGGGCATAGATTCATCGATAGAATCATTAATTTGATCCTGAAGAAAGGTAGGAGCTGGTTCAGCAGTTGTCGAGGTGTCTTCATCGTCGTCGTCAAACAAATCAGGCGAACGTTCATTAACATACTTGCACATTTCGTTGTTCTGTCCATCTCCAAAACTGAATGGGACAGTTTTGGGATTGAAATCTAAATTAATACCATTGTCTTTTATTGGAGACGACTTAGAAACATTGCCTACGGTGCCATTGAAAGAAATTCTAGCTGATGTACCACTTTCCACAATTTTATTAGACATTTTCATATCAACAGCATTGCAACTATTTTCTGTGATTATCTCACAAATTACTGTGCCGTCTTTAGGCACTTTGCTAAACAACTTCTCTGAAGGTGACAATTGCAGTTTTACTTCTGAACTGCCTAATTGTGTTACGCACTCTTTTGTTCTTATTGATAAATATGTTAACGGTGCGCCGCTATTAATCTCAGGACTCACATCAGAAAAACCAGCAAATTCCGATTCCTGGCTTGATGCTATTGTAGAATCATTTTTTACCTTATTATTACTAATTTCAACTGCGCTTAATTCTATACAATCTGATTCTTTGGTTGAAGTAACCACATAATTGGGAATACTTCTTCCTTCGGAATTTAGTATATTTTCATCCACGCTAAGTCCATACGAATTATATTCTTGGGATGGTTTTGTTGTACGATTAAACCATTTCATCTCTTCACGATTTTTCCCTTTGTCAGGTGAATCTTCTTTAATTCTGTCATTCACAACCGCAAGGCGTGGCTTTAACATTTCTTGCAATTTTGGAAACACTTCATTAAAATGTCGGTATTCGTTTACGTTTTCTTCAACAGAAGACAACTGGTGTGAAATTCATATGGTTAGTAAGACGACTAAAAAAGGAATAAAAATGACTCACCCCGCTACTAGAAGATTCGGATTCGTAGCTGTTGTTGATTTTTGTTTGATTTCCTTTCATAATAAGCGTCTGCAATTTCGTTCTTTCAAATAAAATATATTTTGCAGTATTTTATTTAAATGAAAAATCTTGTCCGTGTAGTTATCTTAATTGGGAAAATTGTGGAATCCCGAAATTATCCAACATCTGCCCAATAGATTTCCTTAGAAAAGATATATAATATATTAAAGTTAATCGACTTTAACGTATTCTTAAATATGCATACATATATTATTTATCAGCACAAAAATTAGTTTTCTTATTTATTTTCGTACATATTCTACAAGATTAAAATTTGGAATGATAGATGCAAATATCTAAGGATTTCTTTAGTTTATCCAAATTTAAAAAATATTGATAATGTGTTTTACCGCTTAATTATAACATCTTTTCGGATCAATCAGAATTTTAAATTTACAATCAACTAGTTCAAGTTTTTTTGCCTGCGTCTGACAATTTCATAAAATTACAGCTATAAAAATTTATTCATTTTATTTTTAAAGATAAATTAACTCTTCTAATAGAGTTCTGGTAAAAGATTCATTTTCGCGATAACCCGATTAAGAATCGATCTATTCTTAAATACCTTTCAAAGGTTTTCAATGATTTCTAGATGATTTATGTACAGAAAGCAACAAACCCTTTTCCGACACTAACCACTTCAAGAATTAGCTTATTGTCTGTTCGACCGCACTCGGCAAACGAATTTGGATACTAATTATCTATTCCCCAGAGAAATGCCCAAAATAACAATCAGTAATCGCAGTAGCGCAGAACAAACCTCAAACCGCGATCCAAGACAACGGCGAAAAATTAAAGCCTTCTCATACGAATTATATCTTCAGATTCTCCCAAATTCGGGGTTTTCGATGCAACAAGTTTAATTTCTTTGGTGCTTTATTTCTAGATTTCTAGGACCTTTGTGACGATATCGCATCACAATTGCTATTTGTAATTTCTCTAACATACTCATTCTTATTTGAATGGTTTCAGTTTTTCTTATATATTTTTCCACAATCCTTGAATTTTTCGATTCATGCCTTTAATGTATCAAGCCGTGGTATATCCCCAGGTCGATTTGAAATACTTTGCAAAAAACCAAATAGGCCCTGAATTCGCAACATAGCACATAAAAAAAATATTGAGGGACGTCATCAATCTTCCAGCTGAGTTCTTTTAAGTTCGAAGAAGCTTACCTGCAGCCGTTGCCTTCTTTTTGGTGGGCAAACTCCCGCTCAACTTAGTGTAAACTTATCAAAATGACCATTTATTAGACTGCACACAATTTCAACTTCACTCGATTTGGTCAGAATTATTAATATTCCGGGGCATATCTAATTACGGACTCCGCAGCACATCTTGATAAAAGCTACCTGACCAAAGAATTAAATGGAAGCGCGCGTAAACATATGGCAACTGAGTGACGTTAAAACGTACTAGTCGATGCATCGACATTTTTACGAGTGCCTTTTTGCTATATTGTACTAGAGCAGTTGATACGTTTATATAGAAACTGTAAATGCATTTTTCTCGCGTTGATCAAATCCAATTCAAACTTTGGGACTTTAGATGTCATTTTAAAGGTCTGTTTGTTAACCCGAAAGATTTTACCCATGAGTAAAAAGTGGTAAAAGTTTTACCCGAAACCGTTTGTGAACTCCAAGTACAGTAAAAATAAGCACTTCCCCTTTTACAAGATTTTACCAAATTTTACCCATGCCGTAGAGCTCGGATAAATTTGGTAAAACCACCGACTATTTGTCAATCTCAGCTGTTTCGTGTCATTGTGTTGTGTCTTGTGTGCTTTACTATTAAGTTGTGATAAAAGTGAAGTTAATGAAAGTAACTTCAAATAATAATTGGATAAAATTTCAAATATATGTGCATCAGCTGTGTCGCGTCAATGCGCTGTGTGTTGTGTGTTAAATTGATCACTTTTGAATGTTTACGCATACAAGCAAGCCTTTCATGGCTTAACCAATTTTTACTAAAGGTCGTTTAGTAACTTTTCATGGTTATCACCACTACCATACAAAAGTTTTTACTTGATTTTTACCCAAAAGTTACCTTTAATGTTTTCTCGATAATTTTGGTTAAAAGAATGGATAATTTAATCCTCTAAATCGAAGATTTTCCTTGCTTGCTACGTACGGGGAAGTGTTAATTTACTAAATCTTCGAAAGATGTTTTAAGGACTTTTAATTTAAACAGATTCAAATATGTGTTGTTAAATATTATACCACACTCAAATCAATACATTTAAATTCCTGGAAATATTCATACACAAATTTATTTGAACGGTTACCAAAATTAATTCTCGTTTTTTTCCCAGACAACTTATATGGCAGACCTTCTTCCGTTAGAGTATTTTTCTTACCGAAAAAGCAATTAGCCGGGTTGAGGGAACAACGGCTGTCCAGTTTTTTCTATGATAGTTGTTTGACAAACGTTTGGAAAAATTCAAAATAATATAAACAAGGCAGGACAATGTTAATCCAATATCAGTTTATGGAGAAACTTTTATTGGTTATAAATGTGTATTTGGTGTATTGCCAATATGTAAGCTTATTTACCACACACCGCCAGAGAATAAGGGGTCCTCAATTGTTTGAAGAAAATGAAAGAGAAATGCATGGTCTTTACACAAAGATGCTGCGAATAATAAATGAACAAGACAATGAACAATTCCGAAGAGTAGCATCCATAGGAATTCACCACTTTAAAATCCTTCTAAATTTGTTAAAATCGCCATTAAAAAAAGATTCTCCACGGATGTCTATCGAAACTGAATGTCGCCTACTACTAACTTTAGTGTAAGGCGAATATTGGGTAAAGAAAGAACCTTGTTTTAAATGCGATTCTCAGGTATCTTTCACAGGGGCAATCGTGGCAAACTCTGGCTTGGGGATTCCGGATGGGAGTCTCCACAGTTCGAGAAATAATCCTTGAAACCTGCCAGGTTATTTGGGAAGAGCTACATTCAATGTACTTAGCGGATCTCGACGTTGAAGAATGGAGAAGCATTTCTATCGATTTCTATAAAAAAACAGGTTTACCCCATTGCGTGGGACCTGTTGATGGGAAATGCATAAAGATCAAATGTCCACCCAGCGCGGGCTCATCTTACAGCAGATTTCAGAGATGCGACATAATCCTCATCGCCGGTAGTGACTCCGACCATCGATTTACTACTGCAGATATCGCTACCTCTGGCCACACAATGGATATCAACAAATTCGAAAGTCGAATTCTCAACGGAAACATTGATTTACCGGAAAGTCACGAGTTGCCGAATTCTACCGAGGCTTTTCCCTACTACTTTGTCGCAGGCAGCAATTTCCCGCTTCGAAAACATATAATGCGACCATATCCAGGACGAATGATTTCAAACGATAAAAAAGATTTTAATAAAAAACTTTTATATGCGCGCAGCAGCATAGAAAACACTTTCGGAGTTATGACATCAAGGTGGAAGGTTCTTCTGCATTCGCTCAACTGCTTTCCCAGGAATGCTGAAGTTATTGTGAGAGCTGTTATTGTCCTACATAATTTTGCTAAAATGCATGATAGCGCATACTGCCCTCACAATTATGTCGACCACTATGACGAGGGTAAACTGGTAGAAGGATTGTGGCGAAAAGAAGGTAGAAATTTGCCCCAAAGTAAGTTATTTATAGGAGTTAAAGCACCTCAAACTGCATTTTCACAAAGGGATATCTTGAGGAAATACGTAAATAAAATCAGAGGAATTTGATAGAGACATTTATTATATTATATACCCTGTGTCAAAGATTCCTCTCTTTGCTTCCTTATTTCCTCATGAACAATATTAGTTACCCTAACTTGTAAACAGCTAAAACGCTCAAAATCTAAATTATTGGCTTCAACTAAAAGAGCCATACTATTGAAGAAGGCAGTAACCGGCGTAACTCCATCAAATATTTTCTTAGCAGATTGCAACAGTTTGCTCATTTGTTCATGTGTTTTGCTAAGTAAAACATGGTCATTGGCCCTTTTGCGCCTTTGCTGTTTTCTTGCTTCTGGAACAGGATTAGGGGTGCTTGATGGTCCTGGGACGGGCTCATCACAAGGTACATTCTCATTACTATTCTGATTGCCATCAAACTTATCTTCAAACAACAAATTCCCTTCTTCATCTATTTCCAGTTTTGTAGAAAATTCTTTTAAAAATGAAGCCGCTGATTCTTCCTGTACTTCTTCGGTTTGGGGATGATTATCAGTTGTTTGAGCATTTAATAAAAATAGCATAATATCGTAATGTTTCCATTTCTTTTTCGCTTTTGGCGTTTTTATTTCTGAGCGTGCGTTCATGGCTTTTCGTTCTCTGTAAAATCTATCACGTAGTGTTTTCCACCTTTTCTGCACTTCTACCCCTACGATAATAAAATAAATTCATAAATAAAATCCATCTATTTAGAGTATCCATTGATGAATTACTTGTTAAGCCAACCTCTTTAGCTATTCTTGTCCATGCTTCCTCCCTTAAATCAGTTCTTTTTGCAAATTTGTGTGATTTATCGTATAGTAGTGGATTAATTTTTACCAATTCAACAAGTTTTTCTTCCATTTCTTATAAACGCAGTCTTCCGTTTGAAAACACCACTTGGCAGCAAAAGCAGAGCCTAACACTAATTGACAACAGCAAAACCAGCAGCGCTGCTGTCAGCGAGATTTTGCTGCTCTCCTGAAGTGTTGCCAGATGTTGACAACAGATTGCAATCCGCTGAGCAGCAAACACAAAATTAGCAAAATAATACTTTTTTGAGTTTCTTTATTACATTCTTAGAATACGAAAGTTCGTTGCTTAAAATGAACTCCCCCGGCATATTATAAAAGTTTGAACGCGATTACCTCGAAATCCCATTTTTAAAATTCACACTTGTGCAAAATAAATATAGGATAGCTCGAATGATCTGCAATCGACTTAACAATTTTACAAGCATTGATAAAATCTTTATAAAAATGGATTTTTAGACATACCATTTTCGTTGGCAAACATTTTATATCATTTTAAAAATACAACTTGAAACAATTTTCTTCCAAATTGAAAAAGTACACCAACTATAGTATATACATATACTAAAATATGAATACTTGAAAATGTCGGATTGCTCTTTCGTTTTTGTTTGATAATTTCGATTAGGCTACTAATAATTGATTGATCGATGGTAATAGACCTACAGCTTAGGCAATATTTTCACACCCTGGGAATCAAATAATGATGGACTCAATTTGAATTTAACTACTTCACTACTTTGAACTAACCACTTCAAATTTGAATACTATCTAAATTTCACCATAAATAATGAAGATATAACGTTTTTTAAGACTGCTGATTAAAAATTAATATGGAAAACAAATTGTCCAAACCCTTGTATATTTACATAACATATTAAGCTCTTAGACACTTTGACTCAACCACAAATAATTTACAATGAAAAATTCAATATCTATTTAAATTTTAATTCCAGCATATTAATGGCCATATGAAATAAGAGGTTACTATCTTAACCCTTCATATTCATACACATATTTTCATTTCATATAATCGACAATGGGCGTCTGCAGAAAGAGTTACAATGCAATTCCTCGCTCCAAACGTAACTAGCTCTATTTCATAAAGAAATATATTTCTATGAAACTTCAAAGCTCACGGTCAGTATGTGTGAAGATTTTATTTAATTACGAACATAAATATAAGTTATTTGTATTTTTTGAACTAACCTGAAAAACTAATTTTTAAATAATCACTCACAACCTTATTTATTCAGAAATCATCGGGAAAAATCGGATCACACGAAGCAGAGAAAATTCAAAACTAACCTTTAATAGTATTTTGGAATAAATTAAGAATTGTAGTTATTAAAATAAGCTCTTTGAAACTATTAAATTTATATTTAGTTGTTGAGTAAATTCGAAGAAAGTCTCATTTCCTGCGTTAATTTACAATTCTCCTGCAAACAGAATAGCTGAGCGGCTATGGATACTTAATGCAACTTTGGATATGAATTTTAAAAATCGTTTATAATTTAACGATATACACATGCACAATGCAAGCCAATTAATCAATTATTAATAACTTTAAAGTCAACAAAACCAATATCAAATCAATTTAAATTGATCTTTCATTTTCAATGCTGTTGAATTAGTCTGTTAATAAAATGTCCCTTATGAAATGCAAACACTTACCAGCTCTCAAAAAATTAATTAAATTAAAGGTGAATATAATATGAATGAAAAATAGTTAATTTCAAAATCAGTACTTTATTCAAGTTTTACATAGCATTGTACAATGTTTTACGTTATAGTGTTTAAAATTGAGAAATGTTTTATATTTCTTCATCCAAGCTGATATTAGAAATTAATGCATTTAAAATTTGTAATGACAATGTAGGCAGATGGATATAGAACTATCTAAAACTAAAGTAAAAGTAAAAATGAAAAAAAAAATCAAAATACTATAAAGCAAAAATAGAAGGGTAATAAAAGACTGTTTCTTTATTATACCATATTTATTTTCTCAAAGATCTTTTCTCCATGTTGCTTTTGTTAAATTTTGCTTAATTTCTTTATATTCTTTTTTCTTCTCACATATATCTATATGTTTTTCTTTTTTGTATGTATATTTTTTAAAATGTTCTTTTTCAAAAAACTTTGTCTTCTTTTCAAATTTTCTTTTGTTTTGTTCTTTTTCCTTTTCCTTTTTCTTTTAACTTCTTTTGTATTGTCTTTTTTCTTTTGTTTATTTTTTCATCATACTGGCTGTTCAAAAAACATTATTGATTTTGTGTTGTTGTTGTTTTATTTCCACCTGTTCGTACTGTTTTTTATATGCTTTTTCTCTTTTGTTTTTAAGACTTTTTTCATTCATTTTTTTTTTTCTTTTTTTAAGAAGACAAATAATGTTTTTTGAAATTCTTAATTTATAATCAATCTGAAACAATAATTGTTTGATTAAAAAATGTATTTTGATATAAAAGAGCATGCAAGTTATTTTATTTTTATATAGCAATGGGAGGCGATAAAGGATATTGTGTCAAGGCAATGGACAAATTAAACTTCCTCTTAAATCCAACTGCCTTAATGAAAAACACAAACCAGGGCCTTAAATTTCTTTCAATAAGTTAAGGAGTTGAGGGTATTAAAATACTGCTGCTTCTACTCCAACAGCTGAAATTAATATGAAATTCTGAACACTGGCTTCAGTTTTACGTTAAGGATGTCGCATTTTTATATTTATATACTTTTTATTACTTTAGTTCTTTGTAAAAAAAATAGCGTATTCGGAAACTTTATCTGCGCTTCAATTTCTAGATGCTGCAGATAATGCCCCCGATAGACCAGTAATAAGTTTAAATAGATCGTAACGCAATAAAAACAGCAGTAGAAGCAGATCAATGAACTGTCTCAGAAACGAGGGCAGAAACTTTTAAAGCTCAACTTTGTGATAATTTGTTGTTTCTTCCGCTGCTGCTTTATGCCTTTAAAATGTAATCGCGCATTTATTATTATTTATTACAGGAGAATATCATGTGAAACTCAACTATAACAAATTAAAAAATTCGAAACAAATCAACTTGAGTAAACGAGGCATTACTTAAACGTTTTTTGTCTTTGTCTTTTATATACATTTTATAAATTTTTCCGATTCGTTTTCGTACGTAGAACCCCTATGCTATTAATAACAAGCAAATCACATATTAGCAAATAAAATTTACTTCGCAAGAACACATACAAAAAATTAATAAGCTTGTCCAAATGAATGGAAATTAACATAAAGTTCATGTATTTGGGAGCCATGCATAAATTACGTAACGTGTTTAAAAGTAGGGAGGGATCATTAAATTTGTAACGTTTTGTACGACGTACACGTTACATAAAAACAAAGAAATCAGTAAGCGCTACAATATTGTACAGCTTTTTGTGCCGTCAAATGTAGAAACTTACTAGTTGCGAAATTGTCTGACGCACCCATTGATAAGGCAAAGTGGTCTGAATTTCCAAATATTTCTATTGGTCTTATGATCGACGATATAAACGTGGAAACAATTTCGCCATAACTTCCAAAACTTAAGTTCGTATGATTTTAATTCACAATAACACTAAGAAGTTCGGTTTTTAATTCACTATCCACCAAATACTATAAAATTTTGAGTTCCGATCCAACTAAGCAGAAGACACGACTGTCGGACCACGTGCAACGTATGATAGAAAAACCTGGCTCCAAAAAACCGAAAAATTACTTGCTTTTTTTAATTGATATGGAACAAAAGTACCTGAAGTTCTAATTTTTTAAAACTTGTTATGCTCCTAAAGTCTAAACAATTCCACTAAATATGGTTTTTGTGTCATTAGTAAATTTGGATTTGAGGTTATAAATGGAACGGATAATTGTGGACAACACTTTCAGAATTGAGTTGCACTCAAATTTGCTTTATAACGTACACAATGACTGGTTCAAGCCAACTTTGGAAAATGATTTTACTTCAAACATATATGTATATATACAGTGGCGGAAGAAATAAAAGGTGTGAGTGAAAAATAAACTAACAAATTTATAATTATAAGTTCACAATAAAATGTTAGAAACAATATATTTTAATCTTTGTTAGTATACTTTATACAATGTAAGTATGCTAAATGCAGCAAATATACAAAGATTTTTTATTTTAACTCCCTTGAAGAGATAACCAGCTCAAATTTCGAATGTTTAGCTATTTTGCCTATTGCTTTCTCCACCACTATACATACATATATGTATATATATATATACATATTCAATATACATCTTTTAAG
Source organism: Tolmerus cingulatus (assembly GCA_959613345.1). Taxonomy (NCBI): domain Eukaryota; kingdom Metazoa; phylum Arthropoda; class Insecta; order Diptera; family Asilidae; genus Tolmerus; species Tolmerus cingulatus. Next base: position 17,552,933 of record OY390708.1, on the reverse strand, counting down.
TTCGAATGTTAATCTCAATTATTATTATCTTTTGTAGAATGTTTAATTTGTATCTTTATATGACTTTCATGTTGATTAAAAAAATTATATGTAACGTCATGTTACAACGAATTATTTAAAAGGGAGAGATTGAAAAATAAGTTTAAAGATTTATCACGTAATTTACGAGTGGCCCCTTGTCTATTCAACGATTAGATTGTTACATCACCAAGATATAAATGGATCGTAATAAATACGCAATTGATTAACTTTACCCGGCCGAAATTTTAGATTAATACAATACATATTCCACTCTATACCACTTTAATAGTGTTCAAATAAAACATAACCATCTCCTGTATTAACTGTGCCTAATATTACAGATTTACGCAAAAAACTAATGAATTAAATACAGACCCACCTTTTTTTTTAAATACCCTTAGCTTGTAATGCTTATTTGTATAAAAATATTATATTTAAGTAAATTAAAGTGACAATTTTTCAATTGCCATAAATAGCACTACTCTTCCTCATTATTTGATGAGAATCGGTCACCCATTGCTGCAGATATCGGGTCTGTGAGATCCACGCTGTTACTTTTAAACAAATGATGTAAGAAGACGTACATATGTAGTGGGACTAAGTTTAAAACCACCTTGAAAATGTATCACTCTGATGAGTTACGATACGATCGTTACATTTCTAATAGAATTTATATCAAAATTTGCATGTAGGGAATTTGAAGGGTTCTCAACAAAACATGTAATCATTGTTGCGAAATTAAATTTATTACAAAAGTATATAAATTTAAATTCAATACATATTCTGTGATTATATTTAAGACCAGTAACTACCACATGCGTTAAAGTTCTGGAATTCCTTAATCAAAATTATCCATATACCGTTAATTCGAATGAAACGTTTTCGAAGTGATTTCAACAGGACAATGCTAGACCACATATGGCTATCGGCCTTTGAGAAAAACTTTCTCTTTGTAGTGCAACCACCTAAACCCTATTAATTCAGTAACACTTCGAATTTTATTAAAATCAAATCATAACTGCCCCAACAAAGCACAGTCTACAACTTTTTTCGCCATTTTGAATAGAGCGGAAAATTTTTGGATAATATTTTTAATTCAAATGGCAGATAACTAAGGTCAGATTTGTAAATATAAAATGCTACTTCAAATCACTTCTAAACAGTTTCACTGGAATTAATGGTACATGGATAATTTGATTTAAGGAATTCCAGAACTTTAACGCATGTGGTAGTTACAGATCTTAAATTTAATCACAGAATGTGTTTCGAATTTAAATTTCTATTTTTTTTCATAAATGAATTCTCCCAACAATGATTTCATGTTTTGTTGAGAAACCTTCAAATTCCCTGCATGCGAAATTTGAATTGAATTCTATTGGAAAGGTAACAGATATAGCGATCGTATTGTAAGTCATCAGAGTGATACATTTTCAAGATGCTCTTAAACTAGTCGGACTACTGTAGTTAAAAGTCAAGACTAAATAAATAAATATAATATAAAACTTATCTTTCCCTTCCAAATTCCAACATTTCAAAATATGTAATTGGAGCGAAAAATATACTGGATCCAACAAAATAATCTTAGATCTCGATAGAATCAATTTTAGAGCCGATATGACGAACAAACAACTTCCATCGTTGCAAACTCGTATAAAACATAAGCGGAAAAATAAATTCATTTTGGAAAAATAGCGCACAAAATAATGGAAAATAACTTCAAGAGACCACAAATTACTACTAAAGATATATATTCATCACAAAAGCAAGTAAGTAGCGAGCATGTGCTCAAACACACCTATATTGGCTAATGTTCCGCCGTAATTCAGTTTTTTAGCCAAGCCTATAGCATACAAACATTTCTTAAAAAGTTTCGCTAACTGATATTCGTTCTTGCTTGCTTTTATGCTAAATACATAGCTTAAAATAGAAAACTATTAAATAAAGAGTAGAATACAAAACTCCAAATTTCTGGGACACTGAAATGAAAATGGGGAATAAACTGCGAAGTTAGGTATGACGCTGATTGAAAGTGTTAAGGTAGAGAAACAGATATGGTGGTTCAAATACCATCAATTTTTAGGACTTCTATTAAAAAGTATGTATGACTGTAAATTGGAGAGGTTCACTTAATTTTTAGATTGTTTATTTATTTAAGAGATTTTTTAGATACATTGTTTTCTGCCCTTATTTAGGTGTTTCCATATTTTCCTGTTGTATTTGGCAAAGTTTTCGCTTTTATTATTATTATTATGACATGATCGGAGATTCTGGTTTATTCACAAAAGAGAAAAAAACAAAAAACGCTCGCCTAAAATTCTTACCGATATAGTTTCGTTTTTATAATTTTTTTAATTTTTAATACTTTCGACCTATTTTCTTGTAAAGCTTAATCCAAAAAATAAATACTCTTAAAAAGAGGTCCGCGCAAGGCGACCGCAAATACGCTGGAACCGGTTCCAGGAAGCGAAAAATCCCAAAAACCGGCTCAGGTTTGGAATGACTTTCGGCCCTCGAACATTCTCCTGAAAATTACGGGACGGATTACACCACTGCTTTGAGGCACATTATGTATGATATCACGTGGCTCGAAGAAGCCTCAACGCAAACTCACACGCCGATAATGTATAACATTAATGTTAAACCCAAACTAAAGTCCGCCAAGTGTTAACAAACCTTTCAAATTGTTTTACATTACATCCCGTGACAGTATGTTCTAGTTTCTTATTTCTGTGCTTTGATAACTACGGTTATCGAAGATCCCGATATTATCGCAGCCAAATATATGATTTGTATGGGGATGGAGATTAAATGCATGCGATCATCTTACCTTAACGTAAATTTATAAATACGTATCAGTATGGTGCGTAATAATTTGCTCTTCCGCGGTAACCCCGGCTGAAAATGAAAAGATACGCCTCTTTAATTGAAATTCGGTTTTGAGCGAAAATGTTTTAATGTAAACCTTGCAATAAGCTAACACTTGGATAGATATTACATTTTAAACAAAGGAGTCGCACTGGTGCTCTACCTAAACGCAGCAAAAATTTATCTATAAACTAACAAATGAGGGAGCATAATTTCATACTCACATTGGCCTGCGGCTGCCCCGGTAGCTCGTGTGGCAGCACGCTCGCGATATTCTTGCTACTCTTCCTCTATAGCCGCGAGGGAACCGATTAGTGGAGGAAATACCTGGCCGATTAGTTCTTTTAGCCATCACCTAAATTTCAATATTTAGTTACATAAATTTCACACAATTTTTTGAGTAAAACTCACCTTTATTTGACGGCCTTTAAATAGAGTTTCGTTCATCGCCAACGCGGTGTCTACAAATTCCTTTGACCCGAATTCGATATAGGCAAATCCTTTGGGATGTCCATCGGCTTTGTTACACAATATTGTTACTCTATTGATTGTTCCGCAGCCATGAAAATGAGCTTCGAGCTCTTCTGCCGACGCCCCATAATCCACATTGCCGACGTAGACAGAACGGCTATCGATTTCTTGCTTTTCTTCAAGCGAAAGCGGCATAGGCGTTATGCCGACTGTAGTTCCAAGAGTCATTTGTTTGTCCACCTCAGTTTGCATTTGCTTGATTTTTTCGGCTTCTTCTTCCATTTCTTTTACACGGGCTTTGATAGCTTCCAGTTCTGGATCTATCTGCATGTTGGCCTCGTCCTGAAATTATTTATTTCACATAATTTTTGCAATTTTTCAACTAATTTAATGAAAATTGAACACTTACTTCGTTTAAAAGCTCCGACTCGCCATTAGCATCGAAGTTATCCAAAAGCTGGTCTTCGTTCAAAGTAATTTCTTCATCTGCCATTGTTTCCCCTTCAAGAGTTTTCCGCGTCGGTGCTTTGGCAAAATAAAACAGAAAAAAAGCCCACGCGCAAAATGGACGACCGGAAAATGCCAACGAAGTCTTGCGGAATTGGACGAATATTTCACTAATAAAAATAACTTTATGATACTATTGGGACACTATTCAATGAATTCAATAGTTTATCACTTCTCGTATTGTTCATATAACTGAAATGGATGTTCTTTGATTTAAACCGGCAACTTTAAAACTCAAGAGTTATACCACTAGAAAACAACGAAACGATAGAAATTGCCAACTGACACCAGATTATCACCACTTCTTGGATCTTCCCCTCTCCAGCGCAAATAACTCTCTAACACGTTACAAAGTTTTAACTTCGAAAGAAACACCACTTCAAACAATTACAAATTGTAAAATACCTAGAAGTAATCATGAATGAATTAAACTAAAAATAATTTAACCATGTTAATAAAGAAAAAATTAAGTTTTCGTCAGATTTTTGTATTACTTCCGCATCAGTTACATTTTGAGCACACCACTGGTTGGTTTCATGTAAAATATGAAGAAGAGTATTGTGTTCACTTTTTACTAACATAACCTAAAATATATCCTAGGTAAAAATGGCTAGAGCACTTGCAAAGAAAACGATCCTTTTAGGCCAATGTGTGCCCTGTGTAAAACAGAATGCCTCAAAGATTCGCATAAGGAAAATGGAATTGGATACCAATTTGTTAATGGTAAATTTAAAATCTCCCTAACCTATCAAATTTTGGAATAGTGGAGTGGTTCCGATGAGCTAAAAAAAGCTGATTCAAGAGTATTTTTTCTCTAGAATTTTCTGGGCTTATTATTTCTTAAATATGCGGAGTGTTCTTCGCTTAAAGCAGATTGAAATATAATTTTACCGATAACCTCAACAAAAATTTCTGTCGTTCCGCAATTCTCAGGGTTTAGCGGCGGGGAATTTCTAGTCCCGTGGAAGAAAGAACGCTTCAAAAATTGAAATTTCACTCATCATTGAATGTATTCTGGATGGAGATAAGTAGAACTTAAAAAGATTATTTAAAATATGAGTTTTCCTGGGAAAGCTGAGATCAATGTACGAGTTAAAAATAAATAATTTTTCTGTGCCCTCTTAAAAAACTGCATACGCTAACAATAGATGAGAAAGGTAGAATAATATTTCACTAATACTGCATAGGTGATAGAAAAATTAGGAAATTTTTCACAAGTATTCAAAATTATAAGTTATAACGAACTACATTCATTTATTGCAGCAAATTTAATTCTTTTTCTTTCAATAAGATTTAACATATGTAATTAATTTGCGTTGCCCTAAATTTATAATTTTAGAAAAATTGAAAAAACGGCAATAAAATGGGAATAATAGTTGTGATTAGAATCATTATTAATCCGTAAGATGTATTATGGCTGAATTTTCAACTCAACATTTTTTAAAAGCATAATGATTGAAAACCGGTTTTTTTGTACTTATTTCATTCATTCATTTTAAAGAAGCTATAAAATTTATACCAAACTTTTAATAGTAAAAATATTTTTAATTATCTTATACGTCTATATTAAATTTAGGGAATGTGTTTAAATTTACTGGGGTAAAATTTCGCCCATGATTCCATTAAGGTTATTTTTAAAGATGATGCCTTTTAAACGTTAGGGAATAAGACTGATCCATGTATAACTACATTAAAGTTATAGAAATGCCAAATGTTGTTAAATATTTTTACTTTATTTGTATTAATTCAAGACGCGTACTGTGACAAACATATTACAGTTTGCTACATTCTGGTGCGACAAGTAAAGAAGTACAAAAATTATAAAATTATAGTAATCTGTGTATGCAACCAAGTCGGGTAGTTCTGATGATCTATAGGATTTTTAGAAGGGATACTAGATTTTTTCGTATTATATATATACTATACTAAGTTAAATTTCGAGCAGTTAGTACGCTTAATAACAAATAACTTTTTTTTCAGTACTTTAAAAAAGATTCATTCGTTTTCGCTCATGACCCCCAAAAGAAATGCAAAACCGGAGATATCGTCCTGGTAAAAGAGCTGCCACAACGCCTAACCAGGTTGATTACACATTCTGTGGAAGAAATTGTTTATCCATTGGGCGATGTTACTGATCCTATAACTGGTAAAAAGGTTGTCGTTGGAAAATACAGAGACGAAATTGAAGAGGCCAACAAGCTATTCGGAAAGTCTGAGAAAGGTTTTGACTACGCCAAAGCACCGCCAAGAGGAAAATTGGAGGGTATCAGAGATTTTACACATGGTGAAACATTTGTCAAATACCATGAAGATGGCTCAAATAATCCCTTCGCTGTGTAATATACATATGTAAAATATCAGAAATAGAAATAGTAGCTTAACTGTTTTAGAACTTTTTATTTTAAAATCTTCGGCGCTGGTTGTATACAAAAGTATTGGACAATTATGGCTAAAACAATTATAATTGCAACGCACTTGTGTATATCACACTTCGCTTAAAGTAGTTACGTGTACGTAAGTAAAATGTACAGCACATTTACAATCAAATTATGCTTATAATATTAATCCAAGCCGAGGAACTCTCTCTCTAGTGCCGCCCCCATCATATTCCAGTCGGCGTCGTCCTCTTCATCTATAGGGTCTGCGCTTCCCTCCGATCCAGAGCATAAGTCTAAGTCTGAGGGTAAGTCTTCACCTAAATATTAAATATTTTTATTTCAATTAAATAAAATTTGACAAGAGTTTGTTAAACCTCTTCTAAATTTTGCGCTGGGTATTTCATCATCGTCATCTTCGCCACCGTTTTCTTCTTTTTCTTCTTTTTCTTGAATTACTTCCTCTACCTTAAAGGATTCTTCACTTTGATCTTTAGAAAAAAACTGTCTTTGCCGTTCTTCCTTCTCTTCTTGACGTTTTCTTTTCCGCAGACTTTTTTCTAGTGGTGGATTTTCTAAAAGGAATTTATTAGTATTGAATCGCCAAATAAGACGTTAGAAAATGATACCAATATTGACATGCTCCTCTTCACTGGAAGAGTCTGATTCAAAGAACTGTTCGAACTCTTCATTCATTTCATCCAAATCCGCATTTGAAAAACTTAGGAGCGGATTTATGGTGTCCACGAATTTCGGCTCTGGTTTAGAAGGTACAGTGTCTGCTTTTTCATTGTAATTCACAACATGCTCTGGGCTGTGGCAATGAGGTGGAGGTTGTCTCATTTTGCTGGGCTTATTTGGATCAAGCGGAAAAAGCTGTTCACTTACTTTCTCCCATCGCTCCGCACAGCACCACAACCAATCGGGAGTGACTATGTGAATGTCTTTCTTTTTTCTCGTCGCATTTACTTTAAAGGTACCAGCAGTAGCTGCAACTAAATGAGTCGTGTCATCCGATATGTGCTGACAAACGGTCGCTCCTAAACTTCGAGCTATTAGATATGCTCTGCTCTGCTCCAACTTTATTTGGGTCGGTACTAAGCCTGAGAAAACTAGGTTACATCCCCGAAGTACTTCTGATCTAATCTTCGGTATAAGAACCTTTAAGTCGGGAATTTCCTTTGTTTCATTGTATACTTCATAAAAAGCGCTGTGAATTCTTTTGAGAATAGTTTCCAAGTACAGGAGGTAGTCGTCTATATCATCTATCTCTATCATGCCATTTTCGTCAATTTTCTCTTTGGGATTTGTTATAATTGCAATCTCTTTTGTATCTTCGGTTTTGCCATTTTCTTCCTCCTTTTCTTGCGGTTCAGACTCTTCTTTATCCTCTTTATTCTCTGTGGGATCTTCCTGCTCCGGAACTTTTTCCGTCTCTTCCTTGGTCACTTCTAATTCTTCAGCTTTGCTGTCCGCCAAATCTTCACCGGCTGAAACTTTATCTTCGGAATTCTTACCTTCCTCCGAGGCCGGGCTCTGGAAATCTGTTAAAATATGTTACTTAAATTGTAGCAGAAGAATTGCATTCTAGTTCGAACTTTTTTAGGAGCATCGACATACATAAATCTTGCCAATAAATATTTGAAGAGAAAAATTGAAAATTGAAACCACTATACTTTTAGAGGGTGATGCCCAAAATTTTGAAAAATAGTTAGCTTTTTACTAATATTATTTTGGTTAATACCATATGCATGTGGTTTCTGCGAAGAAAATATTTATTAATTTATACTTTTCATTCAAACTTATTAATAATTTTTCTACACTTGCAAACAATTAGATTAAATCAGGACCTCACTTAAAGTGAGTGTATATACCACTTACAAAATTGTTTAGATTAGAGGGACTATGCTATTTATTTTGTTTATAAGCACCTTTAAAATCGACACCTTTGCCATCCAGTTCATGTTTCGACAGTTCGGGTGGAGCATTTATATCGCCTGTATGCTGAAAAAAGTGATACGGCTTCACCTGAATCAAATTTGAAGCCATATTCCAGACGTCCTCTCTATCATCTATAATGCAAACCATTGCGTCTCCACAGGGAAAGAGTGCTCTAAAATTCGAGAGTCAAGGAAGTTTCTTGATGTTATTCACCTCCTTAAATACTTACTTTAAATTATCTGTTTTGCTAGTTACATTGAAACATTCATCACGCGAGAGAATTCGGTGCGAAAAGAATTTTCCATCTGGGTCCAAAAATTGTGCTATCATGTGGGCATAGTTGCGTGCTCCAAACGTGCATATGTGAAGCTCATAAAATGCGGACATAAGATTCAGGAAATTAATCGTACCCGGCCTAAGCCTCGTGTGGTACCAAGGAGAATGCGCGCCGTATAACTGGAAGTGGTAAATGCCTTTGATGTTGTTCGGCACATTATCGTTTGTTGTGTGGATCAGTGTCTGATCTAAGTCTACGAGAAGGACTAGTTTGCGGTCTTCGAGAAGGCGTTTTGTGTCCGCTTGGCCCAGCTGCTGTGCCAGCTTCTGGGTGACTTTGAGCTCGGGAACCGAGTGAACCATAGGCACTGAGGCTTCTGATGATGTTCCCTAGAATAATTTATATGAAAAATTGGGTAGGTTAGTTATATAGAAGATGACATACATTTTCGTTTTGTCGCAAATCAGCACCACAATCGGCGCACATATCTTTAATAACCGTCCCATGGATGCACTCCGACAGTTCCAGCAAGGCTGCCCTACAAATTCAACTTTTCTATATTTCTGGAACTTCATAGCAGTGATTGTAAACAAACCCCTTCTTAACAGTGGCGCCATCTTTATACAGACGCTTTTTGACAACACCGCTTTTGGTGCATTTCAATCGTTTCACTTCTTTATCTGCATTATCTGTGGCTATGTAAAGTAGGATAACTTGAGAGTTACTAACTGGGAAACCTTCCCTCACTCGCCATTTCACAATTTCTATATTACAATCCTGTGGGGCACTAATCACAATGTTTTGATCCGCCATCTTTGCATCCTACACTGAACTTTTTCCATGGTAATTTCAGAGGTGCTCAAATTTTTTTGCTATTTTCTATAATTGTTTTATTGAATGAAATAAAGTCTTTTTAAATATAATGATCAATTAATTTTGATATTTTTGCTATATGACAGCATAATAAAATGTCTACTTTTATTTAAAGTTAATAAATTCATTAAATTATACAAAGTGAATTTTGAATTTGTTTGACGTTTTATGCCAATTCATTTGATATGGAAGCACTGCGCATTGATTTGTTTAGAAGTTGAAAAAAATATCATTGGAGTTGTGTTTTTGTTCTAACAAGTTCTTACTGCGATGGAGGCATTAAAATTCCAGAAAGATATTCGAGATAATTGTGAGGAGCTGCGGTCCGCATTCAGCGATATTTATAAATGGGAAAAGGAAATGAAGGAACAAGAGAAGGCCCTTGCGGAGGCGAAAAATGAGGTTAGCAATGAAAGTCTCAAGAATAAAGTCAATTTACTAATTTTTGGTGTTTGTAGAAGATACCCCCAGTGCGAAGCACTGCCCAGGAAGAAGGGAAGAAAACAAAGGTCGTACCCAAGCAGCAAGGTAAGTCTATGTGCATGCCCTGGTGAATCTTCATCCACTGTTCTTTCTAAGTCTGCGCTGCATTTAAGCAGGAACTGGATCTGGTCTGGATCGAGTCACCAGAGTTAATCCCAGAGCAGAGTTCAAATTTGGCAGAGTAGTAGTTTGAAATCAGTTCCAACATTTTAAATATTTACATCTAGGTGAATAAGATAATTTTTAAGTGCTAAGTTCATATTCCGCTTGTTAAAATTTGAGCTCTGTGGATTGTTTTTCTATGCTCCGCCTGAAACCTAAATAGAATATAAAAAAGAAGTCTCTAAGTAATTTATAATATTCATTTGTTATATTCTTGAATTTTTGATCTCAATGCAATGCTAAAGATTTTAAATTTCTCCCTGGAATATTGGAGATGATCTTAGGCTTCTCTATCGTTAGATATTACAGGTTTAGTTTATTTAGTAATTTTTTATAATGTGCAGTTGCTCTTTTTTGGTGATTCTAATAGTTCCAGCCATTCAGTCATCCACATGGATAATTTAGTTAAGTTCATCATTTTATATCACTCTTAGATTTAAATTCTCCCCCTCTCGTTTTTCTATACTATACTAATATTTATATCTAAAATTTAGGTTTATCACAAACTGAAAAGGCAACAAAAAAAGCTAAAATCGATGAAAGTGAAAAACTTAAGAAAAAAGCAGATGAATGTAAAGAGAAGGGTAACTTTTACGTAAAATCAGCAGCATATGAGAGTGCCATACATCTCTATACTGATGCTATAAACATTATTAACACTGATCCGATTTACTACACAAACAGGGCGCTGTGCTATTTGAAATTGGAGAAGTATGTGGACTAAACCGAGTTATAATTTAATTTGATCGTGTTTGATTATCACTTAGATATGCAGACTGCATTCAAGACTGCAATAGGGCGCTGCGCATCAGTTCAACGGCAGTTAAGGCGTTCTACAGGCGGATGCAGGCTTATGAAAGCATGGGAGAGAATGAAAAAGCCTTGGAAGATTGCCAGAGTGTCTTAAAAATTGAACCTAAAAATGTAGATGCAAAACGAAGCTTAGAAAGAATACAAAAGAGGATTAAAGAAAGAGGTAAAGTATTTTTTATATCAGCGTTACTACTTTATATAAAACAATTTGATTTTACAGAAAAAGCACTAAAGGAAAACAATCACGCTCTTCACAAGCAACCTACATTCATTCAGTTAAAAAGTAATATGAAAATAGTTACTCCAGTAAATAAACCTGCTCATTTGCGTTCTAAGGTAAGTAGAAGTAAAATTTTATTGTCATAAATTCATTTCATAAAACCTTTTAGAAGTCATTAAAGAGAATACCGATCGAAGAAACATTTGGTGACGATAAGGAGAGTAAGAATTATGAAAATTCCACCATTGCATCTGGCGCCAATGTCCCAATATCGGATGAAATTATTGATAAGCTTTTCAATAGCAACGAATATGCCAATTATAAACAAGTCTACAAAAAGAAACCTCCACCTGTTGTAGATGAAAAGGAGTCATCGAATAAAATGAAAACAATATCTGTAGCAGAAAAGATATCTCCTAGACAAAAAATATCCGTAGAGGAAAAAATCCCACCCGAACAAAAGAAAATATCGACAGAACAAAAGGTATCTCCCAAACAATCTGCAGAAGAAAAGCTATGCCCCAGACAAAATGAAATAACTGCAGAAGAAAAGGTTAAACAAACTTCGTATTGCGTAAGTTACATTAAATTATATTCTTGCAGGTAAATCTACCTCTACCTGGACCACCCCAAACTACGGGTCAGTTTTACGCAACTTGGAAAGAGCTCTCGAAAGAAAACAAATATCTTTATTTAAAGGTAAATAAGAATGAAAATAAGCGAATAAAAAGACTAACCTATTTTACAACTTTTTTGTATTTAAGAGTATTGAGCCTGATGAAATTAATAAAATATTGGGAGCTGGTCTAGATTCGGAAACGTTATCGGATATAATTTTTACTTTGAGTGAATATTATATTAAAGATCAACTGAATGTTAATAAGGTTCTATCCGAGCTTAGTAACCACCACGAAGTTATAATATTATCGTTGTTGCTTTCTTCAGATGATAAATCAGGTAAGGGAAAATGATCCAACCACTTTAACGTCTATCTTACTACCATTGATTTTTAGCGTTATCCAAACTGATTGAATATATGAAAGAAAGAAAGGATAGCGAGGAAGACATTGCTGCGATCAAAACTAAATTTAATTTGTTGTAAATTAAGGGAAATATTATTTAAAATTGCAATATGTTTTATTACTCTTGTTTTCTTTTTTGAACTAGCAAATAGAATTGAGTGAATATTTTCAGAACGAATAGAATTAATTTCTTTTTACATTTTGGCAAAACTCGTTAACGTTTCTTTAGGATTATTTTACTACTTCTAAGCAGCTCCTAGACAATCTGAATTCACGGGTCATTTAATTTAAAAGAATCTTTTCGAGAGCAAAACCTAAATTTATTTCCAGTAATCACGTCCGAAAAATACATACCTTTCTTCGTAAAATAATCTAATATTAAGTGACAAGTATTGAATGATTGTTACTCCCTTAGGATCTTCTCATACTTAGCATGGTATTAATTTCCCAAATAATGATCCTGGTGCGATCAATAATCTCCCTAAGCTGCTTGTTCTTCAACATAACTGTGTCGATCAGGTCTCTGTTCTCCTGTAGAGCCTTCTTGTACTCCTCCGTCTGGGCAGATTCGGACCTGTGGTCCGGCTCGTCCTTATACGGAATTAAGCTCTCCACATGCGTAAATTCCATGCCTTGAATAAAGTCTTCATAAAACGTGCTAAGTATCAGTGGGGTATTTGATATAATTACCTTGGGAGCACCCATCGCTGCTCTTCTCGTATATGATTCTCAGTCTTTTGAACAACAAACGGATGGTTCGGAAGTGCTCCTGGACCTTCTTTTCCGTGTTGTTTTCCCTGTTCGGTTGGATTGTCTTCAGAGACAGGAAGATCTCTTGGAAGCGCGACGTTATATCCTGCACAGTCTCCTGTCCGAGCCGAGTCAGGCTCACAGTGTTTATTTCTTTTTGTGCCTGGGGAATTTGCTGAGTGGTCGCCATCATTCCGGGGGGTTGTTGCTGCTGGGGCAGTGCTTGTTGGGACATCATCGGATTGTTGGGTGTCGGAGTTGAAGGCGTCTGCAGAGTCAGCTGTGGAGCTTGCTGCTGTTGCATTTGTTGCTGTTGCATCTGCTGTTGTTGCTGCAGTTGCTGTTGTTGAAGTTGTTGTTGCTGCTGCAGTTGTTGTTGCTGGATTTGTTGTTGCGCTAGGGTCTGTTGGTTTGGAGATTGTTGGACGTGTGAGGGACTCTGTATTCCACCAGCTCCATGGCCCATATTCTGGCCGGCTATGCCAAGGCCAGGATTTTGCATTTGTGCCTGTTGCTGGGTGATCATCCCACCTTGGTTGTAGCCCATCATTCCCATGGGGTTTTGAACCATATTCATGTTCACCAATTGATTGCCAAAGTTGTTTCGGTGCCCGCCGACGGGACTACTGTACCCGCTAGGATATTGTCCCGACATTGAGAGATTGTCACTTGCCTTATTTATGATTTGAGAAATAGTTTAGGTTAATTAGTGCAGGAGTAAAAAGCGTCCGTCTGCGGAGCATTCATGCAAGAAGTAAACAAGACAAGTACTTAGAAATGACGGGACAGCCCAGCTGAATTCTTCTTCTTTTGTTATTGTAAAGGCATATGCCCAGGGATAAACACCAAAATATGTAGTTGACTGGGTTATAACTGTTATAATTGGTAGAAATGAATAGGGCGGTTTGTTTCGAAAACAACTTGTATAATTTTCAGTTCCAAATTTTTAATTGTTTGCGAGGAAAGTGAATATATTTTATTTGAATGACTTTGTGTTAGCTCCAATTACCGGTCTTCAATCGTCCAAGTATGATACTATTAGGTCTGTTCATTTCGAAGTCGTTTAAAAAAACTGGTGTGGTCAGGGTTTTGGTATCTCCGCGAACGATTTCAGAGCGAAAAAGGAAGGGAAATATAAAATGTCGGTTGCATTTGCGATTTTACGCGAAATGGTTAAAAAACTTAAGACTTTAATGAAATAAAAGTTCGTTCTAAAGAAATTATGAGTTTTGAAGTGAATATATATATATATAATTATATATATTTATATAATTTATTCCAAGCTTCGAAGCGTTCTGAATTTTTTTGAGAAAAGTGCTCAAAACACAGGGAATTGAAAACCCATAGCACTCTGGAGCTGTTGAGTTTTTTGATCGAGCATACCTATTGTTTTCCGTAAATCTATTTTTAATTGTTGCTATTTATTTGCCTCCTTGAAAAGCTAAGCCGTTTTTAGCGGAAACGATCTTCAGCGCCATCTCTTTTATAACGGTCATAATTTGGTTAAGTTTGAGAGCCATAGGTGCAACGTTCGTCATCCATCCCAATTGGAGTGCATAGGGAAGTTGGGTACACAAATGAAATGAAACGTCAAATGTTTCTTAATTGCCCAAACGTGGGCCCCACTTTCCAGCCGTCGCATGTTTTCTTGGGGCCGGGGGGCATCTTCAGCGAAGCGGCCTCGCTGCAAGAAGCTAGCATTACTAACAATCGAAACTGCGGGGCAGACCGCCGAAGTGGGGGAAGTCTGTCTAGGCAGATCGGGCAGAAAGTGGAAGAAGCTCGAGCGCTCGTTTTCGGCAGTTCCTAATTAAACGTCCGCTCAGGTGGTCGGGTGTGAGTCGAACGAATAAAGAAGAGGTCTGGTCGTGATATAACAGCCAACAACGGCGAACCCAGAAGGATTCGAAACAAATCCGCCGAACAGAGTTGAGTTTGAAATTGTTAAGATCAATTTTAAGTGAGCTAGGCATAAACAGCGGGTTGCAGTGTATCCAGAGCAAAGTTCCTCACAGTTTGGAATTTGACCTGGAAGAAGCTTCAAGGCCGAAAAGAAAGTTTGGAAAGGAGAAAGTCTTCGACTGCATGTTTACTTAGTAGTTGAGCAGCCCTCGCACAGCTAAGCGAACTTCAAGTATTATATTTTTCGAGAGAAAGTGCGCGGCCGTCTTCAATTGTCGGCAAAGAGAAGCCTCTGCTGGGCGAAGCTAGTTACCTAACAGTTGGATAGTTGTCCAGCCTATTTGAATTTCAAAGGCGGTAGGTGCACGCACTAAAAGAATTTTAATGAGAACAATGTGGCCTGACAATGTGGGCATACTTGCCATAGAGCTGATATTTCCCTCACAGTACGTCGATCAGACGGAGCTAGAAAAATTCGATGGGGCCTCGGCAGGGAAGTACACGGTGGGCTTGGGCCAGGGCCGGATGGGATTTTGCTCCGACAGGGAGGACATCAACTCCCTTTGCCTCACAGTTGTTAGCAGGCTGATGGACCGCCACCAGATCAAACCCAGTCAAATTGGACGTCTGGAGGTCGGCACGGAAACGATAATCGACAAATCAAAGAGCGTAAAAAGTGTGCTGATGCAATTGTTTGAGCCGGAAGGTGTCACGGATTTGGAGGGTATTGATACTACAAATGCGTGCTACGGGGGCACTGCAGCCCTCTTCAATGCTGTCAACTGGGTCGAGTCATCCAGCTGGGATGGGCGGCACGCCCTTGTCGTTTGCGGGGATATTGCTGTCTATGCGCAAGGAGCAGCCAGACCTACTGGAGGAGCAGGAGCCGTGGCAATGCTTGTCGGACCAAATGCCCCACTCGTCCTGGACCGAGGCTTAAGATCAACTTACATGAAGCATGCATACGACTTCTACAAGCCGAATTTAAGTTCAGAGTATCCAACTGTGGACGGTAAACTATCTATCCAGTGCTATCTGAGCGCACTAGACCACTGCTATCAGCTGTACAGGAAGAAATTTGAAAGCAAGTACCCGGACAGCACGAAGATCGGATTAGACGCCCTAGACGCAATTGTGTTTCACACACCGTTCTGTAAACTCGTCCAAAAATCGCTGGCCAGAATAGGTTTAAACGACTTTCTACTTGCTAGTGAGGAGAAGCGCGCCATCCGGTACCCCGGTCTTGAACGGTTCAACAATCTCAAACTTGAGGACACTTATTTTGACAGAGACGTGGAAAAGGCGTTCATGACAACATTCAACAATGTTTTCGAACAAAAGACGAAAAGGTCTCTGTTCCTAGCGAATCAAGTGGGCAACATGTACACTCCATCGGTGTACTCTGGCTTGGTCTCCCTTCTGGTGAATGAGGATATTTCGAATCTTGTCGGAAAGCGGATAGCCCTCTTCTCTTACGGCTCTGGGCTGGCAGCGTCTATGTACTCAATCTCAATAGCAAGGGAAATAAACAAAGTAGAAAAGCTCGTCTCTAGTCTTTCGTACGTTAAACCTCTCCTGGCCAAACGTCTGGAGGTTCCACCAAATGAATTTTCTAAATTGATGGACGTTCGAGAGAAGAATAACCATTCAGCGCCCTACGAGCCCACAGGCAGCATCTCTGTACTTTTCCCCGGGACATATTATCTCAAAACCGTAGACGAAATGCACCGGAGGACGTACGAACGAGTGCCTGTAGACAACAGCGATCAGCTCTAGTCGCCAACTACTTAGAATTTTTAATTAGCATTTATACAAGCAACCCCTAAACCGCAATTTAGTTGCGTGACTCGGCGATTAAGGGCACAATCGGAAAGCAATGCCAAATAGACAACAAACCAGTATAAAATTCGTTATTATTTTTAGGAAAAATATCCAAATGCGATCTAGGTCTACAAGATATATTATTGTAAAATAGGTACATGTACGTACTCTCGCGGCACTCGGTGAACAAGGGTATCAATGCATTTTGCTTGCACGGTCGGGCTATTTACTTATTGGATAAAGAGAATCTGCGTAGCTTTGTTAATTCTATATTTTGCTTCTGTAAAATTTTAATAAAGTTGTTAGACAACGACAAGACCAAGTTACATATGCATTTTTCTTATTTTTGTAATTGCTTACTGTTTTCAATTAACGAATTGTAAGTTGTAAGAAATTAAATCTTGAAAACACCCATATTTTTTTCAGATTGCAGTGCGAAAATTAATTAAATTCTCTTACAGATGCATATGTACATACTATATGCGCAAAATTAATAATAATAATTTGTCTATCCACTCCTCAAGATATCCTTTTTCTTGTCTTCTGTTGCAGCAAATAATTACGTTTTTCTGTAAACGTTTTGTTAAATAATGTAAATATTCTGGAAATGTTTACCTAAAGGAAGCGTCTACGAAATGCGTTATTGTAATCGGTTGCAAAAACTCCTGGAGATTTTATTTATGAGGTTTCTTCACTTTTACTGCAGGTTTACTCAGTGCAAATTTAGCGAAAGGTTAATTAGCAGTGCATAAATTAAATTAAGCAGAGCCTCCACATTGCTTTACCTCCGATTTAATCATCTAAACAGAATTAAGCAGTCAGAAATTCTGCATTCGTTTTGTATAGTTTGATTTCGTCTTCGCTTTTTTATTTGGAGCCCAGAGTGGTTTACTTCGATTTTATTTTCTTTTTTCTCGCAAGACTGAAATATTTTTTCTTAAAATTTGACCTTCCTTTAATCTTGTTTTACATTTAGTGTTTTTAGGAGGTGTTACATTTCTTTACTGTTTTTTCTTAAGTGTTAATAAATTAACAACACGCCAACGCAAACATTTTTTGTAGACAAACATAAATAATTTGAGTATAACTTCTTTGGAAGATATGATATTGGTAACAAAACTTCATTTTAATAGTTTTTTAACTGAACGGTATCCAATTTGTGCTGGCTTTTGCTAAGCCTAATTCGGTTTCGGCTAGCTTAAGGCTGTTGGTTCATAATTTCTAAACTCGTTAGCCAGTTTCAATGACTTCAACCTTGGGAGCTACTGTTAAAGAGATAGGATATATGATCCAGCTTGAGTTAAGATTGAGTTATATAAATGTATGCATTCTTTAAATCAGTTTAAAAATAATATTTGCTACATAACTATAACACAAGAATTAAATATTTAATACAAAGTTGATAAACTTTAAAAGATTTTTGTTTAGCATTAAAATTCTCTAGTTAAAACTACATTTAGAAAATATTATAAGTTTTATATTTGAATATCAACATTTATAAAATGAAGATAATATGCTCAGAATTGTTATTTTTTGATGCAATTGTAATAATATAAATAAAAATTAGAACTGGTCTGAAGAGTTTATTTACTCATGCCTTCCTAGCAGACTTTTATAAATAATATTAATTTCATCTATGATTCTTCGGTAAACGATAAAGTTTCAATTCTTAAAATTCTATATCAAAATAAAGCAAAAAGTACTTTGCGTAGTTGGCATATAAAAGTTGAGCATTTTGGGATAATAATAATAATCGTATATTCAGAAAAGTACAAAGAATAAAATCTTAAATGTACAAAATTAACATTCTTAAGTTAATATACACAACAAAATATAGGGGAGAAAATTAATATGTACTAAGTAGAATTAAAGTAAACCAAAAGAAAATAAGAAAAAACTAAAACAAATTAGGAAAAAGAAGAATTAAGGATATTACAAGTAAACCGAAGACGTTTATATTTTTTAAGAATTAATTGTATAATTGTTGCCAAATGAGCATCATGCAATTTAAACAAGTATGTATATGTAATAAATACTTACATCAAAGTATTAAACTAACTCAAAAATATTTAGGGAACTAAATAAAAATAACTAGCGAACACATGTATACGTAAAGCGAATTTTTTATAACGTCAGGCAATTTAAAGCAGGTAAAACGAGAATTAATTTCTTTTTTTCTTTAGAGTTCAAAGGTTTCATTAGATATTAACGAAAAATATTTTACACGCATCTTAAACGCCGAACAATTTCACGTCGGCTACATATTACTGTTGAAAAAAAACTTGGTCAACAAGTTATGTTATTGACGTCAGAACAAAACAAACAATAATTGTGAATGTACAAGAAAGAATGTGTTTATAATTAATTAATTTATCATTATATAATGTAGGACTTACAAAACCACAAAAACTAATTAAATATCCGAACTTTCTTCTTTATAAGATTGTTCTTTAAATGCGATGGTGCAATAATGTTCGTCGATTTTAAAAATAGTTTAATTTGGGTAAACAAATTCTTCTTGAACATGTATGTAATTTTTCGTGTCTACCAGTCTCATTGTTAAAAATTTAGTGATTTTCATTATTTAATTGGTACATGTATTACATGCGACTGTTTTTACATTATAAACCCAAATTTAAATGAAGACAATTAGCTAAATGAGCTGATACCTCTTTCGATGTTTACGTGGATTATAAAAACTTCAAAAGTTTAAGCGAAGGTGACCGTACAAGTGCAGATGTTCGTGAAAATTCCATTATTTATTTGTGCAAAACATTTGCAGCAAAAATATTGAGACTTCATACGAACATAAGTGTAAATTATATTTTCTTAAACTTAGTAAGCAAACGTTTGTTTCAAATAATAGACAAATATACATAATTACTGCCCAAAATTAATTATGAAACATTATTTGATTTATTAAATGTACTTATCCCAATTTAGTTTTACGAAATTTTGTTTTCAACTTATAAATATGTTTTGAGCTCTTTGATTAATTATATTTTAAAATATTTAAGCAAAGCATTTACTTGTAACATAATATTATGCGAGGTCTCTTTAATTAAATGGAAATTTATGAAAACGGGTATATGTATGTACTTATAGACATTTTCAAAGCCGTTAATTTTGGATTTGTTTATAAAATGTAAGCCAAGATGTATTGAGCTATTCGACGATTGTGATTACGAAATCGTTGTTTAAATGTGTATTTTTTAAAATAAAATTGTAAACATTATTAGAATACAAAAATGTTAATAGAAGCATTTAAAGAAGTCTGAACAGCAAAATTACATGTATGTAAATAATGCTATAAAACTGTCTTCCGCGTACCTAACTAAAGTGCAAGGGTTACAACAGTTCAGCACTTATGTAACAACAAATTCAGATAATTCACGTGAGCTACCAAGAGCTACAAAAATTTAGTAAGAATATCATCAAAAAGTGGTTATTGACGTCAAAGAGAAGCGAGAAGGAAAAAAAACTTGAAGAAAACAGGTCAAGAAAAAAGAAGAATAATCATGTTTATTTAAATGAATTTGTTTAATTTCTGCAAAACATGTAGAAGCAACTTCCTACAGAGCCGTGAATTTGTAGAATCTTACACCTGCAAGCAAAGCAAAATAATTAAAATGGTCAAGAGCAAACAAAGTCTCATCGGACCTGTGGGGTTGATTCTCGTCCTGAATGTGTTAGTTGCTTTGACTTTCCAGGTGGAGGTGTTGCTGCCGAATAATTCCTGAAATAGTTCATTTCTCGTGAGATTCCATCAGTGATTAATTCGGGAAAGTAATCTTACCTTGACCTCGTAGCCCCGCCCGCTTGTAAGGCCAATTTCTTTCAGAATCTTTTCAACCGCGAATGGCGCTCCGTCCGTTCGGCGACTCACAAAAGCGATCGCGTAAGAGTGAGCATCTCCCGCGACCGGAGTTATAGGTCGAGCCCAAATCTACACGAGAAAATCATTTTCTACTTAGCAATTCAAAACTACTGATGCGCATCTTCTTGTTTACATAAAAAATTTTCAGTCGAAAATATCTTTTCCATCCCAACAAAGCGCATTGGTTTTGAGGTGTGCAAAGAAATTTACAACCTATTTTGAGTTTTCACGAATTATTTTCAAGAAATTCTTACTAACATATTCACAAGTGAAATAGATTTTATGATTTTAAAGAAAGTTAAAGTATATACAAACATAAATAATATTTAAGTTTTTCCACTATTTACTCGATGAGTATATCGTTTAGTAAACATATACCATAAATACGTTTTTAAAAATAACTCAACATTAGTACTCTAATACATTTCTGCTTCAAATCTCTAAGGATGTACAAGCGAAACTATTAAATTTAAATATTGATTACAATTGTTTTAAAGAACTACGTGTAGCCACATTCCCAACACCATACTAATTATCGATGATTTTCTAAATAAAATGTGTGTAAGTAAGGCTTTCGCGGTGACTGCAAAAATTTCATAAAATAATAAGTCCAATTAGAACTTTATTTTATATTCTTTACGGATCCTGATATTTAAAAGTTTTCCGTTTTGTTTGCACCGTTCGAATGAGCCAATATCTATCAACAAATATATCTATGCATGCATGCACACATAACAATATGCCTTTTTTAAAATTAGGCATCACATATGAATTATGTGGCTCAAAAACTCTTTTACAGATTTAGAACCGTCAAAATCAGTTACAGGTCTCAAAGTTATGTCTCAAAACACATATACAAAAATGCGGGTTGAATTAGTCACCTTTTCTTTTTTTGCAGTCGATTAAAAATCCAATAACATTTTATAATAAATAATAGCGTCTCCGAAATATGACAGTTTGTTGTGACTTACACTCTAATGCACGAAATAGGTGGTCTGATAAAAATGAGTGAATTAAATAAAATATAGTAATGCTGATGGAATTTTTTTCAAAGTAGATTTGTAGTTATGTTTATAAAAATAACCCTCTTGAAATTGTAACAGCTATACCTATATTGATATTTGGCTATTATTATTATCATAATCAAAACAATATCCACTCGAAAGACGGAAAAGATATTTATTGAAAGGAGATATTTGGCTCTATTTTATCAACTAAGAGGAACGCATATCTTTTAATCCACTTCAAAAGGAGGGTTATCAAATTGATGCGGGTAAGTAATTTATAATTAAAATTTTTGATTTGAAAATGTAAAAATGTTCAAACATTCAAAACTGAAGTGAAATTGGCCGTTAGTTTTGAAAGTGGTGTACTATATACATATGTATGTATGTCTGCCTTTTTAATATATAATTTTGATAAGTTAAATTTAAACGCGTAGATATCTTGGTGCGAGTACCCCTTTTTAAAATAACGGCGCAACTAAATAAAAAGTTCGAAAATTACAAGCACAATACAAACTAATTTGCGCATGTAGTTTTTTGCTTTGAATTTGTAGGAAGCCAAAACAATTGTAGTTCTCTTAATTTGTTGTAAGCTTAATCACTTACCTCAATGTTATCTTTGTTGTACACTCGTCGACCTTGAATGCCCAAGCGATCCTGATTTACGGCAATAACTTCCCTATAAAATATATTCATTTTTAATGTTACTAGGATCAGATCTGAAACTCTTTTGATGAATCTACCTATTTTGGAGAATGTCCCTAATTTCTGGGCGAATGGTTGCTAAATCAGCAGACATTAAGAGTGGTGCAGCCAACACAGCCCAAATTGCCATTTGAGATTCACTTTGATCTAAACTTAATCCAAAGTTTCCAAGCACAAGCTAAGTAAATTTCATTAGAGCCAATTTCTGATACATATAAGGAAATATTTATTAACCATGTCGGGATCATTCCAGTGTCCAGGGCCTCCATGTGGTTGAATGCGATCTTGATTACCGGCAAAGTAATCGGTAATTGATTTTATAGACTCCCAAGAGTCATCAATATCTCCCCAATTGCGCCATAAATTGCAGTGCTCTTTCAGTGCTTCATAATTAGGCTGAGTTTGGAAAAATCAATATATAAATATAAGTAACAAAATAAGTTAAAGGATATATGTAGGGCGTTTCTAGATGTCCATGGAGCTGATCTTTCGGAATTATGTATACGCAAATGCAGCGAAATAACATCATATAGGTGTAAGTTTTTAGTTATTACGCAATTTCACTACTACCACTACTACCATTTTTCTTTTATTGAGTACCAAGTATTAAAATCTCAAGTTTTTAATCCGATAGTTGTATAATAAACTAACGTTACCCGCAGAAAAATATGTTATGGTAACTATAAATTCCCGAAGGACTGCGTAAATAGTACGTAAGTTGAATTGTTTTATCTTTTATCGTGTTTGAGATATTTTCGCGACAATTTGATATCGATTAACAAAAGTGCAGCTTAAGTGATTGAAAATTTTAAAATCATAGAAGTTAATGTGCATTTTCGATAAATAAAATTGCAATTTCGTCCAATTAATTTTAAGACCTAGTTAATAAAAATGTAGCTTATAGCACTTTTAAGTCTTGTAGTTATTTATATCTGTAGAACGATGACGATAGTTTAACACATACAAAGATCGCTGATAATGTTACAACACCATAATTTAAGAAAATTCTAAATTGTTTAGCACATAATTGAATAATATATATTTTATTACTTGCGCAATATTTTAAATTATAAGTCTCGTAATAATATAACACCATGACGACTCCATGGATGTTCTAATTCTCATTGATCATTCTGTTCACTTGATACTATATATAAGGTTTAGTAATTACCATTTTCCCTTGCCATTCTTGGTAGACAGGCCAGCTGCATGAATACACCATTGGACGTCCAGTTTTGTTCAACAGTCTACCAAATTCGGGGTATCCTTTATCCATGTCGTTGATATCCGCATAACATCCATCGAGTTTCACATAGTCAACTTCCCAATCAGCGAACGATTGGGCATCAATTTCCATATGGTTAATAACACCTGGGTAACCAGCGCATGTATGGGTGCCATAATCCTCATATAATCCAAACTTAAGTCCTTTCGAGTGAATCTAGATTCCGAAGAATAAGTAAACTGTATACTTAGTACTTAGACTAAATTTTAATTCAAAATTTACATGATCAGAAACGGCTTTCATTCCGTTGGGGAAACGTTTTCGGTCAGGCACGAGTCGTTCACTCTTGTCTCTTTTCATTTCCATCCAACAGTCATCGATGATCACATATTCATATCCAGCAGCCGCATATCCTTCGGATACCATCAGATCCGCGGTTCTCTTAAATAATTTCTCACTAATATTGCACGTTATGTCCGCAACTTATCGATTGAGTTAAAATATTTATATCACCTGATGCATTCGTCGGGATAATTTTCGCAATCCGTGATGCATCGGAACCGCTGCCAGTGCATCCATCCCATAGGCGGAGTCAAGGCCAATCCGTTGTCCAAGGCATTAACTTCCAAAAGGACACTGCAGAGCAATGCAACACCTGTCCAAAGCACTTTCATTTTCATCTATGTAAATACTTTCCTAAACGCAACACGCTACTATATTTTGTCTTCCAACTTCCAATAACTAATAAAACAATCAAATTGCGCGGACACCTTAATAAAGGCTTCCTGAAGTGCTTAAACAAAGCTGGTGTATCATTGACCTCCTTAAGTTACTTTAAGTTTAGCGATAGTTATCTTACTTTAAATCAATTTGGCGCTTCATTTAAATTAAAACACTGCTGGGCGCTTGGATATCTTTTTTTCAATATTCAAGTGCGGTATCAGTGAGTGCAGGGTTTATGTGTCTTTTCAATTGATAAAATTTTCCCAAGAGCTTGTGCAAATCGCAAAAGATTAATTTTATTGTTGTTTATAAAGTAGACAATTAGGTTGATCAGTGCACAATCAACAATTTTGATTGCTATTTGAGATATACGTTATATGTATATCTGATACTTTTCTAGTTCAATTATGAAACTACCTGATAATTTGGCACTCTAGCAAAAAAAATAACCAATTTTATCAAAAAGAAGCTGACTTCCACACGTATTTCCTTTCCATTTTAAATTTGTTGCATAGTGTTTACTAAAAATAGGATTAGACAACGAACATCCTTGAACTCCAAAATGCATATCGATTCAAGACATTCGCGCGATAACTGCTTTGTTTATTGTAGGCATATCAGCAAGGCTATCCAAGGAAATCACCTAATTTTATTTTTGAAGTTAATACATAAGCTTGCCTTTGTAGTAATCCTTGGGCTCTTTTCGTAAAAAGATGTGAAGGAAACTGGATTTAGGAGAGGAGTTACCTTGAACAAACAAAATAAATCTAAGTATATACTATGTTCTTTTGAATGCTGCCTTTGAAATATAAGAGGTAAATTATATTGAAAAATAAAAATTACATACATACATATATCTTGCTGTTGGTTTTCTCTCAATACGCAAGGCTTCGGACATGAATACGAAGGTCAAATTATCATTCGCTATACAAATTTTTCATCGAATGAATTTGCTTACAAAATGAAAGACGCTTTATCGTCGCCATCTTGAAATATTATGAAATTCAATATTCAGTTTCTTTTTCAGAAAGTAACGGTTTTTTTTAGAACAAAAACCGAGAAGATTATGTAATTATTATGGATGCTATAAAATCCTTAAAGATAACTTTTCACTAAGCCTAAGGTAATCAGCCTCTTTTACCATTTTTGGGATACAGTTTTAAAAACAATAAATAACCTATCTATTTTTACATTTGATAAAATTTAAATTACCATACGAGAGAATTCAAAGATAGTTTCAGACTCTTTAAAACATTTCTTCAACTCCATGAGATATAATGGAATGTGACCTTGTAAGAAATCTGAAATATATATCAACCATAACTATGAATGTACTTTTTAAAAGTGGTTCTCCTGTTGCCTCGTTTTCCTCGACACAAAAAGAGGGGTGTTATAAGTTTAACGTGTGTATCTGTGTTTGTCTCTGGCATTATAGCTCGACGAATGGACCAATTTTGATATGGTTTTTTTTGTGAAAGCTGACGTGATCGAGATGGTTCTTAGCTATAATTTCTGAAGATCTGTTCAGGCGTTTGAAGATCGTCGGCTCATTTTACACTTGGCAAAAAGGTTTTACCAACTTTCACAGGTACGATTGATATGAAATTTGTTAAATTGATTTTCTCAAATAGGGCGTCTGGAGTCGGATTTTTGCGTTAAGTAAATTATTAGAAATTTAAAGATTCTTAATTTTCCCAGAAGAGAGGCAATCAGAGGAATAGAGAGTACGTCAAATTTAAAATTTTCTAATAATCTATTTCGAAGCATATTTCACTACGAACCTTTTAATAGTAGTCCTTAAGGCTGTTACATCATAACACAAATTTATAAATTCATGTATTGTACAAAACATACGCGATAGGTCGTAATTGGAAATGTCTCCAGTTCTGTACAGCCTTAAAAACATTTGTGCCTAAGAACATCTTTGCATAACTTATTTTGAGATTTGTGCATAAATGCAAAATAATAACTGCCTTTAATATAGCCTCCTCTCTATGAATTAAACTTTTAATGGTAATCTTTTAATCAGTTGTTTTTATTACAATTCGATTTTGTAAATTATAATAGCACATACTTCCACTAATTTTGCCTTTTTTGCTCTTAATATTTTGTAGAGATCTATTCTGAGATTCGATCCACCTGAAAAATTCACACCATTTTTTAAGTGAAAGCCAATATTGCAAGTTATGTGTGAAAAAATAAAGGAAAATAAAAAATAAAGAAATAGAATTTTCTGTACTCTTCATAATTCCTCAAAAACAAAATTGTTGATAGAACTTAGCCTTCTTTCTCTCCCTGAAAGCACCGAATTGACTATGCTAATCCAACATAATAGATTTTGAAACATCATTCACACGAAGTGTAAGTAACTTGGAAATAAATTTTTCACTTGAATCTGATCTCAGAATAGGTCCCTTATCCTTTTTAGTATTGTCAAAGTTTTTCCCATCAGCTATTTGGCTTTTATAATTTTTAAGTTGCTCTTCCCCAATATAAGTTCGTTGAGTACCTGCAAAAGCAAATAGTTTGGAGAAAGATGAAAGGCAATAAGTAATGATCTTGGAATGTTTTCGGTTTTAATATTTACACGAAAGGCTTTGTACACAATTTCCGTTTTAAATCATAATAATTTTTTTCACATAATTATTATTGTTCTTCCACATGAACTTTAACAACCTAATATTTCCAATTTGCTCATTATATGATAGTATCGAACTAACATGAACTACAATTTTTTACATCCTAAGCAAATTGTGCAATTTGAGCAAGTTGGATATATTAGCTATAACTACAAACTAAATGAGTCGTAAACAGTAACAACATCCATTGGAAAATTTATGTTGGCCAATAAAGTACATTCTCTGTGGATATACTACTTTATAATAAGTTGAATTTGAATTTTTCAGTTTGGCTGAATGCGTCTATTTACAAAAAGAATAAGGAATTGTAAATCTTATGTAACAAACCGAACACTTTATTTGTGTCTTAAATTAATTAAACAACGTGAAATACTGCAACATTTTTAATAAAATTTAACAGAAAGCCTTCAGCACTTTAGGACGTCTCAATTTTTCTGTATATAAGAATTAAACTAAGTGGTCAAAACATAATTAGCAAGAACAAAACATGACTAAGCTACACAATAGATGTAGAATGATAAAATGACCATTGAATTTTTCTTATGATAAAAGTTAAATGTTGTTACAACTTAAGCCTTCGATTCGACCATGTCGATGTTGATCTTATAGTAGACATAAGGATAATACTCTGTCTGTCCAAATCCCAAGTTTATTTCCATATTTGGCTAAAAAACATTATAATTAAATTAGATGATACTCAAATTTATATTTTTATTAATTTCAACTTACATCTGCATGAGCAGAAGTAGAAGAAGAAGCGGACCCGTCCAGGTGACCATAAAGTTGGTTAAGCACATCTCGAAGCCGCTTTATGCTCTTCTTATTTGGGTGTATCAAAATAGCTTGGAAATTTACTGGTAGACCGTATCTGGGGTGGAATTTAAATTATTTTGCTGGCTTAGGAATTCAGAAAGTTTTTACCTTAGCACAGATTCAACAAATACCCTTAAGGCTTTAACATGAATCCAAGCGCAGAAACATTCACTGAAGTTCACTTTAAGCCACCGAACCAGCGGGCCCTATAAAATTTTAGAATATAATAAAAAAACATGTAAATTAAATATGATTATTAAAATCACTTACAAATTGTTTCTTTTTATCAGTCACCAGTTTGGTGATTTCATTTTTCCCAGCTGCCAATTCTTCTTCGTTGTATACAAAATCTCTTACAAGGAACTTCTTTTCTCGGGCATGCAATTTGAATTCGTCAACAACCTTTTTGAATAAAGTAACATTAAATAGCACATGTTCGGGGTCTTGGAAAATCAAAGTTGATGAGCGTGGTACGACCATGTCCGTAAGTTTCTCGTACCCATTGAGCCAATCATGTGCCAAGTTCCTAGACGAATAAATAAGTTTAATAAGTTAACTTCAGACTAAGAAAATTAACTGACTTTGGCACAACGACTAGTAAAGTAGTCAAATACTCCGAATCAAGGATGAAATGTTCCTTTTTCACTAAGTCGACTAAGCTGCGACTCTGCAAACTTCCCCTAAAGTAAATAGATTTTAAAAATTTGTGCACCTTATAAAACCATCTTCTTACGTCTGCTTCTTTTCTAAGTTATGCAGTGTTCCTTTCAAACTGTTGTAGGCGTTCGACTTCGTTTTCAGATCCAACTCTATTTGAGTAACTTGTTTTGAAATAATATCAGCAATATTTCTCAGCGACTGCTTAATGGGATATTTTGCCATGTCCCACTGAAAACGAGTGATGTACGATGGAAGATCAGCTATAATTGTTAAAAAATAGTTCCATAAATAATACTTTATGAATTCTTTGGAAATTGTAGTTTTCTACTGGCCAAGCAAAACTTGCACTAAATTTAATAAGGAAAAAGTAAGAGAAGCGCAGCATCAAATACAACTTATGCGATTCTATTATATAAACTTTGTAAATTTATCCAACTATTTAACTTTTTAATCCGTGAAGCTATTGAAATGCAATGAGATGTTTCATAAGCACTAGCATTCATTAATTTAAAGTGGTAAATACAAAATATGATTCTGATTAGAACAGATACTATTGGAAGAATTTTATAGACATTTAGAAAAAAACAATTGATACTAATAAGTTACATTGTCCTTTGACGCGGATCCGCCATTGTGAAATTAAGGTTAAATCAAAACAATAACTTAAGTCGCTTAATTTTTATGACTTGAGGAACATTTTTACATAAGCAAGAAACGATGGCGATATTTAACCTCTTAAGTTCATTTGACCGTGTGGAGCTAAAGTAATCTTAATAAACATTCATATTTATTTGGAGTCCGAAAAACTAAACTGTCTCTTTCTCTCTGTACAAAAAATATTTTGGATAGACTTTATATTATATCCATTATCAAATGATCATTGTGCTTTAAGATCTTTAACTATTAACTTTGTTGTGTGCACAAATTATTATTAAAAATGAATTGAAACAACCTGCCAACTATCATAAAAACTTTTCGTTTATAAGTAAAACTGAACATACAAATAACTAATGCAATGTTAAAATAGACCCGACTGTAATTACATATTGCAGGCCTTAAAAATTATAAATTGATATATATAATAATAATGTTAACCATATTTTTGAAAGTTACTCCTATAAGCATTAATAATAAAAGCACTAAATCATTTGAATGATAAAAAACTATATGTACTTAAAAAAATAAAATGCCTATTCAAAGTGTGCTTACTTCTTAATACAAAATGTTGTCAGAGGTATACTAGCATTATAAAGTTCTATTGGGGTCATAGACATCTTCCATGAGACGATCTTAAAATCAATTTCTTCATTTATACCAAAACTATATTTAAATATCTAGTAACATTGCTCAGTAATTATAACATTCCCAAATTTTCAGAAAAAAAATCCATTGAAGTAGATTTTAATATAATATATACGTATGCATGTACAAACTGTTGTACTGCTTTAACAAAAGATGTGTTAAAAGTTGACATCGGTGTCATACTAGTGCTTTGGGATACTGAAAGTCAACGGATATCAAGGAAGTTATTATAAAAATTGCCCTTGAGTATCCCACAACCGCAGTATAATGCCGAATTTTAATAGATAATTTAAATACCACAACGGAGGATGCGTACCAAAATCTATCTCACTGGAAATTGTTGAAAGACGGAAGGTAATATTACTGAGACATAACAATATATGGAAAAAATAATAAAATCAAGATTACATCTTATTTAAGTATAAATAATATTTGCAAAAAGCAATGTACACGCACTAATTAATTTTGTAAATAAAATCTAAATGGCTAATGGTTCTTCTAAATCTAAATGATAGTTCTGCTGAAAATATGTACACAGATATTCACATGCAATTTAATTATTTACTATTTATTCATTATAAACGAACAAGCTCTGTAAAAACTTTAATTAGAATAATCAAAAATAAAGTGCAACAAAAATTAGAATCAACGAAAATTACAATATTTATACAAAAATATAACAAAATAAGATAATCTTAAATAAATCGCTTACAATATTACCGAGAGTCAGTACTTGACGTTACCAACATCAAACCTCAACAGAGAACAATGTGAGGAGACACCAAAGAATTGCTTGCATATTGTAGAAAAGCAGGTGACAAAATTCAAATTAATATTTATTCATATTAACTAATACAAATAACACCCGACAAATCAAATAAAAAATACATTTGAATCAACATAAAATCAAAATTAAAAAAGTGAACAAAATTTCAAAGTACACTGTTTGCCATCAATAAAATTAATCTATACCAGGATCTAACCTGGACTAAGAGGCATTGATGGAGGCTCGCCGACTCCATCCCCATTTAGATCAACATCGGGACTTGACCTGCCTTGACTACTGCCACAACAACTACTCACTGGAGACGACCTTTGTGCTGCGTTAACTGCACCAATCATATTTATTTGACTTGATGAACGACTTCTACTATATTCACACACAAATTTATTTGTTTGGTTATTAAAAATAGCTTCAGTGCGAGCGACACATTTGATTGGGTTACGGCAAATCCTCCTTGAAATATTTTTAAAAATAGTAAAACATTTTTTAATTACTAATTTTATTGACTAAACATGACCTTTTTTGAAAGAAAATGATTTACTACCATTTTATTTCAAACAATTTGCTTTAAAGGTAATTGAAGTATTCGGCATATAGTCACTAGAAAGCGATTTCCTCTTTGAAAAGTAGTCATAGTCTTTGTTTATTTCTAACAGTTTTCCATTTTATAAAATTACAAAATGAAAAAAAACCCCGACTCAGATAATTAACAAGATATTTTTTAGATCAAATTGATTTTTTATTTAATTATATAATCCCGATAGAATATAAGAGGGCATTAATTAATGAAAACTAAGCTGGATATGAAAATATATGTTAATTAAAATTCAAATTTTGACAATAGTAAACTGATGGACAAGGAACAAAAATGTTGATACGTGTTTTTAACAAATCCAACAAATTGTTCGCTGAATCCTTCACAGCTCTTTAAGTCAGTAGTTAAAAACCAGTGGTGGCAAAATAAAACTGTGATGTAATATGAGTTTAATAAAACCTTTCGCTTTGTCCTCGTGTCAACCTAATAGTTGTTCTACTAGCACCTTGGTATTCTGCTTTTGAAATTCATGGCCTTCCGTTGCCAATAAAATATTTAAATATGTCCCATTAAGAAAGCCAATGCAAAATCTCTACATTTTTTGAAAATATATTTCAAGAGGAATTACTCAAATTAATCTAGCCTTAATACCTGCTTTTATTAGAGCTTCTATGCCTTGGTAGCCACCAATCAAATGTGCCACTACATTCATCACTTAGACTTTCACTATTGCAAACACACGATGTATTTAGATCTTGATCAGAACCAGTGGAATTTGAAAGACTCCTTTGATATGGAGAACATGTATCCCGGCCATTTGGTAAACTTGCTGATGGAGTCGTCATATCCAAGGGAATATTTTCATCAGGCGGACCCGGACCTTCTTGAAAATGTTGAATTATTCCAACTTATTTATAATCGGTTCCGACAAGTTGAACTATTTTTAAATAATGTTTTCCTCTTATATTGAATGACATTATAAGTAATATGTTTAAACTAGATAAAAGTAATTTAAATTAAAGTACAAAAATAAGATAACGATAACCAAAGGGATGAGTTAAGCGTTAAAAAGCTTAGACAGGTTTCGCAGGTATTAGGTATTACTAAAAACAAATATGCACACAACATGCAAAAAATTAAAGGAAACCGACTTATCGGCTATCTACTTATTTAAACAATATTCTGTTTTGAGTTTTCAGATTATATTGATTCTTTCCCTGTATTCGCGAGACAATACATTATTCAAAACTGCTCCTAGATTCTGCCAATTGATTAAGTAATCAAAAATTTCAAGTCAACATATTTAAACGACATAAAAGACAACACTTAAAGCCGCAATTAAAATAACAATGTAGCAAATAAGTAAAACGTTTAATAAATTAATTTATTATACCACAATGGCAAAATATTAATTAAAAAATATCAAAAAATTTAATAGATTTAAAAACTAATTTTTCATTTCTTTAAGAAGTAATGATAATTTATGGTACATTAAAAACTTCGGAAACCTAAGATTTCTTCATTTTTATGTTTAACGACTCAGGCCTTACAGCCACTATATGGATGAAGAGAGAAATAAGAGACAAAACTAAGAATAAAAAGCTTTTAATCCGCAAAAAAGCAGATTAATGAGTGCTGGTGATTGAAACAAAATAAAATTATAACAAAGAATTGTAATAAAAGAACCAGTTACAGTAAAATCAAATAAGAAATCATACAGAAAGATTGAATGGTTGTGTCTCATTATTAAATTTCAATCTTTTATTTAACATATTTACTGTATATTAAATCGTCTCTGAAAATATAAACATTATTAATAAAAAGCGAAAATTTAGCTTTAGTTTTTAAATCTGTTATACAGAGTATGCACAATTTTTCCCCATATGTCTTTATAAAGCCAAACAAATTGATGTGGAAGAAGTAAATTCCTTAATATAATAAAATATAAGTTATAAACAAATTAGTTGCAGAACTGCCAAATCGTTCTTTGCTATGTAATAAATTAGGCGTCGAATACGTTGCTCTACAAAAACATAGTAGTTCTCATTCCCTCTACGTTTTTGTTTACTATACACTAACTAAAACTTTAATAGATTAATTTTAATTTTATGGTCAATGTTAAAATAAAAAAGAAAGCCTTATGTATTGAAATATTTATAAACACATATAATAAAAAATAATTATTTTTTAAGTTTGAAGTCATTCAAAAATTGTGCATACTTTTTAAATATTAAGTAAGTCTAGGAAATAGCTAGCAGCATTCCAATCTACTCAAAATATGAAGTGGAACTTTTGCACAATACATCTTAATAAATTTTATTCCAAACGAAAAATGTCTTTAGTGTTCGTTGGATTGATATTTCATTGTCTTGCCTAAAACATAATAAAAACTGATTACTTACTGTTATTTGCAAGCAAATTTTCGTGGAGTTTGTCACGTTGATCTTCTAATACTTCGCCCAGATAAGCAGCGACCTTTCGCGTTACTTGATCAACATAGTTATCAAGTTTTCCTAAGTCATCAGACAATCCAACAAGTTGATCCAATGTACCAACCTGTAATTAAAGCAATGATAATTATTAATTGTTTTGAACTCATTTCAAAATATTCAATGTACCTTTAAATCCGGAATATGGAATTTATAGTTAACGCACAAATTATTTTGCTTGTGCGTAACATTATTCATTGTCTCCCAGGTTTGTTGACATGTCTTATCTCCTGGAGCAGAAATTAACCAATACTCGGACATTATTACGGGTGGTTTGACTAAAATCAATAAAATAAATAATATTGGGTATTTAGTTTCGTCGAACTTTATTAATTAATTTAAAATATGGATTGAATTTGAAGGACAAAAATATAGACTCTAAAGTAACCTTTTTACAATCGTTTAAGTACATATGTATATTCCTTAGGCGTTGCGAAAACAAGCCACTTAAAAATGACGATATTTTTCTAGGAAAAAATTCATACTAAAAATTACTTCAATCTCAAGATCGGTGGTCGATAGTCTGCTTTTAAAATAAGTCAGCAGTTAATAGCTATTTTATGGTCAATGAGGACTCTTCTTTACTAAAACCGAAGTGGTTTGTGGATTTATTTTATATTCTACACAATGAAGGATGCAAGCTCACCCCGAAACATATCCTTTGTTTTATCTTTTACAATTTCTCCCATATGACAGTTTAATGCATATTTAAAAAATCAGTTTAGTTTTTACTAAAAGGAATTTCTACACAATTTTCAACCATTTCTATTTAAATCTAAAGAAATAAATTAGAAAAATATTTTAAATCTGAGGCAAGTTTATTATATGGCCAATTTTATTTGACAAATAAATTAATCTTATTAAAAAATTGGTTCCCAATTAATATTAATGGAACCAATAAGAACACATACTTAATCATTCGTTTTCTATTTCTAAAGAATTTGACCAAAATAGTATTATAGCGCTTGAATTCGAATTTCATCGGAATCGAGAACAAGGCTCAATATACCGAATATATTCCAATACCTATTAAAATTTTTTAGTTATTAATTTTTTTTTTTCTGAATAAGCTACTTTTCGACTTCGCTATTTGTCATGGGTAATGAAGAATGAACAATTTTTATAAAATTTTAGTAAGAACACAAAGAGTATATGGAATTACTAGAAAACTTTTTGAAAACCTAGCATCACAACTTTGAACACTTTTGAGTTCCCATTCAAGTGCGATACAGAAAGACCTTATATGAAACATATATGTATAAAAAAAAAGAAAAAATCCTTATTTTATGATGAAGATTAAGATACCAACAAAAACCAAATGATGATTTCGACTATTTTGTTTTATTACAAAATACAAAAGAACAAGCATTCTTGATATAAATAAACAATAATACGATATTTTAATTTTATGCAGTCTCCCACAAGCCCAGTAAATCGATAGGGCCCATACTTAGTATATACATACTTTATTCATTACTTTATAATGCTAAAGTTACATACAATGCCTAACGAAATTCTTACGGTATTTTAATTACACTTTAGTAAACTGAAAATTGTCTTCTGGAATAGTTTGCTACCAACTCAGTTAATTCTCAAGAACTGCAAAGAAACCTAGTTTTTTGGAATATTGTAAGTTGTCTTGCATTTCGCATTTTACACACGACACTTAACAGGCGAACATTAGTTAAACAAAAACCCATCTTTTTATTTCATCGTTGTCTTGTTCATTGTGCACTGGATTTTGGAATAAATCTGGACGGGGTTTAATTAAATTTTCACTTTTTAAAATCCTTCCATTATACCCGATTAATTTACTATTTAGCTACTACTCTTAAAAACAACGAATTCTTTATTGAGACGAACACACCCGATTTCGTGCAGGCTTGAGGCTTTAGTTTATCCTAGTTTGTGAGAATCGTCTATATTTAGAAGTCGCATTTGATATAGCGCCGGCAAGCCCAGATACAACCAAGTAGGCCCAATTGAATCATTCACTCATAAATAATGAATTAATGGCTTTACGTATCGCAGAACTTCCAAGACTTGGGCTCTGTCTACTCTATGCGGAGCGGAGGTGTTTTATAAAGTCCAATATTTTGTTTACAATCCTTGACCTTCTATTGCATGGATCAATGTCTTGTAGAAGCCAATATTTTTAGTATCTCAAATGTTATTTCATTTATTTTCCAGGTAACTCATTTGAGAAATGTACTGGTATTATTTTTATTTAGTTAAGCTGGAATCAATGCAACTAGTTAATTCGGTAGGAAGTCGACTCAAAGGACAGATTAATAATTTGAGTAATTCAGGATTATTCGCCAACCTTTGCTGAATCAAAATAAATCTTGCTTATTTATAAGAGAATATTTCAATTTGACAGACCAAATCACTGACGTTTCAGGTTGTCAGCTGTTTTCTTGACAGTCACATGACAGGTGAATCTAGTATGAAAAATTTGGAAATTATTTGCTGTATTTTAATATTCTGTATTTGTGGATTGAAAATTTTGCGAGAAATTGAAGACTTAGGAAATCGCCCACAATTTACACTATTTCCCAAGGCTGTAGATCTAATTCTCTTGAAGATTCAAGGTCTGCAAGAATCGCCAAAGTACCGCCACATCCATATCAAATACCTTTTAGCCTAGATAATGAAATCAAATAAGACTAGTCACAAGTCACAAGATTAAGCAGCCAAAGGATAGTTCATTTGAGAACAAATTAAAAAAGATCTGCTTGCCGCATCACTTATCACTTGATTCCCCAGGTTATTCAGAAGATTTGCACTTCACTCCGATAACTTACTTAAGGTGAAAACAAGATTCTCACAATATGCGTTTACTGATCAACTTTAGAGCTCCTTAAGATTTCCTACGGGAAAAGGACAAGCCAGGCAAATTCTCTGCTCAAAATCAATCACCACCCTCCAACACAAGAAGATGAATTCACGTGATGCGATTGTGCGCCCTACTGTCAAATAAATGGAGAGATTTGACAGTTTCCATCTTTGAGGTTGTGGCACACACTATTTTCATCCCCAGATCAGTAACTCTTAACTGATTTCAGCGCCACCGGGGCGAGCAAGTGTGAAAAATGTAAAATTGAGATTAAGCTTATCAAAAATCATATGACCGTGGACTTACCACCATGAATGTTTTTGCAGCAACGAAACATCTACTTGGAGCGTCGATGCAAGGCTTTGGAATTCTATGAAAGGTTTGGCAGACGATAAACAAAAAGTTCCAAAATTTAAATCCATTGGCTACTGAGGAAACAGGCGCGTAAAATTCGCGGAGATGATGCTGTCGCCAGCCGAATCTGGTGAATTTATTGTCAAAAGGGCAAAGCATGTCACAGTGCAAGAAGCCGGCATCGAGAATCTCAAAAACGCCGTGATTGAGGCACTCAAGGACAAAATAATTGATGCCGCAAATTTCTCGCAAGCCGATTATCATCCTAAAAGCACCGACAGCTGGGCCGTCGAATGGATCTTTGTCGTGGACTGCTTGAATTTTTGCTTCTGGTCCCCAGGTAGGTACTCCTGGTAAATTGGCCCCCTTGTGTATCCTCTAGCATTTTCAGAGATTTGGAAACTAATTTCACAACTCTGGATTCATTTTAAAAAGTTATGTGTTTTTAATTTACATGGACATTTTTGAAGGTAGTAACAAATTTAGAAACCCTAAAATTATTAAATAACTAACTTGACAATTTCTGTGTCTCACTGACTTCATACTAGAATATAAATTGGTATTAGCAAACGATAATCTGATTAATCTTGTTCGCTGCGGCCACGAATTGGATTTTACTAGAAAATACTCTTCTAAAGAAATAAAATTTAATGTACAGAGTACAAGCGTGTTGCAACACTTATTAACAAATTAGTTGTGCATCTGAATTATCTTAACCAGCTTTTGTTCCTGGATCAAAACATAGTCAGAATTTGAAATTGTATAATCTCAAAGCTTCAAATTGTTTCAGGGAAAAAATCTTGGAAAGTCGAGGGAAAGGGAGGCTACTTTGCTTTGTGTAGCGCCATAAATCGAGCTAGGCGTGAAGGGTATGAAATCACAGATGCGAATTTCTACGCCAACATAACCAGGGAACAACTTGAAAATATCCTCCGACCAGATGCTGGTTGCTCGGCGGTGCCACTTCTGGAGGAGCGCCTCGCTCACCTGCAACAAGTTGGCCAGAAGCTCATCAACCAATACGGAGGCAAGTTCGAAAACTGCGTGGAGAAATGTAACAATTCCGCAGAAAAATTGTTGCAATTAGTTGTGACAGAGTTTCCCAGCTTCAAGGACGAGGCGGAGTACGCTGGGCAGAGAGTCTCTTTCTACAAGAGAGCACAGATCCTTATAGGAGATTTATGGGCATGTTTCAGGGGTAAAGGTCTCGGCTATTTCGAGGACATTGAGAAAATTACAATGTTTGCAGACTATCGCGTTCCGCAAGTGCTGGTTTACTTTAAGGCTTTGAAATATTCAGCGGATCTCTGGAAGACCCTTAAAAGTAACACGATTATGCCAAACGGAGACGAGAGAGAAGTCGAAATACGAGGGGCTTCCATTTACATCGTGGAAGAGTTGAAAAAGGCCGTTCGGAAGGAAATTGAAAACAATAACTTGTTGGGTGTACTGCCAGAGAATATCAATTCCATCCTCCTGGACCATTTCTTGTGGGATTACAGGAGAAGATTTTCCTCTGAATTGAACCACATCCCATTCCACAGAGTTATTTGCATTTATTATTAATAAATCTTGCTAATGCTACATCTTTTATTAGACTTTATGACAGTTCCCTTCAATAATTTTTCTTTTCTTTTTCAGATTTTCTTGTTCTCTGTTAAAGAAAATTTATAATACCACAAAAAATGTCAGCGATAAGTGTATCGCCCTATCTTTACGTTCGCTATCAGCGTCGTGAATATGCGGCAGTTTGGAAAATTTCTTATTTTGCTTAGCTACAAATGAATATAATGTTAAAAATCCATGTCATTTTCAGTCATATTACGAGAAGATATGTTACGGACTGTGGTAAAAGACTTTCTTTTCAAGCGCTGGTAGCGAATGTGGTAAGATCTGCAGGCATGCTGTTAAAAATTAGTTTTGACTTATTCTAGCTGAATCACACACAAATAAATGTGTCCGTGACGGTGAGGAAGTTAATGAAAATAAAATAAATAATAGGTTGTTACAAAACGTTTATTGTTTTATAGCTTGATTGGCGGAGGTCGTTCAGCACGTTTAGCAATGCTCTCTTCATATCGTTTTTTCGATTCAGCCCCAGACACATTGCCCTTTCGAGCAAATCGCTGGTTTCGCAAGAACTTCGCGTCCATCTAAAATTAAAAGAAAAATGCACCATAATAAAAGAAGCGTTATAAGAATGTTTTAAGTAAACAAATTTAGTCGAAACTAATGTTTTCAATATTTACACGATATTTGAAGATCTAGCTTGAATTTTAAATCAGTCCGAACTGTGAACGATTTATTTTAGTTTCTTTGGTAATGCTCGCTTTGGCCATTCAGTGCAGCATTTACTTAAAGAGAACTATTTAAATTGGAACTTAAGCAAAATCATCTTTATGAATGGAAAATTGTTAAGTAATTTATCATAACTCTAACATAGAAGTATCACAAAAATAACAGTATCTTTAAATATCTAACTTTTGAAAAGTAAAAACTGCCAAATCTAAAACATATTAACATGGCTTTGTTTGAAACACCTTTCCGGCATATAGTACAATTAAAAATTAATTGTTCGGTATTTTATAGAGAAATTAGTAACTTTTTAACATTTGTTTCCCGAACTAACTAGACATATTACAATATAAAAGTTTCAGAGTAAAAAGTTTAATTCCGTGCATGATACTCGTGCTTTTCAAATGCACATAATTCAATAACTTAGCATAGTTCCTGTTCGTGATTTGAAGACACAATTTTAAAAATGTGTATTAAATTTATTGTCCGACCGCACATTTAATGTTTTACCTCGACTCTTGGTGTTCAACTACCGAAACAAGTTCAAGACAATTACAGTTGCTCACTCGGACGGAAAAGTCTCCTGACTTTAGGAGTTTAAGATGAAATTATGTATAAACAATTAACATACAGGTGGTCTTGTTCAGTTCCTAGTTCGCTGGTACTTCAGGCTTTCGAGTTTAGAACCAATTTTTGAATTTTTATCTACGCATTGAAGAACTACGGCAATAAAAATCGACTCAAGATTATTATAGGCTTGTTACATTGATGCCCCGTTACAAGTAGTTAGCACAAATTGTTTACAAATTGACGTATTCCTTTGCTTTTAAATGAATGAATACTTACGCCTAGAGTTGATTCGTGCCTATGACGCTTTGGCCTCTTGATACCATTTCTGTGGGCCTTACGGTTTTGGTTGTGATTTGTATGATTCTTGGACTTGGCCATTTTTTACCTTAAAAAAAAAATTATAATTCGTTAGAATCGGAACTAATTATAAGTCATCGTAGTAAAGCATAATGTATCTTACAATTCCCCGACAAATTTCAGTTGAAATTACGGATGAAAAGTACGATTTTTAATGATTTTCACCTACCTCTATAAACTTGTCAGTTTCTTTGTGACAGTCTACACCGGAAAAGAGAGCTGACAGTTGCGGTGGAGGGTTTATTTGCAAACGTTTCCGAGACTCGAATATTTATAGTTAAGGCCCAATACGCAATTAAACATTTTGATTGTTTTCGAAATCAAGCACTAAGATTTTATTATTGTTAAATTGAAACGTTTAATAAAAGTAGAATTTTGTTGAATATTGATACCATTGTGCAGAAATGTTGCTTTTCATCTATCGTGAGTTGTTAGCACTCCACATAATGGAATTCATTGATATGAGCACATTGCACTTTGTGGTGTTGTGAAATGACAACGGAATTGGCGGGACGAATTGTGTATACAAATCTTAAATGAATAAAAAATAATTTACCTAACAGTTGCTAACATAACAAAAAGCGATGAATTTGAATTGTGTAATTTGTGCAGAACTGTTTTCTCATTCTGATGAAGTGTATGTAACGCCGTGCGGGCATATGTTTCATTATCCCTGCCTGCGACAATGGCTTGAACGGTAATTTGTTCAAGTACTCGAAAAATCAACTCTTGAACAAAGAAAATGAACCAATTTTCAGCTCAAAGACGTGCCCGCAATGCCGGCAAAAATGCTACGATAAGAATGTCCATAGGATTTATTTTAATATAGCTAACTTGGATACGAGCCGCATCGATGTGGGGACACTCCAGGAAAAGTTGGAAAATGTCGAGTTGAAAAATAAAATCTGTGAGAAGGAGCTCGAGAAAGCCCGCGAGGAAGTTCAGGACATGAAGACCATCCAGAAAAAGACAATGTATGCGTTGATTCTCTAATTATTTGTTGTAAGAATTTATTTTTCTTAAAGGAAGATTATTTCCGCTCTGGAGAAAAAGGTGGAACAGAAGAATTTCCTGATCCTATCTTTTAATGAACAGGTACTGCTTCCTACATAGCATAAAGCCAGCCGAAAAGCTTTTCTATTCCACTTTTTATTCATAGATAAACATCCTCAAGTCTGAAAAGAAACTCGTGGACCAACTTAGAAAAGAAAACAAAGACCTTAAGAGCCAAATAGAACTGATGGGCTCCGTGGAATCAGTGCTCACTTCAACTGCGTCTGATGTGGAGAAAATGCTTCAGGAGGATAACAATAACAAAACTCTTTGTGTGTGGGTAGTGGCATTAAAAAGGTATAAATCATATTCTTCCAAATTTATATCAAAACTCCCGCTAGGGAATTTTTATTTGATTGCAAAGATTTTAACACGTCTTAATGGGTATTGTCGAAATCAACGTAAAAAAAATTTGATTACACACTCCAATTTCATGTACTTTTCTTGGATTCCTTATTTTGAATAAATAGATATATAAATTAGCCTCTATGCTAATTTGGAACATTTACCACATTCGGACCCAAACACTTACTTAAATTTTAAATGTGTAGGTACATAAATATAAATTT
Organism: Tolmerus cingulatus; assembly: GCA_959613345.1. Classification (NCBI taxonomy): domain Eukaryota; kingdom Metazoa; phylum Arthropoda; class Insecta; order Diptera; family Asilidae; genus Tolmerus; species Tolmerus cingulatus. The sequence goes on along the minus strand of OY390708.1, from coordinate 17,511,640 downwards.
TTTGGTAGACGTTTTTTACTAAATGTAATTACAAACATTTACATAATTTTTCTCAAAGAAAGTTAATGATTTAAATAATGTTAATTTTAGACGAACAATTATAATCTCTGATGAACTAGTAGCCTTCTATGGATAGATTTACGTTTGAGTAGAACATAATTTTTATTGACTCTTAATTTTAAGTTTAGTTTTTAATTAAGAATCGTGTGAGTTGTGTTTACCACAATTCACTTTGAAGCTCATGAAAGAAATACTGTATTTTTACTTTTTCAAAAACCAAAACGACTAAATTCCAGGTTATTTTATTACATTAAACAACAGTGTGTTTATGTCATCAATGAGTACTTTTTCTACATTTAGGATTTTATTTTTGAAAATTATCATTCTAAAAATATTACTTTTGAAGATTGCAATCCTTAAGATTTGATAATTTTGCAGGGAACTTAGAATAAGCGAAAGCAAGAAGACGGATATGCGAAATACTTTAAAAGTTGTTCAGCATGATTTGCGAAAAGAACGCGAGGCCAAAGCGTAAGAAATATTTTGAATGAAACGATTTTTTGCTCTTATACTTTTTTCTAGGAAATTAGAAGAGAGGATCGTCCAATTAGAAAGTGAGAACTATAGTTTAAGTGAACAAGTAAGTACAACCCTATTTATGTTCCGACTAGTTTTTTTGTACCTAGGGTCCCTCAAATATATATTATAGTACATTCTTTTTTAATTGAAACTGATTTGATATGCCTGCATTTGAATATTTACATATGTTTTGTATATTTGGTCGGTACACAAATTAACTTATTTATTTATTGCAGATAAAATCTTTTGAGCAACAAAAAGAGAATCCAAAGTTAGTGAGAAGTGTTGAGGATTTTGTCCAAAATTGCCCAGGACAACAGCAAATCAAAAAGGTTCGATTATTGACCAGCACAAATACTCGATCTCCTTCACTCGTATGTGTACTTTTTAAATTAAGTTATATTATTTATATTTTTCATTGCATATTCAAATTTCAATACCCTGTGGCTATTTTCCTGTTTATAACATTTTTTGGATAATATTAAAAATTTTATTAATAATTATTATATATACAAATATATTATTCTTACATTCTAAGAAATTTAAGGGGAATTGCTAGTGTCAAGCCTATTTATCATACTTAATTCAGAGAATTGTTTCTTGGTAAAGCAATAATAATTAACAAACTTTGGGTATTTTCGTTTCCCGCAAAAGGTATTGAAACCCTATCATGAGGGAGTGTCAGGGTGCTGAACGAAAAAAAAAAAATAAAACCGGCTGTATGTCACAGCCAAACTCATTTTGTAGGGCAAATTGATGAAAATGTTTGCATAGGGTTATTTTAGAAACTCTAGTGTATCGAAAAGTGCAAAAAAGATATATTATTATTGAAGCTGACAAATTAAAAAATCCCCTTTAATAATGGACTACAAAGTTTTATTTCGGTACCTTGTTTTATTTGTACTTTTTTTGGTGAAATTTCAGTCCGAAAAAGTGAGGAAAATAGAAGAGTCCGATTCTCCCTATTTAAGTATAAAGCAAAGTTGCGTCGGCCTGGCGCCCTTACTTAAGCTCGGCAATAAACATCGAAAGGCAGAGATAGACGAAGATGGTGCATGCATGTTGTCGAAATCTTCTAGTGATTTAAGCGATAAGGTAATATTCATTTTAATTTTATTACATACTTTAGTAATACAAAAATAATTGTCTTCTTTCCAGTTCTCAATTTTTAAAAAACCTCGCCTGCAACTACAAAACAACACTGCGACTAGTTCAAATTTGGTTTTTAACGGCATGGGAGGCTCAGATAACGGAGAAGATTTTTCTTTCTCTTCACTCAGGCTAGATAAAGCTGATAAATCTAAATCCATTAGTAGTAGATTAAGAAATGGCAAACTTAAAAAAATGCCTTCTATCGGAGGAGCACGGATAGATAAATATTTAGAAAGGGACTAGAATGTATTAGTGTTGATTAAATTTTGTAAATATGTGCCACTCGAAGCTTGGAGAATAGAATTAAAACTAACCGTGCCGATAATATTTCTACTGGAGGAAAAGGAAGAACGTTTATATGTACCTGATAAAGAAAAATAAAATAAACTGAATGCGAAATTCTTAGCTAGTGCTTACACCGGCTGTTTGGCCAGCAATGGTGCGGTTAGTATTAATTTATACGTTTTTAAGATATTAATAAATATTGAAATCATCTATATGACATTCTGAGATACGTTTTCTTTTCTTTTCCATTTTATTAAATATTACATAATTAGCTAGCTTTTAATAAAAGTTAGACTGAGTATAAATTTCGCTTATTTAAACCTCATGAGGTGAAGATTAATCAATGACAGAATATATCTGTAGAAAAATGTCAAGCATAAACCTGAACTGAAAGCGATAAATATATTAAAATATTTTTAAAAGAAATTGTTTGATTATATTTACAACCTCTATTCATATTCTTAGATTAGATGTTTTAATTTTGAGTTTTGAAAAATTTATATTTTGGGCGTCTAAAATCGACGAAATAATGCATTTTGACAAAACTTCTCGAAATTACTTAAGATAAAAGGATGCAAGTAAAACAGTTTGCTAAAGTTCATTTTATGATTTTCTTCAATCAAAGCTGAATTCATACTTTAAGCGTTCGTAATCAAGAAAATCTTTCCAAATTATATATATAAAAAAAACTCAAACATAACGTTCATGTCATGACTTCCTAAGGAAGAACTCTTGGAAAAGTCAAATTTCAGTGCATTTATTAAAATAATAAGCATTCGTTTCCATTATAACATTCAATTCATAAAAATCCATAATATCATTTCAATGAAAAATCTACCGCCGTCCAGCATTATTTCGCTGCCAGCCCATCGGCGGTTTGACTTGATCCTTCTGCATCAAATTTGAATGAAAGTTGTCATTCCTTTGATTTGGCCGCACATTGGATTGTGGATACGACACCATCGGAGGATTGCTAGTACTATTATTTCCACCGCCACGCATCGTGCTGTTCGAAGTCATGGCTGGAATATTGCTCAATAGTTGCCTTTGGTTGAACTCATTCATGAACAATTGATTTGAATGTTGATGCCTTGAAGTAGGCGTCTCGATTGCATTAAAGGCTCTGTTACTCAGATTTTGACTGTAATTACTTTGAGGGTTACTGATCATTGAATGATCTACACTTGATTGATTAGGGTTCATGGGATTCATAAAAGATGACCCTGGGCGGAAGGATTCCTGCGTAATATTCATGTTAGAGGTTCGTTGCGATGGGTTTGCGTTACTTCCCCAATTCTGGTTACTTGAAGTATTTCGGTTTAAATTGGAAATGTTAAGCGAAGTATTGAATTGCCTCAACTGACTAAAGTTATCAGATAAACCGAATGACGATCGTTGCAATCTATTTTGAACATTTGGATTAAAACTGGTGGATGGAATATTGTCATTACGGGTATTCGCCATATTTTTATTGAAACTTGATGTGGTGGAACTTTCAGGAGTTCGTTTGTTAGAATAAAACGATTGTGATTGTTGAGAATTTCTTTCCTCTTGTTTTGAAGGTTCCCCTTCCGCATTCGGTTTTAGAAAATCAAGCAATGTTTCTGAAAGGCTTTTTTCCTGTTGCTCGTTTAAAAACTCTGGTTTTTTATTAGCAACCGTCTCGCGTCGTTTTTTCTCTATAAGGGTGTATACAACGACAAGCTGTTCTAATTGCTCGGAGGAAAAATCTGTTTTGCCTTGTGCAGCGAGGGCAGCTGCCAATTTTGAAGCAATTTCTTCTTTATCCAGGCATTGTTTCTTAGGAGGTAGTTCAGATGATCCAGTTAGCCTAACAGGACGCTTTTGAGCAGTTGGTACTTTTACTTCCTTTGGGGGCTCTATCACTCTTGGCCTACTACTGAGAATTTTATTCGCCATTTCCAAAAGAGAGCCAAGATCTCGTATAGCTTGCTTAACAGCTTTCAATTTATTTCCGACAATCATTCCAGCAAGTACTTGCCCTTTTAATTTTTCGGTTACTGTTTCCAAAAAGACACAGTTTTCGGGAGTTATCAAATTCTCATCGGATGAATTAGGTTTAGCCTGTTAAAGAGAAAAACAAATAATTTAAATGTTATGTATGAAGGTCATCCACAAATAAACTGCTTAAATAAAATTGAATTTCCGGTAAAGGTTTTGTAGACAGAAAACCTATTTGTTTTTTGGGATATGGTTACATGGTTCAGATCGGGTTCAGTTTCGTTCCAATCTTAATTCTAATTACAAAGCTTATTTGCGGACACACTATAATAAATTTATGTGGTTTGGCCATACATTACAATATTATTATATAATGTATCTTGATCTTTAAAGTCACCAAGGAAAGTTTCAGGGTACTCGAAAATCGTTTTTCGCAAATGATGTCATTACATTAAAAGGAAAATTTATATCTTTCCATAAGCTTATATATTTTTTTTCTTTTAAGGATTTTACTGCTTTTGTACAGGAATGTTTGAAATACTAGGACTCTAAGCATAGTCGGTCACACATGACGCTGATATTTGGTGTACAAATTTGTGACTATCTTTGTGGCAATTTCCGTTTGTACACAATGCTACTCACAAACGATGTTAGTTTTAATTTCCCGATCGACACTTCAATTCTTGAAAAATATCTCGATTGCACAATCCAATGTCGGAGTGACTCATGTTTATAGATAAAAAACAAAGTAAAAAGCGAGAAATATTTGGGACGGTTTTATATTCGTAGGGCAAGTTCCTTGAAAGGTAAAAATCGTCCCATGTGTAGCCGGTTTATAACTAGAATAATTGAGTATTTGCGTAGTCAAGAACTCGTTGAGTTTTGAACTGAGTTCGAGAATCGAAACCCTAGATTACTTGCGAGAAAATCTATCCGACCACTAGAGTAACGGAGAGATATTAATCTTTAAACTGATTTTTGTAATCTAAATTAAAACAATGTGAATTATTAAAATGAGATAGATTTTGTTTGAAGTCAAAGGTGAAACGTGTGGCACTCACATCTGTGTTTAATGATATATGTATACATATATATTATACAAATATTTTGAAAAGCTACATTTCTTTGTAACAATTTCTGTATATTTCGATAAACTTTGTATGTTACATCCAAAGTGATCTTATTCTAATTACACAGAACTAAAATACTTTCAAGCTTTTTGTATGTACTCGAAAGTCCTAAAGGAGAAAAATTCTTTCCTGAGTAACAGATAAAGCGCCACAGGAGCGCAAAATTAAGTAAAATCGAATAAAAATATTACATCGAACAAACCACTTTATACAAAATGACAAATTTAATTTGAATAAATATTTATGACGAAGATTTTTACCGACGCAGCACTGTTACTACAGCTAGTTTTATGAAATGCAATGTCTGTTTTTCCAATAAGCCGATTCAGCAACCAAAACGCTAAATTCGCTGAATCGTGAATAGTGCAAGCTTTAGTAGCTAGTTGTGCGTGCCTGTTGACAAAACATCCTCGGACAAATGTTTAACCTGGAAGAGTTTCTACAAATTTTTAAGTGTAAAAACTGCTCCATCTAACTTTATGTACTGTGCAAAAATGAACGCACACATTTTTATAAATGCATGTTTTAATGCACTGATGTTTTAACAACTGGTGGGACAACTGCACCGCTGTCACTATTCTTGTATAAAATCGTTGTTAAATGGATAACTATTTCTCTTGGTTAAAAAGTACATATGTAAAAAGTTGGGATGGTTGGGAAAAACATGAGTGAGAGAGAACATGACTCAAAAAAGAATATGGAACGGGATGGCGCTATTTTGGTTGACTGGCGCATTGGAGAACGAAAATAAAGATTGACATTATTCAGCTTCTAAGCTAGAATACTTTTTTTTCGAATTTTGTATAAGCGATCGCCTTTGTTGCGGACTACAGGGTGGGTATAAAAAGTTTAAAAAATCAGTTATTTGCAAATATAATGTGATCTATACAAGTAATTATGGACGACTATATAACATTACAAAATTTAAAAATCAGAGCATTCTTTAGAACAAAAACACTTCTTTCATTTTATGCTGCAGCACGTTTTTTGGCATTATTTTTGTCCGCACCTCTTTTTCACAATACACCAACATATACTTAAATATAAACTTTTTGAAAACGATTTTTACATTTTAAAAACCACGACACTTAAACGATATAATACTGACGACACCATAGTACTCTTCTCTCAAAAAACGGGCGACGTCCTACAACAGAAAATAAATGAAGTAATAGATACCTATCTTAAATGCCCTAACGAAAGTGAACTTGTGATCAACAAAGTAAAACACAATACATGGTTTTTAAACAAACCTCACATTTCATTACATATAGTGACACAATCTTAAATAGAGTAGAAGCAGCAAAATACCTAGGAGTAATCCTTGATAATAAATTATCTTGGAAAACATTATATAGGATTGGTTCGTCGTAAAATCTCAACTCTGACAGGTGTCCTAAGGAGATGTAAACACGCCCATAAAAAATGCTGTTATGAAGGCACATCTAATCTCCTCAATAAGCTATGTTATCAATGATTAGTCCCAAAGCTGAAAATCGTTTGTCCAAACAATAAATAGACTGATCGCTAAAGCATTTAAAGCTGAGCTTGGGCTTGGGCGGAATAGTCCTACTCTAGAAGTACGAGTATATGAGACACCGAGACGGAAGAGCGTATTGCAGATGATTGACTTATAGAAGATCATCTACATATACAAAATCCGAAATAACTTGCAGAAGAGCAATCAGATATCCATATCTAGGAGTGGTACAAGAAATCGATACAATTTAGCTGTTCCAACCAAGGACTAATAGGAGGCGTAATTGTCTGATGTACACTACTCTATTCCGACCCAAACCGAATTAATAGAATACAAAGCCTGGTTCTGATTCGTCTTTTTTCTTAAAGTGAAAACTTATTACAATGCAAATGTCTAAGAAAAATCTTAGCATGAAATTCAGTGCTATGTTGACACGCCATTGAAGAGCAGCAGACGTAAAAACCAATATTAGTTCATCTTGCATTATGTCGTCATATGTATGACCCTGAAAATTTACTGTGAAAATAGTCAGCATGAATGTAGTTTCCCTTTGCATAATCCGTAATTATTAATAACAAATTAATATAATCGACACATACTTGTAGCTAACACATATGATATTACACCACAAACACAGATCAATTAAAACCACTTTCTTAGACATTGAAAAAATAACTTTTAGTTTCACACTGCTTTCTATTATTCAGAGAATTTATATTTCTTTAAAGAGAAAACAACACCACCGTGTTTGGTTTTATGGTTATGTCATAGAACCGTTGATATATTAATAAATTCGAAAGATTGTCTTTTTTAAGATTATACAAAAATTAAAGGTGACACTCCACTTAAAAAAACGAATTTGGTTTGATTGAAGTAGTGCATCAATACAATATTATTAAATATTTATAGTAATAATCTAATATAAAACTTTATCAATTACCTTTTCAAGGGTTAAAGCTTTTGACAAAAGATCGTTAACCTTCGGACCCAGACTCCCAAGCTGATCTTCCAATGCTGTTAACAATCGCAATACTGGAACCATGTTATATGATTCACTTTCAAAATTGTCTCCACTTCGATCAGCTTCATTTTCTAGAGTATTCATTTTTGTGATGTCGTCCTCACTTCTGGATTCTTCAAGAAGTTCAGAAGGTAACTCCATCGAATAATCCCCCGAATCATTTTGCTTTCTTGCTAGTTCCAAATCTTCCTTTTCAAGTAAATCGTCTTCATCATTGATCGGATCAACGCAATGGACACCAATATGATATTTAATATCAGAAAGGTTCTCGTTGTGATGTGGCAACCCAAGGCGTTCCCTGAGATTCTTGCGAATTTCCTCGACGGCATTGTCATACATCTGGTGAACTCGACGTGAAAAGAAACGCACCCATCCCGGTTGAAAGTTGTATGTAGATGGATCGATCCCCACTGAGTAATTACACATCATTTTTAGAAATGTTGTTATATATATGCTTCACATTGAAAGGAATATTTGTAATTCCTTTCTTCATAAAAGATTATAGCTATAATATAAATGTGACAATAAACATGGCTTAAGTAAAGTACATAAATATAATTGCTTTGGTTACAGTCTTAAATCTATTGTCCGTTCAGAAAAAGTACGAGTATAGTTCATGAGCTATGTTTGTCCCTACTTGAGTTAGAATGTCCAATAAGCTCGCAGTTTTCCTGATTACACTATGACGAAGTTTGCATTAAAGTATGGAAAAATAATTTCACTATCACACGTCATTATTGTTTTCTCTGTCAATATGTTCATTACCAGACCACTTCCGTCTTTCGGGGATTTCATAATATATTGTAAAATCTCATTAACTAGGTTCGTAGGTACGTAAACAAAAAAAAATACTATTTCAGCAATCACGATATTTAGATCAATTTACAATTTAATGGTAAGGTGATTTTTATTTTTCATTGGCATTACTTCATTTTAATAAATTAGATTGATTACTACAATACTCTTTACATTTGCTAACTTTAGTGGAAGTCAACATACTAAAGGAATATGAATTAAAGTTTTTCTGCTTATGTTTCAAACCAGAAAATTATTTCAAAGGCTGTTTTCTATAAACATTCGCGTTTTACACACTAATCTTAAAATCTTATTTTTGGAAAATTTATAAATTTTGCTCCTTGATATCAGAACATGAAAATAATAAGAAGTTTCACCAGATGAGGCTGACTGGCTTGTTGAAAATCCATCAAATGTTGCATTCAAATGTCTTTTTAACATTATACATATTTATTATAACACTATTACTATTTAATATACGATAGGTTAAATCTCTATTCAAAAATATATTTTACTGTATAAGCTAAATACACAAATATTACTCTTTATTCTTTGTTGTAAAGTTGTGAGGTATCCTTTAAATTCCCAAGCAAAATATCTCCATTTAAAACACGGAGACGACTCGGTTGGTGAATAGCGATGATTGCACTGCAACGTGGTAGAAAATATACAGAAATGACGAAAAATAGTTCAAATTGCTGGGAGCGTTTGATATATATCATTCGCACCTATATCCACGGGGTCTTAGATTTAAATTTCAGAATTTAGAGCTAGATTTGTTAGTAATACGTTCTGAAACTCATTTATATTATAACAACCAGAATATTCGAAGTTGAAAATGTAGTTATAGCCGCTTTTGTTATGATTTCCATATGTTTTCCTTGCTTGGAGATATTGTACTTTAGGAATAGTGAAAGGAAACGTCCTAAGATTTTTTAACCAGAAAAAATGCGTTTATCCTAAAACAAGATTATGTTTCTATATCGCAATTATCATATTGGTTCCTCTCCTATGAACTTCACTGTGATAACGTAAGCACTTACCATACGTTCAGGAATCTTACGGTTTATACTTATTTTTCATTATAATGTAATTAAGAGTTGACAGTTCGATTTTGTATGTATTATTATTATGTGTTTAAAATTTGTTAAATATATCTATTCAATTTTTACAGGAAAAATTAAGATTATAGATATTGTGGCTATATATACATATATATATGTATATATATATATATATATGCACTTATACGTATGGATATTTCACCAACTTACGAAATCTGTTAATACGGTCATAAAAGACTTTGTTGGACGTTTTATATATGTATATGAAAAAAATACGATAAAATAAGACTTCGCATTTGCTATGAATCCGACAAGAAAATATAACGACAACGTATCCTGAGGTACTTTAAAAATAATTCAAACGTTTTGAGTAAACTTAGCTTAAAAAGCAAAATAGAGCGTTTAAAAGCTTAATACTTTCTCTTGGGAATCATATAAAAATTGTCAGTAGAATTGGCCACTCGTTATTCAATTGTTTATAATAGTTGAGAAAATAAATAAACCAAACTATATCTAAAATAAGTAATTAACATATTATTAGCTTGATTTGATAAATATCGGATGATCAGATAAGTTATTATGCATCTTCGTTACGTATAGCGATTGTTCATTTTTGGAAATGCTACATGAATTTAATTTGCATCTATGTATGTGTTGGTCATGTCATATAACATAGGATTGTTTCAGTCTAATGAATGTCAAAACGCCAAAGATGGTACGCGAAGTTCTATTACGGTGACTTTGATCACAATAACGCTTCTCGGGTAGACCAAGCAGCGTTACATGACACGAGGGATTAGAGAAACATTGAACATCCATCAATCAACTGTTTACGACCATTTGAAGTAGCTGGGATACATAAGCAAGCTCGATCCTCGTAACTAAAAGCTCGTTTCAAGCATGGTCATTAAGCATGGGGACAGTAATTATTTGTTGAAACGATTGATAACTGATAAAGAGAAATGAATCGTTTGAAAGAATGTGGTGCACAAACGATCCTGCAGTGATGATCCCATTCAAACGATATCAGAAGTAAACATTTATCAGAGGAAGACTATATCATTCAATTCAGAGGTATAATATTGGAAATTGAACATGTAGTTTGAACGAATCTATCATCCAGAAAAGTTTTCTTCACGACAGTTTGGTCACCCGTCAAAAATCATTTGTTGAGCTTGGGTAGGATGTGTTACCACGCCTACCATGCTTGTCTAATCTGACCAAAACTCCTTGCGAGGAATGGTGTTCAATTCAAATGATCAGTAAATCTGCACTACATATTGTTAAGATTTTCGCCAACAAAATAGGTTCTTCTAAGAACTAGGAATTAGAAAAATGAACAAAATTTCGTTGATTGATGTTTGCACTTTACATAAAAAAAATACACTTTTCTTTCCGATCACCCAATATTTTTGACTTAATATACAAGTTCTATACGTAACCTATATACACTTGAAATTCAGATATCAGAATCTGATTTGACATGATAAAAATATGAATTTAGCTGTCCCGAAAACTCGTACTAATTTTTGATTTAATTAAAAATCGGTACGACCTTTCCGCACAACCTAATATAATACTAACACTTTTTTAACACTGAGGCTTAATAATTTATAAAACTTAATATAAAATGTGTTGAAAATAGGAATTAATTTTTCACTTTTGTTATGTTTCTGCATTAATATTTTTTTGTTTAAATTGAAATGCAATGGAGAACTCAAATTTCTAAGCCGTAAAAATAAATTTGAAAATCAACTCACCATTTCTCAGCGATCTGCTCTTTCGAACCCAGAACTTTTTCCATTCATCATCGTACAAAGGGTGTTTTTCTGGATCTTTTTTGTATTCATCATAGTCGGTATCGAGATCTTTTACAGCGTGATCAAACATACGCCTGAAAATTTAAATATAAATAGCAAGAATATTTAATAGACCCATTTAGTAGGAGTAGGAGTATTCATACATATAACTGTCCCATTCGTCGGACAAACCGAATGAAGATTTTTTGGACGAAAATTTTCGTGGGGAACCCCTTCTGTGGTGATGAGATGATCTTGGAGGAGATCGACCGTATGATGAACGTCGTTTTGTGTGTGGCAAAGTTGTATTTTCTAAGAACTTTTCTACTAGTCTTTTGTGTTGTTCTACATCTAACGGCGGTGGGCTTCTTTC